>JAGSMZ010000003.1:5137480-6421850 GCA_029286645.1 Papilio protenor | reverse complement strand
GTTGATCTCACCTTGTTCCATAAACGTAATTTTTGACGATTTGAATTTTATTGTTAATTTTTTTCTGGTTTCAGGCTTATCCCAAATATGCTTACGACTATTCCGTGAGTGACCCACATACTGGAGATCATAAATCACAATGGGAATCTCGCGATGGCGATGTTGTCAAAGGTAATTTAAATATGCAAGATAGAACTCACACACTCCACGCTTTCTTATCTATACTTCTATACTATTATAATAAAGCGTAAACACACACTTCTTTGTTGCCTAAGATGTCAGCAATTACAGCATATTTTTGAATAATTCTTTTTTTAATAAAAAGCCCTACACTTACGTCACGCTTTAGGCTATATATTTTCACGCCATTAAACTTAGGGGGTAGATATTTTGGATAAAAACCCTATTATGGGAAAGAGACCATAAGTTGTTGCCAACATCAAGAAAGCAAGATTGCTAGTTTGTCATGTCATGTCATTTTGACATTTGCTATTGATAATTTGACAAATGTAAACAATAAAATAAAATTTTCATAATTTCAAGCGGATGAAGCCGCACGAGAACAGCTAGTGTTTTCATAAAGAAGGCCCGTTATAATTAAGAACATGTTGTAACTTTTTTTTTACTTTTCAAGGTGCATATACACTAGCGGAACCAGATGGTACCACTCGTATCGTAGAGTATACCGCTGACAAACACAACGGATTCAATGCAGTCGTCAAGCGTATCGGACACGCTCAACACCCTCAGGTCTACAACACCCACAGTGATGGTGCTGGTTACTACGGATACCACTAGATGGAGCTGTTAATAAGTACTTGTAATAATAGTTTCACTATAGATGGCGCTGTAAATCTCAATATGTACATACATGTATCGCTAAAGTGAAAAATTGTTGCAAGCATTGTACAATTATGCGACATTTATGGTCTGTAAATATTCCTGCCATCTGTTACCTATTTATTCTATTCCTTAGCATGTAAGATTTCGACGGTAAAACTGTTACTGTTTGACCAAAACAAAATATACATTCTATAACATGTACATCATAGCGTTTTATTGCATTAAAAGAATGCGGTATTTGTTATTAATTTCCTTATGAAATTCATCATATTTAATAGAAAGGCAATCGATCAAGTTATATTGAATTAGGTATTACCTATTAATTTTAAATGCAAGCAGTTAGCGTTAAATTATTCAAACGAAACCAAGAGGCGGGGAAGTTTTCGTTGCAAGAAATAGCTTACAAATTGCCTCATTATTTATCTTGTCAACACTTATTACATTTCCTTAACGAAGAAAGTTTTTCTTTGTCAAGACACAATGATTAATTCGTCTGATGCAGTAATTTTATACATTACGTTAGTAAAGTATACGGTTATTGTCTTTTTAATAGATTCATAATATAAACGGTACTTTAAGATTATACAAGAGCTATCAGTATAATTTATCTGCCTATCTATTCCGTGTATATTGTTTCAGTTATCACGTGAAGCAATTAAAGTTAATTATTTTGACGTTAATGTAGGAAAAGTTAAAATTACATTTTACGGTGTAAATAACAGCTAGGCGTTACCTTTAAGATTAAAGTATGATATTAATATATGTTTAAAAAAAACAATAAAAAATAACACATTTCATACAAATTTAAATAGTAACAATTATTTTAATGAATTGTCGGTTCACTTTATTTTTTTAAAATGAGATTTAACGTTCACATTATTTTGTCAAAAGCATATACAGAATGTGTTAAAACACTAATAAATTCAATCTTTATTTTGTTTTTTTTTTTATGTTATAATGTTAAACGGTTATTAACATAATTTACACTGTAGCTTTAGTTTTAATAACGAAGATGAGATATAGTTTTACAAATAAATAAAGTCATTCCCGCTCAATGAATATTGTTCATAATCATAGTGTGTGTATCATTCGCGCTGCTATAGCCCGGGCGGTGCGAATGTGTGCGTTTATAAATAGGTAAGTGGTGGTCGACTCGTCGCGTCTTCACGTAGTCCCAACCTTGGAAATGGACAAGTTCACACTCATGTAATTTAAAAAAAAATTAAAAAAGTAAAAAATACATCCGAATTATTTGTGGCAGTGAACGGCGTAGACTATCCAAAGTGTATGTCGGAGTTTATGGAAACGCAATGGCAAAACCGTTTGCTTTTTTGGTAAGCTGTACGAAATGAATTTTACAAGTTATTTTTTTTTATACTTTAATCCGCGAAACTTAAAAAAAGTAGAAAAGAATTGTTTTACCCTAAATAATAATTCGGAAAAAATGGTCATGATTTGTTCATGACAATGTTTCATTTATTTTGATAGTGACTTTTTTCATTTATTTTTTAATTACTGGATTATTTGTATACAAAATATAAACGAAAAAAATACATTTCTTGAATTGGGTTAATAATTTTTGATATCTTACTTTTTTGTTATAGTTAATTGAGAGTCAAAAATCAACACTTACTGTCTTTTAACAAATTCTTCACTTAGCTGCTAACTGAATAAATAAATAAAAAAACTACTGCAACCCACACACTATTTAAATACAATGAGGAAGAAGTACCGTTCGCCGTACAACAATAATTACCTTATTAATAATTGTTCCGCGAAATTAACATGACTTTTTTATTTAAGGTAATATTTATAAACTTAGCAACATTAAACGGGGAAAATGCTTTAATAATCAGCAATGACAATATAGAAAACCTCCGTAAAAGTGACGTGAGTATATAATTTTATTACTTATGTAGATAAGGTATTTATTAAGCCTTCATTTGTGAATAAAATTTGCTTTTATGTTTTTGTGATTGTGAATTAGGCTAAATATCAAGTTTGAGATAAGCGTATTAGGGAAGTTAAGACAATTTAATTTCACTAGAACAGGTGACATCAACTTCTGTCATTAATTATATTTTAGTTACATTTTTCTACGTGACATACAATTTAAGTGTTAATTTCGGCATTAAACTCTTAAATTGTTTAAAGTGTTTCTTAACTAAACGACAATTTTATATAACTAACGTGTATAACTTAGAACCAAATTATACCTACTAATCTATTTAAGGATGTAACATGAAAATTCGATAATAAAAAAATCGTATCAATTTAATTTAAAAATAATTTTATTCGACTATTAATCAAGGCTAACCTTTGAAGCCAAAATATAAATGTAAATAATATGTACTTTTTTTAGTTTCATTCTGTTTTATTTAAACTAATCTACACTAATATTATAAAGAAAGATTTGTGTTTTTGGATTTTTGTATGTATTGAAATAACTCAAAAACTACTGAACCAATTTCTAAAATTCTTCCACCATTAACAAGCTACGTTATCAGTGAGTAAGGCTATATTTTCGCGCGGACGAAGTCGCGAGCAATAGTTAGTTTTCTAATAAAAATGAACGTAAAATTTTCTCCGGCGTTCAGCACGCAATGTGTCAATGACGTACTTCGCTTTAATTGTTTGGAACGCACTCGCACTTGTATCAGACGCTGACGAACACTTTCAATGGAATATTTTCTAATCTTATAACATTTCTCGTGTTTTTATACACATGTATTATATATGTATTGTCCACATGCTTATTGTACATTAAAGAATGTATGCATCACATTTTTAGATAAATATTATAAAGATGAAATTCTGAATAGTGTCGTAACCTTTGTGAATCATCGATATTATTCAGGTGATGTTAAAGAAGTTGTAGATGTATTTTTTGAAATAGTTATCGTTATGCACAAATATTGAAAGCCATTACTCCAGTTATGAAACAACTGATAAATGTACGAGTACTGGTGTTGCTCACCCACTTTTCTCCCGGCGAGCGGTCGCTTATTGCGTAGAAGTAAAAGTAATTTACGCACCGTATTAAATATAACTTATCGAGATTGTAGGTTATATTGCCAATCACAATACAATGGATGTTGCAATTTAGTAAGATAAAAATGTAATTGAAGAATCAGATTTAGGGTCTGTCCCATCTATCAGCCAGTAGGCTGATAGAGGCTCAAATAGCTTAAAAATGACGTCACTGTCAGATAAGGGAATAAAATCCGATATTTCCATCACATGTTTTACACGTTGGATTGTTATCATACAATTAACAATGTGGTGGGACAGGCCCTAAATCTTGTAAAAATACCACTAACATAGAGACTATCGATCTGCATATATCTTATCCCCAGAATGTCACTTTCACTACTAAATTTTTATCTCGATTTTGTATGCGTGACCTAAGTTTACCTTTTCATTTCTTTTTAAACTCAAATTAAATGATTAATCTAAACAATAAATACCCTAACACGATAATTTTTTTTAAATAATCTTGTTTAAAGTTGCACTTAAGTTGCTAAGTGTTAAATACAAATGAAAGTGAGCGTACATCCGTCATTGACATTGTAAATCTCGATGCGTTCAAGTCATGCGACGCCGCGTAGCCTATCTTGAACTTGTAGCGACGCGAGCTAGAGTTTTTTGTTTTACTTAAAAATAACGAATTTTGTTTGTTAAGATTCAAAGTCAAAAAATAAAATATAATTTATCAAATTGTTTAAAAAAAAACATGCAGACGAATTGAGTACCTCCTTTTGGTAAGTTGGTCAATAAAGTTGATACCCACATATATATGTACATACTTGATACAATTTTGTACGAGTATTTGTTGAAGGATATTTTGTTGGTATTACACATAAGATAACAGCAGGTGCTTATTTCACATTGTCCATTCTGGTTATGTGACCGGTTTATATACACACCAATTGATGTCAACGCAATAGTGAGGTGACAGATTATATGTAATACAGTAAAAGCTGTACATGAGCTTATTTCGAATATGGTTTTATTTGACATGATTAATGTTTCATATATTGTCTATATGTTACATTTTTGTAAAGTAGATAAGAAACGAAATGAGTAATCTTTTGTTTTATATTTATTATGTTCTTAAATGCGTATGTATGTTGTAAATATCTACTGATTTTATTACATCACACAAAGTAACAAGAAAAATTATCACCTTAATTTATTTGCATTCCAACATCATGGAAATAATTAAATGACTCATTATGGATTCAGAATAATAAACTATAGGCGAGCATGCAACTCATTGTCTTAATGAGTAAAATATCGAATTTTCACACGCGATGTATCACTTTATTTACGAACCGTGCGATTTTTTTACTATAAAAAACGTAATTAAGGCGCAGTAAATAATTATGATTGAAGAGTACTAATTACTATTTCTTTATTTTTTCAGGAAGGTCGAAACTATGCGTTTTCTTACGGAGTCGCAGACGAGCAGACTGGAGACATCAAAAATGTATGGGAATCTAAAGATGGTGACAGCGTTAAAGGTGAATATTCATATTTTGAATAGACAACTTTACTATTGGAAATTTAAAAAAGATTTAATTACAGGTCAGTACAGCGTGCTAGATGCGGATGGATCTGTTAGAACTGTAGAGTACACGGCCAGTCCAGTCAACGAGGCCGTCAACAACGATGGAATCAAATCACATCCAGACAAGGAAAAACATATTATGGAAGATAAATCTTACAGAGACTTTAATGGACCTTACGATCTCTCCGAAGATCCAAACTATGAATTCCATTATACAAAACATAGAAAGAACAAGGTACGTCCTTACGATCTTTTTAAAGATTTTCCAATGAAAAGACCTAGCCATACTCATTCTCAAGTAGACTCTGGAGAGTTCCGCTACAATCCGACACTAAAACACTATTACAACGGTGAACCTTACAGAACCACAGGCTACGGCCATGATCCCGATTGCGATACTAAATATGCAACAGAAGGGAGTAATTATTTTAAAACTTTAAGTGATTTAGATTTTCGTAAACAAAAATATCCCTTACTTTATTCGGATCCATATACGCAGGAAAAATATAAAGATATGCCTTATGATGAATCAGACAAGTACCTGAGTTATAAGTATAGAGGTGAAAATAAGTCACCGAGACCGGAAGAAATGAGTCTAGCGACATCGGTTAAGTACAACTATCCTATGTTACCTGATATTCCAGTTTCTCAACATTTCTATCGAGATGATGTTGAGCAGAGACCTAAAAAGAAGCATAGACCTCCCAAACCAACTGATGTGTTTTATTCTAGTGAAAACTTTAATGATTATGTTATGGTACCGAAAAAGAAGTATAAAAAACCACCAAGGTTACCTGATATTAATGATTATTCAAACGATAACGATGAAGATTACGATCCTCTGGATGAAGAAGATGACAGAAAACGTAAACCTTTTCGAGGTTCCGGACAAAAAGAAGTCGTGAGAAAAATTATTAAAAAACCAAAACCGACGCTTATCACTTTACTAGACATATTAGATATTTAATATTTAAATACAAATTAAAATATAATTGTACATATTGGCATTATTTTGTAGATTGAGTTTCTACAGTTAATATTTTGTTGCAACACTTTATTATGACATTTTACAATGCATGCTGCTTCGAATACTGTCAAAATAATTATCATAAATAAAATTAAAAGAAAGATTCAGTGTTTGTGTATGTTTTGTATATTTTACTCTTACTAATGTTATAAATGCAAAAGCTTAGATGGATGGATGTTTTTTAGCGTTTGTAGCCTAAACAGCTGAACGGATCTCGATGAAATTTGGCACAGATGTAGAGCATAATCTGGAAGACCACATAGGCTACTCACTTTTGTTATTTTCATTCCACGCGAACGGAGTCACGGGCGAAAGCTAGTTTATATTAGATACATTACAGTATAGAAAATATTTACTATTTCTTTTGTGTATAGCCACAAGTCATACAATTTTTTAAATTTTTCATTTCAATTTTCAACAAAAAAAAAATTCCCTTATTGTAAATTATGGGTTACAGTTTTAGTTAAAGTGGTATTAAAGTGACGTCATTATTTTAATATAAAATACATACGATTGTGTAACTTTACAATGATAGTGAAAGTGTTCGAGGCTCGGAAACTGGAGCAAATGGGAGTGTCTGATACGAATTACAAGGACGTTAAAGTTATTTTTAAACAGAAACTTCAATTTCTGAACATTTCACAGTTTCATTCGAGCTCGTTCGTAACTGCGACTGTTATCTCATTAACCGATCTATTTGCAATATCTTGTAATTGACAGTTGAAAATGAGACAGTAAATTGATTTATTAAAAGCCTAACCTTAGCGTACATTGATTAGAAACAGGTATGTGGTATCTTAACTAAATTTAACTTACGTTAATATATGCTTTTTCGATTGCGAAAAGTATACTTAAGGCGTTTATCAACTGTCTTCTTTAAAACAATAGAGTAGCGTAGGTGGTATCTTAACTAAATTGAACTTAGGTTAATATATGCTTTTTGGATTGCGAAAAGTAAACTTAAGGCGTTTATCAACTGTCTTCTTTAAAACAATAGAGTAGCGTAGGTGGTATCTTAACTAAATTGAACTTAGGTTAATATATGCTATTTGGATTGCGAAAAGTAAACTTAAGGCGTTTATCAACTGTCTTCTTTAAAACAATAGAGTAGCGTAGGTGGTATCTTAACTAAATTGAACTTAGGTTAATATATGCTATTTGGATTGCGAAAAGTAAACTTAAGGCGTTTATCAACTGTCTTCTTTAAAACAATAGAGTAGCGTAGGTGGTATCTTAACTAAATTGAACTTAGGTTAATATATGCTATTTGGATTGCGAAAAGTAAACTTAAGGCGTTTATCAACTGTCTTCTTTAAAACAATAGAGTAGCGTAGGTGGTATCTTAACTAAATTTAACTTACGTTAATATATGCTTTTTCGATTGCGAAAAGTATACTTAAGGCGTTTATCAACTGTCTTCTTTAAAACAATAGAGTAGTGTAGGTATATACTTGAGCTTTCACTAAATAAACCATAAATATATGCACACAAAGGTGATTCGAATCCAGTTTAAATATATTAATTTTGCGTGCCTTGTGAGCTCTTAAGTAGATAAATAGTTTATCATACTAATTTGTTCTCATCAACTTATCGAGACTATTTTTTGATCTTGGGTATAGGAAAGAAATACCTTGTTGATTGAAACGCATATATTCTAAGCCAATATAAATAGACGAACCAAAAAAAAATTACAATTGCATATGTGAAAAAAACAATCGAAGTATGAAACATAGAAAGAAAATTGCCAAGGTTCACTACCTAGTTACTTTTGCATGAGCAGAAAATTGTTAAGGTTCACTTCATCTGGTCACTTTCACTATCTTTTTTTACATTATCAGAATCAAGACAAAGAGTACACATGGTTACCATACATGTCCTAGCCCTCTTGTTATATTTTATTTAGGTAACGCATGCATTCTTCGAACGTTCACCAAGGCGCGGCCGTGACACGTGCATTGCGACAATACCCGCCGTCGCACGCAACGCCGATAAAGCGCATTCAATATTCTTTCTAGATCGGAGCCGGACCTCCCTAATTTCTATTGTATGTTCAAAGCAAAAACTAATATAAATGAAATACTTCATAAAAAAAAACTTTGAATCACGTTTTAATAACTATTTACTCAGATAAATTGTTCGATTGAGTTAGTTTTGGAACGTCTAGTCATAAAAAAAGTTCTTGAAGAAATAGTTTTAATTTTGAATTGCTTTAATTCGACTGTTGTTTTTTATTCCTTATTTAAAAAATGTACACGGATGCAATTATACACAGATTTATAAAATACTTCTTTTTTATTCAAAGCAAAACTTATTTTAGAAAAATATCATAAGATATTCAAGTTATGTGAAAACGCCGTAAGTCATCGCAACGTCTATTGAAATATGTTCTACAAACAAATATAAAATGTTACAAATTCAAATAATCTTCAAAAGATAAACGATAAAATCTCTTACGAAAGTTTTAAAAGTTTAATTGATCAAATGTCTATAAATATAATTGGATACCTAAACTTATAGGTATTAATTTCGTTTCCTACTAAAGCAGTCGGCAAATATGTCCAAGATTACTTACAACCTACCATAGATAAAATTTTATGTGTTCGCATTACTCGAATAATATCAGATTATTATGGCAATAAATTGTACTGAGATTTGAAACACGATATTTGAAATTTGATTTTTATTCTGTTACAAAACTCTAAAACTATAACGATATATAGTTAATTTCGAAAAAATATAAATTATTTAGAAGACAGGCGTGAAGTAGGAGCAATTCTGCGTTTCGTCTGATGAGTGTGCGCGGTGGAGCCTTGATTTGAGTCATTTTCTCTTTCCACCCTGTTCTTATAAGGAAAGGATAGGAAGGGAAGGTTTTGACTTCTCCATTTTGCTGGATCAGTGGCCGCTTGCTAGTTTACCACCTAGTATTATATAAAAAAAAATAGCAGACGTGATAACGGTGAAGGATATTGAGACTCAACCTGCACATATCAGCGAAGTTCAACAGTGAAGTGAACCAACTCTCGCTGGTCCAGGTTGTTGACTAAGGACTGGTCATCCCTAAGCCTTGGGTAGGCTCCTAGCATTTAAGTAGTTATAGTTTTCATTCAATTATTTGACGTTATCAATCTTTTTTTGGTCAGATCATTGTGAAACCATTTATAATACTTTATCCTTATTTAAAACGTGTTATAATTGTATCAATGATAAATTTATTAACCTAACGACCATATATAGAAACTGAAAGGAAAATAAAGTCTAAATTAGTTGAAAAGAAACAACTGCAATTGTACCACATATGAGACAAGGTGAACTAGTTAAGGCTGCCATTCTGTCGAGCACCAAGGATATAGTTTCTTTGTACTTTCAAAATATGGCTTATGGGATACCATAACCACACATAATGTGAATCTATTAGGACTGCTAAAATACAGTTTATTATCATATATTTTAAAGAAATTAATAACTATTTTATCAGTACTTTACATTTCTTTACTTACTGGAAACTATTAACATAAAAAAATAATAAAAACCATGTTAATAATATTTATTTCAACTAATTATACATAAAACACTCTTATTTACATTTTAAACAACGGTTCACACAACTAATTTGCATAACATAATTTTAATAGTATACAACTCTGACCTTTAGTATGATAAGCATCAAATTATGCTATTTAAATATTGAAGCGAGGTTAAAAGGTGAATGACATCGAGTGGATGAGTCACAGAAGTCGCAATTTGACACCCGATACTAGGCTAACCGCAGACGAGAAAAGGCGACTCACAGACGAGACTAGCCAATTAATATATTTATCGAGGTGTGTAACAGTTGAGACCACGCGACTGACAGACGAGACTAGGCAACTGATAGATGAGACCAGGTGTCTGACAAACGTGACTAGCCGATTAATAGATTAGTCGAGGTGAGTGACAAACGAGACCACGCGACTGATTATGAAACGAGATTAGGCAACCGACAGATGAGACCAGGCGACTGACAGACGAGACTAGGTGACTGAGAGACGAGACTAGGCAACTGATAGATGAGACCAGGTGACTGGCAGACGGGACTAGGTGACTGAGAGACGAGACTAGGCATCTGATAGATAAGGTTAAACGTTGCAGGCACAAATCAGCAGACCAAGGTAAATCGTAGATTAACCACAATAAGGACAGAGTAAATATTTTGTAACAGTGGTGTCAGAATTGTACTTCAATTAAAAATTTCGTGTAATTTTCATCTACACCTACTCATTATACATGTAATTAACATATGAATTTATAATATCGATTTCTCATCGCGGCAATTAAAAGAAGGAAATGCTTAAAGCGTTTCCTTTACCACTTAAAGAAGAATTAAATATTTATGTTATCTTATATTTTTTATTTCTTTAAGATTTTGGATCATAACGATTAGTATGGGAATCAAATTTTGATAAAAACTGTGCAATAATATTACGTGCTAAATTTCCATATTATATTGAGTAGGTGTGAAATATTGAGCGTTGAAAATTAATTCGATTTACGGTTAATCGTAGCGTGTGCGCGATTAACCATAGCAACGGTAATTACACAGGGTGTGCATTGCATGTCACGAACGCTGCACAAATGTATCATATTAAATCTGCTTTTTTATGCATGAAAAATAAAATAATCCTTATTTTTAATCAGAAAACTAACGAATTATACTGTATTGTATATGGTTCCCTACGATAATTGCTCAAATATTTCCTTTCTGCGATCGATTCATTTTGTTGTCCCTTCCGTACAAAGTAAGCAAAACAATCTTCGGATCAATCTCAAGGATAGATTATTGGGTTGAACAGTGAAGATTACTTAATGAATATCCCACAAATAATATGTTTCTGGTCAAAACAATGATATATAATGAGATAATAAAAATGTGTAATATTATTCTTATTTTGTACTTAGTTATAACTTAACGCAGCTACAAAAATTCTATTGCAATAGGGTATTAAAAGAGTTTAGTAAGTAATAATGCGTCCTTGGCACCATTACACAATTTGTATTTATCAACGTCGTAGTTGCAATGTGCGTACTTTAATTTAATTTATTCCACGCTCTGTTCTCATAGATATCCGTATGAACTTACCTCTGATACCAATTCTCGGTTAAGTTGTAACATATACACGTTAGCATAATGTTGATATCCCTCAAATTTAAAATTACCTTTTTCGTACGCTTTTAAATTAAAAATGCAATAATATAATGTTGATGATAGAATAATTTAGAAAATCAAGAAAGATAATGATTTTTAATATATGGTCGTGATGCCGATGATGTCTTTTGTGACGTAAACCTTGCGAACATGGCGAATCGTTCTATATCCCAGAGTGCGATCGGAGGTGACTGCCAAATCTAAACTTAACGTATGACAAATGAGGCCTTTAAATAAACAAGCAAGATTACAGATTTATGAAAATGCACATGTTATCATAATTATTAACCTATCACTTGAATAGCGTAACTTATGTGTAAATAACTTATATGACTGTAACAGACAATCTACCCGCTCGTATATTTGCATAAGTTAAAAAAATCATACAAAATCAAAGTAAGCAAAAACATTTAAAAAAAAAATTATGTTAAGGTATGTCCATGTTATTAGTCTTAGCACTTGGTTCATTTGCGGGCAGCGCCCACTATATGTGTGTACAACAAACATACATACATAGATTCCAGCGTTTGGCTGCGGTGTCTAGGCGAGCCCTTGTGACTACGTATAGGACATACGGCCCTATATAAACCCAGTTATCTTAGATTTAGGCACACATCAAGCCCTAGTGCTTAGCGTGAAGTACCGTGCCAAATTTTAAAAATAAAATCTAACAAAATGATTGCTAAGGTAATTGTCACATAGAACAAATCATAACCAATATTTTTTACTTTATTTTAAATACTTCAAAGGCATAATAATTTGATCTAAACTTCTATATCACTGGGTAAATTTAGTGATAAACGATTCGGTTATCATTGCTAGACTTTTCTAAATAAAAACGATTTTTTTTTAATCCTACATAATTATTTTTAATAAAAGAGATAAGAGCACTTTCTTAAAAGTAATAAAAAATGTATCACTTGCATCTCAAATTATTTACTCTTCTCTGATTTGTCAAAAAAAAAATAAAGAGTGATATGACATAAATGAATTTAACCCAGACATGTATTGATTTGTCTTTTATTGTAATAGGTCGTTGTTGCTTGTGCTCTTCTGAGCGTTGTTCGTGGTGGTTTGATCGCGAGTCCCCACGGGGCCGCTATCTCCTCCCAAAGCATAGTGCTGGGCCATGCCGCTCCTGCATACGCCAGAGCTTACGCCGCGCCAGCCATCGCCGCGCCAGCCTATGGACTGGGATTGGGTGGATTAGGTGGATTAGGTGGACTAGGTGGACTAGGTAAGAATATTTTACTTATTGGCAAAAAGACTAGATTTTCACAGCACATATCCGTACAAATCGGACTATCGTCTCGTTGGTTTTACTGTCATTTTACTTCTTACCTACTAATATTATAAATGCGAAAGTTTAGATGAATGTATAGATATTTGTTGTAGTTTAAACACCTAAACGGTTCTCAAAGAAATTTGCCATAGATGTAGACCACAGTCTGGAAGAACATTGCAAAAACAAACAAAGCAAGTGTTTTTATTAAGAAGATTTGACAGTGTAACCAGTGTTTTAGGTTCATATTAGATTTTGGTTGAAAGATACATGTTTTTTATCTAAAAACACAGCGTTAGCCTAACTATATTTTTATGTTTCTTTAATTAAATTGTTTTGATACTAGTGACTTAATGATGAGATATGATTGCAGGGCACGGCGTGGTAGCTCACGCGGCTCCGCTGCTTCACGCGGCCCCCGTCGCCCACGCCGCCCCTGTTGAAATTTATGTAAGTCCATTACACAATACTTATTACGTTAGCATACTGACATAAGTTATTTAATTATTTGTGCAAAGTAATTGCATGAAATGCAGATATTCAATATGCAATATTGGTTTGTATGAGAGTCGAGTTATGTATAGATGATAAGATGTAGTAATGTATAACTAAAACTGTTAATTAACTTTAGCTTATTTAGCTTGTAGCTTGTAATAGTTTATTCTCAAAGACATCTAATCTTGTAAATTTCCAAAGCAGTTTAAAGATAACCGACGAATGCTTTTATCAAAGTAATTTAAAAAGTGCAAGTGGGCAAATAATGGTTCATGTTGATGATGATGATGCTGATTAATTTGAAAGAAAATTTCACTTAGTAAATTGTCTGTTTTTGTATCACAGTCTCACCCTAGCTACCAGTTCAACTATGGAGTGACTGACGCTCACACCGGCGACCAGAAGAACCAGTGGGAGGCGCGCGACGGCGATGTTGTGAAGGGACAATACTCTCTGGTTGAGCCCGACGGCACCGTGCGCACCGTCGACTACACCGCTGATGACCACAATGGGTGAGACTTTAAAAGATAAAATATCAATCAGTATTCATTTGTACAAATATAACCTGGAAAACAATATAATACAATTATAGGTACACTTATTTATTAATAAGAACGCTTTATTCACGACAGCTATCAAACTAACACATCAAGTTTTGGTGCTTGGTGACAACTAAATACAAGAATTGATTGGGAGAATATGTACAAACATTTAATTCAATAAGCTGACATAGTACCTACTAATCGCTCGTAATACGAATATCGTATAGCAGGTTTTCTCTTCTTGTCATATATTGTCAATTAAAGGAGATATTTATCGGCTCTAACTGTTATTTTCAGTTTCAACGCAGTGGTACGCAGACAAGGTCACGCCGCGCACCCCGCTACCGCACACGCGGTAGTCGCCGCGCCCGCTTACGGCCATGGCCATCTCCTCGGCTAGAGGGCTCATCAGCCTCTCTAGCAATCACAAACAACGACGATTATTTATTACTTGCGTATATTGTACTTAGGTTAAGCACGGACGGAATGCTACAACGAAACTGGGAGGCTTCGTGGTTATGGTTTAAAAAAGGGCTGCGCATTGGTATGCATTGAAAGCATTGATTTGCTTAGAGGCTATACGTTTCATAAGGTGTATTCATACTGGGACTTCGAAGCCCAAACTTTAAGACATTTTTGCCATCAGTATCTATTTTGAAAGGTATAAACTCTCGCTTTTGTATTATAATTTCTTTTAGTTTGTAAGTTTCGCGCATTCGTATTTATACTTTTGTTATAAAAGTACTTTAGATGTATGCATTTTATGAAACGTAAAACATAATGCCTACTATGGTGCTGTTCAAAGACTTCTATTTTTGCTGCTAAAACGAATGTAAATTACTATAATATATTGTTACTTTCATAATTATAATCTTTTATTAAACTCCCTTGAAATATGACATGAAATAAGTAGTCACGAGTCAAAGCTTATCTTTATCACCTAAGATACGATTCGTAGTGACAAGGATAGTTAATTAACTTATACAATAAAATTGGCAGACAAAAAAGAAAAATTATCACTTGTCAAGTAACTAGTCATATTAGGACTTACAGATTCAGGGCAATTTAAATTCCTTACTCCACTACCAATCGAAATTATTCGGGTCAATAGTGTTAAGAAAATGAAAACCATTTTTTATAATTATGCTTTTAATTTACGATCAAGAAATAATTTAAATTCACTCACTTACACATCTAATAACAAAGTAAAGATCAAACACGATTAAATTAAATATTAAAGAAATAATAGGATTAATTTTCATGATGGCTCTCGATCTGGACGTGGTGGTTAGGCGCTGAGTGCTTCACTACAGCATTGAATCTGGAATACAATTATTACATAGTTAAATTGTGTCTCATAGGTTTAATCATTATAATTGAGGCTATAATTTATTTTAATTACTTACCCATGATGTTTGTCAGAGCTGTATTCAACAGTTCTGATCGAACCATCGGCCTCCTGCAGCGAGTACACTCCCTTCACATTATCACCATCACGGATCTCGTGCTGGAACTTATTGTCTCCGGTGTGTGGGTCTTCTACTTTGTATTCATACTGATACTTCGGGTAAGCCTACAAACATAAGATCATTTATTACAACGTATCGGAATTTTACCAATTTACATAACCCTATTCGAATGCTGCAAATGATCTAGTTCGTGATTTAAATGGATAAAGTGTGATGCAAATAAAATAGTAGAAAGTGAGTGTAAATCAGGAGCCGGACATCCGTGAATGAATTAACGATTTGTATTAGACACACACGAGCAATGAACTTACGTAATAGTCGACGAGCTCTTCATGAGAGTCGTGGCTTGGGGCTTCAGGGTGATGGTAGACAGGTGATTGGTGGACCTTGGGGGCGTAGTGGTGAGGTGCGGGTTCATGAGCCTGAACGTAATGAGTCGGAGGCTCGTGACGCACTGGGGCAGGCAAAGCATGCAGCTGATGACGCACTGCAGGGTAGTGAACTGTTTGTACAGTTGGCTGATGCGGCGTTGGCTGATGAGCGCTCACATGTTCATGGCTTTGGAAATACTGTTTATAGTTCACTGGTTCGGGCGTGTACTCTGAATAAGTCTCCTGAGATTCCTGAGTGGGTTGCGGTTGGTGATGCACGATGCTCTGAGATGATATCGCGTGTCCATTTTCGTGGCGGTATTGGTTCTCAACCGGAGGTTGGTTCTCTTCCTCGTGAATTGGCGCCGGTTCCTGGTGGTAGACGTAAGGACGTTCGGTTTGGTACTTGTATTCCTTTGGTTGCTCGTGCTGAACTATCGGCTTGATCTTGTATTTGTACTCCTGACAGGATATAGCCGATATGGCCACGGTGAGCAGTAAAATCTGAAAGTAAAACGGATGTACTCGTATAAATATTTAAGGTAATAATATTTTTAAGGATATGTTTTTCTATAAATAAGGAACACAAACTTTAGCTAACATGTTGATCCTTCTTCTTTGACTTCCGCAGTGAAACTGATGAATTAGCATAGGCTTAATGCCCAATATATACCGGAGACGTTACGAGAGAGAAATGTATCAATCTGCCATCGCTCGGGGCGTCAACTTGTAACCCGCAGCACGCATACAATTCTCGTGACGTAATTTATGTAACCAATGTGAAGGTTGTTGCTATTCTAGTTCAATTTTGTCTCGTTAAAAATGTTTAGTTATCATTATAATCATTTTGTTATCTATACATATTAAAAATTTCATCGATACTATTTTTTAAATGATTTTACGAAGTTGATTGGAAGTTTCATAACTTAACTAATTGTTTAGATGAATCGTGAAAACTATTATCCAGTAATATAAATTTGATAGTTCTATAACCTTGTTAGGGTTTACGGGAGAAAAATTATTAACATCACTGTAGTGTTCACTTCTGAAAAGTATTTTCAGTATAAATTAATTATTTGTTTCAATTTTACTTAAATAAATTTAATAAATAGGACAATTAAAATTTTTCATGAAGTCTCGTCTATAACATTTCGTATTCTATCGGAGTAAGTGCGTTTTCTCCATATTTGCACTTTTTTAGAAAATTGTAGAGCTGAATGTTTTCAGAATATTAAATCGAAAAATTTGGCCCATTAAGCTAATTTAAAGATAAGATCTCTTCGATGTCTCACTTTAAAATTCTACAAGCATTTAACCTCAATAATTACCAGTGCTTAATGCATGTTAGCATACAATTTTTGTATGAAAAATAACAACATATTTCTAAAGATTTTTATTACGATTAATCAGAATATGGATGTATTTTTTCCTCTGAAACAAGATGTTCTTTACTACTTAAGGTCAACTTTTACGTTTTAACTATGAATCATTGTATTCTGAAAAAGTACATTTTAATACAGCACTTTATCATTATTAGATAACGTTAACTTTTTTTATAGTTGCAAAGGAAACAACGGTTTACTTTGTAGGTAAAACGATTTCTAACACGTAATTGATTCCGTTTTATGTTTCGTATTAGCATTTAAATTTAATGCAGATGTCTTTACGTCGGACTAAACATTTTAGATACGGACTGATTTCAAAATGAGCAACTTATTTGCATTGATTGATGAATGACGACGTGATTTTAACAAACTACTTATCATATTTTATTTAGATTTTAGAAAAAAAAATTATAAAGAACTTGATGCAGGCAAACATTTGTTTCTGGTTTGAATTACTACGAATAACGTTTTTTTTTTATATTTCACTTCTTATTATTTTTAAATGTAATTTTATCTAAAAAAAAATCATATAATCTATTCGGAATCATTTGGGTAAGGTAAGTCCTATAAATGTGAAATAAAATCAAACTCCTTATGTATAAAATAGACAGTTCAGTTTAAAACTTGTACGTTTCCGACATTTGAAAGTAACCTTAATGCAATGTCAATGCTAGCTTATTTTTTTATCAATTATTCGTGTGAAGCGTCAGCTGGCACGGTTTCGGCAAGCCATGAACCACATTATTTTTTTCTACGGTTACAAAAACATTTCTATCTTAATAATACTTATAGTTGTTAAAGTTGTCTTATTTTAAATATCTAATGCGTCAAATATTTTATGATTAGTTAGATATTAAGATGAGAATAGAGCCTGCTTGGTTAAGTTAAATTAATTAAGTTAATTATGGCTTTATTATTGTCTATTAATATTCCGATCATTGTTCATGATTCCTTTCATATGTTCGTCTTATGGTTTTATTTTATTTTTTGTCATATAAATTGGAACACTTCCTTGGAAGTCCATTTTTAGCAACAAAGAAAAACCAAATCTCATTAAAACTCTTACGATAAAACTCATGATAGTCGAACAATGATATTCCCTTCTACTTTTTTTCAATATTTCTTGTTATTAGTTTTGATTATTAACAGTTAATTTTTGCTTCTCCTGTTTCTATTTTCTGTTCAAATATATTTAGTATGTTGCAATGTGTTTTTGGGCTGATTAAATGGTTATTATTACGTCATCCGAAGGATTCAAATACTGACCTATAGAGACTATGTTCCGGACATTACCATAGTATTATCACATATAAAATGTAAAATTCATACATAACAATTTATAAATAAATTCTAGGAAATATTCACGTCAACAGCGAGGAAGTTGTTTACAGTATACTTACGAAACTTATTATGTACGGAACTGGTTATGGGTTTTGAGTACATAAGTAAAAATATTTTATTTAGATGTGAAATGTTTTCGTCAAAACAAAATTGATGACACATTTTTTTTAATAAAACAAAATTAATCAATGTTTATTACTAATTCCAATTGTTTTTTTTATTCTTAGCAAAAGATGTAAATCTAGCAAGCGGCAACTTGAATTCGCCAAAATAGCGAAGTGATAGATTCTTATAGATATCAGCACGTCTATTGTGCTTATCTTTAATCGATAGAGGAGGGGACGCACGCAAAAGTTATATTTCCTCTGCGTCCTCTCCTCTGCCAAACCAAACTCGCTGAATAAGGAGCGTAATATTAGGGACTAGCTGTTCCCGTACGGCTTCATCCGCAAGAAATTATGAAAAATTTACTTTATTGTTTACATTTGTCAAATTATTAATTGCAAATGTCAAAATGACATGACATGATGACAAAACATGGCAACTTTGCTTCTTTGATGTTGGCAGCTCGTAGTTTATGGTCTCTTTCCCACATTATGGTTTTTATCCAATTTATTTGCCCCCTAAGTTTAATAGCGTGAAAATATATAACCTAAAGCATGACCTAGGTGTAGGGCTTTTTATTAAAAAAATAATTATTCAAAAATATGCTGTAATTGCTGACATCTTTCGCAACAAAGAAGTGTGTATTTACCCTTTATTACATTAGTATAGAAGATACAGATTTATTGAATTTAATAAAAGAATTAATAGCGTGATCTTTTCAAGTATTCTATCAGCGATTTCTATGCACTATTTACAGTTTCTGCATTGAAGGATAATAGATAATAATCGTTCTTGTAACCGAAAACTACGAGATCCGCTTTTAATACTAGTTTCAGTATAAACATAATTATGCTTAATCATACTTAAATATCGTATATCTTTTCAGGACATGATACTGATTTTTTTGTTATTTGAAGTGTGTTATTTGATGTTGATATTATTTTAACCAATTATAATTAATATAAAGTACATTGTAAATAACTATAGCTAGGGACAGATTATTTTGTCTGTCTGTGTGTATACAAATTTAGAAATATATATATACTAGCTTTCGCCCGCGACTCCGTCCGCGTAGAATAAAAGAAAACAAAAGTAAGCAGCCTATGTATTCTTCCAGACTATCCTCTACATATATGCCAAATTTCATCAAGATCCTTTCAGCAGTTTAGGCTACAAACTCTAACAGACATCCATCCATCCATCCATCTAAACTTTCGCATTTATAATATTAGTATGAAGTATGATTAGATCCCGGATGACACACCTGACTCCACGTGCTATGGATGATTTTATTGTATGTTATAATATTTCTAAAGTTTTAACTATGTTTCCGTTTTATTTTTCTCCTTATACGAATTCCGTTAGCAACTCGGTCAACAAATTCAATGTTGATATCCTAAATGTTCAATCGCGTAACGGTGTTACACATCATGAATGGGTTTCAACAAAATTTACGTTGTACTTTTTTCTTGTAGATTCGTCACATTAGTGATTCAATTTTATGAAATCATTACCAATACAGCACATTACAAATGATGTTAAACGGCGATCATACACCACTTATAGTGAAATCGCTTACCTTGGTTAGCTACCCTTATTGCTAATATAAAAGCATATGTCTATTGATTTTCATCATCAGTTAGCATTCAGCAAGTGTATTATACAATATTAAAACAAATAATTTAATAAAATGATTTCAAAGGTATTTATTAAATTGAAATAACGTTTACAAATATAGTGAATTGCATACAATTTGAAGTGTGATATTTACAACTAAAGGATTTTAAGTGCTGTAATTCGACCTTATACCGTGTGGTCGCATCTTTCGAATACCGAACATGATAACCAAGGGATCCAAGAGCTGGATATTTAGTGCCAGTAGTTGTAACTTGTAAAATATTGCGACCAAAAATAATAGTGCAACTCCCTTGTCCCATCTAAGACCAGAAAGTTAAGGAGAGATTTTATGGAAATTCCCTTATTGGAATTATCATCATGTTTTAGAAGTTCTTCTGATATCTTTACCCTAATCGGTGTTATTCTCATGAATTCTTGATACAATACGATGATCAATTTCATAGATAAAATGAACCGTCCAATATAATCAATTTATCTAAAACTGTCTCCTGCATACCAAGTAATAAATATTTCTTTTGAAAATTATTGATAATATTTCAATTAAATTATTATAATACAGGTCCTGTGTCTCACTGTGCTCGTCGCTTTCGTAATGTCAGAAGAAGATCATGGACCACCGTACTCTTCTCAACATTTCATTCGAGAAGACGGACCTGCGGAAAAAGTTCTTCTAAAAGGGGATGACGAACATGAACATTACGTCGATTATTATGTAAGGAATAAATTTTTCTAGTAATTTGAAGAAGCTAAGTTGATATTGATTAATCGTTGTTTGATATCCTGATTGCCCTTAGTAGATATCGCTTATTTTTTGGTGGCAGTTCTACATATCTAAAGATATGTCTATATTTTGTTAGTCTTGTTATCTAACGTGACCTTTCTTTGTTAAAGCTAAACATGTACTATGAAATTAAAATCTGCCACTATAGTCTAAAATCACCTAGTGTAATGAATAATGTAAGCCATTGGATCTTATGTTATTCTTATAAAATTTCATTAATGTTGTGAATTTATGATTCCTTTCAGACACATCCAAAGTTCAAGTTCGAATACAAAGTGAACGATCACTACACTGGAGATATGAAGTCCCAAGAAGAGGAACGCGATGGTGATAAAGTCAAGGGTGTTTACTCTCTACATGAACCTGACGGCTCTGTCAGAATTGTTGAATATTACGCTGATCACGAGTCCGGGTATGTTTAATTTATGTAGTTATTAGCTTTCGCCCGCGACTCCGTCGCCTGGAATTTAAAAAAAAAACTAAGTGAGTGTAGCCTATGTGTTCTTTCAGGCTATCCTCTATGTCTATGCAAAATTTTGTTCTAAATCCGTTCAGCCGTTTAGGCTACAAACTCTAACAAACAAACATCCATCCATCTAAACATTCGCATTCATAATTAGTAAGATAGAAAAATAGCTAGCTATTCGCCCCAGTTTCAAGATATCATATTTTTACAAAATGTAAATTTTATCACCAAGAACAGAGCTTTCTGTTCCTATAATATTTCAAAGTTCAGTAAAACTTTAACTTAATAACAAGCAATAAAATGATTTCTATAATCATATTAGTAACGATCAGATAGTATGAAAAAAATTGCTTGTCCACTTTTTCTTTACTTAATAACCTAAACGCGATGAAGTGTTCAAAATTATTTACTAAAACATTATTCTTGTTTCAGTTTCCATGCGAATGTGAAACATGAAACTCATCACATCAAACATGAATACGAACATAAACAAGAAAATGGACAAGAACAAGAACAAGGACAAGAACAAGGACAAGAACAAGGACAAGAACAAGGACAAGAACAAGGACAAGAACAAGAACAAGGACAAGAACAAGAACAAGGACAAGGACAAGGACAAGGACAAGAACAAGAAAATAATGAAGAAGAACGCAACGGCGAAGAATAACTGTGATAAACATCTTAGATTTACAATTTCTCTTATATTCCTAGTTTACATTTCAATTGAGCCAATTCGTGATTTGTTTCAAAGAAAGAAATTTATCGTTAAAAGAATTGTTCAAGTTCTGTTTTAATTTAAATATACTGTTTTTATTAACCATGAAATAAATTATTGTCCAGTATTACTGTGTTTCAAGTATAATTCTAATTCTCAAATAGTCTTATGTTAGATGTATGTATGTATATTGCATTAAAATCTGTAAGTACTAGTTTTAAAGAGAAAATTTTGTTATAAAAGTATATACGACAGACGTCTCTACCAAATAATAGGGAGTGTGTGGATCAGAAATAAAATATTCAAACAAAACAACATGAACAATACTGAATTTTAAACAAGATCAAAATTTTAAGAAAGTATTTAAAAACATGGTCAAAATGCACTTAATTGTCTACAAAAAATGTAATCTAATAGTTTCCTTAATATACGACGACGTGTTTTGTAAAGACTTTTAAATAGATACGTTCTTTACATGACTATGTTGAGAAAACTTTGCGAGAGCAATACTTTGTTCTTATAATTTCAGTGCTTCTTTAACACGTGTGAATCACACCATCTTATAGATTATAGATAACTATTACGACATATGCACTGTTTCTTAAGTTATTGTGTGAAATGTAATAATTGTTATATAATAATAGTTCTTATTTAGAAAGCGAGTTCAGCAACGCGAACAGGCCTCATTGGCATACTGATATCGAACGTTCAATTAACTTTAGGTCTTTGTGTCTTTTTACTGCGCAAGATCTCGATTACTTGTAATTACTATTTACGTGGCTACCACTTGCATTGACGGATGTAGGAGCTATGTCTATCGCTTTGACGAAATTAGTTGCAAAAACACTACGCACACCAATGTCGATGTTGAATAATATTCAACAATAAGTATACAGTGAAATCAATATTACCTTGGCTCGTTACTTTACTTATCAATATAAAAGAGGTAACTCGTTGACAATACGTATCAGTTAAGATCCGATCTTAGTAACATTAGCATTAGAAACATCTAGAAGTGTCTGAAAATGATCTCTAAGGTAGTTGATGTGTCAGTGATTGTTTAAGTGTTGACGAAGTGCAAAATTTAATAGGAGGTGAACTGAATTTGCAGGTTTTGTGCATCGCGGCCCTTGCAGCTGTAGTGGTTGCTTACCACGACAATGGTCATGGGCACGGGCATGCCTTCTCATCGCAGCACATCTCACGTCACGACGGACCCGCCGAAGTGGTGCATGTACAAGGCCACGATGGCAAAGGGCATGGACACGATGGCGACCACGGACACGGATCTATCGACTACTATGTACGAATCCAAATAACTAATAATTATTGACCCCCTATTCAAACTAATGGATGAATGAATCATGCATTGATTTCATTCAAATTAGATAGAAAGATAGATTAATTTAAAACTTTTAAGAATTAGCTGAATACTAATTGAAAATGTTTTAATCTCAATTAATTTATTTAGCTCACTATTATTATTTGTTTACTGTTATTGCAATCGGACTTTATTCAATATCTTTTTTGTTTCTTTTCTTATTCCATAAAACTACATCTTAATTTTCTATCTCTCTTGTTTTATGTCCAAACTAATGTAACTATTTAAATTTGACCTTAAACATTTCCAGGCGCACCCTAAATACGAGTTCGACTACAAAGTAGAGGACCCTCACACCGGTGACAAGAAGCACCAGCACGAGTACAGAGATGGTGATGTGGTGAAGGGCGTGTACAGTCTGCATGAGCCCGACGGTTCTATCAGAGTTGTTGAGTACCACGGCGACAAGCACAGCGGGTAAATACATTATTGCATTTGTACTCTACTGTTGTGAATATCCATGAGCGTCGATGTTCACTTCTTTGTTTCTGCTTCTTTTTCTCCTTATCTTATCCAATAAAACACTAGAGACATATAGAATGAATGGTTCCTAAATCATTTCCGTTATAGGACAACTTAAAATGAATACGGAAATTGCAATATTAAAATTGTAAGAAGCATTTTACCTACAATAATATTAGGTGTAGTATTCATCCGTTTAGTTCGACATTTGATAGTTGTATATATCCCTACATTTATGTTTTTTTTTCCTTTTTCCAGTTTCCATGCCGACGTGAAGCACAGTACTCACCATATTGTTCCTAAACACGAGCATCACTAAATGAATTCGTCCAATAACACGTTGTACATAAATGTTGATATATTTTCTTTATACTGTTGTTGTCTGTTTCTTGTTAAATAATGTATGAAAGAACTATTTTGTTTTTTATCGTTTTGTTACAATTTTAGTACAAATAAATGTTGTTTTTATTCTTCTACTTTTATCTTTTTAATTCTCAACAATTCACCCTTCAAAAATATTATCATGTGTAGTTCTCTGAATGTCTTAATTAATCGTTAATGTCAAACATCATTGTTTGTAGTAACTAATCAAAGATGTGATCGAGTTATCGAGTATCACATTACAAACAAAAGATTTTACTTAGACTAGGTCGCATTATTTTCTTTTGTTTTCGTATTATTACTCCCTTAAAGTTCTAAAAATGTGCAAATGCCTTTAATTAATATAAAAAAAACCACACACACTTTTCGATAGCGAAAATGAGCGCCTACGCTAATTTAAACAGCAAACATGGTCAAACATTCGATATAACTAGATATTGCACAATATCTATGATTCTCGGCTCAAAATGTAACAATATCGAACATATCTAGATACGAGTATGTCACTAAAGTGTACAATACTTCATATTGCATAATTAAAATTACACTTGTTAAAGTGATCAATTAAGGCTGAATTAAATAATCAACCGGTTATCTGATATGAAGCGGTGTAAAAAAATGTCTTTTATGCAAGTATAAAAAGCGGATTCATTTTAATATGTTATCATTTCACTCCTACACTTCCTTGCAACTTGAAGATTAACAATCAAACAATGTTTATCAAGGTAAATAAAATGTTATGCGGTAGTTATTTATTTAATAAATAAATAAAAATACGTCTATACGTTTAATGTTTAGTGCAATGGTACAAAAGAGGTCATTTAATAATAAATTTCAAAAATGAAACTAATTTCTTGTCAACATTCCTAATAAGCTTCAAGTAGGATATGGTTTACGATAATAGACGAATATCGGGAATCGATTCCACGATCACGATTCGGTTGTATTGTGTTGTATCCTATCATTAGATTATTAAAACTTTGAATTGAATCAAAATATATTTGTTATTTTCTTAGGTGATCGCTGCCGCTACCGTCCTTGCTTTAGCATCTGGACAACACAATGGCTACGGATACGGTCACGGCCATGCGCAATCCTCACAAAGCATTGTACTGCACCAGAACCACGGACAGATCCACAGAGCGCCCGCTGTGGTTCTGCAACACCAGCCCTCGCACTATACTGGACATTATGACAACCACCAGGACTACTATGTATGTCTTAGTTTACTTACTATTCGATATCGCCCGCGACTCCGTGTTATATCAGAATATTTTCTACATCTATGCCAAACTTCAGCGAGATCCGTTGAGCCGTTCTGGTATCAAACATCCATCCATCTTAAGTTTCTGATTAATAATGTTAAAAAGGATAAGTTCGAATGTATTACTCTCTCTAACATTATTATAGAAATATCAACCATAACGGGTATGATTTTGACCACTTTCATTTCTGAAGGCATATTTTATGGTAAGAAGTCAAAATAGCTAAACTAGAAGTTCATCATCGCTTCATCTTCATCGATCAATGTTAGCATCAGCAAGTTTAACAAGAATCAAAAAACTCCTTATAATCGAGTGCTTTATTGTCTCCTGATATATCTTTCTAATTACCATTGGTCGTCAATCTTTTTATAAATTGTTTCTGTTTTATTAGGCGGCACCTCACTACGCGTTCGAGTACTCGGTAGCTGACCACCACACCGGTGACATCAAGTCCCAGCACGAGACACGCGAAGGCGATGCGGTGCAGGGAGCTTACAGCCTGCATGAGGCTGATGGTACAGTCAGAACTGTGCAGTATACCGCTGACGCGCATAACGGGTAAGAATTCAATATCTACTAAATATCGCAAATAGCATCATAATCACTGTACGTCCCGACTACGGGGCTCGCTCGGGGCCCTACCTTAAGTAAGGGATGATTAGGCTATAGACAACCACACTGGCCAAGAGCGTGTTGGTTGGCGTTAACGAAAAAATATACCAAATATGATTAACGACAATAGTTGAACGGGATTGAACCCTCGACCTCGTGGTCATGTCCATATCTTTAGTTATTAAGATATTGAAAGTTCAAATTATTGATATGACGATTAAATATTTATATTAAATACAATTAATAATAGTAAACATTATTATTTTCAGATTTAACGCCGTCGTACACCGTGAGGGTCATGCTGCTCATGCCGTACCAGTGCAACGCCATTATTAATCATAGAATTGTTCCTAATTTATAATATCTTGTCATGTTTTAGTGTAATACTTATTTAATAAAAAACTTAAGCATTTAATCTGTCTATATTTCTTTGTAATTTCTCCTATAAAACATAATTTTATATAAAATTGCCTATAGAACATGGATTTGCGATAAGAGTATTGTACCAATAACCACATGATGATTAAATGTTTCTTTTGCCTTTATTAATCTAAGAGAAAACAATACAATCAAAATGCATTAACATAAATTTACAAAAACAATTTTACCTAAGCCACATTTCAAAATTAATTCTATAGTAGCAGCCTTTTAAATGCCTATGAATAAAAAGGCAGCGTTTCGAATTTAGCAAATATTTGTCATCACTATAAAACTACATAAGAATTATTTAATGTGAAAAAATACGGTTAAGTCCGTATTTTTTCTAATCTGACTAATATTATAAATGCGAAAGTTTAGATGGATGGATGGAGGGATAGATGTTTGTTAGAGTTTGTAGCCTAAATGGCTGAACGGATTTTTATGAAATTTCGCATAGATTTAGAGGATAGTCTGGAACACACAGGCTACTCACTTTTGTTTTTTTTTTAATTCCACGCGGACGTAGTCGCAGGCGAAAGCTAGATAAATCTATATGTCAGGTACAAAAAACTTAAATCCCATTACAATAATAAAGAAGAGGCTTGTAATACTTACACATTATGAGGTTAAGGTGAATATCATGTTATATATAACACTAGCTGTTGCTCGCGACTTTGCCCGCATAAAATTTAAAAAAAAGTAGTAAAAATACAACCTATTTTTAACATTTCAAACGTTAAACGTTGGCTTTTTCCATTTTTTCCTATAACGTATCATGTAACAGGCTTTAAAGAGTTGTGCATTAAAATAAACGAGTTAAATTAAGTTAAATAAACTGAGAAAGTGTTAATAGACTATAAGAATTTTTAAAGACAAATTTAATATTGATATGGTTTGTTCTGCGATACTTCTACCATTTTAAGTCTTTACGATTGCATCTTTTTCGAGGTATAATATGTTAAATAATTATAAAAAAACATGAAATCTACATTGAATTTTTGCGATTATTCTGTACGAACACCAAAAGCTTGCGCTTAAAATTTGCTATCAAACTTCAGTAGTCTAACACTAAGTGCTCAAATTAAGATGAGATGAAAATGCATAACAAATGGTACCAAGCGATTGTACTTGAAACTATTAATAAGTATCTTTAGATACTTTTTATTATTACCTTCAGAATTTTGCATATCACATCCCAGTTTTAGTACAAAATAGTCTGTCTTTTGTCAAACTCAGATGTACTCTTGTTTTCGTTCAAATACTTAACTTTCTCATTTGCTACATCTTGATGCTTAAAAGGGATATTAACTTATTGGAAATTCAAAAACTGTCATAATTTTCTTATAATCTTTATTAAAGTTAAACATAAATTAAGTCTATTGCTAAAGTCCGCTATTTGTGCCAGAAGAATTAATGATGAACGGGTACGGCGTGTGCGGCGTGTCCTTGACGGTGAACCACGGCATTGAATCTGCAAAAACAATAACAATGTTTAGCACAAACTCCACAACTTACGTATAAAATATAAACATTTTGTACGCCTTCCTTTTTATCATTTGTTTCCTAATTATGCTCACGTCTGTCATACATTGGACTTTTGCAAAAACATCAACTCAGTCAATTAGGAGCCTATGTTTTTTCTTAAAATTGTTTTTCACTTACCCGTTGTGGGCATCAGCGGAGTATTCGACAGTCCTGATGGTACCGTCAGATTCGTGCAGGCTGTACGCGCCGCGGACTACATCGCCCTCGCGGGATTCGTGCTGTGATTTGATGTCGCCGGTGTGGGAGTCCGCCACCGAGTACTCGAAGGAGTAGTGTGGAGCAGCCTTTAAGAATATCATAATTAGTAAGACTTTTACATTAAAAAATATTTGTTGTCGATATTAACTACAAGATTAGTATTTCGGGTTTTCTATTTGTCTTCACAGAAGCTTTTACCTTCACTACTCACACCCTGCCAGTATTCTTGAAATATTTATCGTTAAACTGTTTCCTTTATCATTATCAGCTTACCCTTGTCCCTAAGGGGGATCAGCACAATATATGTTGCTCTTCCATGCATTTCTATCAGCCGTCATATCTGAATCCACTCCCTTCTTAAGCATATGCTCTTTCAGACAATCCATCCATTTCTTCGTTCTTCCTCTACCTTTGTAGCCATTGACATTCAGTTTTAACACTTTCTGGTTTATGTCAAGCTAAACTTTGCCTGCTCGTATGTATTCTTAGTACTTACGTAGTAATCCTGACGGTTGTCATAATGTCCGTTGTACTGGGCAGGCTGGTGCTGGACAATGACTGGTGCTCTGTATCCGATGTTGCCGTGACTTTGGAGCAGACGTTGACCATGACCATAGCCAGAGTAATACTGACCAGCGGCCATTGAGATAATGCAAGCGGCGACTAATACCTGATGAATTTTAATATAGTATTTAATGTTTATTACAGAAATATTAACAGTTCTAATATATTTAGATTAGGAAATGTGTTAAGTGTCATATTATTTTTCATTATGATTATAATTTAATAAATGGTTTCAACCATAGATGACACAATATTTGCCTTGTTAAATTAACTATAGAAATTATGTTTTCATTATCGAATGTCTTATAAAAAGGTTTTGAAATGTCATGGTTTTTTTAAATCAATTTTATACCTTGTACATTTTGCTGTGGTTTTATTTTTCTTATGAAAAATCGAATGAAGACTGATAGTTGATAAAAATTGAATGCACCTTTTTATACTTATCATACGATATAAGTAGCAGTGATTTTGCATAAGATTTTGCGACAAGTATAACCGGTTACATGAAATGCTCCAAATAAATCTTTTTGATAGCCTCAACCTTGTTTCCAGTTCCTTATCGCTTGTTACTATGTTAAAATCAATTTCAATAATCCCTTCGCAAGGAATTTTGAAAATCGTCTATTTATTGGATCTTACGAAATACTACGGATTTCAATTTAAGAAAAAAAAATTAACTAACTAAGCTATCTTAACTACATTTATCTGTATTAATTTTAAGCATCTGTATTATTTTCGTTGGTTCGAAAAGTCACGATATTTAAAAAAACTTGCGACACTCAGTACAAATCTGTACCGATTACTATTGTTTGTATCTTGAATTCTTCCAGGTAATATAATAACAGTACCGCGAGATGCAAAATTTTCCAAAACCAGTTCTTGAATACAAAATGGTCAAAATTAAAGAACTTTTGTAATGAATACAAACTCAAGTAATCATTACAGAATAAAGGCATCTATTAACATATTCAAAAATCTTTAGCTTTGCTATTATGATAACGTGTCGTGTATAGCATGCAGTGCATGTAAGCAAATACGTCTTAGGAATTTTGTTGCTAACGGAAAGAAACTACCACTTATCACGAAATTTTGAGAGGGAAAATATGTTACGGCTAATCTACCAACGTTTTACAATAACAATTAAGTTGTTAATGTACTGCTATAAAAGACTTGATTTTATTAAACACAGTATCAGTACAATAAAGTGCACAGTTCAGCTATTTACGAGAATGTTTTCAAAGGTATTTTATAGTGACAATAGTGTTTTATTTTGTTTGTGATATGTGGTTAAATGATTGAAAATAATGTAGCAACATTATTAAGATTTAAAATGATCATTTATTATTAACATTCATCGCTTTAAAAGTGGATTTAATTATGGATTTTCAAACTGTGGATTGTGCTATAACTAATTCAACTTTAACGGTTTTTAAATTCAAGTATTCAACCTACTATGGATAATGATCATACTTCTTAGAACTTTAAGTAAGTTATTACTAATCATACAACTGTTTTAGATTAAATCATTTCGTTTACAGATGATTGTTTTGGCTTTCGCTTTGGTGGTCGCGTATGCTCATGGTCATGAACATGCGTTTTCATCGAACCACATCTCGCGTCACGACGGTCACCATCATGAAGTTCACCACGACCATGGTCACGGACATGGCCACCATCACCACCATGATTACTACGTATGTTTTTAATTCAAATTACTGAGATTTTATAGACCTACAATATAAATTATGTAATTATTTTAATCACAACAGACTCATCCCAAATACGAGTTCGAGTACAAAGTAGAGGACCACCACACTGGAGATATCAAGTCGCAGCACGAGCACCGCGATGGCGATGTTGTAAAGGGAGGATACTCTCTACACCAGCCCGATGGCTCTGTCAGGCATGTTGAGTACCACGGTGATAAGCATAGCGGGTACGTTAATATTGTTTTAAAAGACCGCTGTTTATATTATGCCATACCATTTCTTGATTAATTCTTTCGAAAATTCACATCGTACATCTATAAAGGTAACTTCTATACAAATGCAAAGTTTTGGATGGATTTTTTTTTAAACATAATTAAACCAGCGCTTGACCACGACTCCACCCAAGTTAAGTGAAGACGTGGCCGAAGGATATATTATTTGGTGTTTAACTTTTATGTTATTTATTTATAAATAATATTTTCTATTTAATTTCCAGTTTCCACGCGGACGTTAAATACAGCACTCACCACATTGTACCGCATCACCATCATCATTAGAGGAAGATAATAATTGTTATTTCTTTTTATACTTGTTCTTTAAAATAATAAACAATATTGTATTCCAAACATTCCTGTTATTTCTGTTGTTGTTATTCTAACGTTGTTTCCTATGTAAATAACTGAAATAAATGAATTGATAACAATTCTATGAATAAATTGATTTCACTTACTTAGTGTCTATTCAATGCAACCTTTAGCTTTAAGTAACTGGAAATGGAATTAAATCCGATATTTTTCGTCTAAACTAAACAATTCAGTACTGAGAATAGACGAAGAACATAAACATAAACATCGATAAGGTTTGCTTGTATTTCTGAAACACCAGATAAAAACAGTCGTATGTTTTAACAGTTCAAAAAAGTTAAGACAATTATAATATTCACATATATAATAAATTACTAGATCGTCATAATTAAAAATATGACCTTACAGTATTACGTATTTGTATAACTACAATTAAATTAAAAAAAAATCTGTTACATAATACTTAAGGTCTACAAGAATATGATTTATTTGACCTCATATATTGAACCGGTATTGTCATTTAATAAATTCGGAACACCTTTTATGGTCTTATGTAAAAGTATAAAATAAGTAAGGAATTTTAAAACAGTGCCTTGTATCTTAAAATATAAAATGTAGAGTAAACCTTATTTCGTATTATGATATAATTTTTAATATTCTGATTGATTGCGGAGGATTGAATTACCAATCATTAAAAGATCTGATCTTAAGCGAAAACCTAGAAAATAGGGATTGTAATAATAATAAGTTTAAAAGATAAAATACCGATTTTCGGAATATAAAAATTATGACCGTTTCCATGCTACGGACAGAAACTAATGCAAGGGAAAATATTTCTAATAACTAATTAGAAGGTTTTATGAGTATGAAATTAAATGGATCTGGAAACAACAGGACCCTGTACTAAGTATTGGAGACGTAACAATAATAGTGGTGTGTGACACTTTCGTACAACGATGTAGATCACAGGTGGTATTTAACATGAAGTAGCGCATTTAAAAACGAAAAACCTGTTCATCAGGAGCGACAATTTACGCCGATTTAAAACTTAATTTTAAGAGTGTTCTGATAATTATATAGATACGTTTCTGGCATGTCGCTGTGACAATAAACTTACTATAGTAACTACAGTCATCATCATCATCTCCCCTGCCTTATCCTACTCCCGTAGGGTCGGCGCACCGGGTTTTCGTCCTCCAAATAAATCTATCATGCGTCATCTCAGTCATCACTCCCTTTTGATCATGTTACCTTTCACGCAATCCATCCATCTCTTTCTAGGTTTGGTAGAGACTATAGTAACTACAGTCTCTACCAAAATCATTGAAACAATTTTAAGCAGTCTTAGTACCTTTTAAACCCTCACATTCAACTAATAAGGCCATCCCAATCAATTTTGCGGTAGAATATCAGGAACTTTCCACTTTAATTTATTACAGCACTTTTTAAAATAAAATCTCAGAGAGAATACAAAAGTTATCCACTTAGCGCTGTATAAACTAAACTCAATGCAATTATCAGCTTGCAATAAGAGCGGGCGCACACCTTTGACTTAACTATCGCACAACTATGTTGCGATTGTCAATTGTTTTGCAGCCAATTCAACTGTTTAGTTGTTTATAAGCTCACTAGCTTTCGCCCGCGACTCCGTCCGCGTGGTATTAAAAAAATAAAAGTGAATAGCCTATGTGTTCGTCCAGACTATCGTCTACATCTATACCAAATTTCATCGAAATCTGTTCAGCCGTTTAGGCTACAAACTCTAACAAACATCCATGCATCCATCCATCCATCTCAACTTTGACATTTATAATATTAGTATGATAGGAATCAATGCAAGAGTAAACAGTTGTGCGATAGTTTAGTTTCAGGTGTGTGCACGCTCTAACTGAGACAGTTATTTTAATAATTTCTTTGTTAACGGATAATTCAAACTATCTGTTATCACGGTATTATAATTGTCAACATTAGATACGGCAAATCTAACAATGTGTTACAATATCAATCATTGTTGTTTTATTTCAGGCAAAAGCAATATAAAAGTGTTAAGTTTTCTGGTATATGTATCAGTATTCTTGAACATATCGTTCTAACAACTCAGAAAGAAAAAAAATAATAAAAATGTTTTCTAAGGTAATTGAAAAAACAGTAAAATTACTAGTAAAATTTTAGTCATACAAGAAAAGTGGCCACAGTTGGTTCATCTCAATAATTTTATTAAGGATCGTAGTGATAGTTTTCTTAATACATAAGTGTTAAGTTTTATAATGTTACAATTTTTATTCACAGATGGTTTTAGTCCTCGCATTGGTGATGTTTGTGCTCACCCAGGCATTTGAGCATGCGTTTTCATCGAATCACATAACACGTCACGATGGACATCACCAAGAAGTTTCCCATGGACATGGCCATCATCATGATTATTACGTACGTATAAAAATCTAAAATAATAGAAACATAAACTTCGAAAGTCATTCTTTTTCAAAGCAAAGTTCTGAACTTATTGTTCTTAGGTAGAGTTTGCACAATCAGGATTCTCCATTAGTATACCCTCTGTAATAAATAGCTGCTTCAAATTTTTAAAAAGTTTATTCGTTCTTTCACAGACTCATCCTAAGTACGAATTCGAGTACAAAGTGGAAGACCACCACACGGGGGACAAAAAGTCGCAGCATGAACACCGCGATGGAGACGTTGTGAAGGGAGGCTACTCTCTCCATCAACCTGACGGCTCTCACAGACATGTACACTACCATGCAGATGATCATTCCGGGTAAAAGAGTGTTCGCGTATTGTATACTAAGAAACAATTGAACTAACACTTTGAGTTTCTTCAGCCCTTATTTGTTTTAGATGTATTTAATTATGAAACGAAAAATTCCAACACTTTACGGTGGATTTGACAAGTTTGTAGTTCCCTTTATAATCTTTTCTTTTTTCGTTTCAGTTTCCACGCCGATGTGAAATACAGCACTCATCATGAAGTACCAAAACATCATCATTGATCCCGGTTATGTTTAAAAAAAGACATTCTTCATAGAAGAAAATTACTCTATTATTAAATCAAATTGTTGTATACATTCCTGACTGAAAATAAAATGTTGTTACTTACATATTGGTCTTATTATATTAAATGTTATGCAAAACTCCTGAAGATTTGAAATCCCTTAAGAAACCACGGAAATCTACGGACGAAACCAGGATGGTGTTGAAGTTGGCTGACATTTGTTTTAGAAATAATTTACATAATTAGGTATATCATTAGTTTGAAAATTTATGAGATGATATAATAAATAATAAAATGGCATCACCCTATTTTGGCACATTATCAAATAGAAAATACGTAAACGATTCAAATTGCTTTGTATGACAGCTAGCATCTCTACAATGAAAAAGTATTCAACCGGTAAATAGCCTTAGCGGATTTTAGAACTGATAAGGTCTGTAATTAATTAAAATGGGATTTCTGAGTTGCACATCAATCGAATGTTTCATTTCGTCTAAGACCGCTACTTATATTTTTAACCAAAGAATCGAACTGTTCGGTTACAACGGAGCGTCTATAACTACTACATATTATCTATAACCTAAATACGCAGTTTGTGGTATCCCATCAAGGAACCACGTAAAACTAAAAGCTTATCTGCATAACGAAAGTCAATATAGTTGTGGATATTAAATTCTTATTTGGTAGCATACGAAAATGTTTAATGCTTAAAGATTCTTCGAATATGTAATTCATATTTGCAGTTGCCTTATTACATCGCATGTTAAACTGGCTTTCGTCCGCGAATTCGTTGGCGTAGGATTTAAAAAACTAAGTAGCCTCTGTGTTGTTCCAGACTATGCTCTGCATTTGTGCCATTCATCGAGATCCGATTAGCAGTTTAGACTACAAACTATAACAAACTTTCACATTAATAATATAAGTAAGATTGCGTTCCTACACACTACGGCACAGCATATTTAATTAATTATTCACATAGTATGGGTACTTATATCAAACATTTAAAATAATAAATAGGATGACTTTCAAGTTCCTAAAGATTTTTGCTGAAAAGGGAATAATTTTTGACATAACCAAAACCATAAATGTCTACGTTAGCTATGTAGACATTTACGGTTATGTTTAAAAGTGTATGTATTAAACAGTTGAAAAACATCTGTAGTTCCTCTGGTGTTGCGGATGTCCATGGGCGTCGTTAACCACCTCGGTGTTCTCGCCGCTCGTTTGCCCCCTTCTCTTATATAATAAAAAAAAAGATACTTAATTAATTGGTTTACAAGAATTTTGAATCTGTAAGGTAACAATGAGCATTGCAAAGATAAAAAATATAATATTTTATGTATAAAAAGCATGGAATTCTGATTAATCAAGGCCTTAAAGGTTGGTCGTCGTTAGAAGTTATTGGTAAAACATCCATCTTTGATAGTAACACATATTTTTTTTTTTCAAATAAATTTTGTACTCCCTAAATTGAACATTTTATAATATGGAGTGTAGTGAAGGTTCTTAATACGGATTTTTAAATTATAAAAAATCAGATCTTAAAAAAAGGCATAATGCCGATAAACTCAATGACGATGAGCAATTAAAATTACTTTGGCCGATTAACTTTTCAAATAAAACTACATGATTATAATATTTTCATTTACAACTTTAGTTTCTTTATTGAAAATTCAACGCAAATTGTATGATTATACAATCAATTTTAGACAATTTTTTTTTTCGTAATTCTTCAGAATTACCGGCGGATACTTAAAATTATTGTTGATCACGGAATTTGAGAGTATTCAGTCACGGTAATCTATTAACTTGTTACGATAACAATTAGTGTTGTTTAATCACTCTTAGAAACGATATAAAAGTGTGCGAGATTTTTTTAAATATATCAGTTTATTACAAACCTTAGTACAGCAACTAAGAACAAAGACCAAAATGTTTTCAAAGGTATTGTATAAAATTCATTATTTTTCTTCAAACACATTCAATATAATTTCAGTTTCTGTGAACCTGCAAGAATTTTGACAATGAAAGCACAAAGCTATATTATGGTTCTATATTTTCAGATCTTCATTTTCTCAGTCGCTCTGATGATGGTCGCTAACGCGCATGATCACGCGTTCTCATCCAATCACATCTCTCGCCATGACGGACATCACCACGAAGTTCATCATGGGCACGACCATCATCATGACTATTACGTATGTATTTTTAAAAATAGTTTATAGCACAGTCCTTGCTCACACCTCTCACTGTTTTTTTTTAATTCTCAGACTCATCCCAAATACGAGTTCGAGTACAAAGTAGAAGACCACCATACTGGCGATATCAAGTCCCAACACGAGCACCGCGACGGCGACGTTGTGAAGGGAGGATATGCTCTGCATCAGCCTGATGGTTCTGAAAGACACGTTGAATATCACGGTGACGATCACAGCGGGTAAGAACGAACAGTATACAGAGAATTTACAGTTCTATTTTTATTTTAATCAAGAAAACAAATGCCTATTGCTAACTGACTTCTAAACCACGTCTTCTAATTTGATCTTTGTTTGTTATTTTACTGGAGATACTGATTCTGTTCATCAAACAACTAGAATGACGTGATGTTTTTTGTTTTAGCTTCCACGCCGACGTGAAATACAGCACCCATCACATCGTGCCTCATCATCATCATCATGATCATCATTATTAAATAATATAACTAAAATATATGATGTGTCTTTTGTCAATTTGTTCTGTTGCTTATTAAAATACAAGAAATAAAATACGTATTAATTATTCTAGACTTTCTTTTTCCATCATATTCCAATAAAATTAATAGATTACAGTTTTACCGGAATACAACGTATTCACTACAATTTTGACTAAAACAACCTTGGAAAAAGTAGCGACTTTTTCTTCTCAGGATAGCGTAGTGCCTAATTTTAGAAGATCCGTTTTAATGTAGTGAAACAATGAAAGTTGTTACTCTTATTCTTTTTTATTCTCAACAGATCTAATTCCAAAGCATAATTCAACACTTTGAGATACAGCTTGACTAGCCAAAGTAATTTATAGCATTAAATAAGCAGTTACCTCTGAACCCAATGATAGAAAAATATGTAGATTTCATACTTACATCGATTTCAAAAACAATGATTATAAATTAAGAAATATTTAGTTTAAATAATAACAAAAACCAGCTCGACTTCCTAAGACATTGTTCTCTAATATCTTTATTTCTAAAATAGGTTATTCTTAGCGGCCAGCACGACCTGTTTCGAAGCATTAAAACTCCTTACTAAAGACTCATATGTCACACTTCACTGAACATCTGAACCATTCCGCTGTTGCACCGATATCACAGCATTTATTAAGATTACTCTTTTGACTAAATTCCTCCTAATTATTCAACCATTTCTAGTATGTCGTATATACCTAAACGATTTTGATTTCAACAAAACCATTTTGATTTGATTTTGAAGTTATCGCTTTTGGAGCGCGCGCACACCTTTGGCTATACTATAGCACAAAGTTTTAGTCTTGCTTTGATTCCTGTATCCTATATGAAGGTTCGCACACTACTAGATTTTGAGTTGTGCAACTAAACTGTTGAATTGCCTACGAACTTATCGACAATCGCACAACGGTTGTGCGATTGTTTAGTCAAAAGTGTGCTCTTATATAGAAAGAAGACATCATTTTACTTTCCAATGACATTTGCATTTGTAAGTGCATTTGTAAGTTTTGCTCTAAATAATTAAATAGAACGTAAAATGCATCAATTCATCCCCATTTTTATCATGGGAGTATGATACCGGCGCGGGTGAACAAGAACGAATCATCATTTTCTTAAAGTGTTTCAAAGCCTTGCCACCTTTGTAACATGTTATGGACAAAGCAAGAAGTTTGAATAATCTAACGATAACCACGAAATGTCAATCTTACATCTTACTAATATTACAAATGCGAATCTTTAGATGGTTGTTTGTTAGAGTTTACAGCCTAAACGGCTAATCGGATCTCGATGAAATTTGGCATATAGAACATATTAGGCTACTAATTGAGTTTTGTTTCTTTTCGCGCGGACACAGTTGCGGGTGAAAGCTAGTATATTTATAACTTAACGCATTGCCTTGTCATACCAAACGATTGTACGCAAATACAATAGAATTCATAATAATTTGTAATAGTAGGATGAATAGTAACTAAGGAATTGCACAGAAATTATCAAAAGAAAATCAAATATATGCTTCAACATATTTATTTATTTCAGTATTTAAAAACAATATAAAAATGTCTAAGAGTAACACTAATGATGATGCGGCACAATATGATGGGTACTGTATTTCACGTCCGCGTGAAATCTGGAAAAGAAAATGGTAGTTTATAATTCATGATATAAATATATACGTAAACGTTACTACTCAAATAAACGTGACATCTTACCCGGTATGATCATCTGCATGATAGTGTACGTGTCTGTGAGAGCCGTCAGGTTGATGGAGTGAGTAGCCTCCCTTTACAACGTCTCCATCGCGGTGCTCGTGCTGCGATTTGATGTCGCCAGTGTGACCATCCTCCACTTTATACTCGAATTCGTACTTAGGATGAGTCTGCAATTGCGTAATATTCATTTTAGTCCCCAGCAGCATCAGCTGCACTGACGTACAAATATAACTTACATAGTAATCATGATGTCCATGGTCATGTCCATGGACAATCTGGTGATGACCGTCGTGACGTGAGATATGATTCGATGAGAAGGCATGCCCGTAACCTTGCACTGCCGCTACGGCGACGAGCAGGAATAAGCAAAACACCTATAAGTTGGTAAAAATCGTCAATTACTATTTTCATCGAGAAGAAAAAAGTTTAATTGAGTTTTTTTTTGTTAAGAAAACTTGTTGCAAGACAATAATACCTTGGTAGACATATTGTTTGTATCTAAAACACTTTGAGACTGATGAATATGTCATAGATTTCAAGTCTTTTATAAAAAGACAATGGCAGCTTATCAAGGTTACAACAATTTCAAGCAATAAAATTATGAAAGATAGAAAATGCACGCATGATTTGTATTTGTAAGTTGCCGACTCAAATCATTTCAAATATTACAAATGTATTGAAAAAAATATGATTACCTTTGGTTCAGTTAGTTCATTTATTAATGAAAAATAAGATTGACTCCTATTCCGTTTCATATGATTTGCTAGAGTACGAACATAAGCATATGTAACTAAAAATGTACTTTTCACAATTAATATACTACCACTAATGAATACATTTTATTACTATACAAGAAATATACATTTTAATAATACTACGGAATATGACGTTTATTACGATTTCTAACATGAGTAAATATTCAAGTCATGTTACGCTTTCTCTGTTACAATGAATTAAAACAATCAATAGAAATTTAACAACTCATATTAACAATAACCTTGAACACACACAAATTTTTTTGAGTATAAAAACCGAGTATTTTATCAAACAGATATTAGTAAACTGCTAAATTTACAAGAAAAAATACATATAACAAAATGTTCTCTAAAGTACGATTACATATTGTTTTACCTTACTTATTCTTTTTCTTTTGTTTTGTGTTAAACTTTTTTCTTTTTAAAGGTATTGTGCTTCGTTGCCATAACAACGGTAGTGGCTGCTCAAGATCACGGCCATGCGTTTTCATCAAACCACATCTCACGTCATGACGGACATCACGAGGCTGTGCACGGACATCATGGACATATTGACTATTTTGTAAGATAAATTTCAACGCTTTTCTATAATTATTAAACTAGTGTTTCACTAACGCACCTATTTTTGACCAACTTCCCAAAAGAAGGAGGTACTCAATTGTATGTTGTTTTTATGTGAGTGCCGTGTTTAAAGATGGTATGCGTTAGTACCAAGTTCCATCTCTCTATTACTATCGTTTATCTTTATTCGAATTATTGTTACGTTAAATAATACTGCTGTAGGTACCTTAAATTTCTAAACCTATTGTATTCTAAACATGTTTATATTATAGAACCCAAGATACTCTTGCTAGCTTTAAATTATATTGATAATCTCGATTGAAATCATACTAATATTATAAATGCGAAAGTTTAGATGGATGGATGTTTGTTATAGTTCGTAGCCTTAACGGCTGAACGGATTTCGATGAAATTTGGTACAGATATGGAGGATAGTCTGGAAGAACACATAAGCTACTCACTTTTGTTTTTTTTTAATTCCGCGCGGACGGAGTCGCGGGCGAAAGCTAGTCTACAGATAAAACAATGCGTCAATTTCGTTATACTTTTGCTTCCTACATTTTTGAAAGACGACTAAGGAAACAACTGTATTTTTCAATAGAATTGTTATTCATACTTATTGTAAATGTTTTCAGACTCATCCAAAATACGAATTCGATTACAAAGTAGAAGATCACCATACTGGAGACCAGAAATCACAGCATGAGCACCGCGACGGTGGTGCAGTGAAGGGAAGTTACTCATTACACCAACCAGATGGCTCTGTCAGACATGTGGATTATTATGCCGATGATCACAGCGGGTAACAGTTAACAATCAATTTATTGCAACGCACCGCTTTTTTTATTTCTTTAATAAGTATTAATAATTTGTTTTCTTTCTTAATAGATTTCATGCTGATGTGAAATACAGCACCCATCATCTTCATCACCATTATTAAATTGGGTAAAATCATCCAATGTGGCGATCTTCCGTGTCATGTGTTAATTATATTGGTGTTAACAACAAAATGTACTTATATTGTTATAAACTTTTTAAATAAAAAGGATAACTAAAACAAACTTGTTATTTCTCACATCCTTCATTAGTACAAAATTAATATGAATCGAGTATAAGTGTTGCCTCCTACTAGAAGCCTTTATTCATTACTGTACATTTCCTAGTTACAGTGTAAATGTCGAAAAAAATACCGATTAAACACAAAAGAATACTATTCACATCAGTAATAGTGGGATAGGTAGAGATGAGAGATTTTCAATTAATAATTGCAAATAACATAACTGTCTTGTTACTAAAAGTAAATATTAAGTAACTAAATTGGTACTAATAATATCGAACCTGATTTTATTGAAAACTTTTCATTATACGAGTACTAATTAAATTTTAAATCGAATGAATACTTTTTATGATTATTTTTTTTAAGAAATATGAAAAAGCACAATATATAATTTAGTAAAACAACTATAAAATCAGTTACAGAATAACAAATCAATGTTTTTAATGATACAAAGGGATTTTCATATTAAGTTCAATATTGAGCCCAAAGTTTGAAAATTCAATTATTTTCTGCTAATCATGTTCTTCCGTGAAAATAGATTTTTATAGAATAAGGGTAACATATAAATTAATATTTTATTCCTTGTCATTTATAAACTTAAATTTGAATACACAAAACTATTATGTTAAGTACTAGCTTTCGCACGAAACTCCGTCCGCGTGGAAATAAAAAAAAACAAAAGTAAACAACCTTTCTTTCTTCCAGATTATCTTCTACAACTACGCCAAGATCAATTTCATCAAGATCCTTTCAGCAGTTTAGGCTTCAAGCTCTAACAAACATCAATCCATTAATCCATCTAAACTTTCGCATTTATAATATTAGTATGGTTTACAGTGAATATTTTTTATATTTCTTTTTACATTGCTAACATTAATTGATAAAATTTACTGAGATATTAAAATAATAACTTATTATTTTGTGTTTTGTGTTTTATGTAATTTATTTCCATTATAACCTAACAGGCCATGACAAATTAAAAGTTTAATTTTCAAGAAAGTATTCCTAGTCTAATAAAGAAATATGACAAAAGAAAGTATTAAAGGTAACCCATTTACTTATATTGAAGATTCCGTAGATAGTTATGTATATAGAAATTGTTTTTACTTTTTCATTTGTTAAATTGTATGATAATTAAAAAACCTTTTTTTAATTTTATCATTTCTTTATTGAACAAAAATGTCTTATACAAGGTAAAAAATCAACAGTAATTAATCGTAAACATTTTTCTAATTAAAATTACTGAATAGTCAACATTTTGCTACTTTTATAGTAGAAAATAAAGTCGTAAAAAACATTTTAACATTTAGTGGTGATGATGGAAATGATGAGTGCTGTATTTAACATCCGCATGAAATCTGAAAAACCAGAAAAACATATTAAAAAATGTCTAAGATCTATCTTAATAGTTTAAACTAAATTCACAAAAAATCACCTTTTGCTCAAACGCAAACTCATCAGTAACTTCTCTCGTATTTCGAAAAAGCATTGGTGATCACTTATTAGTTAACATCGCTTTAAAAATAATTAAAAAAAGTCTCACCCGCTATGGTGATCGGCATGATAATTCACATGTCTGTCAGAACCGTCCGGCTGGTTCAAGTAGAACCCGCCCACAACAACATCACCGTGACGCTGCTCGTGCTGTGACTTCTTGTCACCCGTGTGGTGATCCTCTACTTTGTATTCGAACTCGTACTTTGGATGAGTCTGTTCAAATAACATTTCATTATAATTAACTGATTGATTCAAGCACATACTGCGACATTTGAAACACTGTGTAGATTAAAAGCGGGCGGATGCTCTTGACTAAACTACCGTAAAATCTTTGTGCGATTGTCGATTATTTCGCAGCCAATTCAACTGTTTAGTTGTTCTGGATTGTGCTGTTCAACTAAAGTCGAGTCGTGTTCGCAACTTCATAAAAACTCATAGGAATCAAAGCGTGACTAAACAGTTGTGCGATAGTTTAATTTCAGGTGTGCGCACGCTCTAAGCGTGATAAATCCTCCTCTCCACAATTAAAAGATACTAAGAGTGGTAGTAAGATATGTTAAATCTTACTAATATTATAAATGAGAAAGTTTAGATGGATGGATGGATGGATGGATGGAGTTTGTTAGAGTTTGTAGCCTAAACGGCTGAACGGATCTCGATGAAATTTGGCATAGACGTAGAGGATAGTCTGGAAGAACACATAGGCTACTAACTTTTGTTTTTTAGAATTCCGCGCGGACGGAGTCGCGGGCGAAAGCTAGTGGTCAATAAAATAATCCCTTATTTAAATACTACCCTTCTTATCGTTCGTTCTCTTTGGAAAGAAAACATAGTTTTTTTAATGGAAATACTCCCAGAGAAGAACTCTATTCTTACGTTCACCTAAGTTGCAACTTACGCGATAGTAATTTTAGTGCACAACTCACATAATAATCGAGATGTTCGTGCCCGTGGCCGTGGCCGTGTACTGTCTGGTGATGTCCGTCGTGGCGAGAGATGTGATTGGATGAAAATGCGTGGCCGTGATCTTGAGCCACCGCTACTGCAGTTATAACGGTAAAGCATAATACCTGCAAATTAATAAATCACAATCAAATATAATAAACATTTTAACAATAGACTCTTGCAAATTTACTTATTAAAACAATAACTTTTTCACCTGAGGGAACATTTTTATTTATTTCTGCGTGAGTGACTTGCGTTTTACTACCAAACGAGTAATAATACTGATGTATGTAGAGCAAAATTTGTGATTTTTATACTAATATCGCTTATACGTTGGCAACAATATTGTGATCAAGGTTACAATAGTTTCGTATTAGGTAATATCCACATTGTTTTCATATAGAAGTCGTACGTGAAAGATTAGAAATAACGATCATCATTTTTTGTGTTCATTATGATGCTCAAGATTGATTAGGATGGTCCAGTGGTAGCTACTCAAACGTCAAGTCAAGCTAGGCTAGTCCTGACTCATACTCGTAATAACCATGATCAATCTAAAAAGACTGCAGGGAAGAAAAAGAAAATACCAAATAAAAGAAAGAAACTGGATAAAATACTCGATGACCAGCAATATCTTGCTAATTAATTTCGTGTGTATATTTGTTTAATGTTTCGTTTCGTGAATCATCAAAAAGCACTTTTAAACTTGACACTTTGCTCGAAAGAATTTGATTAGCGTTGTAGAGATGAAAAAATTAATGCAAGTGGAAGTTGCTAATAGCTATTGAACTAACAACGTAACTCTTAAATCAATGGTGCTCGTAGAAAAATATACTGTTCTACAGTATTATTATGAAAAATATATCGCATATTGTCATCGTTTTCATTGTTCTCTATGAGTAACACGATATTTTAATTAAGCTTGAGCAATACTTTTTTTTCGCAAGCTATTTTCTACGACAATTTGCGTACGTTTATGTGAAAACGTAGCCTTGAAATTCAGTGTGAATTTAGATATAAAACTTGCAGTTAGCGTGATAGATATATCATTCAACTTGATCTACAAGTAACAATAACTTGTAATATCAGAAAACTTAAAATGAGTTCTAAGGTATTGTATAACACATAAAAATATTAAAATTTTAATGTCAACTTTTCTATGCAGACTTACTAATTAAGTATCTTTTGCAGATAATTTTTCTTGCGGCGATAGCCATATTGGCTGTCGGTTTGGGCCACGCACATGATCATGGCTTTTCATCGATTCACATCTCTCGTCACGACGGTCACCATCATCCTGTACATGTCCATGGTCACGGTCATGACCATCACCATGACTATTATGTAAGTACCTTATTTATTCAAAAGTTCCACGTGGGAACAGGACTAAGGAACCTACTCCGGCACTTGCAAAATATATGCACCTGCTTCTAACTACACTACTGGTTATCTATTTAATGTTACCCGAATAGCTTTAATTTACAGGTGGAATTGTGGTCAAGCGCTGTTTTTAAAAAAACATAAAAAAAATAATAATATAAAGATTGGTCCTTGGTGTTCTTATTCCCCTTTACTGCTGTTCCAGTATATCACATCTGTAACCAGTCAAAAATATGCTTCGACTTTTTTGTCAGACAGAAAGAGCTCAGAAATATGTTGCGTTTTAACTCTTTCTTTATAGCAGGTATGGATTTAATGATTTTATTGTTATTTTTAGACTCATCCTAAGTACGAGTTCGAGTATAAAGTAGAAGACCACCATACAGGTGATATAAAGACCCAGCATGAACACAGAGATGGCCACAAGAGCGAGAGCGGGTACTCCTGGCACGACCCACATGGCACCGTTAAAGTGACCAAATATGACTCTCATCATTAAGATTGGAAGAAACATTTTACTCTATTACTTCTTAATAATTATTTTAATATCTTAAATTAAATTAATATTTTATGTTGTTTATCAGATTGTTACAATAAAATGATGTATTTTTTATTTATTTTTCATTATATTTGAGAGAGCTGTAGAAAGAAGATAAGTTCGAGTACACTAACCAGTTAAATTTTCCTAAACAACTATTTATTTTCGAGTAAAACTATTAGTACCCAGTCAAATTGCTCATTATATTATTGTTTTTATAATGAACATAGACAGACAATACACAAATATACAGTAAACCAACTACAACACATTCCATCATAAACGTTACAAGTTTGGTGTTACATTCATAAAGAGTAAAAGTGTAACGTCAAGTTTATTGATTGGTGGCAATTATTGACACCAATTAGCAACGCCTTCGAGAGCCGAAACAAAACCGGCTGGTGTTACAATTACATGGACGGCAGACAAATTTAATTATGTAATTCTACCAACAAGTGTATGGCTAATTATAGTACAATACGTACAAAAAAAAAGAAATGAGCTTATTATATTTTAATGCTACTAAAATAAACGGAGGAAAGCCATGAGTTTACTGTTTAATTAAGCTAAGATCAAATATCAGAAATTTAAATAAACAGAACAAACTGCAATTTAAAGTTCATCGGATATGGACAGACGGTCCAAAAATTTCGACTTTTTGGTCCCTAAAATAAAATATTTCTTTACAACTTTCAAATTTTGCTTGGTCTACATCAATTGTCCAAAAATGGATAGGAGTAGCGAGCCGAGATAAAAATGCTGTAACTTTTGACACGTTGACCTTGCAATTGATAAAAATGGATATTATATAAAAGGAAGTCATACTTTAAATCTGTATCAGTTACTTACAAGCACTGTAAAAGAACAATCATGTTTACCAAAGTAAGTGAAGATAGACTTAATTTAAAAAAAAGAATTAATTATGATTAAAGTTTAACGAGCGATGGCAAATCTATCATTTTGATTTTTATTAATTTAAAAATAAAAGTTTCGTCAAATCACCTATTGTTTAGTCAACAGAGTAAAAAATAAATTATTCGTTACAGATCGTAGCTTTGAGCGCCGTGCTGGCGGTGTCTGCGGCGGGTCTCCTGCCCCAGGCTCACTACTCCTCAGCCGCAGCAGTCTCTTCCCAGAGCATCGTTCGCCACGACCAACCCCAGGCCATCCATGCCGCTCCCGTCGCCATCCACGCCGCTCCCCTCGCCTACCAAGCCGCTCCCATCGCTACCTACGCTGCCCCCGCCCGCATCTCCGCCGGACATGCCGTCTCCTCTCAGAGCATCCTGCGTCACGAGCAGCCACGTGCCGCCTACGGCATCGCTCCCCTAGCGTACGCCGCCGCGCCCGCTCACTACTCCGCACCGCTCATCAGCCACGCCGCCCCCGCTGCTAGGATCATCGCCGCGCACCAAGACGAATACGTAAGTTTTTATAAAACCCTAAACATAGCATAAATCACAATAATTAGAATTCATAATGACATCTTATAACAATCTTGTAATCGTTGTGACAGGCTCACCCCAGATACGACTTCGCGTACTCCGTGGCCGACGGACACACCGGCGACAACAAGTCACAGCACGAGAGCCGCGACGGTGATGTTGTGCACGGTGATTACTCGCTCCTCGAAGCTGACGGCTCAGTACGCACTGTGCAGTACACTGCTGATGCCCACAATGGATTCAACGCTGTCGTCAGCCACTCTGCGCCAGGACACCACGCCGCCCCAGCACATGCTCTCGCCCATTATTAGACTAAATTAAGACCAAGACATATTTGTTACTATTTATTAAACAAAATAAAATAAATGTTTAGTATCAATTAATATTTATTTTTTAATTTTTGTCCTTATTATGTACCAATACAAATTGATATATTTAAGGGTCAATGAAGGATCCTATACCTGCAACAGTTCCTTATATTAATTACATGAAATAAATAAAAAGGCTCTCGCGTCCCAGACGTTAAGAGTTATGATTAGATAGAGAGTAGATGATAAGACAGAAATCATAATTTTTTTCGAAACTTTTGGACATTAAAACTCATCTACATATGAACATAGACAAGTTAGTAAAAGGTATTCCTAATACCTCCTTTTCAGCGAGTTCCAGTTTGAGGAGTGGAAATGCGTTCAACCAATCCTTTACCAAAGCTACTACTATCATCTGGAATTACGTTATTGTGCCATGATATTCCATCGGCATTCCTTTCATCGAGGCGGCAAACTAGACATGATTGTAATGGTTTCCCTTCTCTTAATAAACTAACTATTTATTAAGATAATTAAAATCATGTAAACGATAAAGCGAAAATTATTTTCTTTATAATTCATGTTTCACAATTATTGGTGGCTTTTTCTTCTTATTATTAAAAAAAAGGTTTGTAAAATATGAAAGGATTCATGATTTCTTAGTTATTAATTTTATATGGATAATGTGTTACCCTAGGACCAGGACATCCTTGCACTTCCACTTGTTGTTCTTTACCATAACCTTTGAAAAAACAGAAACATTAATAATGAATTAAATACTACAAAGGCCACTGTAGTCTAAATCCATATTAGTTACAATCGATTTAACAACAGAGGCAGTTCTGGTAAAAAAAAATCAAGCTATGTGTTAACATATTAATAAACTAAAGTAATTTAACTGTACGAAACATTTGTTTTTTTTTGTGCAATTTATCCACTATTAAAAATATTACTTTTAATGTAATCCATGTATGTATTAAGATTTACTTTAATTAAAATTGGAGAACAGAACGATCATTCTACAATACTTTACTTTTTAATATTACGTTACGTTCTACGTTATAACGAAACGTTGTTTGTATTTACGACATTACAATTAATAAAACTAATAAAATAATAGAAGATAGGCTAAATTGTTTTAGAACAAAATTTTGCAATTTAATATTTCCAATAAATAGCCCATCACCACTGTACTCGCTACTGCCATTCGTTTTAATTGCATAAGTACCTTTTCAACCAACCTTTTCATAAAAGAAAATTTAGAATTTAAGATTTTTGCAAAGATCCAATTGTAGATCAGTAATTCGTAAGCATTGTCTTATAAAGAATGTCGTTATTTTCGAAGTTCGGAGCTTAAAGTTTATTTTTTATTTTTAGAACATACTATTACTGGCATTAAAATACTTTCACATTAACTACTATGAATCATTTCAAACTGCTCTTAACTTGTCGACCTTGCGGTCGTTAAAATTTACTTACTATAAAAGCTCTCCGGGCAATGAAAGATTTATCAGTTGAGTTTCATTGACTTTAACATCATGTTCTCAAAAGTAGGTTCATTAAAATATAACAATACGGATTGCAAGCAATTTCAAATAAATAATAATTTAAACTTATTAATTATACCTTACAGATCGTAGCTTTGAGCGCCGTGCTGGCGGTGTCTGCGGCGGGACTCCTGCCCCAGGCTCACTACTCCTCAGCCGCAGCCGTCTCCTCCCAGAGCATCGTGCGCCACGACCAGCCTCAGGCCATCCACGCCGCCCCCGTCGCCATCCACGCCGCCCCCGTCGCCATCCACGCCTCTCCCCTCGCCTACCAAGCTGCTCCCATCGCTTCCTACGCTGCCCCCATCGCTTCCTACGCTGCCCCCGCCCGTATCTCCGCCGGACATGCCGTGTCCTCTCAGACTATCCTGCGTCACGAGCAGCCGCGTGCCGCTTACGGCATCGCTCCCCTAGCGTACGCTGCCGCGCCCGCTCACTACTCCGCACCACTCATCAGCCACGCCGCCCCCGCTGCTAGGATCATCGCCGCACACCAAGACGAATACGTATGTTAAATACGTGTTACTGAAAATTCGTTTAAATCTCTGTGATTATGGAGGTATTAAACTTGTAATCATTTTTCTTCAGGCTCACCCCAGATACGACTTCGCGTACTCCGTGGCTGACGGACACACTGGCGACAACAAGTCTCAGCAGGAGAGCCGCGACGGCGACGCCGTGCATGGCCAGTACTCTCTGCTGGAGGCTGACGGCTCCGTGCGCACCGTGCAGTACACCGCCGACGACCACAACGGCTTCAACGCGGTCGTCTCCAACTCCGCTCCCGCGCACCACGCCGCCCCCGCACATGCAATCCTCGCCCATCATTAAACATTGTCAATAGCTAGTCTGCCTCATTGTGATAATTAAATTATTTAAATATGATTTTAGATTTCAATTAAAGATATAATTAAAGCGAAAACAAGCATTTTCTTTATGAGAACATATTCGATTCAATAATTTAAGCTCCAGAAGTTTGCGATGGAAATTAAGTAAACATACTCGTACAAACCGTATTCATAATACAAACTGAGAGACGCGTGAGAAACATTATCCTGAGTACTGACCCAGGATAATGTTTTTCACGTGTCCGTCAGCTTTTAACTGCAAAGTAAACTGGCAACAGCCATTGTGTATAAATGCATATTTAACAACCATTAAATGCTATGTTTTTATGGTGGATCAATAATACATCATAACATCAATAATGTTTATTTAAATATCTACTTAAGAGTTAATATCATCTCGCCAGTGTTACAAAATGTTAATTTGATCATTTAAGATAACATCTAATATTCTGTTTTAAGTAATAGTAATTTTGGTTTCGCTTTATACTTGTACATACGAGTATACATATTATGCATAAAGAAACGAAACAAAGACTTTGTTACACGTAGTTTTTCTTAGAAAAAATCTCTACAGCTAAAAGCAGCGTTTGTATTCGCCTATAGCAGACACAAATATTGTCATTTTAAAGATTTAATCAAAAGCTCGTTAAATGTATTTTTCTGTATAAACTACGATATTGTAATGCCTTTTTGATTATTGGAATATTTTTAATCATTTAATTATGAATTAAGGGTGATGTCACTTTCCATTGTTTTGTTTCATTCAAATGATTTTTACAACACATTAAAAATATATTTTATTTAAGAAATATATAATATTACAAGCTAATAAACGACGAGTGAAGCTTAGTACACAGTTAGTTTATATTACAAACTCGAGATTCATGTTTATTTTTTTTATTTTATTACTGTCATATGATTAGAATTGTAGGTTTTCTGTCCAAATCTGATGACGGGGACTGCGAGTGTATAGTAAATAAGTATTTATCAAGCTAACGCTTCGTCCTTTAACATCAGCTGGGAGCAGACAAGCGCTGACTTAACGAATAGAAGAAAAAGACAGTTAAGTTTTCTACTAGTAAAAAAATGCTGTAGCTCATTAGATCAAATAAAAGACTGCGAATCATTACCTGTATTTCCAAATAATCCATATTTAAAGACGATTTATGAAAATTATGTATTCTTAAAAATAAATGTTAAAAAATCACTCTTCAATGATAATTATTCTTAATTTACATTGATTCATTATCAAATTGTAATAACACTAGCTTTCACCCGCGACTCCGTCCGCGCGGAATTAAAAAAAATCAAAAGCAAGTAGCCTATGTGTTCTTCCAGACTATCTTCTATATCTATGCCAAATTTCACCGAGATCCCTTCAGTCGTATAGGCTACAAACTCTAACAAACATCCATCCATCCATCCATCCATTTAAACTTTCTCGTTTATAATATTAGTAAGATTCCATGTAATTAAAGTATTCTTTTACAAATATTTTCTACGATATTCCAAAGACGCCAGATTAATGTTCTAAAAAAAATGAAATATAGCATAATAAATCTTGTCACTAATTAATATAAATATTTATAATATTTATCTGAATGACACATCCCTAATTCAGACGGAAACTGTATAAATAAAAATTAGCAACAAAACAAAATATTACAGCAACCAATACCGAAATGTCAGCAGAAAATCTGTTACTATCTAATATTGAGGAAGGGTCAATGATCTGTTAACAGAAACAGTCCGATACAATCATTGAAGTTAAAAAGAATAACTTGGCAGGAAAGCATTTAGTACAATAAAAAGTAATATCTTATACAATACAATTTTAGAACAATAGTAAAAGTGTATTTAAAATTCATATTTTATATCACAATATTACACCATATATGCGAAGTAACTCAGGTAACTTTTAACCTGACGACCTTGTCACTGCCGAAATTCAGCCGCTATAAAAGCTCTGTGACTAACGTAAGCTTTATCACTTGATTATTACATCCGGTTAAACAATGTTCTCCAAAGTAAGTTTAATTTAAAGACTTTCCTTTTTGTAATAATGTTTAGGAAACGTTTTTGTTTAATTAGGTTTTAAACCTAAAATTATATTTGATTTTTATTGAAATTAATTTATTAAAATCAAGTAAAAATCTGATTTAGTTGAATTATTGATAAAATGTAACAAAATATTAAACCTTTTGTTATTTTTTTTTAAGTAAAGCTATTAAAAACGTAGACACAGAAGTCACATTGCAAAGATAAAGGGAAAATAAAACAAGATATAAGAATAAACGTATAAAGACACCGTCCCTACACATAATCATGTAAGAAGGCCAAGAATTAAAAAAAAATGTTTTACAGATCTTGGCTCTCAGCGCTGTGCTGGCCGTAACCGCGGCGGGTCTCTTGCCACAGGCTCACTACTCCTCAGCCGCCGCTGTCTCCTCACAGAGCATCGTGCGCCACGACCAGCCCCAAGCCATCCACGCCGCTCCCCTCGCCTACCAAGCTGCTCCCATCGCTACCTACGCTGCCCCCGCCCGTATCTCCGCCGGACATGCCGTCTCCTCTCAGACCATCCTACGTCACGAGCAGCCACGTGCCGCCTACGGCATCGCTCCCCTAGCGTACGCCGCCGCGCCCGCTCACTACTCCGCACCACTCATCAGCCACGCCGCCCCCGCTGCCAGAATCATCGCCGCGCACCAAGACGAATACGTACGTTTTATAAACCTAACCTAAACACCTAACTATGACGTAACTAGTATTCTTAATGACTATTGTTATTATTGTAACAGGCTCACCCCAGATACGACTTCTCCTACTCCGTGGCTGACGGACACACCGGCGACAACAAGTCTCAGCAGGAGAGCCGCGACGGTGACGCCGTGCACGGCCAGTACTCTCTGCTGGAGGCTGACGGCTCCGTGCGCACCGTGCAGTACACCGCCGACGACCACAGCGGCTTCAACGCGGTCGTCTCCAACTCCGCTCCCGCGCACCACGCCGCCCCCTCACACGCAATCCTCGCCCATCATTAAACTTTAAAAATACCTGAACTTCGCCTTTGTGATAATTAATTTATTTGAATATGCATATTTTAGATATCAATAAAATGTTGTGAAAGCTACTGATATATTTTATTTTACTTGAAATTTTCTATACATACTTCGATTCTGGGTCAACATTATGAGTTAAATTTAATATTTTATTGGGATGAAATATTTAATATTTGGCGGTAACTAGTTACTTATACATAAAAATAGAGCTACCTACCGCAATGATCCTACATTTCAAGAAAATAAGTTAGCTACGTTTACTACATTCAAAATTTTGACAGAGCAATGCATGGTCATATATTGATATTTTAAAAGTGTGGCATTTACTATAAATATTGACAGTCCAGACAGCAACTAATAATAAGAAGCGACTATAGGCGAAACAGTATTTCTAACCTTAAAAAAACAATGTCGACAACAATGCTTCAATTTTATTTTTAATGAAGAAAAAAATATATAAACAACTTGTAAAGTTTACGAACTTCATCGCTGCCGACAACTACCTTTTGATAATCACTGCAAAATAATGGGTAATTCACTTGTGTAATAAAAGATTACATTATGAAAGAAGCAGTTATTGTGATTTATATTCTAAATGATAGGACTCGGCATCATATTACTGGCCTAGTCTATCATAATCTTTTACTTGTAGATATACGACAAACATATTATTTGCTATAGGTTTTTACCCTACTGTTATCTATACTAATATTATACAGAGGAAAGATTTGTATTTTTGTATTTTTGTATGTATTGCAATAACTCAAAAACTACTTTGCCGATTTTTTAAATTCTTTCACCGTTAGAAAGATAGTTTATCTGTGAGTAACATAGGCTAAATTTTTTTAATTTAATGCGGGCGAAGTCGCGAGCAACAGCTAGTTCATTATATGACAAAGGATTGGAATGCGGAGGTGTAAATTATTTCCGTCTATATTAGGTAATATATCGAGGGTTAAAACGAACTTACAAGGTACGAGTGCATCGGCTAGTACCAGTACCGAACTATCATATACAATTTTTCTATATGCACTCATTGACTCGTTAATTACAAAAGAAATATTTTACAATCTTCTAAACGTTATAATCGGAAAAAAAGACATTCAAAGTTATTAGTTTCCGTTTTTGCCTAAACATATCCTGTCTAAATTACAACGTCGTAATTGATGTAAATGTCGAAACAGATTAATGAAGCAAACTCGTATTTACTATTACATTAAATTGATAGAGGGCTTATCACGATATCCATAAGTACATTTTCGTAACGTCATCGACAATATTTTTATTTGTGATTCGTTCCACCGTGCGTAAAGTACACCAATAAATCTTATAATTTTTGTTAATAAAGTTACGAGTGCGTTCTCGCAACTGTTACGCAAAAATTCAGCAATGTTCAGACTGTATGTCTTCGTGTATATTGTAGCTAATTATTTTTAATATGCTAACTAAATTATATTTTACTAGCTGTTGCTCGCGACTTCGTCCGCGTGTAATTAAAAACAATAAACAAAATATAGCCTATAATACTGACATATAAATTACCTTTGTAACTTGGAAGAATTTTTAAAATCAGCCCAGTAGTTTTAGAGTTATTTCAATACATACAAAAATACAAAGATTTCCTCTTTATAATTTTAATACAGACACAAGAAATTAAAATTTTGGCAACGAAATTTAAGAGTATTTATGAACACGTTATATTCATGAATGTTATAAAATGAAACCTACACTCAACTGTGTGTGAATTGTGTACTGAAAATTTTGATGGCTTTAAATACTAAATTGATGGATGGATATTTGTTAGAGTTTGTAGCCTAAACTCTAACTAACTAGGTCTCAATGAAATTGGAATAGATGTAGAGCATAATCTGGAAGAACACATATGCTATTTACTTTTATTTTAATTCCTCGTGGACGGAGTGGCGGGCAAAAGCTAATACTTTATAAATTGTTTTTAAAGTAAGTATATCTAAGAGAACTAATTGTATTCTTGAACTCTCATTGAACTTAATCAATATAATATGAACATTTTAGGCAATATTTTTATGAGTGAAAAGAGTATGCAAAACTACTTTCCGACCTGCTGACCTCGTCGTAAGTAAATCTCGATCAATATAAAAGCGAGCCGTATCGCCGAAAGATATATCAGTACTTGTATCGCAACATTTACAAAATGTTCTCCAAAGTGAGTGACACAAAATATGATAGTAAAAAATTATAAAGAACGTTATATAAATATTAATTCTTACGATTGTTACAGATCCTGGCTTTGAGCGCCGTACTGGCAGTGTCTGCGGCGGGTCTCCTGCCCCAGGCTCACTACTCCTCAGCCGCGGCCGTCTCCTCCCAGAGCATCGTGCGTCACGACCAGCCTCAGGCCATCCACGCTGCTCCCGTCGCCATCCACGCCGCTCCCCTCGCCTACCAAGCTGCTCCCATCGCTACCTACGCTGCCCCCGCCCGTATCTCCGCCGGACATGCTGTCTCCTCTCAGACCATCCTGCGTCACGAGCAGCCACGTGCCGCCTACGGTATCGCTCCCCTAGCGTACGCCGCCGCGCCCGCTCACTACTCCGCACCACTCATCAGCCACGCCGCCCCCGCTGCTAGGATCATCGCCGCGCACCAAGACGAATATGTACGTTTTATAAACTTAACCTAAACAACTAACCACGACGTAACTGGTATTCTTAATGACTATTATTATTTTTGTAACAGGCTCACCCCAGATACGACTTCTCCTACTCCGTGGCTGACGGACACACCGGCGACAACAAGTCTCAGCAGGAGAGCCGCGACGGCGACGCCGTGCACGGCCAGTACTCGCTGCTTGAGGCTGACGGCTCCGTGCGCACCGTGCAGTACACCGCCGATGACCACAGCGGCTTCAACGCGGTCGTCTCCAACTCCGCTCCCGCGCACCACGCCGCCCCCGCACATGCAATCCTCGCCCATCATTAATTTGACCAAAATCCTTAAGATATCTTAGCTCAGTCATTATTTATTGCAATAAACTTTTAAAGTATAAACACGCCATTTCATTTACAACTCCAATTAAATTCTTCTCTGGCTGAAATCGCCATCTTTAAAAAAATGCATAAACTGTTTACAATCAAAAATATAAAAATTTCCTTGATGTGTCAAAACTCAATAGATATGAAATTTATATATTTAGACAATTCAAAATCAGGAGAAATTTTGAATTGTCTATTTTAATGATAATATTAATTGCATTAATAAAACAATAGGAAAAAGACAATGAACAATTTCAAAAATGTTGTTATTTAAAAAAATCAAAATTCCCCATGTAAAATCAAAACTAGTACTGTACTAGTAAAGTTTTTTGTACAAAAAAAAACAAGAATTGATCTGGCTACACAATAAAGTTCCTATATTTGCTCTTTTCTTTAATTTGCTGAAAAAAATCTTTTTCTAGTTACTAAAACTGTAATTGTCATTAATCAACTTTAATAATAATTTACATGTCTTAGGTTTTCTTGTCGGCCTGCTAGCTAAATATAAAGTTAAAATAACTCACTGTGTTATTGCCCTCCGACAATGAAGACGGTTTGTTTTGAAGCAAAGACTTAAAAACCACCGCATATATAAGCCCAAGTACTGCTACTTTTTATAACAGAATCTGTTTAGTTTCAAAAAACATTATTTATCTCTGGTTTTTTTTCTGACACAATGAGTAGTGATACTCACTATTTTATTGATACAAATGCGAGTTGACGTAATTTATTGTTGCAAGATGAAGCTCTTCAGACGTAGACATTAAAATGTTAATTAATGACACAACAGAAATTCGTGTAGTTAATTCAGAACATATTAGGTGGAGTTGTGACATATTTTTGGAAAGATATCAAAATAATCATGTGATTATTTTCTTTGATTCAACAACATAGTCAATGGTCTTCTAAAGCTGAGAACCTATCACGAAAATTTGCGAGAAAGCATCCGTAACGTCATCGACAAATGCGTTAGATTTATGCAGCGCCACTATCGTGCATATAGTACATTTTTAAATTTCATACAAATTTTCGTACTAGGCCTCATCGTGATTTTATATAAATCGGCGGAGAATCCATAATCACAGTGGGAAGGAATACTCCGTATTGCTGGCAATCCAGCAACACGGATTAGTAATTAATTATTATTAATTATTAAATTAATTGATGGATACAATTATCAATTAATTAATTTAATGAATAAATCATTAACTAAGAAATTATCAGTGTATGTATACGTCTCATCTTACTAATATTATAAATGCGAAAGTTTATATGGATGGATAGATGCTTGTAACAAGGTGACTACCTCCTAAACAGCTAAATATATCTCGGTGAAATTGGGCAGAGAAGTAGAACATGGTCTGGAAGAAAATATAGGCTACTAACAGTATTTTTTTTTATTCTTCGGGAACAAAGACAGGGGCATAAGCTAATTTTTGAATACAAACACTCGTAGCTAGATTTGTATAAATAAAAACTGAATTATGACTTTGTATGATGGCCTGTGTTTAGCACACATTTTTTTAGATAAAGAAAGTTTTACTTAATTTTCTCAAATAAAACTACGTAGTAAATTAAACAATTTTTGATTGTACATGGCAAAGTCAGATTTTTGATGCAAATATTCCATCAATGGTCCTATTTTGTACTCAACTTTACCAACTGCCACTATTTTTTTAAATAAAATTATAAAAGAAAGAGCACTGTGTTACAAAATGAACTGCGGTTAGTAGTCTTTCAATGAACACTACGAGTATGTCCTAAAATTTTATGAATGCAAAAAGTACGCATATTTGTTTTACATGTTGACCTTGCTACAAGTAAATCTCGATCAATATAAAAGCAAGTCGATATAAAGAAAACATATCAGTAGTTGTACAGCAACACTTACAAAATGTTCTCCAAAGTGAGTGACATAAAATATGATAGTAAAAATAATAAAGCATGTTATATAAACAATAATTCTTACGATTGTTACAGATCCTAGCTTTGAGCGCCGTGCTGGCAGTGTCTGCGGCGGGTCTCCTGCCCCAGGCTCACTACTCCTCAGCCGCGGCCGTCTCCTCCCAGAGCATCGTGCGCCACGACCAGCCTCAGGCTATCCACGCCGCTCCCGTCGCCATCCACGCCGCTCCCCTCGCCTACCAAGCTGCTCCCATCGCTTCCTACGCTGCCCCCGCCCGTATCTCCGCCGGTCATGCCGTCTCCTCTCAGACCATCCTGCGTCACGAGCAGCCACGTGCCGCCTACGGCATCGCTCCCCTAGCGTACGCCGCCGCGCCCGCTCACTACTCTGCACCACTCATCAGCCACGCCGCCCCCGCTGCCAGAATCGTCGCCGCGCACCAAGACGAATACGTACGTTTTATAAACCTAACCTAAACACCTAACTATGACGTAACTAGTATTCTTAATGACTATTGTTATTATTGTAACAGGCTTACCCCAGATACGACTTCTCCTACTCCGTGGCTGACGGACACACCGGCGACAATAAGTCTCAGCAGGAGAGCCGCGACGGCGACGCCGTGCACGGCCAGTACTCTCTGCTGGAGGCTGACGGCTCCGTGCGCACCGTGCAGTACACCGCCGACGACCACAGCGGCTTCAACGCGGTCGTCTCCAACTCCGCTCCCGCGCACCACGCCGCCCCCGCACACGCAATCCTCGCCCATCATTAAACATTGTCAAAAACCGTATCTAGTGATAGTAAATTATTTAAAAATGCGTAATATTTTAGACTTCAATAAATGATAATGAAAGCTACTGCTGTGTATAAATTTAGTCGTTCTACCTCATCGTTTTTGAATGTTGATTTTTGAAAACTTTTCTGTAAACTGCAATTGTAACTGCAATGCGCAAAATATTATATTTTGCACATTGCAATGTTTGTCTGTGCGGATCAAGTGTATTTTATTCGCCATTTGTTGATTAGCTAAAAATTTCTCACTGAGTAAATTATTGTCCCTAACAAAAATTATGTTAAATTTTAATTACTTCATGGCAACGTTTAACTAAGATAAAGTAGAAAGATATCATTAGTAACAATTGGAACTATCGCTTGTCAACTCAATACTTAATTATAAAAAGAAAACAATAATATAATATTATAATAAAGAAATTAACAATAGTTTTTATTTATTATTGATTAATATAAAGGCATGTTCAGAAATGAATGATTGGAACATATCTGTCTCATAGCAAGGGATTTTTAATAAAACATTAATTTGAGACTGGTCGACATTGTTTAAATATATTTAATTCATGAACACTGTGCCTAGTAATATGATCTGTATTGATTAACGACAAAAACTCCCTAGGTTTATAATTTCTATGATTAGTATAAATAAGATATAGTTATCTATTTGATTCTACCTATAGTAGTACGGTTACAAATTAAAGAAACACTAAAAAAATCGGATTTGCTTTAACTCTATTAATAGAAAAGACATTTTAATCCTTACTTCTAGATGGTCAAATGTTAAATCAAATCAAATATAATATGTACTAAAAATATAGCCTATTTCGATTACCAATTTTCTAAAACTATAAGAGAATCTATGTAAGAAATTCACAAAAAATTTTAAATGTCATTGACCAACTGTCATAACTGTATTCGCGGTCACTCGGGCTTTATTTCTCCCTTCACATTTTTATTTTGATTGTTGAACTTCGAATAAACTTTAAATAGCAATCTACTTATCTTATCTGCAATCTTAATTCTATCGTACAATTTAACTAAATAAATCACGAACTACTTATTTTTTCAAAAAGGTTAATACCGTTTGAGATCAGTCATTAAGCATTTTTATGTAGGTTAAAGTGAAATAAAACATCTTAACAAATAAAAAACAAAACCGACTTCCAAACAAAATACACTAAAAACAAATTATTCTCAAAAAAAAACAGTACACTAAAAAGTAACGAAATAATTCCTTGAAAATAGTAAACCTCCCTTATTGTAGCTGTTATGTCTATATTGTACAATTATTATTACTTTGATGTCGGTGTCAGCTGAGGTATGCAGTGACTTTTCTACGTAAGGCATACATTTTTACCATAACAATTGACAATTGAAAGTGTAGTAACGTTTAAGTAATGAATCTACATTGACTCAAAAATAAATAAAGAGACTAACCAAAATAACTCTGAAATGAATATTTTTTTATATCTACACGCTTGAAATAAAAATATGGGAACTCAATCAAAAGGGCTGCTTCCCGTTGGATCTATCGGACAATGATTGATTGGGTTTTTCCCATTGGGAAAATCGAATTAATAGAAATCGGAAGGCCGATTTAGCTAAAGCAAAAAACACCCATTAAAAGTGACCGAATTTCAGACATCGTTTTTCGTGCGCAAAAAATTGAAAGCAAAGGAATGAAATAAGTTGCCGGCATCAACGTTTCCGTCCAGTTATAATGCGCCTTCAAGAGCTGGGTGAAACAGCACTTACTAGGATAGCGCTTATCATCCTTCGACCATATCTTCACTAAATTTTAGGTGATAATAAAAAATACAATTTATAAACTTAACTTTGTTAATATTTATCCTTGTCAATAATTTATTCAAATTTTTTACTCATGTACATTAAAGAGACATTTTTTTACGAAAGTTGAATTTAAGTATTGTTAATATTGTACGGATGTTTTTTACCAGTAAAAACTGCTTACTTCAAGCTCTGTCCGAATTTACACTTAGGTATCTGCACAACGTAAAAAATGGAAGAATTGTGAAGAATCAATTAAAATTACCTAAAGCTTCTGCTTTATGTGAGCAGGAGTAATAACAGCTTGCGTAAATCTATCAGTTTTAACGCAGGGCTTTTTTTATTAATTACCTTTCACTTATTTTTAAACATGATTATTATGTAAGATGAAACTATTAAGTTCACAGAAAATACGAGTAAATTAAGTACTCGACGACCTTGTATTGTGAAACACAATTTATATAAAAGCGCCTTTTTACAGGACAACTGCATCAGTACCTGCAGAACACACAAAAACATGTTAACTAAAGTAAGCTACTGTTATGTTATCAACTTATTAAAAAAAAAATGAAAATAATTATCTTCGTATATGTTCATATTTACTTATAATAAACATAATCATTGTTTCAGGTATTCATTCTGAGCGCCTTGACGGCCATAGCGTCTGCTGGGCTTATTGCTCAGCCGCATTACTCATCGGCCGCAGCAGTCTCGTCACAAAGCATCGTACGCCAAGACCAACACCAGACCATCCACGCAGCACCTGTGGCCATTCACTCCGCTCCAATCGCGTACAGCGCGGCGCCAGTAGCTTACCATGCCTCCCCCGCACATATTGGCGCAAATGCTGTGTCTTCTCAAAGCATTTTACGTCATGACCAACCTCGTGTTGCCCTCGCAGCTGCACCTCTTGCCTACACTTCGGCCCCGGCCCATTATGCAGCTTCGCACATAAATTACGCCGCTCCTGTTTCTTACCAAACATACCCAGCAGGTGTATCTGCAGGCCACGCCGTGTCTTCTCAAACCATCCTACGTCATGATCAACCTCGCGTTGCTTTAGCTGCGGCACCTATTTCTTACGCTGCTGCACCATCGTACTACGCAGCTTCCCATAACAATTATGCTAGCCCCATATCTTACAACGCGTCTCCTCTACGAGTTTCTGCTGGTCATGCTACATCCTCTCAGACAATTTTGCGTCATGATCAACCCAGACTCGCCGTTGCCGCGGCGCCAATTTCATATGCCGCTCCTGCTTACGCCGCTGTTCCTTCTTACGCAGCCACTCACATTAATTATGCTGCTCCTGCAACCTATGCATCGCAAGCCCGCTACACCGGTGGTCATGCAGTTTCATCTCAAAATATTGTACGTCATAATCAAGGAATCTCCTCTATCGCCATTGCCCCAGTGACTTATTCTTCACCCTCTGCACTCTACTCTTCATCGTACGGACTTCGATCAAACCCCATTCAACACGCATCTGTCCACGGTGTTTCCTCTCAAACAATTCTACGTCACGACCAACCTCATGGCGTGGCAGCTATCGCCCCTGTTTCTTACTCTGTTGCCGCCCCATCTCATTACGCAGCTCCTAGCCACGGCATCTTAGCAGCTGCTCAGCACGTTGAAGAATACGTAAGTTTATTAAAGTATTACATTATTATATTTGATTTATGGAGTGTAGTTTTAAATGTAACTTAATATTAACTTATATCATACTTATCAAATCAGAGCCTAACATCAAACATGATATGGTTGAATCTACAATCTGTATTGCTTATATTCCCAGGCTCACCCGAGATACGATTTCGCGTACTCCGTGGCTGACGGACACACTGGCGACAACAAATCGCAACAGGAGAGCCGCGACGGCGACGCCGTGCACGGCCAGTACTCTCTGCTGGAGGCTGACGGCTCCGTGCGCACCGTGCAGTACACCGCCGACGACCACAGCGGCTTCAACGCGGTCGTCACCAACTCCGCGCCCGCGCACCACGCCGCACCCGCACACGCGCCTCAACACATCATCGCCCATCACTAAGTTCTTTCTAGTCACTCGTTTAATGGTCAAATATATAAGTGTTAAGTATAAGTAAATTAATAAAGAGAACATACAAAAATATTGAAGTATTATTTTTTATTATTATCAAACTGTCTTTCCTTAATTGCTAACTAATTATATTCTTTAAGAAAATCAGCATTTTTCTCTAACTCTCAAGACACAACACAAGTTTTAAAGTAAATAAATATAAAATCAAAGAGAAATACAATCGAGGAATTATATTTTTTATCGTTATAATTGTTATCGTCCTCACTATAATGGTTTGTTTTATTCTAAGTTCCTGTTTTTATTTACTAGTCAATCTGTTCCTGTTTTACTTCTACTTCTGAATACAAACATAGTACATAACACAATTGTACTAACTTCATTATTTACCATTGTCTTCAAGACTATTATTCTGCAATCTTATCGTTTCCACTGCCATCCTTATTAATTTAGTTCGTTGTTTGTTTTACTACATATTCAAACTTCAACATTCTTTATATTAGGATTTGCATATTACTTGTGTTTGATCCTAAGGGATTTTTTTTTATATCTTAGGTGGCAAACGAGCAAGCGGCCACCTGAATCCGCCAAAATGGCGAAGCGACCGCTGCCTATAGACATTGATTGGGATTGATTGGCATAGGTCACTACCGTCAGATGTGATGCATAGGATGAGGGTAGTATAGTATATTTTTTAGATAAAACGGTTATTTCAATTTGGATTCGATTATATATTTTACTATGACGATGACTTTTGTTATATTTAATACTAAGTTTATTAATCAATTTCAATTATATTTCCATAGACTAAAAATATATATAAATGCGAATAAAACTAAACGATATAGGCAGATTCTTGGCAGATCGCATTTTCAATTGCACGAAATCGGAAACATGTCTAGTGATCGGCAGAATCATTTATTGACAACTAGTGGACTCCCTTTGGGAAGAATGGATAAGATAAATCTACACTAAAGGATAGCTTAAGTGTACAATGTACAGTATCAAAAATTACTACATAACGGATTATTTTAAGATACAAATTAATTCTAATAACGATGTGAGCCTCCAGATTCTCCGATCGGATTAGATGTTTACTGTATTAAACTTCACTTATATACTATGGTTATTTATGTAGTGCAAGGCCGTCGCGTAGTGTCACAATATATTTTTAAATCTATCAACATTATCATACTAATATTATAAATGCGAAAGTTTAGATGGATGGATGTTTGTTAGAGTTTGTAGCCTAAACAGCTGATCGGATTTCTATGAAATTTGGTATAGATGTTGAGGATATTCTGGAAGAACACATAGGGTACTTGCTTTTGTTTTTTTTAATACCACGCAGACGTAGTCGCAGGTGAAAGCTTATTATGTTATAATTAAAACTAGTATATCGATAATTAACTTGTTTGGATGCGTACAGTTAAAAGTTATGGGACCGCGAATTTAAACTATCGTAAAATATGAAAAAGATATTTGTTATTTCAGACATCTAAAGGATTAATACAAGTATTACAGACAGTGGACCCGTAATGCGTGTTTAAGTCCATCCTTTGTAAAAGTACCACGTGTCGATGGTTGTGTTTAAAAACGTATTTTCGTATTTAAAAACGATCGAGTAGTTATGAATGAAACCAGAAATGCTAAAGAGCGTATATTTTTAGCGCATCATCTGTCACGGTCGGTCAAAAGTCACTGAACTGACTTGAATGAATGAAGATGAATCATACAAGATGCGATAACAAGTTTTTTTTTTTAATAAAGCGCCAATAACCTAATGGTTTGCGGACTACTGATCTTGCGGTCGAGGGTTCGAATCCCGGGATTCTTCTATTGTCAAGAACCAAATCCTAGCACAAGCCTAGAGTTTAGTTGGAATGGTTAAAGGAAATATTAGTAACTTAACGAAAAATCTACTGATATTTAAATAAAATACTTGTTCAATACTTCACTTTACAAATTACATCAATTTAAATTAGCTTAAGATATCCTTTACTAATATTATTTAAACACTGTTTGTTTCTTTCTTACACTTCTTTCATATATTTTGTATGTCTACATTACAGATACATATGTACTATTATACATTCTGGTTTTAAATGTAACCACTAACAATTCCATTAATTGAACATGACATTTATTCAATTAAAAATTAAAAATTGTCATTATATGATTTACGAAACGTAAATATTTCAACAGACCGCAGTGCTCAAATTATCCCGCCCACACAATTTACATCAAGCGTATTAATAAATTAAGGAGTCCAATTCCATAGAACGTTGCATTGTAAGTCGAAAAATGGCCTAGATTTAAGGTCAGGGATAACGAGCCACATATTTGACCGGTTCATGTCGGCATTACGATATTCTTTGCATAACACGCGTTCGAATCGTAAACTTAATCTAGTGGTACAAGGCATAAGAAACCAACAATAATATAACAAGTTTTTTCTACTATTTCTCTGTTACGAAAAATACTTCTACTCTCCTATTAATTAACAAAGTTTATAATTAAATGTCACCGTCTGTGAATTACTAAAAAAAATACTTACACCACAATGCAAATTTATAAAAGTCCGTTATAATAAATCAATAACAACCTATCAGCCCACTATTTGTAGGTGTTTTCTAAAAATAGCTATTAGAATATCCTTCCTTAGTAAAGAGGCACATAACAATAATTTAACAAGGCAATAATCTTAATACTTGGAGTACAGTCATAACCAAACGCCGCAGGCATTGGCCTCTAAATATGAACGAAAGCTGCGCCGGGTGTCAACAACTTTTTTTACAGACTTATTTAAAAGAGATTAGTTTTCGCAACGAAATTTACTTTTCTTATTTGTTACATAGATCTGTTAAAATATCTTTTAACCACGCAATCATCTCTCTGTCCTTAATCCTCTCACGCAGGATCGACACATTAGTTTTCATATGCGATCGGTCTATCTTCAAAATTTAGTTTCAGATATTAATAATGGAGTTTGTTTAATGATGATATATTATCTGAGATTAATAAGTAAAGATCTGTTTATCTTAGCAGACAGACATAACATCTGTACTGTTATTTTATATTAGCAGATACTTTTACCACAAGAAAGAGGTTATTTAATAAATATGTGCTGTATAATAACAAACGTACACGTAAAACACCTAACAATTCCTATGTAAATCATGGTAGGATTGGAAGATAAATAATTTAATCATTTTCAAAGATCTATCTACAAGTAAAAGGTGCAACGGTTGGTTTGAATGATAACATCTATTGTGGCTAAAACAGAGTGCACCAATATACACGTAGTGTGCAAACATTATTATCATCAACCTGTAACAGGAAGGTGGAAATGAACCAAAATTATGAGCGTTCGAAAATAAGACTGAATGCTTTGAGTCAACAGAAATAATGACATACTTCTTATCTCGTCTAAGCGTACACTTAATATAAATTTGTATCATCATCATCATCATCACCAGCTCACTAAACGTCCCCACCGAGGGGCTCGGAGCCTACCCTAAATTAGGGTTGACCCTAAATTTGTATATCAAAACTTTATTAATTCTATAAATCATTGTAGAATAATTTCTAATTCCTAAACATAATCAAAATAGACATTAAAATAGTCATAAGGTTTATAGCAATGGATGTTATTAAACAAGTTCTTTGTAGCATCCGTGATGTGTTAACTTCTCAATAACACTTCACAAACAATAGATAAGAATGAAATAATAGCTTACATCATGCATCTCTCTGGAAGATGTTATTAGTTAACAAATGTGCCCAGCGACAGTTCACTTTCATTTGCTCGTGAAAATAGTTAACATTACCAATAGTCAAATATTTCACAGATTAATTGGGCTAACATAAATATTTTTTAAATACATGATTGTGATTTTTGGTGCGTCTGGAAAGTTATTATTTGCATTTTTACATTTCGCCGCTTGCTACTTATGTAGTACACCTACATTATGCGTGTCAAAGTAAGTGTTAATAAACAATAATAAACCTTGACTATTAATTTTTAATTTCAATTTAATTGTTAGATTTAGATTTCTTCTGCAGTAACAAAGTGCATTAAAATATTTCTTTCCAGAATATTTTATTGGTACTCGTAGTGGAAATTTCTATTATGAAATCCGATACCATGCATGCATTTTCGATTCAAAATGATAATCAAGATGCGCCCAATCCTAATAATAACCGCGAATTATACAAGGATTCATCATCATCGCCAGAATTTGTACCTATACATATACTTGAGCCAACAGTGAAAAACATCGCCAACGGTAAACAAGAACAAGATCAATACGGTTACGCGAGTATTCAATACGCACCATTACTTCTCAAAGCTGAAGAATATAAAATTAAAGAAGCACTACAAGTGCATCCAACTATTCCCGGATTTATTCTTAGTAATTTTGAATTAAGCAAAAATAATATAGAACCGCGTCTTGAAGATAACAATTCTCAGGAGAACTCACGTGGATCTATAATACACGGACACAATATCCAGATACCGGAACCACAAAGGATTTTTCCAGAAAACAATGAAATGAATAGAGAGAATTCGGAATTTACAACTAAAGGAACCATAAATCGGGTACTTTTTATTATCCAATAAAAAATCATTTTGCAACAAAAAAAACGACTGATTTAAAGTTTTCCTTTACTTTGAGATGTTTTGTTTTTAACTAAATATTAAAATTAAATCGTTATTATATACCTTCTAGATACTGATGTTGACATTGACAGGTTGTATAGTGAAATTAAAGTTAGATTTATTATCTATATCAATTAATTCGTAATTTTTGCAGGTCAGCATAGGCAATCCATTTATGTACCAATACAAATCAGAAAAAACAACAGAAGAACCAATCGAAGTTGAACTAGGCAACCAAGAATTATTAAATGGTCCAGAGCAGACAGTAAAGAAGTATATTATGCTTTCTAAACAATACAATAATAATGGGAATGGGTAAGTTGTAAAGATATATCTTGATTACAATTAATAAAGAATCTTTTAGTTTTATGGCTTAAACAACATGATTAATACAACAGAGATAAGCGAACAAGTCACAGTCAAAAATTTGTATGAAACTCTTAAATTTTGAGGAAATTGAGTTTTTTAATTTGGAATTCCTATCGATTCGATAGAATTTCCATAACACTATATTACAATAAACAACTTCAATTGGAATGTATTAATTGCTTTTTTCAGCTTCGACCGAAACAGAGTTCTATATCAAAAAGAAACACCTATGCTACAACCTCAATTGGTTCATGCACGACCATATAGACTACATCTGAACGTAGCACGTGCCTTTAATGTTGTCAATGCACCTGTGAAAAGCAGATATATTTCCAAATTGCTGCCCTCATGTCACCACAATGTTCACAAATCTGATTCAACTCATCTGATAACGCCGGCTGAGAGACAAACCAAATTATATCCAATGCAGTTCAACTATAGCCGAATATAAACGATGAAGATGATGTTTCCAAGTCTATGTCGTTAAGAATACTGTTATGTTTACACTATTTAGTTTAAACTTTGACATGCAAAAGGAAACTCTTTAACAATAATAAGGAAATTAATATAAAACTGGTATTTTATTTAATAATAATAATACTGTTTACTTTATGTCTTATAAGGTTTTCTTATTTCATAGACTCTATTATTAGAATTAGAGAAATGTCATGATCAACATTTTCAGAAGTATTAAGAAAAATAATATTATATTATGAAAATGCAAGATAATTTCCGATATTTTATCGTAAAATGAACTCAATTAATTATGCCATCATTCAAACATTAATTTATTAAGACGATACATTGATACATTGACCGGTAGATTTGTAACAGAGGAAGGTCACCGAGCTCGTTTGACAACTTCCACCTCTATTGGTAAGTATAAGTGCTTTGATATACTATAAAATATGAAGGAATCTATTGCAAATCATCAGTTGAAACAGCAACCGTTAGTTAAACATACAAAAATGTTCGCTAAAGTAAGTACATCATTCAAAATTCATAAAAATACTTTGTTTTCTTGAATTAGTTTTCATACATCGCTTAATCAAATATGTACTATTTCAGGTCGTAGCCGTGTGCGCTTTAGTCGCAGTTGCCAAGGCTGGTCTGCTCCCGGCTGCGGTCCACTACTCTCCCGCCGAGGCTGTCTCTTCGCAGAGCATTGTGCGCCACGACCAGCCCCATGGTATCGCCACCAAGCTGGTAGCTGCTCCCGTAGCTAAGCTGGCTGTCGCCGCCCCCGTGTACCACGCAACAGCCCCTGTCGCTTACGCGCCCGCCCCAGTCGCTTATGCGCCTGCTCCCGCTGTATACCGCGCCCCCGTCCAGTACACTGCCCCCATCGCCAAAGTGCTTGCACAGCCTGAGGAAGTAGTAAGTTTGCTACATATTTCAAAATAAACAAATTATAAACATAACTTGTAAAAAACTTAGACCATATAACACATCATTATCAAGGACTCCTAGGAGTAACTCATTAGTTTATCTAATGCAAAAATTTTAAATTACTCCTATAACTAAAATATTATTTACAGGCTTACCCTAAATACGACTATACCTATTCTGTCGCTGACGGCCACACCGGAGACAACAAGTCCCAGCAGGAATCCCGTGACGGCGATGTTGTGAAGGGCTCTTACTCTCTGCAAGAGGCCGACGGTTCTATCAGGACTGTGGAGTACACCGCCGATGACCACAACGGTTTCAACGCGGTCGTGCACAACAGTGCCCCCAAAGCCGCTCCCGCGCTCATCAAAGCACCCGTTTACGCGTCAGCGCCTATCTACTACAAGCACTAAGAAGATTACCATCACGTATACCTACTCGTATGATGTAGAAGATTAATAATTTATTTTTAAATATACGAATTAGCTTCAAACTTCTTTTTCATTTTATCTCAATCTATTTTCCTTAAACATTATAATATAAAGAAATTCTAATTCCATAGAAAAATTACAAAAATAAATCTTACTAATATCATAAATGTGAAAGTTTAGATGGATGGATGAATAGAGGTTTGCAGCCTAAAAAGGCTGAACGGATCTCTTTGAAATATGGCACAGATCTGGGTGCGCGGCAGTGCACCCGCCAAGGTGAGCACGGCCGAACACTATTTTCTCGAAGCGCTTCGGGGCACTTTTCACACCCTTGTAACTTTGTTGTGAATAAAGATAGAAAGTTGAAATTTTGAATATCGATCGATATAGCAGAATACGTTATATTGCCAAAATTTCTTTTAATTATACCTAGTAGTTTACAAATTCACAAAATTTTATAAGGAAAGAGACACTGCGAGCCTTGGCATTTTTTACATTTCATGTTTTTGATGGGATGCAGAGGATATTCTGGAAGAACACATAGGATACTTTTGTTATTTAATTCCACGCAGACAGAGTCCCGGGCGAAAGCTAGTATTAAATATTATTAAACTAAATTTAATCAAAGTGAAAAATTAAATAAAAATTGGGTATGGCATTATCCTTTGATTGTTTAAATATATGAGCAGCCATACGTTTTAAAAATAACAATAAGAATAGGAATTGGAATTTTTTTACATTTATTTTAAATTTAATTTTATAACTGTAAAAATTAACCTAGTCGTGTCCATGAGCGTCGGGCCAAGTTTATATGGATGGATGGATGGAGGTTTGTTAGAGTTTGTAGCCTAAACGGCTGAACGGTTTTGGATGAAATTTGGTATAGATGTAGATGATGGTCTTGAAGAACACATAGGCTACTCACTTTTGTTTTTTTTTTTAATTCCACGCGAACGGAGTTGCGGGCGAGAGCTAGTTACTAGTAAACCTATGAAGTAACAAAATTGTCAATATGACTGTAAACAATAAAATAAAATGCCACCCACTACGATGAAAAAATCTACTTCCGTTTTTCAGGATGTGGAGATAGATGAAGATGATCTATTGTTTTCTCAACTTCGTAAAGGAACATTTGCAACTTGTTCTATTAAATTAAATATATCTGTTCGTGTAGCAATCACTTCATGTTTGGTGCAAAATTTGTCGATGGCATAAAGATCAAATCACTATTTTCTTTTATCCACTTAGTACGAAAATCACTTTACGTTTGACAAGAAATAAAAGGCAAGTCGATTTTTTAAACTATTGACAATTTTTGAGGGAAACCGCCTCATTCGGACTACGAAACTAGTTTTAACCAATTTATTGAGGGCTCATGTATAGCTATAACAGAGTAAATCTATTTTAATTTTAAGATGAAAACGAATAATCAAAACATACAAGTCGTAGGACCTATTTTAATTTAGAATATGATCCAAATAAAATGCACAACAGAACAGACGGCCGATGGGGCCGAAGAATACTGGAGTAGCGGCCACGGATACATATATCGTCGCAGCGTAGGTAGTAATCTCGAAAGATGGACCGATGACCTGGTCAAGGTTGAGGGAGTGCACTTAATGCGGGCGGCGTAGGAGGGGACATCGTGGCAATCGGGGAGGACTATGTTCTGTAGGAGACCTTAGGTTAGTAATGATAATGTTGATGAAAATGCACAATTATTGCTGTAGATAATATGTGTTACTCTGGTAGTATTATCCGTGTGCCGTGTATTATCAGAAAATTCAATTTTTGAAATGATGAAAACGACTGTAAACGTGCTATTCCAAACTAACGGCTCAAAAATATCTATCAACATTAAAAATGATAATTTTTTAACAAAGAGAGCTTTCGCATGATTCAGATTTAGAAAGTGATTATTTAGGCATGTATGATTAGCAAAATTACTCGAGGCGAGGTCACTGAACTGGTTCTTATATCAGATTTTAATCACTGAAGGAGACAGTTGAGTATATAACAGTCGAACAATTTTTGTAATTTATCATTCTATTAAGAAACAACAAAGCAAAATGTTCTCCAAAGTAAGTCGATATTAATAAACTATATCGACAATTCCAAAATATATTTCAAAACTTTAAGTGCCTTGCTAATATAAATAAAGCTAATATAAAAAATATGCTATATAAACGCCTATAATTTTTCAGATCCTGACTTTGTGCGCCATTGTGGCGGTGTCCCAAGCGGGACTCCTGCCGGCAGCCGTGCACTACTCATCCGCTGCGGCAGTCTCCTCCCAGAGCATCGTGCGCCACGATCAGCCCGCTCTCGCCACCAAGCTGGTAGCCGCCGCGCCCGTCGCCAAGCTGGCCGTGGCCGCCCCCGCTGTGTACCACGCTGCTCCCGCAGTGTACCATGCCCCCGCCCCCGCCGTGTACCACGCGCCCGCCCCCGCTGTATACCAAGCCGCCCCTATCCACTACGCTGCCCCTGTCGCCAAAGTGCTTGCACAGCCCGAGGAAATTGTAAGTTGCCCTCATATTTCTTCCCACATTTACCTACAAAAGATTATGACTTGTTTACATTATCAATATCTAGGAGAGCCGAAGCAATATTTTGCCTAAACTCTAAGTATTTAAATAACTAAAAAAATTAATGTTCATATTTCCAGGCTTACCCTAAATACGACTTCACTTACTCGGTTGCTGACGGTCACACCGGAGACAACAAGTCCCAGCAAGAATCCCGCGACGGCGATGTTGTGAAGGGCTCTTACTCTTTCCACGAGGCCGATGGTTCCATCAGGACTGTGGAGTACTCCGCCGACGACCACAGCGGCTTCAACGCAGTCGTGCACAACACCGCGCCCACAGCCGCTCCCGCCATCATCAAGACCCCAGTCTACACTGCCCACGCGCCCGCCTACTACCATTAAAACCTCAAAAATTGTTAATCAATAATTGCAAATGTTAGTTTATTAGTTATTTATTGTAATATACGAAAAAAGTTCATTGCAAAACAGTGATTTTTTTAACATCTTCATCGTATCTTATTCCTATCTTTAATACTATTATGCAAACAGAAGTCTTTTGATGCCAATGTATTAAATAGGAGTTATGTAGTAACTGAAAGAAATATAACTCGCTATGTTGTAACGTAGCTGTTACATGACGTCACAAGTGTGCAAGACAGTTCACATAATATGAGCACTTTTGCATTTTGCGTCAGCAATAAGAGGCATCAACCCTGAAGGGGATAGAAACCCATTCTACCTATTATTCCTTATTCATTTTATCCATACTTCGTTGTTTCCTTAATAATAACTATATACTGTAAATGTATCGTAAATGATGCGATTAATTAAGCCATGACCTACACATCTAATAACCATCAGACGTTAGTAATGCTTGTGAAGAAAAAATGTTATGTTAACGTTATGTCTTCATCTTTCTGAAAAAGACATCGAAATGTGACACCGCAGCATAACTATATGTAAAAATAATTATTAAAAAAACAGTTAAATCTGTGTATAATATAATGTAATAACCATAGTTTTACAACAATATTAGGTAATCTTAAGAAAGATTTGTATAAATAATAATCTTACTAGTATTATAAATGCGAAAGATTAAATGGATAGATAGAGCAAGAGTTTGTAGCGTAAACTGCAGGACGAATCTCGATGAAATTTGGCATAGATGTAGAAGATAGTCTGGAAGAACACATAGGCTAATTACTTTTATTTTTTAATCCCACGTGGACGAAGTCGCGGGCGGAAGCTAGTAAAATTAATACAGTTAAAGAAAAATTTCTAATTTATTCATTAACTAGCTTTCGCCCGCGACTCCGTCCGCGTGGAATAAAAAAAAACAAAAGTTAATATCCTATGCGTTCTTCCAGACTATCCTCTACATCTATACCAAATTTCATCGAAATCCGTTCAGCCATTTTGACTACAAAATCTAACAAACATCCATCCATGTAAACTTTCGCATTTATAATATTAGTATGAAGTATGATTGGACCCCAACATTATACAAAGGAATGTACACTTTGAATTTAAAAGAACTAAAATAACGTTAAAAACTTGATTGACACTTTGAAGCATAAATACGTCATTTTTATTGTTAACTGTAGAATATTATAGGACCGAACGGCTCGGATGTTTCCCCTTGGGTAAATCGCTCCATCGATCTATTGATCCAAAAGGGTTTTTTTCTTATTAGGCCTATTGAATCCATAAAACGGCTCTCCGGGAAAACTATCAATCAAATCTCGCTACACAAAATCGATGAAGTCGTTTACAAAATCTAACGAACATCCATCCATCTAAACTTTCGCATTTATAATATTAGTAAGATAAGATGTAAAATAAATAATGGGTAGATAAAATTGAATGGGTACATGTTTGTTGGAGTTTGTAGCCTAAACGGCTGAACAGATCTCTAAGAAATTTGGCATAGATGTAGAGGATAGTCTGGAAGAATACATAGGCTACTTTTGATCCCGGACATAATTACGGTTCCGTGGGATACATTAATTTTGTTTTTTATTTGCTCTATAATTTTTAATTGAATTATCTATTTTTTTTAATTGAAATGGTTCACCATAACATAGTTAAATTTGACACAGATGTAAAACAAAGCCGGGACAAACACATGTGATTCATCATCCTTTTAAGTCGATTCATCCCTAAAAAGTGTCAAGTTTCCGAAGGATAAAATAGTTTTTCTTATATTTTTTAAATTCTGTGACGACCAAGTCGCGGGCAACAGCTAGTTAACAATGATTAATATGAACCATCGTAGCCTCAACGTACAGAACACAATTTAAAGTGTAACACTTTGACCTATGTGCATACATTTGTCAAAATCAGCCTGCGGCGAGGACATTGAACTGGTTTTAGATTAGCTAGAAACTATTGAAGGTGCCAACCGAGTATATAAACGCCGAACTATACTTTAATTAATCATTCTGAATTGAAATAAGACAGTAAAATGTTCTCCAAAGTAAGTTACTACATTTTATTGTCTTGAAATATGCTTAGCATTTAATAATTACGCGCAATTCATTATTTTTATTCTAATAATTTCATTGATTTCTAATGTAAATATTTTTTTAGATCGTGACTTTCTGCGCTATTGTGGCGGTGTCCCAGGCGGGACTCCTGCCAGCAGCCGTGCACTACTCCCCCGCCTCAGCCGTCTCCTCCCAGAGCATCGTGCGCCATGACCAGCCCGCTCTCGCCACCAAACTGGTAGCCGCCGCGCCCGTCGCCAAGCTGGCCGTCGCTGCCCCTGCTGTGTACCACGCTGCTCCCGCAGTGTACCATGCCCCCGCCCCCGCCGTGTACCACGCGCCCGCCCCCGCTGTATACCAAGCCGCCCCTATCCACTACGCTGCCCCCGTCGCCAAAGTGCTTGCACAGCCCGAGGAAATTGTAAGTTGCCCTCATATTTCTTCCCACATTTACCTACAAAAGATTATGACATGTTTACATTATGAATATCTATGAGAGCCGAAACAATATTTTGCCTAAAATCTAAGTATTTAAATAACTAAAAAAATTAATGTTCATATTTCCAGGCTTATCCTAAATACGACTTCACTTACTCGGTTGCTGACGGTCACACCGGAGACAACAAGTCCCAGCAGGAATCCCGCGACGGCGATGTTGTGAAGGGCTCTTACTCTTTCCACGAGGCCGATGGTTCCATCAGGACTGTGGAGTACTCCGCCGACGACCACAGCGGCTTCAACGCAATCGTGCACAACACCGCGCCCACTGCCGCTCCCGCCATCATCAAGACCCCAGTCTACACTGCCCACGCGCCCGCCTACTACCATTAAAACCTCAAAAATTGTTGAACAATAATTGCAAATGTTAGTTTATTAGTTATTTATTGTAATATACGAAAAAAGTTCTTTGCAAAATAATTACTTTTATTACTTACCCAGAAATTAATTCGTCATTGTTGATCATACATTACAGATTTATTTAAATTTTAAATGCCAAGACTGTATCCAGTAATTCACTGTATTAAAAGTACAGTAACATAGTATTTCTTAAAAAAAGATGATGGTCGTTCTTGATTCGAGTTCTCACATAGACGCCTGTCACTAGTGTATCAGCAAAATTACAAGATAACAATTTTAGTATGATTTAAAACTTTAAAACTTTTTTTCTGAAAGACCACAAGTCAGGATTAAGCATTACATACATATGCATATTTGGATCATTTTAAAGAGGAGCGTGTTAGCCAAAAGTATTAAAATATTTGGCAAAAACTATTACGTTTCCACATTTTACAACAAATAATATTACACTACGAATTAATCTCTATATTTGATTTTTGTTTCTTTTACATAAAAAATAGCAATGTTCTTGATGTCCAGTACGACTTTTTTGGTAAAATACATACTCACCCCTACAAGATTGAATACGACAAACTAAACAAACGAACCTCGCAGAGTTGTAGTAACGATAGAACGCATAAGTACATTATAATTCAGATTATAATAAGTATTACACAAAATCACTATGATAATTGTAATTTCAGATATCTGCAAAACTTTGGAAACTACTTAATTTTCAATTGTAATTATTACTATAGAATCTTAGCTCGCATTTAATTCCAACGAGTTTTGTCGATAACATCTGAACGTAACCTACTCTCTTTTATTAAATTTTGTCTATAGATTTCAACTCAAGAGGATGTTGGGCAAAATAAGTCAATACATAGTTGTTTATTAGTCAATCCATAACTCTAAAAATGTGGAAATAATGATACATATTAAAAAAGGTAATTTTGAATACGTTCGAAAATACAACGAGTAACATGAACAATAAAGGTCATACAAAAACTGATTTACTAAGATTTAACCAACAAATAAACTAAATATATTCAAATTTATAAAGTTTAATTGTTTTTAAGGTTTTTCTCATTCCTTCAAAATGCGTAAAAGTATAAGAAAAATATATCTTTAAATAATTTTAATTTTAATATCAAGCAAATTATTTAGTATCTAATTTCAGTCAAACCTCCCCTTTTTGTAAACCAATTGATGAAAAAGTAGCTTTAATATTGTCTTTAGATTTACTGAGATTTGAACTATGCGATTACATACCTATATTCAACGATGCTAGAATAGCATGGATAAGCTTTAACAAAACTTAACCAATTATATCGCCGTTGAGGTAAATATTACCTTTAGCTTTACTTCTACTTTAAATGCGAAATGAAATTAATTAGCAAAAGTTTATATTGGCTATATTTTATTTGAACTTATAACATTTATTTAAACTTTCCATTGTTCTGTACAACTTAAGATTGACTGTCTGTTGTTCATTTCCACATTAAGTTGTTTTTAGTGCCTTTGATTTTTTTAGTCTCTACTTTTCTCACATTTTTCAAATAGTTGTGAGGACATAAAAATAACTAATATTAATTTGGATCGCAAGTGATAAAACAAGATCTGATTAATTGAAGATTAATTAAAGTAAGTTCCACTCTATTCTAACTCAAAAAAATTATAATAGTTTTTTAGAAATATGGTTTACCAGTTTTTATATAACACTTTCTCGAATACGAATTCTTTTTCTAGAGTATAAAAGGGATAAAAATACATCATTTAATTAACAGTTTCACAGTACATCTTGTTAGAGTTGGTTCATCCATACATCGTGAAATTTGTCCAAGGGTAATGTTTTAAATAATTGTAATTAATTAATCTAGAAATTCGACTGTTTTGCCTAATTTAAAACCTAATCATCACAACAACCTACAAAATTGTTCTACTTTTTTTTCTTTTTTTTTTCAATTTGTCATTTCATTATTATATTTGTGAATATTTCCGCAGATGCTGTCGTTACTATTCTGTCTGAGTGTCACCTCGGCTGTTCTTATCGATCCTAATGAAGATCGACAGGATATATACTCCACAGGAAACCCTAAGGGCTGGCAATATTTCAAACAATACCATCCTCCTAGTTCACCAGTTTTGTTCACTGCAGATACCCATGTAAGTTTCTTCATAATGAAAGAATTATTCACTTCTAATTATTATCATGTATTTACATTAACGAATCACTTAAAAGTGTTAAGAATGAATGTGGATGGCTACAAAGGTAGAGGAAGACCGAAGAAAGTATAGATGGATTGTGTGAAAGAGGATATGCTTAAGAATGGAGTGGATTCAGATGTGACGGCTGATAGAAATGTATGGAAGAACAGCACATACTGTGCCGACCCTACATAAGGGATAAAAGATGACACTAACAAATCACTTGAATTAAAACACACTGGTTTCTCATTCCGAAGAGAATGACAGTGATAACAACAAATGTTATATTGCAATTTATTTTATAGGTTTACCCGAAATACGAATTTGAATACGCAGTTTCTGATAAACTGACAGGAGATCATAAGCATCACCATGAAACAAGAGACGGTAACAAAGTACGCGGAGAATACAGTCTTGTGGAACCAGATGGCTCACTGAGAAAAGTGCAATATAACGCTGACCACCATAATGGGTATGTAGAACTTGATGTAAATCGGTACTTGATAAATGAAAGGTTTAGGTAATCTTAAAGATCATTGTTTTTTATTTATGGGGAAAAGCAAGGTACATAAATAACTGATGATTTTAGTGAATTATTTAAAATGGGTTGAATAGTTTCAATGTTAACTAATAATAACAAAAATTTTCGACTTCCGTTAAATAGTAGTTTAATTTTAATATTCCAAAAAGAATACTGGTGGTGAAAATCGCCTTAATAACATGTACATCTTACAAATTATAAACGAGTTATCTATTAACATCGAAGAATCAAGATTCCTAACGAGGCTATAGTAAATCTCATTATAGTAGACACTGCTGATTATGTTCTGATACCTTGATGCATTGTTTTAACATTTAAATATTTTTTTTACAGATTTAATGCAGTTGTTAGTAAAACTGTTCACAAGCATGGTGACCACGCTTTCTCAATATTCGGTCACACTCAGCACTTCATGCCGCTTGGACAAGGTGTTAAGATCAATCAATTCTTCCCTAAAAAAGGTTACACTCCTTACAATCCCATTGAAATTAATAAAACCTTTGAAAATACTGCAACACAAGCTGTAGAAGAAATCATCGAGGAATCGTTAGGAAATAAGAATGCGTCAACTGTTACTGACGTCACAGAAAACATTACAGATACACCACTCATAGAACAATCAACAAAAACCAGCAATTATGAAATACCAGTAATTAAAATGGAAACTGTAGAAGGCCCTTTGGTTAATCTGTTGCCAACAGAAATGCCATCAACTGACAGCATACCAGAAAAAGATGAAAGTACACATGCTTTAAAACATTCTGAAAAGAATGAGGAATATTCCTTAAGTGGAAACCCTCCAACAAATGAAGATCATACTAAAGTTCAAGGAGAACATTATCCAGATTCAGAAGTCGCCTCGTCATATTACTCTAGAATTTATTACGTAGGCTTTTGATGTAAGATTTAATTTATAATATTGTTTTGTAGTTATAATGTTGTTATTTTTTTCTTAAGAATATATTATTTACCTTTTTAAGACATCCATTTATTTCTATGCACACAAATTGAAAATAAATTCAAATATTTAAAAGCATGTAGAGAATTTACCTTTCTTATTACAATTTGTTATATTTTAAACCTCGTACAAACAGTTAAAACTTCTATAATATTCCATACAGATTTGATGGGATTTTTATACAAAAAAACGAACGGTAAATTGTATACTTCCTAATTTGCAGACAACCATAATCCTGAGCTTTCAATGGCCTAACATAATCTGTATACATCATTACAACCGTGTCTTGTAGTATTTCATTTTGACCAAAGCGGAAATCGAAAGCAGATTACTTAATAAACTTAGGTTTCTCGGCAACCCAGTTACCATACCTTCGCCGGTGTTTTACCAATACGGTCCCCATTCTAACTACCGTTTTAATAACGTTCGTGAATTGTTATATTAATTGGAACTAATATTAATAATAGAATACATTTTTTTGAGATGGAGTTACATAATAATTTTGTATCACCCATTACAGCTGTTATATTACTATGCTTGATTTTAGCATTTAAATTACAACAAAATTATTTGCTAAAAGCAGTTTTGTCGATATCGAGACAAACGGTTAATCTTGCTTATAATTTCCTGTACTTTTACTAACTACGATACTGTAAATTAGCACGTTTCTAGCAATAAACAGCTACCATTATAGGCCGAAGCGAAGAAACGTCGATCACTATAAATAAAGTAAAAAGTATAGAAAATAATATTATATAAGTATGGTAAAAATGATAACTGTAATCAATTTCATAAGAAACTGGCACAATTACCAAGGATGAAAAGAAGTGTAAAATAATATAACAATGAAGAAATGAAAGAGACAGTAAAATTCAAAACAAACTATAAAAACACATTGGATCAAGAAGAAAAACCTGAAAGCAAACAAGAACTCTGACCTATCTTTATCGGAGGATCAATAGAATAAAAAAAAAGTCGATCACTATGTAAAATATCAGCATCTATTCTTAGTTATAATAACATTGCGCACTGTGTTTTCACGCATCACAATAATGCCGGTAGGGCGCGTTAGGTAACTAAATAACCATCGCACCACTTTATATCTCATAATATATTCAAGGCGTTTATTAGTTTACGTAAGGGATTTGATAACGAGAGCAGAGGCAGGCTTAATCCACTGCAGAATGCACAATTTCATTTGCTGACATAACTGGCCGCTACTCGACCGCAAACTTGCACCACGCAAATATAACATCGCTTATGACATTTATGTTAAAAGTTTGACTAATGTAATAAATCTTATTTTAAAAAAATCTTTTGACACATTCTTCATTATTTCCATTGTCTTTTTAATTCGTAACATAGCATTAGATATCTGCTGTTGCTGTTTTCTCTATTAATTTAGATTAAAAAAATAATTGTAGCTTTTTTTTTAATTTGTTACTGTTTATAGATTTCTATATTCAGTCTAGAAGCCGAGAGTATCCTAACTTTACTCATAAGAGTGAAAAAGAGCTAATAATATTGTGCTTTATTAATTTTCGGGATTTTTATCGTATCTTTTGTCTATCAGTAAGTACTTAAGTATTAATAATAAAATATAACAATTTTAAATGCTATTGCATAAACGTCTATTTTCTTTCTCGTCAATCGGATCACATAATAAATTATAAGCCAATAAAATCCAATACTAAATTCACATTTCTTTGCGTCGGTGATACAACATTTACGAATTGTCTATGTTAAAAATATCATTAAACAAAAAAAAAACTGTGCGCGCATAGGTAATTAAATCAATACAGTAACACGTTACATGATTCTCTCGCTATTAAATCTTGGTGCATAAATACCATCCTCTTATAGGTTACCATAACTCCAGGCGGCAGTCTCGCAACTGCTTAAGTACAGGTTTACAAAAACGTCGCGTCTTGATGACACCAAAAGTAGGCATCGCAATTATGTAATGTCATCTTCGCGGCGTCTTTTTAATTTAAAAACCTCGGAATCGACGTTAACAAAAAAATATAACAATTTAAGCCGCTCACTTAATGTATTTTCTCTACATACTGTGGTCATACCATCGCTTGCGACACTCAATAAAGCGAGCAGATTGGCAACGCTGCAATTACTGTGATCCGATCGGATATCGTCAGGAATAGACCCCCCTCCCCCCCCACTACGAGCGGCTTATATTTTGTTTGTTATATAAAAAGAGTTGACTATCAAAGCTCCACCAGTCGTTAAGGCATTTGATTCCAAAGCATAATGTTCTCTAAAGTAAGCCGTATTTTATCTAACAAAAATTACGAAACAAAAATTAACAGCGTTATAATTTGTTTTAGCACAACTATAAATTACTTGTTTCATTAATGTTATATTACTTTTTATATTGTCTCGTATAATTTTTGATTGGAAATTGTTGCGCAGATTGTGATCGCTTGTGCGGTGCTGACGGCCTGCCATGCTGGGCTATTACACCACGCCCCCGCAGTGTCGCATAACATAGTTCATCACGAGCAGAGCATCCAGCATGAAGTGCCAGCGCATTACTCCGCGCCTGCAGCACCAGCCTCTCATGGGTACTATGCCGCCCCTGCCATCCATGCCGCACCTGCACACGCTGTCGCCTCTCATGACGACCATTTCGTCGATGAATATGTAAGTATCTAGACAATCCAATATTTAAAACGATCCATTGCTTATCTAAGTTGAGGTTGCCATTATTAATAATTTTGCAACAAATTAAACTGATCTAAAAATAGCAACAGCAATTGTAACCTTATCTAAGGGTAAGAAGGCAGGTTGTGCCGTCAATTGCTTCTAACAATTGGCGAATATTAATAAAACACACAAAACTTTACACTTTACCAAATATTTACTCCTCCAGGAGTGAAGTTCAAATCGGTATTGTAATATCAATAATGATGGTGAAAATTATTACAGGCTCATCCGAAATACGGTTACTCATATTCCGTAGAAGATCCCCATACAGGGGACCACAAGTCCCAACACGAGGAGCGCGACGGTGATGTGGTGAAGGGAGAATACTCCCTCCTCCAACCTGATGGCTCCTTCCGTAAGGTCACCTACACTGCTGACCATCACAACGGGTAAGAAAAGTTACCGATAAATCTCGGTTTCTTCCTTTAGAGATCTAGGCAGTCTCTCTAGTTGCTCTCTATAATGTCACAGAAAGAGTCATGTATCACATAACCCTTTGTCCACTAAAACAGGGTATCTTTAGACGATTTCGCTCCGATATCGTAAAAGAATATATTGATAAATTATATCGATATCTTTGGAATTCCATGCATGTTACTATATCTCTGGAAGTCTCTGGAAATGCCGGAAGCATTAGAGTTGATACTATTGCACTGACATAATTTCGCCATGCTATTACTATTAAATAGTTATTAACACACTTTTTTCTTTTTATTCAATTTAATATCACTTAACCCTATTTTTTCAACAGATTCAACGCCGTCGTACACAACTCTCCACCTGTCATCCATCATCATTAGAAGACGAGAACCCATCCTGTGATATTAGATTTAATTTTCAGTAGTTTTTCTAAGTCCTTTTTCTTCTTTGTTTTGTTCATTGCTCAAGATCTCTGTACCCTGTTAGTGTGTGTATATTAAATGTGATATGAATGTATTTAAAATATTGTTTATTTATTGTACAAACACTTTATTATATACAAGTGTACATTTTCCCCTATACACTTCTAATAGTAGATGAAATAGTGAATAACTATTTCATCTACATTGTAAAACCTGTGCTCAATATTTCGTACAAACATTGTTTCATTTTATACTTTCATTCATCACAAACTATAATTACATTAAGTAATTTATTAATGAATAATTTCATAACAAAAATCTTATGGACAACTCTTAATATCGTTGCATTATATTGCTTAAGCGGATATTTTGAAATGTGAAGACAATTGAACATTTTCGACCTCAAATGTAAAACAAAACGCAATACAGTAGCGGGATACATCATATGTGTTAATTGCACTAAAATGTAACAGTGGCCGGACGTGGGAACATTTGTATGGGACCTGGGTTTGAATAAAACATTTTAATGCACTACGCTTCACGCAGCGCCGAGTGAAAGTGATTTGAATCTATTACATCGATAGTCATAATGAATTATACACTTGCCAACTTCTATGAAATATTCAAGAGACTGTTGATAATCTATATCTATCTAACTAGCTATCTATACCTACGAGTATATACATATAATAAAATTGGAGTGTCTGTTTATAATAACAAAAGAAAAATTCCAGATTTCGGGAAAATGATGTATTTGCGTTGCTGATAACGAAAATCGCATTAAAAAAAAATTGTCTGTCTATCTGTCTTTCTGTGCGTTTGTTCGGAGTAATCTCCGAAACGGCTGGGCCGATTTCGACCGGACTTTCACTGAAGGGTAGCTGACATAGAAGGGCATATTATAGGCTACTTTTGTATCTTAATATTACGCGTGGAATAGCTAGTATTATATAAGGCACAAACCAAATAAACTTAACGCTAAAATTCATTTAAATAATAATCTTCGATGTCACTTCTGGCCTCAAGAGAACGTTGTCTCCAGAACGATTTTCAAGTTTGAGTTTTGACTACTGAAACACATACACTACATGTTATTTCACTTATTATATTTAAAAGAAAGATAGCAACATGTTTCCGCAATGGGAACTCACAGTATCAACAGTGATAGCTCACTGTCACCTTCGAACTTTAAAGATTTCCATGTAAAAGTTGTGTACTCTCATAATTATTTATACCCGTCTGTCCTTTCGACATTTAATAATGATGGCACGCAATATAATCGATGGCTGCCGATACTTTATTTTGCAATTCAACCAAAAATTACTCATGAATTTATTTATAATGAAAATGTCACGGAGTTGCAATCGTGAGAATCTCTGTACGTTTTTTTATTTTATTTTGTGTAATTCAATTTCAAATCTTTGCTCTTTACACATCATTTAATTTTAAGTAGATACTATATACAATACTAACTGTTGCTCGCGACTACATCCGCTTGGAATAAAATAAAAAAAATGTTTTTGTTACTTAGTGATTATATAGCTTTTTAATGGTGCACGAGTTTTTGAAATCGGTCCAGTAGTTTTTGAGTTATTTCAATACATACAAAAATCGAAAAATAACAAATCTTTCCTCTTTCTAACTTTAGTATAGATTAGCAAAACATACGTTTACACAGACCAAACATAAAACAGAATCAAACATATACAGTTACTGCGACAACTACGATATCATATTTGTGATATGTATTTAAAAATGATAACATAAAACAGACTTTGTAGTACATGTGTTCTATTAGACGTGTTTGGTGTTTATTTACTTTAGTTCATTGGATTTAGTTACATTCTGGCACCACCAGTTATACAAATCAGAATTGATAGCTGTTCTTCATGCATTATCGAGTAAGTTAATTATAACGAATAATTATCTAAATATTTCTAAAATAAAATAAAAATGTTTGTGTAGAGAACCACATTTTTAAGAATCTTTTTACTATCACTGAATTTATTTATCAGATAAACGATTGAAAAGCCGTTATTTATAACTTTTGTGTAATTTTACAATGAAACTATTGCTTTCACTAAATCCTCGAACACATGAATACCTTGTACATTCACTTTATCATTGTTTTATTTCCTTTATTATCAATTAAAAAGTCTCTGAAAAAACTATCATAGAAAATTTCTTTACTTAATATTATAGAATTAAAAAAATTGTTTGGTGTAGATATTAACTTGAGTTCATGGATTTAGTTTACATTCTAGGAAACACCAGTTATACAAATCATAATTGATAGCTGTTTTTCATGCATTATCTAGTTAGTTAATTATAACGAATAATTATCTAAATATTTCTAAAATCAAAAAAAATTGTTTGGTGTAGATATTAACTTGAGTTCATGGATTTAGTTTACATTCTAGGAAACACCAGTTATACAAATCATAATTGATAGCTGTTTTTCATGCATTATCTAGTTAGTTAATTATAACGAATAATTATCTAAATATTTCTAAAATCAAAAAAAATTGTTTGGTGTAGATATTAACTTGAGTTCATGGATTTAGTTTACATTCTAGGAAACACCAGTTATACAAATCATAATTGATAGCTGTTTTTCATGCATTATCTAGTTAGTTAATTATAACGAATAATTATCTAAATATTTCTAAAATCAAAAAAAATTGTTTGTGTAGAGAACCACATTTTTAAGAATCTTTTTACTATCACTGAATTTCTTTACCAGATAAACGATTGAAAAACCGTTATTTATAACTTTTGTGTAATTTTACAATGAAACTATTGCTTTCATTAAATCCTCGAACACATGAATACCTTGTACATTCACTTTATCATTGTTTTATTTCCTTTATTATCAATTAAAAAGTCTCTGAAAATACTATCATAGAAAATTTCTTTACTTAATATTATAGAATTATCTATACTCTATACTAATATTATAGAATTATCTATACTCTATACTAATATTATAAATGCGAAAGTTTAGATAGATAGAATTTGTAGGCTAAACGGCTGAACCGATTTCAACGAAATTTGGTAAAGATGTAGAGGATAGTCTGGAAGACCATATAGGCTACTCACTTTTGTTTTTTTAATCCCACGCGGACGGAGTCGCGGGCGAAAGTTAGTTTATAATAACTCATTTACACGTCATATCAATACATTGCACACAAATTGATGTGTTCCGCTAGTTGTAATATCCTATGTCGTTTACTTGGGACCCATTAGCCAATCTTAAACCGTAATGCCATCAGATTAGCATGTATAGTGCACATAAAAATGCACAAGAGTGATACTTTACACGCTTTTTATTATACAAGAAATTATATTAGAAAACGTAACGTAATGTAACATAACGAAGCCGAACTTTGCACTGTGTTGACCCACTCCGTTGTGTGTTGTTTTCGGAATGAAAATACTTATTTAGAGCGCGCGCACTACTTTGACGAAACTATCGTACAACTGTTTAGTCTCGCTTCCCATGAACTTATATGGAGGTGCGCACACTACTAGATTTTAAGTTATGCAAATACGAGTAAACAATTGATTTGGCCGCGAAACAATTGACAATCGCACAACAGTTGTGCGATAGTTTAGTCAAAGGTGAGCGCTCTAAGTATGTAGAATCTAAATTATAACATCACAGATTGAACACTTTAAAATTTATATTTATAAAAAAAAATATCGTGCCTTCGATTTTAATTGTAGATCACAAGGGGACTATTCCTTTGTACTACCTTTATGGTAATTACGCAACAGTTTACTAGAGCAGTAGCTTGTTGCTTGTTACAGTCGGTACGCTACTTTCTTATATGCTGAACTACACTCATACTGGATAATGTATAATTTATATAACCGGTTTGTTGCCGCTGGATGAGCATTTTATGTAGGCCATAACCCACTGCGTGAAAACATAATAAATTGTTTCTTGTTTTTTCAACTTAAAATAAAGCTATATTCATTTATAGAAATCCTTATTTTTTAGGTTTGTGAAAATGAATATATTCTTTGTACAAAATTACAACAAACAATTCTAACTATTCTAACACCTGGTACATATCTCGTTTACAGTGCGAATAAGAAATGTAGAGACCATAATAATGATAGTTTTATCTCCGGGGGGACACCTGGTAATTGAAAGAATAGAAAAATCTCAGTTGCTTTAAACGTATTAAACGATTGGACACATACCGTCGATCTGGGCCCACATAAACTATGCATTGTTATAAATGTATTTGAAAATAATAAAATAAACATATCAAAATTCAATTGTTGTTGCACTGATTAATTAAAATTATATAAGGCTTATTACTACAGAATGTTACGTCAAATGTCGGTATGCCTCACACCCAAATCAAGGCAATTCGCATGAAATGTTATTGTAATTATGGTATAAGAAACAAACAGTAAATCCATATAAATCTTACTTATTGTATAATAATATCCCAGGTATTTCCTACCAAATTTCCTGTTATAAAGACTATGGTACTAAAATCCTTGGAAGAAAGACTTTTAAAATATGCAGTAACCTTGGATGCATCCCAAAAAGTGTCAGAGTAGTGATGTAATTCGTGAGACGATCGCATAGGGCCGTGTCATGTTCCAGCCGGTTTGTCGGCTCGGGTGACACGCGCCCTCGCTGACCCCAACTATAAAAACTACTGCCCATCTGGACACCTTATCAATCGAGCACCACACTCCTCATCAACATGTACCTTAAAGTGAGATATTTTTAATATTTAAAAAGTCTGGGTTTCTTTAAATATTTGACATAAAGATTCACAGTGTACTTTTACTCACAGGCGATGATAGAATTTATAAAACAAAAGAACACCATTAATTTGGTATAAGATTTTAATATTGCTTTAAATTTTAATTCATCATTTTAGCTTGCAGTCGTCAGCATCATTGTGGCAGTGAGCCATGCTGGACTGGTTGACGACAACCATGGCCAAGCCGTCTCCTCGCAGAGCATTGTCCGTCACGACCAACCCGCCAATGGGATCGGCGCTGGACAGATTATTCACCAATCAGTACCACAGCTGCAGCAACAAGCTATACTGCAGCACAGCGGCCCTATTCTCCAACACCTCGCCCCAGCTATCCAAGCTCCAGTTGCTTTAGCACGCGCTGATCATATTGAAGAGAGTGTAAGTAACTATTGCCAGACGTATATTCGCATAATCTTACTAATATTGTAAATCCAGAAGTTTAGATGGATGGATAGATGTTTGTAGACTAAACGGTTGAACGGATCTTGATAAAATTTGACATAGAGGATAGTCTGGAAGAACACATAGGCTACTTACTTTTTTTTAATTCCACCCGGACGGAGTCGCGGGCAAAAGCTAGTCAGTTTATATTTGACTGCATAACTTTGTACGGAAGCTATTCATCGAATAATCAAATTTTATAGGCGGATCTTCAATCAATTTGAATTTCAGATTCTTCGTTCAAATTACTTTGAATAGTATTATTTTTTTTTTATCTCTCAAAGATTTCTTAGTAAGCTGTTAACAATAAGATTTTTTTTTTTCAAAAAGAAAGTGAAAGGCCAATCGGATGTGATTAAAACGTGTTCGCTTGTTACGACCCAATTAAATCGTTATTGTATAAACTTCTCAACATAAGAATATTTTGTAAGCACTATATCATTTAATGTATCACGATTGATCTACTTATAACTCCAAGTCTCAAATGATAACTACTTTGTAGCATCATTAACTAGTTATTAATACACTAAAATATCGATACTCGACACTCGAATGTACGATAAATCATCTTATCAATTAAAATTTACTAGCTCTCGCACGAGACTTCGTCAGCGAGGAATTAAAAAAAATAGTCTATGTGTTCTTCCAGACTAAGCTCTACATCTATGACAGATTTGATCGATATTCATTCAGTCGTTTAGGCGGTAAACTAACAAACATCCATCCATCTACACTTTCGCATTTATAATATACCTAAGTAAAATTTGTAAAACACTATACGAATTTAGTCAACTTTTTGATCGACCAACATAAAAAAAAACAGACTTTCATTAATTTGAATTTCATGCAAAGCTTCATTCCTACGATTCTTATTTATTCATGATTTATTTTTATTCCAGGCTCCTGTACACTACGAGTTCTCTTATTCAGTGGAAGACCCGCACACCGGTGACCACAAGTCACAGCATGAGAGCCGCGAAGGAGATGTTGTGAAAGGAGAGTATTCACTTCTGCAGCCTGATGGCTCCGTAAGGAGAGTCGAGTACAGCGCCGATGATCACTCTGGGTAAGAAGATTTTAATTAGACTAGATTAGGAAAATCCACTAATGCATTGGGATTTTAGCTTTTTCGAGGTCATTAGGTAAGCTTTAAAGCCACGCATCGCATTGACAGTCTTTTTCTAACAAAAAATACCTTCATACAAGATAAGTAAATTTAGGATGTTTATAAATTCTTGATTAAATTACAAGGATGCTAATGTTACGTAAGAGATATTTCAAGCTTTTAAACAAAGAAGTTCCAAGCAAGCGTAACTAACAACTTGCAGATAATCTTAGAGTATTGTAAATAATAGATCTCACGATCGTACCATACAACTGTTGTTTCGGTCGATAACTTCGATAAAATCGACCGGTTTGAAACTGAAGCACCTAATGTTTGTTAGTGGGCCTTGTTTGTTATACAACTTATGTTAAGTGTGCTGGCAATAACGATGGCCAATTATAATAATTATCACATAATTGGTGTACCGATAAATTCAGGCATTAAGTACAGGATTAAAAATCGATTAAATACTTCATTACCAACACTAGTTCATACCCCCACATTTTGAAATAATTTCACTGCATTGTAACCATTTAATCGTTTCAATTGCTGTGACTGTATTAATAATTTAAAACGGGGGAAATCTCTATAAATCACCAATAAATCGCCAAAAGGTAGAGTCTAAATTCCAGAGATGGAAAGAGTTTGTTTACTATTCTTACATTCATTTTTTTTCTTCCTTTTACAGATTTAACGCCATCGTCCACAACTCGGCCCCTACGGCTCATGCGGCTGCTGCACCAGTAGTCCAAGCGGCGCCTATTGCCCACGCACCCGTTCTCCACGCTGCGCCCATTGCCCACGCGCCCGTTCTCCACGCTGCACCCATTGCCCACGCACCCGTTCTCCATGCTGCTCCTCTTGTCCACGCGGCACCTCTTGTTCACGCTGCGCCCATAGCCCACGCCCAACTTCTTCATGCCGCTCCGTTATTTGCCCATCATTAAAATTAACACGCATTTTTCTAATTCTATCACAAATGTATTATCCTATTAGAAATAAACGTTATTAATTTATAAATATCCCTTTTATTTATTTTGCAATCAAAAAAAACGTAACATTCGTCTGCAGTAATTCTTCATTCATCTGTTTTGTAGCATCAAAGCACATTAAATTCCACACAAGACACACAGACACAATATAGTAAAAACATAAAATTATATAACTTTATACTAATTAGGTTAATACTATTGAGAACTAGAGTAATAGTCCTTTGTATACCAAAACTTAATTTATGTTTAACTAAAACTAAGCAAGTTCTCATCATATGCATGTTACAGCGTTACAAAGAAACGTAATACCGGTATTATGCTTCATCGTCTTCAGGAAATACTTAACATTTACATATCTACATAAATATTAGAGCTCCCGCAGACTAGAGACTTTTAATCGCGGGTTAGTTTTGTCAAGCGCAATGTCAGTATGAACATAACTACTCGTATATGGAGGTGCGCACATTGCACCGATTTTGTTATATATGCTTTAGGATTGACAGCACATTCCAATCAAACTATCGGCTAAAAAGACTAGTCTGCAGGCTCTCTTAGACATTGATAGTACCGACTTCGTATAAAGAATTTACTCGCGGATGTGTAAAATTGGGTAACGATAATTGCTAATTGGTGTTAATTTTAATAACTTTTCTTACACAACATTTTGCAAGAAATTCAATTTCGGGCAAATCTTTTAAAATATGTATGTAACTTTTTCATAAATGTTGAGAAATTTTTACACGTTTTTAATTATTACTGTAAGACGAAAACACGCCGAAGCATCTTCAAATAAATCATTGAAATTTAAAAGGTAGATAAATGCTGAATAATTATCCTACTGCGGATTTATCACATTGCATTAAAACGATTGCTTAATCTTTGGCTTACGATTATAAAATAGAAAGCCAGTTCTCTGACTTAAAAATTATAACACATTAAATAAAAACTGTGAAAAGTGAAATTTAAAATTCTCAGTAAGTATGACATCACACAAAATCGTAAGTATTTATTTACGATTTAAAATAACGCAACAGACATTTTTTCCCCAAACAATACGTAGAAGAACGTTAAAGTAGAAATACAACATTTTTTCTATCTTCAGATTTCATGATACGTCATTTTGGTAAAGAACCGGGTAACTGTTAGCTGCTATAAATTGATTATTCACTATGAAAGTCCCTTAGTGTAGAAATTGTACGACAAAACTACACTAAGGAGCTATTTAATTAACTCATTAAAATGCAGAATTAAATGTACTTCTAGTTCCACTTGAGTTATGACAGCGTTTCACATCAGTATTACTCTACGAATATCATCGTAGATCTTGCTGAGATCGAATATTAATAAATTAGTTTATCTTTAGGTTCGCATTGCGTCACGGCAAACGCAGCAACGCTCTAATTCCTTACTAGTGTGTAATTGTATACGCACCAGAATCAAAGAGACAGCGACCAGTTCTGAACATAATTAGATTAAATATTTGGACATTACTGATAAATTCAGGATAAAACAATGTTAGGAACTTTTTAATTTATAAAGCAAAACTGGAGATCAAAATAGTTAAAGAGATTATTTAGTAGTCGTTAACAATAAACCCCTTTTCAATAGATAACTTCATAACAGCTCAAATAAAAGATAACGCAAATCGCACATTTTTTAAATAGTCAGAAAATTAATTTGACATTATTCTTTTCTTACGAGGGTATACGATCATTATGTTACTTTGTGCTAATGTTGGCAAAGTTAATTATATTTTTAGATTTCCTTTCTCTGATTTGGCAAACAACAAGGATCACGTCTTATGACAGAATCTGTATATCATTGGAGAAAACAAAGTCGTAAAACGTGCTCGAGATCTAACAACTAACATGTATAAATAAGTAAGCAAACCGTTTAGTTTAATTTATTCCAACTGCATTTCCCTTCTTAATCCAATTTTAATAGAAAGGAGGTGTACTAGATCCATTGTGGCTGACGCAACCTAAACTAGCGCAACGACATATCTCAACTGATCCAATTTTTCTAAAATACAATTGTCTCATACAAGATTTACTTACCTTGAACCACGTGTTATAAATTTGTGTAATTACTATATCATTATCAAACTGCGATATTCTTGCGTAGACATTGTATACGGCATCGCATCTCGCGGGAAGTAATATAAAAGTCGGCGGCTTCGATTCTAAGCATCAGTCGTGTGTGGTCGTTCGGACGAAGCAAACCTAACAAACAGAAAATGTTCACCAAAGTAAGTGCTGCTGATCCTGTTGAGTAATATAGTGAAAGGATTGTCCCCAGTAACGTTGGTCGGAAATGCTGCGCAGTCACTGCGTTCTCAGCATTGAGTTTAAAATCTTATTCAGTCATCAATTTTTTTTTTAAATCTTCTTCGTCTCTCAACAAGAAAACCTTCCCAATTATTATTAAAATAACTCTCTACTCCAAGTTTAAGTGTAAATAAATTGATCAAAACCATTAGACGGCAAATGAATTTGAATCCATAGCGCTTTTGTTAATTCCTTCCATATTTCTTGACTCAGATCTTATGTTTCGCTTTCGTTTATAACCATCACAAACATAATCATAAAAATCTATTGATTGATTTAAAGATAAATAGTACACACTGCCCAAAATCGACTAGTACAATCAAAACCGTATGTTTTGGCATCAAGTGGAATAAATCTTCCAGTGGTCCAGAAAGGGGGTTAACAGTATTTTTTTCCGTAGGCAACAGTGGTCCTGTCGGTGGTAGCCCTGGCGGCAGCAGGACTGGTGCAACTCGGCCACGGCTATGGCGGAGAGTCCTACGACCACGAAGCTGTCGCGTACGCACCAGTCGCACAGCTATCGTACGACGGACACGCTGATCAACACGTAGATTATCACGTAAGATATCACTGACTTACTCCTCTACCAAAATCAGCCGAAGTGTTTCCTTCAATTGGACTCAAGTAGACTCCATTAAAGCCTGTCTTACATTGTCTCTTGCCAGTTAGCTGCTAGGAGCTCGTGTAGGTCCAAAATTTGATCTTTACTTCTCAGAAAAAACAAAAAAAATATCTCATTGACTTGAATCGACTTCTAAGTGCTTTTCCTAAACACAATGTTGGTAAAGACTTAAAGTAGTAAAATAATGCGAGATATTAAATTATCATTCATCACCATTAAATTGTTATAACTTAGTCATTATGCTAATAGAATTATCTGTTGAAGTTATTAAAGTTAACTATACGTAATTTATTTTGATAAGGCTCCTTACGTTTTATTGAAATTTGAACATCTGAAACCAATAAAGGTAAAGCTTTCGACTTAAAATCTGCTTAACCTAAATCTTGTTTACATTATCATAGTTAGCTTCTCATAACTCTATCTGATTTCAAAAAGAATGAGAATTATATATTCCGATTCAGTTAAAATAAAGTCATTATAATTTCAAATTATAACCTAAACCTTTGTTAAATCATTAGAACCTTGAATAATAAACAGAAATGAGAGCGTGCAACGCAACATACAAAACTCATTATAATTACGAAACGAAACCATTGTCTCAATGTAATATAACTTAATGCACTAAAAACTGTGGTCGTGAACATTTCTAATGTACGTTTGGAGATGCATTACACAATATTATTAATATTACACGGTAAGACTATTAACAATATAATAATAAAAGATTTAGAAGCATAAAATAGAGTGTAATTCTACACTATGCTGTAATACAATAGGCAGCACCTAATTGATCAGTTGCGTAATACGAACGTGTTGTTCCACCGATTCAACTTGATCAACAGTTTCCTGGATACGATACCTATCTACACAATCCAGTACCCAACTTTATGTAAGCTAATTTCATCACCGAGCATGTTTTCGCGTTTAATATTCCCCACAAACTCAAATCATTATTTAATTTTAACGTAACTATGCAAATTAACAGACATTTCAGATTTATAATACTAACGTTTACATTACTTCCTTCACTTGCATTGAAGTCAATAAGATGAATTAAAAAAATCAATTTAGTTTGGTTACAGAAATAATCAGAAGCAAAATGAAGTTTGGTTGTGAAGATGCCCCAAATATTTCAGCTTGACTGGAACTTTACGAGAAACTCGCTCGAAATCAAAATTATATGCTTTTATTTTATATTTATATAAGTTATTGGTCGCTATTTTTACCTTCTAAACATCTCGTGAAATATTTTCTGATATTATCCATAACGTAACACGAAATAAGGACAGCGTTCAAACATCGATTTATTGTTGTTCGCAATCCAGAAGAACACTGTCATAGAATTGTCGGCCGCGAGCTGCAATTTGATATAATCTGCATTGTTATTATGTAACTGTTTTCCATATCTAACTGTCGAGTTAAATTTGCAGTCGTGACTGGCCGCAGCGGGACTCAGTTCCCAGGAGTGTTTTGAAATTCTAGCCCAAGATATAGGGACACAATGATTGTGTTACACGTTTAATCTAATAGACCGCTGCTTGCATAAGTTGCGTGCTCTTACGCTTGATGTATGCTGGACCTGGATTGTTAACAACCAAAGCCTGTTATCGATTGCACAATCAATCAACAATTTCAATTGATCATTCTAAGAATTCATTTTAAAACCCTTCGGTCATAAAGCTGTTAGACTTGGTTACATTATCGTATAACATTCTTTTGACATTCAAAGCAATATAATCGTTTTTTTTCAAAATTATGAAGATACCAAAAATGTTTTAAATGACTGCTATAGTTAACATTGATTTGATAATTGTCTTCTATTCCAGGCACATCCTAAATACGACTACTCTTACTCCGTGTCTGACCCCCACACTGGCGATCACAAGACCCAGCACGAAGCTCGCGACGGTGATGTCGTAAAGGGAGAGTACTCTCTCCTCCAACCTGACGGCTCTTTCCGCAAGGTCACCTACACCGCTGATGATCATTCAGGGTAAATTGTTTTTAATACACTTAAGAAATCAATAAATAATTACAAAGATGCTACACGTTCAGACAATTCTTTTCACATTAAATACAGCTTTTAGTAAAAAAGAAAGAGAGAGGGTAAATAATGTTTTGTTTAAAATTCTTGTATAGTACCAATTTTTGCTGCATATTTTAGTTAATATCTATTTTAATTGATAATTTATTTCCAGTTTCAACGCAGTCGTGCACAACACTGCGCCCGCGCATCCTGAATACCACCACTAAACATCTCTGGCGAAGGCCACAGCTTCCATGTGATATTAATATGTACCTTATTACTTACCTAGATAGTCTTTAGTCGACATTAACTTTTAAGACTGCGGCGAAAATAAACTATTAAAAATATGTATTTGTTTTATTACCTCAATTGTATTCAACTATTAATACGCTTATACTTTAATTTTTAAAAACATCTGCCTATTGCAGTATTTTCAATAAACGTTTCAAAGTACCTCAATAAAAGTGTCAATTTATTAAAGACCGTGAACATATCTAGAACTCTCTTGGTACAAATATTAATGGTTTATTGTCATCTAAAACAACTTGCCTTATACTACCTAAAGTCGCAGAATTTATATAACTGGATACCAAAGGGAAAGATGCCAAGAATCTGTCTCCTGCTCCTGTCCTTCTATACTCGAAAGATTTTTACTCACTTGCCTTTGTCCATACCATGATTTTTTTAAGAAAAAATATTGTATTAAGAACCATATATTAGTAGCGTACGTAACATACATAATTACTTCGAAGCTAAATATTTTTAAATGTGCAGTTTAACAGATTTAATAAAAAATCTAATATAAGAAAATTACTGATTTTTAGTTCCTTTCCTGTAGCCTGTTTTTTATTAATCCGTTGCCGTGACTAATTTCAGTTTACGTTCAAATGACCTTAAATCTGTCTTAATTTAAAATTACGGTGCAAGTTTAACTATTATTTTAGAAACATCATATTCTATTTTTAATTTTACTTGAAAAACTATAATTACTAATTGAGTTTATCTTACATACATCAGACAGTTACTTGATTTTAATTTTTCAAACTTTCATAGATTTAATGACTATAGATTTACGTCCATAGTTCAAAAAGCTTGGCTAATTATGAATAGTGATTTATCATTCAATTCGTAGTATTCCCCAGAGTAAATGTAGTGGGTTCTTTTTTGCTAGTTTTACCTTTTTTGCCTAAAGTTTGTATTTCTAGTTCATGTTACTAAACAGACTTTATTACTTCAAGCACCTGATGTACGTCTTTTGTTTAATTGCTAGATAATTTAGGCTTCATAATAAACTTAAATTCTCTTGTTTTAACCAATTCTTAAAACACCTTCTGTAAAGTTAGATTCATCTTATAAGAAAATATTGTTTATTTTTTTTTTTACCTTTTTTACGAATCATTGCATTAGTTTCTTATGCATCTGTTAAAAGGTAGTTTTATTTTAGATCTCACGATAGAATTCGTTTACTCGGATTTCTAATTTATTAATTATAAATATTTCTGAGTTTTTGGTAAACACTCTCCTAGATACAGGCTTCTATGAATTGAGATTTAAAAAATAATCACTGCGATTGACCTGTACCTATATTTACTCCTTTAGATTTATTAAACATGGACGCTGTGAATTTTGGACCATCACTTCGGCACCTATTATATTTGTTACATTAAATTTGCATGCGTCCATTTAATAATACGTTTTCAAATTAAGGAAAACTGAAGGTACAAACTAAAACACAGCTCGAAGACTTAACTTTGCCTTAGATGATATGATTCCTTTTTCCATGTGGCGTTATTATTGCTGTTACATCACAGTAGGCGCTACTGAGCGGTTCATTTTAGAAAGAAATTCTGAATTCAAAGTTTGTTGCTTAAATAAACACATACCGCAAAACACTCCATAGACCGTAGGAAACATAAAACGTTATATGCCAGTTTAAAAAAATAGGTTATCTTGAAACTTTTAATAACAATCAACCACAAATGTAACATGAATGAATCAATTTCTTAAGAGTTTGCAAATTAGAACAGATAGCCACAGTTGCATTTTTAGCACAATATATTACTTAAGACTGGATTGATATCGAATATTATTCTCCGCCACAAATTTCAGCATAGAGACACGGATTATGTTTCTTTACCGTCGTTTCGTTTCACAAGTTTTACTGACATATGTATTCAACTATTCGGATTCAAATTACGAGATAACAAGGATATTTCAGATCAGATATTTATTTCCAAAATAACCAGCCCTCTGTATTTGCTTATAGAAAGTTACTAGAACAATCTTCGACCAAGTCTTGGATACAACTGCAGTAACTGATGCTTAAGACGCTAAACTTAAGTGAGCAGTTTAAACGTAATATAGGTTAAGTGCAAAGTAAAATATGCTGTAGGATTACATAATTTTAGTACACAATGATCCAGTAATTTGGCACAAACTCAAATGTCACGGTACAATTTACATTATTGTCTGTTTCGCGTCCTGAATGTGGGAGAAGGCAAGCGACGGACTCTGTGTTAAATGCCGATTAACATTTTTATTGTCTACCGCAACTCAATTGTTGGACGACATTGATTCTTTGTCTTTGGTGGCGGTGAAAAGAATATTTTAAGTATAAAAGAATCACCTGTTAAAAGTCGAGACATCCTCCTTTAGCTTTCAGTCAACTACCATAAGTCAATCGTTAACATGATTCTCAAAGTAAGTTCTCGTGTTTAACTTTTTAAAATTAGAAATCAAGTAATATAAACGCGCTTTTTTTCAGGACATTACAACAGTGTCACTTCTTTTCTGGCTGTTTGTAAAAGGAGTACATGGAGCTTCCTTCTCCAACGTTTATGTTCAAAGTAAACCTGTGGAATATGTGAAATATGGACCAGCTGCTTCCATCGTGACTCCAGAGTTGGCGCAAATATCAGCCGCACCAGTGGATCCGTTTGTACAATTGGAACCAGTACAAGGAATCGTTTCTCCGTGTGTAGCTCCTTGTGTTATTCCAGGCGCGCCTTTAGCAGCAATACCTCAACAAGCCAGAGCAAACATTATAGCATATAAAACACCAATTGCTAATGTCCCTGTCGTATATACGAATAATGATGTAAGTACAGTTTTAAATTAACACTTACTAATATGCATGTACAAAATAGATTAGCAAAAGTAGAATTTGAAATATTTGCTATATACATTTTTTATTACAAAGGACGCAGCCAGCTACCAATACTCTTATGCAGTATATGATGAGAATACAGGAGATCAAAAATCACAAACTGAAAAAAGCGATGGGTCCGTGGTTCAAGGACAATATTCGCTGATTGAACCAAACGGATCTAGACGTGAAGTAACTTACACGGCAGACGACACCAAAGGGTAATAAATTAATTTTTTTATTTAGTTTGATTATTTAATGTTAATAATGAAATCCTATATGAAAATACTAAAAAAACGTGTTTTGTTTTTTAGATTTAAAGCGGTCGTTCGAAATTTTACACCTAAAGCTCCAGAAAGTTCTGATAAATCCGAAAATAAAGATTCTAGCTCACCTTGCAAAGAAGCAAAAAGTGAGCAAATTAAAGAAGAACCGAAAGAGGATGGAGGAGACGGTCAAGCTAAAGAAGTTGAAAAAATCAATCGCGAAGAGACCACCAATGATATTGAAACTACGCCTGGAGACGTGTCAAATGTTGAAGAACTATCTACAGACCAACCTACAAAAAGCGAAACACCAGGCTCATCTGATGATAATAATGTTGTATCATACAGCGATATTATTAAATGTCTACAAGGGAAACTACGTGGGACTAATGTTGATTTTCAACCTCGAATTAATCCGTCTCCTTTGACATATATTCTCTTGCCCACATTAGCCAGTAAACCATGTTAGATGTCCTAGAAGACAAAACCTCAAGACTTCCTCGTGAAGACTGTTATTTTGTATATTTCGATGTAAAAATATTAACCTATATAAACGAGCAAGTTAAGATTATTTAACAAAATAAATTGAGCATACTATTTAAAACGGTTTTTTTTTTATTACAAATATTATTCTATTCTAATCAACTCTCTGTAATTACAATCATTTCATAAGAATATTGTAATTACCAAACGGAGCCATAAAAGTTAAGTACTGACCTCTACATAGTTATTTTGAGATTTAATCTTTCAGGTTTTTAGGAAGCCTATTCTTTATCTATGTACGTACTAGCTGTTCCCTTGCGGCTTCATCCGCATGAAATTATAAAAAAAATTATTGTTTACATTTGTCAAATTCTCAATTGCAAATGTTGAAATACCAATTACCTTACTATGGCAATCTTGCTTCCTTGATGTTGGCAGCAACTTATGGTCTCTTTCCCACGTTTGGGTTTTTATCCAAAATATTTACCCCATAAGTTTAATGGCGTGAAAATACATAGCCTAAAGCGTGACGTAAGTGTAGGGCTTTTTAATAAAAAAAGAATTATTCTAAAATATGCTATAATTGCTGAGATCTTAGGCAACAAAGAAGTGTGTGTTTACGCTTTATTATAATAGTATATAGAAAACATCGGTATATATTACAAGATAACATTTATTAGTTACATTTTACATTTATTGTGTAGATGAGTTCTTAAATTACAAAATAAGTTGAAAAATTCAAGGTTTAAAACCAACGCAGTGTGCGAGGTTCGTAACATTTTTGAAACGTATCCGCGCAATATACATATTTATAAATCTCCGTAATTATCTTAACAATAAACAAACTGAATAATTTGCATTATTTGTAACGGAGGAAGCAATTGTGATTTAAATACGAACTACGGTTTTTTGTGTAACGGATAGATAGATTCAACTGAAACTATAATTTGAAATTGATAAAATTTAAACCAAAATACATACGTTCTCATGATTTACAATCGCTTCTCCAGGATTCCATATACCTTATCTTCAATGTTTATTTTCTCTTTATATAAGTTTTTAAAGCTACGACTGTGATCTTATCGCCCACGCCGTTCGCAACAATAACCGCTATTTCAATAAAAGCAGTCAATTAATTAATCGTGAGAACTTAACTTTAAAATTATTTAAAGGACGCTAAAGAAACCCTTTGAAAATACCCGTAATCTGTAATTATTAGATATATTCTTGTTTTCTTAAAATCTCTATTTAAATATATATGAAGTTAAAAAAAGTCTAATTGTAGCAGAAAGTGTTTGCCTTTCTATCATACCTGACCCAGTTACCCGAAATAAATGATATGTGCCAATACACTACGCAAGAAGTATGCGTTTTGTAAGGGCTTAATTATTAATTATTATTGTTCGATTACTTTCCATTGCACGGCCTTACCTTATTAGTCAAAGCACTTGATTACTAAGCCTGAGGACTCGAATTCGATCAAACAAAATATATAATTTAAAGCGCTTAGCAATTATTATCTAAATAAAAAGTATTTAGCTGGAGCTTTGAGTTTAAAAAATAATAAGCAATAAATCGTTTTACATTCTCTGACATGGTCAATGTTTTGGCAAATTAGCCAATTTACAAACTGCCACTGAGGGTACAATAGCCCTACGAAGCGACAGGCTAATCTGATTTTGCAACGTCGCGTCGTGCCTAATATAGTCTCTTCCAGTGTATCTTGAAGCTGAACGCTTTGGTTTAATTACTAAGAAAGCCAATGCCTTGTTGTAACGTAATATGTAAAGGTAAAAGAAACAAAAGTTCAACATAGGTAACATTAAGCAAATGTTTTATCCAGTCATTCTCAAATTCAAGTGCAAGCATTGTCTGGCATTGTTAGTCTAAACCTCCGATTACGTGTAACTGAGGTCTATTACCGCCACGGTTAAATGCACACTAATTTGATAATAGGATACAAAATAGGAAACACGATACCGGTGAACAGTAACGATCACTATTTTTATATTCTAATCGGTAAAGTGATTCACGATTATAGATTTAAATGTAGACAGATTGACCTTGAATTCATGTCAGTGTTACGGAGTCAAGGTGCCCGCGCACATTTCTCCGCCCCACCAGCGGGCCCGCAGCCGCCCGCCACTTGCACATATAAAAACATTATGTCCGACCATTGACATCAATCAACACTTGGTTTCTAACAAACACACACAAAAATGTTCAGCAAAGTAAGTCATCAAAACACTCACTACTTTTTATGAGTCAGAATTTATATGCAAAATTATTAAGAACTAAATTTCATTTGATTTAATGTTATAGTTCTTATTCCTGTTTATTTTCAGATCGTAGCTTTCGGCGCTCTGGTAGCGGCGGCCAATGCTGGTCTCCTGGCCGGACATGGAGGGCTCGTGACTTCCCAGAGCGTGGTGCACCACGGTGGTTATGCTGCTGCTCCCCTTGCCCACGCTGCCCCTCTTGCCCACGCCGCTCCTCTTGCCCACGCCGCTGTCCCAATTGCCCACGCTGCCCCAGTTGCCTATACCTCCGGTCATGACTATTACGTAAGTTAATCCAAGAATTAAAGACATTCCAAAAGTGGTAGAGTCTTCAGCAAATACTTATAAATGTTCTGTCAACAGTCGCACCCCAAATACGACTACACTTACTCCGTGGCTGACCCTCACACCGGTGACCATAAGTCGCAGCACGAGATCCGCGACGGTGACGCCGTGCACGGCTCATACTCCCTGCTGCAGCCTGATGGCTCCGTGCGTACTGTCGACTATACCGCTGACGACCACACCGGGTAACTATACTCTACCAGAATTGTATTATATTAACCATATATATTTGAAGGTATCTGCTGAAGTGATACTCAAAGTTGGACCAGTAGTGATGGATGCGATGCTATTTATTATTTCCTTTATACTTTCATTATCACCATAGTAAGACTTGTTTATAAGTATTTTTTATTTATTTCAGTTTCAACGCCGTAGTGCACAACACCGCTCCCGCTGTCCACCCCGCGCCCGCGCCCGCTCATGGCTACCATCATTACTAACTTCATAAATAATGATATTCGAGTTCGTTTTTTATTTATTTATAATTTTGTGCAATGATTGTGATACTGTAAATAAAAATAGTGATAAAAATTGAAACAAAACATTTATTTTATTTAAAGCTTCCTACAATAATTCGTTACAAACAGGATTTTTTACTATATTTGTCTTCAGTAATGTTTACTAAATGGCATGAACTATACATATCGATTCTATTCTAACGCCATCGTCGATGTTCGTAAGAGTTTAACAGCAAACATTAACAATAACCTTATTACTTCCAATTTTATCCCCTAATCATATATAATAATATTTAACTAGTTTTATACATTAAACATCAAGTAATGAAAATTAAAAGTACGTAAAATATTTACTACTCAATCTCCTCTAATCGAACTAAGTAAACTTCAACACAACGAAATGTTAAAATATATAAAACAAAGACAATAATTCGCTTATAAAGTGTACAAGCTTCGGAATTTCTATGATTCAAAATATTGTCTTAAAAACAAACCGTGTAACGCTATTACGGAATAACTATGGTTAAATTGGCCTTTGATTTTTATTATCTATCAAGTTTTTTTTATAACATCGATATTCTTATTACTTTTTAATCGACAACAAAGAGGAGAAAGTTCTCAATCATAATCTGTATTAAATATTTTCAACGTATTGTAAAATATTGTTATTAATTTTTAACTAGTACTAGTTCATTATAGAATCTTATGATCCCCATTGAGATTTTACGATAACGATAATAACTACTATAAGGTTAAAACAATAACAACCATATTAGTAAAACGATCTAAAGGAAGTTTTAACAAGGTTAATTGAAACAAAAACTGTTGGTTTTGTTAGATTTAATTACAGTACTCAATGTCAAAATAATAAAATTTATAGATTGAACATAAATAAAATTAAATAGCAAAAAATCAAACAGTCCAATACTTTACTATTTGAGCTTGGTTATATTTAATTTAACGTATAAGATTTTATCCAGACTTAACCGCCATAACACCAGACCAATTATTTTTTTACAAAAATCACTAATGTTTTTTAACCACTTTCCACGGTGTGTAACCTAAGTTTTCACTGCCGAAATTTATGCACATAAAATATGTTGTCGGACCTTACATACTATTTGAGAAGAAGAGAGATAAGAAATATTTTTGTACAGATAGCAAACCACGTTAAGGAACATCATTACTACGTACTTCCTTTCCTGTGTCTTACTCTATCAATTACTATAAGTAGTAAAATGTCATGAATTCCAGTGTAATTTGTCGACCTGCACCGATAATTACCAGCATTCACTCTCTTGACTAGTACTTGCGTAAACAAATGTGCCAACATCGGAATAATCACTTAGAAATATCACTATCGGAAACACATTATACAAGTCTTGGTATCTTACAATATTTCAAATGCCTACCTATTTAGAATACCTAAAGTAAGCTCCTATACTCTCTAATCTCTAATACTACGTAGTTCTGCGATGTTACTAATTGCTTATAGGATCTACAATCAATGAAATCGTTACAATTTTAATAATTCCTTTTTACTTTGACATTGGAGTCATAGAAATATTCACACAAACGTTTCAATATCGAGCTTAAGTTCTAAATCATCAGATCACCACAGGTCCCCACTGGGGGTCTCGGAACCCACCTTATGTTAGGATTTACAAAGAATTGGTTAACAATGCTGACCCAATGCGAGTTGGTTAATTTCATTCAGCTCTTCAACTTTTTTCGCAAATATGCAGGATATTTTCCTTCGCTGTAAAAACGTCAACGTACAAAAAAAAATATTTTACGTTGTAGGGGATCGAACATAGACTTGCATCAAGTCAAGCGTTTGACTACTAAGCCAACGGCGCTTTTAAATAACTAAAGTTACCTTTGGTGAACATGGTAATCGATTCTAGATTATAACGTTGTCATCGATCACAGGGCTAATATGTTAAAATAATTTAAACGCTAATGACGCTTAGAAACATAAGGTCATGAATTTTATCGCACGATTTAGCTATCTACAAATACCTTGTACAAAGTTTTAGTACAAAGGTCACTACTATATTGAATGACTTCAATTAAGCTTACATTTCTTTACATTATTTTTTAATGGTATCCTATATTTACTTTATTTATCACATTAAATTACTGTATGTCTCGGAATTAAGAAGATTAACTATGTTTTAAAAAACAACAATTCGAAATAATTAAAGACAGATGCATTCTTTAGTTGCATTTATTTTATATGCAAATATATTTATGAAAAGATTTTGAGAAAGATTTAGTACCTTGAATTAATAAAAGTATTACACATAGTCAAGGCGGAGTCGCGCAATTTGCAGCCCCACTCGAGCCGGGCCGAGCGGTGACCAGCTCTTATAAAACCATTATTTCCTCCATCTGACACCAATCAACTCTCGGTAGTTAAACCATACACACAAAATGTTCAGCAAAGTAAGTCGTATAGGCATTTTAGTATATCATTTATTACACTATAATAATAATATTCATATTATAACTTATAAAATATCAAGTTCATTGCATTGGATGTGAATAAAATAGTCTAAAGATGTTTGGGATATTTACCACACAAAAGACCTAAAAGAAACGACCAGATTTAATTTAAAGATTAAATGTAAAAGCTAGATCCATTTGTCTGAAAATATTTCCAAAGCTTACAAATATTTGGACAAATCTACGTGATTTCTGTGCTGCTACAGGCATGCTTTATAAAAATATTTTTTTGTTTTCCAGATCGTAGCTTTCGGCGCTTTGGTAGCGGCCGCTAACGCTGGTCTTCTTGGATACGGACATGGCGCGGCGGTGTCCTCCCAAAACATAGTGCGACATGACTCTGGACACTCATATGCTCCTGTTGCCCAAGCGTACGCGCCTGCTGCCCACGCTTACGCTCCCGTTGCCCACGCCGTACAATACGCACCAGTTGCCCACTACGCTGCCTCTGCTGCTGCATACAGTGGTCATGACTACTATGTAAGTAATTTCTTCCAACAGTAAACTCTTTTATCTGAAGATTGATTGAAACTATTATACTAATTATGGCTTTTGCGATTTCAGGCTCACCCCAAATACGACTACACTTACTCCGTGGCTGACCCTCACACTGGTGACCACAAGTCCCAGCACGAGATCCGCGACGGTGACGCCGTGCACGGCTCCTACTCTCTGCTCCAGCCTGATGGCTCCGTGCGCACTGTCGACTATACCGCTGACGACCACACCGGGTAACATAACATTTCTTTTTAACAAACAAGTTTTTTTTTTTATTTTCGAACATGTAAATTAACAATATTTTGATTAGAATTCACTTAATTTTTGGCTTTTTAATTATTTTAACATTAACATTATTTGTTCCAGTTTCAACGCCGTAGTGCACAACACCGCTCCCGCCGTCCACCCCGCGCCCGCGCCCGCTCATGGCTACCATCATTACTAAATTTAATCATTAATTTATTTATAACTTGTGCAATGATTGTGAATACTGTAAATTATAAACTTTAATGTGATATAAAATTATACATTACTTTTTATTGACACCTCTATAAAAATCGAATTTGGCGGAGGATGGGATGTACAGGTCGGGAAAATATCCTTTTTCTGTGTGTCCCACCCTCTGTCGATTAAAGGTAAACAACGCAGCTGCAAATGCGGATGTCTATGGGCAGCGGCGGTTTTGTTATATTGGTCAGTTCTGGTGGCCGCTTGCCCGTTTATCACCTTATGCAAAAAAAAAAATCAATGAGCTAAATATTGTCAAAGAGCACCATTATATGATGATATGTGTGTAAATAATAAATGTTATACAAAATACGAATTACCAAATGATCTTTTACATAATTATTACAACTAAACAATATGTTACTCGATTGTGGTGAACACATTGTGCTATTTTTCGTACGAGAAGAGATATTACGCTAGGCGTAAAGGAGTAGTTCCGGACTTAAACCGAGTTAAAAGAAATAATGGCTCCTTAAATCTGAATTCTTTGTTGAACAATATTTTTAAGATCATACAATTAGAAGACGATTCAGTTTCACAGTTTATTGGTAAACTATCTACGTAATATCGAATAAAAATATACTAAGATGCACAAAATAGGTAGCCTAACCTAAGATTACCGGTATAGTCGATAACGTGACTATCGATGTCTAAGACATTTTATATATGGTATTGATAATTATCAGTGTAATTCAAAAGTTCTAAAATGGATGTTAATCGCCGACATCAGGTCTACTGATAAAACAGACTAACAATCTACAATACACACTTGTAGAAGACCCACGTAAAACATTGGTTATGTACTTGAGTTGAAAGTATTTGTAACAACTTTAACTTATCTAAAATAGAAGAAATTAATTTTGAATACATTTCACATTCTGAATAAATTTGACAGTAGGTAATACATAACTAAAATCGACATTAAGGAATTATTAAAAAGTAATGTCCAAATTGTATAAAGATTTTTTTTTTCGACATAATCAATTAAATTATCACAAGAAACAGACTACTTACATTCTAAAAGTAACCGGAGGTCCGCTACTGAAATTCGAATAGGTGAAAAAGTTATTTCACGGTCAAGAATATTTAAATAGTAAACAAAGTACCCAGCGTAATTTTTGGCATAGGTGATGTATATACTGTTAAGAACAAAATCGGCACAACCCTAAATCATCGGCATAGACTCGTCCCATCCCTATAACAACTGTCAAAGTAATTCAGTTAATTTTAGAATAGCGCGCCATTCTGGCGGGAGTTGATACTCAGTTTAATTACATTGTTACAAGTATATTAATGTCTAAACATAAATCGGCCAATTTCAGACTCTTCGAAAGTCCTTTGTCAGGTCGAATAAAAAATAGATTTTGTGCGTAAACCGGACTTCTTTAACGTCAATACCTAAATGTTCTTATCTTACTTATCTGATATCTATTTTGGAAACTTCATAAAATTATGGCGTGGGTCTTACATAATATATTTCACAAATAGTTTCAAGAAATGCATTTACAACAACACTTTTAAATTCATATACCATAAACTAGTAATAAAATAGGTACACTATTAAACAGGAAATACACGTTGCATGTCTTTTCGTAATAAACTAACTCATGTTTGAAGACTTGTGCAAAGCGAAACGACCTTGAGATCATGTAAGTATGAGAGTCAAGGTGACAATATACATTTCTCCGCCCCACCATAATCAGAGCACGCGCCACGGCTCGAATCTCGTATAAAACTATTATGTGCAACCGTTGACACCAATCAACTTTCGGTAGCAAAACCATACGCACAAAATGTTCAGCAAAGTAAGAATTATTTTGTTTAATTTTAATTCTAATTTAAATTTAATAAAAATCATATAAAGTTAAATAGCAACAATATAGCGTTATTTAAAGAAATCATTCTTCCAGATTGTAGCTTTCGGCGCTTTGGTAGCGGCCGCGAACGCCGGTCTCTTGGGACATGGTCATGGAGCTGCAGTATCCTCGCAAAGCATAGTGCGTCATGATGCTGGACTCGGTTACGCTCCTATTGCCCACGCTGCGGTGCCCGTTGCCCACGCTTACGCTCCCGTTGCCCAAGCTGTACACGCCCCAATTGCCCACTACGCTGCCCCTGCTGCCGCATACGATGGTCATGACTACTATGTAAGTACAGATTTAGTAAGCCAGTACACCTCAGGAAATAGAAGTTCTGCATTTAGTCAAATATCGTTTCTGTCCTATCCACCCTCTTTAACATTCTGAATAATTGCTAAAATTAAACTCCATCGTATCAATAAAACTTAATTAAGACATTGCTATTTTGATTTCAGGCTCACCCCAAATACGACTACACTTACTCCGTGGCTGACCCTCACACCGGTGACCACAAGTCCCAGCACGAGATCCGCGACGGTGACGCCGTGCACGGCTCATACTCTCTGCTCCAGCCTGATGGCTCCGTGCGCACTGTCGACTACACCGCTGACGACCACACCGGGTAATTATTACAATCCAGATTATGGTCTTGCTACACTTAATGTCACGTAGATTTAACATCGATGTCTCTTGTTTACAGTTTCAACGCCGTGGTGCACAACTCCGCCCCCGCTGTACACCCCGCGCCCGCTCATGGCTACCATCATTACTGATTTATATGAAGAAACAATGGGCTCGCCCGATTAATTTATTGTCCTGTGTTATTATCAATATAAATAGTGTAAAATAAAATAATATCTAAAAGCAATTTTCGTCTTCTAGTTTTATAAACAACCCAAATGAAAATCTAAAAATTTCACGCCAAACCTTTTTGACTATTCATTTTCTATTAAATAAAAATGAAAAATAATTCGTACTCCATAAGTTCCTAAAAGATATCTTAAAGAAATGCAGCGGAAATAAAAACTAGAAAATTACAAAATTTATGTTTACTACATTTAAAAATAACTGTGTCGTTATTTGAGTACTTAAGATGAAGTTAAGTAAATTCAAGTACGAGTGGTTGACATTAACACATACATCTTTATGTAACACGAATAACTTATTTTTGGCCTATGAAGAATTAAATTGAAATAGGAATTGAGTCACTTAAATGTATAATATATACAGACAGATATACTATTAACCAAGAAAACAGAAATTAACTTTTCGATTACATTAGGATGGTTTCCTCACAACCTTTGTTTCTCGCATCATTAATAACAAAAAGAATTGTATATTATTTGATCCCGAACCAATGTCTATTTACCATGACAACAAAAAACTACCGAAAAGCAGTTATTCAATCTTTGTGATAAGATATTGATGATTTTTTACATACTGCTGTCTCATTCGTGAATACATATGCAAATCATACCGGATTACTTAACAATGATGTGTATTGTTAGCGTGCACTACTAACATAACAATGTATAAAATATGTTAATTAAATTCATATTTGTATGATATAAAGTCGTTAGTTTCACTAGCAAATATCCGATTTCAATTAATACAATCAATAAAAACTGCGAAAACGCGGTAAATATTAATCAAAATTGATTTAGGAACAAAGCTTGGTTGGATTTGTTTACCCCACTTCAGTGAACCGTTAAGTCCTATAAAACCACTGAAATATACGATTCATATCATTCTGTTCTAACTTTTTAAAGAGTTAACAAAATGTTCAGCCAAGTAAGAGATTCGTCTTTTTTATTTGATAATTCAATAATTAAAATGTCATTTAATACTTAATTTGTCTTGACATTTAGGAGTTAAATACCGTTTATTGTTGATTCTCTTTCCAAACACTCGTGTTTTGTTTTTAATTTCAGTTAGCAGCTTTCGGTGTTCTGGTGGCATGTGCCTACGCCGGTTTACACCACGGCCATGGTCATGGCCATGCCGTCTCGTCTCAGATCGTCGCTCGTTATTTTAAGGGATCTGCCGTGTCCCCTGCACATTATGGTCAATATACTCATGCGCCATATTATAGCGTCCACGATTATTATGTGAGAGCTCTTTAAATTGATAATTACGAACTAAGTTTATGCGCCGTTTGCTTGTGATATTTGATACTGGTGTTTTCAATGTGTGAATTCTCTACTTTATATTACTGTAGTCAAATTAGTTTTATCAAAACAATGTTTTTTTCTTTGTAGACTTATCCCAAATACGACTACACTTACTCCGTGGCTGACCCTCACACCGGAGACCACAAGTCCCAGCACGAGATCCGCGACGGTGACGCCGTGCACGGCTCCTACTCTTTGCTCCAGCCTGATGGTTCCTTGCGTACTGTCGACTACACCGCCGACGACCATACTGGGTAATTAGCAAACAGACTTACAAACAAGAAATTGCAATTCAAAATAGAATTTGTTACCTTAAATTTATAAAGTACGAAGTATTTTATACAAATGTTGTATAATATTTTTATTTTTTGTTTCAGATTCCATGCAAAAGTGCATAAGTCTGTTCCACACGTGTATAAGTCAAATTATGGACGCTATCATTACTGATCAAATGTCGCACTAATTTTATAATTATCTTTGTTCAAATAATGCAAATCAAATATGTTATTACACGTTTCTTCATTTATTTACCAATATAATTATATTGTAAAGCCCTCTTAACAACTTCTGTTTTCACTGGTCATTCGAACTGTATAACTTACGTGTGTAGGCAAAATTTAAATTGTTAATTAAACTATGTAGTACTCAGTATTGCCTACTCACGCACAATATAACTCCTGTTCAGTTAAAACTCAAAGTGAGTAGCGCGCTTAATGAAATTTAATTTAGAACCTATAACACTAATGATCCATGTAAAACTATGCTCTTGCTGAATCTATCTTACAAGAAGTCATGCAATACTATAATACTTAATTGATAGAAATAAAAAAAATCAGCTAACGATTGTGGACAATATGATTTAATGTATCAATCAAATTAATTGTCTCTGACATAATTTTAATAGAGCAATATGCCTTGAATACCTAATAGTCGTAAAGTCAAGGTACATTGTCGCCTGACTGTATATCATTTTCGTGCACATATTGTTTTATAAAAACATTACATTCACTAGAATTCGGATCAATCTCATATCTGTAGTTAGACGAAATGTAATTTCCCTTCATGTGATAATTAAAATGTGAATTTTGTAATTTAATGAGTGTTTAATTTACGAAATATTCCGTGGTATTTGTAGATGTTATATACAAATTGGATCAACGTGAATGCTCTAAAGTTGTAATACGGCGCTTCTAGTACGAATCGATTGTTGTAAAGTTATAGAAAATGCCGTGTCTAATTCACACGGCGCCGATGATGATAAATTTGTACGTCATTTATCTTTGTTTTATTCAACAGGTGGACGAAATTACTTGAATTAATGACGCATTAACTTCACAGACCATCAAGAGGTGTGACGTCACGTACTCAAAAAATCAGCCCACCAACGAAGAACCGACCTACGAAAACAATCATTGATAGATCGAAGACTATATTTTCTGCAATTATTCGACGCTTGCAACCTTACAATCGAATGTAGACTCTGATGTAGGATTAATATAGCATTTTACTTAATATTTAATTACCTGTAATAATCTAATATAATAATAATAATGCGATCCGTTGCACGTTTGCCCGCTTTTCCTATAAAAAAAATCTATTTACAAAACAAAGATATCAATAATGTTAAAAACATGCACTTTACAGTAGGGCAATTTTCAATCAGAGGTATTAGACAATTGTGTAACCTTAATATATTTAAATATACTTACGAGTACCTATGTTGATTGCTTCGACATAATTAATTGTGTAAATTATAATTTATTAGTTTAAAATTACCCTAATCATTGTAAACTACGTAACAAATAAGTTAATAAGACGTAAAAGTATTAAATTTATAGAATAAACATGTATGCCTAAAACATTATTTTGTTAACCTGTACGATCGAAATATTTTGTGTAAAACTATAATAGCTTTGACCTGCGACTCGGTCTACATAAGTAAACTCAAAAAAACAAAAGTCAGTAGCCTATGTGTTCTTTTAAACTATGCTATATACTCGTATCTATGCCAAATTTAATCAAGATCCGTTCAGCAGTTTAGTCTAAACTTTCGCATTTATAATATTAGATTAAAAAGTTGCACTTGCTAACTTGTTCTACTATTAGTTGATTATATCAAGCTTTAGAAAAAGTTTGAAGGTAAACTTCTATGACGCGTCGTGTGAAAATCTTAACAAATTTGATGTTACGGAAGTTACGTACTGATTTACATCAGCGAGCGCAATTTCCGGTTAGGTTAGTTAAGTTCTACTTCCACAGAGTAATGAACTTCGTAAAATAAAAAAAACAAGTAAGTATTCACAAAAATTTGGTTTGGTTACTCATTAGTATAGTTTTAAGATGCCGTTTAAATTGAAATTCTATTAAGAAAGGTACGTAAATCCTTAACCTAACGTAGTATATACCTAACGCAAAATAAAAAGGTTAATAGTAAAAACCGACGAATACAAACGAAACGACAGATTTAATAACCATTATTATATGTATGGTATGCCAATAAACATTACAAATATTTAATCAAATATTGCGAGACCGTATTTAAAACACGACTAATTAGTATTGACGCAATAATTGATATCACAAAAGCGTAATTAGCGATTGTCTATCAGATGTAAGTTCATTTAGATAAGCTTTATAGCCTTGATTGCTTAAAAACGTAAGGGACATTGACCGTTTGTGCGTGAACACTTTAGGTAACCGCAAACGTACGCCGCACGCGAGCCGCTCCATAAAACCAATAACCATGACCATTGCCATTAATCAGTCCTTGATATATCTTTAATTCCAAATACAACTTTCGTTCCTCAGTGCTTGGAAAAAATGAATATCATTATCATCTTCAGCTATACAATACGTTCCAATTCCGAGGCTCGAAGCCTACCCTAAGTTAAGGATGTGTTTTTTCTTAATTTCACATAATACTCACTCCCGAGTCCAGAAGGTGTGACCACAGTTTTGGGATCTCTTAACTTGGTTGTATATCTAAGGCGCTTCTTCTAGATCCATGCATGTAGAGTACATGCGTACAGTTGGACTTCAATAACACGCGGAAACTTTAAAAATTAATAGTATAACATGTTTCCTTTTTATTTTTGTCGTTTGCATTTTACGTATTGTAGGTGATATGTACTCAGTGTAACGATAGAGTGACTGAAATATTTCTATGATCTTGAATGTGCAGCTAAAATCACGCACATGATGTCAAGGCCCATGCATTTGTTTCTGCCCCACCGCACTCAGCTGTTCTATAAAACCATAACGCTGGACCGTTGACATCAATCAACACCTGATTGTCATACAAATCGCTCTCAAAATGTTCGCTACCGTAAGTACTACTTTACCTAAAGGTATCTAAGGTTTACGATCACATTTATATGACAATACTGTACTACGTAGAGTCTACAGTCACCAGCGTTGTTCTTATTATTGTAACTTCTTCAAAGTCATGAATAAAAGTTGAATGTCTTTTCTACGGATTTATAAGTCTATTTTTTTTAAGGCACTAGCCCTCGGCGCTCTCTTGTCGGCTGTCAACGCCGGTCTTTACCCAGGCTACGGTCATGCGGTCTCCTCCCAGAGCATTATCAGACATGACGCCGGCTACCCTGCCTTGAGTCACGCTGCGCCTTACGCCGGATACTATGGTGCCGCCCCAGCTTACTACGGTGGTCACCATGAATATGTACGTATAAAAACTTAAGAACCTGCAATTATAACTTAAAGTTGAAGTTCTCAGATCAAAATTTTCAGACATTTTGTTAGAAATTTCCTTGGGACCTCAGATGTAGTTTGACTGAAATATCTTCAAAAGAACAGTATTTAGAGAACGAGGCTTATTTAATAGGGAGAGAGGGACTACAAAAAGAAACTCTTGATTATACTTTTCATCATATATTTGAACTTTCACATACACATAAATTCTGTGACATTTCATAACACAATGCCACCGACATTTAAAAAACTAATAACTCCACCTATTTATTTTATAGCTTAAACAAGGCTGATGATGGTAAAGGTCAACCGAGAAGGAAAACATTCGAGCATTTTTTTTTAATTCCAGGCTTATCCGAAATACAACTTCGCATACTCCGTGGCTGACCCCCACACTGGCGACAACAAGTCGCAGCACGAGAGCCGCGACGGCGATGCTGTGCATGGCCAGTACTCACTGGTGCAACCTGATGGCTCCGTGCGCACTGTTGATTACAGGGCTGACGCACATAACGGGTACATTCATCAAACCTTTTATGAAATGTTATACTAACTAAGTAACTAAATCTAGGGTGTTCCCTAGATTTAGTTACTCTTATCGCCCAGAGTAAACTAGTGGCTAAATCAACAGATCAACAGAAGTTTCTCTGATCACACCTTCAATAGTTATTCCTTATTTCTAAACATCCGTGAATCTGGAGCAAATATTTTTAAAACATTTGTCAATACTTCCTTTATCCACATTGTTTTCTTACAACGATATATTTTTAATTATTATTCCTGGCAAAAAATATTCCCTGTGACCACATGAAAATGTCATTTAATTTAGTTGACTAACAAAATAATTTATATTGTTACTTTCAGTTTCAACGCCGTTGTTCACAATTCAGCCCCCCTAGTGCACGCAGCGCCTGCCTATTATCATTACTAAGAAGTTTTAATCGGAGATACCAGTTAATATAACCTTATTTATTAGATTTTAAATCAACGTTAAATTAAACAATAAAGACTAATTGAAGTGTCAATTTTATTTTAATTTTGTGTATCCCTTTGAATCTAATTAAAATTGACTCAATCAAACGTACTTAATGTATTTTTGTCGTTAAATTATGCTTTACATTCATATTCAAAACATGTTAAAGTCCTGAAATGAAATTAAAGATCCAACAAAGAAAACAAAAAAATACAAATTCCAACTCATTACTTAACATTAGTGATAGACTAATAAATGTCTTGACTAAACAAACATTTTTATTTATACTAATATATAAATAGTGGAATAGAATGGAGTGGAAATATTTGAATTTTTGTATGTATTGTAATAACTCTAAAACTACTGGCTCGATTTCCAAATTTCTTTTACTATTGAAAAGCGACGTTATCACTAACATTAGCTATACTTTTATTAGTTTCAAAGTCGCGAGCAACAACTAGTTATAAGTAAACAGAATATAAAATTAGATAATATTAAAACTAATCTATGGTTTTTGTCTAGTTAAGGTGAATGGAAGAATTATCGGAATCCAGATCGTGGCATACATACGCATACCAGAACTGTAAACTCTTAAAACATAAAACTATACCATAAAGAATAAATTGCGGTAGTTAAAGTTTATAACATTGAATTTATTAGCCACAATAACTTTCATGAAAATAACAAAGTATCTATGACATGCGGAAAATAAAACAATTTTATAATCAACAATTAAATTTTACTATATAAGAAAAGTAATAATATCTGAGGGTCTTTTCCTATCGTAGGAATGACAAATAATATAAATGCGAAAGTTTGGACCGTTGGACTGACGTTTGTTAGAAGGTATCTCTGAACGACTCAATCGATGTGGATAAAATTTGTCATAGATATAAAACGCAGTCTGGAAGATCACATAGACTACTTGAGTAATGTTATTTAATTTTGACGGAGGAAATTGCGAGCAACAGCTAGTATTACAAAATATTGAATTATTAATGCCGCATCACTCCCTTTTAAGTTTAACCTTCTCAGGTTAAGTGGATAGGTCGACAGAAAATCGACTCTGTACATCCATTTCTTTTGAGCTATGTCAGAAAAAGAGAAATTTAATTATAGAATACGTATAGAGAAATAATGCTGAAATATTCTTGTCTAATAATCTCGTATAAGGGTACAAACAATCTTCTAACAATATCAAAATTAATAAAATAAAATTTCAAGTATCACCTTTTTTTTCGCTTTAGCTATGTAAATTAATACAATTTGATTAGAAAAAGCCATAAAAGTTGTTAAAAAACGTTGACACTAATAATGTGAATATTGGTCATGCATTTTCCATATTACGTGAAGTTATACAACGGTAACTTGTTACTTTGGATGACCAAAGCACACGCAGTTTACGATGTTCACATTTCACATGTAAATACCATACTAGGTCTTACGGAGTGCGGATTTTCTAAAGACGAATCTTATATTTATATGTATACCGGCTTTACTAAGAAAACTGGCGGTGTTCCACCTTAAAAGCTACAATCCTTTGGACATTTTGAAACGGCACGCGGAACAAACATCAATACAATGTAGCTTATAAAAGTATCTGTACGAAAAAAAAGTCTGTTAGTGATACACGGCTAGTTTCTTTTTTATATTATCCCTTCGTTTACACTCACTGCTATCTAATTAGTTATTTGTAGGAAGAGTCGGAGTTTGTCTTATTGCAATGAACAAGGCAATTCTACTCGTAAATTGAAAAACCTCATATCCTCGACTGTACAACAGAAAAAATCAAAAAGGCTTTTCTTGATTTTTTTAGTTCTGATATTTCCAAATCTTACGCAGTTAGTTCTGCATTAAAATATATTAAAAAAAAAAACAATGCGATATATGAAGTTCATCACAATAAAATTGATACAAAGATAGCGTAGATGAATTGACTTGTAAAAGATATGCATACTTTCCCTTGATACTGTATCCCAAATGAAGGTTGTTCACAAATAAGCCGGGTACCACATAAATACAGCTACTTATCGACCAAATGATGATATGGTCTATTTCACATTGCCGATATCGACAATTCGATCAATTTCATTAACCACAGGCTTCGGAGCCTAAGTAAAGAACTCTGAAATTATTTAAACTTTTGAAACATAAAAACTAGTTGATGCCGCCACCGGAAAAATAGACGTGATTACTAGCCGTTTAATAATTAGTTAATGTACTCTTTTCATAACTGAAAGGAGGTAAAACGAGAGTCATAAAATCAAGACACTCAATAATTGTTATCATGTAATTATTTGAAACCAATAATCATATAAGTTTTTGTTACTTTTATCACGCAATACGGCAGTATGCATGGTCAACGCTAATAGATATCGATACCATGACATATTTTACTACCAAATTGGGTTAATCGAGTATTTTTCACTGTCTTTGTTCCACCAAGGTCCGTACTACCGCCAGCCCCACTTGTTCGTACAAATATTAAGTCATATAAAAACCACAGTCAGTTTCTATTGACATCAATCAACTGACAACACGTTGACAACACGCAAGCAAAATGTTCAGCAAAGTGAGTTGAAATTAAATTGAATTTTAATAGACAAAATGAAATAATATGATCTAGTACATCTAGACAAAGTTTATTAGAATTATGATAGGAAAATTGAAAGCTCTGAGGAATATCTGGAGAGAATAATTAAATATGTGATGTGCTGAAACGTTCCCTTTAGCAAAAGAACTAATAAGAACTTTTAATAACACGGGTGACAATAAACTTTATTACCATCGGCCACCTTGTCATCTGCAATGCATAAATCAGAAAAGGTATTTAACGACCGTTTAATTTCAGATCTTCGCATTTGGAGCTATGCTGGCTGCAGCCAACGCTGGCCTTTACCACGGACACGGCCATGCTATCTCGTCTCAGAGCATCGTACGACACGACGGTCATGCCACCCCTGTATACCAGGGGCATTATGCACCTTTAGCTTATTCTGGACATTACGCTCCCGCTGATGTCTATGGTGGTCATGATTACTATGTAAGTGATAGTAAATACTGCTACATCTCTCCTAGAAGAGTAATGCGACACTCATCAATGCTATGTAGGGAGCAATGCTGACCACAATAAACGTTAAAAACTGCAGGTTAACTTTCTGCATCGTGGTCGTTAGGAAACATCTGACTGTCGCAAAAGTTTTGTAACACATGTGATTAGGTGCTTACAGATTATACTGTTAGTGATGTACATAACTTTAGCTACCTGTTTGTTCAGGCTCATCCCAAATACGACTTCTCGTATTCCGTGGCTGACCCTCACACTGGTGACCACAAATCGCAGCACGAGAGCCGCGACGGCGACGCTGTGCACGGTTCCTACTCATTGGTCCAGCCTGATGGATCTGTGCGTAAGGTCGTATACAGCGCTGACGACCACACCGGGTAAGAAGTTACCAGAATAAAAATATTTTCATCAGCTTTTTTTTGGCAAAACTTTTAATATATCATACATCGTCAATGACCTTTTAAGACAACACAAGACTAATGGTGGTACATAAAATTGTCTCTTTTCAGATTTAACGCCGTTGTACACAACTCCGCGCCCTCCGTCCATCCTCAACACTACTATCACCATTATTGATCTCGACCCCCAATGATTATCTAATTATGTAACAAAATAATTTATTATAGTCATTGTAAATATAACAAAATTTATTTATTTTATTCACGCCTATAAATAGTCAATATTTATATTTTGTGAAACCGTGAAATGTAATGTAAGTTTTTAAAAGGTAAAAAAGTTTAATGTAAAGATTTATCATTCTCTTTAAGACAAATAGATTTAAAATTACCAGAACTTAAATTTCCTATCACCGTTTTGAATCTAGAATCTAGTGTTCTTGATTTAGATAAGACAATTGACCTTTAAAGTCAGAAAGTAACCTTCTTAGAACACATTAACCTGGCTAATAGCGTGTAAAAGGTCGAAAAAGCCATTCCAACAAGAACGTACTATCTCGATCTAGTAATGAAAAACATGTTGTTCTTGTTAAAGTATGAAAGATAGAACTACATTTAAACAAATGTTATGGTTCCTATTTATTAAAATTATCACTCTAGAAGTTGGTAACGTAGTAATGTAATTTTAAAGCAAAGCCATGCATGAACCAAAAAATGTTGGTAAAAATAAGATTCCTTTTACAAACGTACGTTCACAAATTAATTACAACTTAATAAAACACATAAAAGCACATATTACAACTCTATTGAATAAAAATGAATTTTAACATCAGACGACAATTTTTGTGACTCTATTGACTCTTGGACGGAGCAATATTTTTGTTACAAATTACAACGCAAAATGATGTACTTCATACAACCTAACAAGCAACTGCTTCTAGCAAGGAACATTAAACTTGTAATGAATTTACAACCAGAAATCTCAACACCTAGTGGCCAGTTTCATGATCTTGCAAATGCGCTGCGAAATACAACTGTTAAAGTAATAATAACATCTTATCGCGGACCTCATTGACCCACAATACTGAAGCGTAGTACGAGCAGTTCACAGAGTGTTATTGTTAAGTAACGATCATTAACTTGATAATGTGTAATACGAGATTGTGAAGACAAAGCCCGACCTTGCGACCGAGGGGACGATCCGTGAAGCGCTCTCGACGCCCCACCGGAGATACTATTCTTATAAAACCCTCGCATTATCATCGAGAGTATCATAGCAACAGATTACATTCCAACGCTAAAATGTTTAGTAAAGTGAGTTCCTCTAAACATTTAATTAATTTGTATTAAACGAGAAAAAAAGTAATGCATTTTATAATAATTGTTACAGATTCTTACGTTTGTAGCTGCGATAGCGGTAGCCCGTGCTGGACTTCTCAACGGTGCTCACGGCGGATATGGAGCAGCGTATGGCGGCGCGCAGTACGCCCTAGGCGGTCCCCTTGGCCTCGCCGGAGGACTCGCTCCAAGATCTCCTTTCCCGAATGCACCAACTCTTGCACATGTAGCTCCATTTGCTCAAGGTGGTCCATTGACTCACCCAGCTTCATTGATCCATGCTGCTCCTTTCGGTCAAGCCGGTCCTGTAGCCCACCCAGCTACTTTGGCCCATACTGCTCCTTTCGCTTACACTGCCCCTTTAGCTCATCCAGCAACTTTAGCACATGCCGGTCCTTTAGCACACCCTGCGGCACTGACCCACGCCGCGCCTTTAGCTAACGTTGGTCCTTTGGCCCACGCCGCTCGTTTGGCCCACGCCGCACCTTTGGCCCACGCCGCGCCTTTGGCCCACGCCGCTCCTTTGGCCCACGCTGGTCCTTTAGCAAATGCGGCTCCTCTGGCCCACGCCACTCCTTTGGCCCACGCCACACCCATTGTCCATTCTGCACCATTAGCACAGAATTCTCTTTTGGCTCGCGGCGCAGGTCCAGTAGTCCATGCTACATCCTCAGTTCAATCCAATTCTGTTGCCAATACCGCACCTCTCGCCCGTGCAGGCCCCCTGAATTATGGTGCACCTTTATCCCACGCTGGACCACTGGCACACGCTGCTCCGTTAGCGCATGTTGCTCCACTTGCCCATGGTGCACCTCTAGCTCCTACTGCTCCTTTGGGACATAGTGCATCTCTGACGTACGGTGGAGCCTATGGACGTACCCTTGGCAACCTTGGGGGATATTCTGGAAACGGAGAGCGTGGAAGCTACAATGACTACTACGTAATATTATTTATGAATTTGTAATAATTACAATGTATTGCTATAAATTGTTGCTGTAATTATACATCTTTTATTGCATTTTGCAGTCACACCCTCAATACCAATATTCGTACTCCGTGGAGGACCCTAACACCGGTGACCACAAGGCCCAGCACGAGACACGTGACGGCGATGTTGTAAAGGGAGAATACTCGCTCTTGCAGCCGGATGGTACCTTCAGGAAGGTTCACTACACCGCTGATGACCGCAACGGGTAAGCATAAATGCAATCAGTATATTTTCATACTAGTAGAATCAATTAATTTTTCATACTAAAGAAACGTGCCGTGGTGAGTTTGTGGAAATATGAACATTAAAAGGCCCATTTTTACCTAACCCCCATGGCCATGTCGTTAGAAGTGATATTGGTCGACACAATTTTCAACACAACGACAATAATTTCCTTTCTATTACAAATATGTAGCTAACCCGTTTTAATACGATTACAAAATCTAACATTGCATTACTAAAAGTTTTAATTACCGGAAGCTGTATCTCGTAAGTTATCGATTAATTTAAGATCATATGGTTGTTTAACCGGTTGTACGATTCGCGTTCCGGTCCATATGAGTAATGAACTCTGTCGACCTTTCGCGTACGAGACTCGCATTCACATGCCGGCAGGTGTATCAAACAAGTTTCAAACGAGTTCACATTGTAAACATCATGACTAACACGTGACGTTTCATTGCAGATTCAACGCAGTCGTCCACAATTCAGGTCCCAGTCACCACGTGTACTCTTCTCAACATCATCGCCATTGATACTATCGTCCGATCTTTTAACGACCCAAAGTTTTTTATTTAATCTCGCTTTCGTTGATTTAGTTCTTTTAAATGTTTGTTTATAAAATGTTAGTCAATAAAATCTAGTACAAACTTAATCTTCTTTAATGTTTTGAACTCCTTTCCTTCAAACATATCCTGTACTAAAACATGAGCGATCATATTATAATTTTTTTTTATTTGTGACATCATCATCTAATCAATCTTGAGTTATGTCAGTTATTGGATGTTGCTTGTTTTATTTTCTTTTATTCACAGACTCGTATGTTGAGAAAATAAATTTTAATTTATGTTATGGTAACAAAAACGAATTCAACGTAGTCTAATTAAGGCGCACACCCACACCAGTTGCACACGTTGCGAAAGTTTGTTATACAAATATACATTAAAATGACGAAAGCAATGCAAACATGGTAATTTATAACGACATTGTAACAACACTCTCATTACGTACAGTGTTGATTTTGTTGAAAATGCACACAGATAACAATCAACATTTAGTTTAAATTAATTTGATGTGTTCACAAAAGCTGTAGTAGCATTTTATTAAAAGCTGCAGTTTGTTATGCGTAGAAATTACGAAAAGCAGCGGCAGTGATTCTTTAAACACTATTTTATGAAAAAAATAAGAAAACCAATCTATGGTAAGGGTAGAAGTATTAGTATAAGTAAACAGATAGTTAGGTCAAGGTTTTTTTTCTAAGTTATTTTTAAACCTGTTAACTAAATTTGGAATTCAATATAATTCTATATTAGTTCCGAATGACAGGGTGCTGCTAATAAGGGACAAAATGTGGTGTAGTAAACACAACACTGAACTATTCACGTACAGGTAGAAGAAATCCTTACGAATTCTTGAATATTGAGAAAGATCGTGGACAGAACTTTCGTCGACACCCGTTTACTGCCCTTGTTTAATAGAAAACTTGTTTGTCGGCTGCAGTCGCGATGTCATAAGCGATTTAAATAATGCTTAACACAGTTTCATTACTTCTCTTGCCTAATTGCGAATTTTGTGTCACTTGTTGTTATAAGTTTAAAGTATGCAAAATTTTACACAATAGAAACAATGTGGGAAATTCTCTCTTTGTTCAATACTAAATCGACACATTACTAATAACTCTTATATAAATTTCTATTAACTGCCATTTTTCATTATCTATCTATCTAGATTTTATCTTTCATTTTAATTTTTGAATTCATAATAACATTTTAATTTGGGAACTCATTTCTTCTTTTTTTCGTATTGTTTATTGTTTTTAACTTAATATAATAGACTTACTTTAACATTTTAAGGTTGACACTTTATCTTGTCCATTAAAAGTATCAGTGCACATTAAATGGGAAAAACTAAATTGATACTGAGGTCTCATCAATTTTCAATTTAGAGTACGCAATCTACTGGGCTATTGACATCTCATAGTTTGTCATCCTTTAACACATGGGATCTTTGCCTTTCGAAATATACAGACTGTTATAGTTCTACAAAACAATATTTTCTTGGTACTAATTATTTTCAATTATTATCGAATTTTCTATTGAACTATATCTCGTAGTTCACGACCATATAAATAAGATTAACAATGCTGAACAATGCCCATTGATTAGAATTAATGGCGAACATAATGTCAGGGACACTGCACAGTGAGTTATTTATGATTCATTGTGATTTTTCTTATTTACAGCTGTGCAAGGTTTTATAAAAATTTAACAAAGACCACATACTTTTTTACTCTTCAAATGATCATTCCCTTCATCCCCTTCTTCCACTTTCTCTAGTATAATTCTCATATGATATTCATTAAGTCAAACGGAAAAAAAATCTTATTTTCGTTTAGTTTATTGACAGTAAGAGTCACACTGAATAGAATACTCGTAGTAGAATCTCCTAATAATATTTTATTAGATGTTCCAATAATTGATGTATGAATTAGTACTGTAGTATTATAAATTTAAATAGTATGTAATGAATTCCTATTTTTTTTATATGTTCCATTGAAATTATCGATCGCAGTTCAAACCAATTAAATCAATCAACAATCGTGGGACATTCGGTCACGTTAAAATCGTTGGGAATGCCAAACGATACGAATCCGTGTATTATTGTTAGAGTCACGAATAATAAATTAAATCGCTTGATTGCGTTATGGTAAGGAAGCATGGTTTAATTTTTTTTTTTTTTTTATAACCAGGGGGGGCAAACGAGCGGCGAGAACACCAAGGTGGTTAACGACGCCCATGGACATCCGCAACACCAGAGGAACTACAGATGCGTTGCCGGCCTTTGAGGAAATGATATGCTCGCTTCTTGAAGGACCCTAAGTCGTATTGGTTTGGAAATACCGCCGAGGACAGACCGTTCCACAACGCGGCTGTGCGGGGCAGAAAGTTCCGCGAAAACCGCACGGTTGTGGAATGCCAGCCATCAACATGGTGAGGATGGTACCTGGCGGTCTGTCGTGTCGTCCGATGACGAAACTCGGCGGCAGGTATCGTTCCAAACAACTCCTCGGAACACTCCCCGTGGTAAATGCGGTAAAAAATGCAGAGGGAACTGACGTCCCTCCGCAAGGCCAGAGGATCTAGCCGATCGGTAAGAGCTCGGTCGTTGACGATTCGAGTCGCTCTCCGTTGTATGCGGTCAAGTGGAAGAAGCTGGTATTGGGGTGCTCCCGCCCAGAGGTGCGAGCAGTACTCCATGTGGGGCCGAACTTGCGCCTTATAGAGTTGAAGGCGGTGGCCCGACTGGAAATACTGTTTCGCCCTACTGAGCACACCCAGCTTTTTGGAAGCCAGCTTAGCCTTGTCTTCCAAATGACCGCGAAACTGAACGTCACTCGATATGTCAACGCCGAGAATACCGATACTGGCTGAGGCAACCAGGGGAGTGTTCTGAAACCGGAGATTGACGACGAAGGGATCTTTTTTAGCGGTAATGGCGCATACTTGTGTCTTTTTAGGATTGAAATCGACAAGATTTTGTCGACCCCAATCCGAGACTTCACCCAAGAGGGTCTCCAGCTCAGACACAAGTTTGTTCCGATTCTCATCGGCAGTGGCCCGAGAAACATTAGCGCGGGCCATGTACAGTGCATCACCGGTGCTATCGTCTGCATAACAATGGATGCTGCGTATTCGCAGCATGTCATTGATATGCAGAAGAAACAGGGTGGGCGACAGTACACAGCCCTGTGGGACTCCAGCGTTGATTGGTTTCGGGTCAGAGCATGCACCGTCGACAACGACCTTGATGCTCCGACCCTCCAAAAAGCTGGAAATCCAGGCGCAAAGTTTCTCGGGCAGCCCGTAGGAAGGCAACTTCGAAAGAAGTGCTTTGTGCCACACCCGATCAAAGGCTTTGGCCACGTCCAAACTAACTGCCAGGGCCTCCCCCTTGCCTTCGATCGCCTCCGACCATCGATGCGTGAGGTACGCAAGGAGGTCACCAGCTGAGCGACGCTGACGGAAACCGTACTGGCGGTTGCTGATCAGCTGGTGCTCTTCCAGGTACCTCATGAGTTGGCAGTTCATGGTGGTTTCCATGACTTTCGAAAACAAGGGGGTAATGGCAATCGGCCTGTAGTTGGACGGATCGGAGCTGTCGCCTTTCTTAGGGATCGGGTGTATAACGGCAATCTTCCAAGACTTCGGGACGGTGCCGATGGAGTACAGGAACCGGAACAGGCGCGTTAAAACCGGTGCCAACTCAGGAGCGCAAGACCTAAGCACAATGGGAGGAATCCCGTCTGGCCCACTCGACTTATTAATTATTTAAAACTAGCTGTCGCCCGCGACTCCGTCCGCGTGGTATTTAAAAAAAAAAAAAAAAGTTAGTAGCCTATGTATTTTTCCAGGCTATGTTCTACATCTATGCCAAATTTCATCGATATCCGTTCAGCCGTTTAGGCTACAAACTCTAACAAACACCCATCCATCCATCCATCCATCTAAACTTTCGCATTTATAATATTAGTAAAATTACACCCTTCAATAAGTTAGTTAAGAATATTATATTTCTTTTGTTTTTGTTGCTAACGCTTCTATCGTAAAGTTCAAAACTCAAATCAAGTTTTTGCACTATATGTCACCTAATAAGCGGACGATCACAGAATGAGCTCAGTGCAGTCGTTATGCAAATTACTTCTCATCATGCGAAGTAAAACGAACGAAAGAGGCTGTGGGACAATATATGACAAAGTTAATCTTACTTATATTATAAATGGGAACGTTTATATGGATGGATGTTTGTTAGAGTTTGTAGCCTAAACTGTTGAATAGACGTAGAGGATAATCTGGAAGAAGACATAGGCTACTTTTTATTTACCTATTAACAAAACAATATCAATTAAAAAAATAGTTTTACATAACAAACGCTAAACCTCAATGGACTTACTTTTGTTTTTTAATTCCACGCGGACGGTGTCGCGGTGAAAGCTACTAAATAAAGCACAGAATACACTACAGAAAAGTTTATTAATGTTTTCTCGTGAACGTGGCCTATTGAACTATGACTAGGAATTCCGTATTTAAAATTAAGCGACAACCGAAACGGCTGTTATCTGCACTATTTCGCAGTTCCATATCTGTTCCTTGTGATCGCATTACTAACTGAAGTTAAGAAATCAAACCCGCAGCAGATATTGTCCGGGACCATAACCACCGTGCGGTTAAACTCACAGTGCACTCGATATATGTTTCACAACACTATTGTAATATAATTATATGAAGTCGATAATGTAGGCGACCACATGTCAATAAATTGTCAAATTTATCTGGAACTAATTGTCCGTTAAACGCACCGAAGGTCAATCTTTTGATTATGAACTTACATTCACCGGTTAACAAATAGTGTTTTTAATTTTATGATTATAATATCGATGTCGTTTACATGAGGGCTGACAGATAAACAATTTATTTATAAAAAAATATTAAGAAAAGCTTTATCTTATAATGCATTTAGTTACTACAATTTTGTACAAAGAGCAAGGTGCAGGGAAACAAATGTGTATCAAGGATATAATAATAAAGACATACATTAAAGTGCGAAAATAAAGTTATTTTGCATTAAAAGATGTTATATGACTAAATATCCATGTCAAGTATTTATGAGAAACTATAATAGCTTTTCCCGCTACTACGTCCGCGTGGAATAATAAATAATTATTCTAGACTATCCTCTATATCTATGACAAATTTCATCGAGATCCGTTCAACAGTTTCGGCTACAAACTCTTACAAACGTCCGTCCATCTAAACTTTCGCATTTATAATATTAGTAAAATTTTACTACAAACTGCTATTTTAAGTACCAAAAGAAAAGCTTATAAGTAAATTGAATAAGAAGCTTTCATAAAGAATTGTGATTTTTTTGTATTAGTACAAAAATGTTTATTTCAATCTCATTTCAACTAACTACCAGTTAAACTGACATAAAATGGCTATGTAAAATGATTTAAGCAACATTAATTTATCATGTAAGTACGCCCGGTAGCTTTGGGGCGAAGGCGCCGACGGCTTGGGGGAGATTAATGAATTATTATTACACGTCGCGTGCGAGCCGTGAGCGACCTCGCGGTGTCAGAGTTACGGAACTGAGTGACCGATCCCCACCACCTAAAGGACCACAGCTCCGTTTTGCTTTTCATATAAAAGTCACACCACACCACGATACCATTATCATTCACTTGCACTGATTAGCAACCGCAAAATGTTCTCCAAAGTAAGTCGATAGTAAATTATTCTAATTTATCAAAAAAAATATCTGTCCTATCTAATACCAAGCCTGAATATACAAATTTTATCTAGAAGAGGTATAGGAGCTTAATGTAGCACAGAAACACGCTTAGCATAAAAGCTTAGCTGTTTTCTTAACTAAATAACAACAACTACATCGGAAACTAAACTTCAATTTACAGGCCTTTTAACATATTTAGAGTCTATAATAGGTGTATAACGTGAAAATAGAGAGTACATTTACAAATATGTATTTTCCAGGTGGTCGTCCTGAGCGCCGTGTTGGCGGCCGCCAGCGCAGGTCTTCTGCCGCTGCACCACTCCGCGGTGTCATCGCAAAGCATAGTGCGTCATGACTCACCTGTACACTACGCGGCCGCGCACTACGCCGCCCCAGTGGTCCACGCAGCGCCCATCGTTGCCCACGCCGCTCCCGTTGTCCACGCCGCGCCCATCGTTGCCCACGCTGCCCCCGTTGTACACGCCGCTCCTCTTGCCCTCGCCCACGGTCACGAATACGTAAGCTTTTTTAAAAAGTTTTTACCAAATAAGTTTTCCCTTACTTTCTTTTCTTAAAATATTTTATATTTGCAGTCTCACCCCCGTTACGACTACTCTTACTCCGTGGCTGACCCTCACACTGGTGATCACAAGTCGCAGCACGAGAGCCGCGACGGTGGTGCTGTGCACGGCTCTTACTCGCTGGTCGAGCCTGACGGTTCCGTGCGCAAAGTAGACTACACCGCTGACGACCACAACGGGTAAATAAACATATAAATACAGTAACCAACCGATTGAGGGATTCGAAACTCATGGTTCGCAGTTCATACCCTTGTTCCACGCAACGGTCTTTGAAAGTAACAAGCATTCCCTTTAATGGCTTTTACTGCTACATATGTATAACCCTACAACGTTTTTTCAGTTTCAACGCGGTTGTCCACAAGACCGCTGGCCACCACCCCGCCCCCGTGGTCCACGCTGCTCCCCTGGTCCACGCCGCGCCCGTGGTCCACGCCGCTCCCCTGGTCCATGCCGCACCCCTCGCACACTACGCCGCCGCTCCCCTCGCCCTCGGCCATCATGGTCTCCTCCATCATTAAACAACTAGCTAATGTATAACTTGTGCTCGATGTATGTTTGATGTGTGATATTTATGTGTATGAAATAATGAATTAATACTCATTTGTAAATAAATTCTATTGCTGATCAGTATAAATATTCTCTTTTATTAATTCAAAGATGGAATCAAAACACGCATGTCACGTAAAAACTATATTGGATTTCTTTTGATAGGTAATGACAATTAACACTATTCATTCTCCTCTTTATTAAAATTACCACTATTTTCCAAAGGACATTTAATAAAAAAGTTAAAAACAAACTTCAAAAAGTCAAAATTACAATAGCAAATCTATCAAAACGATTTTAATAAAGTGCGTATCCTTAGCAATTACTCTTTGCCACACTACAGAAGGTAATGCATCTAACGCGTGTGTTAGCCCAACACTCCTCTATTTTGGTAAAACAATTACGTCAAAACTTCGCAACAACAATACGACAGTGTTGCGACCTAGAAAGACATAATTATAAAAGCTATTTGTTTTGTCATACAAATCAAATCTGCGCGTACATTCCTAATTTACACATGATTTGTACAGAGTTGATTTCATCATCAGGCCAATTTAAAGTCAATCATTATCCGACGATTGTCCAGTGAAGGCAAAGCAAACGTACTCGAGTCGTAGCCAAAGTCCTGTATAAATTGCCTCAATTTCCTGTGAAGCGGCAATAAAGGCCGAGTTGCGAAATGCTATATGTGATCATTACCTACGCAGTTGAAACGCCTTTCTGCAAATTATAGCAATGACATTAACAAAAAAAATATTCATAATACACTAGTACTTAATTTTGTATTCCATTTGAATTGTGATATGGATAGATGAAGATACTAATTTTTATTTCACTTTTAGTGTATATAATCAGAAGAATCTGAGTTAAATAGTTTTTAATGGTGATAATAAGATTAGATTAATTAACAAATTAAATAGTATTTTTTCTACGTTGTTGTGAATGTTAACTAGTAAATAAACAAAAATATAAAAAATACTCGATTTTTCCTTTTTTATAGTTTTTGATATAGAAAAAACTATTAATTGATTTTCCATTCTGTTATAAGCACAATAATTGGTGCAATTTTTTATTACATACTTGATTGTGACATTTATATTCTCTTTTATAGAATAGTTAATGCGCAAAAAATCAATTAGGTTTTTTGTTAGTTTAATGTTACAGTGCTAAATTATAATATACCTAATTGTTAGACCGTGTTGTATTAGTACCCGATGTTGAGAAGAATGTCTCGCCATATATTCTTTCCGGGTCCCCGCGATCATTTGGTGTTTTGTTTTGGTTGTAGTTTTCATTGTTTTTGGTGTTTTGTAATTTTCATTCGTTCGTTTCATTGGTCTACTCGTACTTATTTAATTTCTGAACAAAGTTTTGAAAGATAAACACACTAATTATGAATGAATTCTGTCAATATTAGTCGTAGTATCATTTATCACATAATGGACTAAAAAAAATAGAGAATTTAACAGATTGTTCTAGACCATCTGACTTTTACTTGTAATTATGTACTTACATGTTAGCGATGTAATAAGCCACCTTTTATATGACTTTTCTTTTTTAATTTTTGTAAAATATTTTTTTTTATTTTTGTAAATTCTAATCCTATATTAAATCTATTCTAATCTATTGAACCCTTTTTCTATTACCAATATATCTTATTTTAAAGTTCTTAAAGTTTACATTAAATTCTCCGCGCGCTCCAGCTTTCTATCATTTTCACATGTCATTGCCTATTTATTTTCCTTGCAGAAATTTAACAACAAACCTTTTTGCACTTGCATAATAGTACTATACTATGTAGATTAGGACCAAATTACCTAACAGTACTGCAATAGTCAAACAGCTTTCGCACGTTACCTTGCATTATCTGTATCAAACGTCCCAGCGCCAACCAAACCCACTTTTCAATTTCCTAACCACAGACTTCAGATAGATCTAAACTTATACTTGTTTGTATGTTTATAACGCAGACAATTGTTAGCAATAAAACCAAAACGAGAGATAAAAATCAACTATTAAAGTATTAAGATAACTGATGGAGTGAGTCGAATGCGAAATGACCTTGAGTTTAACTTAACCATTATGTTATGCTTTCGTGTAAGGCGTTCACATTGATTTCATATCTATATACGAGTAAATAGAAGTATGTATGTATGCGTTTCTAAACCAATGATCGGACTGAATGAAGACTTTCGTAAAATATTTACGGACGACAAAAACGTGTCTTTCCTTTTTTTTGCATTGAATAATTTTTCCTTTTTATTTTTTTATCAGATACTTTTCCTTTTCTAAAAAGAACAAGTTTCATTTTTGCTTGCATCTTTAATTAATTGTGGCGTTAAAATTCAGTTAAAATTATGTTTAACTACTTTCATTTAATTTAAAACTCTATCTCATCGTAATAAGTGTGAACGAGTCCTAAGTCACGAATTGTGCGTGAGAGCCATTGTCAGTTTGCTGGCATTCGTCAGAAACTATTACGACAAAGAATACGTAGATTGTTACGTCTTTTCTCTCACACTGTTAGTTTTGTTCTTGTAAGAGCGCACACACCTTGGACTAAACTATCGCACAACTGATTAGTCGCGCTTTGATTCCTATGAGATTTTATGGAGGTGCGCACAATATTCTATTTTTAGTTGTGCAACTAAACAATTGAATGAGCTGCGTAACAATGGACAATCGCGCTGTTGTGCGATAGTTTAGTCAAAAGTGTGTGCCCGCTCTAAACATTTCTGAAGAGAAACAAGTGGACATATTTAAGTATAAGAAATTAATTTTTCGACGTAACAAAAAAGATAAGATAGATTAGTTCACTTCCCTTAATTAAAGTTAAATTATATAAGGTATGATATGAATCACTTAATTATTCTAAGATTAATTGTGCAAATAATGCTCTTTATTAATCAGCATTACTAAAAATATCCACGTATTTTAAGTACACTACGACTGTACGGTTTTCGTTCAACTATAATATTACATTGTGAAAATATATAAGACTAGCATTCGCTCGCGACTACGTCCGCGTGGATTTAAAAAAAACAAACGTGAGTAGCCTATGTGTTCTTCCAGACTATCCTCTACGTCTATACCAAATTTCATCGAGATCTGTTCAACCGTTTAGGCTACAAACTCTAACAAACATCCATCCATCCGTCCATCTAAACTTTAGCATTTATAATATTAGTAAGATTTACATCTTTAAAGAAAAATATTTTGTTAACGGCCACTAAATCAATACGGTTCTAACTTATTACTATTTAATCAAGGAACGAAATGCTTTTAAAGGTAATGCATTTCATAACACAATCTGTTTGCAGAACTGTATCATTGTGAACCTTTTTACTTTGCTGTTCACATATTCCAGTGTACGTAATTATGTTACATTACGCGTGTTTGTGCAACAGCCGCGGGTCCGCTCTATGAATTTTTGTCGCTTTGACATTATTATACTTGATACTAAAAGCATGTAGTTTCTCATAATTCACGCAACAAGTGACACTTTAAACTACGGTCACTCGAAAATGTAGCAATTCACGTTATTTCCACCATGACATGATTTTGCATGTTTCGATTTAAAGATAGACAAGTTAAATGTTTACTTTGGGCATTTTGACGATACTTTATGCTAGTACATTTACAGCCACGGTTACACATAAGTTTAATAGCCTTAGTTAAAACTAAAGATAGAAGATCTAAGTATAACCGGCTTATCTTAAGTTTATGTATACACTTGCCAACTTAAGCTATAACACATACATAGGGACTTCTAAATGACTGACTACGGGTTTTGTGCAAATAGACAAGTCTACTTATTAAAATGTACTGAATTTAACTATTTTATTTACAGTCTATGAAGAGACGTGAATTGAGCAATTGAATACAAACTTCTAGCATGTAAGCAATCAGAATATTCTCAATGAGTAACCATGACCAAAATAGTAGCTAAATTAATACGATTTTTTCTTCTCATAATATACCAATTACAAATTGTGCGAATTTAATGAAGTAATAGCCCTGCAAATTGTTTAATTATACTCGCAAAACGCAATCGTGCACACGTAATTTTTGACCTTCAATTATAATCAATTTCTCTCTCTTGTACTATATTTGCGTACAATAATTTTGATTGAATTCTTTGAAAAAAACTATAGTCTCTTTCAGTAAATACTATTTAAATTAAATTGAAACTGTCATTATTTACATACTTATGTTTTGATTATCTTTTAACTTATTTTTATTTTCGCATTTGTTGAAGTAGATACCTACACTATTACTCACAAAAGTTCGCTAACCAGAACGTTGATAATTTTGATTATCCCTACAAGTTATCTAGGCAATAGTAATATTGTAGAAACAACTCTGAAAGTACCTTATCAATTATTTAATTTATCCCTAGTACTACTTTGTTCGCAGTAGAATTCTACTCAGAAACATACAATAAAGTCTTTTCACAGTATACCATGGTGATATTGCAGTGTAATGTCGCAAAGTCTAAGAAATGGATCAATAGATTTTTGCTCTTATAGTTCCCACAATTATGTTGTCTATATATTAATGAGGCAGAGACAAACATGTTCATTATTGGCCAAGTTGATGTTAGGTAAAGTGTTTAGTTTAAAAAATATTAAATAATGCTGTTTAAAGTGAGTATGCAAATGTTATCAAAACGATAATCTTATTTCAACGCAAACAATACTAAAATTGGTTATTGCTGAGTGAATTATTAGAATGAATTAAGTTATCTAGTGCTATAGTTTATTTAAGTATGAACAGTTACTTAAGTTATAAAACCCTGTCAAGCGCCTGTCATTTTATTTGTAGTTACATTAAAAACTTTTATCATAACAACATTTTGCGGTATTTAAATGATACTTTTTCCAGATTCTAACAATTTGTACCCTGGCATCGACATGCCATGGCTTGTACGAATTTCATCATCATCACCCACATCATCTGGCGGTGTCGCACCAGCAGGTGAACAAGCACGATGGTCCCAGTCACCCTGTCCTCGTTCATCACGCTCCAGTGCATCACTTGCCCATTCACCACGAAACCATTCATCACGGGCCCATTCACCATGGGCCGATTCATCACGGACCCATTCACCACGAGCCCATTCATCATTTACCGTTGCTGCATCATTTGCCAGTTCATCACTTGCCAGTGCCTTATGCAGCTCATCACGATCATTACGTGAGTAGAACATCGGCTAATGTTAAGGTTAATAGAAACAGACAGATACTGTTGAGTTTACTAAATGAGAAGAGAAAAGTGTGCCAAGAAATCGCCTACCTGCCTCAGAAAAAAAGGAATCTATTACAGCATTTGAACAAATACATTGAAACATAACTTTGGTTAATTTTAGTCATTTCCTGAGTACAACTTCGCGTATAGCGTCCACGATCATCACACAGGCGATGTGAAATCCCAGCATGAGTTCCGTCACGGAGATGTGGTGAAGGGAGGCTACGAACTCATAGAACCCGACGGTAGATACAGGAAGGTGGAATACAAAGCTGATGACCACACTGGGTAAGATAAAATGCTAATAATATAACTTCTAAAATTGCAAACGTAATAACAGCACGATAAAGGTAGTCCTCAGGAAAGCTGACACTAAGTCAGAATAGGAGCAACCGTATTCAAAGCAATGGTCTAGCATTTTGGGTATATCGGAATATTGTTATTTTCCTTTAAAACTCAGCACTCGGACTTTGTTTTATTTTAGTTTCTCTGCAATAATGTTGCGTGTAATACGTGAATTGTTACAGCATCGTAATTGATCACGTAACCGCCTATTATATCGATCCTCGTGAACTATGTAACTAATATGCAATGTAAACAAAACAATTGACTATTATTTTAGTAGCAAAAAGGATCCCTTCCAAGTACGTACTAGCCTGTTGGATGTTATTACAGTTCACAAGTAAAGCGAAATTCGTTTGACTTCATTTGTTCTGTTTCTTATTATATGTTATTCTTATATACATTTCTTTATCATTAAACTGTATTATTTTTCTTTATTCTAGTGATTTTATTAATGAATTCTTTTCAGTTTTAATGCTGTTGTTCATCATTCGTCTCCCCATCATCACGTCCATGTCTCTCAGCATCATATTTGATAATAACTTGCATAATCGATGCCAATATAATGACAAATGTACGCAAATATGGTTAAACGTACTTTAAAAATTAGTTGAAAATAAATATACTTTACAAATGTTTTATGTGTTTTATTACCCTTTTTGTTGTTGATGTAAAAGCAAAAGGCTAATATTTAATTAAGTAACAATTTCGACCATAAACTGTGATATAAATGAATTTCAAAAAAGATGGTTATTTAAATACATAATGTGTTATGTTTACAAGCGTATACTCAAGTGAAATCTATGGTTTTCTTTTAATCATTGCCATCAATCATGTCTATCAAAAATGAAATCACAGTTAAGGATATCTGACCAATTTTAAGAATCATTAGTAATGCTAACAGTATAGGAAATGCGATAATTGTTGAGTTTCTTTTTATATTATTCTCGTATAAAAACCTAATGGCCCATTGAAAACATTAAAATCTTTACTACACAGCCACATGCGAACGGGAAAATGGTTTGCAAGGTAAAACATTTTATTCTGCTTTTTACTTTAATAATAATATTTAAATTTGGTTCATAAAATATTCGTACACATCATCATTGAACAATGAAAATGAACTTAAAAAAACGCACGATATTTCTCCTTTGTCAATGTTAGTTTATTTAAAATATTTGAAGGTGTCTTTAATTATCATAATAGTGTCAAGGTACACAATTAGTTTTACACTTTTTTTTAATTTACTAATGCTTGTTCCAATTTCTAGATCACAATACTCTTGATGTTTGCTGTCAGCTGCTTCGGGTATGACCACGCGGTCTCCCATCAGAGCGTGATGCTGTACACAGGTCACCACGGAATGCTGTCACACGTCGGACACCAAGCTCCAGAACACCATGAAGAATATGTAAGCGGTTTTAAGAAAAGTATCTCAAGGATTCTAACACCTTTAAGTCCATCGCCAGATATGTTTAACCTGCTGGTGTTGCGGATGTCCATGGGTCGTTGACCACCTCTGTGTTCCCGCCGCTCGTTTGACCCCTTCTCTTATAAATAAAACCTCTCTAACTTTAACGTCTAACCTAGTGTTTGTGGTTGCTTTTGTTTTAGGCCTGGTCCTATCCGTTATATGACTTCTCGTACAAAGTGGAAGATCCCCACACGCACGACTACAAGGGACATGAGGAAACTAGGGACGGAGACACGGTCAAAGGGATGTACTGGTTGATACAACCGGATGGTCTCAAGCGTACAGTAAAATACTACGTAGATAAAGACAGTGGGTGAGTAGTTATTTCTTCCATAGATAGATTAATTTGTGAAATTTAGTCCATCGTTCATTCCTTAGTATTATGATATTCAAACTCTGTTATAGCTCGGGGTTAGTCGAGTATATATGCCTTCGCAGATTTCCCACTGCGGATAGAGTGAAATTATCATTGTTACGGACGTAATAGATTGGCTTTTATGATTTCCAGATATAATGCTGTAGTAGAATATTCAGATCCACATCATCACAGACCTGAGCATTACAAAGGACATCATCCAACGTCTGAAGTATACAACGTGGTCGAACATCATCCTCCGCATAAACAACATCATCATCATCATCATCATCATCATAATGACCAAAATGATCATGCTAAACATCATCATGATCATATGAATAAACCGTATTATGACTACGACGATTACTATAGTCACTAAACCTTATAGATTATTTTAAACGAACTTATAGATTATTTGTTAATTTAAAGTGAGTAGTGTGGTTGAGTGTATTTATTTTGAAATTTAGGAGTTGTTTATGTGTTTAGAGATATGTGAATAAACAAATGTTCCTTGGAAATGCTATTTTTTAGAGATCCTTTTCACCGTTTTTAAATAAAATGAGCGAAACTAAAATTAAGTTAAAGAAGTTATCTACATATTTATAACTCTTGAAAACGTCTTAACAAAACACAGACATTAATAAGTGTGATATGTTACAACTAAAAAAAAATTAAATCAACTGCTCTGGAAATATATGGAAATAGTATCCATTTAGATCCTTTAAATCCTCCATAATGAACTGTACTATCTGGAATTAAGGTTCTTATTGTAAGGCTGGAATTAAGGTATAAATTCTTACGAACTTTAAATAGGATTAGTGAGTTACCGTTTGTAATAGTTTGCTATTTATTCAAGAAAGGGGCAAAACAAATGAATACATAAATGACACATTACAATAAATAAATTTTACTATTGATTTTCTCTACAAAAATGGCTTAACATCTAAGTTTAAAATTCATTATATTTTGATGGCGAATTCATCTTCTTAGAATTTTAACAATACATGTTTTACTACCAGTATCATATCAATATAAAAAAACAACTACAAAACGCCTATCTTTAAATTTTAGCAAATTGCAAGATCAAGAATTTGCTGTAGACAAAATAAACAAGAGAGAGTGTGCAATGTAAGTATTGCTGTTAAAATAATAGACGTAAAACGGAAGAAGGATGTAAAGATAATGTATAATGGAAAAACATAATACCTGCCTTCCTTTCTCGCTAAAATTGATATCCGTATTCATATACGACTTTACCTTTAGTAAGATAGTAGTTATTGCTCGTGTCAGTATTCTAAAGTGTTGAAGGCACAATAAGTACAAATACAAACAAGAAAAAATCCCACAAAGAATCTAGGACACCAGACTGCAAAATTGAATTTCGCTTAAATCTTCTATGAAAATTTTAATATAGAATAATTAAATGCACAAATACATCATTTCAGCTCGAAATCAATACTTGAATTGAAAGAATCTGTTCTGCCTGCTAGACCGAGACGATAATTAAAGTAATTCACACGTAATCATATCTATTAGAAAATCTAACTATTAAGAGGTCGTATAAAGTAAAGTTACACAGTAAACACGTCCCTGAACGTATAATTTGAGAAACTGAAGATAATGGCACTTGCATGGATAGGATATATTTAAGCCAATAATCATATTATCTGAAGTATAAAAACTACTGGATGCTTCATTTGACACCAGTTGAACTCAGAAGAACCTAACGATCTCAACTGAAGATGATTTTGAAGGTATTTTTTTACTTCAGATTTTAGCTTTTAACGGTATTTTACCGATATAAATTATATGAAGTGATTTAGTTTTTGTAAAATATAAACTCTTGTTATTAATAGAAAGAGATCAACGATATATACTTTAAAGACCTATTACAACGATAGTCAAAATCCAAATTTATAGTTTCTGTATACTAACAGTAAGAAAAGAACATTAGTAGGAATTTATTTTTATTTTTCAGATTTTCACATTGTTTTGTGTCGCATTAGCGGTGTCGGGTCACGACCACCCTGTGATCTCTGAATACAAAGTGTATATCCACCATCCGGTACACCACGGCCACCACGGCAAGCTCTCGCACGTCGGATCTCATGTCCCGGAGCATCATGAAGAATACGTAAATATTTTATAAGACTAATAATATTTCTTCATTAAATATCCTTGACTATTGAAAAAGCTTAGAAGTAGAAAGTAGTGACTACTGATATATAGCTTAATAAAATGAGGATGCCCTGCATTCTATTGACATTCAAATTGGGCATTGTCTTGTATTTACAAAAGAATAACCAGGATATGTGGTTGTAGAAAATCATATCAATATTTACAGAAATTAGGTTAGTGCAGATGTTTTGAAAAGGATATGAAGATGAGGAGAGAAGATAGACAAAAGTGTAAGTTTTTATAGTATGATCTATTTACACAATGCTTTACACTTCCAGGCCAAGTCGTATCCGTCATACGAGTACTCGTACCAAGTTGATGATCCCCATACACATGATCACAAAGGCCATGAGGAAACCAGACACGGCGACAAAGTGAAGGGCATGTACTGGCTCATCCAACCGGATGGCCTTAAACGTACTGTCAAGTATCACGCAGATAAACACAGCGGGTAATTATCCTAATTTTTAATTTTATAATATATTATAATCTATCGATTAGAATTTAACAATCCATCTTAGAACATGGGCCTATTCTAATTGGCAAGTCTTCTGAATGTAGATTTATGGGAAATAACTAAAATTCTTTATGATTTGGAAGCACAATACCGATGTAGATCAAAACAGCTATTTTTTAATATTGTTACGTTGATAGCTTATCATGTAATTTAACCCAGTCTATTTTGTTATTACAGATTTAAAGCCCATGTTGAGTATTCGGATCCCCATCACCATGATGAACATAAAGAACATCATCATCTCCCAGTGTCTAAGCAATATGTTTCTATTCACCATGAGCATGAACACCATGAACCGGAACATCATGAAGAGGAACACCATGAACCGGAACATCATGAAGATGAACACCATGAACCGGAACATCATGACGATGAACACCATGAACCGGAACATCAAGAACATGAACACCACGAACCAGAACATAATGATCATGGCCATCATAACCTAGTACACTATGAGGTGAAACACTATGTACATCACGAACACCACCATGAACCGGAACATCATGAAGAAGAACACCATGAACCGGAACATCATGAAGAAGAACACCATGAACCGGAACATCATGAAGAGGAACACCATGAACCGGAACATCATGAAGAGGAACACCATGAACCGGAACATCATGAAGATGAACATCATGACCGGAACATCATGACGATGAACACCATGAACCGGAACATCATGAACATGACCACCACGAACCAGTACACTATGAGTTAAAATACTACGTACACCACGAACCGAATCACCATGAACATGAACATCATGAACATGAACACCACGATCATGAACACCATGAACCGGAACATTACAAACCGGACCACCACGATCACGAATACTATGTTCACGAATACCATCATGAACCGACACACAAACATCGTGTCATTGAATATTACGACAGAAGTCATGACCACAACAATTATCACGGTCACCATCATGATACCGGACATCATGTTCATCACAAACATCATATACAAATACATCATCATTCACCTCATCATGATGAACATCATCATGGTCACGGCGACCACGGACATTAGGATAAACACTAAGAAGATTATAACTCTGTTCAAGTTGCTTTTGATAAATTGTTTATATCCAACGAACCATGTTCAAGAACAGAGTGGAATTGTGATGATTAAGATAATTTTAATTCATTGTGATTTTGTATTATTATTTGATAAATTACAAAATAATTTTAACCAAAAATACACATCTAGGAGAAAAAAATATACATTTTTACGAAGCATTACATGTTCTTATTTTATTTATTTATACCTTTTATTTATTTGAGAATTAACATACTACACAAAAAGTTATTGATCAAAAGTGCAGTTAAATTATTATATATCTTAAAGGGAAATTTTCTAAAAATCATTAGTTACTTTATGTAAGGCGATAATTGGTCGACAAATAAATCGTTTATCATAAGGGGATTTTAGAGAACAATTGTACTTTTTGGAACGGATGATAAATAAAAAAACTATACAGGTATACTGTAAATGATATGTACACAGAGGACCACAAATCACTATGTTGAAAATACGACGTTTAAACTTTACTTAGGTTTCCCACTAGAGGGCATCAAAGTTAAAGAAAATTTTTACGTTTCTTTAAATCTGGGTAAGTCGTAAATACATTTTACTGGCAACCATGGGTTCTTTATTGCTTACACTTATTTGTAGAATCTATTGTTTATAAAAGGGGTTCGAAAATACTAGTATGAAAACAATATTCAGTCATAATTTTACAACTGCCTGTATAGTCACTGTCACTTTCTTGAGTAGCAAGGTTTTTCATAATTATTATTTTCTTGTAAAACTTAGATTTAGCAAGTGAATTTGGCCACTTACTATAGGGGCATTTTTTTTTAATCCACACCAAAATGTGTGCTTACTATTAAGAACCAACCATAAATCGATGCCTGCAATATATGCAATGGTCGCTTTATATAGGAGGTATGCACGAAGATCTTACTAAAAACTGGAAACATGGAGTCGAAGTTTTATTTTAATTTTTTTAATGTATTTATGAGTGAAGTTCTGCGACCTTTAAAAGGCATAAATATGCTTTAGAAGTTACCATCGTATTTAGACACAATTCTTATGTAACATTATCTGTGGTAGATTTAAGGCCATGCTCAACAGTGCATTTTGCACTTTAACAAAAGTTGCATACTATACTACGAGTAGCTCATTTATGCTGGGTTGCTGAAGTCTCGATATATTTAATCATTAACTAGTGATTTATTATTGCGTAGGTTGAACTAAGTTTCAACGGCGTAAAACTCAAGTTACGTAGTTCGGAAACACATTTCATGAGGTTATCGAACAAAAAACACTAATGATGGGTTTAATGTAGCTGGGAAACCCGCTATTAGAGAAGTAGTTCATACTGAAAAGCTATGACGAAAAATAGCTTTGACCTTAAGCTATCGAATTTCACCTATTGGGTAATATAAATATATGACATCAATAGATAGAATTAACGAATTAATCTTGGTTTGTTCACAATATTTATCATCAACTAGCCTTCGCCCTTGACTCCGTTTTCGTGAAATTAAAAAAAAGTTAGTAATGTATGTGTTCTTACTGATCTTTTACATAACATCCATGCCAAATTTCATCGAGATCCGTTCAGCAGTTTAGGCTACAAATTCTAATAAACATCCATCCATCTAAACATTTATTATATTCGTAAGATATAATTGAAACGATATGATTTTCTTTCAGAAACTCGAGGTTAAAATCCAAGCGTACTGAGCAAGATCGTTTAATTAAAAATAAACTTGAAGAATATCCGCGCGTACTACATCAAAGTTATTAGACTGTAATCAATTTCATATTTGATTACAGTCAAATATCTTCGTTTAAATTACAACAAATCCGGTGTGATAATTAGATGTTTTATTGTTTAAAAAGGAAGATCCACCCACAATCAATATTTGTAAAAGGTTAGTTGAGTTTTATGCTCAGCATCAGGTTGTTGTAAACATGCGTCAAGTGAGTATCTATCCATAATTAACTATACTATAAGTAAATTATTTTTTAAATTCATTGTGATGTAAAATTACTTTCGAATGATCTCGCTAATGGAACTAGGACATAAAAATAATTATTAGTTTAACTACATAATACATATCTACTATGTTTTTTTTATTACACTTTAATTTATACTAACTTATTTTACCTTAATAAATCTTAGAGCAAAACACAGCAGCAGTATCATAACTATTTTTTATCATAAGTATGCTGCTAAACTACACAATACTACAAGACTTTTACTATTTTGATAACGTAAAATGGGGTTTGTAACCTCAAAATGCAAATGCATTTGAATCCTAATTCATGTCAATTACTGCGATAGTTCCTATACATGGCGTTGCTGGTGGCAGCGGCGTTTGCTGATAAAGATCAACAACCAGCTGAGGCCGCCAATCCGCCCAGCCCTTACGAGCTACCTCTGGGCGAACATCTGGACGACTACCATCATGACGAGCTGCCGGGACCTCATGTACTGCGTTCCATACATACTAGAAAGATCGCTGAGGCCGATGTAAGATCACATTTATATACTTTACAATTATAAATTACTAGCTTTCGCTCGCGACTCCGTCCGCGTGGTATTAGAAAACATACGAACTATATAAATAACTATGTATCCCTCGGGAACCGGACATTTCTCGGGGATGAACCTTATCCCATGTGTACTCCAGACTTTGTTTTATATCTGTGCCAAATTTCAATAAGATATGTTGAACCATTGCAGAATAATTGAGTAAACATTAAAAAAATGAATTAATGTATCCCACGGGAACCGTAACTATTCCTGGGATAAAAAGTAGCCTATGTGTTTTTCCAGACTGTGCTCTAAACCTGTGCCAAATTTCATGGTGATCCGTTCAGCCGTTAAGGCTACAAACGCTAACAAACATCCATCCATCCATCCATCTAAACTTTCTTATTTATAATATTAGTATATGATGTTGGGAAAGGGAAGGTAGATGAAATATATGGTACAATGTTCAATATTCCGTACAATCAAAATAGGTAATGTACATATAGCCAAATCTTTCTACGTTTATGTTGTTTTTAAACTTATTATTGTTAATTCCGTTGTTACAGGATCATGGACCGGAAGTTAAAAAACAAAATGTGTAAGTTTTAATCTACATTCCATGATACAGAGGCCACTAATGTAACGTTCATCATCGCTATAATATGTCTTTTAATAACATTTTTTTCACAGTATCATCCGAAAGACTTATGACCCCGATTACTATGAGCCTACGATCATTCTGGACTACAGATACATGAAGACCGGAGGCCGAGACTACACGAGGGGCCCCGGAGGCCAATATGTGATCTTACCTAAAGGCATCCGTACGAAAGAGCATAAAGAATTCGAGAACTATGACGCCTTCTTAGAGCACTTACGTCTCAAAAATTTAGCTGAGACAGAATACAAGCGTGCTCACTACAGCGAAGCACATAAATAACTCTCGTTATTGTAATATTGAAACAGATGGCAATTGTTATTTCTTGTTAAATAGAATCTATTAAAAAAATCTTCTTGTAGTGTCGCCCCCTATCGGAAATTAGAGTCATTACGACCACCTAGTCTTTTTTTACGACTGTCCTGTCCTACACAGTGAATTGGTGCTAACTCTAAATATAGCGTTTGTAGTATCTTGTCTTTGCTTTTCTAAATTATTTTTATAACCTCTCGAATTCAGTAATTAAATTTGTTTCATGGTTCACACTATTACAGTTGTCTTTTACTTGTATTAAAGTTCCTTTTAACCTTTTATGTAAATAATTTAATTAAATAAATCGCTTATTGACCACCAAAGATATATTTACTTCTAAGATTGTAATAAGATGTGTGGGGTAACACGATTGGATAAGATACGAAATGAGTATATTAGAGGAAGTTTGAGAGTAGCCCCAGTGGTTGAGAAAATAAGGAGTAAAAGGTTAGCGTGGTATGGGGATGTTATGAGAAGGGATGAATCACATGTAACAAGAAGGACGTTAGTCATGAATGTGGAGGGGTACACTGGTAGAGGTAGAACTAGAAAGAGATGGATGGATTGCGTGAAAGGTGACATGATCAAAAAGGGAGTGATGACTGAGATGACGGATGATAGAATTATTTGGAGGACGAAAACCCGGTGCGCCGACCCTACGAGAGTAGGATAAGGCAGGGGAGATGATGATGATGATGATTGTAATAAGAATAGAAATCATGTTCAGAATAAAATAGCTCAAGTCATGCAACTGTACTTATCAATAATATGTTACAGTCTATAGCGTATGTCCTTCATGACTACAAAAGGAAATCAGCTTTTAATTTTCACAAATCAATCTACTTAATTATATGCTATATCAAATTACAGTAAAATCTAGGTTAGTGATAATTTAGTTAATTACTGGTATTTTTTTATTTATTTCAAGAAATAAGTATTTTTATTCATTGTACCGCGGCATCTTGTGGTAAACTTCATCAACTTAAGGCTTTAAGTGTGATATGGTACTCGAACAAAATAAGACAAAATTATTTTCAACTCTGTGAATGTGACTAGATGGCGCTAGCGTAACAGCGTTTATTGTAAAATCTTTGTGATTTTTTCTGTTGTATTTATACTTGATTCCTGCAAATTAAGTAAATGTACAAGTATACATTTGTTAGTAAATTTGTATTAATCTCAGATGTAATATTCCGTAGTAAATAGTCAATATTCTGAGATGACAGAGTTTGGCACATTCGACCAATATTCACGCACAGAGTTCAGACTAATAAAAGGAAAACTAAAAGAAGTATTAAATGACAAAAAGGTTTTAGAAAAAATAAGAACGCTGCAACTTCCTATCGTTTATTTAAAATCTCATTGAAACCATTTCTCATAAGTAGCGTTAAAAATACTTGTAAATAGCCTTAACGGCGCAATACATCCTTTATTAAGCCTATAAAAAAACGAATTAATTACACCTGACGTTAAATCGCAAGCATAGTTCATACCGAACATAATCCAATAGCAATCTATGTGTAGTTCATAATTAGAAGAAATTAATTTAGTAATTCTAATCTCTAGAAAACCTTGATGTTTTTAATATGGGACTGATTTACTCACATTGATTTATGTTATGGTATTAGCGACCCCAATAATTTTTCTGGCGTAATGACAAATATCACATAAATTTTGGTTTCAAAAATGGAGAAAACGAAACCCTGCGGGCGGAATAGATATTTCCGTTGTACACGTTTATTGGATAGAAATCTATTAATTAAAAAACAGCTAGTTATTTAATTTATTTGATAATACTCCAGTTATCAAAACCGATACGAAATACTGACCATTTGATTTAATTTATCAATCTCGTATCAAATTAATACATTAAGCGAATAAAAGTTATGATTCGATTAATATCGGTGAATTACGATCGTTAGAGTTTAACAAATAAATGCTACTGAATTTGAACAACTAATACTTAACAAACAACCTTCTAAAGCTCACTTAAGTAGTTCAAATCGTGAACGAGATAATCAATCAAGTCAACGTAAAGCCTCTAAAGAGATTCTCTAATGTTTTTTACACAACATTGTTATTTCGATACGTTTATATGAACTTGATATAGTCCTACTGTGTCGCATCGTAATTGCTAACTTAGATGTAGCAATAACACGACTCGTGCTCACTACAGGTTTGTTACATAATAAAAAGTATTTGATATTTCATTATCAAATTAAACGATAATAATTGACAGCAATTAACAGATTGAAGTTGACTCCGGTAGGACCATTAATTTCATCAGCTTCACGTCGAATAGAGGGAGGATACAGAGACGGTTTCCACCAGAGAATCAAAAAAATGTGAAATATAATGAGTTGTCCCCTAGACTTAACCTAGATCATGGACCCGCGTGATATATTTGCCCATAAATGTAAACATTTTAACACCAAATTTTAAGTAGCATCGGTATTATATAATCTTAATTTACAGGTATGTATTTACTACTAGCTTTCGCCCGCGACTCCGTCCGTGTGGAATTTATTCTATGTATGCCTATTTGTTCTTCCAGACTTTGCTCTACCTCTATGCCGAATTTCATCGAGATCCATTCAGCAGTTTAGGCTACAAACTCTAAAAAACATCCACCCATCTAAACTTTCGCATTTATAATATTAGTAAGATTAAGGTTAAAATGGAATAAATTAAATTGGTTTATCAACTTTGTCACACGAGATCAAATTATCATTTCTGGAGTACTGATAAAATTAAGTTTTCTGTCATTATTTTTGAAAAGGAAGTAGCTGTTTTACAGCTGTGTCCTGTTATAGTTTCAACTAGTAGAACCAATTTATGAGTGGCATTTAACTCCCTCCTAATGTGTTGTTTGTATATTTGTTATTAATAAATAACTAATATTATAAAGAGGAATGATTTGTATTTTTGTATGTATTGAAATAACTCAAAAACTACTAGGCCGACTACAAAAATTATTTCACCATTTAAAAAGCGTTATTAGTGAGTAACATAGACTAAATTTTTTAACAATTTTTAATTGAAGTCGTGAGCAATAGCTAATTCTTAATAATATGGTTTATGTTCTGTTTAAAACGTACGAGTAGTACAATGAGCCGTTTTTTTTTTTGCTTTTTTTATATGTTTTTTTTTTAATGTGTTTATTAAGTATCCACCCACGGTTAGAATATTAAATCCTTTATGTATTTATTATTTGTGTACTTTACGATTTCACAACAATATTTTCATCTTAATTAGTTCTGTTTGCATAACTTTTACAAGTAATTTTATCTCAGCCTTGTTGTTGTTTATGTCCATTATTTAAACGACGATATCGGCACTGTTAAAAGAAATAAGTATTTGAATTGTTCCCACGGTTAAAAAAGTAATTACATTTCTTATTTCACTTATTTTTGACTTTCATTGAAATAAAATTTTGAAAAATAATTACAAGGATAGTTAACACCACTTTTAGAATGGTACCTCTAGACTATTCCTGAATTGTGTCGTTTTCAGGTGGATCATAGCCTAATTAACTTTAGGTCCATTGATACAAACAAATAATAAAACAATATTGAAACAATTAAAGTAAAACCAACTCTTAACACCTCGTTAAGATACTTTATCGAGCACATGCAATTGTGAATTGATATTTAGTTGCAAAATCGTAAACAATTGTGCACACAAGCTTTGCAAATTACAATACATTTTCTGTATCGTGAGCTTTCAATGCTATAAAACATTAAAGTGAATTAGTTATTCAAGGCAATACCAATGTAAATGTGTTCACAATTTACATATTATTTAGTTTTAATATACAAATACAACAACTTAAATTATAATTAGTGTGAATATTGATGTTAACATTCTTTGTTTTCCACTTGGTTCTACACCAATTTATTATATAGCACACATTTGGAGCTACTTATTTTATTTTTGATCGACTTCCCAAAAGAAGGAGGTATTCAGTTCGTCTTTACGTTTTTTTTCCTGATCTCCGTCTCTGCCTAGCCCAATTAAATAGTGGTAGGTGAGAGCCAATTAAATCTACATGTCACTTCAGGGTCAGCTAATTTAAAAACATTATTAATTTTGGTCAGTATGACTAAAATGAATTCTAGTCCAGACTTTCAGGTTTAACTTTGTAGTCTAGACATTTTAGTTATTATGTTTGTTTTATTACCTTTCTCTAATATTTGATTTAGTGGTATGACCTTGTTTAGTTATTTAAAGCATCCAATTACAGATAAAGCCTCGTGCCAGATTTTATTTATTACGTAAACATGAACTACATTTTTGACGATTACCTATCTATGTACATTATAGACTATAATGTTGCCAGCGCGTGGATCGATTGATTAAGAAGCAGGTTTTACTGGGTTTGTTATACAATTACTTTTATTCCTATCGAGTATTGCCACCGCACTTTGTACCGCCGACCATATATTCATAGCCGTCAGCTTTCTAACAATAGTTCGAATCTAGTCAGCTACTTAAAAAGCTCAGTATAAACAAAACTTGAAATAAAAGCTCTAACACTGAACAAAGCACATTAATAACAATAAATTATAGAAAGTTGTTGATGAAATCCTTTCATTTACGCTCATATAAAACTGTTTTTCTTAAATCAAAAGGTGTCAAATGCGCAAGCGGCTACCTCTATTCGCCGAAATAGCGAAGCGACCGTTACTCATAGACATCTGCTATTACAGATGCGTCGTCTACCTTTAATCGACGGATAAAGACACGCACAGCACAGGATATTTCCCCTTCCTATACGTCTCCTTATCCGTCAAATTGGCTGCCACCTTTTGTTTTTGTTACTGGCCTCTATCACTATTAAAAAAAACTAATAGATAACTGTTATGGGAACACTAAAAACCGGAGTAGGACAGATACCCTTTTCGAATTTTAAATAGATGTGTATTGACTAGGTTTAACCACTGCACTTAATTTGCATGCTGCATCGGTTAGATCATAGGAAGTATTACGAAGAACTATTTGGAATAATTCCAAACAATGAATCTACTCTTACTATAAATCATCCATCGTGACAGTAATTTTAATTGCATTTCGATGCTCCATTTGTTATGCTGGCCCCGGAAATTATGACTTATAATTATTGCAAAGTTCCTGAATCGATAGCTGCCTCCTGATGCGCCCATGGCGACGCCAATATTCGATGACAACAACAGGCGTCCAAGTAATGTGGTAATCCTTAGGAAAATAACTAACTATGTTCTGAAATGACTGCTGGCTAATAAAACAAGATGTGAGAGTAATTTAATGTCATTCGCAACAGTTGAATTAAGTCTTCAAAGACTTGCCAACATTCCAGTTTAATTTGATTAAATCGATATATCAATATGTTACATAATTCACAGCTTTAAATCATTGCGATTCAGTACTTTCACTTTTTCCGTTTATAATCCTTTACAAGGCATAGATTGTACGACATGTAATTGTTCAAAGTCCAAATAAGGTAAACATTTTAACCATTGACATTTTTTATTCACCTTTTTACTTTTTTATTTATATTTTATAACCGCGGCTTTTGTGTATTTTATTTTATGTTCAAAATGTGTGTCACAAGTCACAAATCACAACATACAAATAACCAAGAATAAGCAAAATACTGAAACAAAATCAAATGTCGTTATTCAGTTTAATAGTGAATTAGATATAAATTATAGTAATAAAATCCTACAAGAATTGAAATCGTTTCTAAATATAAGAAAATTTCATAAACAACGCGTAAACTGAGGCTAAAAACTCTGCAATTATAGGTGCACCAAGATATTCTACAATAGGCGAGTGTTAGCTAAAGATACCTCTTTCAATCCATATTTGTATAGCCTTACCCAAAAAGGTGAAGCAATAGGCAATGTAAAATATTCATGTAAACATCCAAAGCCATTTCGGCAATTAAGCCAAAGTTACCACAGCTAAATAAGCTGAGATTTGATCTACATCTTCCAGATTTGGAGACAGCAGCACACAATTAATTACAAAATTACAGGCGGCCATGTTGATTATATTCCAACTGTAACTCCAGGTTTATACTGTCCACTTGTACACTGTCGGTGTTATGGTAAGTCGACCGCCCAAGGCGCTGGACAGAAACGGATACCACAAGTCTGAGAGCACAGTCTCTCATAAGGCTGCGTGTTTTCCTTTATCTGAAGAATGTCGAGAAAAAGTACATAAATAAAAATGAAAAACACATTGGTACTGGTTGAGATTTGAACCCAGGACCTGAGCCACCGTCGCTATTAATACATATGTAGTTAAGCTCAACATTACATTTTTAACTATAAGATAAGATTTAAATATATATTTTTTTTTATAATACAAGGTGGCAAACGAGCAAGCGGCTACCTGAATCCACCGAAATGAAAAGCGACCGCTGCCCATTAACATCCGCAATTGCAGATGTGTTGTCCACCCTTAATTGACGGAGGAGGAGACGCAAATAAAGAGGATATTTCCCCTTTCTATGCGTCTCCTCCACCGTCAAATCCACTTTTCCTTCCCATCCTGTCCTCTTAAGAAAAGGGTGGAAAGGGAAAGGGACTAAAATTAGGCCTCCGGCACCACACTCATCAGACGAAACGCGGAATTGCTTCCACTTCACGCCTGTTTTCTGTGTGGTCGTGGTATTACACCGGGCGAGCCGGCCCATTCGTGCGAAGATGTTAAAGCGGGCTCTACCACTGTTAAATATTATAGTGTTACTTATTCTGAGTCATTTCTGTCTTTCTGGATTTTAAAATACAATAACTGGATATTCGACTAACAAAAACACGTTTAAAAATTACAATTTAAAATTTATTTTTACGACGATGTTTGCTTTATAATCGTCGTCTATACATCAGCCAAACAATATTTCTAATAGATGGGCAAATACATTTTAATGCAATGGCCATATGTAAAAATATCAAATTAAAGAGCATCATTTTTGTTCGTAATTTTAACTAAATTGCTTATAATCTATTTTATTTCACATTTATTTATTTATTTATTTTTATTTATTATAAAGCCACTCAGAACAAGTGCTGATTACATTACATTTCTACATTAAGTACCTATTACGCGGTTCAAAACATTACAAGTCTAGCCCTTTTGCTGTAGCAATTTACTGAAGTAAATTACCCGCTTTACTCTCATTTAATCTATTTAAATTGACCCAAATCTTAATACACAACATACATGTTGCATAATTTGCATGTAAGTTGTTAAGAGCTTAGTGGTCGTTTCCTTATTCAAAGTGTCGAGTAAAACCTTATCGGCCTGAGTTCAGGTGCATTAAATTGCTACACATACCTACTCGTATGTAAGAACCACTTCACACCACACGACTAGCCCACTATAAATATTTCTGACTTGTAATTTGGAGTCGCGGTAAAGGCCAGGCCATGCTTTGTATGGGTCATGATATTTTTAGCACAATAAAGTTCATAGTTACATTGATAACGTGATACCTTTCTGTTACCTACTCATATCATTAGAGACCTTTACGATTTCATGATTAACACAACCCACCGTTTTATTTTTAAATTGAACGCTTTAGAATCAAGTTCGATATCGTGATACTAAATCTAAGTTTTGACCGACACTTTTCACTATTACCTGATTTATAGCCGGTTTCCCAGCAAAATTTAACAATTCTTTAGTGTTTTTGGTTCCATAACTTCATGAAAGTTTCAGAACTATCTAAATTGAGTTTTACACTATAGAAACTTAGGTCAACCTAACAGTAATGAATCACTAGGTAACGATAAAATAGAAACTTTAGCAAACCAGCATTAATACTACAATAAAAACTATATCTATTTGATATAATGTAAATTCATCATCATCATCATCATCATCATCATCATCATCATCACCAGCTCACTATTCGTCCCCACCGAGGGGCTCCGAGCCTATCCTAAGTTAGGGTGACTAGGCCATAGCCAACCACGCTGGCCCACTACGAGTTGACTTCACACATATCTTTGAATTTCTTTGCCGATATGTGCAGGTTGCATCACGATGTTTTCCTTCATCGTATGTAAATAATTAAATATCATTAAATTGTATTAACTTCACTGAAATGTCTCAAAACGGGTGAAATGTACATACGATACTCGTAAACACAGTTCTGTCTAACAGTTGCACAATACATAGGGATATGTCGCAGGACTGTCTACGTAATAAGTTTTCATAATCTATTTAATAGGAATGTCTATATATTAGATTCAATGATATCATACATAATTATCATAACGTTTAAACTTCCATTTATGTACGTAATACTAATGCAAGCGTGATTTTATTTCTACCAACGAAAACGGCACTCACTATGTACATTATTTCAATTACATTTTCTTTACTTATATGTATTTCTTTATCTATACTCTATACTAATATAATAAAGCGTAAACACACACGTTGCGTAGGATGTCAGCAATCACAGCATATTTTTGAATAATTCTTTCTTTTATAAAAAGCCCTACACTTACGTCAGGCTATATATTTTCACGCCATTAAACTTAGGGGGTAAATAAATTCGAAAAAACATACATGTGGGAAAGGGACCATAAACTATAAGCTGCCAACATTAAGGAATCAAGGTTATTACGGTAACGGTAATTTTGACATTTGCAATTGAGAATTTGACAAATGTAAACAATAAAATAAAGTTTCTATAATTTCATGGGGACGAAGTCGCGAGCAACAACTAGTATTTAATAAATCAAGTATCTTATAAATATGTTCCACAAAGAATAACAACCGATACCACAGCTTATCATTAAAAGAAATGAAAATCGCATAGAAATTTAGTCTATGCGCAAGAAGAAGTAAGCCTCGTCTGAAAGAATTAATTTGCAGTCATATGTAATTAAGTAAACAGTACCTACACAATAATTCTATTAAAATGATAAGTAATAGAAACAATGTATTCCCATAATTAAAGAGGGTTACTACAAACAGATATCTAATACATCGTGAGAACATTTATTTCTCAAGAAACTGTATCTTCATTTTGGCAGTGAATTAACGTTAAAAAAATTAAATGAATAACAAACAGATTTACTCTCATTGAACTAAATGATGTAATATTATATCACTACATAAAACTGAATCGATTAAAAATATTATTAACGTGTTAAAAATGAAAGTTCTTAACTAAGTTAGGGTTGTCTCCTCCCTAAAATTGTCGGTGGTGAGATTAAATTTAAGAATTGTCTAAATAAACATTTTAAGTGACATCTTTTTTTCCATTTGCCTCAATTATTATTTGAATTTAATTGGCTTGATAACAACTTTGTTGCGACTATCTTAGTCAATTGTAACCTCATTTGAAGTGACTATAAACTTAACGTTCCGATACACCTGTCTAGTGATTGTATCGTGTTGCTAAAATTTAATTTTACGAGCTATAAGATAGACTAAATTTAAACAACATTTCCTATTACCAAATTGAACGCCAAAACTTAAATAATTTATATTCAATTCAATCCTGTCTGCGACACTTAAGCGAATTATCAAGAACTGTAATACTATAGCCGTCACTTACCAATATATACGAGTATACGAATAATATTGGGCTTCCACTACTGAAAAGCTAGTATAAATAAATATGGTCATCCCTTTTATACTCCGTGAAAAACTTAAGAACACATGTTTTCGTATAGGTTTATCAGCGGTAAAACCTCACGTCAAAATAAAACAACGTGTGCTGATGTTTCTTTGTTTTGTGTGGTTCAGGAAACGTGACCGAACAACTTTAATGATTGATAATAACGTAGCCTTACTATCCTTTTATAGTCAAGGGGAAAACGATCAATTGACGCACCAAACGGAAACGCCTCCGTTCCTTAATTCATTTATCGAGACAGATATCTGAAGCTACTGTTTTTGTAAGTAAATGCATATAGAGAATATTGGAAATCTATTTATTTTTGTTTAGCTTAACTATTTCGAAACTTGCAAAATAACTGTTTAATATAAAACCGCTACAAATTGCTAGCTATTGTCCGAGGCACCGTTCGCTCGGAATAAATAAAAACAAAAATAAATAGCCTATGTGTTCTTCTAGACTATCCTCTAAATCTATGCCAAATTTCGTCGAGATCCGTTCAGCAGTTTACGCTACAAACTCTAACAAACATCCATTCATCCAGCCATCTATCCAAACTATTGATTTATAATATTAGTATCAAGTATTATTGTATCGTTATTCCAGATCAAATCTTTCGTTATTTAAGATATAGTATCATCATCATCATCATCATCATCATCATCATCTCCCCTGCCTTATCCTACTCCCGTAGGGTCGGCGCACCGGTTTTCGTCCTCCAAATAACTCTATCATCCGTCATCTCAGTCATCACTCCCTTTTTGATATAGTATGTTTATATCATATACTGGTATGAAGGGGCACCCTAGTTTGTTACATAATGTACATCATTTCGACAGTGTAACACTACATTACTTTAAACTGTATACCTCGAGCACTAATCCCAATTTAAAGTAAAATACACAGTTTAACTACATACCCGTTTTAAAAAATAAAACGTTTAACTATTATGTAAAACGACCTGTGTGATATCGAAGAAAGGTTTAAAAATATAAAAACTAATTGAATTTATTAAAAAAAATGCCAGTGCCGGCGCCACTTATAAAGTTCGGTCTTAAGTAATTCAGTTCTCGTAGAATTTAAAAATCTCAAACAATATCTCGTATAATTTAATTTACCAATAATTTCTAAAATTTACCTGCTACAAACTCTTAGTTGAACTGTTTAGTTAAAGTTTTGTATGCACACCACCCAGAACTGAACTGTTCAGTTAAAACTGTCACAACTATGTTACGAACTTAATTAGATTCTGTACCAAACAGTGTATTTCTTTTTCCTTTTAAAAATTACCGACATAGGTAAGTAGACGAGAAATCGCATTAACAAATGTTGACTACAACTTCGATAAGTTTATAACTACGAAACAAGCTACCGAATGATCCTAACAACAAATAGCAAGTGCTACTAAAATTAAAGTTGGTTTCATTTTGATTTTACTCAACTTACTTAACTATTTTCATGAAAAAGCTCTTTTAAAGAAGTTTATTAAGCTCAGAAAGCTTATATGTTGCATGTAAATTGTAAATATTGAACGAGTAAAACCGTTTGTTATCGATATTAAATAACGAGTAGTGGTACGATTGTGTTATGATCTAATAGACGTACAACCAATAGAACGTAACAAAGTTCATGATTAGTGGATTTAGTTTAGTGCAATGTGCATTGCTCGCTTCGCGCCTAAGAAGGAAACGATATTTAATGATTTACAATCTAATGGAACTGAATAACGAGTCATACAGCACTAAGGCCGCGCCCACCGACTACGCCAACGGCGAATGTGAAAAAGTGTGACCCGTTCTTACACATATGAGATTACTATATAAGACTTTGCAGGCGCACTTTGCTCTCATTTCGAATGACGCCGTTTGCCAAATACAATTCGAGTTGTTCGAGCTATTAACTTCACCGAACGAATCGAATGAACGCACCGCTAGCGATTATCATTTAGAATTAACTCGCATCCCATAAACTGCAATAAAATGAAATCGGTGAGCTAACGATATAAAAATACTTCAATGACATTTGCATAATATTTGAAACAATTTGACTTTAAGTAAAAACATACTATACGCATTTTTTGTTTCAGATCATAGTAGTAGCATCACTACTTGCAAGCGTACTTGCTTACCACGACCCAGATCTCAATTACCACCTCAGTCAGGTGCAGAAAGGACAAGGATGTGGTGACTCGGGCTACTCGTACCCAGTGCCTGCCGCACAGCTGACCACCGGACTCGTTTCTAACCAGTATGGAGGTGTCGCATACCAACAGCAAGCGATACAAGCGGCCGCATACCAAGCTCCATTAGTCACTCAAGCTAACTACATTCAAACTGCTAATCAAAACGAATATCACGGCTACGCTACCTCTGCTGGATTATCTTCTGCTGCATCATCAGGCAGGACTGTGACTCCACTAGCAACCTACGCACAAGCTCCTATCATAGCTAAAGTTACTGCAGCTCCGTTAATTGCTAAATACTCTATATCGCCAGCTAGAACCTCATATGTGTCTAACAATTTACTCAGCCAACAATCGATATCTTTGGGTTCCGCAAAAGCATCTCTAAATTCCTATAGTATCCAATCTGGTGGCCCAGTTGTGTCTCAAGTATACGCCGCACCAACTGTTGGATATAAAGCATCTCCGGCGATTCAAGTTCAACAAACTCCTCAAATTGCATATGCCACTGCTGCTCCTGCAATCATAAATCAATATCAACAAGCGGGACCTGTTTATAGAGCACCAGCTCTTGCCACATCCCAATACATCGCCCCAACTGTGGAGGAATATCACGCTAGATCCGGGGTACAATACAATTCTCAATCAAACGCAGCATCTATTGGATACTCAGCATCTAAAGTGTCTCAGTATACACCAAGTGTTGCCACTCAGTATTTTGCTCCAGCAGTTTCTCAATACTCAGCTCCAGCAGTTGCTCAATATTCAGCACCTGCAGTTACTCAATATTCGGCACCTGCGGTAGCGATCCAACACTCAGCTCCAGCTGTAGCACAATATTCTGCGCCAGCTGTAAGTGTGCAGCACGCGGCACCAGTAGTGCAATACTCCTCACCTGTAGTATCAGTCCAGCGTTCACCATCAGTGGTTCAGTACTCAGCGCCGGCAGTGGCAGTGCAGCATTCTGCAGTATCACAGTATTCACAAGCGGCTCTAAGAGGACATGCATCTCTGGGAGTTAAGAATGTTCATACAGAGTTTTTGGAAAATTACGTGAGTATTTTTTTTTATTTTAATCAAATTAATGAAGTCGGTGTCAATTCCTGTCATGTATTTGCCTACCTATGCTTCTATAGAGTAACAAACAAGTATCATATAGACTACAAAAACGTGAATACAAAATGAGTCGCTCTTAGTGACCCAAAACAGCACACAATAAAGCTAAAAAAAAATAAACACATCCTAAAACCGCTTGATTATAAAGCATCAGTTAATATTAACACTACGGAACGTTGCTTCACGCGTGTTATTTCATAGCGTCAGCAATGCAATTCGCACGCATTGCTCATAGAAGTATTTCCGTCATGTGATTTTTTAAACGAGTTATCTTTGCCCTAAACAAAAGAGATAGTGGTATTTAGCGATACCAAATTTTATTTCTGCATCTGAGAAAAACCTCAAGGCGTTCCACTGACGTAAACAATTGTTTTTTTTACCACAAAACAGTACTTGTATAATCCCTGAAGCATTTTCTTTAAGTTTGATTTATTATTTAGTAACATTTACGTGCGATTATATTTCACTGTTGAAAGACGATGATTTATTGGTTCATTGCAGAACTCTAGTTATCAATTTATAGTTGTCTCTTTTAAATCTCGCTCCATCCCACACAAAATTCAAATTAAATTGACAAACTTACAATACCTAAGCTAAATACAATTATTTCCCAGGCTTTGTTATATTATCCAAAGCGAGACATTGACATTCAATAGGCGTGGCAAATGGTATTTATTGTAGGTGCTGAGATCATTAGGTCGTGTTGATCCGCTATCACTGACTTTGCTAAAAGCCATTGTCATTTACTATTATATATACATTTTAAATTACCTTGATTATGTATTAGTTGTAATGAAGCATTTTGATACTGTGAATAACCTTCAAGATATTTTGAAGTTGCTTTTAACCCATACGATACAACTAATTCGCAAAAGTTACTAAGGTGATATCTAAAGTTAACCAAGTTGTTTATTTGAGATTAATAAAAATTAAATGAGTAATGTTTTAAATCAAAAACATTAACTGCAGGTAAAATGATTTTTACATAACAGACAAGGACAATAACCTTAGCTTGCATAAACCAAATAAATCAACAAAGGGTTCCGATTATTAAATACGTCAGTCAATGCACGGGAGAATGGTACTCACTTATGACGTAATATGACGATACGAGATACAATTTGAATGCTACCGTTTTAAAAATAACATTTAATACGTGTACATTTTCAATACGTGTAATTTTAAAATGCATCAACCTGTAATTAAAATCCAATACAACATGAGCAATATAATAAATAGAAGACGCACTCAAAACTTTGCAAAAATGTTGAATAAAAATGGTAAATAATGTACGAAATATCTCACTTATAATGACTTTATTTATATCGCTTAAAGCACTCGTCTACTGAACATGAACTAATCAACATTTGTATTGCAAAAACCAAGTCAAAAGATAGCATGTGTAGGCAACGATTCGCAATTGATACACGCTTGCGGATTAGTTCATAAATCATAAGAAATCGCTTACATCGAAATGAAGCCCACAACTCATCAGTAATTTATCATCGTTGTAAACATACTTCCTTCAAAGATATAACGGGCGATAATTTTGAATGATAATACGGTTAGTTTTCAACGCGTTGTCAGAAATGAGACGAGACTTGCGACATCCAATCTATGTAATGTTAAGAAAATCAGTACTGCGTTGGAGGAATAGCGCAACACTAGATCATTGGCATATACGTCCGTCCCTAACTGACATCTGTCAATGTCATTAAGACCTATCATATAGAGCGCCATTCTGGCGGGAGGCAGTGGCCAGAGTGTTTAATTTAATTATGTTGTCACTGTTATATAATGTTCTTAAAAGTAAATAGTCAGGAAACTATTCCTTCCATTGCGATTTAAAGGCCTTTTAATGTTTTATATTATTTGCATAAGAACAGTATTTTACATAAAACTAAAATTTCACGTCTTTCATTTGTTTAATTTAGATATTTTCTATGTTTATTATCTTGGGCGATATTAGTTAATGCTATAAAAGTAAACGATGTTATTTTACTGATATTGAATAGGTTGATTCTCGAGACCGGTATATAAATTTTCACAATTTTTTTAATTCCATTTTTATCGTAATGGTCCTTCAGATGAGGTAAAAAAAAGTTTCATGTTATGTAAACGCAGGAAACAAGTATTTAGGTCTATCATGTTTAACTTCCTTATTGGCAATAGTGATCGTGTTCTGTTCAATCTATATCTCATTGTAAACGCTTTAATTCAATCCAATATTTCAACCGGCGATATAATCTCACGCCTATAGTTCCCAGATTCCATTTCAATAATATAAAAGGTCTTTGCATTTGAAATATACTTACAACCGAATAGTGAAACGAATAAAATATATCATTTCAATTAAATGAATTTAAACGTGACCTATTTAAGACACTGTTTCGTTTCAGTATACGGCTAGTGATGTAAAGGTCCTACGTAACGACAAAACCACAACGAGGTTGTCAGGAGTAATGTGAATAAGATGATTGATAGTAATGTAGAGGTGAAGAAACAATATGTAAGAATTTGAAGCAATTATTCATTCTCTAATGACACATTGGTGCAAGATGTGTTGAATAATTATTTCAAACTAAATTTTAATTAAAAGGTTAGCCTGAAAATCGCCCGCATTTTCGTAGTTTCTTTTTTAATAAATTTTTTTTTCACAGGACGCTCATCCGCGATATGCCTTCGAGTACGGAGTGAACGATCCCCACACTGGTGACATTAAGCAACAAAAGGAAGAGCGCGACGGCGATGTTGTAAGAGGTGAGAAGCGTTTTTATTTTTATACCATTCAATTAGTTTTAAAATAAGTTTAATTCAATGTTTTCAAAAGCGGTAAACCCGACGACCTTTAGTTACTTAGTGTTACAAGGTGTGACGCAATGTCGCATAAACATTATCTTATGAAATATTAACCGACGTCGGTTCGCCTCAATACATTTTTCATTGCTCAATTTTTTATTCATTATACCCTTGAATATTACACCGTGCAGGGATTTATTACACTTATCAATATCAAATAATTCATAAATTCTTACGTTGTACAACCATATTTGAATAGATAGAGATAAGCAATTAAATTACAACCATCACATAAAAGGTTAAAAACCAGTACAACCCTAGGGTAAATTTAAAGGTCGGCATTAAATGACGAAATTAAGTTTTGTCGCCCTCGTAGCGCAGCAAAGGAAGCTGAGACGGTAACAAAATTATCCGAGATTCTTATCGAGTTTGCGCAAAAATCATTGGATGCGCTCCAAAGTAGAAAAACATGCGCAGATTCATATGTGACGAATTATGATTATTGACGATGTAATAAGGGCCCAGCTCTATTAAAATACCCACCGTAGATAATATAACTTAAGAGGACGTAGCCACAAATTCCTGAACTTTCTTTTAAGACATCAAACGTAGAAAGAATACAAGCTAACCGCAAATGGGTGACATATATAATGTTGTTAGCATTATATCACCACTTAAGGCGCCGTATCAATAATTAATACGATACAATAAGTCATTACGCAATTAAATCAACCATAACAGTCTAGATGTAAAGATATAAATAAATTTATCCAGGTCAATATTCTCTGGTGGAACCGGACGGCTCGGTGCGCACGGTGGACTACGTCGCCGACTGGGAGACCGGTTTCCATGCCAACGTACACAATAGCAAAGACAAACACTAAACTGTAACACTTCCATAGGATACTACTGTAAAAATTGTAATCATGTCCTTTAAAAATAAGTTAAGAATATGTTAAATGTATATATAGAAAATACAAATAAACTAAGATCTCTATGATTTTTTTGTTGTTATTCTTATTACCCAATCATTAACAAGCTCAAGTTTAAATAGGTTGCCTGAGGATCTGGAGCACAACTTATAAAGGCGCCTAATAACGCCTCATCGCAAGACGTGTCTCATAAATAATACCGAGTAAACAATATCAGTAAGAGTATTGGAGGTTTGAAGGTTCTAAAGAACTGAAAATATGCGATTTTGTTAAATGAACTGTTTTCCAACTGTCGGTTCCAGGTTAAGTTCATTCTTTGTCTAAATTAAAGTTCTTTTTATCATTAATATTGTCTATTTTTTCCAACTAAGTAATGCAGATAAATTAGTTGTTGACCAAGTAATATTGAGTAATACGTAATATGTTGTCGCTTTCATTTCAAATTAGTTGTATTACTTGCTCCATCTTATTACGCAAAGATTGATCGTCACAAATAATATGATATATTAATTCCGCCAATTTTACTAAGTAAAAGTAGGTATAATCTAATTATTTTCGCATTAGTTACTTATGTCTCTTATGATTGCGAGAAAACAATATGCACCACCATTTTTCTATTGTAGTACATTTCATGAAATAATTCTGAATTTATCCAAAAGGTCAAAAAAGAACCTAAAATTGTAGGTGTTCCAATGTAGAAAAACATTTTCAATTATGCCTTCAGCTGTATCTTAATTATTTTTTAATCTGTAGACGTCTGAAACAAACGACAAGCACAAAAAACAGACAAAAATGAAACTAGTGTCAAAATTAGTGATGGGACTCGAGTGACTTTTTTTCACTCGAGTCACTCGGTACTGGTAACTTTCTCACTCGAATGCCACTCGAGTGAAGATAGGACTCGAGTGATTTTTATTGACTTGAGTCACTCGGAATATAAAACTCGAATAACCAAAATTTTAAAGCGAATATAAAATATATAAACATAGAATATTAATTTTTAAAAGCTACTCAAAAAATCTAAACAAAACGATAAAAATATTAATTAAATAAAATTTTCGTTTAAACTTAACCTGTCTACGTAACCAAGAAACCTCTTATATAAACTATCAGTCGAATTGAAATATTATAATGTAATACTAAAAAGTTTCCAATTTAATTTATTGTAACGAGGATTTTCATGAGATCAAAATATGAACAGTTTTATTATGTTCTTACACAATTTAGATAATAATAAATATGCTTTAAAATTAACTTCAATGAAGTTTAAATAAGTCAACAAAAGAACAGAAACAATGTATTAAAAAAAAAACTGAAATTGCTGTCAGAATTTCTTACTCGGCTCGGTATAAACCACTCTAATGGTTACGAGTCACTCGTAATTCGAGTCGACTCGAGTCACTTGAAACTCGAGTTGGCAAAAATTTCACTCGAGTCCGAGTAATGTAAAACTTACTCGAGTCACTCGAGTGAAAAGCAACTCGAGTCCCATCACTAGTCAAAATGACAGATCTGTTTATATTTGGCAATGACAGTTACCAACAACAATAACAATATTTAACAGCGTGATTTAACAACAGAATTATCTATTGATCAAAGTACAGACACTTCAGCTTCAGTAATATGGTTGTTACTGTTGCCTATGAATATTATCTTAACTATCTTTATTTTCAAACAATTCAACGATAAAATTGTACCTCTATATCCATTACCATGTCAATATCATACATTCCCAGAGTTACACAGGTAAATAAGTTTAAAGCAATTATTTATGATGTTGGAGTTTTAATATGTTTACTGGCACGCAACACTTTACACAAGTAGGGTGGGTTTTTTTTTAATATTGAAACAATATGTATTTAAAATGTTATAAGGAATTGTACAATTAATGTTTAAGAATGACTTCTCATCTCGATACGTACCGCGTAACATCGTAGGATATATGAAATAGGAGATTGTATAAAATGTGATTGTTTGATGGTTATAATATACTTATTAACTATGTGAAGACAGTGTATCAATAGTAACAAAACATATAAAAACTCCAACATATAAATGTAAAAGCATTTTATTAAGGGTACTTTTAATATTTTCAGCTAGATTCTGTACAATTGGATGAGCAAGTTGAGGACTTATTCAAACAACTGTTATTTAATGCTACCAAATTTCTAGAGGTTTGTATCTATTATATTTCGACTAATTATTGTGTTTTTTGTTTTATTATTTCAATAGTTTAGATGTAAAATCAGCATTTCTTTAAGGAAACAGTAAAAATTTCACAATAACATTCAATTTTCAGCCTGGAATCCTTCAGCCAATTTTACCTGAGCTTGAACTCTTATTAAGATCTTGGATATTCAAGTACTCATTATGTGACAAGAAATGTACATTTGGCCAGGAAATGTTATCCTTGAAATATGACACCACAAACCTTTCAAAAAGCAAATTGTATTGGTACTACGGCTATACAATAGGTTTAAGATATTTAAAAGACAGAGCCCTGTATAGTTTAACTTCAAATATAAAAGTGCAAAACTTTTGCACTAAATTAGAAACATTTCAATTGATAGGAGATATTTTTAACTTCCTAAGATTTATACAGACTGGGAAATATCCGGTTTTAATAGATTTTATACTTGGACTTGAACTGACTGCAGATAAACTGGCAAGGGAAGACCTTACAGATCTCTCCTGGACTCGTGAACTGTTATGGCATAATCTAATTGTAAGTCAGTTTAAATACTTTATTTCTTGATGCTTTATTTGGTGACCTCTAAACAATTCAACTGTTGTTTCTATCAAATTATGTATATGTATTGATGTGTTTGATTTTCAGGAATTAATAGGTACAGTGGTTTCTCTGGTCAATTTGTTTGGGTTAAGAAGAAAACTGAGCAATACTTTAAAATATGTTTGGTGGCGGAAACATGTTCGGTCTGTCGGAGGAGCAAAACCACCAACAATGACAATCAATACTGTTTGTGCTTGTTGCTCAAACAAACCAGTACTACCTCATGTGATGGGCTGCTCACATATATTTTGTTATTATTGCTTATCGGTAAGGTAATTTAACAGATAAACTAATTACTGATTGGTTGATGACTACAATTGATATGTTTTTTTTTAGGCAAATAAAGCTGCTGATCCTGAATATGAATGTCCAAAATGTTATTTTAATGGAAATGATATTACTAAATTTAGTATAATGTGATGGGAATGCTATAAAGTGATGAAAAATTATTTTTAATATGAATGAAAATAGAATACACTAATCAAGTCAAGGGTATTAAAGGTTGTGATTTAATGCATTTTTATGTTTAATTTTCCTTTCATAGTTTCAAAGGCTGCTGCCGATAGTAAACTTTTCATAGCATTTTTATACAGTGCATAGGCAAGTCCAAGCGTGTTAAGTATAGCGTTATGTAAACTAAATCGTAATGTGGGCTAAACGCAGCAAAATATCAATTGTTTTAGCCGATATTTGATCTCTCTCGAATGATCATTTCTTTGAAGTTCTTTCTTCTGTTTAATAAGTTTCTGCTAAAAGTAAATGAGTTTCAGGTTTCATAAGAAAATCTACAGTACACCGAACTTACCAACAGAACGTAACTTTTTTTTCCTGAGAATATTTTAACATTTTTTATCTATGACTAAATTGACCATTTTTAATCTTTAAAAATCTCTATAGTCAATGCTTTTTGGTTATGGTTCAAGAGGCAATGTCAAGTGTGTCAAACGAATTTTAGATTGTTACTGAAGTTTTCAGATCTATTGAGCTATAATTACGAAATAGTTATACAATTTTGCAGAATTTTATATTAAAAATTTATAAGTATGGTTATAGTGTTATAGAAATAGTAAAAGAACATCCACGAAAATGGTTGTTTCACCGCAAAGCCCCGCTGGCGAAGCTCCAAATGTGCAAGGTTCTAAAACCAATATGGCCTCCAAACAAACTTCTGTTGCCGATACAAGAGTTGAATTAGCAGAATTAGTTAAAAGAAAAGCCGAAGTAGCCGTGAGTACATATTAAATCTTATGCGTAACATTTATATCGATTCATATTGAATGTCGATTTATCAAAATCAATAATAAAAGAACTATTTGTTATTGTTTATTTACTTGTCAAAAATGTTTTTATTTTAGGAAACTTTGGCTAGTTTGGAGCGACAAATATACGCTTTTGAAGGCTCATATTTAGAAGATACTCAACTGTATGGTAATATAATTCGTGGATGGGATCGCTACCTCACAACTAACAAGAGTACAAATTCCAAAGCTGATAAACGTAACAGAAAGTTTAAAGAAGCTGAGCGGTTGTTTTCTAAATCTTCTATAACATCAATGGCTGTAAGTATTCTTAGCAATTTAATGTTACATCTTGATAAAATGAAATATTGCCTACTAAACTTGCATAAGGTTTATTTTTTATGATTATATTATTACTCATGCATTACCAGGTATAAAGTTAAAATAATTATTCGAATGTGGTCTTGATGAAGGCTCTCCAAATCACATCTTTTTCAGTTGCCCCCGTCTATCTTCCTCCCTCTATGATCTCATTCCTCTTGATATTCCTCGCCCCGTTGATCTCAAATCGCTTCTTTCCCTTGTGAACTCTTCTTTCGTTTATATTCTTAGTTCATGTATTAACCACAACAATATTAAGCTGTAGATTGTCATTTTTCCACCTAACTACTGTATATACATCGCGGTTGTCTTAGTTGTGTTAGAGTATTATATGTACTTGACATTGGCGAAATCTCTAAGGAAATGCCATTAACACAAAAGTGAAGTGAAGTGAAAATAATTTTTTTTTAATTCTTTTCTTTCCAACAGGCAGTTAGTGGACTTGTTGATCCAGCGGAAACAAAAAGTAAGATTAATACTATGATAATTTTAAAAATATTACCTTTTTTAAAGTCTTGTACAAAATTGATATTATTTTTAACAGATGAGCGAAATAGCGAAACGGAATCTCAGACAAATGAAGATTCATCCGATACACAATTGAGCGGACTGAACTTAGGTAATTTGAATCACACAACAATACATGGCTCTACAGAGAGTATTGCATCCAAGCCATCCGGGAAACAGCACACTAACGGAATTATCGAAAAAGCAATGAGTCAAACAAAACAAAGTGCAACTCAAAAGATGGCATCTGGTATGTTACAGAAGTCATTTAACAATGACACTAAAATGCTCTCTGCAGTTGGCTTAGACAGTAGACCCGGAACTCCAAAAGATAAAGATTCTGTTCTCGGTATTGCAAAGGGCGATGCAGCACTGAACTCATTGAAGCATAAACTCACTAACAGCAATAGTAATAGTGTAAAGAAAAATAACAATAAAAAAGCTAGACATAGGTAATTAATCGGACTTAAGTCATTCGGTGCCACCAAGTCATCAATTTGTGATGATAGCGAACTTTCAAATAGATTGTAGTGGCATAAAACATTAGGCAAGCAATTTAAAAACGAAAAAATGCCTTACCTTCACTGCCAAAACAATGAGGGCCTTACCATAAAATAGTCAAATACATTTAAGCTTAAACATACATGAACCATTTTTTACCGCGACTAGCACTCAGTGTGGATTTTTGACAAATTGTAGTTATTACATTATTATATATAGGCTTGCAAAATGCAATTTTAACCAATACCAATATAGTACTTATACAGAAGTAGTGCAGTTATACATATTTATGGTAAAATATATAACCATGTTGACATCCAATATCAGCAGTGGTCAAAGTGTGTTTTACTAAACAGTGCCTAACTTTTTTGGTAGTACAATGAGTGCTGATGCCAAATGAAATAAACAATAAGAATACAATTTTATAAGTAGTTTTATTTCTCTTAAATTTTCAAATTTCTCATAATAAGCTTTTGTAAATATCTCTTTGGCATAACTTAAATATTACATTGTTTAATCTTGTCTGGAATTTACCGATCTTAATATAGTTTGTTTGATTCTTGATTCTGAAAAATAAAGAAATCAAATAGAGTTGTGTGTTTTATTTTGTGGTAAACTTTTAATCATGTTCTCCCTGTCCTTATCCTACTTCCGTAGGGTTGAAACACTTAGTTTTCATTGTCCAGGTTAATCTATCATCTCAGTTGTCACATTTCATGCAATCCATACATCTCTTTCTAGGTCTACCTTTATAAGTGATCCTCCATACTCATAACTCTTAGAACAGACAAGCATCATTCATGTGCAATTCGGAATTGGAAACATATTCCCAATATATTTAAAATCAATATTTTTTAATACTGGATATAACATAGTAGAGAAACAAATGTTTTATTTGTTTACAAAATAAAATTGCTTTCAAACCCCACTTGTATTATTAATGAAAATACTTACGTTTTAAAACTTTAGGCAAATCTCTTATTGGCCCACAATATCTTACAGATACATAGAATATTAGAGGCAATAATGATATCACTCCAGCGCTGCACAGAAATATAATTTCAGGTGTTATTCTTAACTTGCAGCAATTGAAAGTTTTACTCCAAATACTTCTTGTAGCATTCATCTAGAAAAGAGCAAATGTAATATTTAGTTGTTTTCATAATTTGTATATTTTTATCTAGGTAATTAAAAAACTTACGGAATCAACAATATCCATACAAACAGAATCCACTCCAATGGAATCAGTGCTTAAAGTTGCATAAAATGAATCTAACTGAAGATAGAATTGCATACATTTTTCACACACTGTATTGTTATTTTCTGGATCATAATTGTTAGAGAAACAGTTCATTGTGTCATTAAACAATGTAATAAAATGATTTATATCATTTTTTATCACTGGTTTATCATCAGTCCAGTTGAAGCAATCTAAAAATAGACAAACCTTAAAACATTGTTTTACATTTAAATTTTAAATAGGGATTCTTCACTTACTGTTGCAATTTCCCTTTTCCCAAACTGCTGATATGCTGTCATGATATTGCAATACCACATTCAATCTATCATGTGACATAAACACAGATCTGCAAGATGTGCCATTAACAACAGTTTTAAGAAGCTCTTGATATTTGTTACGAAAACAAACATAATGATCAACACATTTTTCACACAATCTTACTGGTCTAGCATTTAAAATTGAACACATTGTCAAATTAGATGCACTCTGTGAAAACGATTCTAAAATGTCGTAGCATTCCTTTGGATATGAATACATATCTTTCACCAGTACCATATTAAATGATTCGTGTTTTCCCTTGTTGTACCTGAAAAACATAATTGATATATAAAATGTTTTGTACATTTACTATTACTCAAATAATTTGTACTACTTTATATTAGAAACTTACAATAAAGAAAATCCATTGTAATAATTTTCTTCTTCACTTACAGCACAGTCTACACTTAAATTATATGGATAAAGCAAAAATAGGACATAGAATCCAATCACTATCCCATATGTACTTAGCATGGTAATAATTAGTTCATAAATTAATATTTACAATGCAAACGTGATACTATATAGCAGAAAAGAAAAAGATATTGTTATTAATCTATTCAAAACAAAATTCTTTAAAGAAACATTACAGTCGTATTTTCTTATTTTGGTAAATAGTGACAGTTGACAGCGACAGTTTGACACATAGGGATGACCATTGAATCAACTTTTGAACACACATCAATGTTTCATTCATTGACCGTTTTTATTCAACTACTTGAATTTAACGTAAATATGCAACAAAATGTCCAATCGTCTTTTATTTTAGACCACCAGTTTTTGAGTCTAACGTTTTGAATGTCTGATTAACTAGTTGACTAAATCCACTAGATTTTCTACTAGATAAAAATTAACGGTTTCGTTTCATTGACATCAACTGACAATCCATCCCCACCAACATCCCTACCCACACATGACATTAAAATATTTTTGTTAAAGGGTATTCGCATTACACGATTTTTCTTAAATTCACTATATTTATTTAAATGTATGACAGCTTATAATTAACAAAAGTATGTGATAGCCACAGTTTAATGTTTTAGATGCGAGAACGGAATCTTTTAATTTCCATTTTGACATTGACTGTGGTTGTTAATGTCAATGTCAAACTTGAAATATGAAAACAACAACAAATAGAGACCATAGCAATTATAATTATGAAATTTAAAATATACTACGATTGCATTATTATAGAAGAAACTTTACTGTGCGTAAATGTGATATAAAAAACAAGAATCATAATTTTTCATGGAGATGGAAATCAGTGAACCCACACCTGAAGCTTTACAAAGAAAATTATATTTTTTACTTGAACAATTACAGGACATGGCACGAGAATTACCACCGTAATTATAATTTATTGTTTTGTTTTGTACTTTACAAGAGGGAATGTTGCATTAATATCTTAATTGTAAATAGTTTTGCTTAATTGTATTAAAATGTGAACAAAACACTTTTTTTCTAGAAAATACCAAATGAGAGTACCTATAGAGTTACTGTCTGGATTAGCGAATTGTCTGCTGAATGATACTATATTTGAAATTGTGAAAGGATTAATGGAAATTCAACATGTCACTGAAAAACATCTTTTCCAGCAAAGGTTACAAATAATTAACAACCATACATGTAAGATTGGTTTGTTGCTTTAAACTTTATAGCTTTGAAATATAATCTAAATCAATTATTACATAAAAAAGGACTAACAATATTCATTCACAACATACAATATTGGTTGCATTATTTATGTAGTTAAGCCAAGATCTATAGTTTTAATTGATATAATTTTAACTGAGCTTATTATCTTAGGAAAATCTTTTAAATACCTGTTTTAGTGGAAATACAAGAAATGATGACAAATACTGCCCCTGAACAGCAAGAAGTTCCGAAAACTAATTTATTGAGAAGGCACAAGGAAGAACTTAAACAAACTGATATGAAATTAGTCCTTCAATTGGATCAAAAGGTAACACACAATTAAAATGAAATATGTATCAATAAACTTCCACAAACTATTGGACTGACTGTCCAATTGACTATTCAAAATACGAGTATAAAACTGCCTCATCATTCCAAGTCAATGCCTTAAATCTATACATGTTGCTGTCTATTTCTGGGATCAAAAGTAGCCTATGTGCTTCCAGACTCCTATACAGCTATGTCAAATTTCATTGAAATCTGTTAAGCAGTTAACGCCACAAACACAGCCGTGTTGTGTAACGGTCTGTCCTCTGTGGTATTTCCAAACCAATACGACTTAGGGTCCTTCAAGAAGCGAGCCTACAATTTCCTCAACGGCTGGCAATGCATCTGTAGTTTCTCTGATGTGGTGGATGTTCATGGGTGTCATAGACCACCTCGGTGTTCTCGCCGCTCATTTGCCCCCTTTCATTATATTAAAAAAACTAACAAACATCTATCCATCAGTAAGATATTTCTTTTCTAGGTAAGTGACCAACAAGATACATTAGAAAAAGCAGGAGTGCCAGGTTTCTTCGTGACTAGTAAACCAATTGAAGTGAAAGTGCAAATGTATCTACTTGACTTTATATTAAGATTAAGTAAAATGGATATTCCACAATAAAAATATTTATCATATATGTTGGCTTTTAGTGTACCACTAGCTGTTGCCCGCGACACTGTTCGCACCCGAAATTTAAAAAAGCTTAGTAAGTAGCCTATGAGTTCTTTCAGAATATGTTCTACATTTGTGCCAAAATTCAAGATCCTTTAAGTTACACAGGACAAACATCCAGCCATCCATCTAAACTTTCGCATTTATAATATTAATAAGATTAATATGTTATATGAACTGAAAATTTAGAAGTAACGCTGAAATAATACAGTTACAATAAATAAAAGAAAAATTTGTGCCTAAAATGTTTATTGAGGCATTTTTACAAACATCAATGTTTAGTACAAATATCACCTCTATTCCTACTTTTGGTATGTCAAGGGATTTTTAAAAATACTATTACAATGTTACATTTTTATAACCATTAATACTAAAATAGATTTACAAAGTGTTGATACAAATGGACAAGGAAATTATACATTTATGTGTGATTTAAAATTAAATTTGAACAAACTTGACTTTAATATGACCAATAATTTTGTCAATATTTTGACTTTAAATTTAATTATAATTTTTTGTTATAAAAGTAAACTTTAAGTCCTAAGACTCCATTGAATACTTCACAGCTTAATGAAATGTTGAAAAACATATTAAAAAACGAAAAACCTAAGTCAAGCTTGTATGAAATCTTTAAACGAATGATTAATTTTTTTAATAATAATTTTTGATATTTTTTTTGAGCAAAACTTAAAGATTTATTGCAAAAAAAGTAAAAAACCCAACAATTTTCCATTGTCTCGTTCACACATTTGTTGAATCACTCGACAAAAAACTAGTCTAGTATCACACAATAAAATTGAACACTAACTAAATGATTACAATTTATAAAATACCGTTCGTTACATCTTAAATAAGTTATAAATAAAATTGTGCTTCCTTTTTTCATTTTTATAAATAAATAATTAAAAAAATATTGTTATACAATAACCATCACCTATAAAGCACTTAATAATGTACTTTTTGGTTTTATAATTTGTTAAATTTTAATTTAAAGTGTTATATCAATATAATTTGTGTGTTTTAAATATATTTGAATATAAAATCTACAATACACAGAAAAATCAAGAAACAACGGAAAAAAAAACTGTTTTTAATTTAGTATTAAACAATAAATTGCATGTTTTAAAGACATTAAGAAACATAAAATATAGGATGAATTGTATTTTACTGCAGACGAGCAAAGTTTAAGGATGCAATTAGTAATATCAGTTCATTAAAAGTAAGAAATATATAGGTTTTATGTATTTAATTTACGTAAGTTGTACAATTATTGTATATGCTTCAACAATTACAATGTTTATTACAATACAAAACAGAATAATAAAAAATAAAATTTGTGCATGAAAAAATCTTACTGTATTTTAGAAATATAATTAAGTATAATTTTATCAAAAAAAAAAAAAAAAAAAAAAAAAAAAAAAAAAAAAAAAAAAAAAAAAAAAAAATTACTTTATTTTTGTACACATAAATACTTAGATATAAAATATATCATAACTCTTATTGCATTTGGATTATTTTAACTGTATTTTACTGTTTTTAGTTTAAACAGCAATCAGAAATTACAAAAAAACGGAAACATAGATTTGATTTCTAATTATACCATTAAAACAGAATTTTAATTCATAAACAATTGGTTTCTTTCTTTATAAAGTGTATATAATGGTATAATTGGAAAAATACAAAAAAGAGGAGTAATTTACTTCTTTTCAGTTCCATAGGACGAGCCCTGGCTGATTTGTGTGATGCCGATAGATTTCTGAAGCAGGATATAGACTGAAAAATAATGCATTTATATGAAATAAATACTTTTACTTAATAATAAAAAAAAATACAAAAAAAAATCTTAAAGTTTTAACAATAGTGTAATAAATAACTTATAATAATAAATATCTTGTTGAATAGTTAAACGTGAACCTTAACATTTCCTACAGAAATTGCGTTACAAAAACATTTACGTTTTTTTTTAAAATACAATGACAAGAAATGTATGTAAATCATGTTTTTCAGCTGTGAAAAATCATCATTAACATATTTACTTCAAAATTCACAATTTGGAAAGAACCTCACACCTGAATCGGCTAATATTTATTACATACTAGCTTACGCCCGCGACTAATCCCCTGATGAATTAAAAAAAACTTAGTAAATATATAATAGCCTATGTGTTCTTCAAGACTATATTCTACATCTATGCTAAATTTCATCCAGATTCGGTAAGATGTTTTGGAGATACGTAGTAACATCCATCCATCTAAACTTCCGCATTTATAACATTAGTAACAACTACGATGGCTTTTGCCCGACTTTGCGTGGAATTAAAAAAATGTCTATGTGTTTATGTTCAAAATCTGTTTTAAATTTCATCGAGATCTGTTAAAAAGATACCTTCTCACATTCATCCATCTAAACTTTTGCATTAATATTGTTAAGATAGCAAAAAAAAATTAAAATATACTTACAAGCAGCAAGTATCGCGCCTCCGATGGTCAAATAAAGCAGTTTCCCACTGAACAGTAATCCAATCAGATAGTAAAGCATCGGCGTGAGAGTGATGATCGCCCATCCCAATGTATTGATGAGCGAATACACGCGAGGTGGCAATTGAAAACTCTCTATTCTTTCTACACCGGATTCCGTGAAAAAGTCACCCGTGTTTAAGAACGAATCTTGCATCTTATCCTGAAAAAAAAAACAAAACGTTTAAAAGAAAAAAAAATGTAATTGATAAAAACACTAGCTGTCGCCCGCGACGTCGTCAACACTGAATTAAAAAAATGGTCAAACAGCCTATGTGTTTTTTCAGTCTATGCCAAGTTTAATGGAGATCCGTTCAGCTGTTTACGAGATACTATCTAAGAAACATTCATCCAAATCCAGACATACAAACATTCATATTTATAATGTTAGTAATAAGTAAAATTTAACGTAACGAATCAGTCGCCACTGTAATATAAATTAAATAAACATTTTTTCAAATAGGATTTAGTTTTTGTAAAGCAAACAAGTAATTAAGGCAGAAATTTTTAAATTTCATCAGAATTGTAATTTTGAACATGTAAAATAAAGTATAGTTAAAATAAAATAAAATAAAACACTATTTATTGACCAAAAAAATCACAAGAAAGAAAAACAAAATTTACAGAACATATTAATGAGACAAAAACAAAAAAAAAAAATAATTATTGGCCAAAAGGAGAAGGCTCAGCTGATGCGGTCTCCAGCTTATCACTGAAGGCCGCGCTGGTTTTCAGTTAAATTATATACAATAGATAACTAATGAAGTAGGTACACTTTGTTTACAAAGTTTAGGTCTACACTTACAGTATACTAAAATTACGTTCATTAGGACAGGTGAGACCAAAACGTGTATTGACAGATGATAAATAACTTGGCAACATACAAACTGGTAATATGAGTTTTAACTTCGATGCTAAATTTTAGTACTTTAAAAATTCAAATAAACTAAATTGTCTTAACAGATTTATATTTATTATAATTATGATTAACTAGCTTTCGCCCGCAACTCCGTCCGCATGGAATTAATAAAAACAAAAATCTGTAGCCTATGTGTTCTTCCAGACTATCCTCTACATCCAAATTTCATCGAAATTCGTTTAGGCGTTTGGGCTACAAACTCTAACAAACATCCATCCATCAAAACTTTCGCATTTATATTAGTATGAAGTATGCTTTAATATTAAAAAATACTTTCTCAAGAAATACGCTTAATTAAATTTGTACAAAAAATAGATCGGGTATTTTTATTTATTTATTGCAGTCTCAATCACAAGAGGTCATAAAACGACGTCGTAGCACATCAATTGCCAACGTCGGGTTAGTAACAATGCATATCAAATATCTATCATTTCCAGAGTTTAAAAAAAAATTGAACCAATGTAAATACATAGTATTTTGGATTCAGACGACAGTTTTATATTATGTATTTTACATATTTTATTGTTGATTTTAGTTTGCGCAGATTCACACGTTACAAAAGTATCTTCTTATAATCAGTAAATTTTAAATATAATTTTTAGTTTCTCCTTTGACAAATGAGATAATAAAAAGTGTACAATTTTGTTACGTTATGTATATTTATTTATAACTATTGCACGAAGTGATTTGAATAATCACCATTGATATCGCAGATTAATGTACTCACGTACATTGTGCTTATTTGCAAAATTATTGTTTTTTAATTCTCACGTATTCATTTTAAAATATTTCGGTTTCAACTGCATTTAAAAGTATAAATTATTCCTATTAGAATAATTTATCTTAATCTTAAGTACTGAAAATTCATTATCCGACCAAGAGAAAAGACATGCCTCTCTCTTACATCCATACATATCCGAGTTACATCTTATCACCTTTCAATAAAAGAGAACAAAAACATAAATAATTATGACACATAATAATTTTTGCTTAAATACAAGATTACATCAAACTTTAATTGGCTGTTATCAGAGATTTATTGTATGTTTATATATATCACTAGCTTTTGCCCGAGACTTTGCCCACGAATTAAAAAAGAAAAGTAGCCTATTTTTACGTATCGTATTCTTCCATCCTCTTCTCTACATCTGTGGCTTATTTCATCGAGATCCCTTCAACAGTTTAGGCTACAAATATCCATCCATCAGTATTTTATATTTTACCTTAACGACGAACAGATCGTGTAGCCATTTTGATGCGTCGGCTTCGTCTTCGGGAACATCTTCAACTGGTATACGTTGTATATAGAGGTGTGCACGCACCGGCTTGCCATATAACAAGCTTAGTAACGTTGGAGGAGGCTGGGAAACACAAACATTGTTAAGTCCCGCTGAGCGTAGATTAAGGAACAATTTACTTTGGGTCCACCTTAACGAACAATTGGAGATTCTAACAGCCTTACAAAGTTAAACTTAGGAATTAAATGAGTATAAGCAAAGTTTGTACTAATATTTGCTTATACTTAGTTTATTTCTAACTTTAACTTTATACCGCGTTTATTTGTAAGGCTGTGAGACCAGTGACAATTTCTATTAAATTAGTGCGGGTCACACCTTTGAGTAAAATATCGCACAACTGTTGCGATTGTCGATTGTTTCGCAGCTAATTCAACTGTTTAGTTGCACAACTAAACATCGAGTAGTGTGCGCGCCATATAAGCTCATACGAATCAAAGCGAGACTAAACAGTTATGCGATAGTTTAGTTACAGGTGTGCAAAATCGGCGAATTTTGTTTAGAAACGAGCTGTCGCCTGTAAACGTCGGTAGTGTGGATTTAAAAAAAAGGTCTATAACAATCCCGCGTGCATCAGCTACTTTCCAGTCAAAGTCCCGTCAAAATTGGTACAGTCGTTTCGGAGATTACCCGGAACAAACACGGCTTACGGACAGACCGACAAAAAAAAATGCGATTTTTGGTATCAGCAACGGAAATACATCATTTTCGCGAAATCTATAAATTTTCTTTTGATACGTATGTATCAATTAGTATCTGTACAGATACAGATACTAATTGATACGTATGTATCAATTAGTATCTGTATACATACAGATACTAATTGATACGTATGTATCAATTAGTATCTGTATACATACAGATACTAATTGATACGTATGTATCAATTAGTATCTGTACAGATACAGATACTAATTAATAAATGTATAGATACAGATACTAATTGATACTGCACTGTTGCTCGCGACTTTGCCCGCGTGAAACTAAAAACTAGCCTATAATTACTCACAGACAAATTACCTTTCTAAGGGTAAAAGAATTTTTAAAATTGGCCCACTAGTTTTTGACTTATTTCCATACATAGAAAAATACAAATCTTTCCTCTTTATAAACGAGTATAGATGTAAAAATTTGGACACATATCCAACTGTGTTGCAGCGACATATATTTACTGAACGTTATCAACCGCGAATGCTCCTATACATCACTGTTACAATGGATTTGATTATGGAACAGGTTTCGTAACGTTCAGACACCATTCCATACGAAGAAGTCAAGATAACTAGGCCTTGAACCAAAATAAACTGATAGCAATTAACTGTTTACCGTAATAACAAACGTCAATAAACACATCATTGAAAAAACTCGCAAACGTCTTGTGGACTTTGATCTTTCAGTGATGTAACTAAATATTCAACTAAAAAAAAAAAATAGAATATCAACACAATGCGAATTCCTTAAAATATTTGCAGGATATAATTCTTGTTATTTCGCTAATCTTGTTTTGGAATTAATTATTTCCTTATTATGAACCCAGTATATCTATACTTCTATACCTATACTATTATAATAAAGCGTAAACACACACTTCTTTGTTGCCTAAGATGTTAGCAATTACAGCATATTTTTGAATAATTCTTTTTTTAATAAAAAGCCCTACACTTACGTTAGCTTTAGGCTATATATTTTCATGCCATTAAACTTAGGGGGTAAATATTTTGGATAAAAACCCTAATGTGGGAAAGAGACCATAAGTTGCTGCAAACATCAAGAAAGATTGCTAAGGTTTGTCATATCATGTCATGTCATTTTGACATTTGCAATTGAGGATTTGACAAATAAAACAATAAAATAAAATTTTTATAATTTCACGCGGATGAATCCGCACGCGAACAGCTAGTTTTACTAATAAAAACAAGTAATAACAAGAACGATAATTCAGGCTAAAATAAGCATTAGTGCTTTGTATTTAAAGCCACATATCATATTAAACTTAACAGACCGACGACTGTAAAATCTGCGCAGTTTAAACTGTAGGTGTGGGCACTTACCTTACAGTCCCGTTCAAATGCCAACTGTATATTATAAATAGCGGGTATTTTGCCTCTGAAATATTGCAAGCTGGTAGTAAATCCTCTAGTGCGTGGGGTTAAATGGTGCTTGAGAAGGGGCAAATTCTTTTCCTTAGCAAACTTCAGTGAGGCCTCGTGCTTCGTTGGCGTATAACGTGTCCCTTCCGGAGTCATTAATAGCTAAAAAGACATTTTTTTTTAATTTAATTTAATTGGTATAAAAAATCAGAATGTGCTAATTATTTTTAATGTTATTTATTCCGGTTTCTAGTAACAGGATAAATGTTTATTTTTATCATTTGATATTATTAATGTTATCACAACTTTACTTTGATACGCGTAAATAATCCACTCACCCATACTGGATCCGGGTAGTCACAAAGTTCTGATATTTGGTGCTTTATAATTTCCTTATCTTTTTCAAACGATCTCTCCAAGAAGACGAACTCTGAAAATTTCCACATCCAACCAATAGGAGGCATGTATTGTATTGCTTTTTTTGCATAGGCCTTACAATTCTGAAACAAATAAATTTGTCGAGTTAGACCTACAGTGTAATAAATTTAGTTTTTTTTAATGTAATAAGATGGCAAACTAGCAAGCGGCCACTTGAATACGCCAAAATGGCGAAGCGACCGCTGTCCATAGACATCCGCAATTGCCTACCCTTAATTGACGGAGCAGGACACGCACATAAAGAGGATATTTCCCCTTCTTATGCGTGTCCTCCAGCATCAAATCACTTTCGTTATCCATCCTTTCCTTATAAGAAAAGTAAGGAAAGGGAAAGAGAAAATTACGCCTCCGGCACCACACTCATCAGTCGAAACGCGGAACCCACTTTACGCCTGTCTTCTATGTGGTCGTGGTATTACACAGGACGAGCCGGCCCATTCGTGCAAAGATGTTAAAGCGGGCTCTACCACTGTAATAGTATAGTATAATAATATTGAAGTCTACTAGACTCGACGGAAATCTATGGATTAGTTGATGAGAATGAGATTATTTGTGCAATTTAATAGGCTGAAAGTTTACAGTCAGCTATGAATGTGAATTTTTACGTACAGTTGCAACTTTCGATTGTAGCCACATCTGTTTAAATAGTAAACATACATTTGTCTGCTTTCAAGAGTCCAGACTAATAAATTAACTCTATCAATATTGTTAAATAAGGTTGTCAGGACAACGACCTAAACCATCACGTACCGATAACGTGCTTAATAAATTGTATATTATCAATTATGCCAAATTAGGTAATTTCGATAATGATTAACAACGTGTAATGTTTCTACTCGACCGAAGTAGTGACTAGTCCTTTATCATATTACATAAAAGTTCTTTTAATCTCTTCCTTCATATTATAAAACTAGCTGTTTCCGTGCGGCTTCATCCGTATGCAATTATAAAAACTTTATTTAATCGTTTACATTTGTTAGATTCTCAATTGTAAATGTCAAAATGCACAAATGACATTTGCTTCCTTGATGTTAGCAGGTTGTAGTTTCTGGTCCCTGTCACACTTGATGGTTTTTTTTTCAATTTATTTACCCCCTAAGTTTAATAGCGTGAAAAAAGATATATAGCCTAAAGCGTGTCGTAAGTGTAGGGCTTTTTATTAAAGAAAGATTTATTCAAAAATATGATGTGATTGCCGACACCCTACACCACAAAGTAGTGTGTGTTTACGCTTTATTATATTAGTATAGATATGGATAAAATCTCGATATAAATCTTAATAAGAATAAAAATTCCCACTCAATACAATTTAAAAATAAGATAAGAACCTCCTTGATCTGCTACGGTCAATGATCTAGGTCGATGGATGGCAACTGGCTGAATGGAAACTCAAAGACTCAATCCATTATTGTCGCGTTCAAAAGCAACAATATACAAAACATTATTGAAGTAAAACATCATTTTAAAATGATGACTATATTTTTTCTGTTCCATAGAATCTTTAAGATAGATTTAACTGTAAAAATAACGGGTAGCGAGTAAGTTTGTTCAAATCAATGTAAGTCACGTACACTTTTGTTTCACGTTTGGGAAAATAAAGTAATTGAAAACATATTGTAACATTGAAATGTAAACTTTGACCCGTGTTGTTAAATAATAATGTAATAGGAAACAAAGGTAATTTATTCTAGAAACATACATTTTTGTATGACGTCTTACTTGTATTACAAATGTAAATAACATTGCTTTGTGTTTTACTTATCAACACGAATACACGAGCCTTGTTAAATTTTGATAATTTATAGGATGAAACTACATAGTATCAACCAATATTAACAAAAAAATAATAGATCCTACTACTATAGTATTGCATTATCTATGACGCTAAATCTTATCCGATTTCACCAAGCGTAAAGTTAATATTTCGTATTCTGAAGAAAGTTAAGATGCAATTCAGAAAAATGTATGCATACAATTATACTCCTTTCTAATACCACCTGGCTTTAAGGGGCTGTATTCGGGACAATTTGCGTTTTTTGGGGGGAAGAAGTAGGCGCGCGCAAACAATGAGCGGGGTGCACCGCACGGTTAGACCGCGTGAGTTAGTGATGGGACTCGAGTGACTTTTTTTCACTCGAGTCACACGGATTATAAAACTCGAATAACCAAAATTTTAAAGCGAATAAAACAATATTAATTTAACATAGAATATTATTTTTTAAAAGCTACTCAAAAAATCTAAACAAAACGATAAAAATATTAATTAAATAAAATTTTCGTTTAAACTTAACCTGTCTACGTAACCAAGAAACCTCTTATATAAACTATCAGTCGAATTGAAATATTATAATGTAATACTAAAAAGTTTCCAATTTAATTTATTGTAACGAGGATTTTCATGAGATCAAAATATGAACAGTTTTATTATGTTCTTACACAATTTAGATAATAATAAATATGCTTTAAAATTAACTTAAATGAAGTTTAAATAAGTCAACAAAAGAACAGAAACAATGTATTAAAAAAAAATACTGAAATTGCTGTCAGAATTTCTTACTCGGCTCGGTATAAACCACTCTAATGGTTACGAGTAACTCGTAATTCGAGTCGACTCGAGTCACTTGAAACTCGAGTTGGCAAAAATTTCACTCGAGTCCGAGTAATGTAAAACTTACTCGAGTCACTCGAGTGAAAAGCAACTCGAGTCCCATCACTATCGTCGGTCTTCGCGGCCGTGTCCTTAACATCGAACGCCGCGAAGCGCCATCCCGACTCCGATTTAGATTTTTACATTAAGTTTATTTATAACTAGCTGTTGCCCGCGACTTCGTCCACGTGGTATTAGAAAACATACGAACTATATAAATAACAAAACGGCTGTAGTAGTAATAAACATTTATTTACTCTCACTAATTGTTATGGTTATTATTAATTTGAGAAAACAGCGTTTTTTTTATTTCATTAGTTATAACAATAAATCTGTCGATTCCAACTTCTATAAGAATAAAAATCGATATTGATAAGATTCATGACTGATTTTACACAACCCATCCCTACTAAATTTGAAATGAATTGTCAAACTAATCTAAATTATTTAGACACACTATAGTATAGATAATACTGTTTTGTGACAAAATCGTCCGTTTATACTTAAAGAATCGCTTACGAATTTGGAAAATATTATTTAATGAAAAAGCTTATTTTCCGATTCATTATAAATTTAATTAAATAGAAATATGTAAGTTTTTAATAAAATAAAAAAAATAATTAATATTATATTCCATTGGCGTGGCGCTTTCAGTATTGTGGGAAGTTCCATTTTATATAGATCAGTGTTTTTACGTTCGGGCTTGATAAAAAGAGAGCGAGCTATCGGGCAGACTATCGCCCTTTCCGTCACTCACGTGGTCACATAAATGCGGGACGCGCAGGGGGTTTCGCCGGAGCGACGAGCACAGGTCCGCTTCCATCGACGCCCGCGGGCGGACTGACGCGAAATCCGAATGGTTTTGGGAGCTCATTTTAATTAAATTCGATTAAAAATTAACTAATCAATGTATTGCAAAAAGCTTCGGGTTAACCGAAGATAAAGTACTCGTGTATCAAATAAACCACTTCGAGTTTTTACTTTCGTTGTTGTATTGCAGATATATGGTGATCTTTACAGAATTAGGCACATTTTCAAAAAATAAATCTATCGAGAAAAGTTTGTCCAATCGTGATTCTGTTCCACGAGGCTTTAGTTAAAGGACTGAAGTTACACATACTAAAATATCACGAATCAAATCTTTGTAGAAATGCTGTTCTATGCTTCCAAAGATGCGCAATTTGCCATAACCTCGCCTTAAAGACAAAACAATAATTTTTTACAACTCAAAAACTACTAAAACCATTTAAAAATACTTTCGACAGTGAAAAGGTGTTCGTTTAACACTATACTACAACGTAAGATAGCATGATCTTACGTAATGTGTAGAATCATCTAAGTCAGTGTATATCAAACTTATTTCTTTTACCGCCCCCTTCGAAAATCAATGATTTTTCAGCGCCCCCCATTTTATACAATTTTAATGAAATTTAAATTACAAATTATACATCGCCCCCCTAACTCACATCAACTCCCCCCATTTTTTCTGGGGCCCTATAACGCCCCCCTCTAGGTTTTAAACGCCCTCAAGGGGGCGTTATCGTCCACTTTGAGAAACACTGATCTAAGTGGTAAATTGATTTTCTACGCAGCAATAGACACGTTTGGTTCAAACAAATCTATTTAAAGCGATCGCTATGAAGTGTTTGCACTTCGAGAAGTCTTACATACACATTGTATTGAACAATGATACGGTTAATCTATAAATGATATGGAATTATAGCAAAATCAAAAAAAAACTGGATTTTCCGCATAAGTACTAAAATGAGATTGTAGATTAGTTTACGTTTGATTTTCAACTTTGATATCTAATACCCCATTTGCATTATATTCAATACTAGCTGTTGCTCGCGACATCGCCCGCGTGAATAAAAAAAAAATATAAAAACAACATAGCCTATGTTACTCACAGATAAATTACCTTTCTAATGGTGAAAGAATTTTTAAAATCGGGCCAGTAGTTTTTACGTGAATCGAATACATACAATAATACAGAAATCCAAAAATACAAATCTTTCCTCTTTATAATATTAGTATAGATATAGATATAGACTAGCTGTTGCTCGTGACTTCGTCTGCGTGAAATTAAAAAATATAGCCTATATTACTCACAGATAAATTACCTTGCTAATGATGAAAGAATTTTTAAAATCGGCCCAGTAGTTTTTACGTGAATCAAATACATACAAAAATGCAAATCTTTCCTCTTTATAATATTATGTTTAGATGTTAGAGTAATACAGCGTTACACACAACTTGCGTAAGAGTACCTTTTAAATACTTAGGAGTAAAGTATTCTATTCTTATTCAATGCGCGGGAGCACAAGGCCCACCAGTAAACATCAAGGTCAACAACACTTCCATATTGTTTACAATTATAATTACAAGGTATATGTCCCATGTTCCTTATATGCTATCTGCCTGACTTCGTAGGAATCCTCGTTCTTTGATCGATCTCAGCCAAATAAATTACAACTTAGATGTCAAATGTAATTGAAACCTCATAATTTTATGTTTAGATGTTTTTAAATTTATCGCGCTTATTATCTGTAGCAAATAGTGTTTGGTGAACATCGACAATCGACATGTACCGATACTAAATTTGTCGCAAAATATACACACTTTTATGAAACAGAAACACCTAAATGTAGCATCAAAATTCATCTCAAAATTGAATGGAATCATTTAAAAATATTGATTGGTGGCCTTGTGATAGGAAATTCAGTCAAAATATTAACATACTAATTATTGCTCGCGACTTCGTTCTCGTGTCATTAATAAATAGATAAAAAATGTAGGCTATTTTACTCAGTAATAACGTAGTTTTTTAATGGTGTAAGAATTTTTGAAATCAGCCCAGTAGTTTTTACGTGAATCAAATACATACAAAAATACAAATCTTTCCTCTTTATAATATTATGTTTAGATGTTAGAGTAATACAGCGTTACACACAACTTGCGTAAGAGTACCTTTTAAATACTTAGGAGTAAAGTATTCTATTCTTATTCAATGCGCAGGAGCACAAGGCCCACCAGTAAACATCAAGGTCAACAACACTTCCATATTGTTTACAATTATAATTACAAGGTATATGTCCCATGTTCCTTATATGCTATCTGCCTGACTTCGTAGGAATCCTCGTTCTTTGATCGATCTCAGCCAAAATTACAACTTAGATGTCAAATGTAATTGAACCTTTATAATTTTATGTTTAGATGTTTTTAAATTTATCGCGCTTATTATCTGTGGCAAATAGTGTTTGGTGAATAAATAACATCGACAATCGACATGTACCGATACTAAATTTGTCGCAAAATATACACACTTTTATGAAACAGAAACACCTAAATGTAGCATCAAAATTCATCTCAAAATTGAATGGAATCTCATTTAAAAATATTGATTGGTGGCCTTGTGATAGGAAATTCAGTCAAAATATTAACATACTAACTGTTGCTCGCGACTTCGTCCACGTGGAATTAATAAATAGATAAAAAATATAGCCTATTTTACTCAGTAATAGCTTTTTAATGGTGTAAGAATTTTTGAAATCAGCCCAGGAGTTTTTGAGTTATTTCAATACATACAAAAATACAAATCTTTCCTCTTTATAATATTAGTATAGAAGTATAGATTACGACTTTAGTCTACGTCAAATCTAATGCCTCCTTTAATTACTGCGATAACAAACGTCAAGATAATGATTTAAATTGACTTACACATATCAATGACCTACAATATCTTTATTATTGTGCTTCCTGTTTTTTCAATTAGCATTCAACATACAATCAATTCACGTAGGTACGTGGGCATTGTAATAAATGTTACTATGTACTGTGGTATGATGCATAGCATCAAATGGCATCGAACAAGTAATAATTACGGTACAATTCACTAACTTTTGACCATACTGTATTTCACACTATAATAAAAGCCGTGAGTAATAATATTTGAACATAATGTATACTGCTTGGAAACTGAACGATGGTATGACGGACAAGTACCGGTTGGAATGGATTACCAGGAAATATAGATGTAACACGTTTCTTACGTCAGTATTTTTGTATAAATATTTGTCTTGATTTAATCAAAATCATGGCAAAAAAAAAACTTTGGCTGCGATTACATTTAACGTACAGTCGCTGTTACTTTTATTTGGACTACCAAATACATCGCAAGTGACCTTGGCAGTAACCAAATTACTTGCCCATAAAAAATTTAAATACAAAAACGTTTTTTAATTGCCTTATAACTTGTTACTGGTATGTTAAATAAAGAAATAGCTCTTACTGCTTTAGAAAATGATTTTGAATGCCAGTTTAAAAACAAATAAATCCTAAGTATTATGTGATTTCAGCACATAACGGACGCGTTGCTAAACAATTCTGTTTATATCGAATTTTCCTTCCAAAACAATGTCTAAATTTATAGGTCAGTACGCAGTATAATTCAAAGGCGAATGCAACACTGAATATCTTTACATTAGTCATTATCAGATATACAGCATTATATTGTTATTGTAATATGTGTTGTGTCACCAAGTGAGATAATGAACGAAAAATGAATTGTAGATAACTACACCTAAGTCGAACGATAGGAAAATGCTAGACTAATCAACAAGTACTTCATTTTAAGGTTGCCAACTCTTCAGATTTGACATTGTCTTCGAAAGTTGTAAAAAAAAAACATACAGAATTGAGTACCTCCTTCTTTTGGGAACTCGGTCAAAAAGTGATTCCCGAATAGGTGTCGCGTTTAAGTGCGTCTAGGATTGATAATCTTCCCTTTTTGCAGTCAATATTTTACGTTACGTTAATTGAGAGTTGGCAGCCCTATTTATACTTCATAGTCCGACTAGCGCGTCCGGCCACGCGTGCTATAACGGTCTAATTGGGACAGAGTCCACGCAATGCTAGCTTGTTAGTAGCTTTAAGGTAGAAATAAATAATTGTCTTATTTTGCCTCCAAAGCATTAAAGTTTTATGCTTATTCTTTGCCCAAACAATTTTCAAATAAAGACATAAGATTCTTCATGGCTTTAACTACTATACTGTAAATAGACATACCATCTCTTTTTTTTTTAAATAGCGAGAGAGGGATGATAAATATATACATTTAGAGGTATTTCATTAATGGGACCACATTTATTAAGAGTACATCTTATTTATAATAAAAAAAATGTATTTCCTAGTCCTTTTAGTTATTGAATGTTGAGAAATTGCATTAATACAGAGAGTAAAATTTACACAGGTAGATAAGGATATCAATATTTTTTTATCAATGGCTATGATAGCTGTTATTTGGAGGGATAAATTATAATAAAGATATTATTTTACCTACAAGAGCTTTACTAATTGTAGGGCATTTCAATGTTAATTAGCATATAATCAATTATAGCTACAAATTGCATTTATTCAAGGTATATTGTTAATACTCAACATAATGTGTCTACGATTTTTTTATTTAATTATTTTACACTTTGCGCAAAAAAAAGAACATATAAACTATATTTAACCAATTTATGTGGCAGGGGCAGTCATTTCGTTATAAACAATTTCTTAATTATGTTATAAAGTATTTACTGACCATTTAAACAATTCGGTATTCTTATTTTTCTAACCCATTTAATTTCTAAGTAATTATGATTTCTGTATCATATTAAAAGTAATAATGTTTGTCACAAGTATAGATAATTAAAGTACATATTTAATTATTAATTATATTGAAACCACTTACTCCTAAAACTCCCAATCCATCACAGAACTGCCAGCCCATCAGCCAGTCTATCTCATAACTGTGGTTCATAATTAAATATCCATGTTCTTTCCCATAGTATTTGTTATATTCATCTTTCTTTACATACAATGATACTGTAGTTCCTGACCACCATTCGGACATGAAAACTAATTCTGAAATAAAATATAAGCTTTAATCAACACTAATATATGGCCTCTAGCTTATTTGCCACCCTTTACTGTTAAAAAAAAATTCATATCAAGATTTTGTATATTTCAGCACTGTAGCTTTTAAAATATCACTATAATATAACAAATTGATACTTACGACTGTAAAATGAGTATGAAAGATAGTAATTAATTTTTCTATACAATGCTTTGTTAAATGGCCTTAAACCAAAGTAAAATATGGCCTGAATAAAATTGAGTATCAAGCCTGATGTAAAGTATGATATAGCAAAACACAAGTGTACAACTGTAGATTGCTTCAATATATTCAAATAGCTCATCATTTTGCTTCAACTAACATCTGTTGTCACTAAACCTGGAACAAAGCATTTATTTATATAATCTTACATTTTAACAGGGAATTGACACTATTAAAAAAACTTAAAATTGTAATAAAAATATAATTGCATATTTCTAATACACCAGTTAAAAAAAATTATGGTTACATTTATTATTTATTAATATTAACGTAAAAAAACAGTAAATTTAACTACGAAGCGTAGATACCGGCCTATTATTACAATTTGCGTCATTAAGTAAGAACCTTTTCTATTTCTTATAACCTTGTTTTTTTTTACAATACAAATTTTAAAAACTTTATTAAAATAAACTTCAATTATAATAATTAGAAAAATATTCCATCAGATTAGGTTAAAAAAAAGTATACTTACTGAAAATTGTTATACAATTTTAACGTTAAAAGTATTTTACTTTTAATAAACACACGTTCCCATGAACTAGAATTTCAACTTTTCGGAAAATTTTACATTTAAACAAACAATAAGTTGTATTCCGGATGAAACTCTACATCAAAATATATTTAACAACTCGTTTGGATACAGACAGATATCAGATATCATTTTCAGATTTCAGAGTGGTATTGCTACCTACTGCTACCGACTACTACCAATACTGAATACTGTAGAGATGTCCACACACGAACGAATACATTTTATAATAATCATACTAATATTATAAATGCGAAAGTTTAGATGGATGGATGGACGTGTGTTAGAGTTTGTAGCCTAAACGGCTGAACGGATTTCGATGAAATTTGGCATAGATGTAGAGGATAGTCTGGAAGAACACATAGGCTACTCACTTTTGTTTTTATATAATTCCACGCGGACGGAGTCGCGGGCAAAAGCTAGTATTTCATAAATTCATAATATATTAGAAAAATTAGGAAGAAATGAATTTTGGTTTAGATTAAGATTAAAGAATTCCTTGTTTTTTAAAGCTTTTCTTTTGATTTTAACTAGTTTGTTATGTCTTAATTTTTAATGGACATATAGAAAAAAAAGTTGTCAAGTGTTGAAATTGGTAACCTATTTATAACAATTGCGACCTATCAATTATAACTCCGTGTCGTGATGGAATGTGAAACAATGTGAAAGTGAATAGCCAGCTAAGATTATGTATTTAATTTAAATATTATGAATATATTTAATAAAAGCTCCGATATGGTTCTACGTTATCGATCGTGAACCACTAGTAAAGATTTAGTGATAAGTAAGTTTATCGATACGGGAAAGTTCTGTACGATCGCAATAGTAATCGATTTCTAATTCTACCAAAATGTTCTTCAGTACATCCTTGTTTGATTTTTTAAGTTACAAGGATAAAAATTAAACTTTTAAATTAATCAAGCAGTATTAATTCTGAATTTTGGTACTAATTATAAGAGTACTTCTCATCGTTATGTACCTCATTATGGAAATGTAATAATAAAAAGACGACAAACAATGTGTAATTATTTCAAACTGAACCTATAGAGTATTGGGCAAAGCAGGGCAATCATCACGAAATGTCAAATTCGTCAAAACAAAACAGACAGAAATAAATGTCAAAATAAGGTCAAAACTGGTCAAAACAAAAATAACTGAAAATGCCATAAAACTGGAGTTATACTAATTATTTTTACTTATATAAATTCAATTTATAAGGACAATCTTATATTGCTTTGTTTTCAGTACTTATACAAAACTATTTATTTGTTATTAATAGGTTAATTATGATGCGCAATTATTCTCAGTGATATTGAGTTAATTTTATGTTTATAATGTGGCTAAGAAAGTGTACTAACGTTTATTATAAAACGAATATTTTTAAAGGTTTAACTAAAAGTACACTTAGCTCTTTGAGTAATGTAAATATATTAGGTATTGAAACCTCTTGTGACGATACCGGTTGTGCTGTGGTCAACAGCGAAGCTACTATTTTGGGGGAATTTTTACATTCGCAAAATGAAACCCATGTTAAATATGGTGGCGTGATTCCAATAAACGCTAGGGAGCTTCATCGTGATAATATAGAATTAGCTGTTGATACAGCTTTAAATGATGCTAGAATTGGTATTAATGATATTGATGCAATAGCAGTAACCGCAAAACCTGGACTTTTGCTCAGCTTAATGATAGGTGTGAAATATGCAAATTACCTTGCCAAAAAATTTAAAAAGCCTATTATTCCAGTACATCATATGGAAGCCCATGCACTAGTTGTAAGGATATATTACAATATACCATTTCCTTATTTGGCATTGTTGATATCAGGAGGACATTGCCTTTTAACCATTGTGAAGGATGTTGATGATTTTTTATTACTTGGACAAACTTTAGATAATGCCCCTGGTGAAGTGATGGACAAGGCTGCTCGGAGAATGAAGTTGAAGAATATACCAGAGTATTCACTAATTTCTGGAGGCAGAGCAATAGAATTAGCTGCTAAGAATGCTACAAATCCATCACTGTTTGAATTCCCTGTTCCATTACAGAAAAATAGGGACTGCAACTTTAGTTTTAGTGGACTAAAAGATTCACTTGTGAGGAAAGTAATTAAGAAGGAGTCTGAACATGGATTGATGGGTGATGAAATTATACCTGAAATATATGACTTATGTGCATCTTTTCAGACCGGTATTACTAAACATTTAGCACACAGACTTGAGAGGGCAGTAAAATTTTGTGAAGTAAAAAACTTGTTAGACAACAATGCTAAGAATATTGTAGTATCAGGTGGTGTTGCCTGCAATGATTATATTTTTTCTAATTTAAAAAGTGTTGTCAATCACTTGGGATATAATTTATATAGACCACCTCATAGAGTATGCACAGATAATGGCATTATGATTGCATGGAACGGTATTGAGAAAACAAGAAAAGGAATAGAAACTTGCCAGTTTATATCTCCTAATGATGTACATCCAATTGCTCCTTTGGGCGTCAACATAATAGATCAGGTGAAAGAAGCAAATATAGCAGTTAAAAGTCCCAGATTCAGTGAAGTTAATTAAAAATAGGAGTAAGGGATATGTTATTTTGTATTGCATAAAAATAAAATCCTATTTGAAACAACAATTTATTTAAATAAAACTAAAGTATGTTTAAACCAGACTTCCATCATTGCATGCTTCTACTTAGCAGCCGCCTTTTGAAGATCTGAAAAAACAAAAATTTATTAAGTAATGGAGACAAAATTGGCTTTTAACACAAGGCAAAATGGCGACTACAGGCATTAAGTTAGTATATTGCCTACATAAAACATGACAAAATTAGTCAAGTACACATTCACATAAAAATGCATAATTTTTATTTCTATTATTTTGTATGTTCACAATCCAAACAAAAACATTTGAGTTACTAAAACTACTAAAACATTGGTTAATTTTTTTAAGTTTTCACAACAACCTAACTTACACTCTGGCTAATTATTCCTTTTCGTCTGAAATTAAATATACATTAAATTATAATCATGAACGCTTATAAGTAGGTTTTTACAATTATGGTATCCCTGGAATTGGTATCCCTCCTTATATTTCACACATGACTGTGACAATATGACTGTGGAACACAAGGTGATATGTTGAAAAGGAGTGAACCCCAAATACACCTTATTCATTGGACATATTCCCAGTGTAACCTCAGTAAACAATTTTACTTAACGGTGTTCTTCATTTGTTATGTGTGCTTCCAAAAAAAAGAGTTTAAAATAAACCTGTGATTTTAGAGAAGTACACTTTTTACTAACTTTTTCTTTTGTTTTCGTTAAAAACAATAGAATAATAACCAGTATAGTTATCAAAAACATCTGATTTACTTACGGGCAGGTCTTCCATTTGCCCATGGTGTAATTCGGACGTGGGATTCGTCTCTTTTTAGTGCTTCTGTTCTAAATTCTGGCTTCAGAGATCTACGCAAAACTTTAGCCGCAATGTTGGAATAGTTAATGTAGCTGAAAATATAATGTTAGTGGGCTTAGAATAAAAGTAAGGTACATAAGATAATTTTTTTTAATTATGAAAAATACATTAATTATCAATACATACCTAAGACCAGCTTGTCTCCAGGCACTCATATTGATGAATTATTAATTTTATTGTGGTACAGTAGAAGCAGTAGAGGTGCCCGAGAATCGAAAAATTAAATTCAGAATGCAGTGATGTAACAGTGTGTTTCGAACAGATTATAATAGAGATGACCAAAATGTTATTTGCTGACAAAAGCTAATTAAGCAAATTAAGCTCAAAATAAGTAGCTAGAGCGATATTTGTGTGATTTTAAACCAAAATGTTGCTTGAGATTTTAGTTTTCAGTCGATAATAAACTTAAGGTCCTTGGGAATTAAAAGATAATGTTGTGTTTTCCTTGTCTACCTCTTTTTTTATCTGTAGATTTTTACCCGCCGCCGTGACAGAAAATAATATTGCCAATGTAAAAAGTTTTCCCGATTTTGGGTAAATCAAGGGTTTTTGCGAGAGAGCTTTTAGTTTTTGACAATAAATTATTTAATACCATCAAAATCTTCGTAATGTAAGACCTATAATGATTTTGTTGACAATATGAAAATCATGTTTTGGAAACATAGTTATGTTTGTGAACTGACGTATGGTCTCAAATGGACATTTTCTAGAGGGACATTTAAGGAGTTAATATGGCCATTAAAATTATTTGACACAACACATGACACAATGACAGATGACATATGAATTTTCGGTTGCTTTGCTTTGCTTGCAGCAGCTGCAATTTGCAATTTTAATTTCCTAGAAAAACATTTATTACTACGAGGTTTCATTCATTAGTTAAAACAACATAACTTAATTTAGTGGGGCTAGTTATTTTAGTACTTCTGGTATGTATCATGTAATTTTACTTAATAATCTGAAAGAAAAATAATATTCACACGTTAGCTTTCACATCTCGTCATTGTTTACTTTCATTGATTATTTCTCTTGTAGTTTCAAATTATAGTATATTGAGCTTTTATTCACTACAAACGTTTACCAAGTCGATTTCTCTACACTTTTTATTGGAGTCTTTGACGAGTATTAAAATTTTTAATGTAAAAATGTTTTTGACAGTTCGCAGTTTGATTTCGTGGCAAAATTAATGACCCTTTAATCTGCTGTAATTGAGCTTTAGGGCTTACAGATATACTTTTTATAATAAAATTCGTTGTCTAAATTTAACATGTATTCTACATACACTTTCAGGTCACTGTGGGATCAGTCAACTGTAGTGATGGATACTATAAAGAATGACAAATCGAGTTTGGGTGCCAGTTTGGAAAAGGAGCAGTTACTGATGACTCAAAAACCTCCAGGTGTAAAATGTGACATAGTTAATGAATGTCAAATGTTTCTGAAAGCCGAGGATGGTGGTGGGGATGCCCATTTAAAAATTACCGACAGCATTTCTACCAAGATTGATGGTAAATTTACCCATAGTATAAGAAATTATAGCCTATATTCCCTTAACTGATACATTGTATGTATTATTTTTCAAAGAGTAATATTCTTTACTTTTATTACATTAAGATCTAACCTACATAGTGTACTTTAATGCTAAAATATATTTAACACAGTGCTATTTCATGGTCTTTGAACAGTTGCAAGGTTTCACTATTGTGAAAACTTTAAAGGCTAGGATTTTTTATTTAACCTACATTTTTGTTATCATAAATTATTTAAAGTAAAATAAAGAAAAACAGTAATTAATAAGTTTATTTTAGGTGAGAATGACATTGTCAAACCTACCACAAGTAAAAAACAAGAATCTGAGAAAACATCGGAGGAGAACTTAAATGTTAGCGATTCAGAAGTAAATGGTATTTATCTTATTTTTTTCTACAATGAATATAAACATTTAAAAAATGAAATAACTCATAGGTTTGATGTGGGTTTCTTCTGCCCAAATATTTTTACAAAACTTATCAATCTCATTTAAAAAAAAAATTGAGATAATCTTTTGTACAATTGTTTTAATGCATGTAACATTATAAATCCTTTTTGTAATTGAGTTTGTTTTTTAGAAGAGATGCCCAACACTGTTACAGTGTTAGATACTCCAGATGGTGGAAAAGTTTACTTAATAGGAACAGCACATTTTAGCATTAAATCTCAAGAAGATGTGTCAAGGGTAAGTAATTTAATTAATTGCTAAAGTAGTAGTTGTCCGTAACTTTGTCAAAATGGGTTTAACCGTTTCTTCTTTCCGGTTTAACTGCAAACATCCAAATAAAAAATGTTTCTTTGTTATCAGCAAAGAAATACATCATGTTTACGAAGTATGATATTTTCTCGTCCTACTAATATTATGAATTCAAATATATTATATATGAAGTTTGAAAAGAAAGATATCTTACTAATATTATAAATGCATAAGTAGATGGATGGATGGATGGATCTTAGAGTTTGTAACTTAAACTGTTGAATGGATCTTGATGAAATTTGGCATAGATTGCTTTTGTTTTTTTTTAAATCCATGTGGATGCATTTACGGACAAAACTATGACAGACACTCTAATTTGAATATATGTAATAGATGATAACCATTCTTTTGTCTTTGGGGCTAATTATGGTAACTAATAATCAAAATTAATAGAATATCTATTTCTATCTTCTAGGTGATTCAAGAAGTAAGTCCACATGTAGTTATGGTGGAACTGTGTGAGCAGAGGACAAATATTCTCCTCCTTGATGAAGAGATTATATTGAGGGAGGCAAAAAACATAAACATTAAAAAGATAAGGTAATTGTGTATTGATAATTGCTATGTATGTTTATGTACATTCTAAATTACACATATAGATATGTAGTAGTAGTAGTAGGGGCTACAGTTTCCGCAACTCCACGGCAAGCGCGTATTTTGATATACGCATATAGATATATGATTTAATCAAAAACATTTAATAAATATAATAGACTAGACATAACATTTTTCACTGGTAACTTCTTTGAAAGGTACTATGTTAGTTAACTCATGTACTTGTTTTGACATGTTATATAACATTTTAAAAAACTATCATGAGCTTCTTTTGTTATAAAATGAACTTAGTGAGGATCATCTGAAAAATGTTTCAACTGAAGTGTCAACTATTCTTCCTCTATATTTTTTGGATTCTCTTTGGATTTAATAAATGAATTATTTTTTACAGGACAACAATGGCACAGAATGGAGTTTTCAATGGATTGATGTATATCCTACTTTTAAATATGTCTGCCCACATCACTCGTGAGCTTGGTATGGCCCCGGGCGGAGAGTTCCGCCGGGCTATGGCTGAGGTAAATATTTATTAATGTAATGTTAACATTTTTTTTCTTTTATTTTAAACTAGCTTTTAACCATCTGTCCGTGCAGTGTTATAAAAAACTTAGTGAGTAACATATATGTTCTAGATCTGTGCCAAATATTATCTAGATCCGTTGATCTGTTTCTGAGATACCTTTTAACAAACATTCATCTATCTAAACTTTCGTATTTACATTAGTAACATATGTAAACAAGTATACCAAAATGGATTATATTCTTGTATTCACCTTTTAAGAGTTAATTGAAGAATATATTATTATCCTAAAAAAAAGAAATCATTGAAATAACATGGACATTTTATGTGACTAAGTTTTTCGAGTTTGATAGTAAACTGGCTATATGTATTGGTAACACTTGGGCCTGTCCCACCAAATTCTAAATTGTCCGATAACAATTGAATGTGTAAAATATGTGATGGAAATATCGGATTTTGTTCCCTTATCTGACAGTGACGTCATTTTAAGCTATTTGTGCCTCTATCAGCTTGTGGTGGGACAGGCCCTTAATGTGTTAACTTTTTAAGATGCCTAGGAATGACTTTAAATTGATTTTTTAAGGCAAAAAAGATACCTAACTGCATACTGCAGCTGGGCGACAGAGCTATAGATATAACTCTGCACCGAGCGATAGCGTCCCTGTCATGGGGACAGACTGTACGCTTCATATGGCATCTACTTACTTCCAATCAAACTATTAGTAATTATAATTAAAATTAATAGAATTTCTATTTGTATTCTAGGTGATACAAGAAGTAAGTCCACATGTAGTTATGGTAGAACTATGTGAGCAGAGGACAAATATTCTCCTCCTTGATGAAGAGATTATTTTGAGAGAGGCAAAAAACATAAACATTAAAAAGATAAGGTAATTGTGTATTGATAATTGCTATGTACATTCTAAATTACACATATAGATATATGATTTAATCAAAAACATTCAATAAATATATAGACTAGACATAAAATTTTTCACTGGTAACTTCTTTGAAAGGTACTATGTTAGTTAACTCATGTACTTGTTTTGACATGTTATATAACATTTAAAAAAAAATCTATTATACTCATTGATAAAGAATGCTAATTGTGAAATAATTTTTGAAATCAGATCATCTGTTGTTTTTGATTTTATTCATTACATACAAAACTATCATTTCATAATTGCAAGGAAAAGTATGGAAGAGTACATACTGTGCCATGTATTATACATACTGTCCGTAGGGACAAGGTCATGTTTTTTTATAATGTAAGGTGGTAAACGAGCAAGCGGCCACCTGAAACCGCCGAATTAGCGAAGCGACCGCTGCCCATAGACATCCGCAATTACAGACGCATTACCTACTCTTAATTGACGGTGGGGACGCACATAAAAAGGATATTTCCCCTTTCTATGCGTCTTCACCGTAAAATCCACTTTTCCTTCCCATCCCTTCCTCTTAAGAAAACGGTGGAAAAGGAAAGGGACTAAAATTAGGCTTAGTTGATGATATGTGCATCGGTAATGTAATTTGAGGGTGTGTGCAGCGTGGAGGAGGTGGAGAAGTGCAAGATGAAGAAGATGCTGGACGAGATGCTGGAGGAGATGGCGGAGGAGTTCCCGGCGCTGAAGCGCGTGTTCGTGGTGGAGCGCGACATGTACCTCTGCCACTCGCTGCAGGTCGCCGCCATGCAGCCGCGTATGATATACATTATATAATTATATATATTTTTTTTATTATAGCTGATGCTACGATTTCGCCCGCGTCAAATAATAAAAAAAAAAAATGTTAGACATTGATAACATAGCTTTCTAATGGTAAAGGATTTTTTGAAATCAGCCTAGTAGTTTTTAAGTTATTTCAATCCATACAAAAATATAAATTTTCCACTTTATAATATTACTATAGACTAGCTGTTTCTCGCGATTTCTCCCGCGTTAACTTAAAAAATAATAAAAAAATGTAACCTATGTTACTCGCAGATATATTACCTTTCTAACGTTGAAAGAATTTTTAAAATCGGGTCAGTCGTTTTTTAGTTATTTCATTACATACAAAAATATAAATCTTTCCACTTTATAATATTAGTATAGATATACAAACATTCCTAACACATTTCACATTTTGATTGTATTAAAAAGCCAAGCATGTAATGACGTAGTAAGCCGCCTTTGCACAAATCATGTAGTACCTTTTATAATGTTTGTGTATAAATCGTTAAATAAATACTTTTAGACAACTTATTTAATTGATACTGTCGCTTTAAACTCAGAGCAACACTTCTCGTCGTGACTCAGGATGCGCGCCAATAACCATCCTTCTAGTGACATTGACAGCTGTCAGCTAGGGACGTGACGTTTATGCCGATAATCTAGAGTTGCGCCATTTCTATAGCACGGTACTAATTTTGTTCTTAACAATACCAATGTAGGTAAGGGGCCGAGCCGCATCGTGGGCGTGGTGGGCATCGGGCACGTGGCCGGCATCGTGCAGCACTGGGGCAAGGTCACCGAGGACGACATCATGCCGCTCCTGGTGTTAGTATATACATAACACTAAAAAACGCCTATTTTTTATTCATCAAAAATAGATACAATGATAAAAAAATCCACCGAAATGGCGAAGCGACCGCTGCCCACAGACATCCGCAATTGCAGATGCGTTGCCTACCCTTGATTGACGGTGGAGGAGACGCACATAAAACGATATTCCCCCTTCCTATGCGTCTCCTCCACCGTTAAATCCACTTTTCCTTCCCATCCTTTCCTATTAAGAAAAGGGTGGAAAGGGAAAGGGACAAAAATTAAAACCTACTTTAAGAGAATTTTCTACCCTTGGTACCCTTTGGTAATTGAGTACCCTTTTAACAATTACATTTTTAACGAAAACAATTAGATAATTTTTAATTTTGAGAAGTAGGACTGGTAGCTATTCTAAATCAAACAAAAAAAGAATCCCGTAAATCGGGTCATAAATCTCAGCGTAAATTATATACAAAAAAATATCTATCCAAATGATGTACTGCTTTTTGAAGTTGGTAATAAGTCATTGTATGTTACACGGATATGTATAATGGAATTCAATAGAAATGAGAAATTATAACATCAATTTAAATACTGAAACGCAAAATAAATCAATAGACAGACACTGTAAAATGTTATTATAATACAGTTATCATTTCTATTGTCGACTATAACTTGTCCACTTTAACCTAAACGATCGATTTCTAACTCCAACTATTCTCTATAGATGGAACAATATAGAAAAACAGTGAGGATCCTAGGTTTTGAAATTAATGTTTGTTTTAATATTAAAATGGTTTAGCGTCCCTCCCCCGTCTCTGTCGACGCGTATCCTGCGCGTGAGTGTGCGTGCGGCGTGCGCCGGCGCCGTCGTGTACGCTGTGTACAAGTTCTTCCCGCGGCGACTGCTGCCCTGATGACTGAGTGCACCGCACACCCGCACACACTGGTATGATACATTTATATATTTACTAGCTTTCGCCCGCGACTCCGTCCGCGTGCAATTAAAAAAAAACAAAAGTGAGTAGCCTATGTGTTCTTCCAGACTATCGTCTACATCTATACCAAATTTCATCGAAATCCGTTCAGCCGTTTAGGCTACAAACTCTAACAAACATCCATCCATCCATCTAAACTTTCGCATTTATAATATTAGTATGATTAAACCTTTATTGCCGAAACTAAAAACATTTACAATTGCTGGTAGCACTTAACATAGTTTTTTTTTTACAAAATTTTAACAAATAAATATTTTTTTTTTCTTTTTTCATTTTATCCGACTAGTTGTCGGCGTATCTTGTGACACATAGGCATACATTATATACTAACTATATAATTATTATAATACTAACTGTTCTGTTGTACTTCATCCGCGTCAAATTAAAAAAAAAAAAAACATAGCCCTTGTTCCTCGCTGATAATGTAACTTTTAAATGGTGATTTTTTTTTAAAAATCGTCTCAGTCAATTTAATACATACAGAAATACAAATCTATCCTCTTTATAATATTAGTATAGATGTAATTATTAGTATTATAAGTTTTTTTTAAATATCATTGTGCAAACGGTTCTGTAATAAGTCATCTCTATCGTTTTCCTACTGTAGGACAAACAAATGGCGGCCATATTGACATTTGACATTTCTAGTTCAAAAGTGAAAATGGCCTCCATGCTTGCTTTATGCTCGTTCGGCTTCCTTTATATTACATTTTTTAGAAAATAATGCTTTTTGTATAGTAAGGTGATTTTATGTAATTTGTGAGAAAAATAGTTTTACCAGATATATTTTGGAATCCATGAGTTTAAATTACAGTTGGTCTATAGGTTTGTGACTGTTTAATAAGGAAATAAGCAAGTTGACTGTCAACACGTTTTTGAATATTTGTTTTTTAAAAGCCCTAATATTTATTTTATGTTTTTATCTCGCAGGCTCACTAACGGCTCTGTTGGCGTCCTCTACGAAATATTTAACGACATTTTAATATTATTAGAAATCCTCCAAATCTATTATTGTTATGTAATATTGTAAAAAATATAATGAACACTCGTTTTATTACAAAATATTATTAAGATATGACTTATTTGATTTATCGAGAGGTTCTAGAGCCAATCTCTAATTAAAAATAATTAAAAAATGCAAATAATGTATGTAAATTTAGTGTTCCTAATTATAGAAATCGTCTGAAAGTTATATAAGTCTGGTCTAGAAATATATGTTTGAGTGAATTGTTAAGTAAACATTGATTTGTTGTACTTCTATTTTCTAAAAAGACATTTAAGATTTATATAGACTAGGCATAGTAAACAATATTTTTTCACTGGTACTTTCTCTGAAAGGTACTATATCAGTTGTCAAGTTTAGTGCCACCTATATAAACAATTAAATATTATTTAATGACACCTATTAGCAATTAATTTAAATCTATTAATAGATTAGTGATGATTATGTGAAAAATGTTTTAAGTGAAGTGCCAACTATGCCTACTCTATATATTTTTTTGATTCTTTTTGATTTTCTAATACAGGATATACGAAAAATGTTTCTGTTTACGAATTTAACGCTTTTGTTTCATTTATAGCTAGCTGGCTATTTAAGAGCTATATTAAAAATAGTTTTAAAAATCAAAGAAGTTAAATTGCAGTTATTTCTTTTACATTAAGCTTGTGATTTAAAAAAATATAAGATATATTGGTTTTATCGACTGTCCATATAAATGTTAATATTTAAATTTTACTTCGAATTTGATTTATTCATTTTAAGAGAAGGTAATAATTATTTTCATATAAGTCATTTGCTTCTTATGTAACAAATATTTTAATTATTTATTGTATCCCTGCCATAATTGTATATGTATTTTATTATATGTAGTTTATCTATGTAGCACACTAGTATCTATATTTCATTTACAATTTGACAATGTTTGAATTAAATAAATTGCCTAATAAACTGTTTATGTATGTGTCAAATCTTTAACTAATAAAATAAACGTCTTTTCAAATACCTTGTCTGCTCGTGATTTTAAAGATTCCGAGCCGACAAGATATTTGAAAACATCTATACTATACTACCACAGAGTTGCCTAATCACTTTAGTAGTAGTATTATACTAAATCAACTCTAAGCGCGTCCCTTAGTAAGCATTTAACGACTCTGTGCGTTAGTATGAATGGATTAACAATTCGTGAATGTTATTCTTATTAAATACATTTTAAATATATATTGACTTTTAATATGCGAATCAGAAATTTGCGTCTCTACCAACTTTTTTAATTCATAGTAATTTTTGTAGGCCTAGCGTCGTGGTTATTGAAATAAAGGTTAAAATTATTAAAAAAAAAATATTTAGATATTATTTAGCACAGGAATAATTTCTCTTATTCCACTTTTAGAGATTTAATTAATTAAAAGTACATATATATTATAAAAAAATATACATCCAAATATATATTTTTTAAAGTTACTGTTACAAATAATTGCCTGTTGTTGTTTGAATCAGCTGTTTACTAAAATTTGTCAAATGTAATTTTGTTTTTTTCTATAATATGCCTTTTTTTCAGTAAATTTTAAACTAAACTTCAAATTGAGTTTCATTGCATTTTTAAAGTAATCTCATATTCCTATTTTAGATGATGGAATATGCAATAGTATAATGTTTCATGTATATTTGATTAAATCTGGTAAAGTATGGTGCATTAAAAATGCAAGAATGTAAATAACAAGAAGGTAGATCTTAAGGCATTATTGTAGGGGTAAAATTTAGGATAGAATCGAAAATGTATCAACGAATCAAGTTATTGTCAGTATAAATAAAAAGGTCTTATTGAAGTGTCTATTAAAATATAACATGAAAATTTATTCCTTGGAGAATTAAGTTTAAGTTTTATTGATTAAATTGCATTTTCTGTAGCGTTTTACAAAGATAGATGGGATAAGGCACTTCGAGTGCAATTCGTTATTCGAAGTGAACGACTCTGTCTAAACTATCCCTTTCTCTTTTGCTCTCCGCTTATTCTCTTTAGAAAACAGAGACAACGATAGTTTTCGTACTACGACTTTACAAAATAGGGCGCCGTTCTACTTGATTGTTCTACAAGAATGAATCAAAACTGGATATAGAGGACCGTGATAGTGGATTTATTGTCGTCTCCATGTTTTTTCTTATTCCGAAAAATATTACGGCTTTTGTGCAAGCTATAATTATTCTTGTGTAATTTTGTGAAGTTGAAAATATTCTTTATATTGATGAATAAAATAAATATGTTAAGATTATTTTTAATTTGAAAGCTTGTTAAAAATACTATGTCTACTTTCACAAATGTATAATTAAATAATTCATTACATATTAGGAAAACATCAGAAATATTTTAAGTAATAATTTAATTCGCTTAATTTTTACCTGGTGGTTTGGTTTGTGATTTTATCAGTTTGATTGTTTTCAATATTTTTAACGATTTGATTATTCGGCGTACTAGCCTGCGTTGGTGTGCTAACAATTGTGATTTTACTGAAATAAATAGTTAAAAACTATTATCGTTTGTTTTATTTCTTAATAATTAAAATTTTCTGTTTATTTTGTGGGGATAAAATGTTGAACTTCATAAAACATTCGACCATAGAACTTATAGCCTCAATCCTCTAAACGTGATTATGTTGACAAAAATCACTGAACTCTATAAATGGGCAGGTCATAAACTGCGGTATTTTGTTTATATTGGATTTTCGCCACTTTGGCGTTGATGGTTATGGATGGACGCTCTGAAGAGTTTTGGAACCACTATCACTATAGACTCAACTGTCATTAACACCAAAAGGCGCGTTTAAGTCGAAAGAAAGCAAAAGCTGTAATTTCCAAACAATCGCCTATCCATTTATAGATCAGTGACAAATATGTTCTTATTACTTCCTCGTGGAGTAAATTCTTCTTGCTCTTAGAATAAAGAAATTGAAATACATGAAATATGAATTGACAATTTTTTGACAACACAATGTCAAAATAAACCATAATTTCAATAAAATGAAAAAATACGAAAAATTAAATTTTTAAGTGTAAAATGATACTTTTCTATGAAATTTAAAAAAGTTTAAAAATATGAGAGTTTTTGGCTCTAAAACTGTAACGTTACTTAAACAAAATGTAACCGTTTTAACTCTGAGGAAACAACTAAACAAGTGTAATTATTATACCTTTACATAGAAAGGAATTAATATAATATTTACTAATTATATGTGACGGTAATTTGCATATTTTAGCGTTAATATTTGCATCGCGAGATTGCAGTTCAGACATCAGCTTGCCCCTTCCGAGCACCGCAACAGTACTTCAGAATGACGCAGCGGCAAAAGTAGTACTCCTAGGGACTGTACATTTTAGCAAAAAGTCTGTAGAAGAAGTCACTCAGGTAAGATGGTAGCAACAAGTACCATAAAAAAACTAGGCTCTGTGTTTAGTACTTCCATTAGGATAGTTTATTAAGGAAATAAACTTCAATAAGAATTCTATTTTCATACATTAGATTGTTCACGCTCTAAAACCGAACGCAATATTGGTTGAGTTATGCAGACAAAGAGTATCATTGCTGGAACTAGATGATAAAAAATTCTTGGAGGATGCCAAAAAATTTGACAGTAAAAAGTTTTCGTAAGTTTGCACAATGTTATTTATATTTAAATATGTTCTACGCTTCTAAATTCTGACTAAATGTGAAGTAGATATGTAAGTCTGTACCACAAAACCTTCAAAATAATCGGCTAACATCAGTCTTCAGGTTAACAAATTCCTTCTTCATCGTTCTTCTTTTCGCGATTTCTTATATCTGAGTTTGTACCAGCCAAAAGGACAAAATATCTTTTACGAATACCTCACAACAATTGAATAAAAAACTGTAATTTTGATATATTAGGCAAACCATGAAAGAGCATAAAGGTGTTGTTTCTGGCATGTTGCACGCCATGCTCTTGAAGACGTACGCTGACCTCGCCAAGGAATTAGGAGTAGCACCTGGAGGTGAATTTCGGAGAGCATATCACGAAGTGAGAATTATTTCATTAGAAAATATTTTATTCAATATCTGGAGGTAAAGTTTCTTATAAAAATATTTTTTGTAGATGAAAAAAATTCCAGGATGTAAGTTGTTTCTTGGCGATCGTCCGATACAAATAACAATATCGAGAGCTTTTCAATCTTTGAGCATGATTGAAATTGGACAGGTGCTTTACCACTTGTCAAAAACGAATCAGAAGCCGCTTGAGTAAGAAAATATTATACACTATGCACTTTACTTATTTTAAGTAATTTCAATTATATATTGTTTGTGTAGTGATGTAATAAGTCGAAAAATTTTAAATGAAAAAGCGCTTGCGCCACAGTCTTCTAGGGTCATATGTTATTGTTATCACGTAGTACGTTCTACATACGTCTTACATTCTAATTCAAATTTATTTTTGTTTCCGTATTGATTGAAACGATGCTATCGAATATTGATGAATACTTTATCGTATTACTATGCATTAGACAAAAACTTTTTGTTGTAGTAAATTACAAATCGAGAAATATAAGAGTAAAGAGTTTGTCCAGTCACAATTCGATGAAATCACAAGAGAAGTTCCGGCTTTTAGAAAAATATTTCATGTGTTTGTCGATGAGCGTGACCGTTGTCTTGCCTACTCCCTACAGGAGTGTGTTCGTAGTGGTAAGTAACTTTTACATGCTCTTGTAGTTTTTACGTCTTTAAAGCACTAGTTTCTTTCTCCACTGCCTTTTAGTAATTTACCTTAGTAGATGATGGGCCTAATGTTGCGACCGTATGGCCGAAATAGAGGTTCTCCCAATTAGTTAATAAACCAACTACAGGATTGAAATAAGGACACTTATAGTTACAATAAATTTCTCATACTTTCTTTGTTTTCATTTCCTTCTTTTGTATAGTATATTTCAACATTTTACTAATACTGGTATTATAACTGCGAAAGCTTAGATGGATAGATGTTTGATGCCTAAACTGCTGATGGGATCTCGATGAAATTTGGCATAGATGTAGAAGATAGTTTGGAAGAACACATAGGCTACTTACTTTTTTATTTTATTAGTTGAACCGGGCGGAGTCGCGGGTGAAAGCTATCTATATATATATATTTTTACATTTTACAGTTCAAAATCCTCGAGTATTAGCCGTCGTTGGAATGGGCCACGTAAATGGCATCAGCAGGTACTACGGAAAAATGAGACAAGAAGACATTGTGCCTTTATTATTGTAAGAACGATAACAAGTAAGGTTAAGTAGTAGGAGGTAAACTAGTGAACTTTATGTGCATTTTTTTATGTAACGTAGATGGTATCGAAGCTTACATAATTCTAATTTTCAACACTATTTCGAGAAAAAATTGAAGAACTATTCTTTAATTTTTCGACATTTGCAGGCGATATCAGCGGACTGAAAAATATTTTAATCCCATCCAGAAGAAGCCTGTTATATATTAGAAGTAAATGAACGGTTATTTCAAGTTAGAACCTTTTTCAGTTTAAAACATGTTTACGGCTCTATAAATACACATTGGTGTACATTACTGGAGTGTGTTTATAGACGTTATACATATTGTGTAAACGACTGATTTATGGCCAAATTTTATTATTTTATTGCCTATAGAAATCAGTCTTTTTTAACTTCTCTGGTAGCCTCTATCTATACTAAAATATAAAGAGGAAATATTAGTAATTTTGTATGTATTGAAATAACTCAAAAACTATTGAGCCGATTTTAATAATTCTTTCACCTTTAGAAAGGTAATTTATCTGTGAGTAACATAGGCTATAATTTTTTTGTTTTTTTTTTAATTTCACGCAGACAAAGTCGCAGGCAACAACTAGTTCTTCTATAAACTATAATTTAGTTATCACCAATAGTATCTCCTCTTGTATCAGATGTTAACCATACGAGAAGGGTCCAACAAGATAGGGGTCGCGCGGCGCGGCGCGGTAAGCGGACGGGGTATGCACAAATATCCACTAATCTAGTCAGAAATATGGGGTGTACATATATAGAACCTAATTTCAGTAACAGTTAACAATGCGTTGAAAACATTTTAAAGGTAGTCAGAACCACACAATTATAGCATTTTTATGTTATGAAATTGGAAATGACTACATTTTTTCAAAGTTATAGTTAACTAATAAAAGGTAATGAGTACGCGAACTTAATATAAAGACCGGTGGTGATTAGTAAATTATGTTCTTTATACGAAATAAATAAAAGATCTAGGTAAATTTTATTAGTATACAAGAATGAGTTAGGTTATATTCTCTGTTCTGCAACACATAGAAGTACATTTAAAACAATATATCAGATTTAATAACGTGGTCATTGACAAGAAAAAATGCTTCCCATATTGAAGTGCAAATATTTTTTTTTCTTCTCATTATTAATAAACAAAATTTAAAACCCAATAATACTATTTAGGGTTTATGATTCGATATCCATTTATTTAGAATAATCAGTCTTCTTTTTAGTAATCAATAACTTATAATTAACATAAATAATGGAATATTGAGTGTACAAAATTTGACTAGCTACGGATTCATTTCAACAAAATGCTGCATTGTCGCACTGCCGATGCCAACATCTGAGGTTGATTTTAATTCGTAATCAATTGATGAATGTCCTAATGTGTTCAAAACCATTTCATCCGTAATAATTTGGTTTATTTTATTCCTTACTCTCATTTTCTGAATAGAACTGAGTTTTTGCATTTCAGGTAAAATGCTCATAAGATAGTAATAATCTTCTGTTTTTTCAATATCAGGCGTTCGATTCTTTTTCAATTCTTTTTCTAACATTCGTATTTTTTTTCTTTCGATTTCTAAGAATTCGACTCGAAGATCATTTATTTTACGTTTTCGAGACTCAACTTTTTCGGATTGTTTGGCCTGGGGAGATGTCGCTACACTAGGCTGTTGTTCGGGTATTGTAGAACTATCCAACTCTTGATCATCATTGTCAGAAAGATTGATGTCATCGTCTGTTGGCAAAACTTCTTCTTTTAAAAATGTCATCAAGTTAAAATATTTCCACTGCGGCGTAGGTTCCTCGTTGTCTAGTCCCAAGTTAGCAAAGCGTGAAGGCTGATTCTTTTTTAATTCTTTTCTATATGAATCTTTTAGATTTTTCCATTTTTTCTTTAATTGTCCAACTAAAATAAAAGCAACATGCTTCAAAGATTTATAATTAAATTATTTAAACATCGCTAGATAAGATACCTTGCACTTGGGATGTCTTTAAATTATTGAACTGTTTTTTGTTAAAAATGCAAAGTTGGTGGAAAAGGTTGATCAAATACAATATAGAAACTACTTCGTAAATAATGTAAATGGTAACACTAAACACAAAATCCTCCACATGAACAACATTTTATTAGATACAAATGATACCTTAGAATGTTTTTATTTTATATTAATAATTTAAATTTAACTTACCGTCATATGGTGGAAAAAAATCTTTTATTTCGTCCCACAACTTTTTAATTGTGCGTCTGAGTTTATGCTGTGGATGTTTCGACATCCATATAGGCGGTCGATTAAAGATTTCGGTAATAAACTTCTCAGTATTCATTTCCACCATAATTCCTTTAAAATATTTTATAATAATTTAATGCGCCGTTGAAACCGACCCTTGCAAATCGCTGCCCTGTCCGCTTTGTGTCTCGGCCTCACGGCTAGGAATCATTCGATAGTTCGTTTGTTCCCGCCGCACCCCGTACCGCGCCGCGCGCCGCTGTAGCGATTCGCTCAATAACAACCACGCCCGTTTTCACTATAAGCAGCGGTTCGTTTCGTTCATTTTATTATATGTATATACGATGCAAGGAGATACATGATGGATATGAAGGAAAATACAAGTTATGTTGGTGTACTGCTCTTCACTGTTTTTAACCATTAATAATCAATACTCTGCCGCCGCCGCTCACCGTCTCCGCTCACAGCGGCAAGGTCGTGCCTGAGCGGATAAGCGTTATTTAGTTATAATTTTTTTTTATTTACAACGACATTTTTTTTTTCAGAATCCCCCAGCCATCACTTATTTCCATCATAATAAGAAAAGGAATAAAATATACTATTTACTTTTTGATCTTCTCGTTTTTTTATAGATTGTTTTTTACATAAACTATATTTCCATGTAAGCTATAATAAATATTGAAATATTCTTTGTGTTTCAACTTAAAATTCTAGAAACATTTTTATTAACAATTTATATTTACAGTCCAGAAGGTATTACTTAAATAAAGGTAGTTCCGATAAGTTTAGCGGACCAAGTATCAAAGCCTTAAAAAAAGTAAATGACATTTGTTTGTTTATCACTTTATTTTAAGGTTATTTTATTGATGTTTTGACATTTTGCGGTTTGTACTTTCTAATTACTTTAGGTATAGTTTAGAGTAGAAAAAATGTTAGCTAGCATTATATTAATATGTATTTTACAGTTTAAAATAATAGAAAATAAAGAAAGTAACTGTGGTTGTAGTATAGACCGAGCGCAAAGAGAAAACTATGACAGAAAGTTATTTTATAATGTACAAAGTGAAGAAGGGGAATGTTCAATTGATACCAAAGTTGATGAAAATAAAGTGTACGAAGCAACGAATGATATGGTTTTAATACCTGGTAAAAATTATTACGTCGGTACAGACGAAGTTATTATTAAAAATGACATGGAGGGTCCGGAAAGACTCGTCAATTTGGAGTCATTTTACGTAGACAAATACGAAGTATCAAACAGGGATTTTAGTCATTTTACAAAGTTAACAAATTACAAGACTGAAGCTGAAAATTTTGGAGATAGTTTTGTATTTTCATTGTTCCTAAATGATACATTTAAAGATAAAATGAAAGACTTTCGAGTTTTACAAGCTCCATGGTGGTATAAAATAATGGGTACAGATTGGAAACATCCATATGGACCAGATTCTGACATTTTAGGTATTGCTTTTTTTATTATATTTTATTGCTTCATGTTATAAAATATAGAATATAAAGAGATAAGAGCAGTAAAGATAAAATAAAGATATAAAAAAATATTGTTACCTACTCCAAAAAAATAAATTCAAATATTGTGGGTTTTATTTATATTTACTAAACATACATTTTGGGTTATTTTACTAATATTATAAAGGCTAAAGTATACATGGATGGATGTTTGTTAGAAGAAACCAGAACTGCATCACAGATTTTAATGAAATTTGGAAAACGTAGAACATAGTAAGGAAGAACACATAGGCTACTAATTAAATTCTTTTTAATATTCTGTGACAGCTAGTATTTCATAATAGTCATATATAGTTATAAATATTATTAGCTTTCATGTTTTTCTAGATATGATGAACCACCCGGTTATACATGTGTCATGGAATGATGCTCGTGCATATTGCAAGTGGAGGGGTGCTCGGCTTCCCAGTGAAGCTGAGTGGGAGGTGGCTTGCAGAGGGGGACACCGCGCTACAAAGTACCCCTGGGGGGATAAATTATTTCCCAATAAGAAACACATGTCTGTATAAAAGTTTTTGTAATATTAGTACATTTTAAGTAATGAGTATAGTTAGAATCCTGTAAAAGTATTGGAAAATGGTCACTAGTTGATATTGGCTTTAAAATTAAAGCATTTTTCATGAGCTGTAATAAAAAAAAATTGAATAAGTTATAAAGGAGAGAAGTTTGTGGCATTTAAAATTGTTGCATTTACAGGGCAAACATTTGGCAAGGCACCTTTCCTCATCACAATTCAGAAAAGGATGGATATATGGGAACCAACCCTGTACATCTTTTTCCACAAAATGATTTAGAACTCCACAACATGGCTGGAAATGTTTGGGAGTGGACTGAAGACTCATGGACCAGTGACAATGTAAGTACTATATAGACTTTGGACCTGAGTCCATAGACAAAGTTACATTTAATTATTAATGTGAATTAAAAAACAAAATGTATTAAATTGTACATTTCCTCGAAGGCAGGAAACTCATTTTTAGTTCCTCTGGTATTGTGAATGTCTGTAGGTGTCGATCTTCTGTGTGTTCCTGCCTTTTGCCCCCTTGTCTTATATAAAAATAATACTCCATAGCCCATTTACATTATATATTTTCATAAAAAATATTATTGTATATTTCAGCCTAAAGAAAAAGTAAAGAAAGGTGGTTCATATTTGTGTCACCGTTCCTACTGTTACCGCTACAGATGTTCAGCTCGATCGCACAACACAGATGACAGTTCTGCAGGAAACTTAGGCTTCCGTTGTGCAAAGTCTGCTTAATTGTTTTATTTCTTTTTCAATGTACTTAAATTTCCTAACACCTCGCAAGGCGATAGATGTAAGCGTTACTTTGTTTTTATGTGGCTATATAGGCATTTACACATTCGTAGTTTTTTCATTAAAATGTATAAGGAATAGTCTTCCAAATTTATGAAAATAAATTATTGCGATGGACAACAGTCTTTTTCTTTAAGAAATGAAACATGAACATTAGATACTTGATTAATTCGATTTCCAAATTTTGAAAATACCACCCCTAGTTATGGGATTATTATCTTTAAATGATAATGGAAAGGTTAAAAATAAATACAAAATCATTTTAATTCAAAAATGTATATTTTTCTATAATAAGAAGTCTGTGTAAGTATAAAACGCCGCGATAACTGCTTTGCAGGCGAACTGTAGCTACATGGTTCTGTGTAGGGATGATCAATCCATATTAAAAAAAAACAAGTAAATAATAATAATAAAAAAAACATACAGACGAATTGAGTACATTCTTCTTTTGGGAAGCGGTCAATTATAATTTCAATGACAGTAGCTATTAAACAAGGGTTTTTCTTCTCACTTTTCTAAATGAAATTTATCAATACATATAATATTGATCATCCCTAGATTAACAGACCAATATGATTTCACTTTTTGGACAGGAATCTGTACCATATAAAGACATTTGGTATAAATAAAATATAAATTAAACAAAATAAATAACCAACACAACCGTCGAAATGACAATAATCTAAATTGCATTGAAACAGTACTTCCTATTAACATTTGATGCAAAATTAAAATACTGTTTTACTGCAAACACATCTGATGGGCCAATGTGTACAGGCAACTAAAACATTTCTTTACATTTCTGTAGTTTAACCAAATATTATAAAACTTGGAGACAATCCCATATTTAAAAAACATATAAAACTATATACATATCAATTCATTTTAAACATTGGCCCTATTTGTAATGTGTATGCAGATTAAAATTACTTAATATTAATTTTAAAATGTCCTTTGATAATATTTTTTAATATCAACAATAATAAACATTAGAAAACGAAAGTTACATGTGATAAATTGCATTAATTATGAAATTATTTTACAATTACGCTAATTTTTAAACTGTAAATTTTTTAATAATATTTCTTACAATGATCTTTCTTAACAATTGTGGCAAGGTGCTTAATTTTAATTTTAATTAGAACATCAACGGGAACAATAAAAAAGCACCTTTTCTCAAACTGAATCAATAAGTATTGTCTTTTCAGAGTCTAATTTAAAAGCAACATATGTAAATGTAATAAAAGTACAAAACGCTATGCGATCACAAAATCTAGCTAAATTTGTATTGATAAAAATAACATTTACACCATTGATACCTTCTAATATATACAACTAGGTAAAATCACATTTAATGCTAACAACTCTAGTCTTTTTATTTTAGCATGAAATTTTATGTCAACAAATAAAGTATAAACATTTCAATTTTGCAACAATTTACTTAGACCAAAATATACAGATTTAACTTCTTTTTATACAAATAGTTGTCACTACATTTTTCATAACAGTACAAAATTACATTTCTTATAGTTATATTTACCATTGATTATCTCATTAAATACATATATACATTTATAAACTTGCTAATAGCATATTTTGTAAACACAAAATCTCATGCTAATTAGAATATTGTAGAGTTATTAAACGGCAAAGGACTAACGCGCAGGCGTACAGTTCCGCCATCTTTGGCCCGACACGAACACACACTGTACAGTAATATATCCTGTGAGCGTCCCGGGCAATGGGGAATAATGCTTATTGCAACAACCTCAGGCTTGTGGACTACAAACACATTAAGCTCGATTACAATCTCCAAAACGATCATTTCGAGTATACTTTTGTAACCTGACATTGAAGAATATTAACCCTGAAATAACTTGGGCTTATAATTGACTGAAGTCTTTATTACAACAGATTATATATTTGTGCTTTCTAGAAGTCTTGTTGTTAATTTCAATTATAAAAACAATATTAAATGGTATTAAAAATCGACAATGTTGTGAATTTTAAAATTTTTCAATGTCAAGGTAATGTGCGTTCCGTTCCTAACAGATTAGGTTCACTTACATCCTTCAACGGAGAGAAGCTGCATGTTTGAGTCTGGCCGGGTCTTCTTACAATTGAACTTTGGTCCATATCTGCACTACACTAGAGGTAACATAACACTATAAAGTCCACTGTCACAAGACGCCGCGGTCAGTTGCCTGCGGGCAGCACGGTGCGCGCACGCACGAACGCGCCCGCACCATTCGTATGACCGTTCGTGTAGCCGTTCTTCAGACCGTTCTTGTACACCTCCTTTATTTCCGTCGTCACCGGCTGCGGCGACTTCGCACGGACCTACAAATTATATCAAGTTGACAAACACACACATCTTAATTACATAAAAAAAATGCAATTGTATAGTAATGTTTCTAATATTTCAAGACCAATAATTCCCAAAGCTGTCCAGGGCGTCTAGGGTTGTATTATCGCAGTTGGAGGCCACCGTGGGGTTTTAGTCGGCGCAAATCCGACATAATCACCCTTGTCCCCGCAAGGGTTGTATGCGTACGGCATTTCCCCACGAAAAAAAAAGGGTCAGCAATAAACCCGGCAATGTTGTACAATGTCAGAGAATAAAGTTGAGAATTCAAAACTTAAAGAAAAATAGGAATTTAATTAGGAAGTTCATCAAAATATAGTAAAACATTGTAAGAGATCTTGTCTTTTCTTTTATATCATAAAATAGCAAACGAGACAATGACTACCTAAATGTGCTGAAATAGCGAAACGACGGCTCCCTGTTTCCAATGGGAAGTACAGAGAGTGGATATTTCCCATTCCTATACTCTGTCAAAACCAATACGAAAAGTTTTGGAATGTTTTACCTTGGGTTTGGAGTATGACTGGTTGTAGAAGTCTTTGAATAAGAAAAAGAACATAACAGCGTGCATGCCGATCCACCAGACGAAGGCGCGCGGGTAGTCGCAGTCGATAAACAGCAGCTGGAACGCGTGCACCATGATACCGATGAATTGCACCTGTGAATTACACACTAATTACTTTGACGTCACACATTAACACATATAAATCTAATAACGCTAAGTTTACTGTGAATTTCCACTATAGAGGTATGATTTATTTTTTTAAATATTGAATGTGATGTCGGTATATTTTTCGGTAATTTGCGTAATGCAATAAAGTACCGTAATCTATTAGTATGGTTATAAAATAGTGTTACGAGCGTGAGGGATAGAGTCAAAACGCCTTGGAAATTTCTGCGTTAATTTATTCGCGACTTACAATAACAGGGATTCACTGCACTCCCAAATCGTCCGTTAAGACTACACGATGCACGCAAACACAGAATCACTAACTCAGCGCACTTTACAGAACACCACTGTTACTATTCACTAGCACTTTCACTCAGCGGTCACTTAATCTTCTTTGTAATTCGCTCAGGACTTCTTTTTCACAGTTCACTTTCCACCGTCTAACTCCCCGAGACACGACTGACTCCCCTTATATATCCCGAATTTCGATCTTCTTTTCGTTATTCATTTGTTATTTTATTCCAGAACTTTCTCGATAGGCCGAATTACATAAATTTCATAATGGAACATTCTCGAAGCCGTTTCGAATATTCGAGACATCTTTTCGCGAACGTCATTTTCGCTACTCGCGGCGATCGATCATTCTGGAAACAGCTCGATTATTCTTCGAATATGTTTTTTCGCTACTCATCAATAGATGACGTCGCGACAATAGTAAAAACAGACTAGTGCAAATTGCAAATTAACGGTTAAATTTTAGGTGAATGTTCGCATCCGCTTTACAGTTGTATCAATGTTTAATTTTTATTTTATGTGTCCGTTTAAGATTCAGTGTTTCGCATTCCTTGAGTATCTCTATATTTTAGTACGCAATAAATTATGTAAACTACTCACGAACCGATGGACTTCGACTAAACATTAGCTAATCGTTTACCAAGTTATGTCAATATTTAATAAACTACTTAAGGCGTAATAACGAGACTTGAAGAATGTGGAAAAATGTTAAACGTACTTCGATAGAAGGACGCCTTGTTGGACTGAACGCAAAAGTTGTCAATCGGACGAGTTATTATTATAGTCGTTACTTAATAAGAAACTGTTTTATTACTGTCATTTCAATTTATGAACGTAAACTGGAATGGCAAACCGAAATATCACGAGACAAGTTGTTTTTAACTATGTATTATAAAATTTTTCGCCTTTCCTGGCCTTCGACGATGAATTATTCATATTTTGATAGCAAACAAAACATGGAGTGCTTTTTCATTATAAATGCGAATATTTTAATAATTACTTCACTTTTACCAATGTATTCCTATAAATAAAATATCAACGTTACTCCTTTTTAGCATAATAACAATAATATCCGGAAAAAAAATATAATTTCAATGAAAATTCAGCAAATATAAAAGCCACTTCACGTACATGCGTATTCTTTCTCTACTATCGTTGTCTCGCTCTCACGTGTACTTGTCTCTCTCATTCCGTATACATCGCGCACAATATTGTTGTTCAGAGACAAAGGCCAGTTTCGTGTTACGAATATTATTCAACTTACACCGATATAAGTACAATAACATGTTATACGGATATGCTATTATTTCCTACTATATTATTATACATTGACATAAAATAAAACAAAGTTTAGTATACATACCATTTGTAGGGTGGTGAGATATTTCTTCCACCACAAGTACCTCCTCATCTGAGGTCCCATAGCGGCCAACATGTAGTAAGTATACATAATTATGTGTACAAAAGTGTTCAACAAGCCGAAGAACGTGGAATGTCCGCCCGGAGTGAACTTCACACCGAACCACACAGACATTGGCATCACTCCGTGGTGGATAACATGAAGAGTAGACACGTGATCAAATTTCTTTCTTAACACAAAGAAGATCTGAAATAAACAATAAGAAATTCAAATAGTATTAAAAAAAAGTAAAAAACCATGAACAAATGGTGAACTAATGACGTCATAGATAGGGAAAAATAAAAATATTACTATTTCGTGATGAGAGAGCAAACGTTTAGAAATATAACTAAGCTTTTTTAGTTACACGAAATTAAATTGTTTTAATTTAAAAAGGATCTTACCGTATCAAAAAATTCCGTAAACTTCGAGAAATAATACCACCAACAAGCGTGTACCATCTGAAAACATTAAACATAGATTATTAACTAGAAAACGGTTTCCTAATATTTGATTAAAAAAAGAAATTAAGAAAACAGATTGTCCTTACTTGTTTGATAGTTTTCAAGCAAACTTTAAATTAAAATAGGTAGAATAAGATAAAATAACACAGAGCTCCTCAATTACGTTTTACTTAACATCGGTAGTTATTTTCTAGATTTTATTGATAAAAATTATAAGTTAAAAACAGATCTTAATTGAAGACTTCTGAGTTATAATAAACATGCAAAGGTGTTAAGCTTGGCACATAGCTATAAATCCATACTGGAACTCGTGAGTTGAGTGTTTACACTTAGTGTAAACGAAACATTAAAGCAATAACAGACGTTTCCAGTAACGATTCCGTATCTTTGTAACCATTTAGATACTAAAATGCAATGGCTTAAATAGTTGGACGTGCAATGTTATTTATTGATGTAATAAAAATGCTTGTAAAATGGATGAAGCGGGCGTATTTTTTACATTTTCTATGTTGTTAAAGCAATAATTCGCATTTAATGTGATGAAATAAAAGCTTATCGTCAACCAGGATGTAATTAAACTGAGAAAAATGAAGGATGGCTTAAATATTTTGACCTATGTTTTTATGTGAGATCTATTTATACTTAGTTTTTTTTGTTAAAGAAATGTATTCAAATATCATAATTGAAAAAAAGCAGTTGCTTTTTTATTTAACAGATGGTTGCAACTAAGGTGATAAAAGCACAGAAGCGCTATTGTTTACAGGTTTACGTGTTTTAAAACTCCATAAGCTTTTAAATCATAAAAATGGTTCAATACCAATGAAAATGAAATTGGTCAATGAATAGTGATGGATTTATGAAAATACCGATAGATCGAGGGGCTAGGTAAATGCAGACAAGTGTTTGGAAAAAAATTAGAGTGCGGAAACAATATAAATCAAATAAAACTGCATTTTTAACAAGATTTCTATTTGTATCCTTAGCAGTGGTTATGTGCGCATTGAAGGATACGTGAACTTATTATAGGTTTGCCACCATAACTTTTTTATTAATTAACTATGTAAAATAATTGTTTCACATTAAAATATATATTTATGCTGGATGGAGGTATGGATTAAACTAATCTGTTAGATTAGAATAGGCCATTTTTATGTATAACATAAAATAAGTTTGATCTGCAAATGTTCAATTTTTTGTAAAATAGGTGGCAACCCTATGTAGGTGAGGAAAAACTGACTGAAGCAAATCAAACGTGAAATTGAAAATCCAAGGGTTTGAGATCATAATAACGATAGAAGTAATTCACCCTCATTGTTTGTGGATGTTTGGAGTGGTCGACCGGCTGACAGTGAAAGTTATACCTGCCTGTAAACCAGCCAGCGGCCCCAATCTGAAACAATACGCCGACACCTGGCCCTGTGTTATTTGTATACTGCACAGCGCGCTCTCGCCGCATGCTCGTTGTATGCGTATCGACATGTTAATCACCACATACCGGCAAATTAACTACGGCTAGTACATTCATTCTATAATACAAAGCTCAGGGTTGACGCAAAGGTTTACAAGTCGGCCTCGGAATATTCCACTCTTCCGTATGTGTCAACCCTAATTAGTGTTAGTAATATCTTTCGTATAAAACTATAATTAAAAAACTACATTATAAATAATATTATTTTTTGGAGAAGTACTTCTTTACCCTGTACCTAACTTTCGACTGGCAACTAAATAATTGTAGACTTTTTTATAACATTGTGTAACGATCCAATTGTCCTTTTCAATATTTTTTATTTTTCAAAAAATAAAATATTTTGATTTAAGTGTTATATGTGTAAGTAAATATTATAATAACAACACAAATTGTTTTAACTCCTGTTTCAACACAAACATTTTTTTCGAATTTAGCGATCACAAAAAAATATTTTTGCCATTTAAAATCTACAACCACTTAGTCAACAGGTATATATACAGGTGTCCTGAAAATAATAATATAACGATGTCTATTTACAATGAATTCTGTTAGTCGGTTTTTGTATTGTAGGCCGGCGGCGTCGCGACCATCACTTACTCTAGTGGCTACAGGGTTGTCTGAGTAGTCAACTGGTTGGCATCGCAAACTGTAATACTTCAGCCAGCCCCCCATCAAGCTCTGAGTTTTTTATTAAAACAATATTAATTTATGACTAATTTTAATTATCTCTATAAAACCTAACACTACGTTTTATTGGTCAGTAAACAGGGTTTTTATTATTTTGTTATATGCGGATAATAACTGGGGATATTAGCAAATGTAAATCTTGATTTTATAGTCAATTATATTTACAAAATACAATGTAATCATACTGTTATATGTCTGTATTTTATGTTTACAGTACTCCATTGCACAAATTTATTATTTTAGATAATAATATATTATAAAATCCTTCCGTTTTATATTTTTGTATTTGTATTGAAATAACTCAAAAACTATTGGGCCAATTTTAAAAATTCTTTCACCATTAGAAAGCTAATTTATCTGTAACATAGGCTATATCTTTTATTATTTTTTTAATTTCACGGGACGAAGTCCCGAGCAACAGCTACTTTTAGATAATTTCATTTATTTCACATGAAAAAACTAATGTAAATTGATCATTCAATATTCATATAACACTTATTTCTTAATGTCGTGTAATGTTATATTGTAGTCAATTATTAAATAAATATTTATGAACAATGATGTATGCTTTTATGTATTAAGTATGTATACTTCTTGTAGAAAACAATCTCCATACAAACCTCTATGAAATATTAAAATGCCTGATCATGTATTTTGTTTCAATCCAATTGCACACTTATACACTAAATTGTGAATTTCAAAACATTACTTGTAAAATTTTGTTTTCTGGTGTTCATCTATACTATTATACTATTATAATAAAGTGTAAACACACACTTCTTTGTTGCCTAAGATGTCAGCAATTACCGCACATTTTTGAATAATTCTTTTTTTAATACAAAGCCCTACACTTACGTCATGCTTTAGGCTATATATTTTCACGCCATTAAACTTAGGGGGTAAATATTTTGGATAAAAACCCTAATGTGGGAAAGAGACCATAAGTTGCTGTCAACATCAAGAAAGATTGCTAAGGTTTGTCATGTCATGTCATTTTGACATTTGCTATTGATAATTTGACAAATGTAAACAATAAAATAAGTTTTTATAATTTTACGTGGATGAATCCGCACGCGAACAGCTAGTAATAAATAATGTTAGATTTAAAAAAAATCTAACAAGATCTAGTACTTACTATAAATATTAGATTTCTATAATTTGCAATACAAATTGCTATCAAAGAGCTAGTTAATATTTCATAATATATAATTTGTAAATCAATTCTACACAAAGAACAATAGACATACTGTTATAAAAATGTTAAATATTCATTTATGTATATTTATAATTCTAATAAGAAATTATTAGGTATTCAAATTATTACAAAAGAATAGATTTGAATTAGTAAAGTTAGTATTTCACTTCTAGAATTTTTTTAAATGAAATACAAAATAGCTACAATGAAAAAAAAAACTAACCAATGTAATATTCCTATTTCTAGAATATTCTGTAATGAACATTGAACCTTGAGCCTTACTTTTTTTTACTAAAGTCTAATTGCTAAAAATGTTTTTTAAAAAAGTAAATTTTCTTACCTCATAGAATAACCATGCACTGAAGACTACTTGTAAAAAGTTGTACACTATTAAAACATTTTTTAATTCAAATGGTTTTCTGTTTTCCATAAACCGGGGCCCTAAAACCTGAAATTAAACATATTTACATTATATTTATTTGTATTTCAACATGTAAAGATACATCACTTTTTTAATAAATACCTAATAATTAAGAATAATGTTTGGATCAATATAATATCAAAATGATATTTTAATGAAAAAAAAAAAATATTTTCAGTTGGAATTGTGATCAAGTGCAAGTACTTTTACTTTAAAATTTACACATTTAAAAAGGGAGTAAAAGCGGTCATATATAAATTGTATGTATCTCATATTATCAAAAGCTAAAAATTAAAGTTTTGTATTTTAATTCTTTTATTTCAGACACAGCATGCTTCACAGGAGTAGTTTTTAACAATTGCAACATCCATAAAATACATAACACTTGTATAAACATAATATAAAAGTATATAAATGTGTGTTACCTTGACTAGATAAACATAACTTAGACATATTAAAAATGTAGGGATTGGAGAGCTCATCAGAAACCACTGATTCGTCCGAGGGTCTGTAAAAAATAAAAACAATACTGTAAATTATTTTTTGTACCAAATAAAATAAGATCTCAATTATTACACTTATACAATAATTTTAAAGCAGTTTTATTATTTAAAGAGGATATATGAAAGGTTATTATATAGGTGGCAATTTTGGAAGGTTGACGACTCAAGACCTAATTTTTTTAAGTAATATCATAATAACTTTTGTATAATACTGTGGTAACATAAAATTAGCTTAATATGATACCTTTGCAGGCATGTTTCAATATAGCAAGATAATTATTTCTATTTAAACTCACCTCCATATTTGTCCATAAAGCCTTGCATATCTTTTATATATTGTAGTATTAGCGCCATCACGATATCTGAAAAAGAAAAATTATCCTTCAATACGAAAATCCTTCAATATATCCGTCAAAGGCGGGATGAGATAACAGAGATACGGCACCGTCTTTATTGAATAATACTGGAATACTGTATGGGTTCTAAGAATATTTTAACACATGTTTCGGTAATTAACATTACTTTTCTATTACTGACGAGAATAACTAATGTCATCTAATTTTATTCATGAAATATCGGTCATAAAACGAAAAATATCGTGTGACTAGTGAAGTGAATATGTCATCCTAAATGTCATCTTTAAAAAAAAACTATAATACAACCACAGACTACATAATAGTGGGTCGGTGTCTGATACCACGATAGATGGCGCAATATCGTAGTAGCCCAATGTCAAGCGATGAGCTAAAAATCGACTTTGACCTAGTTGTACAACAAAAATATGCAGGCCTTAATTAGTGGTCAAAACGAAGTTTGAATGTAAGTAGAGTAGTTACATATATTTATATAACTTAGCAATTATTTTAAAAGGTATATATTGCGATAACAATTCTAACATTTTCCTTTTGAATTCGAATGAGAAAATCGATTTTCCAAACATCTAACCGATGGAGTTCGTTGCCTACTTATTTTTAAATGTATAGAACCACAACTGTAATTGGCCCAGTGAAAGAGGTGCTGTCATCGCTGGTAGTTCTGCCAGAAAATTAGCACACCGGCCTATACTCATCAGACAGAAGGCGGAAGTATTTTCACCGCCGGTATCCTGGGTGGTCATAGCATTGTACTAGTCCAGCGGGCTATTTGTGTAGCAGCTAATTTTGCTGCAAAGTCTACCATTGCCACGAAACCAGCTGTGTTATTTTTAGAGTGTTTTTATATTTTATATCGAAAAATCATAATGTTATGGATAAATTAAACAATCTAATTTACCTATTCCAGAACTGTACAGTCTAGATTCCATAGAATGGTTTACAACTTCGTATTTCTCATTGGTCATTTACTTAATTGCTGATTGTTTTCCACGTTTCCACGGATCCCACGATGATTAACGGAATTACCAAGGAGTTAAAATGTTTTAATAACAAGTTATACTAGATGTAATTTTCATTTTATAGAGAGATTATTATATTTATAGCATAAAGTATTTTAATTACTGATACTAAACGTAATAATAGTTGTTAATAAATGTTAGGGTTGTCGACAAAATAATTCCAGCAATCTATAATATAATTTCTCAATAGTTTCTTTATTTTTCTATAATGTTTGCAGTCCTATTTAAACTAGGGGCAGTTGGAAAGGAATACGAATAAAATATAATGCAATTGGATTGACCTATTTTCAATAATCGAACGACTATATTGATAAGTTAAATCTAAATGAGTTGCAATAAAATCGATATTGCTGCGATAAAAATGAAGAATATAAGATAAGGCAAGTAGATAAAGGTAAACTATAGTCTGGGCAAAATTTCGCAGTCGGCATAATGATGTACAAGAAGTTAAAAAGAAAGAAATGTACATTAAAACTTACATAGATCTGTAAGAAGACCAATGAGCAAATATATAGATTATCATTATCTATAATATGGCGAAGTTACGAGGGTGTCAAAAGTGCAATGAACTGTTTTAAATAAAGAATGTTTCAGCCCTGCTCGCCTCGGCTGTTCAGATTCATAATATAATATAAAAAAAACGAAGCATCAAAATACTACATTTAATTCGGGCTATAATATTTGATTATTTTTACGTGGCGCGTATTTCCTTCTATTCCAGCAAGCGCGCTCAGACGCTGGTATTTTTTAAATTTAAATATATTAGATATCTTATCTCCGGATATAGACAAGATAGTATATCCGATATTATCAGTTTTAATTTTTCGGCGGCATTACTTTCACTACAGTTACTCATTAAATATATATATACTCTTTTTACTTATATTCTGTATTCTGTCTCCGTAACACTACGTGATTTTTAACAGTTTAATGAATGTAGTTATGAGAATAACTTTTCACACGTCTCGCTTGTCAGCAAGAAAAAAACATCAATCGTTATCGCCCCTTATCGGTTTATTTATGAATCATTAGTAAGATTAGTCACATCACACCCATTGGTATCTGATAAAATAGATTCAATTTGAGATTACGTCGGTAATGCCTAATATTAAAATCTGAATTGTGATTAATTACTTACCTATTAAGAATAGTTACATTTTCTTACGACGTACACAATAACGAAAGTTAGGTTAATTTTAGATGGATTAAGCCTAAATTTATTATCTAAAATACATGTATCCATAAATTATTTATCTATTTTCATATCTTTAGAATAGTCAGTGACAGAATTTGATACTATTGTTAAATCGTTGAACGTTAGTTGTATACTCTGCATTCAATTTTTTTTTTAATTGCAGTACTATTAATTAAGGTGATGTGCGAGTTATTATTTTGATATTACCATTATGTTAATAAAACAGGAAGAGATGTAGAAAACAAATAGCCACGAAAGGTATTCCTACGGACAAAAATGGTTTCACAGCTTTACCGGCCGAACAAGCAAGGTGTTCATTTCAGTTTAACCGCCGTTCAATAATATCACGTGTTTTTTCACTGATAAGGTGATATCATTCGTTGTAGGCGTACTGTAAGTAGGTCGTGACGTAATCAGAATGTGTACGTATTGCAAAACACAGGTTAGCGCGAGAATATACCACCATTGATTGAGATGAGACGCGGTATTCTAGAATTCAGATGACGCTGAAGGGTGTATCACGGTGTGTGTTTATGTGTAAGCGAGTGTAATAAGTGCTACGTTATTACACTTCTGTTGTCTTTAGATGCAGCAATTCGCTAAGTGGGTCATTGGCTGCACGTCGAGTTATGTAATGGTGGAGCGCACCGGCGACAACGACGCGAACGAGTCGGTGCGGCGACTCTTTCGATGCAGCTCCGCATTAACACATGCGGGGACATTTTCACGACTATTGCAAATTCTATATAAAACCAGTTACGGAATTTAGAACATCATGTAGATGTTTTGAAATAATCGTGTTATTGTTGCAGTCCTTACTATGAAAATGACAATTCGTGAAATTGTTATCTTTTATTGCGGTATAACCGTCGAAATCAAGGCGATAAAAATGATGTAGAATATAGCAAGTATATAAATATATTTAATTTGAATTGAGTTATGCCGATATCCTCTGTGTTTTAACAATCACTACTATTTAACTAGTACTAAGTACCAATGTTCATTTAAAGTTATTGCCATAAGCCATTTCATAGATGTAGGCACATGAATCTTTTGTTTTTAAGCTTGTACATCTAGAACTACCGTCACGAACGTTTCAGAATTATAAGAAGACTTTTTACTTAAAACATTTCTAGTAATAGTTTACATTTATCGGTTGTCAGTGAAAGGGTCCTTTTTAAAAGTATCCTATATATTCACGTAAGGTGTCAAAGTGTTTATCGAGTCATCTAAAATTTTATTGTTATCGAAGTGTGAATTTTGCGAAAATTTAACGGGCTCTTAGTAGTTTAAAATGTTTATGTTGTCATCGAATCATGTAAACAGACAACGACACCTGGTCGCCTTGTTAGTCGCATACAAAGGCCGGGACATGTGGTTATAATTACTCTGTGTAAATATACCACAGTAAAATAGATTTAACGCGTCCGTGAGCTAAGAGTTGCGTTTCGCTTCATCTTATCTTATAATTTTAAAAACTTCTAAAACTTCCGTATTATAATTTAATTAACGTTATAGAGCACAAGTTAAAAATAAAATATTGAAGTAAACAAGCAAGCGTTTCCTGGAAAACAGATAAGAAACATCCGTTAGCTAAAGGCATCGCTAATAAGCAAATTAATTGCAAATATCTTTAGGCATAAAAAAGGGGTACATATGAAAAGAAACTGAGAAAAGGATATATAGGGGGAGAAGATCTATAGAAAAGAATTGAGAGTAGCAACTAATATAAGTTGTATTTAAAATGTTAATGCTATATTTGATAGTTTAAACTGACTTAGAGTTCAAACAGTTTGTGTGGTTGTTGCGGAAATTGGGCCAACGCCTAGAGCTATGATAATTTTATGCAGCTGTCGCTTAATATTAGATTTCGTATTCCGCACGTATTGGCTGATAGTTTACTAACGAATATTACTAATGCCAACCAAGGTCGTTGACCTTGCGACTTGCGACGACGTGAAATTATTCTAATTTTATTAGACAAAGTCCATTAGAGGATTGCAAAAAATAAATACTTTTTACTTATGTTTGCTTACAGCATAATATGCTTATTTGATTAGTTTTAATATCTTTAAGAATAAGAGTCGAACTTTTTTGGAATTAGACAAGTAAAAATACAGCCATAGACAAAAACACTCGACCACCAAGTTCATAAAATCGTGTATTGATAACATTGGGTAGTCAATCAATCATAGAAAGAGAATTTTAATTAAAAAAAAAAAAACATGCATAACTTTGAATTGCTTCATATACCTATTCATACTATTGGTGACATAAGTAGAAATAATTATTTATTCATTCATATTTTCATTCTGAGAGCCTTGCAAAATGTATAATAATGAATATGTAAGACATAAGTCAGGAAATTATTTTTATGAGGTCTTAGTGGAAACATCCATAGACAGCAATATTTTTTAAACAATCATTAGGTATTTGAACATATTTTTAACCATTGTCTATGTAAAGTTTATTTGACAAACTGGCATAGCCGGTTCGTTAGTCCATTGTCTAGCTATATAATAACACGTCTGTGCTATGCTTATTAAAACATGTGATACAGGAACTCTAAGGACCTGTCCCACCACTGGCTGATAGAGGCTCAGATAGCTTAAAAATGACGTCATTGTCAGATAAGGTAACAAAATCCGATATTTCCATAATATATTTTACACGTTGGATTGTTATCAGACATTTGGTGGGACAGGCCCTAAGTCTATGTACAAAAGGCCATGACACGATACATTTTTGATCGATTGCAATATGGTTATGCTTGAGCGGCTCGAGCACTCTATTGTTTTTAAATTATCAGTTGTAATTATATAGCGGGTTTTAATCTTCTGCTTACAGTTAACATTTTGTTTAAAATTCGAAATCTCAATGGAATATATGGATAGTATTAGAGATTTATTCGAGACCTGTCACGTAAATTATTATTTTTTTAAAGTAGTTATGACCTGAATTCCTAATAAGCATAAATAATATTAAAGTTCGACATCTTTATGTATATTAGTGACATAGAAGTGTACATTTTATGACTATGATTTCGAACCAGGTAAACATTTTTGTCAGTATAATTAACACGTAATACTGACAAAAATGTTCTGGAAAAACATATAGTCGTCTCTTTTACTCTCTTTGAACATCAGAGATAGCAATATAATTTTGTACAGCTGTTTCAGCAGAACAAGGTATAGGTACTTTCCGATAGAAATAGCAATTGGAATTCACTGATTGACAATGGACAATGAGATTCAACGTCTCTACGCAAGGTCAGTGGTTGCGAATGGGAGAAACTTAGTTATTTACAATTTCTTCATTGAATGCTCTTCGTAAGTACTTCTAATGGTTAAAAGAAGCGTTACGTTTCACTGATGTTTAGAATTAACAATATTGTATAAAAATATGTAGTTTTATAAAGATTGGTTTGACATTGAATAGTTGAAAGGACTAGTGTTGTGATTGAAAAAACTGCGTAGGACCGTGCTACAGTAAAAAATTGTTTAATAAGCAGCCATTAGTTTTTACCACTTCATGTTCTATGTATAAAATAAGTAGAGGGTTTGTCGAATAAGTGATCGTCTGCGATACGCTGAAGTATGACGCGAGATTTAAAATTTTAATTAAATAAATAATGCCACAATCCTTAAAAAATGCACACGTAAACAAAATGATAAAATAGCAATAAAATGTAGTAATATATCCCTCAAGTTAATTGAGTTTCAAAGATTTTTAATATGTTTATGGTAATAGCATTGGTTCTGGGTTTACATCATGTATTTTATGGCAATATATCATAATTTATGCCAGTTGTGAATCATTCCTTCTGTATGTATATGTAGGGGAAGCCCGACTGCCATTGACATTCTGTCGACGTCCCTGAGGCCTAACTCCAACTCGCACGAAGTTTATAAATAAAATATCAAGATCAAACTCGTATCTTAGTGCGAAACTTCAACTTTAGATACTCAACACGAGTTTTCCTTATACGAGTTAATTAGGAGTTGGAATTTTATATGGATTTTAACGTTCTGTAATTAACTAATTATCACCAAGATATTGAAATATTTGACTACTAATTGGGAGATTTGCATACTTGTTTTTCATTGTTTTCCTATCTAATAAGAAACAGATATTTCTATAGTAATATATAGATAATCTCTAACACTGTAACCATCATTATCACTATACGTACCCATTGAGAGGCGGGGTGCTTACCCTAAGTTTGTGGTGGCTAGGCCATAGTCAACAAAGCTGGCATACTGTTGGTTAATACAATAATTATAATAATAACTAACGCTTAACTATAATACATTTTAGTATTTCTTGATCATAAAGCAATTTCATCAAGTAATAACAAAAGCAACGTTGTTATTATTTTCGTGCAAAATTGTACCTAGGCACAAATACTCTTAACTAAGTTATAAATTGTTTCGGCCACCACTTAACTTTATAGCCAGTTGTTTCTTAGTGCAAAAATCCTTTCGAAATTAAAGTGGTTAAATTGAAGCTTTTAATATTACTTAGAGTAATTGAACACGTTTATTACTTCTTTCCTGTATGAGAATACCTTTCAATCTACCGGTAATAACAACGTTGTAACTATAAATATACAATTTGAATAAACATGTATATGTATATTGGAAAAAATAAACAAATACGGAAGCTTCTCTGCAACAAACAAATGTTCTGAAATAAGATTAAAATTGACTTCCTGGTTTAATGGAATGCTTTTTAATGTATATGTAAGAAACGGAGGTACAGGTGTTTTTCTGGAGAGAATAATGTCACTATGGCTGTAGAGAATTTTAAAAACATTTTTTTTTCTATTTCAAATATTATTATACAATTATCTTACTTGTTATTATTATTAATTGAAATTATAAATGCGAATATTTGGATGTATGTTTGTATCTAGATATCTCCAGAAAGGATATCGATAAAATTTAGTAGATATAGATGTATAAAACAATCTGGAAGAACACCTTTAAATTTTGGGCACATGAAGTCTGGGACTAGGATAGTGTTTTATAAACTAAAAAAAAACAAGATATACAATGGATTAAGACTAACTTATAATTTAACTTACTATAGTATTATAGTCAAAAATAGAATAGAGTTGTTTTAAATAGACCTTCCTATATGTCCTTAGTACATACAGATGACGTATATGTGAATTGAATAATAATTGGTGATTACAAATGAAACGTGTTGGGGACCGTTATCAAGTTGAAAAAAACAATCGACGTTCATAAATATTATTACTCTAATGTAAAATCTCGTAGCCAAGCTGTTTTTACCTCGATATTGTACACGAAGTTTTAGTTTTATTAATTGGTCCGTAATCATTGCTTCAGAGAACGGAGAATTGCTCTCTCTGTCCACCCCAGGAAGTTTGAAGGACGTGAGCTCATTCTTTCAATGTTACAAGGTCAGTTAAAATTCGAGCTCACATCGTGTTAGCTAACGCGTCCGTCGATGTGTGTTATTCATGCAGCGGCATTGGCAATGAAAGAACGCGTGCTTGCACGCTATTCAACGTCAAAAAATTCCGTTTTGTAATTGAGAATAACTTTCAATGAATAAGACATAGCGGGCTGAGCGACATCGTGAAAGTATTGTATAGTTAAGGACGTTTATTTCCGACCCACTTCAATAAAGTGACATTTGACGATCACAATGCTATAAAGTCGAAAACTTGTCATGGAATCATAGATCAGTGCTAAATTTGCGACAGTTTGCTTTACGATGTTTGATCTTAAGTGGTAAGACAATTTATTTCTTTGACTATACACACTCACTTATCGTTAAGTATAAGTATTGTAATGTTTTAATTATGCAACGCTACAAAATGACCTGATTGAAAGTAGATCTAAAATCGGTATTAAAGGCCTGGCCCTTGGTTCTTGATCGAGGTTTGTAAAATCTGTACTTACATAACAATGCTTGTACGCAATTCACATGCAAAAGTTTTTACATTCATTTTACACTGTAATTAAATGAACAGAGTACAGTATAATAAGTGGTTGCGGTGAATATGTAAACGTAGTAAATTGTGTGAATTACTCCGTGTAAAGTAAGCATTTTCTATTTGTATAAATAAATCATCACATACATGACCCTGGCAATTCAAAATCCTAGATTCGATTTCAAGCCAACAATTTGCGCATGAACCCAAAATAAGGTATATTGTGAGGTCAATTTCATTAGCGTCTTAAAGCTAATCAAACTATAGCTAAAATTATTCTTACGTTTCAATGTAGTAAAGATTGTGTTTCGCTTTACGCTGTCCAGTAGCAGTGATTCGTTCGCAAACATTACACAAGTCGTGTAAATTAATAGCTTGCGGATCCATGAGTATCGCGGAAATGGTCGGAGCACCGACAACGCAATACCAACGTCCAAATACATCACGGCCGACGAGTTCACATTCACCGGTTTTGTTTCAAACAACCGCATAGTGCGACAAAGTTACCCGTCCAGGTGAGAGAGGCGATGTTATCGCGGGTCATTCTGTCAGGAAATATGTACAAGATACTATACTATACTAGTAAAACCTATTACCACAATATGACAAGGATTTTATGCAAGCGATTTGATCAAAGAGGGCGCTAATGTTGTAATTTTCTTTCACTTATGCCTACCGGTTAGGTGCCTAACTCTGTCTGTTTATACTAAAGGACATTTCCAGGTTTCGAGAACAAGTAATGTCAGGTTAACTTTATCAGTATGGATTAGAACATTACCTGGCAGTGACGGATTATCTGTCGCGAACAACATTAATCGTTCGTTATCAGCTGTGTGCTCTACTTATCGACTGAGAGATCAATCGTTACGTCCAAAATGAACAACCTAATTTGTAATCCTGCAGTTATTCTTTAACCATAGATAGTAGATCTATTCAGTTGCGGTATATCAAAGAATTAACACAATTACAGAGTTCTAATGGACAGTGTTGGTCGTTGAATTATAGTCCATCACAATGAAAAGGAAAAGAAATCTCGATGAACAAGTACTGCAATGCAATTTTATGGAAACAATGACAGGCATGTGTTATCAGAATAAAAGACTAATGTATTCCTCTTCGAATAGGCTCGCATTCCAACACAATGGGTACGGTAGTCTCGATTCCGTAATTCAGTGAGACGTTATTAATCACTTTAAATAGTGTGATATCTTTGTGGGCGTGGAACGTTTATTGCAACCGAGTTCATATCATTCAACGTATCATGCTATGATTAATATTTAGTTCATGTTTGCTCTTAGATTATAGCGCTTTGTATGTTTGTTTAAGCGAAACAAAATTTGCTTTATAAGCATTTACGTAATAAAAAGTATGTATATTTTATACTCTTTATAATTTACGTTTTAAGTATTTATTTTTTATAAGATAAAATAATATCTCTAGATAATAGTACGTGTAGAGTCAATAAGGTGTTCACAAAGTACATAAGTATTATTTTCACATATAAACTTTCGATTACTGTTTATTTCTATTTGTCATGAAGTACATTTAGAGTGCATCAGTTTATCGTGCATACTTATGATTCTTATTTAAATTATCTTATATTTTCCAATAATAACTATTAAATAAATACCATATCATATGAGCAAAAGTATTGGAAATTTAGTGGAATATTTTGATAAAACTTTAGGTGTGCAAATATATATTCATGTGGAATATATTCCAATCGTAACCTCGCCAAAATGCAACAGTGTTTAAAAGATACCCAGTCACCTATTTTCGTAATAATATTACGCTAATGTTACGATATTGTTTTTATACATTATATCGAGATCATTGTTAATATAAACAAATAAGGTGATATTGAAAATATTTGCCAAAACATTGTGATCTCATTGAAATTGGAAGATAATAAGCCCAAATTGTTATCATCCATAACTTAATATAATATTCTACATCAGTATATGCTATACAATAGAAACATTATAAAAATCGATGTTATGTTAAGCTTTCGTTAAATTCTCTTGTCATTAAAGTGACTTGTACAATTATAAAGGTCGAACATCTATTAAGCAGGTCGTCGTGAACCTTCAAGTCGTGCCTATGGTTAATTTAAATTCTGTGCATTGGTTGTTTTATTGACGTGTATGTAGTGTGATGTTCGGTGTGCGGTGCGATTAGATTAGAATTAGTGCAAGCTGGGGAAGCGCCGAGAGGGCTGGAGCGCAGGCGACGAAGGCTCGGAGCTGAAGACCCGCGGCGTTTGCGCAACACCCGGAGGCGACGCGCTCGACCCTGAACTCGATTCGGCCGCGATCATTTTGCAACTGATGGCTGGTCGTTGCGCCGCCGTAGACGACGCCGACGCGTTGTGCCCGGCACAAATGTAAACATTTACAGGCGTAGGTCGAACTCGCGAGGTCGACTCGGACGTGCTCCCTCACATAGTCCACCATCAAATGACTATCCTCGTCTCGGGTCTCCCAATTTGTCACCTCACATTTATCAAATTGAAGGTCTCGTATGCAGTAAATGGCTATTGATAGCCTCCATTGCGATGTCGCCATATAGCTACAGAGATTCTTTATGTATTCAACACACTCTTAACAAATACTTAGGCAAATTATTTAGATTTTATTGTATGACATTGACATATATAGAAAGTTTACGTCTTCTAAGATATGTACAGTATTTTATTTATTAGCAATATTTCTATGTGCAATCAATTTGTAGTATCTATACTAATATTATAAAGAGGAAAGATTTGATTGTTTGCGTTGAATATGCTCCGAAACTACTCAACGGATTTCAAAAATTCTTTCACCATTAGAAATCTACATTATCACTGAGTAACAAAGGGTATATTTTACATCAACGAGAAGTATACGTTTGTATATAAGAAGAAATATCATCATCATCCTCGTATCGTAGGGTCAGCGCAACAGGTTTTCGTCCTAAGACAGAAAAGGTAAGCTTAATCCAGGCGAAGCCAGAGCGGATCGCTTAAAGAAATAAAATAAATGTTTTGTAGGCGGTAAATATCTTGTCAATAAACGTATTACTTCCTAGAGATATTAGATAATCATCAGTTAGCGAAAATTCACGGATTCGGATTATGTTTGTTTTTATTATTTTCACAAAGGTGTGATGCCAATAGCACCTTTTTGCAGATGTTTTCGTGTCTGATGCGTAAAACATAATTTAAAAAAAAAACTTATTTAACTTGATCGTGGCTTTCGTTCGTATAAACGAGAATGCAAAAATAGTTTAAAAAAAGTTTCGCTCTAACAGCAATAATCGTTATTTAAATATGTCTAATTTTAAATTTCAAATTAATGAAATTTTATGGATCTTAGGCAGATATGAATCAGATAGCAAACGGATGTATAATATGGTATAATAATTGAAATTTTACTGACATTGACGTAACCGGTTGTCGTATACCGAAAACCGGCGAATCAATATCAACTTGTTACTGAATATAGATAATTTCCTGGCTCGCGTTGGCCGAAGTCTATAAAATATCCGAACACGAATTTGTCGCGTTATTCATTATTATTAATTTTGTTTTAATTTTCAAGGATTTCCGATGTCAGCTTTCCTTGTTTAGCTTACTGACCTTTGTATCTATTTCCATTTATTGATATACTAGCTTTTGCCTGCAACTCCATACGGTCGAGATAAAAAAATCTTAGTAACTAGTCTATGTGTTTTTCCAGACTATTTTCTTATATCTGTGCCAAATTTCATCGGAATCCGCTCAGCAGATTAGGCTACAAACTCTTACAAACATCCATCCATCCTTCCACCCACCCTGCCATCCATCCAAACTTTCGCATTTATAACAAAGATAAGATTACTGTGGTCCGATATTTACAAAACTGCAAAGATGTTGGCGTTAATTCCAGAAGGTCACGGTTAATGATATGTTTTAGTTATTACATAATATTTATGATTACACACCACGATTGATTGTTTTAGAATCAGACGATAAAGGGAGAAAAACCTTCAAATTACAAAGATCACGGTCACAAATATATTTAATTAATTTCAATTTTTCTTGTGTTGCAAGATTGTTTGATAAAGAACCATTTGTGTTGAAAAGATGTTTATGATTTATTACATTGCGATAAGCGAAAGATATAATGTTATATACCTATATGTAAAATGTAAACATTGCGCATATTTACATTATAATATACTAAAAGACTTGTACCCTTCTAATTCTAAGTTTAACATTAAAAATTCAGACAAATGATTATCTTATTATAGATTTTTTTCACTCTTATATAGAATTGAACTTCTAACTTAGACGAGTCTTTTTAATAGAAAAGAAATAAAAATATTCTTTCTTCAGAGCAGACTTAATGGTTTGTATTTTTCGCTTTGTGTTAATACTAACAAATCGACAAGGTTGCAGTTTTAATCTGTGCAAGATTTTTTTTTGTAATTATTTCGCTGTTACGACTTCAAGTAAAATGCGATAAGTTCGTTGATTTGTTTAAATATCAAACAGAAAAAAAGGTATTGCGATATCGCGTACGTAGCGGTGTGGCGATAGTAGGAGCGAGTTAATCTCATGTCATGTCAGTGGCCACTCGAGGTGACCTTACGTCACACGTCCAACGCTTTGCGCCGCCACACGCGCACAGCATACTAACGTCTTCGGAACGCCTTGGTGAATCCTTGGCTTCAAAACCGAGCTCCTTTCTTAGACGGTTGCGTTTATTGCACGTTTTCTACTATTACCCATCGGTAACTATCGGTCCACCTATGAAGGAAGCACGATGTGAGGCGAAGTTTCGCAAGCATCAGTTGAATGAGATACAATCGCCGTGGTGTTCGGTGACCGAGGTTCCGTGCACGCTCGCGAGCATTTCAAATTTATAAATACTGTCGTACCAGGTAATACGACATTACCTGAACATTTGCGATCGTAAATATAAACTCACGTTTCGTACGTATGGGCTTGCGCGATCGCTGTACCGATTGACCTTTGATCGGAGTTCTATGTATTCAATGCTCTATGAAAAGGCCTTTTAAGTAATTTCATCATCGTCATTAGTCAAAAGGATATTTATCTTGTGTGTATGTAAATTGTATTGTAAATATTACATAGTGTCATCATTTTTAAGGATTTCGTGTTTTAAATAATTTGTACAGTTTTAACAAAATATTGCTTAATTGTTTTTTTTTTTTCAAGGAAATAACTTAATAATGTGCTTAGGTTTATGTTCGCTAGGAGAGTTTGCGTAACATGTATTTCTGGTACGGAATACGTAGACTACGTTATCGGTACAATCTAGTTAAAACGTTTGAGATAATGTAATAGGTAATTTCTATTAACTATTATCAATTTTCAGTGATGTCGTTTCACATTTCTTTTTTAATATAAATCTGTTTTAGAACTTCGATGTTTTCACTATGCACTAATATCGTTTAAATGTAACGTAAAATATTGTATTAGCCGTCGTTCCCTTCATCACATGATTCATACGACGCACCGTGATTTCATAATTATAGTTGGAATCATCATTGTCTCACCTGTGGCTGTATGTTTCGGTAGTTCCTCTCGGGGAGATGGGCACCGGGTGTTGAGCACAGTCACTACCCGACAGTGGACATTTAGTGTCCCGAGCGGTCCGTGTAAACTTAGTGGGGGCGCTGGGGTAGCGAATGCGAGTCGCGCTTTGCAGATTTCGATCGCGGAGTGCGCCTGCGCGGCGTGCGGTCGGCTTGATACTGGCGGCGCGCGCCCAGTCTGTGCTCTTTTATCACATCGCTTCACGCGCCTTCAACTTGACTCCTCGTGCGTCTGCACAGCTCTGCCTACTACCTGTTGTTCCCGATGCTTGTCTAGTTCCTTTTGTCGGTCTGCCGCCACAGGGAGATGCTACTGCTCATCAGGAGCACAGCTTGCAGAGAATATGTGTATATTGTTTTCGTTTAGTGTCGTGTCTGTGTCGTCTATAATATTTATCGCTTGAATTAAGTTGATTTTAAGTGATTACTGTTAATGCGCAAATGTTTTTAACTTGATTTTTTTTTCAATATTTAGATTAGCCTAAAACAATCATATTAGAGAATCTCTGAACTTATTTTAAAATTAATCATGGATGTAACGTGAAAGAAAAATAAATAGAAAAAATAAGTAATAAATCGAAACAAAGTTATGTTTTATTTCAGCCTATTCGGGTTTCATAGTTTTCGTAACTACATTGTAAAGGCATAATGGAACTCAACCTCGCCCTATCATCAAGTGAGTGCATTTTTCCCTTAATAGAATCCATTTATTGAGTTTCGCATTAAAAGAATATTGTACCTATATGTACCTAACTGAAACAGTTTTATTTCTATCTTACCATACTCCATACTGTAGAACTTCGGCGTCCATAAGCTTTTGTACATTACTACATCAGGTTTTTTGCAATTTGGTTGCATTTTTCAGAAAGACTGTGAACAACATTCCATATCTTGCGTTCTGAAAGGAAAGAAAATATTTTCAATGAGAAAATTATAACCTGAAAAAATTATAGGAAAATACCCGGAGTACGTTTTGTTATTTACCATTTTCTGTAGCTGTTATATTATTTACCACACCTGTCCAATTGTTTGGAGGCATAAGTAATAGACGAAGTGTTGATGTAAACACGTATTAAATTGCCATCTACTTTTTTTTTCACAAAACATACTTCGAAATTAATAGAAGCAAAGTAAACTTTATTACGTGTACATAACGAAGCTATAAGAATTTACTATATTGTGAATTGTTTATTATTTTTGTATCCCGGATTCGATTCAAAGTTCAGAAATAGTACGTACCAATATACAATATATCCATATCTTAGTCACTTGTACCTACGTGAAGAAACAAATTTATGCTGTGAAAAACCAATTCATTTTTGTAAGAGTATTTTATACCTATAATTTAAATCAATGACATTATGGATCGATGTCAGCGAAAAGACTATAAATGGACAAATATTTGCAGATTGTAATTTAACAAGTAAGTACCAAGTTCACTGTACGTTCTGTGACATTATGTACATTTTAATTAGGATTATTTTAACAAGTCATTTCGGTGGGTATCCGTTAATTAATGAAATTTATATAACCTTGGAAAATAAACCACACTTTTTTAACTGTGGTAAATCCCGATTTAACATCTTCGCATGATCAGGCCAGCTCCATAAGTGCAATACCATGACCACATAGAAGACAGGCGCCAAGTGGAAGAAATTCCGTGTTTCGTCTGATGAGTGTGCGTGCCGTAGGCCTAATTTGAGCCTTCTTCCCCTATTCCTATAGGGAATGGATTTGAAGGAAGACGGGATACATAGGTTGGGGGAAAACTCCTCTTTCTGTGCGTCTCCTCCTCTGTTGAATTAAGGTAGACAACGCAATTGAAAATGCGGATGTCTGTGGGCAGCGGTCGCTTCGCTATTTTGGCGACTCCAGTCGTTGCTGATGTCAATTTTTATGTTTATGTCTCATAACAATTTAGGTATTGGAGTTTTAACATTGAAAGCCATATAAATTAAAATCAAATGAACGTTTTATGTAGTTGTTATTTCGCTGTAGAATTAGCTTTTTTACGATTACTATTCATTATTCTCATCAATTTTTTACTCAATCCAAACGTTCAATATTTTGTCGATAATTAGACAAAAAAACGTCTTTGTTCTGCGGAATAAAGATTCTTATATGAGAGTGACTAGTTTTCTTTTGTAATGAACCTTGGCTTTATTTATTAGCCTTGTAGAAGTTTGAATCATGCTAATGTATTATGTACAGCACCTATGAGATTTTCAATAATGAAAGAAGATTGAAATTATTGTAGAATTTATCTACATATCCTTTAGTTTCCGCAACTGAATGACAATGATGACCTCTTACCCTTCTCTCAACAAACTTTTTTTACAAGCAACAAAACAAAAACTTGTTTATCTCGTTTTTCTTTATGTTTTTGCAAATAATATTTCTTGCCGATTAGAACAATAGTAAAGCTAATAAATATGAGAACACGAAAAACGTATTTTTGTTAAAAAAAATATTGTACCTACTTTACTAATAAGACCGAGAAAATACAAAACAACAATTGCAGGGAAACCCCATCATAGCGTTAAGAACAATCGCTACTAAAATGCAATTAGATTAAAGATAAGACTGCTATTTTTTGTGCCTAAAATTATTTCTACTCAAATTGCCAATTGTTTTTCATACCATTTCAAACACACGGTAGATTTTGTAAACCTTTTCGACAGAGAACACCATTATGTGTTAAAAATTTAATTTTGTTTAGTCAATTAACGCGAAACAGCGACATCCCATTCTAATCAAGGGCAAATTAAGGTAAAGGTACCAATAATTACCTTTACCTTGCACAATACAAATGAGATAATTTATTCGTTTGTGATACAATATAATTCTACTTTTCTAGAAGTTACTACAGTTAGCAGTTATTTTTTGTGGACATGATACTTTTTTCATCGTTGTAACAATTTTTATGCAAAACAAAGTACATAAGTATGGTAAAAACCAATTTAAAAACTATTTTTTTTCAGAATTATTACATAAATGCTACAAATTTTGTTCATATCTGTAATTACATTTTTTACCACCAAGCTCTTAATGTGTTTCGTAAGGTTTTTTTTTTAACTTTTTAATCTCCTGCGTAAGATTATGATAGTCAACTGTGTGGTGCGAACGTGTATAACTTTACGCGTGAGTTTTGTGTATATGCAGTTTTCTGTTTAAAAAAATTAAGTACAATATCGTGATAGAAATATTCACGCGTGACTCGGTCATAACTTGAATTTATTTTATCTCAAACCATAAATTAAAGCAGTTATTAAACAAATAAAATAGAACTATTTAATCTATCAATCGGCATGAAAAAACTTTTTACCATACCACGAATTAATGTCCCTTTTCTAATTATAAAACTAACCAAGTCAAAGTTAAATGAACTCATTTAAATGTTTGTACCTAACGATAATTATTTTGAAGAAATAGTTGTAAGTCATAATTTTGTTCATTTTGAAATTAATATAATTACGTCTCGTGTTAACGTACACACGTTAACACTTTTTATTGGTATTTATATGTCTTATCGGTACTGGGGTTCGTGTGCATAAAATTATAATGAAAATTTTTATAATACGATTTTCCGTTATAGAGTTTCTGTATCTAAATAAATACCTAATGCTTTTTTACTAAGTTTTATTAGATGACGTTCACATTCTCATAATAAAGCATCCTTGTAAGATGTATTGGCAGGCAATAAAGGAAGTTTAACAAATTAAAATATGTACCTATGAAACTCAATGAAGAATCCAACTCAAATGAAACCTAACTTTATTTTTTCGGCCTTGTTACTTTCGCAGGCTTGACAGATGTTCCCATTCAAATTCTGGCAGCGATCGAAGAAATTCCGGGTTTCAGAATACTAAACAATGCTGCGTATCATCAGTAAACAATAAAGTCATGCAACGTGAAAAATATATTATATATTTTGCTCTATGGTGTTTTGCTTAGTACTACAGATTTTGAACGAATCATTATTGAATGTTATAAATTGAATGAATAGTTACATCTGTAGGTATAGGCCATGAAAGTAAAGGGAGAATAAGAGAGGAGGGACGACTGAAATAAAGGAAGGTAAATCTTTCTAGAGAATGAAAACTTATGCGTCACCTTAACATATAGTGGCATAGGGCGGTAATGATTTGAATCTTTTTTTTTTACCGACTTCCCAAAAGAAGGAGGTACTCAATTCGTCTGTATGTTTTTTTTATGTGTGTTACGGCATAACTCCGCCGCTAGTGGGCTGATTTTGATAATTCTTTTTTTATACAAGAGTTTTGATTTCTCGAACATGCAATGAATTAATATCATTCGTTGTAATATCTTGTGTGATCCTTATCATTGTAAGTGCTAAAGGCGATGTTATTTTAAATTCTATTGACGCGGATTTTAATTGGAATAATACGATTATGTCTGACATACACGATAATCATTCGTTTATTATCTTGCGGTTAAATAAATTATACATAATGTAATGTAAAGCTGCTTCTGAATTACAAAGTCGTAGTATGGTAAGGTTTTTTCCATCAGTTTATTTTCCATTCTTCTACGAAAAAATCTTTCTAGATTTAAATGAGCGGCAAAGGTTTTATTAAAAACAAATATATAAAGAGAAACATTTCATTAATAGTTAAGCATACTGTTTAATAAGATATTGTTTAAATTTGTTTTATTACTGCATATATATGAACTTATGATTTATTCACAGTTTTTTATGTTATCTCATTATGTTTTTAATGCTGATATAAATAATATAATCTTACTATCTTCTTTATCATACTATTATAATATTATAAATGTGAAAGTTTAGATGGATGGATGGATGTTTGTTAGAGTTTGTAGTCTAAACGTCTGCACGGATTTCGATGAAATTTGATATAGATGTAGTGGATAGTCTGGAAGAACACATAGGCTATTCGCTTTTGTTTTTTTTTTATTCCACGCGGATGGAGTCGCGGGCGAAAGCTAGTTAGTTACATAAATATTTGTGATAACGATACTGGTTAAGACTCGTGGAAAACTTGCAGTTTAATATGACACTATGACCGCGTGTTATAATTTGCATCGCATTTTATTTATTTAATTCCTTGATTAGCATTATAAAAGAAACTTTCGCTTTGTCTATTCATTAACTTATTCAATGGTAATCATTGAGCCTTAATTAATAGACGAACCGCTGAAGTTTGAGTCACCTAAAATGATTAACAAAATTATATGTAGAAAATAAAGACAATAATAAATTAAATTTTCACTACCAAAACCTTAAGACGAAAATATATTGTCATCCCAGAACACATAAAAAAAGATAATTAAAAAAACTAAAACAGTACAATTACAATATATAACAGTTCTGGACCAACATATACATACCAATATAAGAACATGTAATACATTACATAAATGTTGCCATCATTCATTCGGTAAAAAATGTAGAGACGAATTTTAGTCGAATAAAACTGACAATTGTGAACACTGTTGTTACGAAGCGAATTTTATATTTATCTTTAAAATGATTGTACAGTAACTACTTGAAATAACATTTCTCGTAGCGGATAATCGCTAACGAACTTCAAATACTAACGTCAGCAAGATTATTCTAGAGCTTGCCTCCGTCAATGGCCGATGACGCATTAGTACGGTTAGATTCATAGGATCACTAAAATTACTTAACCATAGACATTATGCCGCTTTTTTGTTCAACAACAGAATAACTTATAAATTACGATGATCTACGCAATTCCTTTTTTAAGTTTGTTTTTTATATTTTTAAATTGGCCAGTGATTTTGCATGTTTTTTTAATAACTTGTAAAAATAATTTTCACGTTATATCTATATAATATTATATAATTAGTATTTGTTACCTTTTTCCCCTTTTTCTTAAACCCTTTCTATTCCATTAAAATCAGTCCATTACTTTAGGAAGGCATAGGGAAGGGAACAAAGAGAGTAATTGTGTTTGCTATCGTCTCAAAACATTTTTATTTATTGACAATCCGTTACATAATGTGATTTTTATGTTACATTAAAAAATGTCGATAAATAAAACGTTCTAATGGAAGATTTTTTTTTACGAAATTAATAAAATCCTTATCAGCACTTATCAACTAACTCTGGAGATCATTTGTTACATAACTCGGGTCAGAATTTGCTAGAATTCGGTGCATTTTTTTTTCTTTAAAGATTGTTTTTGTTCCTATCTGACAATTACACCGTTTCTAAAGATAATATTATAATGATACTACTTGTTATGCACTTTAAATAAAAACTATGGAGATCCAAAATGGATAACGTGGTATATGGTTGGTGTTTTCACCATTTTAAAATTGGTAAAAAATATTAAATTCTACAATGATATTTGCATTGTGCATCAGTGCAAAACTGGTTTGATATTTTTGGATACGAGAATTTTTATCTCTCCTCGTCGTAGGCCGTAACGAATACTATATTACAATATTAGGGAAGATAATCTAAAAAATATGAGCGTATTTTCTCTCGCCCCAGGATTTAATTCAGTTCCTAATATAAATGACGTAAACGAGATAGATGTGTATGTAGTGATGAAAGTAAAGGAATACCAAATGTCTAAGTTCATTCTTAACTATAGCATTAGCCATATTTTTAAGTGCTACCAAATGTTAAATTCTATATAGTTAAAGTAATAACTTAATTGCTTCATGCTTTTTACGGGGTAAATTATTTTTACAATACAACCCAGAAAGTGAAAAAGCCGAGTGTTTTTGTCATCGTCAGTTGAGTCTGCCACAAATCCGATTTCACAATAAATAATGGAAAATATTATTAATTACCTATTGTGGGTACGATGACCATGTAAAACTAAGGTCAGCAGGTACTTATTATATTTGCAACGCAAACTTCTGACAAGATGACGTAATATAATCATAGTGTACTAAAATTCTATAGAGGTATAAGACGCTGTAAATTTTGTAATTTTTTATAGACAATATTAATAAGTTTCAATGCATACTCAGATTGCTAATTATCGAATGACTAAGCCATTTCCTGTTCCGCTATTTAGTCTAAGATAAGTAATGAGAACCAAGTATTTAAAATATTTGATAAAACGACAACAAGAACGAGTTGAGTTCGCAAAAGGCCATTTAACTACTTTAAATAAAATAATACTCATTGTTAAGGTCGCGCATAAATTCTATTTCAAGGGAAACAAGAAATGAGACAGATTTTAACTTAGCATCTGTTCATGGATTCGTTGATTTAAATATATATTTGATTAATCAATTTCGGATCTCTATGTCGATTTATTTAAGTAAACATTCGATTTGTAAGCTGATATTTTAAATCTTATGGAATGTCAATTTGATTTTTGCATGTTATTAGAAAATTCACAAAAAACTCTCTTGCTGATTGACCAATTACTTTGCTATGAAATTATTTGTACAGATTTACTGGCGTTTTTATTTAAAAAAAGGTCGTATTTTTAACGAGAACCTTGTTTCCGGGTTAACATTACGTCATCCGGTCATCAAGGCCAGTATGAAATTAAAAATAAATAAATATATTCCTATACAACTATACCCTGAAAGTTTCACTAATTTGAATTTATCACTTAATGTAAACTAGGATACAAGCTTCCTATATATTGTAGTTTATATAAATATTGGCTAAATATTAAAATATTGGTTAGGTGTTTTAGCATATCATAAATATCTCTTAGCTTATGTGTTTTTTTTAAATTACGCACCGTTATAAATTACCACGGTTTTACCAATGAAGTCCTATAATAACTAGGAATTTTAATTAACGGAAAAGATGAACGTAAGAGTTAATTGGTCAATCTTTCCCATCGTGTACCAACTTAACGTAACTACAGTTCCTTGGATTAATATAATTCTTGTTTGTGAGTCACGATCAATAAAAACGTAATGTAACATAATGTAAGCATTAGGAACAACTTTTGTTCTTTGTTTGTTTTTTTTTGTCAATTTAGACGCTCATGACTTTTTAAGTTTTTATAAATGACATTGTCTTTATAGTATTGCGTCTTCAGAAACTGAAATGACTCTGGAATGTAAAGGAACAAAGCATTTAATGGCAAAACTTTTATTGAACGTATAGGTGAATACTACGAGTAGATAGATAGATATACGAGTACATATAAAACCTTTATTCGCTGACAATTCGCAACATTTACAACTTATTAATAACAACATATACGTATATTAAAAGTAAAAAAAAATAAAGTATGAATGTACATTTTCAGTTTCCACCTCCCAGTTGCGTGTCAGGTTGTCCTCCGACATAGGCCAGGTGAATACTAGAAAAATATAAATCTTACTAATATTATAAATGCGAAAGTTTACATGGAGGAATTAATGTTTGTTAGAGTTTGTAGCCTAAACTACTGAACGGATTTCTATGAAATTTGGCATAGATGTAGAGGATGGTTTGAAAAAACACATGGCTACTTAATTTTGTTTTATTTTAATTCCACTCAGACGGAGTCACGGGCGAAAGTTATTTAAGAACAAAAAATAGGTTTTACACTTTTTTATAAGCAAAATAGTGCTCGTTTGCTAGTTAGTTGTCTTATTAAAAATAATAATCTTGCAGCATAACGATTATACTTGCATGAGATTTTAACATAATTAAAATAAGATTAATTAGTTAAGAGGAGATTAGATTAAGATTTATAATATTTTTTTTGTGGTAGTTTTAGTGCGCAATTATAGCTCTATATTTAATACTAGCTGTTTCCGTGCGGCTTCATCCGCATAAAATTATGAAAATTTTATTTTTTTATTTACATTTGTCAAATTATCAATAGCAAATGTCAAAATGACATGACATGACAAACCTTAGCAATCTTGCTTTCTTGATGTTGGCAGAAACTTATGGTCTCTTTCCCACATTAGGGTTTTTATCTAAAATATTTACCCTCTAAGTTTAATGTCGTGAAAATATATAGCCTAAAGCGTGACGTAAGTGTAGGGCTTTTTATTAAAAAAAATAATTATTCAAAAATATGCTGTAATTGCTGACATCTTAGGCAACAAAGATGTGTGTGTTTACGCTTTATTATAATAGTATAGATAGTTAGTCGTATTAATTATCGTACTGCGATATGATTATTAATAATACTTACTATCTTCTAGATTTTGGACCGGATTTTAGTATTGACGTCAGGTTTATATTCAATCAGTCGGGAATCCCAAAAGGGTACACGTCCTTTCATTAAAAAAACCCGTTGAACAGATTAAAAAGTTAATGTTTTGGTACCTGTATTTTCAATAATCAACGATAACAAATACTTTAATGGAAAATTACTAAAAGCCAAGGCAAATAGTGAACGTTATTTTAATTAATAAAAATTATAACTTGATTGTAACACACTATAAAATACTAGAGGAACTGCAGTTCAGTTGCCGGCCTTAAAGATTTAAATATAAACATTTTCTTGAAGCACCCAAACCACCTCTCGTATTCGTTTGGAAAATCCACTGAACGAAGTTACACAAAAACGTGAGAAATGAACGAAAAATGTAAAACTGCGATTGTTATATTCGCACAACAGAAACAATTGAATTTAAATTATTATAATTATACATATAATTAATATACAAAAATTTATGATAATAAGTGTGATATTTAATGGTTCTAACACTATTTTTTATTAATTGCTGTAAAGTTTACAAATGATTATTCTGATCTTAATATACATAAATAATAAAATTATTTAATTTGTTAAGTAGCTGAAATAATAGCGAGTAAGAATGTTGAGAATTATTTCAATGTTTATAAATCTATCAGTACGTTGTATCTGCTCCTTGAATCCTTGTAAACTCTAACGAAAACGGGTATTTCTACATTTTCTTAACATATCTTAACTTATTTTGTAATCGTCGAAGCTTTTTCATCTTTATGATTACGTCATTATCTATATCTTCTATTCTATACATGTAATAAAATTGGAGTGTCTGTTTGTAAATTCAAAAGAAAAATTCCAGATTTTGGGAAGATGATGTATTTGCGTTGACGATAACGAAAATAGCATTTAATTTTTTTGTCTGTCTGTCCGTAAGCCGCGTTTGTTCCGGGTAATCTCCGAAACGGCTGGGCCGATTTCGACCGGACTTTCACTGAAGGATAGCTGACATTGACAGGCATATTATAGGCTACTTTTTTGTCTTAATATTGCGTGGACGAAGTCGCGGGCAACAGCTAGTATTATATAACTTTTTCTGCAAAAGAATTTAAATGTAATGAATACATTCATTGACAAAATATTGTAATCCTTTTTGTTAATATGGGTATCATATTTAAATTTTTATATTCGGAACATCATGATATGCTAAGCAATAAGAAAAACAGGTTAGACCAGGTGATCGGGTAGCCACGTCATGCAACTTAAACGCGAAAACTAAATTCTTGCAAATTTTCGAACAATATTTCTTGTCACTCCTTTCTTGACCATGTCACCTTTCACGCAATCCATTTATCTCTGTCTAGGTCTACCTCTACCGGTGTAGAGTCCGCCATACTCGTGTGTAAAATATTTTCAATTGAGTATTTAAGTTTTTAGTTGTAATATTTTAGGTACAAGTATCTATTTCTAATAACATGGATCGAACACATGGTTTAGGTTTTAGAAATAAGCTTTTTTTTAATTTCATCAGGTGGCAAACGAGCAAGCAGCCACCTGAATTCACCAAAATGGCGAAATGACCACTACCCATAGACATTCGCAATAGCGGATGCGTTGTCTACCCTTAATCGACGGAGGAGGAAAGGCACATAAAGAGGATATTTCCCCTTCCCATACGTCTCCCCCAGCGTCAAGTCCACGTTCCCTTACCATCCTGTTCTTATTAGAAAAATTCGGGAAGGAAAAGGGACTAAAGTTGGCGTTAATGTTGATTAGCACGAACTAGACGTTTTCTTTCTTTGATTCTACATGTATGTATAACTTACGGATATACTTAACTGGACGCAAATTTTTTGAAACAATTTATTTCCATTTTATAAAGTGTAATTAATTCACAGTTAATATATTAACATTTTATTGATTTTAATGTGGTACGAAGTTCGCTGGGTCACGTTAAAGGGGCGTTTCCACCGTGTGATTCTGAGGACGGACCGCATGGTCATTTTTACGTATCGAAGTTACCAATAAGTGGCAAGTATAGCGAATGGATACCTTACCATCGATAATGTTCCCGTCCGCCGAATCAACGTGGAAACATGGCTTAAGGTGGCTAAACCGGTCACTAATGCCATGATAATTTTTTTACAATATATAATTTACGATCCTTGTAATTTAGTGTTATACAGATCTACAAAAAATATGCATAATTTTTGCGATTTCCTCCACAAAGGAGTTCCGTGTACGAGTCTTGTGACAACTGGTTTTGTGTTTAGTTTAGGCCATTCGTACATTTTAGAAATGCGGCGATTTTAGTTGCGAAGTTTTTGTTGTCCTGACATGTTTCTGCCGACATTTTGTTCTCTAGTCGCTACCTGTTTCTCAAGATCGTCGGTAAAAAAGTTGCCGCTATTTTCTAGATGGCCAAGCATATACATTTGTCATTTTGTAAATACCTCAGCCGTATAGTTGCTATTTCTGCTCCGACGACATAGACGATTCACGTAGACAATTCAACATTGTGTGTACGGTTTAGAGCGCGCGCTACGCGTTTCTCGCGGCGTAATTATGTTTATAAGTTTTATAGCTTTATATCTCCTTGTATACGAAGGACCTTACTCATATGAAATACAAATTAATACATATTTGTATTACATGCGACACATTAAAATAAAACTGTTTTTTATAAATCACTAACTAAAAATGTTCATTAAAATTACCTTACCTGATTTGTTATAGGATTAAGGCTTTATCGTCTTTTAGAAGCGAAACTTATTGTTCAAATGACAATGTGAATATTTAATTAATATCACGTATCAATCCCCTTTAATTATTAAAAAGAAAAAAACGTAAGCCGCCAACAAAAGTTGTAGACAACTTAATAATGTAAAGTTTCCATCTACATTATTAATCGTTTACGTGCATGGAATAGTTTTAATACCTTATGGTAGTTGCCAGATAGAGACTGTTCACTGGTTAAAAATATGGAAAATTACCAACACAACAAATGGATTTACTACACGCATAATAGACATTCGAATGAAATAAGCAAGGTAACAAAAATAACATCACAAAAACACATCCTAAATGTTTCGGCATAAAAATTATCTTCTATCTATATGCATGTAATATAAAGAGTCTGTTTGAAATATAAAAAGAAAAATTCTAGATTTCGGGAAGATGATGTATTTGAGTTGCTGATAACGAAAATCGCATTTAAAATTTGTTTGTCTGTCTGTCTGTCTGTCCACAAGGCGCGTTTCCGGGTAAACTCCGAAACGGCTGGGCCGATTTCGACCGGACTTTCACTGAAGGGTAGCTGACATAGACGGGCATATTAAAGGCTACTTTAATTTAAATTCTGCGCTGTCAAAATGGCTTAACGGGGGGTTCAAATTTGCGCTAACGAAGTTTGCGGGCGACAGCTCACATATAAAATTGTATTAATTCAAGTTATTTTTTAAATAATAAAACTAAAGTGTTATAGCTTTCTTTCACAGTTCTGTATTTAATGTGGTCTAACGGAAAAAAATCACACATATATGAGTATATCATTATGTCGTTGGGTCATTGACTTTAATAAAACCAGTCTATTGATTTTTATTCATTTTTAAGTGAATAAAATCATATGCAAAATTGAAAATAAGCAATTAATCTCTAGAGATAGAGAATAGCAATGCCCTGTATAACGGGTAATTCTTAGTTATAACAACTTCTGATTTAAACTATTCACATAACGGTTTTACTCTCGTTTGGTCCGGTCCTTTAGCGAAATTCCGTTCAATTCCATGTTCAGTGTAGTTTTACTGATTGTCTACATTTTGATGTAGGAAAAAAACAAGTTTATTTACACTTAATGTATTGTTACTAAACACCTGTATTTCTACCAGCCAACAACTTTAGTTCTGTCTTGTTCAATCTCAAGTTCCAGAGATTTCGAAATTGAAAATAGCTAAGAAATATAACAACCAAGTTACAGTACATAAAAGTTTACTTCTTTGTTTTCGTCATTTATAGTTATAGTAATTTAAAATAATCTTAACATGTTGACTTTATAATAGTTTTAAAGTAAGATTTAATTTCAGTTATTTTCGTATTATTTCGAGAAAAATCTTTAAGACCTTCGCGTGTTATGAACTACAAGAATATAAGGAAGATGATAATTTAAAAACATTAAGGTGAAATTTTGTAAATATGTATTTATATCGTAAAACATCGAGTTCCTCGCCATACAATCGAAGGCAAAGCTTATTTATAGCGGTCAGTGTTCTTACAAACCCGGTCGTAGGTTCAAGTTCATGACGAAAACGATTTTTATGCAACTGTACTTGTACACATATTTTGTAGAAATAGATAACGCGGTTCATTTTAAATCCATTGTTATTTAATTGATTTTTTATATATAAGTTAAAACTATTATAATGTTCTTAAGATACGGGTTTCTTACCACGATTGGGTTGTTTTAGCTCCCCATATTTCGGCTTAGTTGCATGCGCCATGTTCAAAAAAAAAAAAATGTTACACGAAGCGGTCTACTTTACTCCTGATACGGCGACCACTACTACTGCTAAGTTAAAACTAGTAAACGGTACAAACTGCTTTTGTTTAATTTCCAGAGATTTGTGAATAATTTAATTTCGTTTATTCCTTTATAATCAGAGGTGCTAAAAAAACTTATATCGCAATTCAACGTTTGGGAATTCGATATAAATTTTCACCACTTAGTCTTTGTTAAAGCAACCTTGTCCGGAAATCAACTACACTCGTTTACCTCATTATATTAGTATGGTACGGGTAATTTTTTACATTTATGACGTTTCTCTTTTCTACTTAAAAATAAACTTAAAGCACAGGAAAAAGCGAAAGCAATTAAGAAGTATAAAGTCCCGTGATTTAACCACGGTCAGAACTGATTTGTTAAAGCATTGAAACGCAGTCTTATTATTTTTCTTATAAGCTCTATTTCAAGAACTATTGTTCAAAATTAACTTACGTAGCACAAAAACACAGAGTCCAAATTGGGCAGGTATTGTCGATACAAACACAAAGTTTAAATAGAAATTAAGAAAACATTAATGTAAGAAAATTGATTTAATGTTTATTATCGTGGCGATAACGTTAATAATTAAGCAACATATTTAAAGACTAGCTGTTGCCCGCGACTTCGTCCACGTCAATATTAAGATAAAAAAGTAGCCTATAATATGCCCGTCTATGTCAGCTACCCTTCAGTGAAAGTCCCGTTAAAATTAGCACAGCCGTTTCGGAGATTACCCGGAACAAACGCGGCTTACGGTCAGATAGACAGACAGACAAAAAATAGATAAATGCGATTTTCGTTATCTGTAACGCAAATACATCATGTTGCCGAAATCTGGATTTTTTCTTTTGATATAACAGACGCTCCAATTTCATTACATGTATAGAATAGAATATTATTTTTTTGAAGTTATGAATAATCACGGGGAGTCCCTACATCTAATATGTATCCACTTTACATCAGTAAACTTAAAGTACTCATGTATCTCTTAGGTAGTCATAGACAATAAACTTGTTTGATTATTGCCATACCATGCAATTATAAAGAAAATATTGCCATGGAAGTCTTTGTGAGGGAAAAATGATCATATTTCATAACTTCTTGTAGAATGTTGACATAAAATGATGTCATATGTTTTACGTAGTGAGTAAGATATCCGGATTTTAGTTAGTATTTCTTTACGATGAGAATGCTTTATAAGTACCAAAAATTTTAATAGTTTCTAAAAAGTAATCATTTAGTCCAAACTATCTTTAAAGTACGTGCATACATTATTTATGATTTTGGTGGCTTTACGTCTCCCATAGCTGTACATTTAAAAAATTAAGTTTAGCTAATGTTAAAGTTAACTTTTCACTAATTAAGAGCGGGCGCATATCTTTGACTAAACTATCGCACAACTGTTTTTTTTTTGTTGTGCGATTGTCGATTGTTTCGCAGCTAATTCAACTGTTTAGTTGCACAACTAAAAATCGAGTAGTGTACGCACCTCCATATAAACTCATAGGAATCAAAGCGAATAGTTTCAGGTGTAATAAAAATATAATGTAACGTTATAGATCTTGTAATTTTAGAAAAAAATAATCGATAATAGGTTGGCCTTGCGGGTCCAATATATGTAAAAATGTTACGTTTCTAGTCAGGTGATAATTATAACGTGGTCTTAAAATATGAAGCTTAAAAAGTATTCAAGATTTCTAGTTTCTGTAATTACCTTAATTAATATTTATATTCTCTAACAGCGATTCCTTGAACTTTGTCACAAGGATATCAGTATAATGTTAATACGATCTTCATATATCGAAAAAAAAAATTACGTACTTCAAAATCAACTTTATCGTAACTAGCTATTACAAAAAATACGAAAGGGTGCGAATTACTATCGAATAATTAATAAAGCCTTGACATACATCTTAAATACGAATAATATAAAAGAACGGAAGTGTTTTAATTCAGCAAGATTAACTTTTAAATTTGGCTGTTAATATTATTAAATAATGCCAATATTCAATGACTTGCCTTTCGAGCGTTTACCGAGGCCAAGGTATGAGTCTACGGAACATACTCAAGGTCACAATCTTAGGCTACCATATACAGCCATTAACAGCCCAACACAACAATGATGGTTATACAGACAAGCCAATCAAACCTGGTAGGCATAAGTCAAACTAAATTATGATAGCACACTAGCGCCATCTTTTCAATATCAAGAAAGTATCACAAGATCCTTTTCGTACTGTAGTCATGGTTTTACATAATATATTCTGACTGAATGACATCTTGAGCGCTTCTCTCACCGGCTCAGATATCTTTGTTTAACTATACAAGCATTTTTTACTTCTACAATTCGATTGCAAGTCGTTGCTTCTTCCTTTCTATATACATTTCCTTTATTGACTCTTTTTTGAGATTAGATAATGGAAATTCATCACTAATTTGGTTCGATGTATCTCCGTCACTAAATATATCAAGTAAGCAAGGCCGCTTGCTTGTCTGTGACTGTTCTTCAGGTTTATATTTTTGTATTAGTTCAGTGGAAACTTACGCTCGCGATGCGTTCACTGTCTACTCCATTAGGTTGGTGGCTGCATAACTTGTTTCTGACTAATTCACTGTTATTTTTTTGTTATAACCGTGAAAAACATATAATTAATTAGTCTGAACATCTCCGAGATTAATATTCGCTAATCTCTTAATTTGATGTTTCGAGAACATGTAAGTGATTTTTTGTATCGATTCTAAAAAAATCTACTAAAACACTGCGAATTACAAAAGACGAATAATTTGGTATATTATGGATACTACTTAGTTATATTTGCAAATTATTTAAAAAAAATGTAAACATGGGTGAGTATTAAGACTCATAAATAATAACATCGCATGTAAGGATTTTCTGAGCGCTTTTTATTATAACATTAATTCGAGGTCTATAAAGTAAAATTATTTAATCGATTTCATTGGTCATTTCTGTTTGAAGGACTAGTTCGTTTATTTTTAAATATACCTTTCCAATATTTTGGAACCATAGTAACCTCAAAAAAATAAAAAAACACATAAGCTTAATCAACTTTTAGGGGTCACTATGGCAAACAAAATGCAATTATTTTCATTTATTAATTTAATTTAATTGTTATTGCCCGAATTAAATTTTTAATAACATAAAAATGCCTAAGTACTTGATTGTATAAGCCAGGAAGCCGACAATACAGAATGCCCGCCGACAAAGGAATTTGAAGTGCGATGCGATAATAAATCAATGAATAAAGTTTTACTGCACAAAACAAAAACGGAAATTCGATGGATGTGTGCATGGTGGCTATTTACTCTAGAAGCTTCGAACAAATATTGTTGATCGAAGTCTAGAAGGGTTTATGCCCAACACAAAACTGATAATATAGATGTTTAAATTACTCAGTATGTTTAAATTAATCATACTTATTTATCATTGTATCGTTGCTGCGTATATAGAGTTAATTAACATAAATACCATATTCTGTAAGCTTGATATTTTTAAATAAAACTGATTTAAGATTTTATTAATTAAGCGAAATAGTGCTCTAATCTAACAAGTGATAATTTCCGCATTATTCATGCAAATTCCATTCGTCCAGCGCAGCGGCGGACTGGCGACGGTGTTTGGCGGCCGCGCTTGCGCCTGCGCAAGGTGATCGCAGACTGCGACGCGACCTCCCGCTTTGCTGATTAATCGACGAACAAATGCCAAGCGGAGTCAACGGCCTCAAGGGTGACTGAAGAAATTCACCAAAATATGACAAGTACAGTTACGGAAATCCGCGGTGTCCCACTTCAGATAAATTGCCTCGTTCATTGTAACAAGACAAACTGCGCCTCTCCCAACAACTCTATACATATAATAAAATTGGAGTGTCTGCTTGTAATGTCAAAAGAATATTTCCAGATTTTGGGAAGATAGTGTATATACGTTGCCAATAGTGAAATACGCATTAAAAAAAATTTTGTCTGTCTGTCCGCAAGCCGCATTAGTTCCGGGCAATCTCCGACTTTTTTCCGTACAGATACATTTATGAGCTGCGTTGTATTGGTTTTTGTTCCGCGTCTGGTTTCAAAATGATCATACGATTGTAGCTTTTAAAGTGGAACACCGTCAGTTTCCTCGACTATACATTAAAGAGATGAACATGTTTGACTAATGTGTATCCTTTGCGCTGAAAGTATTTGACTACGCATCTTTGAATTGACAATCTTTAAAGGACCTGCGATATTGCTCTATGACACTGCTCTTAACATCAAACACTTATTATACAAAGCACAACGTGTTCCATAAAATAATATTAAAAATTTACATGAATATAAATCTTGTTAGATTAAGATTGATTGGTGACATTAATACCAATCAAGAGACTAAAACCTTTTGTAGCAAGCATACAACATGTGTGTAAATCTATGCTAATATTATAAAGAAGATTTGTATTTTTGTATGTATTGAAATAACTCAAAAACTACTGGGCCGATTGCAAAAAATTTTTCATCACTAGAAAGCTACGTTATCGGTGAGTAAGATATTTTTAAATTTCACGTGGACAAATTCGAGAGCAACAGCTATACAAGATAAATATTGTTCTATAGTATGCTGTACGTATGGTTTTAGGGTTACCTTTTTTTATGAGTTCCATTTCGTACTTCGTAAATTCTTAATTCTACAATTAAGAATAAAAAATAAAATCCGATGGAAATCTCCATTACGCTAATAATATCAAAAAGCTTACTTTGCATCCGGTTTTTTGTTATTATTTTGTCTGAAATAGTGTTATGAAGCAAAAACAGCCACCAAAGTAATGACGCAAATACAATCCTTTGAGTGAGATTATTAGAGTTGAAAAAAGACAAAATGCTAATATACTTACTAAAATACCTAAATCTATGCGTGATCTTAGAGATCGCTTTATTAAAATGACGCAAGATTGGTATTTGTGGGATCTTTTTTTATTCGATTTATAGAACAATAAAACATAATTTGTTTTCAAATTTGTTGTCACTTTAAAATTGTGTTATGAAAACACCATAAAACCATTTTTACGTTAAAGGTCAAATCTATACAATTAATAAAATTGGAGCGTCTGTGTATGATATCAAAAAACAACCGTTTTTCGCGAACATCATGTTGTTCCTTTTAACCAAAAACCAGTTTATATATTTTTTCCTTTCTGTCCGTCTGTCTGCAAGGCCGCGTTTGTTCCAGGTAATCTCCGAAACGGACGATGTATGGATAGATGTTATAGACCATGATTTTAATTCAACGTTGACGAAGTCGACCGCTATAAACGTATACAAATTGTTAATTGTTGCATAATATATGGTAACGAACATTTTAAATCCCACGGAAAACACAGAATTTGGCAAAGAATGTTGTCTATCCGCAACTTGCGCCCACATTTTATCCTTGCGGTTTTCCGTTTTAACACGGAGCTTTCTTACGATTGACCATGATTTACTATAAAACAACACGCACATTCGACTAGCATATTACTTACAATACAATAGTGCAATAATTATCTTTTAAGACTTTCCTTTAAACACTATACTCGTAATAGTAGTTAATCAAGTACGAGTAATAACCTCTTGCATAAATTAATCAAATGGTCGTCTTTTAATGACAAATTAAAATTGCAAATATGTTTGTTGATAAGATGCTGTTATGCGGAGCAAATTTTGAATGTCGTAAATATGTTACAGAACATCATTTGCTTTGATAACATGTAAATCATTGATTTACAACTACAGATCTGAACTTAATTAACTCTATCTATCTATAAATAAATTCAAACACAAACATCTCAATGTTTAGCGGCTGGCGGATAATATAATGTTTTTTTAAGACAACGAAATTTTAAGCTTATGAAGGTTAGGATCAGATTTCTACTAATTAAAATGTATGACAACATTTATTACCAAAAAAATTGTGAAATATGAAACCTTTTAAAATTATTAATTCCACTTTTAAACATCAACTATATCCCTGAACAGTATAATATGAGCCATAACTTGATCACTTACGCAATTCGTATCGTTTTTCGAGAACGATCGACAATAGTTCCGTATGATTGTAAATAAGTAACTCTACTAAATAATAGACATGCAAATATTTGTCGATGAGTATTTGCGCACGCGCACAAAGGTCGTCTGTCACTGCTAGTGACTTCAAAGTGCTTGTTATATTTAATCAATCTCGGAATGTCAAGTTTAATCCATTGTCATGGTTACTTTTCGTCAATAAATAATAATCGTGACTCGTATTTTTTCGTGAATATTTTTTACCTTACATTATCTCCTCAAATTCAAAGATATGTGTGAAGTCAACCAACCCGCACTGGGCCAGCGTGGTTGACTATGGCCTAGTCAACCTAACTTAGGGTAGGCTTCGAGCCCCCCAGTGGGGACGTTTAGTGAACTGGTGATGATGATGATGATGATGATGATGATGATGATGATGATGATGATGATTATCTTCTCGCACATTTACCCGCCTTTACCTTAAATCTTACGACGTTTTCAACAAATGCACATGTAAAATCACTCATCTTTCGATAAGCTACGGATTATTTACTTCTGCAAAGAGAATGAGTCACGTATCACATGATTGTCACGTATATAAAGATACACATAAAGATACACAATACCTTAAATTGATTTATTAATTAACTAGCTGTTCGCGTGCGGATTCATCCGCGTGAAATTGTAAAAACTTTATTTTATTGTTTACATTTATCAAATTATCAATAGCAAATGTCAAAATGACATGACATGACATGACAAACCTTAGCAATCTTGCTTTCTTGATGTTTGCAAAAACTTATGGTCTCTTTCCCACATTAGGGTTTTTATCCAAAATATTTACCCCCTAAGTTTAATGGCGTGAAAATATATAGCCTAAAGCATGACGTAGGTGTAGGGCTTTTTATTAAGAAAAGAATTATTCAAAAATATGAAAGCTTTTAAGAAATTAATAAATAATAGACATGCAAATATTTGTCGATGAGTATTTGCGCACGCGCACAAAGGTCGTCTGTCACTGCTAGTGACTTCAAAGTGCTTGTTATATTTAATCAATCTCGGAATGTCAAGTTTAATCCATTGTCATGGTTACTTTTCGTCAATAAATAATAATCGTGACTCGTATTTTTTCGTGAATATTTTTTACCTTACATTATCTCCTCAAATTCAAAGATATGTGTGAAGTCAACCAACCCGCACTGGGCCAGCGTGGTTGACTATGGCCTAGTCAACCTAACTTAGGGTAGGCTTCGAGCCCCCCAGTGGGGACGTTTAGTGAACTGGTGATGATGATGATGATGATGATGATGATGATGATGATGATGATGATGATGATGATGATGATGATGATGATGATGATGATGATGATGATGATGATGATGATGATGATGATGATTATCTTCTCGCACATTTACCCGCCTTTACCTTAAATCTTACGACGTTTTCAACAAATGCACATGTAAAATCACTCATCTTTCGATAAGCTACGGATTATTTACTTCTGCAAAGAGAATGAGTCACGTATCACATGATTGTCACGTATATAAAGATACACATAAAGATACACATAAAGATACACATAAAGATACACATAAAGATACACATAAAGATACACATAAAGATACACATAAAGATACACATAAAGATACACATAAAGATACACATAAAGATACACATAAAGATACACATAAAGATACACATAAAGATACACATAAAGATACACATAAAGATACACATAAAGATACACATAAAGATACACATAAAGATACACATAAAGATACACATAAAGATACACATAAAGATACACATAAAGATACACATAAAGATACACATAAAGATACACATAAAGATACACATAAAGATACACATAAAGATACACATAAAGATACACATAAAGATACACAATACCTTAAATTGATTTATTAATTTTGCATAACTGGTCATATGCGAGCTAGTTTTTGATATATCCGTCTGATATTGTCCAAGAGTATAAAGAAACTGCTTCACAGAGAACAGATAAATTGTTAGCCTCTTTGTGTTGTCTTTTATTAAATTTACATTAAGGACCGCCCTTAGCCTTAGTAAGCAGCTGGTAGTCGTGCTAACAATTGTTGCTTACATTACAATATGTCGACGCCATAACCTATTAAAAACATTGAAAATCTTATGACTCTTAATGGATGGCATTAAGTAGTTTTGGGAAGCAAAATAAGTAAGAACAAAGGATTCTTAAAAAAAAAAAATTCTCCTTCTTACTTCAATCTTTTATTTCTTGGCCATTTTCTTAACAAAAACTAAAAAGGTTTGTGTATTTGTTTTTGATTCTCATTAGTGGTAAAAACCGCTTATTTGCAAAAAATGGTTTCGTTCACAGTTTTACTGTGAAATAAAAACATATGAAATACTTACTACCTCATATTGGAATTCATAGGGAGTTTAATTTTCCTTCACGTGCTTAATTGGAAAACTACTGCAAAGCGCGTGGAAAATCCTTGGGTTTGAAAAGTCCATAGCAAGCCCTAATTATGTCTTGTTTATTACTACTTTACATAGCACAGAGTGGTGGCAACATCACATGACTAGTAGCACATTGTATTTTGATAAGAATTTGCATTTGATCTCGCTTGATGATTGATTTGGAATATGAGAAACCTGTATCTGCCAAAGGCGATGCATTGTTTTGATACATTTCAATTCGTGCCTACACAAATTAAATGGCAATAAAGCAGGAGATGGTATTTTGATATTACTATTGAGAAGCTTTCTTTTGTTCTTGAAAGAAGGACAACGAAGGAAGAAATATTTTGCTGATTTGGAGGTCTTACAAATGAGAATTCTGTAAAATTTACAAGAAATCAGGAATTAGTTACCTGTAAATCATTTGTTTCGAAGTCGCTAAATAGCGGAGTGACTGCTGCCATATACATCCATAAATGCAGATGAGACCTTTAATCGATAGAAGAGGGGACAAAAACAAAGAGGACTTTTCCACTTCCTTTGCATTTCCTTATACCCTAAACCCACTTACCCTTCCTATAATTTTCTTTTAACAAAAGGATGGGAAGGAAAACTAGACCAAAGAAGGGCTCCGCCACGCAAATTTATCAAACGAAAGCCATCCAATTTGTGCGACAGATGTTGGCGTTTATCTACTGTCCATCTTCATTATAGTGGTTGGACTTTAAAATCATAGTTAAAACATACCATGTAGTTTTTTTTATAATCACTCAATTTAACTAGTTCTAAGTTCAATGATGAATCTTTACATGGCATAAGTATTTTGTAAATATACCTTTTACTGTTTGCTTGGCCTAAGTGGTCGATTGATGACGCACTACTGCGTTTAAGCGTGTATTATTTATTACTTTAGTGATTTTTGAACATAATTTTCCTACCTACCTAAATTGAAGTTATTTGAACAAATTCCTTGCAAAGGTCATGGGCGTCAAAAACATAACTATTATCTTTTTGATACGAGGAAATGTTCCTGGTAGTTAATAAGCAAAAAATATTTTTCAATAGATATTTACAATTTATAAGGTTAATCTCGTGTTTTCCTTATCTTCTTTTTGATAGACGAATGTATTATTGGTTTGCACAGGAGTTATAAGATATTATTGGGCATAGATTTATACATATTTAATTTATCTTAAGAATGTTAATATATATAGTAAGGAAATAATCTTGGCTATGACGTTTAGAAGAGTTATTTTTATAGTTCAACTTTTAAAGTCAGTAATGAAATTGTGAATATAACACTTTGGCATTATTAAATTTTATTTTTAAATAATGATATTGCATAGAAATGATATTTCCATAACGTAATAAATTAAATTATTTACTAAGTATATGTATTAAAGGGCAAGTAAGTTCTTGATTATTGTTAGAAAAAATGTCTTTCTTGTTTAATAGGTAAAGAAAGGTTAAAGAACAAACGTTCAGAAAAGTTAAAAAAAGGTTAAAGAACAAACGTTCAGGCTAGTTAATTTATACGCTGTTTGATTTTATTTAGCTCTTAGACTGTACGTTTATGTCTTATTTCAGATGCGATCTTGTTTTACGGATACGAACAGGTTGTGTTAATTGTTTTAGAATTCACGAAATTAAACAGCATTTATGTGTAGAAAAATCTGCACGTGATTAAAAAAACACGTGCATGGATATCCCCAACCAAGATATGACGTATCTATGATTTTTTATTGAAATATTTGTATAATATTGTTTTCTATTTCGCGAGATGATTTCAACGATGTAACGTCATAGTTATAATTGCATCGATTAATTTAGCAATAAAAATGTGTTTTATAGGCCATATTTTAGAAGGAATTATTGGTAACGCAATAATATTATTTATCTCATTTTTTATATCTAAGATGTTTATAGCAAAATGCGTCTTTATGTTAACAGGTTGTGCGTGATAGGGAAAACAGATTTAGGTATTTTAGTGTATTATTAATAATGATAGAAGTATGAAATGTATTAGTTAATGCCACATTTTCCTAGCAAAAGGAAATCTTGTACATCTTACTAATATTATAAATGCGAAAGCTTAGATGGATGGATGGATGTTTGTTAGAGTTTGTAGCCTAAACGGCTGAACGGATCTCTACGAAATTTGACATAGACGTAGATGATAGTCTGGAAGAACATATAGGCTATTCACTTTTGTTTTCTTTTGATTCCACGCGGACGGAGTCGCGGGCGAAAGCTAGTTTAATTATAATCATGACACTTAGAATATTTTTTCTACAATATTTGTTGTTTAACTTCTTCAATACGTATAAAAATCTCATTTGATTTACAGATATTTGTTTGCTAACAATTCGTCGGTCATCTGACGCATTAGGTTTTATCACTTGAATGTCACTTTAGCGTGATCTCGGTATGTTTACATGATTATTATTTTCAGTCTGAGTAAGGATGGTTCAAGTCAGCGCAATAAAGCTACTTGTCAAATTTCATTAACTCGATTTGATGCGACTTTTTGCCAACCTATTTGCGGTTTGGTTTGGCAAACAGTCAGCTAAATAAACAGATATTTGTCTGTAGTTGTTTATGTTTTCTTTATTGATATTAAGTTTAAGATCTCAGCTAATAATGAACAAAATTCTAAAGATTTTTTTAAATGTTAATTAAAATATGGACGTTATTCAACGTTAGTAATATACAAAAAGCAATAGCGTGGTATGGACATGTTATGCGACGAGACGATGGGGACATAAACCAGAAAGTGTTAAGAATGAATGTGGATGGCTACAAAGGAAGAGGAAGACCGAAGAAAGTATGGATGGATTGTGTGAAAGAGGATATGTTTAAGAAAGGAGTGGATTCAGATATGACGGCTGATAGAGATGTATGGAAGAGCAGCACATACTGTGCCGACCCTCCATAAGGGATAAGGGCAAGTTGATGATGATGGTACAGCTCAAATCAACTATTGCACGTGCATAAAATCGCGGGATCTAAGTTGTGTATTCAAACTTCCAGCGCATTATATTATTTACTGGTACACATATAAATGCATAGACATATATTAATTAAAGATTTTACCTTTCAATACAAACCTAGACTGTTTGTTATTGTATGATAGTTTCTTGGAAAATTTATTGCTTGTAATACAAAATAATGGAATATGATTATGATGCTTGGTTTAATGTGTTTTTTTATGCTGATATTGTTCGTGGTTCACAATAAATCTCCAAACGGTGTAATGATGTACAATTATATAACACTTTAAAGTGCATTGGAATTTCCAAAATACATCGGAAGAATTATAAAAAAGTTTGTTTTTTTATTAAGCAAGATCAAGGGTAGGACGTTCAACTCGCTAAGTTTGACAGAAACAACAGCAGTTTGAGTATTTCAATGCATATAAAATGTTTAAAATTTGGAATATTACTTATATTTATGTTAAAAGAAGTTATTTAAATTGTTTAACATGTCCAAAGATCATTGATCTTGGCGTGCAATTTCATTGTTTGCCTTTAGGCTATAATTAGTGCAATGAATTGGGAATTAGTGTATATTTTTTATGTTACACTGGTTATACGCTATTGATGTCTATTTTCTAGCGGCTGGAGGATGATTTATCAAAAAAACCCGCAGTGGTAATTAATTACTTGCCTTCATTTATCTTAAATCAAGTTATTCTATAGGGAAAATATGTTTCCATACAAACCATCATACATCATCATATGTCTGCCAAGTAATGGTTATCTTAAACATTGACATCTCTACATAGTTTATTATCGGTACGAGGTGTGTAGGTTGTACGCAAAAAGCGCGTGTTCACCTCATTAATGTCAGCTTTTGGCTCTATAACGGCTAGAAAATTTTAATTAGTGTCTTAATTACATACCATTAATAATTCGGAGTATTATGCGTGTTATAAGGTCAATATACAAGAAATACTACATGTAATGCGAAATTATGTTAGCTGTTATGTATGTATACTCAGTAAGTATATGACAAAACGGCACGTGTTAAAGCACGTTCTCGTTTTAAATGAATTATTAACTGTCCAATGACATTTATATATTTGTAATGTATTTTTGACACGATGTTTTATGCATGATCTATGAATTTGGAACTTTGGTACTATCTAGTCACAAGCCTGATTACGTATATATTTTTATGATATATATGTATGTCGTGACATCAATAGATATAGTATCTATAGATGAGAGTTGACCGTTTGATTGTCAAGTAATTAGTTATTTGAATAAGTTGTTAGAACGTCGGAAAATCTTAGAATAGTTTATTGGAACTTTCCATTGACGCTCGCTGATGCTAAGAGAAAAAACAAAACACAAACAAAAATGCCTTATTGCGTTTTACGGACATGTTACATAGAATAAGTATGCTACTTACCTAAATGTTTAGGAAGATGTTTGTTTGTTTGTTAAATTTTTAACCATATCTAGATGTGAAGTTTAAGGAAATTTGAGGATTTAGTTAGTCGAAAATAGCCTTGATTGTATTCATCATCTTCCTCCTTATCCTACCCCCGTAGTGTCGGCGCAACAGGTTTTTGTCCTCCACATAACTCTATCATACGTCATCTCAATCATCACTCCCTTTTTGATCATGTCACCTTTCACGCAACACATCCATCTCTATCTAGGTCTACCTCGACCGATGTACCCTTCCACACTCATAACTAACGTTCTCCTTGTTACATGTGAGTCTTCCCTAGATTGTATTCATTAAAGATTTCATATTTTATTAAATGGAACCATTTAGAAAAATAAGTATTAACTCGAGATTTTTGAGTCTATACAACGATACCATATTTTGAAAGGTTGTAAAAATATTTACTTAGGTACTTGTATTTGATTGTTAGATTAATAACCTTCGTGGGTCATTCTGGATGTCATGCTAAATGCTCATTGAAATATCATTGACTTCCATTAACTTAGATTAATTCTGAGTATTTCTGCGTTAGTACAACGATGACGAGGTTTGTGAAATACGCAATCTTGTTAGCGTATCTAGCTCTGCGTCACGATATATTAATTTTTTTTTTCGTTAATCAAAACAAACCTTCGAAACCGAAAAGAAAACGGGTTTATTTAACAAAGTCCTAGCTTATTTTGTTTAATATTATTTTAACATTTATTTTGTTACCTAGAAATATAATCTCGTATTCCTTGTCATACTTGGTCTTTCGAGCCGGATGTTAATTTAGAGACCTTTAAGCGATATTCTGAATGTCATATTTAATCCTAAGCCAAAATAGGGTAAAGAATCACAAAAAGTAAAGTATTGAGTCATATATGAATTAGTTTTTATCAATGTGTTTGTTTTGATACATTATATCAGTTATATTAATCATCATTAATATATTTTATTCCTTGTTGAGTTTGCGATAATCATAATACATTAATCGAATGAAAAATATTAATGAATCACCGCTTTGATTAATGGAACGTGATTTATTTGTCTGTCAATCATTTTAGCGACATCTGTCGATTTTCTAAATTAACAAAGCGATTCTTTTATGGCCAGTTTTCCAGCTTTTTTTAACCATTCGTTAGTGTTTTTAGTTCGATGAATTCATAAAATGCATTTCCGAACTACGTAACTTGAGTTTTACTACGTTGAAACATTGGTCAATATTAAACTAAATGAGTCGCTAGGCAATGACAACATAAGTAGAAACTTCAGAAACCTAGCATTAAAGATTTTTTATTAAGTTGTATTTAAAACTTTGGTTTCCGTATTGCAACGAAAATGCTTTTATGTATATGTAACGAAATAAATAAACAAACTATTTGTAAAAACTTTATTAAAATAATAAATAAATTGCAAATGATTGACGAGGATGTTTTGAGCAGATTTGTTGTCCCGCTCCCACCGCCGTACACCACGTGTGTGCAACACATACAACAACATTCAAAGCGTGATAAAACAATTATAACAAGTACCAGACTATTTGCAAAGATTACACAAACATATAGCATCATAATGGACAGAGCGATTGATTTTGAACAACTTTTTAACATCATCCTGATTCCAGTCGAATCCATCACTGGAATATAACTGGAAAGTAAACACTGGAATGTGGGTTTCAGTGCGGGTTTACACTGGACTGATTACGTGATATAGTAAAATGGAACTCGTACTTGGGCTTATGTACTTCTAAATGAATGAGATTTCTAATACTTTTGTATCGATAAAAATTGTGGGCATATTCTTTTTAAGGTTCTACAAAGTGATTTTTGATTATATTAAATATATTACAATATGGGGTTTAAAAACAATTCTAAAATTGCTAGATATCTAAATACAGCATTGAATTTGTTTCTGAACGTTACAACGGTTATTTCTTTGTCGATCTAATAGGATTCCGAAAGCAAAAAAATATCAACACTACTATTATTTACAATTCTATGAATCTATTTACACTGTACAAGGTACTCTTTAGATGTTTCAAACACGAATGTGACAGAAAAATCACATTTTGGTACTGATTTACTGCTAAAATGTAAATCTACCTTTTATTTATCAATAGCTATTGCGGAATTAAATTTTATTAGTATCCTATCAGCCTTACAAATAAACGCAGTATAAAGTTAAACTTAGGAATAAACAATAAGTTTAAGTATAAGCAAATATTAGTACAAATTTTGCTTATACTCAGCTTATTCCTAAGTTTAACTTTTCACCGCGTTTATTTATAAGGCTGTATGTTTTTCCAGACTACCCTCTACATCTATGTCAAATTTCATCGAGATTCAGCACTTTAGAATATCTTCTAACATCCATCTAAACTATCGCAATTATATTAAGATAGCACAGAAAGATATCTTCAATCTACCTTGTCAATTCCATTTCCCTTTCCCATACCTATAAGGGATAACATGTAAAAATTTAAGTAACCAAAATCGCTTGTTCATTACAATATTATATGAGTGTTAATCCAACACCGAACAATTTCAATAGCAAGGACAAACAGCAGCACAATACACATGCAATTCAGCATTAACAATACTCAATGGTAAAAACAATTATATAGAAAATTAAATGTATCGCAAAACCTATGCCACACTAGTACAATTCCATTTTAACATTTGTTCGAAATATTAAAAAGATCAGTTCATAGATAGGTCAAAAACCTTTAAAAACCGTATAAGCAATATTTCTTTGTTGGTGCTTGCGTGAAAATAACAAATGTGTTTGTGAATTTTCAATATTTTTGTAGGAAAACCACTTCAAGTACGTGATAATATGCTTACTGCTCACTCAGAATTATTTAAAGGTCATTAATAGTACCTTAGTGAAGATTTGTACTAAGAAATGTACAAAACAATTCTGAATATAGCAGTAATTTAAAACATATAGAAATTAAATAGTGGAACTTATGTTTTCACAGTTCGAAAAATATGTTCATACAAGTTTAGATATTTTTTATGTAAATGAAATGTGTGCTTAAATGAGTCTATGGTAACATTCATTAAAAATAATTTTATTCGTGAACAGTAAATTAATATTTACATAACATTATCAGTAAAGAAATGTACTTCCTAAAAGATAACTATAAAAGACACTATAAAAGAAAATAAAATATATTTACATACAAATAAAATAGCGTCCCCTAAAGACATTTAGATACAAAATGCAAATTTATTACCGTACTAAGTCATTAAATGGTCACTAAGTGAGGTGCTTAGCGTAGAAATCTACATTAAGCGACTGTTTAAGTAACCATTAAATGTCTCTAAGTACGGCTTTTAAACAACTCACCGCAACATACCGACACAATACAACTACGAAACACATTTAACAATTCGATAGTTTTCTCTTAAAACTTTGTACTTAAACAATATAAGGCTTTCGATGAAAGATAGCGTTTGTGCATAAAGATAGGGTTGCAACATCGTATCGATAAAATTACATTATCGATAACACGGCACTAGTGTCGATAATAACGTTGATAAAAACATTTATCCAAAACGATTCATTATTTTAACAAACATGAATACCATCTGAATAAAAATTACAATTCATTTTCCAAAGTTACAACAGTTATATTTTTCAGGATCTCAATTAGATTTTTTTAAAGACAATTTCATTGGAATCCAAAAATAGTTTCTCATATGACAGTCGATAGATTGGTAAGCGATATTCCCACCTTCGAAATAAATATCGATACTTATCGATATCATATCGATACTTATATCGATATCATATCGATATCATATCGATACTTATATCGATATCATATCGATACTTATATCGATATCATATCGATACTTACATTGATATCGTATCGATACTTATATCGATATCATATCGATACTTATATCGATACTTATATCGATACTTATATCGAAATTGTATCGATATTGTAATTGCATACCCTAAATAGATTGAGAGCGGAGTCCGCTGTCCGCTGTCCGCCACCGAGAGGTACAGCGAAGTTGCCGCTACAAGCGAGCACTCGGCGACCTCATGGAAACTTGGAGACTGTCCCGTTTTAAATCTACAATAAAATCCCTGGTGCACTATGAGATAGGTCTTCGGCGGACGAAGGCATCAGCCGCAGAAGAAGCGTACGAGTTCGGAACTTCGGATGCCACCTCCTGCTTGTACCCGTTCTTTCCGTTCAAACTGCCATTCTCGTTCATTACAGCCTGAAATATCACACATTTAAACAATAAATTTTTATTCACTATTTGTTTAAATTAGCTGTTTTTTATAAACATTGTAAACAATTCTACAGCTAAATACAATAAATGATTGTGTAGACATTCTCTATATAAGCTGTGTCACGTAAAGGAGAGTCGATGACTATTTGTCACCTACAGACTAAAGATTACTAAAAATAACATAACCAGGTATCAAATGTACAGAGCAGATATTACTTATGGACTTTTGATTTTTTTGGACTGATTTAGGTAAAAGTTTACTAATAAATTGGTTTCTATCTTTTATGGATTTTATCCACTCTCGCCGGCTGAGTCTTACATGTACCTGGGAGGGTACCACATTCTACAAATAGGAATGATTTGTATTTTTGTATGTATTGCAATAACTCAAAAACCATTTATCCGATTTTAAAAATTCTTTCACCATTAAAAGCTATTTATACATTAAATGTGCATAAGGATTTAAATAAATAAAAAATAAATAAATTAAAAAGCTACTTTATCACCAAGTAAGAGACTATATTTATTATAATTTTTATTTCCGCGCGGACGAAGACGGGAGCAACAGCTAGCTATATTTCAAACAAATTTAGATAATTATAGATCAAATCCAAATAGTGCGTAATATCTTACCATACAAAGTCCGTTGTTAGCGTTGGCCTTCCTGCCGGCCTTGTTGTAACGCGCCTTGTAGAAGTCCGAGAAGAGAAAGAGGAAGAGGAAGCCGTGCATGGCGATCCAGTAGACGAAGGGGCGCGGGTACTGGCACGAGGGCCGGAACAGCACCTGCAGCTGGTGGCTGAAGATCAGCACGAACTGAACCTACAACAACACACACATTGTACCACGGATAAAGACATCCTTACTAATATAAAAAAATCTTACTCTTACTAGTGTTATACATACGAAAGTTTAGATGGATGGATGTTTATTAGTGTTTGTAGCATAAACTGCTGAAAGGATTTCGATGAATAAAAAGCCTTACGACACGCCTTAGGCGTTATATTTTCAGGCTATTAAACTTACGAGGGTAAATAAATTAGAAAAAAACCTTCACGTGGGAAAGGGACCATAAACTACAAGCTGCCAACATTAAGAAAACAAGGTTATTATGGTAACTTGAATTTAGACATTTGCAATTAAGAATTTGACAAATGTAAACAATGAAATAAAGTTTTTATAACTCCATGCTAGTATAAATGAAGACTAAGCTTCCAAACACAGAGTATTCTATCTTGTATCTTTGGTTAGAAATCATAAGTGTATTTAAAGCATACGGGACAATGAGTTTAAAAATACTTAGGTAATCAGATTGAATAATGATCAGTTTAAAACTCCGAAGGCATGAATCATATTACAATTCTTCAAATTCACTCTACTTTTTAACCTTTTACGGTAACAATGAAACAATCATTTTTTTGATTTACTAAGCTCTGTTTAAAAGTTATTGTCCTTAGTCATTTCCAGCTAAAATAATGCATTAAATAATTATGTAAATATTACACAATTTTTTATAAAATATTCATTTTTAACATGATATATAATGTACTAAAGTGGTTATTACATTGAAATTGTTTTATATGTAAATAATGGAGTGTACAAGGTTTGGTTGACCCATCATTATATTTAATCAAAGCACGTGTTCATATAACAATAAATAACTCGTATCAAGTCCATTGACATTACTCAAACATGTCCCTTCGTATACAATCCGAGGTTAATGATACCAAGGTTTTACCATCGGGGGTAAGCAGAACTTGCCTGCATTTGTATCTTGTACTTTTTACATGATGCGTTGCCTACGGTTTTCGGACAGATAGAATTTAGAGAAAGAGATTTTTTTTCTCTTCTATAAACTTATATCAACTTCTACAACTCAACTTTTCCTTTTTGCAATGGCCTCCAATCTTCAAGAAAAACGCGTTATTACACTTAAAGGCTGTCTTCTATATTGTGGTATTGCGTAAGTCGAGATAGCTAATCTTACTCTAACTAATATTAAAAATGCGAAAGTTTAGATGGATTGATGTTTAGAGTTTGTAGCCTAAAATGGTGAACGGATCTCGATGAACTTGGCATAGATGTAGAGGATAGTCTGGAAGAACACATAGACTACTTACTTTTGTTTTTTTAGTTTCACACGGACAAAATCGCGGGCGAAAGCTAGTCTACACTAATATTATAAAGAGGAAAGATTTGGATTTTTCTATGTATTGTAATAACTCAGAAACTGGGCCGATCTTACAAATTATTTACCCATTAAAAAGCTACGTTATCACATATAACATAACATATGTTATAACATAGGCTTTATTTTTTAATTTTATGTGGACGAAGACGCGGGCGAAAGCTAGTTAAATAATATGGTTAATAGTTAAAGACTTACCATTTGGAAGGCGGTGAGGTACTTCTTCCACCAGATATACTTCTGGTACCTGGGGCCCATCGCCGACACCATATAGTAAAAGTACATCACGATGTGCACGAACGTGTTCAACAGCGCGAAGAATGTGCTGTGACCGCCTGCGTAGGAAACGACATTATAGAATATTGAACTACCGTACGAATTAGCACTTACTTCATTTATGGCAAAAAACGTTTAGTTCGTTTTGGCAGCGAAGGATGGTTGCTAAAAAAAACTAACAGTCAATATACAACCGTTTTGACACAATACGACGACCGTTAGCCATATGCTAAATGAAGAATTAAGGAAAATTTGTTTTTATGTTGTATCAATAACCAGTACGGTTTGGTTTTGAGTTTGTTATTTATATCTAATACTATAAAGAGGAAAGATTTGTATTTCTGTACTTTTGTATGTTTTCGATTCAAATAAAAACTAATGGGCTGATTTTAAAAAATCTTTCACCATTAGAAGGGTAGATTATCTGTGAGTAACATAGGCTGTGTGGCTAAAATTATTTTTCAATTTCACGCGGGCGAAGTCGCGAGCAACAGCTAGTATCAAATACTATAAAGAGGAAAGATTTGAACATTTGTTTACCTTGAATTTTCTCTGAAATTACTGAACCGATTTGAAAAATTCTCTCACTGTGGGAAAGCTACACTAATCTCAGCTGAAATAGGCTATATTTATTACAAGATTTTTTGTAAATCCTACACGGACGACTTCGCGAGCGAAAGACATTGTTTAATAATTTTATTACCTATTATAATTTAATTTGCATATTTGTTCCTTAACTATAATTTTGATTCTGCTCACAACAAATTTTAATAAAAAGTGAGGGAAAACGGTTAAAAGCAACAGGTAAATGTCATAAATTACATACATATTGTGTACTCTTTTATAACAAATTCCGAGCTAAGATATCTCAATAAATAATGACGGGATATTCAATATTTACCGCATACTGAACTGTAGCATATAAATACATTACAAGTCAAATAAATGCGTTAGTATATAACGCAATATATAATGTAAATATTAATATTGCGATATATGCGACCAAAAATTTAAATACAAACTTCCTTCAAATTTCGATTTTATCTACCATATTTATTTATTTATTTATTTATTTAAAGCCACTCAGCACAAGTGCGTATAAAGCCTTCTTTTATACTCTTTTGAAAACAAGTTTTATAACTCTGTTCCTGATAAGAAGGTAGGGTGTGGTTAAGGTTAAATATAAGTATTTTATTACATAATAACTTAAATTTAACCTATTTGTTTTATCTAATACTAATATTATAAAGAGGAAAGATTTGTATTTTTGTATATATTGAAATAACTCAAAAACTACTAAGCTGATGTCAAAAATTCTTTCACCATTAAAAGCTACGTTATCAGAGAGTAACATAGGCTATGTTTTTTATTTTTTAATTTCACGCAGGCAAAGTGGCGAGCAACAGATAGTGTACAATAAACAAAGAGATTATAGTTTTTATTTATTATATTATACTCTTACATTTATGGTAATTTTTAGTCGTGATAATTTCTAAGTGGCAGATAAATCATGAAAAAATGATTCACAGATAGAATCATTGTCGATTTGCTCATACCTTGTTATTATTAGTACAAACAGTATGTAAAAACCTCGCAATATTTGCTAATACATTTAGCATGAGCTAGAGAGATATGTTAATCCTAAAGTCTTCCTTATAGCTCTTAAGTCGGTAGCTGTTTAAACGCTTTGTCATATTTATTTAGCACATTATTAAATTATTTTAATATCAACCTATTGTACATTTATTGTTAATACAATCATATGTAATTTATTTTTTGTATTTCCTTTCCGAGTATCGACCGTGGAAATTTATTTTAAATTAATTAGTTTGTCTTGTTTATCGCAAAATATGATTGTTTTTTAAACTGAAATAAATATTAACACGTAAGCGAAAGTAATGTATGTATATGTACGCGACTTAGTTAGCGAAAGATAAATAAGTAGCGTATGTTACTCCCGCAACCTCAAGTTTCAGTTACAGTCCCGTCATAATCGATCTAGCCGTTTCAGAGAAGAACAAAAGCTGATTTTCGAGACAGAAAAAATGTAAAAAAGTCTTTTAATCATAAGCAAAAGTATATGTTTATCAAATTTTCGATTTTTTTTATATTACATACAAACACATCAATATTATTATTGGTATGTTAACTAGATTAGTATCAGCATGAAAAAGTAGAGCTTCGATACCGAGCTTTTTACTTTGGATTTCCACTACGGAAACATGTCTACGAGAAATTTCATAGCATTTTCAACATGTTATAAAGCAACTTTAAAAAAGAAAAACGTAATGCCAACTGCGCAGTACACTCTACAATGTTCAAAGTGTCAACGCAAACATAAGTCACACACTTGTTTTGACAAATGGGAAAAAATAATAGTCATTTCACGTTTAGTTCCGTATTCGAATGTAAAAAAGCTAGTTATCTTGACGCACATAAATCTGAAAATATAAGTACTCGAGAGGCAAGGGTACAGTAAAAAAATATGGTTATTTTTTTTGTAAGTCATTATGGAATTTTTTGAAATTAACCTATATTGACGTAAGTTTATCTGTAATTGAAAATACAAGATTATTATGTATATCTACGCGGGTTTTTCTGTGAGAACGAGGTTTTTCCAATAGATCTATTTGCAAATTAACAGTCGCAGAAGGTTATTATGTGAAATAAATAACGACTAAAATACACCTTTAATCTTTCAAGCCTTGGAAAAATTATTCATATGAGAATTCGTTACCCGGACGTCATATATGCTTTTAAAAGACATCTCTCAATGTATTTTGTATTTAAAAGTCTATATTGTTTAATACATTCATTTTAAGTAGACTTTTATGTATATGCCATTCAAATTATAAACTTTGGTATGATGAGCGTATACTTGGACTAAAACAAAACTAAAAAAATAAACTTTTTTTTTGCAAATAAAGCTTACTCTATCATACTTTAACATTATAAATGCGAAAGTTTAGATGGATGGATGTTTGTTAGAGTTTGTAGCCTAAACTGCTAAGCGGATCTAGACGAAATTTGGCATACGCGTAGCTGATAGTCTGGAAGAACACATAAGCTACTAACTAACTATTGTTTTTTTTTTCAATTTTTCAGTCAGAGTCGGGTGCGAAAGTTAGAATATGTTTAAAATAGTGTGTTGGTGATTTTATCGACTTACCCGGTGCAAACTTGAGCCCGAACCAGACAGACATGGGCATGATGCCGTGGTGGATGACGTGAAGAGTGGACACGTGCTCGTTCTTCTTTCTCAGCACAAAGAACAGCGTGTCGAAGAATTCAGTGAACTTGCTGAAGTAGTACCACCAGCATGTGTTTGCCATCTACACACAAAAATGTATGCCTTTAGTCAAAGATGGCAGGAGATCGTGCAGGAAGCCGGCGCTGTTCCCTTGTGTTGGAGGCGTAAACTAAATACAAATAATTTATTGGTAATACATAGGTATTAGCGACCCAAAGTAGGTATAGACCTATTTTGGGTCGCTATGCCAGCAGAGTAATGGTAAAAGACAGGAAAGTTCGGTATTTCTGTATAGCTAAACACGACGATATTGATGGCTCCTACGTAGACTATCGTAAGACACAATTTTGAAATTCACCCGTTGTTTTATATTTTTAAATCAACTTGATAAATACTAAACCTTTAATAATTTAATCACGTGTCACGCTTTTTTAGTAATGAGACTTATATGAACGTTTAAATATAATTTATTAATTCATTCAAAGTTGAACTTTTTGTATGTTTTGTTGAGATTAATGGTGAGAATAATACAAAAAAAAACTTTTTGCGATTTGGTGAACTTTTTCATTTCGTCTAAAACAATGGCAGCACAAAACCGTGTGCATGATATTTAATTAACATTCAATATTTTACATTAACAATATTTATATTTGTCTTTAACTTTTGATCATTTTGCATTTTAATAAAGTAATATCAAAAAACAACGGCATTTATTTTTTATTATTTTTATGAATTAACCAGAAGTTCTCATTTATATCAGTCATATTAAAAAATATCTCGCTTTAAAGTGGATATTAAATACGGAAGGTGGTTATATTGTAATTTTATTCTGAGAACAATGACCATTAACTTGTTTAACTTGAATATGCGGTGAGAGCGGAAAATTCGAGCACAACTACTTACGATATATATTTTTTTGTAGAAACGTGAAACACAAGTAAAAAACCTATAAATAAAGGTTATACCTGTAATAATATAATTACTTTTAAGATGAATCTCGCTAGGATTTGTAAGGATAGTTTATATTAATAGCATCACTTACCCTCATCGCGCGTGGGTGTCGCGAGTAGTCGACCAGTTGACATCTGAAGTCGTAGTGGCCCAGCCATCCGCTCATCAGATACTGCGAATATTATAAAAATATTATATAACATTTAAAATATCTTGTAGATATCAAATCTAATTTCTATTTGTTCAATATAATCGCCCTAAGAATACCAGTCCATCGATTGAATACATCGCGGAAATACCATCGGAAATATTTTATTTATTTATTTTTATTTATTTATTTATTTATTTATTTATTTTTTATTTATTTATTTATTAATACAAACATACAATATTACAATTCAAATATAATTTTACAAATACATTTCACCCACACCAATTTCACACCATCGGAAAAATGTAAAACTATATAGTACATTTTAGTGTGCGTTTACATTTTTCCAATTGTAAACCATAGTCGGATTTGAACCGACTACAATAATGTAAACTAGGCATAAATCTCGCTAGCATTTATAACAGTTGCCTACTACATTGTTAACTTCTGCATAGATTATCCAACTTTGTTCAAAACTTTCATAGTTAGCAAATTAATCTTAACACTTTGCATAAGTGAAGATGAAGTGAATATAAAGTAGATCATCAGAAATTGGAGCTCGGAGCAAACAGCGCTCGAGAAATTTCCTTAGAAGCGATCTTACAAACATGATCAATGAGTAATTATTAATAGTGGCATACGTAACGTGGCCGTAGCGAGCGCGGTTAGGAAATAATAGATTAAAATTCATACGACTTACAAGTAGGTCGCTGGCGATTCATTAATGATGCTGACCGTGCCTTTGAAAACAAACTACGGCCTACATTTGTTAATATGTTGCACCATAAAATGTGCCAAAATTTTATCAGGCAAATTGAGAAACACAAAAATCTATTTTCTTCCGAGTTAAACATGCTAAATCGAACTCAAAACCCTTGCCGCCAATGATTTTAATATCGACACCGACTGGTAGAACTTTTATCACGTAACTGGCACATTTATGAAAACTAATCTGCTTTTCAAGACTGTTATAGGTTTAAAAAATTAATATCTCTAAGCATGTAATTACACTACATTTCTCACAAAAAATCGCATCTACAAGACGTAACATTATTACCTAAGTGTAATAATGTTTGATGTGAACTTCATAATGTGGGAATGCAATAGTACGTATCGCAGGCGTCTTTGCCTGAATCTAAGAACATAACATATATTTGAATCTCTTTGATTGTAGCTATATTAGTGAACATTAAAAATATTATGCATTTTGTCAACTACAAAATTACATAACGCTTGTTTTCGCATATCAAAAGACAGAAGAGTAATTTTTAGCACGCATGCATTTATATTATTTCTATTGCGATATACTATAGCTAAAACGTCTTGAGGGATTTTAAGACGTGATTTCAACTAGCGCGACTAGCTGGACGACTGCTATTTCTATGATTTAAGTATATTCCCAATGGCAAGGTAGCACGGAGAATCGATTGGTGGAAAAGGGCTCTAACGTTTTAATAACTCCAGAGGAAAAGAGGATATATAAGTTATGGTATATTATACCTTTGAGAAGCGGTAGTACAAGTAAATTAATTTGCACACTCTATTTTGCATCATTATCGTGTCACGCTTTGCAATATTGATAAAATTATTTCAAACACGAATATATCATTAAAATATCGTAAAATGTCCGACTATGTTTTCAAAAGTAAAAAATATTGATTTGCTCTATCAAAATTGAATTATATGGAATGGATGGTCATCTGTGCCTTTGCTTTTCCAAATATCCAAAATCGCTGTATCTCTATTAGCCGTCATATCTGAATACACACTTCTGATTTTTCTTCAAGCCATCCATACTTTATTTAATCTCCATTTAAGCCATTCATCCACGTTTATCTTACCACTTTCTAGTTCATATGCATATTGTCAACCGCATGTCCATATAACGCTAACCGTTTGAATCTCAATTTCTTCATCACTTAGAATAAGAATGGCTTGTATTGAATCATCTTCCGACTGTGAACGTACTCAGGGACAAGGCTAGTATTTAATTTCAAGTGAACAATTTTTTCTTCGTTTATTATTGATTACAATCCATTAAAAGCATTTTATCATAACTGATAATTCACATAATTTTAAAACAATGTAAATCAATTGATATTTCGTGTACATTTTTTCTTGATGTTGGTTATGTAACATGGATAAGAATTTATAATGCGTTGGTGATTTTTTTAATATGTGATTTTTATTGTTTATAGGAAATGAAACTTACCTCGTAGAAGATCCAGGCGCTGAATACTGTCTGAGCGAAATTGTAAACAACGAGCACATTTCTTAATTCGAATGGCTTGCGATTGGCCATTAATGTTGGTCCCAATTTTATGGCGCAGAAGGCGTAGCACAAACAAGCGGCCAACGTTGGCCACGGTGACGACATCATTGCCCAGTCGTTCACTCGTGGGTCTAAAACAAAAAAATATATATAATGAGTACCTATGAATACATATGTGCCTATTACAATCGCGTATTTATGTTAACTCTTGCATAATGTTGTGTTCAATATGGTCCTATGAATTGTCATGTTTTATGAGGTAATATTCCCAACTGCTAAAAGGACATATGTACTTAATAAGAGCAAAAATATCTTGAAACTATTCTTTAAGTTAACTTTATGCAGTGATTTTTCGCTCTCCGCTTTGTAGCTAGAAGAGTCGGGGTACAAAGGTAGAAAGAGTAGAGGGAAAGTGCCGACTAGACGGCGAATGTATTCATCCCTTGTTAGGAGATGCACTCAAGCAGGGCGTAGAACGTGCCTTTTGATCGGTTATTGGATATACTTTTTTTTCTTTTTTGGATGCAATATAGGAACGAGCCACTTACATAGTCTGACAATGTTTTTATTAAATAATGAAAATTTTCCACAAAGACCGAATTTTTGTGATTATGCTCTGGTGTTTTTAATAATCATTCACATATAAATAATGTAGTTAGTTTATAACTTAGATTATTATTGGTTATATCATTTTTGTAACGATAAATCATAAAAGTAATAAATGTGCAAATATCTTACTTCTCACTTCCATTATTAAAATATAAGTATAAAGCGCTAATGAGTTTGAGAACAAGGCAATAAAATATTGGATTTTAGTACTTATAACTTGTAAAGGTTGTTAGTGCCGTTAGGTAAAAAAAATCAAAGTTACTAATTACAAATATTTATGACTGGTAACTAGGTAGGTGCGTGAAATAGTAGACGTACTTCGTAATAAAGATTATTGTCCTGTCTTTTATTCTATTAAGCTTGTTAAAAATTAATGTTGTATTAATTCACAATATGTACAGTGGGCTTCGTAAAGCGAAGAGACAAACATAGTTTTTCTTAACATAAAAGATAGACAAAAGCTCTCGGTTTTTTCGACAATCTAATGAAACTCGAACCACTTTCATTTATTTACTGTTATTAAAGTATTAAATATAAATGTAACATACTAGCTTTCGCCCGCGACTCCGTCCGCGTGGTATTAAAAAAAGTAAGTAGCCTCTGTGTTCTTCCAGACTATGTTCTATATCTTTGCCAATTTTCATCTAGATCCGTTCAGCTCTTTAGGCTACAAACTCTACCAAACATCCATCCATCCTTCCATCCACCCAAACTTTCGCATTTATATAACAATATTTGTAGAGTAATGTAATTACATCGCAATATGGAATGTACATAATACCTATAAATTATAATTTGCCTATCTGTATAGCGTATATTATATTTATAGGTAATGTAAATATTTTCCTCGTACACACAACCATACGGATGTTTGAATTAAGTGATCTAAGTTCCACTTGTAAGAAGTAAACTTGGGAATCCAGAATACTTAACATGTACAGATTTCAAAACCAAAAATTAGATAGCAATAAAAAGCGAAAAATTAGAAAGTTATTAAACTGAAATATTCAATTTATGAAAATTCATGAAATAACCTTGTCCTTTATATTGACACGATTAATTTCCGCTATACGAAAAAAAAAATAGAGCAACTTTATTGAAACTGGACATGACATGTCCCTTGAGTACATAATAATTTAATTAACAATGCCGCTCCTACCAAAATATTTGGTTACGTAGCAGACAAAACGTAAATCTATCTGTTGTTAAGAACAAAATTAGTACCGTGCTATAGAAATGGCACAACTCTAGATTATCGGCATAAACGTCACGTCCCTAGCTGACAGCTGTCAATGTCACTAGAAGGATGGATATTGGCGCGCATCGGGAGTCACGACGAGAAGTGTTGCTCTGAGTTTTAAAAGCTACAGTATCAATTAAATAAGTTGCCTAATAGTTTCAGAAGTGGTATAAGACCCCATTTCACAAAGTGGTATTTATATGAGAATAGTTTTTATCACAGTTTCAATACTTTTATAGAATGTTGAGAACTTCAGATTTTTGATAAACTGGAAACTGAGCAGTTTACTTAAGTTGTTAATGGAAATCTACATATTTGGTGAGTTTGTTCCATGTTTTTGATTATCCATATATAATTTGAGTGATTTCAAAGAGTTTTCGAAACATTCAAATTTACGTGAAGGTAAGTGGATAATCTTGGAAACGTAAAGTTGTGTTTATAAGAGTATTATTGTTAGCAAGCCAAAAGAATTATAAATTGAACTTCATCATTTTACAATTGAAACATTATAGCATTTATTTGATTGCTATTCTGTTACCTTGGGCAGCGACCCTAAGGGAGTGGTATAAGGGTGAGAGATGATGATTTAATTGGTATTCTGAGGTTGATTTTATAACTTAAATTGATGAAGAAAAAATGGTTTGTGTAGAATTGATTTTAAACCAAGTTATAGTTTATGTTAAACAAAACTATTGTGGAAATATTGGTTTTAATGTTTGTAACACACACTTTGATTTTATGTTTGTAATTTAAGAGTTGTGTGTGGAATGCTAAGATAAATTAAGATGCTGTAATGTAGGTTACAGTTACATGCTATATTGTGCTATGTTTTTGAGAGAAATGTTTTAAAATTAACAGTATATTAATGTACAGAATGGTAAATTATGGTGGAAAATCCATACAGTCAAGGATGTGTGAGGTTGGTTGGAGCGGCTTTGTCATGGAGTTCAGCCCACAGGACAGCATGGTGTTGAGGGATCGCTGGCTGAAAGATCTGTAAGCTGATGCATGTAAGGCTAGTGGTATACAAATGCACAGCGAAGCTAAATGGCTACATCCAAAGGATGGTATGGATACCAGGGATTATAGTTGATTTTTATTACTTTGATTTACACAAAAGCAGCTGGTTAGCTGAGGTATGTGTTAATTGCTTGGAGACATTGATTTGTTTGGTTGGTTTATCAGCTGAAATAAATGTTGAAATAAAAAAAATACATATTTTGGTTCAGCAGTGGATGACCTAGGGCTGGCTGATGTTGATGATGTAACAAGCAATTTAATTGAATGGGTAAATAACCCAGTTTTTTAATGATGATGAATGAAACTTTAATACTGTTTGGAAGTGTATGACATAGTATAATTAACCAAACAGAATTAGATGTCTGTGATTGTACTCAGATTTAATACATCAACAGGTTATGATTAAAACAGTAGTCATGTATTATGTAATATGTTAATGGAGGTATTATTAATTATAAAATGCTGCAGTAGTCTGCACAACCTTGGAATTAAGGAATGGTGGTTTAAACTTTATTTATGTTCTGTGAGTTAGAATAGACTTAGGACTAACACTAGGCATCAAGTTTTAGTTTTTATTGCCAATGAATGTGTTGATTGGCTTGGAGACAATAAATGGACGTTGGAGTATTAGCTGCCGGTTTTCATTATATTAATTCATTATTAAAATATGTGACATTTATGAAACATCATTTGAGAGAATTGGAGGTACACACTCCCTAACATTGTTGATTGATATAAATGTGAATGATCAGAATAACCCAAGCAAGATACTTAAGTATTTTATCTATGGCAAGTTGGCCACAGTTGGTGAAGTGACAGATAAGCAGTTAGTACATCCACTAGGGCCAAGTGAGCATATTATGGTGTGGTAGCAAGAGACAAGATTACAATTTGTAGTGCTGGACAGGAAAGTATGTGCAGAAAGTTATTTAGAATTGGGTGTTATCACCATCAAGAATGTTAATTTTATTTAATGCCTTAGGGGCTTGAGACATAAATGTTTTGTCAGAGAGTTATTTCAAATTGGGTGTTATCACCATCAAGAATGTTAATTTTATTTAATGCCTTAGGGGCTTGAGACATAAATGTTTTGTCAGAGAGTTATTTCAAATTGGGTGTTATCACCATCAAGAATGTTAATTTTATTTAATGCCTTAGGGGCTTGAGACATAAATGTTTTGTCAGAGAGTTATTTAGAATTGGGTGTTATCACCATCAAGAATGTTAATTTTATGTAATTCCTTAGGGGCTTGCGACATAAATGTTTTGTCAGAGAGTTATTTCAAATTGGGTGTTATCACCACCAAGAAATGTTATTTTTATGTAATGCCTTAGGGGCTAGTGCCATAAATGTTTTAGAGAATGGTTTACAATTGGCTGTTACCACCACTAAGAAAGATAACCTAATCTTTTGCCTACGAGGCATATGATAAGCCTCCGGTGTATGTTTTGCCAATGAGGCGTATAGTTAGCCTTTCAGGCGTATTTTTTGTTTATAGACCATATGAACAGCCTCTGGCAGCATGAATTGCCTCCGGGGCATGTGATCAGCCTCTGGGAGCATGAAATTTTCCTTTCCTTCGGGGCATATGAGCCGCTGCTGGGCGCATGAATTGCCTTCGGGGCATATGAGCAGCCGCCGTGCGCAAGATGTGCCTTCGGGGCTTGTGAAAGCCTACGGGCTTATGAAGTGCCTACGGGGCGGGTGAAAAAAAAAAAAAAAAAAAAAAAAAAAATAAGCCTAAGGGCTTATATGGTGTGCCTTCGGGGCTTGTGAAAAGTCTGGAAGAATGGCTTACGGCCTGTGGGGCCAGAAAAAAAAAACAATAATAATCATAAAATATAAAAAAAAAGTTAAATTGATAAAAGCCTACGGGCTTATGTTTTGCCTACGGGCCTATAAAAGCCTACGGGCTTATGTTTTGCCTACGGGCCTATAAAAGCCTACGGGCTTATGTTTTGCCTACGGGCCTATAAAAGCCTACGGGCTTATGTTTTGCCTGTGGGGCCTATAAAAGCCTACGGGCTTATGACTAGCCTGCGGGGCCTATAAAAGCCTACGGGCTTATGTTTTGCCTGTGGGGCCTATAAAAGCTCACGAGCTTATGTTTTGCCTGTGGGGCCTATAAAAACCTACGGTCTTATGTTTTGCCTGTGGGGCCTATAAAGCCTCCGGGCTTATGTTATGCCTTTTGGGCCTATCCACAGCCTTCGGGCTTATGTTATGCCTTTTGTACCTATCCACAGCCTTCGGGCTTATGTTATGCCTTTTGGGCCTATCCACAGCCTTCGGGCTTATGTTATGCCTTTTGGGCCTATCCACAGCCTTCGGGCTTATGTTATGCCTTTTGGGCCTATCCACAGCCTTCGGGCTTATGTTATGCCTTTTGGGCCTATCCACAGCCTCCGGGCTTATGTTATGCCTTCGGGGCCTATCCACAGCCTTCGGGCTTATGTTATGCCTTCGGGGCCTATCCACAGCCTTCGGGCCTATGTTATGCCTTCAGGGCCTATCCACAGCCTTCGGGCTTATGTTATGCCTTCAGGGCCTATCCACAGCCTTCGGGCTTATGTTATGCCTTCGGGGCCTATCCACAGCCTTCGGGCTTATGTTATGCCTTCAGGGCCTATCCACAGCCTTCGGGCTTATGTTATGCCTTCGGGGCCTATCCACAGCCTTCGGGCTCATGATTACTTTCGGGATAATAATCTGCTTATAGGACTATACATTGTTTACGAGGCTTGCAATTGGTCGAGGTGCATCAGCACCTCGGGGCCGATGGAACGACGTATCGTGCGGCGATGTTGAGTACTCCTTCGAGGACGAAGGAAATGCAGGATGGCGAAATGTTAAGAACAAAATTAGTACCGTGCTATAGAAATGGCACAACTCTAGATTATCGGCATAAACGTCACGTCCCTAGCTGACAGCTGTCAATGTCACTAGAAGGATGGATATTGGCGCGCATCGGGAGTCACGACGAGAAGTGTTGCTCTGAGTTTAAAAGCTACAGTATCAATTAAATAAGTTGCCTAATAGTTTCAGAAGTGGTATAAGACCCATTTCACAAAGTGGTATTTATATGAGAATAGTTTTATCACAGTTTCAATACTTTTATAGAATGTTGAGAACTTCAGATTTTTGATAAACTGGAAACTGAGCAGTTTACTTAAGTTGTTAATGGAAATCTACATATTTGGTGAGTTTGTTCCATGTTTTGATTATCCATATATAATTTGAGTGATTTCAAAGAGTTTTCGAAACATTCAAATTTACGTGAAGTAAGTGGATAATCTTGGACACGTAAGTTTGTTTAAGGTATTATGGTTAGCAACCAAAAGAATTATAAATTGAACTTCATCATTTTACAATTGAAAAACCGTTATAGCATTTATTTGATTGCTATTCTGTTACCTTGGGCAGCGACCCTAAGGGAGTGGTATAAGGGTGAGAGATGATGATTTAATTGGTATTCTGAGGTTGATTTTATAACTTAAATTGATGAAGAAAAAATGGTTTGTGTAGAATTGATTTTAAACCAAGTTATAGTTTATGTTAAGACAAAACTATTGTGGAAATATTGGTTTAATGTGGCAAACACCACTGATTTATGTTTGTAATTAAGAGTTGTGTGGAATGCTAAGATAAATTAAGATGCTGTAATGTAGGTTACAGTTACATGCTATATTGTGCTATGTTTTGAGAGAAAGTTTTAAATTAACAGTATTATTAAATGTACAGAATGGTCAATTATGGTGGAAAATCCATACAGTCAAAGGATGTGTGAGGTTGGTTGGAGCGGCTTTGTCATGGAGTTCAGCCCACAGACAGCAGTGGTGTTGAGGGATCGCTGGCTGAAAGAATCTGGAAAGCTGATGCATGTAAGGCTAGTGGTATACAAAGCACAGCGAAGCTAAATGGCTACATCAAAGGATGGTATGGATACCAGGTATTATAGTTGATTTTTATTACTTTGATTTACACAAAAAGCAGTGGTTAGCTGAGGTATGTGTTAAATTGCTTGGAGACATTGATTTGTTTGGTTGGTTTATCAGCTGAAATAAATGTGAAATAAAAATAACATCATTTTGTCTTCAGCAGTGGATGACCTAGGGCTGGCTGATGTTGATGATGTAAACAAGCAATTTAAATTGAATGGGTAAATAACCCAGTTTTTAATGAATGATGAATGAAACTTTAATACTGTTGGGAAGTGTATGACATAGTATAATTAACCAAACAGAATTAGATGTCTGTGATTGTACTCAGATTTAATACATCAACAGGTTATGATTAAAACAGTAGTCATGTATATGTCATATGTTAAAAAAATGGAGAGGTATTATTAATTATAAAATGCTGCAGTAGTCTGCACAACCTTGGATTAAGGAATGGCTGCGTTTTTAAACGGATTTATGTTCTGTGAGTTAGAATAGACTTAGGACTAACACTAGGCATCAAGTTTAGTTTTTATTGCCAATGAATGTGTTGATTGGCTTGGAGACAAATAAATGGACGTTGGAGTATTAGCTGCCGGTTTTCATTATATTAATTCATTATTAAAATATGTGACATTTATGAAACATCATTTGAGAGAATTGGAGGTACACACTCCCTAACATGTTTGATTGATATAAATGTGATGATCAGAATAACCCAAGCAAGATACTTAAGTATTTTATCTATGGCAAAGTTGGCCACAAGGTTGTGAAGTGAAGATAAGCAGTTAGTACATCCACTAGGGCCAAGTGAGCATATTATGGTGTGGTAGCAAGAGACAATGGATTACAATTTGTAGTGCTGGACAGGAAAGTATGTGCAGAAAGTTATTTAGAATTGGGTGTTATCACCATCAAGAATGTTAATTTTATTTAATGCCTTAGGGGCTTGAGACATAAATGTTTTGTCAGAGAGTTATTTCAAATTGGGTGTTATCACCATCAAGAATGTTAATTTTATTTAATGCCTTAGGGGCTTGAGACATAAATGTTTTGTCAGAGAGTTATTTCAAATGGGTGTTATCACCATCAAGAATGTTAATTTTATTTAATGCCTTAGGGGCTTGAGACATAAATGTTTTGTCAGAGAGTTATTTCAAATGGGTGTTATCACCATCAAGAATGTTAATTTTATTTAATGCCTTAGGGGCTTGAGACATAAATGTTTTGTCAGAGAGTTATTTAGAATTGGGTGTTATCACCATCAAGAATGTTAATTTTATTTAATGCCTTAGGGGCTTGCGACATAAATGTTTTGCCAGAGTGTTAATTTGAATTGGGTGTTATCACCACCAAGAAATGTTATTTTTATGTAATGCCTTAGGGGCTAGTGCCATAAATGTTTTAGAGAATGGTTTACAATTGGCTGTTACCACCACTAAGAAAGATTAACCTAATCTTTTGCCTACGAGGCATATGATAAGCCTCCGGTGTATGTTTGCCAATGAGGCGTATCATTAGCCTTCAGGCGTATGTTTTGTTTATAGACCATATGAACAGCCTCTGGCAGCATGAATTGCCTTCGGGGCCTATCCACAGCCTTCGGGCTTATGTTATGCCTTCGGGGCATATGAGCCGCTGCTGGGCGCATGAATTGCCTTCGGGGCATATGAGCAGCCGCCGTGCGCAAGATGTGCCTTCGGGGCTTGTGAAAAGCCTACGGTCTTATGTTTTGCCTACGGGGCGGGTGAAAAAAAAAAAAACAAAAAAAAAAAAAAAAAAATAAAGCCTAAGGGCTTATATGGTGTGCCTTCGGGGCTTGTGAAAAGTCTGGAAGAATGGCTTACGGCCTGTGGGGCCAGAAAAAAAAAACAATAATAATCATAAAATATAAAAAAAAAGTATAAATTGATAAAAGCCTACGGGCTTATGTTTTGCCTACGGGGCCTATAAAAACCTACGGTCTTATGTTTTGCCTACGGGGCCTATAAAAGCCTACGGGCTTATGTTTTGCCTGTGGGGCCTATAAAAGCCTACGGGCTTATGTTTTGCCTACGGGGCCTATAAAAGCCTACGGGCTTATGTTTTGCCTGTGGGGCCTATAAAAGCCTACGGGCTTATGACTAGCCTGCGGGGCCTATAAAAGCCTACGGGCTTATGTTTTGCCTGTGGGGCCTATAAAAGCCTACGGGCTTATGTTTTGCCTGTGGGGCCTATAAAAACCTACGGTCTTATGTTTTGCCTACGGGGCCTATAAAAGCCTCCGGGCTTATGTTATGCCTTCAGGGCCTATCCACAGCCTTCGGGCCTATCCACAGCCTTCGGGCTTATGTTATGCCTTCAGGGCCTATCCACAGCCTTCGGGCTTATGTTATGCCTTCGGGGCCTATCCACAGCCTTCGGGCTTATGTTATGCCTTCAGGGCCTATCCACAGCCTTCGGGCTTATGTTATGCCTTCGGGCCTATCCACAGCCTTCGGGCTTATGTTATGCCTTCGGGGCCTATCCACAGCCTTCGGGCCTATGTTATGCCTTCGAGGCCTATCCACAGCCTTCGGGCTTATGTTATGCCTTCGGGGCCTATCCACAGCCTTCGGGCCTATGTTATGCCTTCAGGGCCTATCCACAGCCTTCGGGCTTATGTTATGCCTTCAGGGCCTATCTACAGCCTTCGGGCCTATGTTATGCCTTCGGGCCTATGTTATGCCTTCAGGGCCTATCCACAGCCTTCGGGCTTATGTTATGCCTTCAGGGCCTATCTACAGCCTTCGGGCTTATGTTATGCCTTCGGGGCCTATCCACAGCCTTCGGGCTCATGATTACTTTCGGGATAATAATCTGCTTATAGGACTATACATTGTTTACGAGGCTTGCAATTGGTCGAGGTGCATCAGCACCTCGGGGCCGATGGAACGACGTATCGTGCGGCGATGTTGAGTACTCCTTCGAGGACGAAGGAAATGCAGGATGGCCGAACTGTTAAGAACAAAATTAGTACCGTGCTATAGAAATGGCACAACTCTAGATTATCGGCATAAACGTCACGTCCCTAGCTGACAGCTGTCAATGTCACTAGAAGGATGGATATTGGCGCGCATCGGGAGTCACGACGAGAAGTGTTGCTCTGAGTTTAAAGCGACAGTATCAATTAAATAAGTTGCCTAATACTGTATTGTTACATACAAAGAATAATCTATACTAATATTACGAGTATAAAGAGGAAAGAATTGTATTTTTGTATGTATTGAAATAACTCAAAAACTACTGGACAGGTATAAAAAATCTTGCATTATTAAAAAGCTATGTTATCACTGAGTAACATAGGCTATACTTTTACTATTTTTTTTAATTTCACACGGGCGAAGTCGCGAGCAACAGCTAGTCTGGAATATACTTTCAAATGAGTTACCTATCAACGATATTAATAATAATAATCTACAATAAGTGAAGACCAAGTCTTTGTTGTCATAGGCAAATGTAAATTACATAGATGCACTTCTAAGAATTACTACCATATAGTGTGAATTAATGTAGTACCAATGTAAATAAATGACTACGTTATTATAACTATAGCAAGCAATCGCAGTGTAAATTACTTTACAGAACCGTGGAATTGAAGATTGTATATGTCATCGGCTAAGTTCATTTAGAGCGCGCGCACACCTTTGACTAAATTATCGCAAAACTAAACAATTGTGCGACTAAACAGTCGCGCTTTGATTCATATGAGCTTATCCATATAATTTGTCTATCTGTACACCTCCATAGTTGAGCACACTACTCGATTTTTAGTTGTGCAACTAAACAGTTGAAAGGGCTGCGAAACATCGACAACCGCTAACAGTTGTGCGATAATTTAGTCAAAGGTGTACGCCCGCTCTTAAATGAAATTATAATATTAGATATGCAATTGCAGTTTACATATAACATATGCAAATTTATTGCAATTGTCTATGTTTATTGTTATTGAGTGTTTTGCGGGGCAAGTTTTTACCCATTGGTGTTTTTTACGTTTTAACAGTAGCGAAGGTAATTACCATATCGCTTGTCAGTCTATGAATAGCAGAAATTAACCGTCATTATGAAGTATTCATCAGAATTCCAATGGATGTAACGTAAACTAGAATTTGCGAGAAAATTTCTCTCTAAATCTATTTACACAAATAGCAATTTCCGCGTGGTTATCTATACAATCTAAATAAATTTAACTTTTATATTTATGCTACTTGTTTTAAATTCAGAAAATAAGTATATCACTGTCTGGTCTTAATAGATTCTATTGTTACGTTTGTCCACTTTTAAATAGTTAAAATAAAGTAAAAACAAGTGAATTTTCCTTAAACTAACACAAGTCAGACCAAGCACGAATATTTGCGGGAAAGTATTTGTAAAGTTGGTCTGCTCTAAACAAATTATGCGATAGATAGTCTAGATGTTGATATCGTCTATCTGGGAAAAGGAGAGTTTTTTAGCAATAGAAGTGCTCGAATGCGACAAATTTTGTCGAAGCCGATACGAATACTTTTTCGTGCTAGGCCCCCTGATACGTAATGAATCTTTACGTCAAAATGCTAATTTTGATAAACAATGAATTCATTTGCATTTACATATGTATTAATACCTTTTAAGCATTTACATTACTTTTATCGACAATTTTAATTTGACAATTGTTGAGTATAAAATTCATTGAATTTACTGTTTGACCCTTGTTTGTTCTCAAGTTAACATAAAACATTTATTTTTAAAACATTAAAGAAGTCAAAGCTTTGTTAATCATTTGTTAATTATTATATTCATCCGAGTACATCGAGGAAAACTTATACCGTAAGGCTATGCCTCTATTAAAATTTATTCTTTAATTTGAACTGTTACAATTATTAATTAGAAAATACAAGTAAACTAAAACGGGTGTATCGACCTACATAGCAGGACAGGTAGCTGATGATGGAATCTAAGATAGCTATAATCTGATATGTATATTAAAATTGATTCGATAGTCAATTGTAAACACCCTTGCGCATATTGTCATGATATAGGATTGTTTGTCTCGTTGCACAACATGTTACGTGTTCCAGATGCACGCTTAGTAAAAACTCGGGCTTATGGAAAGTCCCAGTCGTAACCTAGTGGCGTACAGCTGGGGAGGGGCTACGTTACGGTAGTGATGCTACATCAGCTGAGTTTAGATCAGCCTCGGTTTACGTAATGTCGTTGAGCAAACTGCGATGACGCTGTCCGCACAGAGCCGGTCAAACGAAAGTTAATTCGACTCGATCCGCCTAAATTTACTAACATCCAGTTTGCGGAACATTGCGAAATTACGATTAATTATTATAATTATGTAATTCACGCCGGTCTGATGATCTACAATAAAAATTATACGAAATGATCTACATATTGAACTATTGTGATAACTTTAAAACTTACTCAGAATTTCAGTCTTGAGTTATTTATTATTTTATAACACACTAGCTTTCGCCCGCGACTCCGTCCGCGTGGAATTAAAAAAAAACAAAAGTGAGTAGCCTATGTGTTCTTCCAGACTATCCTCTACATCTATGCCAAATTTCATCGATATCCGTTCAGTAACAAACATCCATCCATCCATCCATCCATCTAAACTTTCGCATTTATAATATTAGTAAGATTTATAGAACTATCATTGTTTCCAGCAATAAATTACATTTTCAAACCTTTAGAGACTAGGAGAAACCTATTTAAAAATGGTTAGTTCTTCATAATTATATACTAGTAACCTAAATATAATAACGTCTATTCAACACGCAGTCGCGTGTCAATAGTTATCGATTTTTTTGAGTTTCAAAATTAAAACAAGAATTAAACTAATTTACTAGCTACTTTATTCCAACTACAACTGAACTTATAAATTCTATTACCGCTTAATAATAAAAGTAAAATTAACAAAAACGTGTTGACTTACCACTTTTGCTATCCATAAGGTCTTTATACCAATCATAAACGGTTTCCATTTTTGCTGGGTTCTGTCTAGCAACTAAATATCTGTAACAAAGAGAAATATCCATTAAAGTTAGTCAAGTTTCTTTTTTTTTAATGTAATATAACCATACATTTAAAATGTATTCCATTTGACTCTACTCTATAAATTACTCGGTACTTGGACTAATTGGAAGAGCCGTGCGAAGTTTCCACAATTAGGCTATTAAACTATTATAACATCAGGTAAGGCGCGGCGAGTGGAGGTTTTGTTCGGCAGCGTGCAGCTATTTCAAGCGAACACGGGTTTCGTTAATTTCACGTTCGCATGACCCAGTTATAAGCATATGAACCTCAATCCCTTGTTGATTTAGTATAAAAGTCGAAAAAAACATGCAAAGTGGATTTGACGGTGGAGGAGACGCATAGGAAGGGGAAATGTCCTCTTTATGCGCATGTCGTTCTCCGTCGATTAAGGGTAGGCAATGCATCTGCAATTGCGGATGTTTATGGGCAGCGGTCGCTTTACATTTCGGAGGATTCAGGTGGCCGCTTGCTCGTTTGCCAACTTATATTATAAAAAAAAATGATGGGAAATCGTTTTCAATAACCCACTACTAATAAAATAAGATAAAAGAAGTAGATTAAATTAATTGGTTATTTTAGTGGTTAACGCAATTACGAATAATTAAATAAAAACAAAAGCTTTTAATACTGCCCTTAAATTCTTTTGCATGACCTTTTCAAGGTACACTTAATGACACGTTTAAAAGGACATTTTCGTTCATAACCCTGTGAATAGTTTTGAATATAAATACTTGTATGGAAATATGTAAACATATTAAAAAGATATCCTGAACACACAATGTCAAGGATGTCCTGATAAATTAGAGTTTTGGAGTTTTACTCGTACTTCAGAATGTGTCCATATTTTGGGGAATTAATTTCTGGAGCATAAGGGTTATATGTTACATAACTACACTTCTCTAGACCACATCGTTAAATCAGTCTACTATTAATGATGGTTACATAAGATTTGCGCAAAAGAAGAAACATATTGAGATCACAGTTGACAATATTAATGTAAAGAGAACGTAACCGCGCATAAAACATTAAGAAAAAATACATAGATGTGAAATGGAAACGTCAATAGATATGTATCTAGTACTTTAGTGTACCCTGATTCTTTCTGTTACGAGATCGCATGCAAACTGAGTTACTAAAGAAGTTTCAAAGCTCACTAATGTAATGAAAATGTAGCCTTTTAAACTACATACTAGTGACGCGCGCCGATTTCACGCGTACCACTGACAAATATTACAGTCAAAAACTTGGACTCAATTACACATAATTGCATCAACACCGTAGTTTTAGTGGTTTTGGAAGTTTATCACAGACATGGACACGAGATTTTTATACGTATAAAGTAAAATCTTATTTCAGTATTAACTTTTCTGGCCCGATGATATTTTTTTAATTTTAATTATATTTTTTGCTACTCTTTTGTAAACATGTTTATACTGGTTCTTAATGAATTTCGTCTGTTACAGACACACAAGTTCTGTATAAAACACTTCGCACAGTGCGTAGCGCCCGCATGGCGGAAGTAGGAGCAATGTAAGCAAGTTGCGGCACTCACTGTCCTTTAAAATCGTGAACGTTTGCAGATTTCGCATACGGAATGAGTGATTAAAGAGAATTCCAAGCGTTACGTCACAACACATGGCTGAGAGAAAGAGGGGCGAAATGGTGGAACTTGTTCACACATTGCCAGCAACTTGTATTTTTTCTGTGTACTATATTAAAAATACATATGAAACAGGGCAGGTAAGATTATAATGTATATAACTTTTACGCAAGCGAAGTTTATATACCTGTATAGACATTTTCAGAATTGTTCATCGGTTAGTTTGTTTTTAATATGTATTGATACACTATTGTATGGACAAAATCCTTTCTTCAAATATATTACTTGATAATTTAATTATGCTACATACCACAATTAATTGTATTAATTAGTATTGCTCCAGTGTATGAGGATTGGTATTTCGTATATACGTCATCGACATCGGTCGTGTCAAATTAACAATCGCATCGGAAGTGGCGACGGCACGTTTTGCTTCTAAGCACACGTTGGGTATGCTTTCGTGCTATTGTCACGTTCCACGTATTTCAAACAAAACAGTACCATCTTAAAGCGTATACTAGATACGTAGATATATACTGTGAATGATTTCTAGTTAAAGCTATCAAAACAACGTAATATGTAGGAGAGTTCGAAGAAATACCGTCGTATATTGTTGTTTTATTTCACTTGTAATTTTTCCATCAAAATACATATAACAGTATCTTTGATTTCATATAAATTATGACGCAATTAAAGACAGATCCCATAGACTAACTTATATCGATATTAACAATTTCAAGTCCTTGTAACAGTCTAAGCCCATTGTGATCTCCAGTAAATCACAATGGAACAAACATAAACACACAAATCTACATTTGTATGTGATCGAAAACCACGGCCTTCCTAAACCAGTCGGGTAAAAAAGTGATAATAACGAGATATCTAATAAATAGATAACTATATTGTATAAATAATGGCACTTAGTTGCAATCAATCATAGAGGCTGAGTTTGCGGGTAGGCAGGGATTTACGATATGCAATGTCTTAAGTGCTTAATAATTGAAGTCAACGTCAAGGTAAGGTTGCGATTTACAGCTGGGCCGAGTTCCTTTTCAATGAAAACTGACTTACGCGCGACCTTCTATCATACCAGATGACATCGAGGCTATCACAAATAACTACGTTTATTATTAAATAATTATCAATACAAAAATTTCCGCAACTTATCGGGTAACTTGTAGGCGAGTAACTTAAACGCAGCACCGACTTTACATGACGATTAAGTAACTTCTAAGCAATATTACTAATGTCATTGAACTGAAAACTAACACTACAAATGAACATTCGCGAAGTTTAGAAGTAACAAATGTTAAAAATTAAAATAACGATCTTTTTAGCGATAAGCTTAACCACAACGGAAACATTTCTATAGCCATTTTTAACTTTTTTTCTTAAATTTCATTTTTATCACTAAGCATTGTTAATCCGTTTGTAACTTATATTTAAGCTACTAATAAAATATAGGTATATTTTAAATCGATCTTATGTTAATTTTAATAGTTTAACTTATTAAAAAAGTAGGTAATTCGCTTTGCATTTGTTGACAAAACAAAAAAAAACTGACAACAATTATATACCTAAGTAATGGGGTACTTAACACTTAAATGCATGATTTTTTATTTAATTATGAAATAAATATTTCAGTATAGGTTTCGAGTCACAGATTAAGGGAAAAATAATTTTTAAAATCTTGGTTTCAATAAAAACTATACTTTTGTTTGTAGACATTTAGCAACAATATGCATTTAAGGGTTAAACAGGATAATAGTAGGAATCTGAGCGATGATATGTCAACGCACGTATCTGTTACACAAGTGTTGTCATACGAGACCTTGACCTGGTCCTCGCGACACGAACTCCCACTTACACTTGAAAATTATTTAACTGTTACACACCATCCAACGCATTATGTAACAAGCAAACTGTTACTCAATGCACAAAATACTAATTTGCATCAATTAAAATATTCCGACTAAAGGCTTGTTTCTCGGTAGAATTCAGATAAGTAATTTGCATAGCCCACTCGAAATGTATGTCAAATAAGAATAGACAAACCAATTAAGTTATCATATTTTAAAATTATTTAATAAGGAGTTCACAAAATAAATGCAAACTATCGAGATTGTTTATTTTTGTTGTTGATACTTAATTATAAATTAAGTTACAAGAATAGAGTTCGTTCGTTATAAAAGGACCTGGTAACTCTTATGCATCTATTAGGGAAAGGAGTGCACTATTGTACTGAGGAATGTTTATAATTCACGGGATCCGTGCGAGTGTCGTTGGGTCGTGGCAACTTTCACTCGTACTCCGGCTTACGTAAGGACGTTGCGCCAGAGCGGGCCGCGGAACCACTGACCCACTGCCACAGAGTAGAGCCGGCACGACCCCACTATCCACCACCCGACACCGACATCCATCCCATAGAATGTTTGAGAATGTTGCGTTATGTTGCGCACGCGCACTCTGTAGCTTCTACCTACATCCAGGGCTGCTAATTACGGAAAATGTATACTAATATTATAAGGAGGAAAGATTTGGATTTTTGTATATCTTAAAAATCTTGAAAACTATTTGGCCGATTTCAAAAATTCTTTTACCATTAAAAGCTACCTTATCTGTGTGTAACAAAGACTATATTTAACTATGTATTTTTTAATTTCAAGGGGACTAAGTCGCAAGCAACAGCTAGTGATTAATATTACGCATCCCATTTATGACTCTATTTCTAACAAATACAGTCATTTGTCGTACTAATATGTGGTGTGAACTGAACTGTTTACTTGGAAGGAAGGATAAAATAGGTCAAAATTTGTTAAGGTAAATCATAAACATTTCTTGGTAACTGAGAATATAAAGAAATTATGTTTACATTTTGTAAACAATCAAAATATTGTTAAGTAAAAATGCAGTAGCTGTTAAATTAAATAGAAAAATAATTGTACTTTTTATTCAAATTTATTGATTAAATAAACAAAAAAACGACATAAGGCAATTTATTGTAATTATTAAAGGTTTTTATAGAGTAAGGTGAACGGAATTGTTCTCTATTTTTTATAAATACCTTACATAATCTATGTTATTATTATTATCTATAATTAAAATTTCATATTGATAAATATAAATGCAACTAATTTATTTATTTGTGCGGTGAATAGATTAATAAATTTACGCGTAGCGGCCCTATACGTAGAGGCATTTCACTTAAATACGTCACAATCGTGTACTAGTATTACGGACGCATCGAAAGAAATTACATACGGCCAGCCTAATTTACATTGCAATACTTATAACGAAACAATAGAATAAAAAAATAATTAATGTCTGCATTGCCGTCAGGGTATGCACCGAAATTAAATACATGATTTGCAATAATTGTTTACTAGACAAAAACAAATGTTACGTAATAGCAATGTTTTTAAAGAATAACACGAGACAAAAAGTTCGTGTTTAGTGATGTTTACTTTCCGATGTTCGGAGTAAACTAAACAAAAACATATTAAAACATACTCTTGCAAAAACAGATTTTATGTGAATAAGAAAAATTCATTTAGCTGTCAATCACAGTTTATTAATCTTCGTAGTCAAAAAGGATTTTTGTTTAGCAATTGAAAATACCAAGGGCAGATTCGAAGTCAAGGATTATAACTCGAAGACAGGAAATTAAATGACCTACCACGTAAAAGAACAGAGATCTTGTTAATATAGGCATCGGGAACAATTCCGTTATCGACTTTTATGTACATGTCTATTTAATCTGGGTTTTCAATGCCACTGTAGAAAAAAATGATTGGATTTTCATTAAGGGCCACACTGGTCGTTTGTCGCCTTAAACAAAACAAAAAAAATATCTTCCTTGAAGCCAGAAATTTTCTTGTGAACCCACACTTAAAGAGAACTTGAACAGTTCGTTCTTTTTGGAAGATTCTCGAAAGTGAAGGATATAAAGTTTAGTATCGGCTTGTGTTGGCGTTTGTAGACCTTGTTTTTAACAAACTTTGAACCTCTTTAGATGGTCCCAAGATCAGCAAACCATAATTGGCACTGCGGAATATTTAAGCCAAAATGGTGACCGTACAAGCAGGAAATAATTTTCTAATATTATTTATGTATTTTTAGAAGCAATCATCGCTGTGTTGCTTTTTGCCGTTTGCCGTTCAAACTCTAAAGCAAGAAAAAAATAATTGTACTTTTTATTCAATTCTATTGATTAAAATAAACAAAAAAACGACATAAGGCAATTTATTGTAATTATTAAAGGTTTTTATAGAGTAAGGTGAACGGAATTGTTCTCTATTTTTTATAAATACCTTACATAATCTATGTTATTATTATTATCTATAATTAAAATTTCATATTGATAAATATAAATGCAACTAATTTATTTATTTGTGCGGTGAATAGATTAATAAATTTACGCGTAGCGGCCCTATACGTAGAGGCATTTCACTTAAATACGTCACAATCGTGTACTAGTATTACGGACGCATCGAAAGAAATTACATACGGCCAGCCTAATTTACATTGCAATACTTATAACGAAACAATAGAATAAAAAAATAATTAATGTCTGCATTGCCGTCAGGGTATGCACCGAAATTAAATACATGATTTGCAATAATTGTTTACTAGACAAAAACAAATGTTACGTAATAGCAATGTTTTTAAAGAATAACACGAGACAAAAAGTTCGTGTTTAGTGATGTTTACTTTCCGATGTTCGGAGTAAACTAAACAAAAACATATTAAAACATACTCTTGCAAAAACAGATTTTATGTGAATAAGAAAAATTCATTTAGCTGTCAATCACAGTTTATTAATCTTCGTAGTCAAAAAGGATTTTTGTTTAGCAATTGAAAATACCAAGGGCAGATTCGAAGTCAAGGATTATAACTCGAAGACAGGAAATTAAATGACCTACCACGTAAAAGAACAGAGATCTTGTTAATATAGGCATCGGGAACAATTCCGTTATCGACTTTTATGTACATGTCTATTTAATCTGGGTTTTCAATGCCACTGTAGAAAAAAATGATGTATGAAAGAATTGTAGATCTCAAAAAGTTCTACAGAAAAGTCCGCGATGGCATATATCTATCTTGAACGGTTTTCTTACAATAACCACTTTTTTTGTTTACAAAATGAATTAAAAACCTTACGCTATTTGCAGCGTTCTTTTATTGGTTTCAATATTAATCCTTATCCAAATAAATGCGTTTGTTATCAGGAGAATTTAATGTAGAATAAAATTGTTCTTTCCAGTATTTAAATTCGACTAATAGTTTAGAAGATATCGCGAACACAAACAATAAGGGTAACCGAAAAATCAGCTTTCAAGCTACCGGGCTTAGAAATTTGCAACGGTAGATTTCTGTTATTGCTACTAAGTTAATACTTTTGGTAATAGGTTGAAAAAAGGGCGAACGTAATAGGTTATATTTGTAATTTCACGCGGGCGAAGTCGCGAGCAACGGCTCGTGATTATATAATTTTTTTCACATATTTTCAGATAAAAAACAACACCGTTTAAAATATGATATCATTAACAAAACTATAAACACTTTGTTCTGTGATAAAGATGGCTTTGACTACTGTTAAACAAAAGTTATTTACTTTTGTTTACTAACAAAAAAATATATTTTCGAGAGTGAAATAAGCAAGGCTACACTCAAAAAAGGCTCATCATAGCTGACTTCGCTATTATGGTATTTAATAATGTAAAACGAAAGTGAAAATACATTTTAATCATATTAATTTAAGTTTATTTACGGTCCTGTGAAATTTCTGCACTGTTTTAATTTATTAACAAAATTTGTAATACGCGCTTTTATCGTATAACTTTTGCTCGCGACTTTGCGCAGAATTAAAAAATCTAGTATTAAATATATCCCATGTCTCCTGGGGATAGTGAAGCTACACAACAGAGAAAGAATTTCAAATCGATTCAATAGTTTAGGGGCCTATTCAATGCAAACACGATCAGATCTATCCACTTTATAATATTAGTATAGATTATAAATTATAGAGACCAAAACTTTTATCGATTAACAGACTAAATGAAATTTAATTTATAGTTTGGTATGGGACTAAGACTAAAGGGAAACAAAATTAGTAAAAAAAAACAATATTTGTTTTTTTTATTAATATATTTTGTTTGTAAAAAAAAACAAGGCCCTTCTAAACGGATAATCAAATATCGTGCTCTCACAAAATAGCCATGTTTACCTTGATATATATGAGATAAAATCAACAAATAACCGAATAGTACAGTTATGATCTTCTATGTATAAAAAACAATGTTAGGATGTTTGCGCGTTCATAAACTATGAGACGGATTTTTTTACAACTTCGCTAATGAAATCAAAAAAATAATTTTTTTTTTATTTATTTATAATTATAGAGACATTCAATCAATTCTTTAACATCAATTATTATAAATAATGAATACATTTGACTTCATGTTTTCCTTGTTACGGTATAATTGATATGATTGATGTCCTATTTAACTAAGGAATTGTAAAAAATCCTAGCAATCTACATATAATTGTAACAAGTCGACATGTTTTACCATATTAACTGTCATTTGAATAAACGAGATGTTAGAATTATGACACGCTTACTAAGTATTTAATAGGATCGCAGTAAAAAAGAAAAACAGAAGAAGGAAGATACAGAAGAAGAAACCAGTCATTTCAATTTCGATGTAATTTGATTAATAACGATGCTAACATAAAATTGTATTTGACACAGTTGAAATATTTAATGTATGACGTAAACTTTAAAAAAGTTTACTACTCTACACAAACAGACGTTTAATAGTTAAGCCACACACACCTTCAAACTTAAAACTGAAGGTGTGAAGCTTTAAGCATTGCTTTTGTGTATTTCTCGCATTATACACCAAGCGAATATATTAGAGCACATTAAACGAGTTTTGATATCGCAGTATATTAGATCTCCTTCCTCAATATTAAAATAACGAGGCTTTTTTTATTTGGTTATAAAAACGATATATCATATAGTTACAGGAAATTATGAAGAATGTTGATATTGGTTTACGTCAAACTACAAAGCCGGTTTTAAAAATTTAAGCAATAGTCAAAACTGATTCTTCCTTCAAACCTACGTAAAAGTACCGGTTAGTTCCGACCGGTTTTTTTAACAGACGTAGATGTAACGATAAAATAACGTGACAAATATATGGTGAAAAACAGTATACGCGGTAAACATTACATTTTTTATTTCATATATACTATTATAATAAAGCGTAAACACACACTTCTTTGTTGCCTAAGATGTCAGCAATTACAGCATATTTTTGAATAATACTTTTTTTAATAAAAAGCCCTACACTTACGTCATGCTTTAGGCTATATATTTTAACGCCATTAAACTTAGCGGGTAAATAAATTTGATAAAAATCCTAATGTGGGAAAGAGACCATAAGTTGCTGCCAACATCAAGGAAGCAAGATTGCCATGGTTTTTTATCATTTCATATCATTTTGACATTTGAAATTGATAATTTGACAAATGTAAACAATAAAATAAAGTTTTATAATTTTACGCGGATGAAGCCGCACGGGAACAGCTAGTTAAAAAATAAAGTTGATAATAGCATAGATCATGCAACAACACACAATTCACAACTAATTGTTTTTAAAGAGTTGATTACGACATGATAGGCAGTAAACGAATTACCTTAAAAAATGCATTTATTATATACCAAAACATGTTAGTCGTGTTATACAAATGTCAGAATATGTTAAAGACGACTGTCTATTTAAAGGCATTATATTTTAATTTTCATTACCAAAATAAAATACATTCAAACTATAGTACTAGCAACGTTTATCATTTTCAATTTAACTACGTTACGAATTTCGAAGAAACGCGTCTCGATGATTGGTTCAGCGGAATGTATATTTTTAGGCTTTCCTAAATTCCCAGAAGTTATAGATGAAAATCAATATTGAAATCTTTCAATACAACGTATATAATCAAGTGCACTGAACTTAATGACGCATTTATAATGTCAAAAGTAAAGTTAAATAAAAGCCGATAACATTGAAAAAGAAATTCAGTAACAATGTTTCAATAATTTTTAGTTAACAATACTTTCTAAAAACAACTATTGTGTGCAAATTATAACGCAAAACATTAACGTATAAAATAAAATGCAACAATTTTGTAACATTGGTCGAAGCCGGTCAACGTCTGATGAAATTATCAATTGAATGAAACACGAAACAAATATTCTGGGATCTTTCGACAACCTTACCAAGAACTTTTTAAGTCACTATGGGATATATTTTTAAAGATAAAAATCCCCCCTCCCTTTAAAGACTAAAAAACAAAAAACTTTTTAAGTACTTTTTCGTTTCAATCAACACTATTAGTAATTTTATACTATCAGTTTTGATGATAAACGACATAATTTTTAGAACTTTTGCGATAAAATGGTTTATATTCTTGGTTTTATGCTGATTAATACTTAATACATCTTATTCATGTAAGCATTTCTTTTATTATAACATATTATTTTTTTATTTTATTTCAATTGTACTCGTTACAATGCTCTACCACTGCTTATTACCCATGTTTATGTTCATCGTAATTTTACGTGTTATAATTCTAAAAACAAGAAAGCATAGTGACATTTTAAAATTTGATTTAAAGCACGTGTCATGTGATTTTCTCTTTTAAGTATTGATCAATAAATATATATCTTACACAAAATTAACACCCCTCAAAATTTTGCATCTGGTACCCATTAAAATGAGGAAAAATATACTTACAATTAATGCAAAGGCTGCAGAGATGCGACAACCCTATTTCGAACGCGTGTAGGGATGTGACCAGTTGATAATTAAATCGTTTCGAATTGTAGAGAGCGATGCGTACGCGCAAGTGTTAGCGTCCGCCGAGCGCGCGACGGACAGTGACTGCGAGTAACGCGGCCGCGGCGATACCGCCCGCGAGCACGCTCACCTGCGTCACGCATACGTCACCACTCGTCACACCTGACCGCCAAACCCGAACATCGCGAATAATCAATCATATCCTTTCAGACCATCTCTATTCCATTTAACCCTTTGATTCACACTATCCACAAAACGTGATATTTGTTATATAAACCTATTAAACTGCATAAAGCCAAGTCCGCATGGAGCCGCCCATAAAAAAAACTGCATAACGATAGAAATAAGCCAGTTTTAAAACTAAAGGCCTTTTGCTAATTTTAAAAAACCCGACCGACTAAATATAATAGATTGCCTATATTACAAAAAAATAGAAAAAACACTTAGAAAGAAAAAAGTTATGGCGAGTGAGATTCGAACTTGGTTTTTTTCACTATTGTTTTAAAACTTCAATTTTTCGCTGTAGAACTTTTGTGTTTATGTAATATACCCTATGACGCTCCGGATGAGAAGATTGAATGGGATATCATTCGTCAAAATCGGTTCACAGTGAAATTTACATACAAACTTATATACGCAAGAAAAACATGACCCTCTTTGTCAGTCGGGTAAAAAAAGCAGCAAAAATGCTGTTATGAAAACCATGATTTCCGCTAGGCGCTATTAACAAGAACACGAACCGATAGCGCAAATGGCGCTGGGTAGATACGGCTAACCGTATTGGTTAGCCGTATCTACCCAGCGTAGATACGGCTAACCAATACGTCGTTAAGTCGTAATCTAATAATCGTTAAGTCGTAATCTTGGACATAAGAATAAAGCCTAACCTAAGTTAGGCTTTATTCTTATGTCCAAGATTTATTGCATTAATTAACATGCAAATTTCTCATGATTCTTTAAACATATTATTAAAAATGTTGTGCGTCGTTACATTTTAAATTGTTGATTTATTCCGACATTTAAAGTATTAAATATGTTGTTTGCGTCTTCGTAGGCGTGGAATTAAAATATATTTAAAAAATCTAGCCTATGTTACTCACAGATAAATCACCTTTCTAACAGTGAGAATTTTCAAAATCAGCCCAGCAGTTTTTGAGTTATTTCAATACATTCAAAAATACACATGTGAGCAACAGCTATTATACTAACAATGTGTGTTCAAACAATGTACAACCTGTCAATTCATCATCAACTTGCCCTTATGGAGGTTTGGCACAGTATGTCCTGCTCTTTCATACATCTCTATGAGCCGTCAATGTATTCACTTCTTTTTAAGCATATCCTCTTTCACACCATCTATTCATACTTTCTTCAGTCTTAACCCCTCAATTGAAACCAAAATATTTTTCACACAGGTGTTGAGTTATATAAATAGTTAAATATACGTTAGTTATGAGTGTGGAGTCACACCGGTAGAGGTAGAGACCTAGAAAGAGATGGATGGATTGCGTGAAAGGTGACATGATCAAGAAGGGGGTGATGACTGAGATGACGTATGATAGAGTTATGTGGAGGACAAAAACCTGTTGCGCCAACACTACGGGAGTAGGATAAGGATGATGATGATGATGTGTTGAGTTACATAAAAGTAAATAACATTTTTACACAAATAAATATTGGGTATGGATGGGTAATAGAGTTAAATAATGGATATCTACACTTTATAATTCAGAAAAACTTCTTAATTTTTCATAAATTTTCACGAAGTAAACATCAATTTAATTCTGTCAAAAATATCGAATTAAGTGTTTAAATACAGTAATAACTTTGAAATCAAGTATATTGGCAATGATTTATATTTGTCGTGTCTACCTGTCTAACTATACGAAGGTCATATTTTTCTGTTTTCATGACCATCAAAAAGGTAATATAACAATCACGACGCATTTTATGTTATACTAGTTTTTACCTGGAGTTTTGCACTTGTTTTTCTGACAATAAAAGTTAAGAGTATTAAGAATAAAGACAATTAAAAAATTTAATAGCTTATATCATACATTTTCATAAAAACGAGTTAGTGTTGAGAACCTGTTCTTGTCCCTATGGAGGGTCAGCACAGTATGTGCTGCTCTTTCATACATTTCTATCAGTCGTCACATCTGAATCCACTCCCTTATTAAGCATATCCTCTATCACATAATCCATCCATTCTTACTTTGGTCTTCACAATAGTTCAATGTAATAAACGAACTATGTATCATGAGCGTACCAAAGGCTTACACTTTTTTAGAAGGAAAATCTAGCAAGAGGTAGTGGATATGTCACATGTGGGTACAACATACTGTATTTGGATATCAATAAACGGAACAAATACATATGTAAAATGTTACACTTCTCATTTTTTTCGAGAACTAGTTTTAACTTAACTTGCACTTGTTTCTAAGCACACCTGCGGTCCTTTAACATCATCATCATCATCATCTCCTTATCCTACTCCCGTAGGGTCGGCGCAACAGGTTTTTGTCTTCCACATAACTCTATCATACGTCATCTCAGTCATCACTCCCTTTTTGATCATGTCACCTTTTACACAATCCATCCACGGTCCTTTAACATGTTTTTTTATATTTTTTTTAAATATACAGTTTATTCTCCATCTTCATCAGTGTATGTTTTAATTCAATACATGTTTATTGGAAAATGTATTATATATATAGTAGCATTTAAAATAAAAAAAATGTTTATGGTGAAAAATTACTATTAATTGTACTTTGCATAGATAAAGCATAGTCACTAATTTTTAACATAATTCCTATCATATCTTTGGTCTTTGAAAAATAGTAAGCAATTGTTAATGAAAGCTTGTCTATTTTAGAAAACTGGCAAATATGAAAACAAATTATAATTTGTCTATACAATTAAATATATGAAGTTAAATGCAGTACTTTATAGACGGCTAACATAGTCAACAACATACTAGCATATTGAATATGAAATATCGAAAATTGGTTGAGGTTGGAATTAATTTGATATAATTAAAATTTTGGTTTATTTATCTATGTATCTAATTTACAATACAAAGCTTGAGGGACAGTTCTAATAGTGATTATGGTGATAGCAACAATAATAATAAAAATTAGATTATGCACCATATTAGCAGTACTTAACTTTTAACTCTCATCTTTGTATTTATTCTGGATATCTCATCATTGATTTGAATTTGACTTAATTAATGAAATAAACAATGTTTTATATTGATCCATAAGGTGTCACTATAATTTTTAATTTTTGACTCCTATGAGAGTAAAATCGAAAAGACTTATACCCTATTTTTAAACCTATCCCTACTGAGATGTCAAACAAATCATCCTTATTTAGACAAACTATACATATTACAAATATCAAAACAATTGAAATCTGAAACAATGACAAAGTTGTTAAAGAATTTCACTGTTTACTTATAAAAGGAAAATCACAGACAATAAATATTTAACATTTAGACATTTACAAATGGAAATATGCATTTTAAATAGTTAGCGATAGCTTTTACTTTTTTTATTTGCCACATGTTTTACCTTTTAATTTTAGCAAATCAGAAAGAAACCGTTAGAATCGCAAACCGCACGTGAAAATTATTCACGATACTTTCTACATTTTTTTACTGAGCGTAGCGGCATAGCTACCAGTGGGCGTTGCACGAATATAGGAGCTATTTAATTTACTCACCCTCAAAAACTCTTGATATCACCACGAAAAATATATTGCAAGATGAAAAACGTGTAGTACTGGTAATGGCATTCAAACTAACTATGATTCAATGCAATATCAGAGGCGTTTGTCACCTCTTCATTTATCTACACTGGTTGACTAATTTAGGTTATGAAAATAGCTCTTACCGAGCTTTTTTCTTAAAACTTATGATTTTATGTAATTTACATATCTAACTCCATAATAATATTTTACAATTCATATTCTTTAACTATAAGAAATACTGTTTCACTAACAACATACTACTCCGAGACCCACTCCCGTTTCAGTTGGATCACACAGATTAAATAAGAATTAAGATCGGTTTGACATTTGCTGTTACGTCATGAAGTACGACAAAGTAGGGCACTTACTCTTATATTGTATTTGATTGAAAACAATTTATCAGATTGATCAAAAGCGTTTAACGCACTCATGGAGATATATAAACATGTAAAAGCACCATTTTTATTAAAAACCGAAACAGGATTAATTAAATCCTTTGGAAATGCGCCATCTAGTGTCTAATAGCTTTTTAAAAAAGTGTTTCTATTGAACACTAGATGGTGTGCAAGTGCTTAGCTACGATCACAAAGAGAACGCGTTGATGAAATATTCCAAGAGATGTCACTGTTAGCATTCATTTTGAGATTGTTTGTCGGTGCTTGAGGATTGTGATCGTCAGGTAAGGGATAACCTTATGGTTATGACAGCACCTGGAGCGAATAATCGCTTAGATTTATTAGGTACAATGGCTAGGACCACTGTCAATCAGGAAACATAGTCTCACACATACAAAGTCACGACATCACTTCAAAAAAGTTAGAGGTAAGTTTTAATTTTAAATATTGGTCATAAACAGGATCATACAAAAACAAAACGTCTCGTAAGAAAATGAAATCGCAAACATTCATTAGGTTATTTTCCACAATAAACCAGACTAAAACATGTCTGTTAATTCAAAACAACCAAACAAGATTTGGAATAATCCTTTTAGTAATTTATTTCAAAAGTCTTATGTAAGATAATTTTAGTAAAAAGCATTTATTATTGAACAAAACAACACAGAATCTATTGTGACCTGTTTATAGTGAAGTATTGTTATTGGTTATTGCATACTAGTTTCACTTTAATTATATGTAAATATATTTTGAAGTCAATCTAATAACATCTTGTTCATTTACTACTAATGCTGTAGAAAATAAATTAGTCTTAAGTTTGCTGCACATTTCCAGTGAATATTAATGAAAATGAAAACCAGGTAACCATTTTAATATTTTAATAACATGCTAGTTAAGACACGACTCTTATTATTTTATACTTATCTAACGCTTAAAAACTTATAAGGCTTTAAAGACAACATCCTCAATTTTTAACGATAGGTCGAAAATTTTGAAAAATGCGCCTTTTGTTGATATTCAGATGTCTTAAGGTACTTTTATTCGACATTCTGATAACGAACTGCAATTTGAAACTAAACATTTATAAACCGGACATGTAAGAGAACCAAAACAACAAACAACAACAAGATCTTTGTAAAGTCTTTATTTTATCTTTTACAACAAAATTGCTTGACACGATTAAATTCGATACTAATCGTGACAAGTACTTAAATTCCTCGATATAATACGATCTTTAGCATTTACAAGTCCAAGCAACATGCCCATCACTACAAAAAAAATAATAAAAAAACAATTAAAAGTGTAAATATCTTTTTTTATAAAAGTATCGGGCATACGTGCGGTGGCACACTAAGGTGATGCAGGACGCAAATAGACAACATTTTTGGGTTTCAAGAGGGAAATCTTGTACACGGCTCGCAATGGAATAGTTGGGTTTTACTTGTTTCAACCCCCTTGGTGCGGAGCTCCGGGATTACTGGTGTTCCTCCGGCGCCCAATTTGGTGTACCCGGGAGCACCCAGCCTGTATTTCCCAGTTCCGAGTCGCGGCCGCATGCTACTGGCGTAGAAAGAATACTTCGTGTTATAGTGTTAAAAACATGCTAATATAAGCCGTACACATCGATTGGTTTTTCCGATATAAAGAGATTTTTATGAGTATCTTATGCAATAAAGTTTTTACACCTTATATTAAATAACGTAATAACCGTAATTACTTTGTATATTTATGCAACTTGTGACATATAATAACGAAAAATTATTTGCAACATGTGTAATTACAAAATGTATTGTTATACTATATTATTTTTGACTAACTAAATTATTTAAGAATCTATAGGGCCTGCCTGATATTTTAGGTCCCTAGAGGACAATAGGGTCAAAAACGCCTCATTCTTAACCGTCATCGAGAGGTCAAAATATCAAGGAGGTCAATTGGTATTCAAAAAGAATCTTATTCCTTTTATGAAAAGGAAGACAGAAAATAATGGCATCGCATCCTTTTTTTGTAATTCTAGTAAAAAAACAATAAGGGAATTACATAACTAAAAACATGCGAATAAAATGATTTCGACCGAATGCCAAAAATATCTTACAATTTCAATTAAATATAAATACAAAAAATCACGTTAAAGACCTCATAAATAAGAGTTAGTCCTTTTAATAATTTCCTTTATTTTTTCTGCATCAAAACATTACTGTATGACTTCGGATCTTTAAAAGATATTCATGCATTTAGATATTTACTCATTTTCGTTCTTTTCCCGTATAATAATTTCTTTATGTTGATGTTTCCCAATAACAGACCCCGTGGTATATTTTTGTTTATTCCTTTCTTCTCTATTGCTTAAGTTAGCATTTTTCAATACTTAAAACAGTATCGTTGGTTTTGGATATGAATATATTTAAAGTAGGATTTAACCCAGTAATAAATGATCTAATATAACATCTTTGTTTATACAGAGTGCTGTAGCTAAGCTAAGCTAGTGAGCTTTACCCGCGACTATATCGGTGCAGTATTAATAAAAAACTTTTTACGTATCAAGTATACATACATATCAAGACAGTAATTAAGCTCTGTGAAAAATATCTGATCCGTTTAGCTGTGTTTGTGTTACGTGGTATTAACAACTATCCATCCAAAAACTCGCATTTCTACTATAATTTTAGATTTGGTCCGTGATTTCATCTGCGCGAAAATGAAAAAAAATTAGCCTATTTATTTTTCCAACATAGTACTATATCTGTGCCAAATCATCGAAATCAGTTTAGTCATTCTGGAAATACTTTCTAACAAACATCCGTCCATCCATCCATCTTAACTTTCACATTCATAATATTAGTACGAAGTAATGTTAATTAGATTTACATAACATAACTTATAATAGTTAAGTATTTTTTTTTATAGGAGAAGGAGGCAAACGAGCGGCGGCAACACAGAGGTTTTTATTTAATACGAACGTAACATGATCGATGTTTTATATAGGTACATAAACATATTAAGGCGATCAATTTTATTAGAACGATATTGTGAGTTAACCGGTTCTTAAAATTTTCCGCGGAAACGATTTCGTGTGTTATATTTAAAAAATAACGGTTAACATACAAAACATAGTTTCACTAATTTTATATAACACTAGCTGAACCTGGTATAGGAATATCAGTCAAAATGTCATTAAAGGTCTAAATGTAAAATTTAAAGACGTAGAATGTCCTTGTTTTTTTGCACGTCTGTTTTTATTAACTAATTAACAATGATCACCGGATAATTAAACGTAAGTGGTTTTATTTAATTTAAGTAGAAACAATTTAATAGTTTAACTTATTAGGGTCTTGGGGAACAACTATCGAAACAATGATTTAATTAATATCGGAGATTTAATTTTTCTTGGTCGATATGTTTAAATATCTATACTATTTATATCTATACTTCTATACTATCTATACTTCTATACTATTATAATAAAGCGTAAACACACACTTCTTTGTTGCCTAAGATGTCAGCAATTATAGCATATTTTTGAATAATTCTTTTTGTAATAATAAGCCCTACACTTACGTCATGCTTTAGGCTATATATTTTCTCGACATTAAACTTAGGGGGTTAATATCTTGGATAAAAACCCTAACGTGGGACAGAGACCATAAGTTGCTGCCAACATCAAGAAAGAAAGATTGCTAAGGTTTGTCATGTCATGTCATTTTGACATTTGCTATTGATAATTTGACAAATGTAAACAATAAAATAAAGTTCTTATAATTTCACGCGGATGAATCCGCACGCGAACAGCCAGTATTTTTCTAAATATAAAAATATGAAAGTTATCAATCAGCAATCATATTATGTTAAAAATCAGTGGGGATTATAAAGAAAGGTTTCTTATGAATTGCGGAAGAAGGAAAAGTTTTAATCAAGTCCTTGCAAGGAACGGAAATCCCTTTGGAGCTAACAAATTTTCACTTCCAAAGTCAATTAGCGACTCAACTAGAGGTAACAAATTGGTTTACAATAACACGTTTTACTTTATTGCTTGATTGGTATTTACTTTGACCTAAGTATACTGTTATTATGATAAAAATATAAACAAAAGTGGAAAAACGTTGTGTGGTCATTTCCTCCGTCTTGTCTTGTTTATGTATTTTTATTGCATAAGGACATAAGCAAGTATCCACCAAATTACGTCAAAATAGTGAAGTGACCGCTGCCCATATATATCCGCATTTGCAGATGCGTTACCTGCCTTTAAGCGACAGAAGAGGGGAGGATATCTCCCCTACAAACTATCCTATCCTTTGTCAAATCCACCGGTCCTTCCCATCCCTTCCTTACAAGAAAAGGGGTAGAATCAAAATTAATCTTGGTCATAACTGATGATAATAAGTCAACGACCTTTCGATCTAATGTAACATTATCTTGCTACGAACAACAACGCAACGTTTAATAGTTTAATAGTCCTTCCACTATTAACTTGTGTATAAATGTTTTTTCCCTCTCATTCTATTTGAAAACTACAGAGATAACTACGAGTATATTATGTACACGTGTTTCAGCTTACGGTAACCAGTTACCTTTTACATGTGAAAGGCTTCAAAATAAAAATATCTTTAGCATTGATCCGGATATTTTATATTTGTCATTGATTGTGGCAAATATTTACGTTATTAATTTATCTTTACCGCATTATTGGCTGATGACTACATATCTAGTTAAATATTTTGATAACTTTAATGGCGGTATATTTTTATGAGCAATTTCTGGGGTATTCTATATGTCTCGGTAGTTTTAAAACGCACTTTTTAGATTTCATATATTTAGCAAGTTGTCCTAGCATCTCATGGATATTTATTTTTAACAATATCATATAGGCTATGTTATTCAAGGATAATTTAATAATTTGACGGTTTTCGAAATTGATCATGTATTCTTTCAGTTTATTAGTTACATACGAAACTACAACTCTATCATTAAATTAGTGAAGATGTACATATAATAAATAACATGCACGTTGGTTTTATAACCGTTATTAAATAACAGTCAAAGGTTTTGGCGATTAAAAATGCTGTAACCAGTACGTGGCGATAAGAGATAAGTTAATTAATCTCACAATGATAACTGCAATCTACAATTCACGTCCAACACAACGTGGCTTATCATTTTTCTCTAACAGAGCATATCGCTCTCGATTGTTGCTTTTAAAATATTTGAAAACAAAAAACAAGCTACGTACTTTGTATATTTAATTAATTTATGAATAATCGAAATAAGCTTCTTTAAGAAATTTTAAAGGTGTGATAATCAAATATATAGAGTTATATAGTCTTAAATAGAGATTCCCAAACGTTTTCCTCGATGAACCTTTTTAAAATTTAACTGTCTTTGATGAACTTACTGCTGCTAACAAGGAAATATACCCGGTGTCATTTATACTTAAATTTAATAATCTAATGAGAAATATAATACGAATATCGAATATTATAAATTTCAAATAAGTTCAGATTGTGCCCGTCAATGACCTCGTTCTTTCGAAAAGCATTACAGATTGCAACAAAAAAATATTAATCTTGGATTAAGATTTAAAATATGAAATACTAGCTTTCGCCCACGACTCCGTCCGCGCCTAATAAACAAAAACAAAAGCAAGTAGCCTATGTGTTTTTCCAGACTATCCTCTACATCTATGTCAAATTTCATCGAGATCCCTTAAGCCGTTTAGGCTACAAACTCTAACAAACATCCATCCATCCATCCGTCTAAACTTTCGGATTTATAATATTAATAAGATCTGTTTTTACTATTCCTGACTCTATAGTTTTTTATGATTTCAGTGTAACAACGTCACAGTATAGCGCGGGATCATACGCATTTTAAAACATACCGTATTCTGTACCTTTTTTGCTGTATAAAATTACACAAGGAAGGCGGAACCGATGGGCCAATGCACCGAATTTTATACCAACGATTACTATTTTTTTTTCTTTTCGGTTTTAAAGAACTCTCTAACCCTTTGGAATCTTGGTTCAATGAAACCAGTTATCAAGGGGTGAATGACTTCTATGGTATATTATTTTATTAGGACTGCATTTATCTAACCTAAAACCGACCGATTAAACAAATTAACAAAGATTCAATTCTTTCGACTATAATGACAATAAGTAGGACTTTCTGTATCTCGCTAGGATTATAGTTAGATAGTAAAATAAATAGGTACACATCTTTTTTTATTACATAAGTCAACTTACAATTTTTTAAGACAAGGGAGATGTTTATTACGTCATGGGCACAGCAATTATCTAATCGGAATGTTTTGAATCCAAATATAACACGATACTCATATCGTGGACTTATCCATTTTTTTTCAGAGGATCGGAAGTAAATTCGACTAATTTATCTGCCCTGTGGTGTTGTAAAAAATTACAAAAAAACAATACGGTGTGTTGCCGTTGCAATATTATAAAGCCTTGGCAGTAATTCAAATCGTGTAAGGAACTCTCGATGTATGATTCAAATCAAGATATGCTTACGGGAGAAGCAACATTGTTAATAGCATTGTTCTTACCTTATTATCGTAGTTCAAGGATTAATTTTTGCTTTCCTACGTAGTAATAGAAATAGGTGTGCAAAATTTTAAGTCTCTGGTCCCAGTAATTTAGGCTCTGCGTTGATATAAATCATTCTCTACAGATTTATAAAATTGGAGTGTCTGTATGTAATATTTCTAGATAGATGGATGTTTGTTACTACGTATCTCCAGAACCGCCCAACAGATCTCGCTGAAATTTGGCATAGATCTAACACATAGTCTACTAATTAATTTTTTTTTAAATTCCGCGCGGACGGAGTCGCAGGCGACAGCTGGTGTCTTATAATTACTCTGAATACCTCTCAAATTCTTCATTCTTCTTGCAGTTGTTCGTACAAAGGCCATCTTGAAACCCCACTTTGAATATAAGCTTTTACGATTATTTTATGACATTTACGGAACACTTAACTGTGTTTAATTAATGAAATTCATTGCTTCATAATATTAAGATTTAAATCAAATTTATTCCGTTGCTTTCAAAGTTGCAAAGCCATTGCTAAAAACTAAATTAATGCGAAACGAAATGATCATGCAATAAAATCTCGTGCGTTTTTCTGCAACGATATATTATAATGATCGATATCATTTAGCAACAATAAATTAACTGTTATGGAGTTTATAGTTATTTAAACTAGCTGAATCCGCCCGCCGTCATTATTTGCAAGAGAACGTCAATGTCATAAGACCAATGCCAAATAGAGTTTCATTAAAATCGAAAAACATTTTATACCGTGACTCTAGCACCCTGTGCGGATTTTTATCAAATCATGGCTATTGAACATTCTGTTTGATCATTTAGCCATAAAATTTCTCTAGCGCCCTCAGGAAGTAGTAATTTAAATTTAAATTTTAGAAATACTCTTATTTAGACAATTATATTTACTACGGCTGATGATTTCATCATCCCTACAGACATCTACGTCTAAGAACATTTAAATTATTGTAACTATCCAGTATTCAGCTTCTGTTGTGACTGGTCTTAAGAATGTAATTTATTTATTGTTAACGGCAGTCAATTCAAGGGGTGAAGTGACTAGAAAGCGCCTAAAAGTGTACCTCGATAGTGATCATGCAACGCGCTCTTATAGATATAATAAGAATGAAAATAGATAACAATAAAATTGTGCTCGTAAATTGAAATAATTCGGAGGTACTGTGAACGTGCGTGGAATCGGAAAAGTAACAATTAATTTTTTTGTGGACGAAAACAAGAATAATATTCAGAAATAAATTATATTATGTTATCAAAATATTTAAATGTAACTAAGGTTGAAATTAAGTTACAAACGAAGTTGCGTCAAAATTTATGAATTTTAATAATGTAGCAATAATTAAAGTAAATTATTCTATATAATTAAATAATTAAAGTCAATTCTTACTTAGGTCAATATGAAAAAACAATTAAAATAAATTAAATAGTCATATCACAGTTGCCTATAATGGCGTATTTTATTTTGTCTGATATTTTTGTATTTCATATACAAACTAGCTATCACCCTCGACTTCGTCCGTGGGGAAATTAAACTAATCTGAGTTTGGTTCAGTTCACATAGAGTAGAGCAGAGCATTTTTTAATATAAATAAAATTGAGCTTTATTCAATTGAAACAAGGTTTAGTTTTTTTACACGTCGTTTTACGTTTTCTCATTTTAAGAAACATAAAATATAGGCAATTCAGCATTTATGCCTACGCCATACTAAATATTTACTCTCTCGAGTCGGTTTCGTAACAAAGACGCCATATACTAAATAGTGTTGGAAAATGCATTCGGTATTCGGATTGCCCTAAAGGGCTCACGTTACCAGTAACTTTATATTTAGTAAATTAACTTAGTTATATAACCTAAGAATATGATACGTATAATTATTGATCACAATTACTTGTAATTATACCGGATAAATTGCTATTTTCCGTAAATTAATTTCCTTATTTTATGAGAGTGTAACCATTGCGTATAAGCTGTTATAGGGATCAATTGCCAGTTAAAAACTCGTATAAGTCTTTATGATTAATATATTTTTTAATCGCTTAATGAATGTGTTTACAACTTACAAAAGAATACGTTTGTATATATCTGTAAATAAGTTTATCTATACTAATATAATAAAGTGTAATTTAAAAATTATATGGTTTTTGCGGAGCCATATTTGTGCATATACTCGTATTTAATTTGTGTTTTTTGTTAAATTTTCAATAAATAAAAAATAAAACACATACGAGGCGTATAATGTCAGAAATCACAGAAAATTTTTGAAAATCTTTTTCTTTTATAAAGCCTAACACTTACGACACGCTTTGGGATATATATTTTCACACTGTGAAGCTTAGGGGGCAGATAAATTGAAAAAAACCTTCATCTGGGAAAGAGACAGTAAACTACAAGCTGCCAATATTAAGGAAGCAAGATTATTAAGGTAACAACAGAAAAATAATCGCATATTCTTTCAAAATAATTAGATGTCGTTGCACTTATACTCGTATGATGGAAATATTTGCGTACACAAGTCATGTAGATCGTCAGTATAATTGATAACTACAAACACTCGATGATGTCGGCGTTTATTAATGTTTTTAAGTTTTTCTAGAGTAGTCTTTGGACGTAATTGATCTATGGTACCATGAATCGAGAACCTTCCTAACGCAAATCAAAACAACGTTTGGGTAGCCATACCTTGTTTTGTTAGTTTTGTACAGTTGTAGAACTGTGAAGCAGTAAAAAAACTATGGTCTGTACTTAATTTGTTCTGGTTCAAGATAACGTCTAAATTAAACCCGGTTTGTGCGGTAGATATTCAATATTATTTTCTGATTTTTTGTTATTTTTTGGCATTTGGCCAGCACAAGTTGTCATTATACCTTTGTCGTTCCAATTAAAAAAAAATCTTCCTCATAGCAACGTTTTTTATAAGGATTATTTATGTACAGAAGCTGTTATCGAAATTTGTTATTTGTTCAGTAATGTACTGAATGCGAACAACTTACCCCTTCATCGAGATCCTAAATCTGATAATAATGAGTTCTCAATTTTTACTTTTAAATGTCTCGCGCTTTTTTTATACCATAAGGTGGCAAACGAGCAAGCAGCCACCTAAATCCATCAAAATGGCGAAGTGACCGCTGCCCATAGACATTAGCAAAAGCGGTTGCGTTGCCTACCCTTAATCGACGGAGGAGGAAACGTTATGTACGTTAATAAGGATATTTCTCCTTCCTATGCCTCTCCTCCAGCGTTAAAGAAAAAGGATGGGAAGGAAAAGGGACTAAAGTTGGGCCTCCGGCACCAAACTCATCAGACGAAACGTAGAATTGCTCGCCCTTCACGCCTGTCTTCTGTGTGGTCGTGGTATTTCATCGGGAGAGCCGGCCAATTCTTGCGAAGTTGTTAAAGCGGGCTCTACCACTGCTTTCTTTGAGATGTGATTAGAAAGCTAAAAAATACGCAAAAAAATACAAAACATAAAGCAATAGTGTACCTTAAAACTCCTTACTGCATCAAAATTAACTATGTTTTTAAATCCTTTTAATGCTGTAAGATAGTCCTAAGTAGGTATTCTTTCCTAAAAAAGTGTGTTTCAAATGTATTGAAAACTATTTTTTTCACTGACTTATCGTTTACTTCTTTCAAAATCAATGAAAATTAAACCTTAAATAATCTGTACCGCGAATCTCCGCACTTTGAACATACAAAAACAATTTTAACCTTATACTTTTGTCGATATTTTTAAAGGGCGACAGTTTCGAAAGTATTTATAAGAGCGATTTTGATAGGACACGTTCTTATGACAATCAATGCGATGCTGCGTAGCCCTTATCGTGTTTATGACGTCACAGATGGTAATGATATATAGCCGGGTATAGTTGCGCGCGCGCACATTACCAGTCCTACGCGAGTGACCAGCGCATTGGCTGACGTCTCACATTTCGCGCAAAAGGTAGCCAGGTGTGGACGGACACTTTTATTCCTACAAACTTTTTTCAATTTACGACCAAGTGTGCATTTTCATTTAGTGACTTGTTATAAAAATACACGGTAAGCGATTTTATTAATCAAGTTATTATTTAAGTTTATTTTTATTACAATATTTTTGCGAATTTATTTTTACGGTTTCACGATTATTATCTTATCTCTCTTATATTCTAATAGCAATCTTAGAAAGCTTTGAGTAAGTTGATTTTTATTTGCAATTGTTTTTAAAAGCTTGGGAAAAGAATTGGGAAAATTAAACTGTAACATAGACATGACTTGTAAAACAACATATTCCTATATAGCACATATTTATTTAATATATATTCATATTACTATATTTCTTTTCAGTGTAAAAATAAACTATTTGGGTCTTTATTACTTTTTGTATTTGTATGATTGTATCACACACCTTATCTATAGCACTTTATAAAGTTGAATCTATAATCGTCTCTGAGTTGAAATCGATTAAATGGGTACGTTGTATTCATGTCGTTGGAACCATCTTTTACTACGACCTAGATGCACTAAAAGACAATTGCTCTGGACCTTTGCGTATACAAGATAGTGTAACGAGTTTAAAATTACCTCGTATTACTACGCGAAAGTTCCCTTTTTGTCCATTCACCGAAGGGTTGACATTGAAGAGAAATCGTTTCATATTAAGGACGGCATACACGGACTTTAGTTAACAAAGCCACCAACTCTAGAATCCATTAAAAGTTTCAATAAAATTTGTTTAGTGGTTTACAACAAATATAGGACAAACACAAAGAATTTTAATTGAATGATGGAATACGTAATTATTATTTATGCGTTTCCTTAATTGCAACTTTAATAATATCATTATTAACTAGCCATAAAATGTGCAATCAGGAGTTATAATGTAATGACCTTGACTAACATAAAACGTCTTATTAAGTTAATGTATTTTAAATTATCTGGAATGTCACCAGATTTTAATTCATATTATAATAGTAATTTGTTGTTACATTTTCAATTTAATTTACTTTGTATAAATTAGACTAAGTTAACATAACAAAAGTGTCATGAAAAACTGCTCTTTCATTACTAAATTGTATTCATATTCCTTGACATATATTAAATTTACGCGTGTAACATATAAGGAAATTTTAGTATTCTAACTTTATATAGGTCTTTTTGACCTCGTTTCAAAAAGGCAGTTCAGTCAATTATTAATTAATACACATCCTATTATAATTCAAATTTGGGATTCAAACTATTAAGCACTATTTGACCTCTTAATGTGCGACATAGAGACTGACCTTGGGTATCTTAAACTTGGAGTTGAAGTGTCTATACATATGTAACTCTGTAATCGTTGACCTCTAGATATTGGCCTTAACTTGTACTTGGGTAAAGTTCAAATAGATTTTCGCTAGTCATCGATCTATTGAACCACCATAACACAGTGACTCGCATATTGGATTTCGCAATCTATATTCGTCTATAATTTTATTTCTTCTACAAATATTTTACGTTTGTATTAATAAGATACTGTCTGTGATATATTACATTTTCCTAACATTATTTATGTATGTTGCCACTTTTAAGATAACAAAAGTCTCAACATTTTTCATGGGTTACATTGTTTTCGCAATCCAATAAGGCTTTAATGCTCTGATACTTTTACAAAAGTCATTGACCAAGTTGCATATTTATAAAATAAAAATAATATACAAACAATTCTCAAAAGTTATTAAGCACAAGGTTTCTATAGATTATTTCGTTTTTCGATATATTGATGTATAGTTTGACAGCGCAAGTTACATTGTGATTATGTTAATACATTCCAAGTTACAATCGTTCAGTATAAGTTAAAATGTCTAATCAAATATTCATATTTAAGTAATTGAAATCAAAAGTGATATGGTAATGTCGCCTAAAATATTATAGTAATTTTTTCCATTCGATAGTTTCGAAACAATGATTTGCAAATGCGTACTAAAAGATTGAGTAATTTTAAGTCAACACGAAAGATGTTACTAAGTTATACGTTACTTAGCACGTCCTATAAGTACAAATAAGGGTAATAGTAAAGTTATACAAATATACATGAATGTTTGTAGTAGTGTTTGTCAATATGTGTATGTTTAATTGAATTTTGTGTAACTATTTGGATTCGACCTATAGATAGAATTGCAGACATCAGAAAAGGGCTGGCAACACGGCTATATAATTCAGTAAATCTGTCTATCAGCCAGGCTTGTCAGGTTTTAGTGAGTTGGTTGCTTATTTATGTATAGAAATATTTCAAAGGGATTAAAACATGTACAACCTTCATTTATTAATTGCCATGAATGTACAGAAATAGCATTGGTTTTTCCGTGCTTCGGTCGTTGTCGCCCCACGATTTGAAACCTTTTTTTCATGTAGGCACATTGACGAACTGGAATAACTTGTTACCTCAAAGTAGATTGCTAGATTTGCGATTCATTTACGATCTTTGCCTTTTTAATGATCCATAATACAGTGTAAACTCTATATAACGATAATGAAGGGACTGTCCATTTTATGGCGTTATAGAGAGTTGTCGTTAAATTTAGATCAGAAAAATCAGAATTAGAATAAGAGAAGTTTATTTCAAAATAGTGTTAGTATTTATCTAGTAGTTACATACATAAAAAATAATCTTATTTGAACACTATTGCGTATAGTCTGTTATTTTTGTCTGACGTCTTTTGCTGCACCAGTAATTATTTTATACTTTTTTACGTATTTTATTCATATCTTGCAATATTGAGCTATCGTGGCGATAAAGGACAAAAGAACGTACACAGCTGTTCAGTTTTTAATGATTTTAATCTTTTTATTTCTTTATTATATTTATTACTATTTATTACTCAATTGTGGTCGTTATGAAGAGTGGATGTAATGCTATGTAGTGTATCATTGTATAGAAGACAAGTTAAACCAACCAAAGCCAATTGATTTCGACGCTTTAGGGAGTTTGTCGTTAAATCGAGGGACGTTACGTGGAGTTTAAACTGTACTTTATGTCTTTCTCATTATTCGACAATATATGTCTTATCCTTTTTTATAATGTTAAGTTTTAACAGAGGCTAAACTTATCAGTCCTTAAGTAAACATTTGCCAATGGGCAAAAAAACTATTACTCAATATTGTGTATGTTGAATATGATATACTGTGAAATGTTCTTGTTCGATTAATAGAACTTAACCTTAACCTAAACATACTTGTCATAATAAAACTAATAACATAGAATTAAACTGGATGGTTTTATAAGTGACCATGAAAGAGTACCATGACCTACCTCAGGCTCTTGCAGTCGTAATTACATCAATTTGTAATATTTCTAAACGCTCGTGTCGATATCGCCATTATATCATAGACTATTTAGTTCGTGCTCTTAATCTATTATATGTAAAAAATAATCTATGCAATGTTTCCCCGTGAGTCTACTTATAGTTTTTTAATCTTACTAATATTATAAATGCGAAGAGTTTAGATGTATAGATGTATGTTTGTAGCCTAAACCGCTGAACGGATCTCGATGAAATTTGGCACAGATGTCGATGACAGTCTGGAAAAACATATAGGCTACTCACTTTTGTTTTTTTAATTCCACGCGGGTGGTGTCGAGGGCGAAAATAAGTATACAATGAAATAAACTTAACAGAATAAAATATAACATTCACGGACATAAACCAAAGGGTTAGAGGTAGATAGAGCTATTCATTTAAAACATTGTCTGGTCTCTCTCCCTTTTTTCACATACTCAAACCGAAGCCTATTTCCAATTCCTGATCATTCTTTAGTCTCCAGTAAAACTTACTAGGAAATTAACTGTATTATTATAACTAGTTAATAGCAGAGAACTAGTCTATTACTATAATAACTAGAAACAATAGGTAAAGTAGACCAGATCGGATATGACAATTATCCACTTGGAATTTACTCGAAACATCTATGTGAAATCGTGTAAGAATGGAAAAACACGCTGAGTAATGATAAATTACTTGCTCCAAGTTCTTCCAGCATCACAATCAGCAACGGTATTCGTTTACATATATTTGTGTTTTAAGATGGCATTACAATAATTACAGACGCAGAATAATTTATCGATGGAAATTGTGGTTTAGTTCCTGCATTGTTTGTTTACGCAGAGAATACCATATCCTTTTATAATGGACGAGTTGAACATACTCGTTCACTCCGCTCATAAGATCTCTATACATAGCTTGTTGTTTTGTTTATAAACAGTAAATTAAGTTAATGACACATGGTTAAATATGTTACGAGCTGTATGTTTCGCATACTTGACTTTGATACCTTCAAGATTAAGGATACCTAAAGACTACATTGGTAGTATTAGATATTTTTCGCATTAATATGTGAATGTCAACCGCATTCTCACAATTAATTAGGACCTAAATAAACAACCGATCGGTATGATGATGGAAATAATACAAATTGATTTAATGTTTCAAGTTTACCTTAGCAAAATGTGTAAACTCATTTAAAATATCCTGAAAAAAGACTTAAACAAGCTTAATGGTGCATTTTTGTGAATTCATAATCATTCTTACGAGAAAACCCATTAATATTTGAGATCGTACAATAACAAAAACATAATTGCAAGTATTTTTTGTGCAGTTAAACTTTTAAAGAACTTAACGGAATTTATTTGAGGTACTCAAAAATAATTACATGAATCTCAAGTAGCTGTAAAGCTCGTTGAGTTCAAATAGCGATCGCGTCAGCTGGTGGCATTGAACTTCCGGCAAAGCCTTTCCGAATTCGGCCGGAATGCGCGTGCGCCGATCGCCGCATGTTTCGTAACATCTCGCCGCACTGCGACTCGACATCGCCAATTAAACGATTTTGCAATTGAAACTACACGACAGCGGCTTCAAGGAGAAGTTAACATTAATTATTCAAGTTTCTTATCACAATAAAAGCATATAACAATGAATTGAAGGTCTCTTTATTGTGGAACCGTCCGGTGATGTTTAAAAAATCGCACAACTTTGTTTCTATGATGTCGCAAAAGACTGCCTTAAATATATACTGTAGAATAATTAAATATTTTTTATATTGTAATAATTCACGTCAACATTCAGAGTCATAGAAAAGACTAGACTAGACCATGCTAATATAAGTAGATCAGTACACTTGCAAAAAAATTGTTTTCCTTTTCGTATCGACAGTAATTTACGGAATTTTCTACGTTGTAGGTCGCACGGATATGACCTTGCGTTTGCTCGCTTGTATGGAAACGTAACTTAATTATGAATACTCTAGTCATACACATGTTTATTGAGATGAATAGAAAACGTTATGGCGTAATAAATAACCGGTTCTTTATAAATGAATAACGACATACAAAGGCAATGTCCGACGGTTTGTTTTGTTTCAAATGATGTGGGGCCATACACATAGCGGGTAAATTTTTAATATTATCTTATTTCTATACTAGTTATCACCAGCGACTCCGTCCACGCGTAATTAAGAAAAATTTGTAGCCTACGTGTTTTTTAGATTAGATATGTCCTACATCCGTTGAGCCGTTCTTGACGAAACTTCATACATACATCCATCCAAACATCCAAACTTTCGCATTTCTTGAACATAAAAATGATTGGCCACTCCTTATATCATGGTGATATTGTAAAACAACAATCTAAAGAATACGCCTTAACTTATCGAAGACTAAATAATGGCGTTAACATAAAAAATATCACAAAGGTTTTCTCAGTTCATCAGATTAAAATATTTTTGCTCAATTACGCCCGATGACCGCGTCATTTCTACCACAATGAGTAAACAACGTACGAAAGACTCCATAAAGATGGCCGACCAGATGAGGAAGCCACGACAAGGTTAAAAGAACATGTTAGGAGATAAATTAATAATAGACCCGTTTATTGCATGCAAAATAGGAAGTTAAACATATCCTAGTTTTTTCTTACTAGGAAGTTTTCACAATTTAGCTACTTCATTGTGCTTTGAAAATTATCCGCGATGTTTTTCCCCATTTCGTTGTGGAGATTTATATTCATGGTTTGATATTTTTAGTCCTAATATTTTGAGGGCTAACATATTACCACTACTGTAACTTTACTTTGGAAATCGCCTCTAATTTTGTAGTTACCAATTTTTGGGTTGATTTAATTAAAACTTATTTTTTTTTAACCAAACCTATAGTATTGAGAGTCTTTCCTAATCACTTCCACAGTATCCGGATAATTTATTATTATACTCGTAATATGTTATTATTTAAGAATTAACATAATTCAGATATTTAAACTATCATTTAAGTAGTTTTATTTTTGCGAAAATTATGAAATGATTAATATCTGGAAATGTTGCGCCAAATCTTGCAGTGCATATGTGTCTAGTTCATAAAAAAACTTTCAAAATCCACCAAATTGCATCCTCATATTTATTTATGTATTCAATATATATTTAAATGTCAATACATAATGCAATTTGAATATAGAGACCAGTTTAGTCATTAATATGCATACTGAATAAAAATAAAAAGTAGTATAAAATCAATTTTCCTTTTTCCGTTAATGATATTTGTTTTCGATTGTATGTTTTTTGTACAAAAACTAGCGAACCGCCCCAGCTCTGCTTGGGTGACAAAGAATACGTCTTTTATTTTTTATCTCATATTCCCTTCCCGTTGATTAAAAATATAGGTTATGTTACTCAGTGGCAATGTAGCTTTCTAATAGCGAAGACATTTTTTAAATCGGTTCAGTAATTTCGGTTCATATTCAATGCAAACAAACATACAATCAAATCGTTTCTCTTCATATTAGTATAATTAGGTGTTTTTGTTATTCATATTATATTCAACCATTAAATGGTATAACAAAAAAGTCGTCATTGTTACTGATCATAATTTCTGAGGATGGTAATAATAAATTGTGTTTACAAAATTATAGTGTACTAGCTGTTCCCGTGCGGCTTCGTCCGCGTGAAATTATAAAAACTTTATTTAATGTTTACATTTGTCAAATTCTCAATTGCAAATGTCAAAATACCAATTACCTTACTATGGCAATCTTGCTTCCTTGATGTAGGCAGCAACTTATGGTCTCCTTCCCACATAAGGGTTTTTATCCAAAATATTTACTCCCTAAGTTTAATGGCGTGAAAATATATAGCCTAAAGCGTGACGTAAGTGTAAGGCTTTTTATTAAAAAAAAGAGTTATTCGAAAATATGCTGTGATTGCTGACATCTTAGGCAACAAAGAAGTGTGTGTTTACGCTATATTATATTAGTATAGATATAGATTACGACGATTCATTTATCAGATTTGCCGAGTTTGTGAGTCAGTACAATACAATGTTACTAATTATTTGTACAATTCAAACTGGTAAATAATTATAAATTGTCGTCTACCAGTGTGTAGTAATTTTGCTAATTAGTTGTTACCTGACTGAAAAAATGTGTAATATTTTTCGCGGGTATGTAAGTTTGTTTGTATATGGGTGTATAATATGTAAATTCTAATTCATTGTATGAAATATTAAATAGTAAATGTAAATTTTGTGTTGTTCAAATAAGCGAAATATTACACAATTAGGGAAGAGCTGTAGAATATTACGTTCGGTCGATTAGAGCTATGAAAAATCTTGATTTTTACACCATACAAACTCCTTACTCATACGTCAGTCATAAAAATAACAATTTTCGCTAAATGCTTTATAACCTCTGGGTCATAGACATTCAAGTTTGCATAACGTTTCTATTCAGTGAATACAATTATAGTAACTAACTAGTTAGATAAGTTTATATTTCAAATTGTATAAGAAATGGCGTAGAAAAAAAATCTGTAGGAATAATTATTGAAATTATTTACGATATTAAGTATAGGTTAAATTGTTAATTAATGTGACAATTTTATATTTTTTCTCAAATAGTTTAACTAGCTGTTGCTCGCGTCTTCTTCCGCGCGGAAATAAAAATTGTAATAAAGATGTTACTCAGTGATAACGTAGCTATTTATCGGTGAAAGAATTTTTGAAATCGGCCCAGTAGTTTTTGAATTATTTCAATACATACAAAAATACAAATCTTTCCTCTTTAAAATATTAGTATAGATATATAGATGACAACTGCATGAGGACAAATGTACTATATGCGACTATTTAAAATAAGTAATAATATTTATATGTTTTAAATTAAAGGCTTTTAGTATGCAGATTGTTGTTACTTAGTTGTTAGTCCGTTGTGTGCTTGTGGCTCGTAAAGGTGTACATTAATACGAGCTATGTGGGAGGTTTCGCACGTGGCGATCTTAATGGCACCTTATGCTAACTTTACGAGAAATCCTCGACGCAATTCCTTTATTGACAGTTTTATTAAAACAACTATATACATATTCAAAGATTGGACACATACAGATGCAAAGTTGGTTTGGTTTAGCTTTCAACGTTTTCAAGTACCCTGACTTTTTTAATGCAAAAAACTAACCAAACTTTTACCAGACATGTTACTGTTATGTCTGGTTTACACAAAACGACCGTGGAAAATGTAATGATGATAAAATTAACATTTGAATGTAACATTAAGTTAAAGTTTGGCAAATAATTCAGCATTTCCCAGCGCGAATAGAATGTGCAACTTTATTATGCAATTTCAAATGTTCATCATATATGGCAATGCAGTTTCACGAATATTGTGTCATTTTTAAATTTAATATTATATTTTAAAGGTCTGTCGAAATTTACTGCTATGTTACAATCTCTTAAACGATTTTAATTAAATTAAAAGCAAAATACAAGATTCCGTACTTCGGACTTTTAATTTCTATCCTATATGTTCTTTCAGACTATCTACATTTGTGCCAAATATCATTGAAATTCGTTCAGTAGTTTAGGCTACAAACTCTTTCAAACATCCATCCATCTAAACTTTCAGATTTTTAACTTTAGTAAGATAGAAAAATAAATAGGAAATGAGCTCAACGTTGACATATCACTTTTATTTTGCTGTCACAATACGAATTGCAAAAATTATTTGTAAATTAAAACTCGTTTAAAAGCATATCATAAACTTTAATTCATTTGATTTGTGACTTTCCATTATAATATAAATTAATTATGTGTGAACTTGACTTAGTTCCCCTTGGGGCAGACGATTAAGAGATAGTCGGTTTATACCTGGTTACACAAGCTATTGTCATAGAAGTAGCTAATTAAAACTAAGAAATAGTCTTAACTGAAAGTACGAACTTTGTACAATGGAATTCATATTATTCACCTGTAGTTTCTCAAGGTAGTGTAGTTAATACGTTTACATACAATTGTAAACATTTTCTTTCTATCTTTTTATTTCTTAAATTATTATTATATTTCCTTGTATTTCTTTTATTGTGAATGGTTTTAAATCGTTTTTTTAAGTGCGTCGGTTTTTAAGTAGGTAATTTTTATGTAACACCAGTACTGCCCTAACGTGCCTCTAACGCGGTTTATTGTTGGCCGTCGCAAGCTAAGTTAATCAATCATGTTGAAGATATAAATAAACATATTAAGTTGTCTCTCTGTTACACTTGAATATGTTTTTGTTTATCAACTTCATATAAAGCCTTTTAAAATATTTGTACATCTTTTGCATATACTTTTGTTGTTTTGAGAAATCATTGAACAAAAAAAAAACAAGACTATGGTCGCTTACCGGATTGCTCTTAAATAGACCGTATTTCCCCAGGGTTTTTTTCTTTTCCGCTTTTATGTAAAGACGCAATCAATTCTGTGCAGTAATAATTAACACCCCCGGAATTATTTCGTATGTCAGTACTACGTAGTTAGCTTATGTATTTAATTTATAACAAACTAGCTTTCGCTCGCGGTTCCGCCCGCGTGAAAATCAGAAAAACAAAAGTAAGTAGCCTATGTGTTCTTCCAGACTATGCTCTATGTCTATGCAAATTTTCATCGAGATTTGTTCAGCTCGTTTTATAGTGTCAAACAATTTAAAATTATCTTGCATTTAGATTTATATTAACTAATTACATTTTTTGGCTATATTACAGACTTTAATATTACAAAACTACATGGTTCCACACCTTTTTAGGAATAAATATGTAATCATTCATAACAAATTGCTTTTACAATGTCTATTAATGTTAAACGTGACTATTGATTGGGCCACTCGCATTAGTGTGCGTAGCCAAGGGCAGTAGAATCCACAAGGGATTTGAAAGTGTTTTAGGACGTGTTTGTAGAGTTATGGTGGGCAGGTGTGGAGTCATGGCCTGCGCGGGGGAGGGGCACAATGACGTCGTGTGTATGCGCCGGCTGCGCTTGCGCCGCTCAATGAGCAATAAACTCGCTAAGAACGGCATCGACGCGTGCTGTACCTCGCCCCGTCCTCTCGCGAGGTCCCACTTTGATAATATTCATCTGTTTTCTTTTAATACGTGGTCAATTTAATTATTTTTAAATAATTACATTTGTATTATTAACAAAAAATCAACATCATACGTCCTTGGTAAAACCTACGCAATTTATGAAAATGTAATTATTAATTATGGATTATTTCTTGCGATGTGTTTTAAACATGGAAAAACGTTTTCAGTAATGATAATATTCTATTTGGAAAAATGAATTTAACTTCACGTTATCAAAATATTAATTTAAATTTACGCTGAATAAACACACAATATTGTACAGCATTTAACCATTTATTTATTTATTCTTAATTTAATCTGCTTGCCAAAATTTCTACGAATTCACGCTTCAGCTCCGCCGAAATCTTACAGCGTAAATACTTAATTTATGCAAAGTAACTTCTATGAGAAACCATAATTCGATTTTTTTATTTGCTTATGTGGAACACAGTACAAAAATTATTCGAACGCCCTCTTCAATAGATCATTATGTACAACACAAACTATTTATGTTGGAAATAATTAGATGTATATACGGTAGTATCTATTTAAAATATTGCACACGGGAAATAATTAGAATTACTTAACCGGTTGACAAGTATTAACATAATATTCATTTGCTAATTACCGTCAAAATGGCAATACTAAAACGCAAAGATTGAAGGTTATAAGCACGTTTTTATACAAATTGGATATAAATATTCTACAATAGTATTAGTAAACTTATTTAAATTGAATGTAAATGCATTTAATTGAATTAATTTTAGCAGTTCCGTTAAAAGAATGTGTTTATAGATGTGATCACTAAATGACATCTGGTCCTCCCTGACATTCGGTAAACTTGATTCGATAAGATACACTCAACGAAACTCGAATATCGCCACAACGAAATGTCTCATTTAGCAATGCGTTCGCATCCACGAGACGTTTAGTTTAAAAAGCTCTTGTTTAACAAAAAAATAAATTATTTCCGTACGTGTACTGTGTACAACGGTAGTGTTTTGTTTTTAATCTTTACTAGTTTAATTATGTGAATAAATTGTTTGTTGCAGTGAAAATGGATATCCTAAATAGGGTAGTGGCTGGATATCACGATTTGATGGATAACAAAAGTGATCAACGTGTTAAGGATTGGTTCTTGATGTCATCACCGTTACCTACATTAGCAATATGCCTCACATACGTCTTCACAGTTAAAGTAAGTAGCCCTTATTAAAGCGGGAATCATTAATAAAACAAGTTTACTGATTTGCTTACAAATGCTTATTAATATGCAATTATTTTATGGTTGTCTAGCAAGTTCAAGACAATTATGTGATGTGTCAATTACTTTATGACATCGTAATTATTCAGCGGAACACTAATTGTGATCATTTGCAGGTTCTCGGACCAAAGTTGATGGAAAACAGAAAACCATTCGAACTGAAAAATGTCCTCCTATGGTACAACCTGTTCCAAGTTATTTTTAGTTGCTGGTTGTTTCATGAGGTAATTTTTTTATTACGTTTATACTAGTGTCTAAAATACCATTTTTTATAAATTCTTTATCAAAAATAAACCCTTAAGACACTATTCAGTTGGGATTTAGAACCATGAGTTCTTAACTAACGTTCTAACTTTATAAGTGAAATTGAAATCGCGTAGGAGGTGAAATGTAAAATTGAAACCTGAAAATGATCGTTATAAATTGATACCTTTTTTAAATTGACTCTTGTTTGTTATAGAGCATAGTTAGCGGTTGGTTTAATGGATATAGTTTTCGTTGTCAACCAGTCGACTACTCGAGATCGCCTGATGCGATGCGTGTAAGTATACTCTTTACATATGTATACTAGTATGTGTAAATATTAACGAATTCCCTAAAAATCATAACTCATGGGAGGGTGTTTTTTAAATTCATTTGACGTGTGTTTTGTGTTCCATTGTAAACTCTTTTAGACAAAACGCTTAGAAATTAAATAGGAAAATCGTAATTTGTTAAACAGCGTAATCCGAAAAATAAATTGCAAAAGCTCCATTTGTTGAAAAGATTCTTGAAATATTTACAAGTTTTTTTTTGTTCCTAGACGGTGAGAGGATGCTGGTGGTATTACTTCTCCAAATTCACAGAGTTCTTTGACACGGTAAGTTGCTTTCTATTATACATTAAGTACAGTCAGCTACATAAATACGTAAACAAATGCAAAGTCTCAGAAACTTGTACCTTTAGTTAGAAAAATATTCATGTGCGTGTCCGTTCGTATACTTCCGACCGTGAATAAATGTTACAGGTATACAATGAATAAATAACACAGGTACGTATCTTTGAAACCGAAGGCCTGTACAGGTTTCTAAAGTTTTGTAAATGTAGTTAATTTTGCAATTGACTGTACATAATTTAACGTTGCAGTCCGTCGAAGTAGTTTAATTAAAATCTATTGTTGTATGTGTTAAGTTTATACGGTAATTATGCGTAAACTTAACAATTAGCTACTTAACCGTTACTATATTTTAATTATTAATCCGGCCAAAAATAGCAAACAACGTTATTCCTCTTATTTACCTTACTTATTTAATTTTCAATCATAGATGTGATAGAAATGTTTGTTATCGTGCCTGTTAAACAGACGTCAATAACAGAAATTCGCAATGTTTGTGTTCGTCATTAAATGTAGTACAAACAAGACAGATCCGTCATTCCATGTGTGAAGCTTAAAATGTAACCTAGGAACCCAGCTTCCATAAATTATATTACTCCATATTTTCTTATTCGTGAATTATTCTTTAGTAATATTCCTTATGTAGTGGTAGAGCCCGCTTTAACATCATCGCACGAATGGGTCGGCTCGCCCGGTGTAATACCACGACCACACAGAAAACAGGCGTGAAGTGGAAGCAATTCTGCGTTTCGTCTGATGAGTGTGGTACCGGAGGCCTAATTTTAGTCCCTTTCCCTTGCCACCCTGAACCAGAACCCAGAAAAGGGTTTCTTAATAGGGAAGGATGGAGAGGAAAAGTGGATTTGACGGTGGAGGAGACACATAGGAAGAGAATATGTCCTCTTTATGTGCGTCTCCTTCTCCGACAATTAAGGGTAGACAACGCATCTGCAATTGAGGATGTTTATGGGCAGCGGTCGCTTTTCATTTCGGTGGATTCAGGTGGCCGCTTGCTCGTTTGCCACCTTATGTTATAAAAAAAAATGTAATTAACGTTCGTATATTGAAACGACATATAAACATGAAAAGCATCTTAAATATAGTAATAATATCCAAATCACGTTAAAATGACGCGCGCCTGCTATACTCGTATTGTAAGTTACTCTTACGAAGCAATAGTGTGGTTTTGTTTCCAGTATTCGGTTGTAAGTTATTTATTTATTTACTAGCTTTCGCCCGCGACTCCGTCCACGTACAATTAAAAATAAACAAAATTAAGTACCCTACGTGTTCTGCCAGACTATGTACTACGTCTATGACAAATTTTATCCAGATGCGTTCAGCCGCTTAGGCTACAAATTCTAACAAACATTCATCTAACCATCTACCTAATCATTCGCGTTTATAATATTAAGTAAGATTTAATTAATTACAGTAAGGAAAAAAAGTTTAAAACAGTGTCTTACAAAACTAGGTATAGTTTGACTGTAAGATTGATTTAATATTAAGGTAACTTTTAAAATCTTTGTTATGCAAAACCGTTTCAATCTTATATTTCCCAATTTATCCAATAGAAATAGAAATAGAAATAGAAATAGAAATAATTTTATTGAAAAATAACAGATTAACAATTATAAAACTTATACCAATTAAAAGATAAATACAATTGTGGTTAGTGTACGATTAATCTGGTGATGCCCACACTAGGCAATGCCTGTATCGTGGGCATCAAAAATAGAAGGAAAAATCTATTATACATAAAATCATAAAAATCTACGCTTACGGCGTTTCGGTATAATTTATGAATTATATATATATACTAAATGAAAAATAAATATGCAAGATGATAAATGTTATATAAAATAAATAAAATAAGATGTAACAATAAAACTAAATACTTAAATGAGAATATATAATATATGTTATATATGTATGAATATCTATGTTATATATATATGTATGTATGTAATAAATAATTATAAACGTCCTAATGAATAAGATAACTTAGAGATGAGGAGTGTTAGGTAGAAATTTTCAGAAGGTTCTCAGTGTCATTATAATTTAAAGTTAGCAACCATTTCAGTAAGCAGGACTTGGCTTGTGGCAGAGGTTTTTCTAGTAAGTCACAGTGTTTTAATACAGAATTGTAGATATGTTTTTGAATAAAAGTACCCGTGCGTTGCGCAAAGAGAGTTTTAACTGAAGGCGTAGGTAACCGGTGGATTCTGCGAGCTAACATAGCTTTGTGTTCGGCAGATCCGAACAATGATTTATGAACAATAATAAAAGTTTTACAAATATACAATTGCCTTACGGTCAGCATGCCGGAATCTCTATATAGATCTGAAGTGGTGAATCCGTGACCAGACAATAAGTGTCAACCAATCCATTGTAACGTTTTAGTCAAATATTTGGATATCAATTTAGAGAATTGTAGACGTTGTTACTTATGCATACATGATAGTATCAACATTACAAAATCTTCAGCCCACAGTAATTTGAAGCGGATATAGAGGACAGTCAGTTTGTAAATTCCTGATTACGTAAGATCGATTTGCATATATTTTAATTGCTCATAAAACTGCATAGTTCAGTTGTGACGCAAAATGTTAACGTTTAAAATGATCCGTAATATTTTTAATTATATAGTTATTAAAATGTATTAACGTAAATGTTTGTTGTCTTTAAGAATTATTGACAATACTTGTAATGTAAACTGAGGACGTTAAATAAATATTAAGTGTGAAATATAAATGTTGCGATGCTAATATAAATAAAGAAGTACGTCACAGAATATATTATGTATTGAGTTTACAGAAGAATTTATACCTAGACACAAAGTAAAACCACATGACAGTTTTTGTACAGCTCCAATTGGCTGATATATGTTTCATCACCATCACCAGCTCACTATACGTCCCCACTGAGGGGCTCGGAACTTACATACACTAAGTTAGGGTGACTATGTTTTAGTCAACCAAACTGACCCACTGCGGGTTTGTTGACTTCACACATATCTTTGAATTTCTTCGCTGATATGCACAAGTTGCATCACGATGTTCTCTTTCACCGTAAGAACGTCGGGCAAATTTTGTACATATGAAAATTCGAAAAAAAGAAAATCACATTGCAAGGCGGGATTCGAACCCAAGACCTATAGATTACAAGTCAAGTGCTCAAACCACTGAGCCACCGACGCTGTATATGTTTGGTAATAAAAAAATATATAAATGTAGTCAAAAATATCTAAAGCTACAGCTACTAGCTACGCTACACTCGCTCAGTTTTATCTGAACAAACGGATCGTTCACTTAAATCTAACGTGTGTTTGAAATAATGAGGCCTGAACAGCTCTTATTTTTGTCAGATTTCTCTGAACGATCGGCCTGTTTAGATAAAACTGTCCGATAAATCTGAACATGTACATATAACGGGCTTAAACCGGTGAGAATCGCTATGTTGCGTTTAGTTGTCAATGTCAATTAAGTTTAGTTTCATAATCCCTTGTAGGTTTCTCTACCAATAGACGGATTGCAACGCAATTTTTTACGGTTTTTAATTTATAAATGAAAAGATTTTTTTATAATTTCTTTAATGGTACAATTTATTGCATTTTACTCGTATATTATATTGCAGAATGAGGTAAAACGAAATCGATTAAATTAACCGGAAAAGTGACTTCCATGGTCATAATAAGAGACACTATTATTAATATATTTACCTACGATTTATTTATGTACTAGGTAGGTCTATTATAACTCATAATCGAAGGTTTTTTTTTAAAGTAAAATAACTTTATGCACTTGTCCTCCATATTAACTTCACCTGTGTTCAATTTCACGTTCAACTGTTTGCGCAATTATGACGTCATTCATGAGAACATAGACAGTTGTTTTTTTTTAATAAATGTGTTAATGCGAATGATTTTGTTTCAGATCTTCTTCGTGATGCGTAAGAAGTTTGACCACGTGTCGAAGCTGCACGTCATCCATCACGGAATTATGCCGATGTCGGTCTGGTTCGGCGTCAAATTCACGCCCGGTGAGTAATGTAATATACTTAAGTACCTAAAATAAGTTAAAAAAAGTTTAATGCAATATAGCAGCTGCTGTTGTAACTTAAATGCTTAATTAATATTATAGCATCAAATATAATTAAGCAATTAGTTATTCTATCTGCATTTATACAGTAAGCTATTAGATATAAAAAAGGTAGTCGTGTAAGAATTAAAACATTTACTATTTTAGACGTGAGTTAACTTAAACCTTGGTGTTTATTTAGTTTTTATTATTGTTTTTGACTTCTTAAAATTTACTATTGATTTCCGTATTTTTGGCAAACACGAACGAGCACGTAACCTCTCAGACTATTTTGTAGATTAAATATAATAAGATGTTGACCGTGTCAGTCATAAAACAGCACTCTTATAAGCAAATACACGTCGACGAACTCTTATTTGAACAGCAACAGAGGACAAAGTCTATGTTTCGACGGTAGCCATCGTGACATAAGCTTTTGAACTTGTAAATGAATGTTCTCGATTAAACTCGCAACAAAAAATGGTCTTATGCTGGGTTTATGAAGTTTCCTTTTATTTTGTCATCTCCTCATTTATTAGTGTTAGGTTTACCTAAGTTTCAACAGAGTAAAACTCAGGTTACGTATTTCATGAATTTATCGAACCAAAAACACTAACTTAAGGTAGGCCCCCAGCCCCTCGGTGGGGACGTATAGTGAGCTGGTGATGATAATGATGATGAAAAACACTAACGAGTAGTTACACGTAACTGGGAAACCGGCCATTAAAGGAATAGCGCTTTGATCTGGTTTAAACGAAGATATCGTTGTTTCATCATCAGCTCACTATATGTCCCCATAGAAGAGCTCAAAGCCTGAACAAGTTAGGCACTAGGCCTTAGACCACGATGGCTAAGTGCGGCTTGGTTTATTGTACACATATGTTTGAATTTCTTCGCCTATATGTGCTGGCATCACGATGTTACCTTCAAATATTTCTTATATTCAAGAAATTGTTCACGATATTCACGTCAAACTACAGTCATATTGACGTCAATCCAATTTAATAACTGACAATTTAAGACAATTTAATGTGTCTTGTGAATTCTCTTATTTTTTGAAAAGGGATAATTAAAATAAGCTAAATTAAAACTTACCTTTTTAATGAATATTTAAATTTACCTTATAAATACATTTAAGTTTTGCCATATTGTTACCGTATTATCTATACAAAAAGTTTAGCAGCCACACTTACTTGATGCTTAAAGTACTATTAATTATGCATTCTCTTTTAATATTTTCTTACTGTGTGGATTTACATAAAATTATATATTACTGTATTACATGAAGATCATTATTAGTAAAAATAATTACAGCAGTGAACAATTTTTAAATTTACGTCAACCAAGGCCACTTGATTGGAGAAAATCCTATTTTAAGGAAGCATAGTAATACATTTAAAACAGCTCACAAATCACTGTCATTTTTGAGTATACACCGCCAGTTAGCATTAATAACTACCTGTTCCCATGCGGCTTTATCCGCATGAAATTATAAAAACTTTATTTTATTGTTTACATTTGTCAAATTCTAAATTGCAAATGTCAAAATTACCGATACTATAATAACCTTGCTTCCTTAATGTTGGCAGGTTAGGTATTTTCCAATTTATTTACTCCATAATTTTAATAGCGTAAAAATATATAGCCTAAAGCGTGTCGTAAGTGTAGGGCTTTTTATTAAAGAATTATTTAAAAATATGCTGTGATTGCTGACGTAGGCAGGCGTAGGATACGCCGCAAAGTAGTGTGTGTTTACGCTTTATTATATTAGTATAGAAGTATAGATTATTGCCATCCCTTAAATTCTTTTTGACAAAACAGAGACTAAAATATCTAATCTCGTAATACAAGTGTTTAATTAATGGAATTGTACAGGTCAATAATAAATTAAATTCAAAACTGTATTATTACAGCATGCTAATAAGACACATTAAACGGTTTTTATAACAAGCAAGATTTATTCGATTTTAATAAACAAGTTGCGGCTACGCATTTAGATTTCTTTTATAACATTATCATTTAATTTAATCGTAGTAGTTGCTTTAAGTAAATTAAACTTGCGTGCTCTCGCAATTAAAATATTTATAAGACATTATATTTTATTTTTTGTACGTATTCATGTTCCCATAATGTTGCAAAAAAAATCTGTAAGTTGCTTATAAAATTACATTGTAAAATTTAATAAGATGGTTGGGTAGTCTTTATTCTAATAGTATTATAACAATAATCAGCTAAAGTTTTCTTGAGTGAGAGAATTATAAACTATCAATTACTAGGTCTTTTACCTTAGTGCTTAAAAATATCATGTCTATTTCATATGTAGTAGCGAATTTTACTAAAAATATGTTGTGATAATGTTAGGTGACACAGGGGAAATATAAATCTGAATACATTTTGCAATCAACAAATTTCCTTAACCCCTAAAGAATACATATTAAGTCAAGGAAATGACTAGATCGTGCAACTTTAAAGGCATAATGTTATATCTACTTAATTTGTCATCATCAAGTAATATCATTTTGTTGTCTCCACGCAGGTGGTCACTCGACATTCTTCGGCATGCTTAACACGTTCGTGCACATTATTATGTACTCGTACTATCTGCTCGCCGCGCTCGGACCTAAGGTGCAGAAATACCTCTGGTGGAAGAAGTACCTCACTGCACTACAAATGGTAAAATTACACTAACAATTAATTCATATAGTTGTGTCCATTATATTTTTTAATAGTCTTTTGTTTTATTGCTAATTAACAGACATGTAATACGCAATATGTATTTTAAGATTAAAACTTTATGGTGGCTTGGTTAGGTTGTAGGCCAGTTGGGCTCACTTGGAGTACATTGTGTTTCGCATAAAGTCTCGTGCTAAATTGCGAGCTGCTATTAGTTCTGATGGAATCATATAAATGCTTAAAAACAAACGTATCGTTTTCCTGCTATAAACTTAATCTCGAAGGAACTTCTATTATAAAGTCTTATATAGTTTATTTTATAATTATGATGTCTAATAAAATAATAAAAGCGTTCCTTGAAAAGATTCACGATGTCTATTTTATTCTGACGTCTTTAACATTTCCACTTTGGTATCGATTAGAATTAATTTAATGTTTATTTTAATGTTCCAGGTGCAGTTTGTGTTGGTGTTCTTCCACGCGTTCCAGCTGTTGTTCATAGATTGCGACTACCCGCGCGCCTTCGTCTGGTGGATCGGCATGCACGCCGTTCTCTTCTATTATCTCTTCTCTGACTTCTACAAACAGGCTTACCTTAAGAAGGCCAAGGTATGAAAATGATTTGCATGTCCATGTTTTTTGAACTACTCCGTAGATAAAGTAATGTTCGATTATCGATATTGCTGATCGAAGAGTCAAATATGGAACTGAAAGTTACATTTGATAAGTCAGGTGCTTGTCTCGTGTTCCTATACATTTTGTCTGTACTTTGTCTAGAGGAGCTAGAATAAGAGCTATCAAATATATATATCAAGTAAGAATCTATAGTACAATCTGATTTCCGAATATCAAAGAGATTATAATTGCGTGTTGTAAGCATCAGATTTTAGAATTCAATATATTTTATCACTGTGAATGGTAGCCAGCGGCTCTTAGCCTTGATTAATAAAAGGAAATCTGCTTTTGTATCTTGATTTTTATTTAATTGCTATTTTACTTCCTTGTCTTAAAACGAATGTAAAGTAAACAACTCTACCAACGTCATTCTTACAAAAGAGTTTTCCATATTTGCTTTTTTGTTAGCAGAACAGTACGAAACAAGTGTTTTTTCGATTAGATTTTCTCTAAATTTATTCCTCTTATCTAAACTAACGTCTATAAAATACGAATTTACGCAAACTGTGTTTTACTAACGTATTTAAGACGTGGAACTATTTAAATGACTATTTATTAGAAATTTAAATTACCCAACCGGAAAAGTCAAAGAATAAAATTTGCGTTAAATTTAAATTATTTCTTAAAGACAAGAATTATAAATAATTATTCCTCCACAGATCGCGAAGGCCAAAGTTAAGGTAGAGATGGATACGTGTAAATCGGAGACGAAGGAGAGGAAGTTATCTTTGTTGAATGGCTTCAGTAACGGCTCCGCGTTAAGCGACGTGCGGCAACGAATGGCGGGAGCTGTCGCCTCGCAGTGATACAATTCTCTTGTTACTTTGAAATATTTTAACTGTGATGAACTTTCCTGGCGTTAGTCAAGGTATACTTAAAATACTGCCATACTCAAAGACCTTCATATTTAAAGAATCCCTTAGTGGATTGTCTTAATAAATCTAAGGGACTTCCTTAATGTCTCTGAGTGTGGCAGTTATTCGGCGGAAGAAGCTCAATTAGTGACAATAAATTTAGTTTTAATTAGATGTTAAAATAACTCTGACATTGTAGAGTTTTTATTTGCAATGGTAATGTAAGTTTAGCATATATTTTAATTCTAAAAATATAGTAGTTAAGTAAAATTGTCGAACAAGACTCTTAGTATAAATATACTTTTTGTATTAAATTTCATAAAAAGGGTTTTAAAATCGGTTATGATAAAAATGCTCCAGTACATTTGTTCATTTAAACTTACTTTATATAATTACATTTTTGTAGAATGTTTTTTTTTAATCCAAAGGTCAGTTGAATGCAAAATGTGTATATATTTTTATACCGATTGTTGAAATTCGCACCTAATTATCGCAATTGCAAGCAAGTCAAAGGGTCATAAACAATACAGTTATTTACAAACACCCCACCGTTAAGACTTGTTTTTTCTAATTAATTAACAAGTTAAATACCTTTTCCTTTACTTGTAGTAAAAACCAAAGCATGATGTAAATTTTTAAACAGGGTTATATGCAATAGAACATACATATGTCATATATTTACATAAATACGTCATCATTGGTAAATGTTAATTAAATTGATATTTTAAACATTTCAATAACTATTCGTAACATCATATTAAAGAAATTAACATAAAAATACTTTCACAGCGTGAACCAACACCAAAGATCAATCCATAACTTGTAACCGTAGATTACCACTGTATGAAATATATTGACATCCCTTTCATGGGCGTCTCCAGGAAGGGGGATAGGTGAGAAAGGATAGAGAGGATGGAACTACTCCAGGGTCATCCATCGGATGGCGACGCTCATGATCTTTTCCTATTAAAAAAACAAAGAGAATGCTTTTGTACATGTTGTAAACAAATAAGGTATGATACGAATTCACTCTGCTTACCGTAGAATTTCACTGCTAACTTACAGTGCGTAGCTGTTCCTCGCGACTTCGAGCCCGCGAAATTAAAAAAAAAATAGTAGTAAATATAGGCTACTTTACTCATTGATTATGTAGCCTTCTAACGGTGAAAGAATTTTTGAAATTGGCCTAATAGTTATTGAGTTTATTTGTTACAAACAAAAGTAAATAAAAGTCAATCTTTCCTCTTTGTAACATTTGTATAAATATAGAAGACTCAGTTTCATAGTGATTGAAAGAGATGTCAATATTGTCTGTAAAAATGTCAACGCAGTGGAACTCTACGTTTACAAACTATTTGCGCTGGATTGTCTACATGTTTGATTTAATTGCATCAGGAAATGTAACTGCATGTGTGATCTTTGTTTATGACTTGCAGTCAATATTTAAAAAAACAACATCGATGCAATTGTTAACATTTTTTATTTGCAATGTATTAAAATAAATGTTAAAAACTTATTCGCATTTTTATTAAACAATCTCCTCTATTACTCGATACTTGGAAAAAAATCTCTTTTGAAATTGTTTTTACGCAAGAAAACATGTAAAGCTATGCCCTGCTTTTCCATTTTAAAAGTGCATTTAGTAATGAAGGTAGAGGCGTTTGAATTTCCGCACATTCGCCCAGAGAATATTTCGTAAAATAATTGAACTGGGACAAGTCGAAATAAAATCCTACAGTATAAAAAGTAAATAGTCTAGTTTATCTAATAAAAAACCATTGTTTTAAAAATATCCACAGAACAAAGATATGTTAATCTATTTATTGATTACAATATTTTTATGCACTTTCTTAAATGTACCTCTACCAATTAGATATAACTAGCTTACGCACGCGACTCCGTTCGCGTGGAATTAAAAAAGTAAGTAGCCTATGTGATCTTCCAGACTATATTTATTTTCTATTTTGCTTTTTATCGTACCGACGTAAATAATAATTTTAAATCTACGTCAAATGGTATCGCAAACGCATTAATTAAACATCTATTAAAATGGGCATTAGAAATTACCTCAGTTGGTACTAAACAGGTTGTGTGCGTGGCAATGGCAGTGGCAGGGTCACGGTCCGCAAATTGTTAAGGTTCATTCTGTAATAAGATGTCGGAATTTTTCCATATGTTTCCTTGTTCGATTGAACTTCGATTACCCTAAGGCCGGATAGCGATTATTAGTTATTTTTTTTATAAAATAAGTGATCAAACAAAACCCAATATTAATTCGATACCAATGGATAATGTACTAAATGCTGCGATAATAAGTTGATCTTAATCAGTCATCACACAACTACCTTAGTTCTTATCTTTCTTACTAATATTATAAATGCGAAAGTTTAGATGGATGGATGGATGGATGTTTGTTAGAGTTTGTAGCCTAAACGGCTGGACGGATTTCGATGAAATTTGGCATAGATGTAGAGGATAGTCTGGAAGAACACATAGGCTACTTGCATTTATTTTTTTTAATTCCGCGCGGACGGAGTCGCGGGCGAAAGCTAGCTCTACATCATTTATTTACCTAATTCATTCATTATTACGTCAATAACCCAGTTAGTGACATTTATTATTCACAACGGTATATTGAATAAATAAATACTTCAGGATTATAACGAGCTATATTTATCAGAATTTAAATAACAACTAATAATAATTTTGATTAGATAGATCACTAATTAAAGATTTATTTGCCCACTGTTTGCACGAGGAAACTTAAGTAATATATTATTGTCTAAAGCTTATTATAATTTTGGTATATTGTGCGTGACTGGGGATTAATTAGTTACGGTAGGCGGGTAATAGATTAATATTTAGTGTAATGATATTTTTGATTATTATTTTTGATATATCCGAGGTTAACGTAGTAATCGAATACTTTATCATAACAAATACATATTTTTTTCTTTACAAGGGAAATAAAATCATAAACAATAAGTAATTAAGAAAGCGTGTTTTTAATTATTTACTTATTTCATGCTATTTTTAATAACGCTTTGCGATTGACTTAAAAATCCGCTCCATCTTGCGACGTGTTCACCAAAGTTACCCTGTCGTTATATTTTTCTTTGCAATATGTTGAATAAATGATCTTGTTTTCCTCAGATGGTGCCACATTATAACGTGACATTGCTCACTAATAGTATTCTTCCGGTCGCTTAAACCTCTTTACCACTGAATGAATAACCGCATGCGATTGCTCGCGCCCTCGTGCGGACTTCGTCTAACATGCGAACAATGTTAGACGACGTCCTACTGGCGCGATCTCTACTGTTTAAATTCAAGTGGAAAAGGGCCTTTAGCGACATGCAATTGGTACTTCACCTTACCTTCTTTGAATCGTAATCGTAATAATACTAAGGGAATTATAAAAATGTGTTTATTTTAAAGTAATTATATTCCACTATGTCTATAGAAGACGTCTATTATATTTAAAGAAAGGCATAGCTATTTATTTATATTTTCTTAATTTAAATTCTGTATTTTGTCTATAACTTTGAATATTGTACAATACGCCCCAGACGAGTTGCTAAAACCGTATCCCCTATAATAATTAAAATAAAATGTATATTTGGTTTACATTAATCCTAATCAATCCAACATAATGGAAAAAAACGAATTCAATACAGGATACAGTTTACTGTACTAACGTTTATTATTGATATTCTAAAATGAGGTACGTACATACTAGCTCTCGATAATATTGTATTATCTGTGACATATAATTAACATTTAATGCCTAACTTTCAAATCGTTCTAGTCCTAGACGATGACTGCTTTTACTTAAGCTTGGAAAATTTAACATTAAAAGATTATTAACATGTAGCTTAGTTTCGGTTGGTTTATATTACAATAGCTTTTTAATAAGGTATTTATTTTAGGTAACACAAAGCTTTTTATATTATTTTTAACTTGATGATAAACGCGATGTTTTTCATTCCTCGTAATCGTTTTTGTTTAATTTTCAATTAACAGAATTTTATTAAGTATCATACTAAGTAACAATTACATATCAGAGAGCAGTTGAGAAAAAAACGAATCACTTGAAATGCCTTTGCTGTTAATTAAAATTACTAAGAATCAGTTTTTCAGTTCCTTGACTTTAGCACTCAGGTGGTCCGTGCTGAAAAACATGTTACGATATAATTTTCCTTAAGTGATTTCACTTTGTCTCAACTTTTTTAGTTACTTGAAGTTAACCTACAATTAGGAGGCATTAATTTTAAATTACGATAATTAAAAATGCGTATCCCTAGTTAGCAGACTCGAAATTGAATGTTATGATTTTAGAAGTTGAAGAACTCACTTCGTTTGTTTTTAAAAATAAATATTTTTAGGACAGCACAAATAAAACATTCTTGGACATTCTGCAAAATTTGAGCCTTGGTCAAGCGTAAAAATTTAACAACTATCTTTGTAACATTACCCATCTATTAGCTTCTAAGTTCTTTAACACTACCCTGACTTCGGAACTGATTCTTAGTCTTATGGACGTCTGTACTTGGGTTCGGGCCAAGACAATTATTCCAATTACGTTATGTTTACAAACGCGTAAACTTATGAATATGAATAAGTGCAATGCAAATATACGTAAAATAGCTAACTACTTCGACCCTTTTGATCCTAGTATTTACGTTTGTGTAGATATAAAGGTTGCTCTTTAGGGACGTGTGCGTGTACGAATGCGTGTTTCAAATAACATTTAAGTATTTACTTAAATTAACATCACAAAGTCCGAAAACATCACTTTTTTTTTTAATCTGTATTATCTTGTAGACTTGCATTTATATTTATCTATTTAAATTAAATCTTGGTATAGTTCACTCATAGAATGTCTTTCCAGTGCGCCATCTAGTGTTGAAAATACTCAACAGAAAGTGCTTTTTTCCTTATCGTTTCTGCTACTTGCCACTAGATGTCGGATGGAATAGTTAATTATGGGTACCATTTAAATAATTTTACTATTACTTATTATATGTTAAGTTTATTATTTTATCGCAATTTGGTGAGGTTAGGGTCGATACCAGCGACTATATATGTAGGTTTGATGCTCTACTTCTAGCAAATAATCAGGTAAAAAATTATAATTTAAAATATTCACCACTTTTTATATTGAACATTTTATTACAAGCCAGATAGTAAGCTATATTTTTTTATTTAAACTAGAGTAGTTTAAAATTATTTTATATTGAAACTTCATTAAAACGAACCTTTATCGACGTTTTGAAAACATTCTAACTTTCATCACAATAGATATGACTAATGATTTAAAATCGCGTTGGGGAGGGACATATACATAAATAGAGCATATGTCTATATTATTATATAAATTCTACAATACGTACATCCTGAGATTGATGATTGATAGAGAATTTCAACATAATTGCAGTTTTTTCGTAAATTTAATTTACTTTTATGATGTAGGCGACTATTAAATATAAAAGGGTTTAACAGAAAATACTTACGAGTGCGATTCTGCCAAGAACGAGTCTAAATGTCATCAGAGTGTGTCGCCATCGGATTCAATGAAGAACATCATTACCTTTCTAATTACCACGATTTAACTTAACGTACATTAACATACAACTCGAAAACATCATTCTAATATTATAAATGCGAAAGTTTAGATGGATGGATGGATGTTTGTTAGAGTTTGTAGCCTAAACGGCTGAACGGATTTCGATGAAATTTGGTACAGATGTAGAGTTTAGTCTGGAAGAACACATAGGCTACTCACTTTTGTTTTTTTTTGATTCCACGAGGACAGAGTCGCGGGCAAAAGCTACTTTACTATAAAGAACATAACATCAAGGCTATAATGATATGATTATCCGAATAACTTTACTTTTCTTTTTTCTTTCACATCTTATGTTCTTGGATTTATAAATTCTTAGCTTAGTCATAATAGAGTCATTCTTATCTATTTACTTTCTACAAGAAAGCTCCAGTTTTACTTATGTATATCATAAAAATCTAGAAGCTCTTAAAAGATTGTTCTACAACAAAGCTAAAGAGTATTGTTCCCCAACCATTCAAGTAACACGTTGACTGTTTCGCACGCCTTGAAGTAAATATTACAAAACATCATTGTCTTTATAATTTTTTTATTTACAATTATTTATTTTACAATACGTCGTTACAACTTACTTATCTCGTGTGGTAGATACTTGGACAGAATAATTTCACGACTACAATATCAAGGCTCGCAGACATAATTACAAAATATAACTTAGACTATTTGGAAAAGACATATTCAAATATAATATCACAAAAATAATTTAGGGTAACTTTAATACAAGCAAGCCTCAATAGATATTTTAAATAGAACTGGCAACTTTTCAGTCTGAATGAAGCATAATTTAATTTAAATAAAACTGTAGGCGTATTTACAAATTAATTGTACTTTGTGTTATTTCATCTTAAACTATATTTGTGACTACTTAAACGATTTCATATAAAACGTGCTCACGCAGTGATTGTGTTAATGTTAGAGTTAATTTCAACACTTGTATGATAAAAGCTTGAATGTAATTTGAGTATTAATTCTTAAGAAAACATCTAAAAACTTATTAAAAACATTTGTCGCACAAATCGATGCTTCGAAATTATAACCTAGAAACAAATTTATTGAGGCAACTATAATAATGGCAATTTGTAACTTACGCTTTAGTATTAGTTCTACCAAATTCTTCTATGTGGTCGTATTCTGAGAAGCCAGGGTCGGAATCGTAATATGCGTAATCGTAGCTATTGTCCTCTTTATTAATAGGCTTCGAATGATGCGGATGATGGTTAGGTTTGGGAACAGGCGTGGATGGAATAGATACAGGGTCAGTCTGTCTATTTTGATTTCTCGTGTTTTCGTAAGTCCTCGAGGGTGGCGCACTCGTTATTCTTACGGGAACGTTCTCTGCGTTAGTTCCGCGTCCCGATGCTTCGAAAGGTCTCGAAGTTGTTGTATATGTTTGGTAGTAATCGAATGTTCGCTGTGTGTTTTCAGAGATAGGTCTGGTGGTAGTCGGATAGGTTACTTCAGCGGTGCGCGACGTGACAGTGGGCGCGGGAGGAGTGGGGGCCGGTCTGAACGGTCTCGGTGGAGACGTTTTTGCGATGGGTTTTCGAGAAATCTGATTTTTATTTTGCTCTTTCTGGTCTTCGAAGAGCCTGTTACCGCTAGCGGCTATGTTAATCGAGTGTGCACCCGAAAGAAGCTCTCGTTCATATAGCTCGGGCCTGTACTGTCCGTCGTCTTCTCCTTCGGGAGGTCGGTATTGTCCGTCATCTTCACCGCTGTCCGCGAAGTTTGATGTTTGTGCATTGAAGGCATTGTTAGTGTTATATGCAATAGTATTTAGACTTTGCGGAGGTTCATATCGTGTTGTCGTTGTGTATGCAGTCGTGATAGGAGAAGATGTTGTCGTTGGATTATTGTAGTAATTTTGCTTTGAGCTTGAGAATTGATTATAATTGTTTTTCTCTGGTTCGTACGCGATACTGTTGATGTTTTTGTAAGTTGACGTAGTAGTAATATAATTACGAGTAGTAGTGCTGTAGTCGATAGAATTAGGAGTACCTCTTTCAGTGTTGCCGTTGAAAGGCTGGTTTCTGAGGAAGTCGTTTTCTTTGGGTACGTCAGGTACTACGCTAAAACTATTTCTTAGTTTGAATGGGCGATTCTCGTTCTGTTTTAATCCGGGCGTCGACTGTGTATCATAGTTGTAGACTTCACCGAAACCATTCTTTTTCGATTGTTCCGTCGTCGGCAAAGTAAAAGGTGTCGGCGTTGGATTGTTGGGGAAGTACCTATTCGGTTTCGGCGTCACTCTGCTCACTTCAACGTATTCATCTTTGTATTGTGGAGGAACATTCGGCGTCGAAGCGATACTTTGCGTATTTTGCGATGGGATTCTGCGATTATAATTTTTCGGTTGTTCGGAATAAACTTGCGGAGGGAACGTGTTTGGAGGGAATGTCAAAGGCGTTTGTGTGGTCGTGTAGATGGGGCGCTTTCGAGCTACTTTACGTTTCAGCGATTGCTCGTATTGATTTCCTTTTGACGTTACGGGCACAGGTGAAGAGGAAGGCGATGGGTGATATGTGGTGTACGATGTAGGAGGGGGAGTCGGGCGTGAAGTAGTCGGCCGACGGAAAGATTGCCGCGACTGCGGGGCCTGCGCCGACGGCTGCTGCGCTTGCGGAGCGGACTGCACAGAGTCATCACGACCGCGATCTCGCTGGCCACTGAAGAAGTCCGAGGAGTGTGCGGCACGGAGATCGTTAGAGGCGGCGGGGCTTGCGGGGGCAGGGGCGGTGTGCTGCGCCAGGCGCCGGTCTCCGGTCTCCGCACGCTGCAGACCGAACTCGGTCTCATCTTCGCGATTGCCTTGAGACAGTTTCTTAGTGTCAAAACCTGATTGTAAAAAAGCAATTGAGATAGTTTATTACAGAATATCACTTTATGTTTGTTATTTCTAAAAAGCCTCGCATTTAAAATCGCCTCTACCATTTTGTTCAAGCATTTCACTGAAGCTTAGCGTTTATTACTCGCAAGTTTTTTTACAGCGGCGTTTGTCATATAAATTAGAAAGAATAAACAATAGTTTAAGCGTTGAAGTTAAGTCTTTTGTTTTGAAAAAAAGCGCCGCATTTTGCGATTGTTCGGAATTGACCTTTATCTAGTTAACTCAGCAACCTGCCACAATTCGCACGTTACTGTTAAGTTCATGTAAGCATAGCCTAAGATAATTTCAAAGCTTCTTCCGAGAAAAATAGGCATCACCTGGTACGAACAAGGAACAATATCTTCTTCGTTTCTATTGTAAGATAAGCTTAAGTTAAAAGTGCGTTAGTAGCAAAGCGCTCACCGGATCCGATCTTGTAGAGATCGAACTGACCGTCGTAGATGTCGGGACAGGCGAGGGGGTCATCGTCGCCCCAGTCGGTGCACGTCTGAGCCTCCTGGTGGAACAGCGTTCCGGGAGGGCAGAAGAAGCGAAAGTCGCGCACGCCGCCGCCCGCCACGCGCACGCACACGTGGAACGCCTTGCAGCCGGACTTCGCGTCCGCGTAGTACGCGCCCAGGATACGCCCGCGGCAGTTGAATCTTTCCGCTCCACCTAGGTACAACATTTTATAAGTTCTAACTAAAGTTGTATTGTTCGGTTGTAGTTCAAGTTCAGACTTGGTCCAGTAAATTTCATAATGCCGACATACTAACTCAATCAACGATACCTAAAATAGTTTTCGTGTTACTTAACATTATTGTTTTATTTTGTTGGCCTCAGGATCTCTTACTGGTTTGTTCTAGATCTAAAAGTTTGCTTAGCTGTCAGTATAAATTTCCGTTGAAACATATTAGCAATTAGTTTTCATCACAAAATTTTGTGAAACAAATCAAAATTGGTTATAATTTGAATTAGCGTACAAGTGAGCGCGGTGTGTGCAGCGTAATGGCGGCGGGTCAGGCCGCTGATCATCTCCACTCACCTATCGAGGTCGATTACGTGATAAAATTCGCTATGCTGTTTACCCAACTATGGAGTTATAGGAATGGTATCTTCCCACGATCTCCTTACAATTATTGATAGCGTACTGTATCAGACTGTCATTGTATATCTACTTCTTAATGTCAAAACCTTTCCAAACGTGTCACAGGCAGAATTTCAAGTGGAGTTGTTAGAAGAAAATCTAAGTAGATTTTTCTAAACCACTCCAAAATGAGAGACCTATTAAGAAATTTAAGTGCGACAGTAATGCATTTACCAGTCATAATACGTATAATAATAATTATTACTAAGGTTAAGAAGTTTGTTATTCCACACAATAAGAATTTTGTAATAGTTTTAATATTATGTACCCGCAATATGTGGCGAAGCAATAACGCATTTCATACTATCTGTGTTAACGCGGTCACAATTCGGTCCCACACTAAAACACTCCCACAGTGAACCTACCAGGTGACAACATTACTACGTGATTAAATATCACTGTTTTATGACACAAGAAATGCAACATTTCAGTACAATTTTCGCAACTAATCTATGTTTATTGCCCACATTTAGACCAAATTGCTGAATAATTATGTGCATTGGAGATTTTTTTCTATCATTAATCGTTTAGTAAGCTAGGAATTATCTGTACCTCTGTATTTATACTGTTAGCTTTTAGTATTGCCCGATCTAAAATTATTTAGAAAGCGATCAAATTAACCTCACTTTTGCTATCATAAAAGATTTAAAAAAAATATTAACCTAAAATTTAAGTACTTGACTATAACATTTTAAAATCATCAATATCCAACGATGTGCATAATTTGTATACAATCAAAATAATAATAAAAAATAATATGAATTTCCTGTATTGTGGAGGAGGCCTTACGGGTCAGATTTAATGGTCAGATGTTGCATCAGTGCACATAATGTGGTGAACGTTGTAAGAGCGGCGTTAGACGACGGAGGTTACTCGGTTCCCAAGCGTGCCTACCGCTGGGAATATTAACACTTTTAAAAGATTAACTATTATATGCCAGGTAACGACCTTAACGTGATAATTATAAATTACTGCCTTTTTAATTAACACATAATTTAACATTTTAATAACACTTTCTTGTTTTATTACGCAGTTAATCTTTTACGAGTATATTCGTTCTGTTACATTAGTACATTAATGTTAACTAAACATAAAACAATGTGTGGTGGAAGTAAAGAAGGATAGGGAAGACAGAGATAAGATCAGAGTGGTGTTGCAATCTTAGAGCGCCGCAAGGTGCGTTAGCATCCTCTACAAAAGGTCAGCTGTACAGCGATTGTTTTGTGCGGAATAACGTCGCCTCATTTAACATGAGTTTCCACTACATAAACAGTCCAAAAATTTTCCATCGCCGTATTGCGTTTACAAATGGAACTAATTCCTTCACATTCGAAAGTAATGACAGAGAAGCTGATTGAAGCGACTCCAAGCCAGGATTGGTATGATTTAGTTTAGGCTACGTCTCTATTGTTGCAGAAAATTAGACCGATGACAAATATTTTGGTATGTACGTTTTATTACAATTGTAACTCAAAGCTATACATATGAATATCTTAAACTCATCGCCTCACATTACTTATGGGACAGAGCAAATCTTACTTCTTACTAATATTATAAATGCGAAACTTTAGATAGATGTATGGATGTTTTCTGAGAGTTTGTAGCCTAAGCGGCTGAATCTCCTCCGGCATCGGGCTAAAGCTAGTGTGTAAATAAATTTAAAAAATGCATACGGGGATATTAATACTCGCTCTAATGATAATGATCTTTTTAACACGAGATCATCTTATCTAGATCAATATCGATGCGAACAAAAAATACTGTATTCCAATAATCATACAGCTCGGTCACTTCGACCGTAAAATTGTTCGGAGTGAAGAATAACTGTGCACGATGTCATGTTTCCGCGTTAAGCCGAATCGGGGAGTTCGCGTTTTTTACACGTATGTGCAGTTAGCATGCTTTCCAATTAGAAATTTATGTTCACTTACGCTTTCTTTCACAAAAACGTTAAAGTATTGATCGCCATCATTTACGAAATAATACATTATTCTCACTTTATGACCTTTTCATTTACTAAAAAATCTAATAATTATAATGAAACTCTATAACTTTTTAGCACAACGTCCTTTAAAGATGTACTAAACGAAACTCGGAGAAAATGTTCCGGAAAGCATCATGCGTATCAAAGATGAAACTTCTACCAACATCTTTACATATAATTTTTGTTATTACAGTTGCAAAATGCTTTATTGTCAACGGAAATAACATTGCATGTATTTGTTAACAACTCTAATCGTTAGACGATCCGATGCGACCTGTCGTTTGTTTATGGCATAACGTATTGTTGATGAGTCAGTTCGTATTATTTTGACAGGGGTCATTACATCTCTATTTATCATTCAGTGTTACGAATATGGATGTTCACGTAACGGCTTCATATCAAGATACATTTTTCAATGTAAACATAAGTGCCTGGTTGATTTGTCGATGCAATTTTTTAATTACTTGCATTAAAAAAGTGTCTCATTGAAGCAAGAACTTAATTCGCAGGATATTAAAATAATATTTTTGGCATCGAGCTCGAAAAAAATATTATTTAAACATATGACAATGATATTTTCTTAATTACCAAACAATTAACCTAGATTCTCACCGGACTAAACCCGAAAACTAATAAAAGGAAAGGATCGCTTATGTGACCTTGTACTGATCATCCATTCTCCAACAACCTAATAGGCCGGTGAATGGGTCGTGAGAAAATCACTTATGTAAATCCAAGTCCGGGGAATCGATTATCGTCGAATGTGCGATGTGCGATCGATGCATCGAGTGCGCTCGGATGGAAAGTGCATCGGTTAAAGATTGCGCAAGCACAAGCGGCAGGCGGCTCGCAATGCAATACTGCGGCGTTGTGACCCCGCCAAATGAGATGCGACGAATATAATGTAACCGTGCGTTTTTACTGCTAAAATAAATGTTTTGCACAAATGCTTCGGCCGTGGAAGCCCACGTTACGTATTTATGTATCAAGCGTGTCGCTTGTTTCTTTATTAATTGACCCTTGATACCAAAGTTAAGAAGTAAATCTCTTTGCTGTTATCGTGGACATATGTAAGTAAATATTATCTTTTATGTAATTTCTCTAAGATAATTTTTTGAGATTAATTTGCCATTTAATTAAGCGAAAGTTAATTAACGGCAAATCTTAATTATCTCGGTGTTTATGTACATTTTGAAAAGTCATAAGACCTTAGTAAAGTCTAACAAAACTTATTAATATTTGGTTATTGAATACAACATAGTACATCACAAAACTAATGAAAACAACTCAAACTGGTATTATATCTCGTTCATTAAATAATGTATTAGAAAAAGTATTATATTAGAAACAATGCGTGTGGATACGACAATGTATTGCCTTTGTTTGTCAATTCGAGTACTTTTTATCTACATTAGCAACATTATATGGCTTCCTTATAAAAGTTGGTATGCTTTCCGAATCAGTGACATGCTTGTTAAATAACTTCATCCTGATAATATAGTCACATTATTTTATTCATAACGTATTTGAAGAAACCGATAGTCTTAATAACTATTACCTCAATCATTATACCAATATGGACTAGAAAAGGTGTCATTGGATCCATTAATATCCTTCAATTTTCAAGCTCGCTTCAGTTGTTTAAGGGTAAATAAAGGTCACAATGAACGGACGTACTAAAGCGCGAAAAACATCATCCTTTTACAGTGATGTAGTAAATAAAATAAACATTAAAATCGAAAAGTTACTGAATTATTCCTTTCTTATGATAGTTAGTTAAATAATTTTAATCGATCGAATCTAATCATATAAAAAGGGATAGGAAGAAAAATCAAATATAGGTCACGGTAAATTATAAGCGTGATAAAATGCACATTGTTTCATGTTAACAATTACCAAGTCACATAATCATTTCCCTATCAACATAATTAATGTTGCTTTCCCACGCGCCCGGACGTCCGCACGGTATTTTTGATGCGCGCACGCAAAATATGACACGTAAAGTCCCTCACTTACACATAACACGTTGTGTTGTCCCTTTTACGTTGAGCACATTTCACAGCACTAAGACTTACCGAGGACGGGGAGAAGGGTGAGCACTATCCACAGGGGAGACATGTCGCCGCGGTGAGCGTCGCGTTGCAACTGGCGGTGGCTGCGCGCGCGCCGCCCGCCCCGGCTTTGGTGGGGGGCCTGAAAGCTCGCACTCGCCCGCCCGTGCACCAACGCTACAACAGTGTTTCTCAAACTTTACGAGTATTATTTAATTTGAGTAATAATGTAATCATTATTTGATTTGATATGTAATGAGTCTCAAAAGATATCAGAATATTCGTTGTTATTTTACATTTAATTTAAATTACATGTAACATCTTTTTCCAACAGTGAGTATATACTTTCATCAATGAAGCAATATTTTATTCCTTTTTGTTTAACCAGTTTAATTGTTTCTTTGCTTTAACACTTTTTAAAACTCAAATATGTGTATAACAGCTCTAAATACTCAGAGTGTTAAGAACCACTGACTTAATGACATATTGTGATACAAGAAGCGCCCTTTGCACAAAGTAACAAGTTCTATGACTATGTAAGGGTCAACTTGATCCGTGTTAGTGGAATCCACAATCAGGATGTTCATATTAATAAATGTCAAGTAAAAAGTATTTGTTAAAGTAAAGAACAAAACGATTGTACTGTATCTAGTTGCTTAGAATTTTAAACTCAGTGTAATGAAGCTTGTTTTTTATATTTTTCCGTAAGTATCAAGTTTGTAAACTTTTAGGTCAGCTTATAATGTTTATATGAGTACTGTAAATATTGTTCTTTCATTAACAATATCGTATTCCAAAATAACTTCTGATGTCACCATATTTAGCATACTTACATTGTTATGAACATATGGTTTGATTTATGATACAAGAGTATGTATAATCAGAATAACAAAATATCTAGTGTTCCCCGCGGTGTTACAGTTATATAATTCATATGACATATATAAACTGTTCAGACAAACATTATCTCTTTAGTTTGACGTAACTTAATGCATTGTCGCACTCAATGCATACACTTGCTATATGATTATAATCTTCACGACCGTCTTTTCTTGTATTAAAAACAAACGTATTTATAAAATGAATATAATAACATTTCGTTCAAGTAATTTTTAGAGATTCAGTGATAATTTATTTTATGAAGGAGTAAAGCAATGTCATCCTATTTTAATGGGTAATATAAACTTGTAGGACATATACATACAGATTTTCATAAATCAACTAAGCCATGAGGCCAATTACCTATAAACCTATCTTACTAATATTATAAATGCAAAAGTTTAGATGGATGGATGGATGTTTGTTAGAGTTTGTAGCCAAAACGGCTGAAATTTCGATGAAATTTGGCAGACGTAAAGGATGGTCTGGAAGAACACATAGGCTACTCACTTTTATTTTCTTTAATGCCACGCGGACGGAGCCGCGGGCGAAAGCTAGTAAGATTATAAGAGGTGACAATGGACCATCCTGCCAGGCAAACAAAAAACGATCAACACTCTCTCGTTCTCAATTTTAAATCTAATGTTTTAATGTCAGCTAAAATTAAAAGTTGAATAAATCAAATGTCGCTAAACAAAGTAATCGTTTGCATGTCATTTAAAAGACTATGATAGAGTCGTGTTAGGTTTCCGTGTCCTTATTGCACAACCCCGGCAAGACGTTCACACAACTGCTTAAAGAGTACCTCACGACGAAAGCGCACTTCATTCTAACATGCACTTTGTACCCGCTTCACCTTTCCTCACGTTGTCATAGTAACCTATGGTAAGAAAAGTTACTTTATTACGCTGGCTATGCGTTCCGACTACCATTAATAAAAAAATTGTGTTTTGATTTTGTATAAATGTAATTTCTGTGCTTATCACGGACATATCGTGACATGAAACGTATATGTTAATAAGATATGGCTAAAAAAGATTAGTAGAGTTCGTCAATTTTAACTTTTTTTATCATAGAGACTTTTTATTCAGTATTAAATTTATTTCTTGTTAAGACATTTCTAGAATAGACGTAGAAAATGTTTAACTTTGTTTCATTGCATCATTATAACCACGCACGGGCCTAAATGTCGGTGATTACAACATTCTGCTTCTTTGCTACTGTACGCGTGTGCGCTTATAACGAGCTTTGTAATAATTTGTTGTTAATAAAATAATTATTAAGTAAAGTATAAAGTTATCATTTAATTATTACAGATATAGGTGAAATACATATAACAAAAACATTAAAGTACCTACAAAAAATAAAGTGGAAATATACAAGATCTTTGGTAAAAGTTTTCAAAAATTTTATATGTGTTTTATATTTAAACTATTAAAATCATTTAGTATATTACAAAACAACCCTAAACATTCGAAGATTGCGTGTTTATAAAATAAAAACTAATTATTTTCGTTTGAAGTATCAGACGTTCCCACGGTATTTTTGAACGTCGACTGTTATGCTACTCGGACTAGAAATCACCGTGTCTATTCACAGAGCACTATAATAATGCTACTTTTGTTGTCAGAGGTCAATGAAAAATGTAATTATTTCTTAACATTCTTCAAGGTTATGTCGATAAAGGTTATTTAAATGAAGATTGACGCATCCATTCATTTCTCATCCATAATATAGAACCGATTTGTTTAACACAATTGTAAAAATACTTCTGCGAGATAAGTATAGTTTAGAATTTTTTTTTTAAAGAATTTATAACATTTTACAATGCAAGCGTTTTCAGTGCCATCTAGTTTAACATTCTAGTCTTGTAACTTCGAGGACAAGGATTCCATCTTTAAAGTGGAAATGATATTGCAGTATGTTCATAGTTCACAATACATAACACCATCCATATTGTACCTCATTCATGTCACCACACTCCTTGTTAACCGCAAGTATTGTGACGTTGACGTACAATTTATCATGAAACAAACTTTGTTCCATTGTAATAAGACATACAAACCAAACTAATTACTCAATCCTCCACGTTGTGGTTATTGCCAATTGTCAAGTTTGCAAGTTGAGAATCGAAGTTATTACTTCATAATTTAGTATTCGACATAATACACAGTTATCAGAAATTCAGCAACTAAACGACTATTTTAAACAACAATTTGCCAGACAATTTTTTAACTTTTTAGATGAATGCTAATGAAATTTTGGATATTTCTTTTCAACATTAAATATTTACTACTAGCTGTTGCTCGCGACTTCGGACGCGTGAAATAAAATAAATAGTAAAAATAAAGCCTATGTTACTCACAGATAAATTACCTTTCTATCGGTGAAAGAATTTTTAAAATCGACCCAGTGTTGTTTGAGTTATTTCAATACACACAAAACTATATTTTTTTTTCACTTTTTAATTTTAGTATGGAAGTATAGATAGATGATTAAAATTCATTATTTTAATAACTAGCTCTCGCCCGCGACTCCGTCCGCGTAGAATTAAATAAAACAAATGTGGGTAGCCTATGTGTTCTTCCAGACTATCGTCTACATCTATACCAAATTTCATCGAAATCCGTTCAGCCGTTTAGGCTACAAACTCTAACAAACATCCATCCATCCATCTAAACTTTCACATTTATAATATTAGTATGAAGTATGAAGTATGTAGTATGATAGTTACTTTGTAAAATGCAATTAACTTATTATGTGCTCTACTTTTTCTTGCAAGCGTGTTTTCAAGCTTGAAATAACATTGTATCGGAAAAACAACCGAGAACGGATATTCTTACGCACGCAAATGTAGAGCAGGTTATGAAAAATGTATATCTTACTAATTATAACACATTTTTTACCGTGAATCGGTACTACCCAAACATCGGTAAAAACATTTTTTCTCTATTTTTTTAATTCGCTTACATTCAAAATTGTGACACTGCAATATTATAAAAATTGTCATTAATCTATGGTTATCACAATAAATCTTTCTATAAAGATGGCACCATAGATATTCGACCGGTTCTAAAGTATCAAGTATGTTAATACGCCATTTCATCATAGAGCCTCACTGACCCGTCCTGTTACATCCGAGCTTTACTTGCGGTACAGTGCGCTGTCTTAACGAGATACTTTCATTTCTTTAACAACATGAGCTCACTTTTGCATAACATAACCTCTATAGATTATAGATAAAGCTTTTATTTAGCTTTATCTCGACCGCTCCCACAAGCTATGAGTTATGTGTTGTGTTTGAAACAATGTCGTTGAAGTCTTTTATATGAAAAAGACACATAAGCACTGATCACAAAAATATTTAAATACATATTTCCTGCTTTTTGTAAATATCCTTCAAAGGTCGAATGCGTGAGGTGAAAGTTGTATATCGAAAAATTTTCTTTATCTGAAATATTTCAAATTAGTCCTCTGAGCAAGAAAACTTTAGGGCAAGAGTTAGTCTATAATAATGTTTACATTGTATCGTTTATGATGAAATAAAATACTAGATAATAGGCAGAATACCACCAATATTATAACCAACAACAAACTAACAAGCGACCTCACAGGAATGTTGACGATGTTTAGTACTACTTAAATATTATAACAGCCCGTCTCTATGATAATCATCATTGCGGGTCATTACAACACGAAATCTTATAAAATGTCACAGAAATTACGATACATTAACTAAGATGGATCCATTTTAGTTAATTATGTTCGGTAATCTACAATTTAACGAGATTCTAGATTATTACATAGATCGATATTAACGTTCACTATTTGCATCTATTGAATATAACTACAATTAAAACACCATTTGACAGTTAAAAAACACAAAAAGTGTAACTGACAATAGGTGTGATGCTCATAATAAGAATATTCATAATTTAAAACTTCACTCTTCTAAATTAATTCAGATGAATTCATTATTTTACTTTATTATCATCAGTTAACAGTGGTAGAGCCCGCTTTAACATCTTCGCACGAATGGGCCGGCTCGCCCGGTGTAATACCACGACCACACAGAAGACAGGCGTGAAGTGGGAGCAATTCCGCGATTCGTCTGATGAGTGTGGTGCCGGAGGCCCAACTTTAGTCCCTTTTCCTTCCCACCCTTTTTCCCAAGAGTAGGATGGGAAGGGAACGTGGATTTGACGGTGGAGGAGAAGCACAGGAAGGGGAAATATCCTCTTTATGTGCGTCTTCTCCTCCGTTGATTAAGGGTAGGCAACGCATCCGCTATTGCGGATGTCTATGGGCAGCGGTCGCTTCGCCATTTTGACGGATTCAGGTGGCCGCTTGCTCGTTGGCCGACTTAAGTTAAAAAAAAATCAACTTGTATGAATCCTGGATATTGAAAGTAACAAAAACAGTACAAATGTTATTTAAATCTATCATGTTATCATATTGCATGGTACGTGTGTACTGAGTATACTAACATGGTCATATGCAATAAAATCCACCATTATGTGTACATCATTAATGTCAGTTCGTACTTGTTCGGTTCATTTACGTAAATGTTTATGGATGGCAATTCGTGTCATTCTAACAGAGATCCTTGTATACAAATAAAAAGGTCGTCTCAATATTAATTGAATTTACTTAGCTTTGAAAAATGAATAGCTTTTGGTTACTTTTACTGTATTGTTAGAATAAGATGGTTGATAGCTAATGTCATGTCAAGACAATAATGGACAAAAACTGACAGAGAATAAAATTTTAACGTCAGATACGAATCCACAGTACTAAAAATATGTTTGAAAGTCTATAGGTACTTTACTTTACATGAAGATATAAGTACAGATGTTTGGAGTATCTTTAACATTAATAAACAATTGTTCTTTGACCATTAAATTTAACAAAAATCTATTTTGCAAGTCCGCAAATTCAATACACGGAAAAGCATAAAATCAATTTTGTTGTTAGTCGAAACAAAAGTCATAAAGTTACGCGGAGTTATGACAACGTGCAATATGTTTTACGATGTACGAAACGACAAACTGTTACCGGTTATTGCGTACATTACGAAACGCGCTTAGAATTTAGCCCAGTCAATTAATTTTCTAGAAGTTTAAGATTCATCTTACGGTCTAAATACATATATGAATGTGTGATATGATTAACAACTTTAGAAACGCTAAATATGTATTTAATTAAAAAAAATATTTTAAAAGGTAATATGTTAACTGAGCTGCTTAAAGTATTTAGATTTATGTTATTTCTTCGAAAAATGAACGATTAATTTTTGACTAAAAACAGTCAAGCCATGGCCAATCAACAATTTCTAATTTGTATCATCTAGGTATGACTATATATGGATTTGTTACTTACGTTAACATAAACCTAAAGTAATATATTTTTCAAATTTCGAGGTTATGTTTTTATCTGTATTCGATAAATCTTATTTTAAAGATTACATGTCGAGATTTTATACATTTATCACGGATAATTAATACTGTTCGCTTTTAAGTCCAGTATTATTCTATAACTATATTATTGGGTAACATTTAAAAGCTTGCAATTATTCGTAAATGGTAAATATTTATCAAACGTTACGATAAACTTATTGTCTAGGGTCATCTTCGCGTGACCATTTCTGGATGGACGGTGCTTGCTTTGAGAATTCCTCCAAGCTAAGCCGTAGATTTAATCATAAAGGTTACCTTTCATAATCGTGACATTAACGACTTTATATTCTTAATTATGTTACAAATTATGTGAACCAAAAATGTTAGCTTAGCTTTGATGTTACCGCCAGGGTATTGGAGTGAAGAAATCTCATTGTAGGCTTTCGCTACATATTTTTTTACTTTAGACGTGTTTTTTGCTAGTTTAAATTACAGAAAATCTTTATTTACAAAGACTATAATTATAATCAATACGCCTATTTATAAAATAAAACTTTTAATGGTTGTTTATGCGTTTGTATGTATGTTGTATATATATTTCTACAGTGGTAGTGCCCGCTTTAACATCTTAGCACGAATGGGCCGGCACGCCCGGTGTAATACCACGACCACACAGAAGACAGGCGTGAAATGGAAGCAAATCCGTGTTTCGTCTGATGAGTGTGGTGCCGGAGGCCTAATTTAAGTCTGTTTCTCTTTACCACACTTTTCTTATCAGGAGAGAATGGGAAGGGGAAGTGGATTTGACGGTGGAGGAGATGCATATGAAGGGGAAATATCCTCTTTACATGCGTCTCATCCTCCGTCGAATAAGGGTAAGCAACGCATATGCAATTGCGGATGTCTATGGGCAGCGGTCGCTTCGCCATTTTGGCGGATTCAGGTGGCCGCTTGCTCGTTTGCCACCATATTTTATAAAAAATAAAAAAATGTAATTCTTTCTAAATCTTTTACTTGTGTCAAAACAATATTACATTGTTATATTGCTATTAAATATTTATAAGTACTAACGAGTAATATTTTATATTGCAATGACCTTTCGATCAGAGGATGCTCGGCTCACATTCCATAAATTGAACCATTCTCAAGCACGACCCGCTGTGGATTTCGGTCACGGTATTCAATAAATATTGCTACCATCTTGTCAGTTACCTCTCGGGATTGTTAAGTACGCCGTCATAATAAATAATTTAATTTTATACTAAGCATTATAAACCTTTAACATGTTTCAATACTCAAAAAGATATTCGAATATTGTTTACACAGATTAAAGTTGGCAGCACAAGTTAAAGTTATGATGAGTATACAATACCAATGGATTGTGCCTCTTTGGTGTTTATTAAAAAATCAGATCACTTAAATAAAACGGACAGAAAATGATGACGTTCAAATTTTTAATGCTTTGTATAAATTAAGACAAGTTAATCCAATTACGATAAACAATTTGTAACAATCAAATTTTGACAAATCAAAAAAACAATTTTGGGGATCGAACCTAACGAACTTATAGTGACCTCGCTGAGCCATCGTCGCTCCCTTTTAAATTAATCTCTGACCAAACATAAGCTGACACGTTAAGTAAGAAACGTGCTTATTAAGTAAGAGATTCTAAGGAAGAGATGTTTTTATAAGCTCTTACGCCATAACATACTATGCAGCTTAGTGTTAATGATCACCATATAGAAACATACTTATGATGTTCCGTAATAATTTCATTTCACTTAGAAATAGGTTGAAATATTTGTAAAGATTTTTATAGTACACGTAGAACTTTTAAACTTATCAAAATCTCGGTTATTGGTCCTCTAATGCCTGGTTTACATTAAGCCAACACGGACTTCATGAGCTCACTGGCACCAGTTAATGTTTACTTTATGCCAGTTGAACACCAGAATTTTAAACGCTACTGGCGTACTTTACTGGAATACTGTAAACTAATCATTAGGCTATACAATAATGGACAGCTTAAACACGCATATTTTAATATCTGAGATTTATATTAATTCATAAGATAGAATCACTGCTTGCTTTTTCAATTACGTTTGTGGCTGGCGAGTCTTAAATATGAACGTAGTCTTAACCGTACATTTGTATTGTGTACAATAGTGAATCATTGTTATAAAGAAAACAAAAAGTGCCTAAATTAATTATCTATCAATTGTTATAAACAATACCCTTTGTTACTACGCATTAAGAACGTTACATTCGTAATTTAAGAATTTTCAAGTAACATTCTACTATATGAATAGAAGGGGCTTCGACAAATGTTTTTTTTTGTACAATAGCAGAAAAGTGTGAAAGTGCGTGACATAGTGTGAAGCGAAATTTCTTAGCATAGATTTCTGCTAAGGAATTACCTAAGTAACCATTAAATAACTCTGAATTCTCAAGTTACAATATTTCCAAAAATGAAAGTACGCAAAGTTGCAAAATTCGCATGGGTTATTAAGCAATGCAGGTCTTCTGAGAATCTAAGCATATCAAATTTAATTCGTTGACCAACGTAGATTGAAACGAGCATCGAATTCGTGTCACCGGAAGCAGTTATACACATCGTACCTTTTAACCTCAACGTATACGGCAATTTAGTAAATGAATTTAGTATCTTATTGCTACAGAGTCGTTAAGGGATCACAAAAAAGTCCCTTATTGTAGGAGTTTTATTCTGCACCTAAATATTATTTTAGTAACCACCTTTCGAGATGTCACTTTGTTGAACTTTAACATAATCTTTGTTTAATTAACTAAATCCTTAAGTAAGGTATATTAGATTTAGGTTCAATATTGATCGAAGTTTGAACGTATCTTGTTGGTCATTAGAAGTCAGATATGTAAAGGTCTACCTAAATGCCTTATAGGTAAGGATTACTCCATCCGGATCATGAACTAGTTTCGAATAGCCAATAAAAGGCATCACTTACGGATGCAACCCGAGGACGGTACTGATTTAATGTGTACCTATATCTCACAAGATAAACACGATTAACTTCTTGTTGATTTAAGGTTATCGCGCATTAGTGCACTCCACACACCCGATTTAACAACTAGACCATAACAAACACAAGGTTCAGAAACTACATAAGTTAGACAAGGATAACGGATTCGTCCAGGGCCTAATTAAATATTGTAGGTTAAAAATTTTTTTGAATAAAATAACATTTCAAGGAACCATATATTCCAAATATTTAAAATACAATGCATATTTTAGGAAGTAAAGAAAAGCGAATCGGCCTTTATTACCGGAACCCACAATGTTTGTAAAAGGTCAATTGTGTTTTTATTCATTTTAAAATTAAATATAAAATCAGTTGTTACTTGAAGTGAGACTTTGTTTCCACATTAATGTTTAACGCGCCAGTGGAAACAGTAGTTTCTTTTCTCGAATTCATACAAAAAGAAAATGCAAATAGAATATATACATAAAAGTTAGTTGTTGGCACAATCCCATGCCAACTATATCTCACATGCATATTCGATGCATTTCTAGAGCGCATTTCATTAATATAAGTAAGCGAATAGCGTACAAACTTTCTCGAATTCAAATGAAGACATCAAAAAACTTAGCAGAACATTATTATTATATAACTATTCTATCTAATTGTAAGATTACTCGTACAGTGAATGCCCACGGTTAGTAGAAACATGACAAACGCATTGTTTACAGGTTTGAGCGACTTCTAAACAAGAAGACTTTAACTTATCAACATCTAGACATGTTACCTGTTATCTCTTCTTCACTATTCTAGTCATGCTTCAAGCATTACAGACATTTGTACTGGTTTGAAATGTTATAGCAGAATATTTCACTAAGCGCAACAACTTGTTCCATAGATAGATGTTATTTACCCTGAAATTCCATTATCGTATGTGTTAAAACATATTCTATCTCTATTTTTATCAAAGACAATGAATAGGATGAAAATAGATTCAATAACTAAATATTACACAAACTTTTTTATTTAAACTTGCATAAGGTCGTTCTGTGATAAACGCTCTCGTTTAACATCGCATTGTATCACGTTATCAGTAGTGTAATTGAATACGAAGATTGAAGCATTACAACAGCATGCAAAGTTCTGCATTCGATACGCGGTGCTGGCCGTGAACCAAATATTGTTCACGGTGGTTGATCAGGTCAGTACAGTCATCTTCACCGGATACTTTACGCTAATGATACTGTATTAGCGAATTTATACTGATCTATTGTTATATTTTCATCACTAAGAAAATCCGAGGAACAATTACCTTATCATTCGAAGAAAATGTAACAAATCGTATTTCGTCCTGGTTTTTTTTTCTTGATACTACACAACAGACATTCCCTCCGTTAACGCTTGTCTAACAATAGCATTGTTATGGTTTGTATTTTCAAATTAATTAAAAATACCACTAACAATGCAAGTTAATTTTCACGAGAAAAGACTGTATTATTTAGTTAAATATTTATTTTCGAGATATATATAAAAACTTGCATACTATAAAACTAAGGTATGTGTTTCTTCAATATTACCTATAAATTGTTTTTGCGTGGTAAAAAGTTTCCCATAGCTCACAGCATTGTGTTGTAACGATTGCGGCTGCGCAAAAACTTTGTAGCATTGTACTGCTATGTGCGCAGATAGTCGCTGCAAATAAATCTCATTACTGGGCTGAGCTAACACTGCGATGAAATAGGAAACATTTTAATAAGTACGTTATGCAAAAAAGTATGAATGAAAGATAACATAAAACATTTTAGCTACGGTGCAAAACCTAGGAGTATGCCTGCATGAATATTTCCTATTGTACGAAATTAAAGACCAAAGGAAGCTTGGATTAAACAGTATAGTTATCAGTAGTGTCAAGTTGTCATGATATAAATTGATGTTTAACAATTTCTAGTTTGATGCGTTTATTAAAAAATAATAATATAAAAGGCGTTTCATTTCGCTGTAGGGTGCATCACGTCTCTGATGCTTCCGATACGCGGTCGGCAAAGGCGTGGGAAGTTATCGGTCTTCACGGATATAAACGTGGTCTCATCGTTTTTTGTAACACCACCGCGCCTAATATCAAAATATATAAACATCTATTATACACAAGTTCAGCTACTTCGTGGCAAGCTTTGTCACTTTTATTAGAAAGCCATAACAATCTCATAAGCTTTTTAAAAAAATGATACTATGTTTCACATTGAATTTCAAAAACTAGTGACAAAGGAAAAACAGTGGCTCGCTCATTGATTATTTCATTTGATTAAAACTAGACCGAATATGAATGAGAATTGCCTTTGGGAATGACTTCAAAAAAGATGAACCTTACATAAATAATGACTAAAAAATTATATTTGATACTCCCATTGTAAATCTATTATAATGACGTGATAAACCCACGATACCTAAATGTCAAGGATGAATCAACTATATAAATTATAGTGTACCCGAATTAGAAGTTTTTTGTTTACAATGAAGAGGGATCTTTAAAGTTTATGAGTAAAGGAACTGAACTCACGGATGCGATGTTATCGATAGTTATCACGTAATCAGACCATAACCTCGAGAATTCAACAAAATAGTTTACTCTACATTACCTTGATTCGCTTATTAATTCGTTTAGTCGGAAACGGTAGTTTCACCTAGTGGAATCTTCAGTTATTACTCTATAGAATATTTAGACCAGAATAGAAAATAAGTTCGTATATTTAGGCCTTTTAGGTTGGATTTCTGAAGTAACTGCATTCGTTACAGTACATTCGAATTTTTGTAAACTATTATGAAATCAGTTTTCTATAGACATTCTTAGAGTTCCCCTCTACTTAAGACCTTCAATTGTGATAAAGCTAAAATAGACTCGAAATGAATACTGAAATGAATGGTTATTAATATTCATTGATTTTAGATTAATTTTAATAAAAACAAATTCATTATTTAAGATGACTTAAACGTATATTGTAACGGTGTCATTCTTCGATTATTCGCACAATTACCTAACCTCGATTAAATATAATAAATAACCTAAGGCAAATGAAAAATGTTAATTATTATCTCCCAGAGCTTAGATTAACAATTAATTAACACAATGCTATTATATTTCTAACAGTTTTAGCGTTGTTTTAAGACTGAAAGAATGTTCAGGGTGTTTATGAAATCAAATAATTTTTTAAGCATGTCGTAAGTAAAGACAAGATTTATCCACGACCTTCGGCAGCCGTGAGAAGCTACGCGCGTGCGACTGTAGCTTTGTCCCGCTTGAATCGACGCGACCAAACACGTGTCGCAATTGCAACTAAAACAATGACGTTATAAAGGTTAACGTACATTTAGTTGCATCGCGGACATTGTGCGTTATACAGACACGCACCGCTTAGTACTCTATACTAACCATGCTATTAAAAATAAATACATTTTTTATTACTAAAATATTTAGTAAGATTATACTTTTTTCGATTATCGATAGACTAGCTGTTGCTCGCGATTTCGTCCGCGTGAATTAAAAAAGTAATAACAAAATATAGCCTGTGTTACTCAGTGATAATGTAGCTTTTTAACGGTGAAAGAATTTTGGAAATCGGGCAACTAGTTTTTGAGTTTATTCAATACACACAAAAATACAAATCTTTCCTCTTTAACTATATTGTTAAGTATAGGTAAATGAATGTGTAATGTTTGTATTAACTACTGTGATTGTAACTTTCGTTATTAAATCGCACTAGATTGTAATAAATTAGACAAAATTTAAAGATCTGTTATAATTTTGTACCTGATATACTTTTCAGTCAAGAATCGTGCTACAATTTTAAGTCTGCAACTTCCGCAGAGTCTTCCTGTAGCGAAAATTACGCTCATAACTTCTTAATTACACTAATGACACGCAAAAATCATGTAACACATTCTTATGAATTTCTAATCGTAAAATTGTAGACAATTTTCCGATTAATTAAACATGTAATTAGGAAGTTTTACCTAAAATCAAATCATGCCAATGCACAGCGATTTATAAAAGTATCCTAGTCTTTACAGGATCTGTTCTTCAAGAAAATAAACCTCCGAAAGACCTTAAGTGTAATTCATTTTGTATAATGTACATTAGGTTAGCCGGAACATCTGGTTTTATAAACATGACGTAAACGTATAAGAGCGTGCGCACACCTGAAACTAAACTATCGCACCATTTTTTTTTCCGCGCTTTGATTGCTTATATGGAGATGCGCACGCTACACGATTTTTGCAACGAAACAGTTGAATGGCCTGCGAAACAATCGACAATCGCACAACAGTTGGGCGATAGTTTAGTCAAAGGTATACGCCAGCTCTAAATGTGTATTTATTATGGTAAACAATTGAAATCGTTTATCGCGAGTGCAGCATTTCCCAGAGCGCCCTGCGCCCAAGGCCACCTTATGTAAGCGTAGCACTTTCACCCACGGCCCGCGATCGCGATGTCACGAATAGAGATGAGACGTGCTTGCGATATATTTGACAAGTTCGTCGTTTAGGCTTTAACTTTCTAGAAGAATTTTTCTCTGACATCAAAAGGAACATTAACATCTGCAGGTTAGGTGCAGGACTTCTGTTACAATAGTACTCTCAATCTGAACAATAGTTTCGATTTTCATAACAGAATAAACTGTCGATATCCACTAAGGCACAAGAGTATATTTTTTCCAAAACCATATTTTTTACTGCATCAAATCTACAAACATCACTAGAATCAAATCAAATGCCCTCTGCGCCGGTATACTTCCGCGAGGTTAGCGCATCGCTGACCTCGACGACCTCCGCCGTGCTCCGTGCTCCACTGCTTACAAGTACGCAGTGAAAGCCCACTATAAAGACCTGAAGCTATTGTTGTACAACAATACATTGTAAAACTTAACTAAGCGTTCGTCTGAATTAATACTAAATTCATACGAAACAATCGAGGAAACACTTTTCGTTATAGAACGTTGGCATAGTAATTTTCACATAGAGTTCTGTTTAACAAAAATGTTTTTTTTTAATACATTATAAGAGGCAAACGTTGTTTATATTAAAAATAAATAATTATTAGTGTTATGTTAACTAAAAACGTTAAAATCATATAGAAAAGAAATTAACAATAAAAAAATTACAAGCTGAACTTTCGACCACATTGATCGAAAATCAGTTATAGGCACTATTTAGTATCAAATGGATTATTGCCCAGTACCTCTTTGACCTCCTTCCTAATAAAAGGGAAAGTTTAAGTCACTTCCTTCAGGTGGGATCGTGGTCAAGCGCTTGCTTAACAAATATTAAAAAAAAAAAAAGTTACTAAGTAAACATAACTCCTTCATAAATAAGTTGATCACAAATGTTGGTTATCGGCGGATGTTATGTCACATTGTTTTGAAATAAGACGCAGAAGCTGCGCGGTGGGGTCACATTGGTCTGCTTCCGACAACGCACCCACGTATCCAAGTGTGGCGTACGCGTGCCGAGTCAGAATAACAATTTGTTCAACTAACCTTTTCACGAGAGTAAAATAAAAAGAGATGTTAGGGACAAATGCAGATTTAAAAAAAAACAAAATGGCATTGGAGTCATTAGAATGATTTTAATTTCAGACATCTTTATTTCCACTTTGTATACAGAACTGCCACAACGTTTACCATTAGATAGCAAGGGCGGTCCATATTATAAGAGTTTTATTAATCATGGTTTGAAACAAACTTATATCAGATTCACATTTAATCTTTAGATCGCAGATTGTATTACAAAAACGTGAGCAAACAAAAGTCTCGTAATCGATTGTAGTTTCAATAACTTATAAACACATCAATGTGTAGTTCAGAGGAGAAAAGGTTAAGTCAATCACGTATTGGTCGTACAGTTCGTATCCTCGCTGGTCGTTTGCGTAATGGCTGAATGGAGCGTGTGAATGGACGAATGTACGAGATGACTAGCGAGATATTATTATTAGACGTTATCTGATAGCGTTGTTTACAAGGCAATTGAATTCTGCGACTGAGAAAATAACTGCGGCCTATCAAGTTTGACTAGGATTACTTTATTGTTGTACTAAACAAAGCAAGAAATGCAGTAGCCATTTTAATTTTGGTTACTAAAATACTGATTGATTAATAAATCGGTAACTTTTGGCAGTTAAACTACAGTTCAGTTATTTTTAATTTAAATTTATACAATATCAAAAATTGTGATTGAACTTTTTAAAACGACCTATTTAGAACACTCTTTTTAAGTCATATCTAGACAAAGTGTACATATAATTTCTTTGACTTGTCTCTTAGACGAGTTAGTACTTAAGTGAGCACTAGACTCGTTAGCAAAGATTTAAGACACGAGCGAGCTCTCTACAGCAGACGTGAAGACGCTCCACTCGAAATTGCAGCTTACTCAAGACTCTCAGTCGTGCCTACGTCATAGAATATTCCATGTAATTGAATGAGAATCAACTGCGTCCAATCTTTAAAGTTGATTTAGTACAGTCACAAACATTTAATAAATAATTGTTTTTATACATATTTTTGTATGCAAAAACGTAAAATTTTAAAATAGACATATGTCCATAACTAGATGATAGATAGAGTTATCACAGCATACAACTATCTTCCATCTACATACATTATTTTATATAATACTAAGAACTGAAATAAACCCAAATTTTGCTTCATTTTGAACATGTGAAGACGACTGTACGATTCAATAAACACATTTGTAACAAATGCCAATCTTTTATATTTAAACGTCGAATGCGGAATAGAACAATAGAGGTCGGAAGATACGGTGGGTTACCGTGAACATCAATCGCGAATCAATCAACGCCACAATGGTATTGCATTGTTGCTTTCACTACGTCTCATCACCTCTTGAAAGCTATTCGTCTAGAGTTCAAAGCACATTAATTATGTAGTAACAGATGTAACGAATTATTAACCCACTCTACACAATAGAATCATGAGTTATTGAGCGTGATGTATCGATTTTACAACGATCAAATGTAACGTGACATTGTCTATACTAATATTATAAAGAGGTAATATTTGTATTTTTGTATGTATTGAAATAACTTAAAAACTACTGAGCCGATTTGAAAAATTCTTTCGCCAATAAATAGCTACGTTATCAGTGAGTAACATAGGCTCTTTTTTAATTTCACGCAGACGAAGTCGCGAGCAACAACTAGTATAGGTATAAGATAGTTGGCTTGAATAATATACAGGTGTTTTGTAAACGAGAAATTAGAACTTCTACACCTGAGTATAGATGAGTTGTCCGTTGTTATTAAAGTTCAATGATTAATCTACTACATCCTGTTAAATTGTTAATTATGTTCGACCAAGAACAAAACGGATTTCTTGTACTTCTTCTCATAGTTGACATTTAGACGACCTTTAAGTGAACAACGCCTGGGAAGTAAGCAAATACCAATGGAAGGATGACACAATATTTGTTTTTATGAACTTAAAACGTATATAACATGCAAGGTTTATTTGATACTAGCTGTTCCCATGCGACTTCATCCGCATAAAATTATAAAAATTTCATATTATTGTTCACATTTGTCAAATTATCAAATGCAAATGTCATAATGACATGACATGATGTCAAACCATGGCAACCTTGCTTCCTTGATGTTGGCAGCAAATTATGGTCTCTTTCCCACATTAGGGTTTTTATCCAAAATATTTACCCCCTAAGTTTAATGGCGTAAAAATATATAGCCTAAAGCGTGACGTAGGTGTAGGGCTTTTTATTAAAGAAAGAATTATTCAAAAATATGCTGTAATTGCTGACATCTTAGGCAACAAAGAAGTGTGTGTTTACGCTTTATTATAATAGTATAGATATAGATTAGTTTATCTTTTAAGTTCACACTTCACTTTAAGTGTTTATGTTGTTAAATTGGTAAGTTAGATAATAACAACAAGCATGCATTCAACAACTTTACATAAGTTTATTTTACGAGAACACTGACAAAATAGAAGTCTTCATAGCCTTTTTTGACAACAGAATCAGCTTTTTTCTGCCAAAAGGACTTTTCAGTCTTTACCTAATTAATACAAATCATAATTTGCAGTGATATTAAATATCAGTGGCTATAAATTATGTTGCGATGTTCAAAATGTAAAGCGCAAATAAACGTTCTAAATTGAAAAGGATACGACGAGTGTCGAAGGACGGTAGCGTCTTGAAGTTATCCTCGACACAGAATCCGATACTATCGCATAAACGGCATCCTCACTAACGTTCAAATCGTCCTTTTTAAATGCGTATGCAAATATTTAAATGTGAGTTAAATTTCGTGAATATTGGTCGTTTATGTATATTTTTAGAATTTCTTACATCATTTAGAAAAACATAGCCATAAAATTCATTTATTATTACGAGTTCTAGTGTTAAATGTGAAATTTGACTATGGTGAAAATTGTATATTATACTGGGAAAGACAATACCGTAGTACATAAACATCCTCATCTAACATTATAGCCCATGTTACTGATAACGTAGCTTTTTAATGGTGAAAGAAATTTTGAAATCGGCCTAGTAATTTTTACGTGAATCGAATACATACAAAAATCCAAAAATACAAATATTTCCTCTTTATATTAGTATAGATATAGATTAAGAAATCAGATGGAATGCAACAGAACTATAGTCAATCCAACGCTTAACTCGAGTTTGGATTTAGAAAATCAGTTTTGTGATAGTGAGAATTTCTTTGACCAGTTTAGATGTTTATGGACGTATAAGGAGAGTTGTCGGTTTTGCAGTCTTGTACAATTACTGTCGCATATCTAAAGATACATTTAAAGGTACAGATTGGTCAAAGACCCAAAGTATGAAGTAATTTATTAATCATCAATATTACTCATACGCAGGTGGGCATTGCTATTCCAAAGGCAATTCGGTAAAGACCTTTAAATTAGACATTGATTGATTCGATAATTGTACAGATTGAAAATTATTTTCGATGCAACTAATTTAGATTTTGTTGAAGTTTTTGATTCGTTAATTAGAAATGTATTGATCTATAATTCAAATTACAAAAGAATTATTTAGTAGAGATACCTTGCTGATCAAAATAACACACATAAAAAAAAAAAACATACAGACGAATTGAGTACCTCCTTCTTTTGGGAAGTCAGTCAATAATAAAAACATCTGTTTTACATAACTATTAAGCTGAAAACACTTTTATAAAATTTAACATACTGTATTATTAAAAAAAAAACAGAAATTGTTTTACGAACGGGAACGTATAATTCCGGTAATTACCAAAAAAGTAGGTTAACAGATTAACACTCGAAAAATTCGTTCACCTTGAACTTTATGGTACTGACAATGAGAAAAACGATAATCTCCGTTCGGCAACCCTTCACTTTGTACGTAATGAATGAAGCGGAGATGACACCATTCCTAACAAAACGCAATTACAAACGACTGCTTGTGTTTAATAAAATAAACGATGCGTGGTGTACATAGCCTTCCTAATACAATGCAAACTTTATGCCACATTATTCTACAAAGGAATATATTTCTTACAAATAAATATCCTAGCACAGTCGATCTTTACAAACGTTCGTACTTGTAAACTGAAAGGCTATCTAAATTGACTCTAGAATATTATAAAAACTTTATTTGTGTATGCGTTGACACAAACTTTTTCCATTAATTAAAAAAGTTCGGTGACATATCCACGTAAATCAAACTATAAGGAAACCGGTAGTGGTCTTATCCTAAATTAGGTGTGATTACGCCTCAACAAACCAAGCTGGGCCAAGGCGGATTAGTACACACATCTTTGAAATCTTTGCAGATGTATTTTTTCTTTATACCAAGGCAACAGTAAGATATCCAATTGATGAATAACCAGACACAAGTAACCACAATCAGTTGTACAATATCAGCAATTGTATAATTATGGTCACTTGGTTTGACATAGTGATCCAATTGTAATTGCAGGGTGATATGGCGGAAGGTTTGTTGCAGCCGCGGCGCACTTCCGCGCATTGTGGCCTCAGAGCACACTTGCGACACACTTTGTTCCCACAACTGCACAACAAAGATATCGTAACATTAAACCGAGCCAAAGAAAAGCGTCACCGTGGAACTCTGTTTTTTAGATTTTTAAAAAGCTTTTAGCTATAATTGGAAAATTACTTTTTACGTAAAATCATTCATTATGGTGAAATTTCCGGGGATTTTGCAATTTTAAGGGACTGTCCAACCAAAATGTAAATTGTCTGATAACAATCGAACGTGTAAAATTTGTGATGGAAATATCGGATTTTGTTCCCTTATCTAACAGTGATGTCATTTTTAAGGTATTTGAGCCTCTATCAGCCAGTGGTGGGGCAGGCCCTAAGTTTAAAAATAAAAAGTAAGCCATGAATTGAAAGATCATCCCGATCATTTTATTTATCAGCAGGTTTGGATGGAGATAATAAAAAAAATCCACTTCGACATTTTATTTACAATATATTTATATTCTCTTTTTATTTTGTTTTACTTGATTTTTTCCACATCAGTTTACAATCAGACACTGACCACATAAACCATTCAAAGACAACACTCAAAACGATTTGAATACAAGACCTCACTTTTTAAGTAGACGGGAAACTACAATTACATTATGTATTAGTATAACGCCTTTGGCGGAAGGAGATCAACTGCGCAGTAATCTCATTAACAATATGGCTTAAGTAAATGTTAAAACTAAACTAAAATCTAGTCTAGAACATAATTCATATAAACCTATTGCACAGTAAACATACGAATAATTTAAACAAACTAAAAACATGAAATACACACAATATTAGTTGACCGAAGCTGAAGTCGAAGCTACGTAAAATACAGTCGCTAAGGAAGGGTTTTTTTATGTGATTTTATAATAATTTTTGTTACCGACTGTACTTAGAGCTAACTTCACACCGTTCAACTAAAGGATACAGGCCAGCTAACGCCTTACAGGACGACATTTAACAAAGTTACGGACATGCAAGATTTTCGCTACTATATTGAGATAATCAGCCAAGTATGTTTGTAACTTCATAATCATTATTAACAATCAAATATTAAAATAACTATAAAAAGTAGGCAAGTAAAAGTAATTTTTCAACAACTGCATGACTCATTCATCAGAAAAATAAAAAAGACCTATTAGTGTAGAATTCAACTGACATCGTGACGCCTTGGGACTAGCACGAAAATATGCGAGAAAGTATTCGTATCGAGAAATCTTGTGTGATATGTCGGTGTATCTTCCATTCGATAGACATAAATCTGATACAAATTATGTCAATGACGTTACAAATACTTTCTCGCAAATTTTCGTGCTAGGCCTCTAATAACAATACATCTGTTTTGTCAATGAGAATTAAAAACATATTATGTTAATACAAGTGTCTAGGTATTTAATTCTGTGGTTATACATATGTATTCATATATCGATGATTCCTACGTAAACTATCGTAAGCCACAATTTTGCTTTTTATATCTTGATAAATATTAATTTCTATTAGCTTATATTATTTAAGAACTATATGTATTATATATTATTATTGGGATATTAAAGAAGTGTAGATTTTGGATATCTATCGTAATTATGTTTGTTGTAATTAATAGTAATTGAATTTATAGTCTTACCTGGAATGTTCTTTGATAATAAGCTTTTTAATTTATGACAGATTTTATGATTTTTGATACTCTTTGATTGTTATATAGAATAGGTTGCTATGGTTATGTTGGTTTGTTAAGTCAGAACTTGAATTAATAAATATAATTAAGAAGTTATCAAATCGTTTCAATTCGCAACAATTGGTGTCAGGTGGGGGGTATGGCCACACAGCGATTATTGAACGATTTGGAAGTGGTGGAGCTGCGAAATGAATTGGAGGAAAGGGACTTGGACGCGATCGGTAAAAAAAACGAACTAAGACGGAAACTCAGGACTGCCTTAGAGGAGGAAGGTAAAGATCCAGACAGTTACTATTATGTAATTCCTCCGGCGATTGACAGAATTTTGATCGAAATATTGGTGGAGATGGAAGAATCATCTAAACGTTTCAACGAAAAACTAAGGAGATGGTGAAATTCAAAAAAGAACATTCCACGTAACAATAGTTTTGTCTTACAAAATTTGCGTTTCAAACATATTATAGTTTACATAGGAGCCATTTATATTCTTTTTAAATATAGACGGTGGCAATGATTAGAAGATACAACTTGGCTAATAAGTAAACCAGTAGCTCTTAAATACTAACAATTTACATTGAACATTTAATTGAAATTCTATATTAATCTTAAAAGTGAGGTCCGCAAGACAAAGATTGCAGCATATTTTATAAACGCACTATTTGTTTCAATAAAAGTTGTACTTAAACATTTTTGAAAGTGTTAAATATATAGAAATTGTTTTATTAAAAAGGATTCTTGTTTTAATTAGTGTTTACTAAAATTTAATTCACGCAAACACCCCAACAGTCAGTTTCTTTATACACTATTAAGTAATTTCAAGCACAAATAAGTAACAATCATCATGTTCCAAGGAAAAATATTTCTTAAATTATGGAAACAAATCAAACAGACTTTTAATAAAATCTGTAGTTTTACATATTAGTAACATATTGTAAGCTATTTTTACAAATTATATAAAGGTGCTACTGTTAAAACATTAAATATTTTTCTGAATTGTCAATGAAATCCTAAATTTGTTGACAAAATGGGAAATATACCATAATGTTAATAACATTTATATTGACAATTGTAGATATTTATACTTTTTAATACAGGTTTTTCAAATTTTTAATTTCATAAGAGATTAATTACTAAAAAAAACCTTCCATTTTCACAATGGAAATCCCCTCGCAAATGGACTGGTTTGTTTAGTTCTTTGTTTAATACAGAATTACAATATTTATTGTTTATTAAAAATACAAAATTCCCTAATTCGTTAGAATCTGACGGCTTTAATATAATTATAAATTCACAATAGCAAAACACGTTAAGATTAAAATATATTAGAAACTAAAAAATCGTTCGTTGTTTAGTACGGACATATTAGACATGGATGAAAATATTTTTGTGATTGTTTTGAATATTCTCAGATGTGATATTAAAATACAATAACATTTGTGATGAAACAGTATTAATATTAAATACGTATATTAAAATTTTCTCTTGTATATTTAACCCAAATTGAGATAAACAAAAATTTTATTTCATGCATCATGCACCTGATCGATTTTTTAAATTATTATAATTAAAATCTTTAAAATAAGCAGAACTATCTATTATAGTATAGAAGGAAGATAAATGTGATGCTATAATTCAAATTGTGATGATTAAAAGAAAAAAGTTCCTTACGTTATTGTGGTGCTACTGAGAAGAATAAAATTTCTTAATTCAATACATAATTAGTCTGTGGAAATAGCTTCTAGAAGCTTCTTCGGTGGGATTACTTGCTTGTGATGAACTTCTTACTACGTATGATAAAATGCATTCACATTGAAGAATCTCGGAAATCTCTTAGTTTAGTATACGCTGATTCAAACTTTATTGTTGCTCGGAATTTCACAGAAGCGTAAAATACAATTTTAGATAATGAGCGTCGCCAACCTTTGATTAAAGGATGAAGGGCACTATTATTTTTTTTACTCCGATAATAATACTTATCAACATGTAGCCCAATTATTTAATAAAAAAAGTCACCAGTTTTGAGTTACTTTATGAATTTTTCGCACTAATTTATGTACCTAATTGGCTTCATTCGCAATGAGTCTACTTCAAAACATTTACGCTCGCAGATAACTACGAGCAACTATAAAGTTTGAATCGTATAATAGTCACAAAGTGATGTATATAACTATGTTCTAATAGTATGAAGTTAGGGTACGTTTGCGTGAAACTACCGGAATATAGATATTTGAATAAGTTTTTAATCGTAAGGACTATACACTATTTATAATTGCAGTTTTTCTCTTTTTACAGAAAACATTATTTCTATGGGATTTAATTTGAAAATCAAAATAATCGATTATACACAGTGTGACGTCATCACTATCTTAGTCAAAGTAAAGATGAAAAGAATGTTCTAGACTGAATTTGTTTGTGATCGAGAGTTATCATGTTTATAAAGATCATATTTTATTTGTTCAAATGAAAGAGTTATTCCATCAAAAATATTAAATTCAATATCCTGTACTTCAATAAAATAATTAAAAGGAGTATCAATGAATCGTTTAAAAATTTTGTCTTTAGTATAACAAAATATTTTTATTTAATTTGAGATACTGAACAGTCTTAATTGAAAGATAATTATTACAAGAAATATATTCTGTCCAAAATTTAGTAATTAATGATAGCAGACATATTTGTTTCTTGTTCAAATATAATTTCATTTTAATTTTGGTTTATTGCCAAAAATTTTAATTTTTAAATACATTTCCGTTTACGTATATTATACACCGTAACTAAAATTTCAACACAGCAAGGAAAGAAATCAACCGCAATGTGTAATAAACCTTAATTAGAAAGAGACGCAAAGACAAAAATACAAAAGTGTGAGGGAGACTACTTGATCGGACATGAATAATATTACCAAAATATTGACCGCTTAATAATCACTTACAAATTTTAACGAAAATTTTCGTGAACGACTGTACTTATGAGATTATTTTTTTAAAATATTTCCATTTGTACATTTGAAAAACACTTCAATGTATCATTCCAAAAGCGGAATTAAATAAGACAAATTTGTTTCAAAGCTGACAGCATGTTTCTGGAACATTCCATAGCTCTAACGCACTGAAATATTGACGAAGTAAAGTGCATCTGTGCGTTGTGATTGCGGTGAATTATGGAACACAACGGAACACCATAGAACGCTGTGAAACATTCTAGATATCTTCGTATCACTGTGGGTCAGTGGGGAACATCAATATAGAACACTGTGTATCAATGTGGAACACTGTGTATCAATATAGAACACTGTGTATCAATGTGGAACACTGTGTATCAATATAGAACACTGTGTATCAATATGGAGCACTGTGTATCAATGTGGAACACTGTGTATCAATGTGGAACACTGTAGATTTGTGTGGAACACTGTAGATTAGTGTGGAACACTGTGTATCAATGTAGAACACTGTGGGTTAGTGTGGAACACTTTAGACGATTGCGGAACACATTCGGAAGAGTTCGGAGCTCACGTGAGGCGGCAAGAGGGCAGTCTGCCGCAAGAGGAGTGCCACCGCCTCTTGCATTGAGTGGACTCGCCGTCAGATAACTCCGCTGTCGACATCGTTCTTGACCCGTTGTCGCCATGCTCTGAAATTGATACAAAAACAATGTAAAAACAGTATTTTATTTCCGCATACATATACATGCACAAGGTATCTTTTGCCTGACTTCGTCTGCGCAAAATTTAATAAAATCTTAGCGAGTAGCCTATGTGTTCTAGATTATGTTTTACATTCGTGACAAATTTCATCGAGACAGTTTAAACCGATTTGGAGATACGCAGTAACAAACATCCATCCCAATTTTGACATTTATCACATTGGTAGTAGTAAGATTAAGTTAAAAAATATATATTTTATCAATAGACTATGAATCAACGAAACATAAGATAATATTCTCAGTTGGTTATGTGGTAGGATATAGGTTTAACTGTTTTATACAGAACATAGATGAAGAACAATCTTTTGAAATAGAACCCAAGCTATAACTATATGTCCAATGGTAGTCCATTGGACATAGTTATAGCTGCTATAGTTAGCATGTTACTTTATTTACTAACAAAAAATGAATATGACTCCCAATAAAATAAACTTTCATCCAAATAACTAGTCTATACTAATATTATAAAGAGGAAAACTTTGTTTGAATGTAATGAATAGGCTCAAAAACTACTAGGCCGATTTTAAAAATTCTTTCACCATTAGAAAGGTAATTTATCTGTGAGTAACATGGGCTTCATTTTTTATTGTTTTTTTATTTTCAAGTCAACGAAGTCGCGAGCAAAAGTTAGTCATATATAAAGATGGTACATTACAGACGTATGTTTGTACAATAATGCAGATATTTACATTTACCTCAATATCAAATGTCAACAGACAGATTAAATTGTGTTTACTTGTAGTCGTCACCGCTTCAAGTAGTTATGTCTATAGAGTGCGTTGTGAGGAAAATATCAGCTATAATTAACATTGTACCGAGATACGATTAGCGAGTAAGCAAATGCAAAATAAATAATAATTTAATAGCACAATTTATGATAAATACTAGCTTTCGCCCGCGACTCCGTCCGCGTGGAATGTTAAAAAACAAAAGTGAGTAGCTTATGTGTTCTTCCATACTATCCTCTACATCTACACCAAATTTCATCGAGATCCGTTCAGTCGTTTAGGCTACAAACTCTAACAAACATCCATCCATCCATACATCCATCTAAACTTTCACATTTATAATATTAGTATGAAGTATGAAGTATGATTGTAAATTGATCAAATGAACCTTATGTTATTTTGTAAAGTTAAATTGTTAGTATAACACATTTTATATTAATCTGCATTACCTACAAAGAAATAACTTTTTTTAGGATCACTTCTATTAAGACTGTTATTTTTATAACCGCTATTAGTTGTTTTACGCCGTTTACTTAACTTCTTTAATCAAAATATTCAAATTAGCAAACACTTTAGCAAAATTTTATACTAAAAAAAACTAAAATCGTATCAAATTAAACCAATCACAACGTTTTTTAGCTTTAACTACGTCGCATTCGTATAGCGATTTTATAATATTTAGTAAAGGAGTGTAATAATTCCGCATAATTAGTTTGGTAGCATAATTAGTAAATAATTCATTTGTATGAAATATTGAATTTAACGCTACCTAAACATAACCAATCCATGCAACAAACCTAACTGAGCGAGCAAATCCGGGTTCGCACTCGTCCCATAACTAGTATTTGCTCAGGCTCTGTAAATAAAATACATGTGTAATTCTTTAGAAGATAAACTTTTAAATTATAACTTTTTTATTATATTTTCATAGCCTTTAATATAGTTTGCATAGTAATAATTTGATCATCGACTTCCATAGAGTAGAACGTGAAAATAACCTTTCAGGTTTGTTTAAATAATTGTAAATCTCCCTAAATTTATACGATATACAGGGTGATTCTTAACGGACGGATCAACGGTTTTAAGGAGGTAGAGGACCTCAATAGCTATCATTTTAACGCAAAGTATGTTGCCCGATTTTCTATAGTTTTAAAGATATTTAATTTTTTGTAAAAAAATTGGCAAAATCAAATTTCCGACTTAAATTTGACCGTACGTATTATTTTAAAACGTAATAAACGTAAAAATAAAACTATAGAAAATCGGGCAACATACTCCACCTCAAATACCTCCACAAAACCGTTGATCCGTCCGTTAAGAATCACCCTGTATAAATATACAGGTTAGACATAAGCCAACACACACATAAGAGGTATGTATGGGTAAATTAGCGGCTGTTTATTATGAAACACAGTATCGTATTAATTACATGAACATGCGAATGAACCTGTTCAAGTTCCGCAATAGTCTATGATTTTGTTTGTAAACAATTACAAAACATTACAACGTAAGGTATTAATATGAATACATATAATCAAACAGAACATAATATTATTTAATTTAGAATATACAGAAATTTCCATCACCCATAATTTTAAAATCTAATATACTCATTTGATGAGTACAAACTCATATAGTATTGTATTCTTTCTCGAATAAAAGGATATCTACAGAAAAATCCCTCCTCCCACTCCTTGCTATACTAAAACAAAATAAACCAGATTTTTCTCGATCGATCTATCCAATAAATTTTTCCCTTTAGTCGCTTGATTATCTAGTATCTAGATCGATCGTTGCAACTAGAAACATCCTAGAAAACAAGAGTCAATTTATATGTATTCTAGCTTTCGCCCGCGACTGGACCGCGTGCAATTATAATACAAAAAAAGTAGCCTATGTGTTCTAGATAATCCTATACATATATGCTAAATTTTATCAAGATCCCTTCAGCCGTTTAAGCTACAAACATCCGTCCATCCATCTAAACTTTCACATTTATAATAGTAAGATGACCTACCGTGCCTGAGGTCCCTCTCGGTGAAGAACTCCTGTGCGGAGGCGTAGTGCCTCTCCACCAGGTAAGGTATGACGGTAGAGTTGTGATGCTCGTCGGAGCGCCGCGAGCGCGGGCTGACCAGCCGCTCGCCCGCCTCCAGCGCAGGCGTCGCTTGGATCCAACTGAAAGAAAATAAATATTGGAATCATATTCAATTTCACTAAAAAGTACCTAATAGTTTCCTATGAGTAAAACAAAACATGTATGGTCTTTTGTTCGAAGTCATACGACGTGACTTATAAGACCTCTTTGTTATAAAAGCAAGCGTGACCACCGTGGTTGACTAAGGCCTTGTCACCTTAGGGTAGGCTCCGAGACCCTCAGTAGGGACGTATAGTGAACTGGTGATGAATTTTCATATTTAGGGTCTTTCAGGGTTAAATATGTAAAAATCGTGTCATCTAAATTTAAAAGTAAACATGTCAATAGTCTAAATGGCCTACAAAGGTTCGATCGATTCTTTGAATTTCAATGTTTACCCGTTACACACTCAAAATTCAACTGGCAACTTGCGATTTACGCAATTCTTCAAAGGCTACGATTGACGCTCAAGGTAAATTGTCACAGTAAAAAATGTAATACAACAGTCAATTATCACGTTTTCTAATTCAAACAGTATTTTTCTCTAGTTGAAAGGAATAAAGAGAATAATAATTACGTTATAAATTTTTTTTTTCGCAAATATTTAAAATAATGACCAATGCAAAAAATCAATATCTTATTCTTTTTTTATATAATAAAAGGTGGCAAACGAGCAAGCGGCCACCTGAATCCTCCGAAATGGAAGGCGACCGCTGCCCATAGACATACGCAATTGCAGATGCGCTGTCTACCCTTAATTGAGGGAGGAGGAGACGCACATAAAGAGGACATTTCCCCTACCTATGCATCTCCTCCACCGTCAAATCCACTTTTCCTTCCCATCCTTTTAAAAAAAGGTGGTAAGGGAAAGGGCCTAAAATTGGGCCTCCATATTCACAATGTTATGTGGCTTGGGTAAATAGAAAAAAATATCTGACTATTTCTTAATTTCATAAAATATGACCTATTTCTAATGACAGGATTTAAGCGGCCCTAGTCATCAAAAATCAAATATATCTAAAACAATTTAAACTTTGTCGATAATTGTAAACATGATTTATAATCACACAATGTCGAAGTTGAAACAATACACAAAAGATAAGACGTACGCGAGACCTTCGCCATTTTATTCCTACTCAAGTAGCTGTTACGCACAAGAGCTATTTAAAACTGAAGCAATGATAACATTAAAATAAATTAGGTTAAGGTAAAACCCATTCTATTATAATAACACTAGCTTTCGCCGGCAATTCCGTCCGTAATTTAATAAAAAACGACTCTGCTCTACATCTATGCCAAATTTCATCGAGATACTTTCAGCTGTTTGCCTAAACAGAGCTAGAGCTAGCCTAGAGCTTGTAGCCTTACAAGCTCTAACAAACGTTCATCCATCGAAACTTTCGCATTTATAATATTAGTAAATCCACTTCGAATGTCATAAACATGAATTTAAAAAAGCACAGACATTAATGAGGTTTACAAGCCAAAATGCATATAAAATTAGCTTGTAGAAGTAGCAATAGCCACCGGTAGTATCAAAACAACTGGCACCTGGCTGACTTTTACCTAGTTTCCTTATTGGCACGCCCTTGATATTGGTAAAGATTTTGGCGAAGTTTCAGATAAATGAATCACAATATTTGCTTTCGATAAATACGTTTTGTATGATTCTAAACGAATTATTTGATCGATAAAAAATCGTTTAAAACTAAATAAGAGACAAAAAAGTAACAATACTAATTTACTTGAATGAATTTCTCAGAATTCATTCCGAATGGTAGTTCAACCTACAAACGGAAGGCGTCTTTGTGGTAGTTTAACTTTTTATTCAACGTACCTATAAAATAACAAATGATCTAGTAACTGTCTGCTAAACTGATGTTAAATGATCATAATCAATTTAATTTGTTAATGCTTCACTCAGGTACGTTAACTGGTGCCTAAGGGCCGATTCCTGAAACGATATTTAAACCTGTAACAGCGTCTTAAATGATAAGGCCATCCTTAAACTCCAAATTTTATTGACGCCTGTTAGATTGTAAGCTGCCCTTGTTCGTTATTTCTTTCAGTATTGTGTGTAGAGTCCTTAGTATTAAGGGACTACATAAATCATCGACAACTCTATGTGGTAGTAATTGTATTTGTTACTTTTACCAGAAACTCCATCCGCGCGGAAATAAAAAAACAAAAGTAAATAGACCATGTGTTCATCCAGACTGTTATACATCTACTAGCTGTTGCTCGCGACTTTACATGGGTGGCATTAAAAAATAATTAAAAACTTAGCCTATGTTACTCACAGATAAAGTACCTTTCTAACGGTGAAAGAATGTTTAAAATCGGCCCAGTAGTTTTTGAGTTATTTCAATACATACAAAAATACAAACCTTTCCTCTTTTTAATATTATAAGTAGAGAGTATAGATACCAAATTTCATCGACATCGGATAAGCTGTTTAGAATCATCATCAATCTAAACTTTCGCATTTATAATATTACTAAGATATTTCTTGTTTAAGGCTTTTATACTTACGCGTGTCGTCGTATCTGATGCACGTCGGGGCGCAGCTTGGGGTCGCGGCTGAGCATGTGTGTGAGCAGCGCGTGCAGCGCCGGCCCGAGGCAGCGCGGCGGCGGCGCGGGCTCCGCGCGACCGATCGCCTCCAGTAAACGGAACACGTTGTCGCCCTCGAAAGGGTACCGACCAGTCGTCATGTTGTATCTACACGATCATAAAAAGTGTCTATTCTATTTTTGATTTTTCGTCTATGGTTTTGATTTTTTTTAAATGCTGGAAAACAATGCCTGCCAGCATGTTATATGTTTTACAAGCAGTTGCTCGCGACTTGGTTGTTGCGGAATTTAGTTTAATTTAATTAGTTTTGGAAATACTTAGTAACGAAAACCTATCCATCTAATATTTCGCATCTTTAATAAGTATGAAGAATAATTAAAATCTCAGGCTAGCGATTAACATTTAGGGAAATATAGACAATCATGACTTTTGGTATCAAACACCATTATCTTAAAACTAGTCCAGTCTTTATGTATAACTTAAATACCTTGACCTAAAAGTAATAAAATTATAACAAATAAAATATTAGCAAAAACATTAAAATCAATGTTGTATTTAGGGCAACAGCCGCTATAAAATCTGTCCTTCAAGATATGACTCAGAAAATTACATATACAATTTTAAATGCAAAACACCTTTTGTGTATTTCCACACAAAGCAAACAAATCAATAGGGGACAATGTAACAAATAAATGTGAATAATTTACATACAAAAACTAAGTTTTCCATTATAGTCATACTAACAATGTAACCCCGCTGCTCCAAATGTCTACTTTGGTTCCAGAAAATGTCTCAGCACCGTTCGCAATCTCCGGAGGTTGAAATGCAGGGGATCCTTGGCCAGTGTAACATGTATCTTCTGGTGAAAACATGTCCAATGCCTGGAACAGAATTAAATATTGTACAATCAACATATTCAACAGCTTAGTTTATCTTAGTAAGTGGTGCAGACAGAACATTGTACAGTCAGCTGCATAAAAATGTATACTTTTACATTATAGATACACAAGGTGTATAGACTTCTGGTTTTAAAAATATGCATGCACTTAAGCATTAATAACTTATATATAAAGTTGGTTGCATATAGACAGACCTTAAAGATTCTGTAGCTTGATATACATACACATATTTATGCAGCTGACTGTACTCCGACATATGGCTTTTTGATACACAAATAACTTTAGGTAAAACCTAATAGTAGTTTCAATAATCCATTGACACCAATAAGCTATTGAAAACTTTCTACACATACATCCTACATCTTTGTCATCTAAAATAATAAATTGATGACAAGCTGCATAAAGATGCAACATTTTTCTAGGCCATTTAGCCTTTTATCTCTACCTAAGGATTATAATTGTTCATTGTGAATAATAATTATGAATCATACACTATCAAGTAAAGCCAGTATGTAAACACTCTTCTGCGGAAATTATGTACCTTAAGTAGATATAAATGGACTTTGACTTTATTTCTCTATATTAAAATAATCTACTGCTATTCCTGGAGTAAAAATTGATAAGTGTATACTACATAATAAAAATAAAGTATATATATACTAATATTATAAAGTGGAAACATTTGTATTTTTGTATGTATTGAAATAACTCAAAAACTACTGGGCCGATTTTAAAAATTCTTTCACTGTTAGAAAGGTTATCTGTGTGTAACATAGGCTTTATTTTTTAATTTCATGCAGATGAAGTTGCAAGCAACAGGTAGTATATTATAATTGAACAATGATGAGTGATAAAACTAATTATAATGAAATAGTAACATACCTCTGCAACACCAAAATCTGTGATTTTAAGTATTTGATTGAGAGTTAACAACAAATTGCCTGGCTTGATGTCCTTGTGGACTACACCTTGTCCATGGAGATATTCTAAACCATCAAGCAGCTGTGTGAAATAGTCATGAGCCTGCCGCTGTGGAAACTTTTTGCCAGGACTTGATTCCAACATGTCCTACAAAATTAATGGTTATTTAAACATAGTAGTCATATTAAAATTATATTTACTATACAACTTTTATTTCTTACCTGAAGCACTCCAACGCAGAATTCCATTACTAGATACATCTTCTGCTTTTCATCATTATACATTACATCGACTAGTTCTATCACATTTTTATGTCTAAGTATTCGCAGTAGCTGAATTTCCTTCTGCACATTTTGTTCACCATTTGGTATCCGTCGTAATTTCCTCTTTTTCAATATTTTAACTGCTCGTCTACATAAAGACTCTGAATCTAGCATTTCCTTCACTTTTCCATAAGAACCTTCGCCCAACACGTCACCCATTACATATTTTCCTACCATTTTACATTTTTTCTTTTTATTTCTGTATATTATGTCTGCACTATCGACTCTATGGAAAAATAGGTTATTTTGCTCTAAATTAATATCTAAGTCATCGATCTGATCGTCGTCGAGCCATGTCACCGAGTGAGGTTCTGGGCTACCGTCTAGAAGAAAATTATCATCACTTTCCAGTGGCATGATAATATTCGATTCTTCCACTTCCACGTTCTCTGCATCTGGAAGACTTTCACTACTACTGATTTGCCTGCACATTCTTGGATCCATTATCTATCAAAACAATACATTTGGAAAACTCTCCAATAAGTCTATATTCGCTACAAGGCCCACCGCTGTGATAAACTATGACAAATATAAAATTAATTTACACATTTCTCAAAATATATTTTTTCCATTCATGATGGAATAAAGATTTTTATAAAAATTATGCTTTTATTTGAAAAGATTGAAGGTAAATAAATTTATGAATCCATATGAATTGAAACATCGTAACGAGAGCACAGATATAACAAAGAACAAAGAAGAAGCACATAAGCTAAAATAATAACAGATAAAATGTTTTTCTTTGAAAACCAAAGAAAATGATTGTTTTAATGGACTTTTATTTTATATTAAAAGTGATTAACAAACAGGGTAATTAACATTTAGGTATTTATTGTAAAACAAAAGAATATGATAATATTGGACAAATAGAAAATATGGCAATTTTTTTTATTAGTATTGGCAACTTTAGCTGTCAGAAGCTCAAAAGTTCCCGCGTTATGACACCATAAGTCAGTGAATTTAAAATTATAAAATGGAGAATTATGAAAGTAAAATTGTGTAAATAAAATCCAAGAAGAAAGAAAATGGAACGGCTATTTCATTCCCCAGGTAAAACGATCATTCTTCTGAAATATTTTATAAATTGGAACGTTAGATTAGAACTAGATAAGAAAGACAACATTGGCATTTGTGTATAAATATAATATTTAACTGCATGAATGAAAAGCGGTAAAATGGTGATTTTAAAGTTAAGTTAAAAACGCCTTTAATTAAATTCATCGTACATAAGAGTAATTAGCCTTTTATTATTATAATAGCTACGTTTGTTTTAATTATTATGATCTCTGCGAATGAAATAGGTAAAGGTACGAATTAATTATGGAGGTACGGATAGGACTGGGGTGGGAGGATGGGGTACATGATGCCAAATATCACGTATTTACTGGGAAAAACGGTATAATATTACTTATATTTACGGGATGAGCCTTTTTTGATCTTGGCTCACAAGCGTGTAAAGTTCTATGATACACAGTAGTGTTATTTATTTTTTATATATGTACATGTTTTATATATCAATTTATCAGTATAATTTAATTAATCGAATGAAAATAATCTTATCTTACTTCTTACTAATATTATAAATGCGAAAGTTTAGACGGATGGATGGATGGATAGATGTTTGTTAGAGTTTTTAGCCTAAACGGCTGAAGGGTTCTCGATGAAATTTGGCATAGATTTAGAGGATAGTCTGGAAGAACACATAGGCTACTTGCTTTTGTTTTTTTATTCCACGCGGACGGAGTCGCGGGCGAAAGCTAGTATAATAATAAAATCCAAATCGAGAAAAGCTTTTATTTTAATAACAAATGATAAATTTTATAAAATGGAAAATATATTGCAAACAGTTATTTTCTGTAGGTTTTGTTCATCTCTTTCTTGAGTAACGCTAGACGTGTGAGACAAGCGTCCCTCCACGCGCGGCGTTCTTGCAGCTTGTCGATTGGAACCATCGCATTCAACTGGTTACAAATAGAATCTGCGGCTTTGCTTTGCGTCATCTTTGGTATATCACCCATCGTTGTACTCACTTTATAAATGGTATCGCCATATCTGTGGAAATAAATATAGGTATTTAAATTAGTTGGGGAATCTGACGAGTGCGTTGTGTACTACTAAAAAAATTAGATCACTGACTTTGACATTTAGAGTAGCTAATACCATATGAATTTAAGTTCTAACCCTTTGATATTATTACCTTTCAATGTAGCTCTTCATTCCTTCAGCATTTAAATGTGCTGTTTCAAGGGATCCAAGGAAAGCGTAACGCATGCCGAGACCTTCTGAGATGACTTTATCGACGTCTTGCACATCAACGATTCCACCCTCTACTAATCGCCACACTTCGTTTAAAATTGTGTATCTGAAACACGAGTAAAAATGTTCAATTCAATTCAATCAAATCAATTGTTATAGAACACAGACCGTAAAGGAAGCCCAATACTGTGTAATCCAAAAAATGTCCTTAAAGTACTTACTGGATGCGATTAAGGACGAAGCCTTCAAGTTCTCTGGACAGTGAGACAGGCTCTTGGCCAATCTCGATCATTATTTCCCTAGTCTTTTTCGCTACCTCAGGTTTAGTCCAAGGGGCGGGTACAATTTCAACTAAAGGCACGTAGTACGGCGGATTGACTGGATGCGACACGATGACCTATCAAAATATTTTATGAATAAACATAAAATTTAGCAACCCAATATTGCGTAGATTTCTACTTCTACGTAATATTTTTAACCACTATTATTGCGTTGGCCGTATTTGTCTAAAATCTCTGTTTAACACAATATTAATTACTCGTTTATTTTTGATAATCTTTACAAAAAAGGCTTCTTGGAGATTACTTATATATCAGTGTGATGAATTCAAATTTACCTGTGCTTTATGTTTTAATCCTTCGGAAAACAAAGAGGGAACAGTGGTACTGGTAGAACTTGATAGAATTGTTTTATCATCCACCACTTTGTCCAAGTTTTGGAATACCTTCTTTTTCAAATCTAAGCTCTCTGGTACACATTCTTGAACGAATATGGCGTCTTTGACGGCAGTTGCTAAATCTGTCGATCCTGGAAAAGGTGAACATAAAATTAACATGATGAACTTAAGTTTATTCTTATTATTGTTTTTGAGAAAGTTCAGAAATGTTTAGGACAATCATGCATGATGTACAAAGTTCTGTATCTATACTTCTATACTTCTATCTATACTATATACTATATTATAATAAAGCGTTAACACACACTCCTTTGTTGCCTAAAATCTCAGCAATTACAGCATATTTTGAATAATTCTTTTTTTAATAAAAAGCACTACACTTATGTCATGCTTTAGGCTATATATTTTCACGCCATTAAACTTAGGGAGTAAATATTTTGGATAAAAACTCTAATGTGGGAAAGAGACCACAAGTTGCTGCCAACATCAAGGAATCAAGGTTGCCATGGTTTGACATCATGTCATGTCATTTTGACATTTGCAATTGATAATTTGACAAATGTAAACAATAAAATGATTTTTTTATAATTTCATGCGGATGAAGTCGCATGGGAACAGCTAGTTATACATATTTTGTCTGTCATATGTACACGTCGCAATAAACCTATATAAATATCTACATAACACTTGCCCCTTCTAACGAGATTTTTATCGGAAACACTTATTGCGTGCACATGTATTGGCTTACTCTGATTACACTACGTAAACATTTCCTACTATGTGATAATAAATGGAAAAGTTTAGAAATCTCCGCATTCAATATCTATATTAATATTATAAAGAGGAAAGATTTGTATTTTTGTATGTATTGAAATAACCCAAAAAGCGGCCGATTTCTGAAGCTACGTTATCAGTGAGAAACATAGGCTCCGTTTTATAATTTAACGCGGACGAAGTCGCGAGCAACAGCTAGTATGTTATAAAGTTACTAGTGCAATTAAATAATTCATAGAAAATCTACAAATATTATGCTTTCGTAAATTTTATATTTTAGTCATTTAAATATTTGAAATCACGTCATTAATCTTATTACTAACTAGCTTTCGCCCGCGACTCCGTCCGCGTGAAATTAAAAAATAATATAAAACATAGCCTATGTTACTCACTGACAACTGGCATTTTAATGGTGAAAGAATTTTTGAAATCAGCCCAGTAGTTTTTGAGTTATTTCAATACATACAAAAATACAAATCTTTCCTCTTTATAATATTAGTATAGATGGGTTCGATAACCTTTTAAAAATTAAGTTAAACAGAAAGACACTAACTACAACACATGATTAACTCTGTTCGATTTAGATTTTTTTTTGTATTTCCCTAAAAATAGATCACAACGAACCTGTAATACATTTGAATTGTTGTTCTGCATTCAGTGTACCACGCAGAAGACCGTCTTTTTCCAAAGTTTTTAGTTGCACTTCAATGTCTTTGAGGGCGTCTGTGACTTGCTGTGGTACGATATCAAACACGGTTACTTGGTAGCCCACGGAAGCGAATAGCATCGCCCATGACCTTCCAATCAGACCACTGAAAAATATAAAAGATTATTAAAGCATTATATCGTTTTACAATACAGGGACATCCTTTAAGATGCAAGTTATAAATATATTTTTTAGATTTAATCATACTATAATAATATTATAAATGCGAAAGTTTAGATGGATGGATGTTTGTTAGAGTTCGTAGCCGAAACGGCTGAACGGATTTTAATTAAATTTTCTATAGATGTAGAGGATAATCTGGAAGAACACATAGACTACTCAATTATTTGTTTTAATTCCACGCGGACGGAGTCGCGGGCGTAAACTAATATCTATATAATCATTATTTAGATATTAAGTTTGTTTCGTTACATAATTTTTTGAAGTCATTGGCCAAGGTCAAGATCTTGAAGACCTATTCGAAGTCTATATGTTTGTACAAATGTATGATGTTTGTTATTAGCCTTTCGACCTTAGATAATTTTATCAAACAACATAAAATTTGCTTTTTAAAGTATAGTACTTGAGATGCTCATGAGAAAATTACATAACTCCGGGTCAACGTAACCACTAACTTTATATAACTGTTTCATAAAGGAAATTACAGTACCGTGAATGAAATGGGGTTAAACGGGTGATCCTTGATGACTCGAAAGTATCTTTATCTCGGATTATTTATAAGATTTTGTCGTACAATGATGTAAAATGTAAATATTTCTGTATAATTTACATATAGGGACTTATCGACTGATAAAATTATGAGAACTCTGTATTTTTGCCATGCCGAGATTACATTACTTATTAGAACATTTGAAAGAACAAAATACTTATACGATACAAAATATTTTAAGATAGCAGGCGTCGTGCCTATGAAACATTGAGGTAAAGGCCATAGTATCATTGGAATGCTAAATATTCATTTTTAGTTGTAAGATACAATTTAATAACCGAGACAATTTGATTCCACACCGATTATAAAAGTTAGCTAACCATTATAAAGATGTTTAGTTTGTATACAAACAATTTTACAAAAAAATACTGGGTTACAAACGAATGAAGCGATCTTTGAAATCCTCATTGTTGGCCTAGTTCTAGCACTAACGGCGTTTGGTCGATAATGATGACAAAACATTAAAAAGTAGACGACTGTATAGTTTTAACATTATTTACAAACACGTTTAACGTTTATGTTAATTTTCTTTGCGCGGTAGTAAATATTTATGATCCAATTTGCTTATCCATATTTAAAAGATAACTAAATTTTAAACATCTACACTAACTTATTACAATAGCTCTAGGTTCTTTCTTATTTAGCTGTTAGGTATTTATCAACTTGAATGAAGAAATTGACAATGAAAAGAAAACCTACAAAAAAATGATAAAGAAATAAGTAGTTATAGTAAATGGAAGTGAAACAGAATAAGGAATTTGTTGCTTTATAGTAAAAGAAAAAAGGACTAACCTGCCCACAATTCCGACTTTTTCCTTCTTCGTCGACATATTGAATACGTGCACTGTCTGGAGACCTAGGGCCGAATGAATGTGACTTCGTCGCGCGCGCCTTAATAACACCGAAGCCAATCGTTATTATCTCCCTCGGTACACACGGCTCATTTTTAAAAACAATACACAATATTGTTATTTTAAATAATCACTATTAAATAAATCGTTAAGTAATGTAGTTAAATATATTTACTTCGTTCGTATTTTAGACAATATTTTTGAAGACATTGTATTTATGCTGAAGTTTAATTTTTATATGCTGTTTGTGTATTAAAGTACAGGTACATACGTTACCTAAATTAAAACGGGTAAACTTATCGTTGCTTTTTTTGGACTTCACCTCTACTCTCCTACAAAAAATGTATGCCTGTTAAGTGAGGTTCGTAATAAAAACTCGGACAGCTAATCATTTTTTTTAAATCCTGGCCCCTTCCACACAATATAACTATCCCAAGTTAATGCTTTTATAAGTTCTTATCACTTACTTAGTGAATATCTCAGTAGTAAAATAGTTGGACACAATAAGTAAGCCGTCATTGCGCCTACGTCTTTTCCTTTGGACTTTGCAAAGACTGAGGTGGCTAAGAGTGCGGAGTCTCCATGAACAGAAATAAAACACAAGTTTAAGTTAATATCACAATCGGTTTTTACGTTTGTTAATTTTTATTTATTTTCATAACTTATCTTACAAAATGAATGCAACTTAATAGAAAATTCATTTTAACAGTACAAATAATGTAAAAAAAATTGCACATATATATTTTTATGTTATTATGTAATTTTAAGATAACGATTTACTTTTCTTATCTCTGTACAAGTAATGAGACAAATTTAAATTGGTATAATACAATATTTTCAACCAATACAAAATGTATTTGCAGGTTTGACATAAATGTTCTCGAATTATGATAAACCAAATTACATAATAACTATAAATGCGTCAATGTTTTCCGTACAATTTATAAAATAAACCCATGTTTGATCTCAAATTGACATCAAAATAATTAGTGTCTAAGTAGCATATTTTTTATTCATGTAATATTATAAAAATTAAATATTTGAATATTGAATCCTTTTATATTGAATTCCGATAGTTTTCATCGAGCGTTGATTTTATACATTTAAAAAACTGTTTTTTAGAACATAGCATTTTTCACATAGAAGGCTATATTAATAAGGTATTTGTGAACTAGTTGAATAAATTGCAATACTAGATAATAAAAGACCCATAATAACATTGTGATAAGAGATCGTAAATTGTAAGTTTGCACGTGGCCTGGTCATATTCACACAATGCTGCTTAACAATGGTTTTAATCAATCCTTAATCCAATGGAATCGTAATCTAGATTTAATATAGCATGGTTTAAGCTATGTGCAAATACATGAACACTACAATGAAAAGAGAGTAACTATTACATTATTAACAAGATATAATTAAACATTAACATGTCCGAAAGTCTTAATCTAAATATTAAACGTCTTAAAAACTAATTTGCATGATGTACTTAAAATAGCGTCGTAGTAGTACTATAGCGTCGAACTTTAGTCAAAGCATAATTTAAGTACTAACTTGATATTGGACGGTAACATTTAAATCCGTGGATATAACAACCTTTTTTGTTTTATTAATATTATGCTTCGCATGCAGTGCCTTTAATAGCTTCGGATGTACTTATGCTGAATATTCTATAGTTCCCTTGGTTTGGATCAAGTGTTTTGTAAAGGAAACGAGGCAATTTGTCACTCAGAACCCACATTGTGCCTTCGTCGTCGACCTGAAAATAATAATGTTAATACATTTCGAGTTTTCTAACAAATTTAACAAGAACAAATAGAAAAATGGGAACTTGAAGGTCATGGTGCAACACGCTTATAATGCCCTTAATTTTAAGGGAGTTATTCGCATACGTACTATCCGTTCAGAATAACATAAGACTTGCGTCCGAGGACGTAATTTTCCACTCCTTTATTCCACAGTAGACTCGTCTCTTGTTTTGTAATACAATTTAGGAAAATACTTGTTCAGTCTCACCTTAAGGTCATTAGGGAACTCAAATAGTTCTGGATCACTGAAGAGCAATGGGTTGTTCTCCGGTGTGTACGGTTTGTTTGAATTCCAACAACCAACGCCGTCGCGATTGACCTAGAAGTTACAAAAGTTATACATAATTTTCATAATAACTGTTAATATAGTGAAGTAACTGACTTGATGTTATCGATTTTATATCCAAAGGCGCTTAAGATTGGAATATTTTCTAAGACCAGCTATTATTAAACCATTTTAGATTAATACTTTTAAGTCAAAGTCACACAAATCTAAGATTCTATTTTCTAACGTCATTCAGCATACGAATATCTAGCCATTTTTTATGCGACAGTTACTATAGCAAAAAATAAACTCGGTTATCAATATTCGAAACTTAGCAACATATGCAAAAGCAATTGAAATACCAGGAAGAATAATATTAGCCTCTGTAATAATATTAACTATGTATGATACAACAAGACTAATTTAAATAATTCAGCTTCAAAGTTCTAAAATTAATAAAAGTGAGGTCGAGTTTGAACATTTAATATTACATACGTAAATCATAAATGTAATATATTTACTATGCAATTTATTAAACTTGTAGAACTTATGTAAATTTTATTCCACAAGGTCTTATAAGTTTCATATTGACATTATAAAATAAATTGCATGTACACAATTGCATGCACGGCTTCTAAAAACATGATACCAAATATCACTAAAATTTTATATTCGATTCCTTTCACTATAAAAAATCTTTTGGTTAGTAATTACGAAAGCTTTACTCACCTGAGTATAGAATAGTACGTGATTCTTCTCGTCGTAGAAACTAGCGGACGCCTGAGTCCTTTCCCCTCTGTCACCTAATAACTGTAACCAAAAATATTAACCTCTAAAACCGGAACCCTTTAACTACTAGCCATAAAAAAACAGACACATAGTAACATTACATTTAATTTTGCTTCTGGTTATGTGCCTTGCACAACGAGTCATGGGCGTGTTCTTAAATTTAGTTCATAAAAACTTATTACCGCTCTAGAATAATTTTGCCAAAAATTATCATAACTTAATTCGTAACATGCATCAATAGACAGATACAATCTGGTTACCATTATTACATAAGTACATTGGATAAGTTTTATATATACACGTTTTGTTGCGTAGCCGGTAATAAAGTTTATGTTATGAATCATTGTTTGAATTGTTGATCAATAGTTGACATAACTTGATCACCTTCGTGAGTGCACAGAAGTTCAAAAGTTTTTGCCATACAATGTTGTAAGCGGAAATTATTCGAACAACGCAGGTAGGTAAGACCTGACCTAAGAGATTTTTTTGTATGTAAAGTGATAAAAAAGGCTCTATTCTTCTGAATATATTAATATAGAAATACCGCTGTTTGAGCTTGTTATGAATTGGGCCTGAATTTTAGCAAGAAATTCTTTTTTACAATTCCTCCTTGTTCCCCAGATCGACAAGCTACGAGTAAAGAATAAAGTAATTACATCTGTTAGTATGTAGGCATAAATTCTTCTCATATCTAATTTAACAGAATTTTTAGCTGAAATTTCCCATATCCATGCAGGCAGGACTATCCATGTTGATAATCTATAGGTAACGATGTAATCGTCTCGCGACTCCAGGTATAAAGGTAATGAGGCCAGGAAAACAATAGCTTGCACAATCGCTCACATATCCTTATTTCAATTGAAATCTCGTAATAAAATACTCATTGTTTGAGATTGAAAACAATAAACAAATATCCTACCATCGGACTAAGAAAAAAGGACAAAATATTATGTCGTGGTATCAACTTACTTTTATTATATAAAAAAAGCTTAAATATTGTGCCATTATAAAGAAGTATCGGTAATTTTACTGAATATTTTAATCTCGTGTTATTAAATATTTCCAAGAATATTCTAGAATGAAGTGTTAACCTTTTCATACAAACCTTGAAGTCATTGAATGCTTCTGACTTGTTGATGTGGGTGTAGTTGCGCAGGAGCTCGGTTGACACGCAGAACTCCTTAGTACTGGAGAAGGCATGGAAGAACATGGTGCGATATCTGAAAGCAATTCATTACGGTGTTGCACTAGATATGTATAAGCACTGCCGAATCGAGTGAAAAACTCTTCCAAAAACCAGAGAAAAAATGTTTTAACATGTCTTTCGGCAGTTGAAGCTAAAAATGAAGCGATGCCAGACAAGTACTTGAATATAAATTGAAAGTAAACGAATAAAGTTTCAATTATCTGCATGTTGAATGCCAAAACAATGCAATATAATACATTTGGATAGTCTTCGGCCTCGTCTTCAGAAAACTAATTTCATTTTCGGGTCAATGTCACTGTTACTCTTATTTCTGAATAGGTACCTTGTTTTAAAATAATTCTCGAAACCAATTAAAAGTAAACTACTATACATTGTTATGTAATTAAAAGCAATAACTCTAAAGGTCACTAACGGTTCCTCAAGATGTCATTTGTAAACACCTATTGGTGGTCAGATCGATACCGTAAACTATTTGTATTCGTTGTTTATAGAACGTAACCCGGTTGTACTATTCAATATGCACAAAACAAACCAAGGTTTGTACGTGACTCACCCGTTCTCTCTAGGTTCAGACAACGCTAGGCCGAACACTCCGTCTGTCCAATGGAACTCGATGCCTCCAACACTGTAAGAGCCAGCTAACGGCTCGAAGTGGAAGTAGTGATGAGCCACACGCCATGAGTCGTCTTGTTTCAAGCTGTACACAACCACACCGTAGCCTCCCAAATCAGGGACGTACGCAAATGCGTTGTCGCAGCTGTCTTTGTCTACATCTACTACCTAAAAGATGTTTCAATTAAAAGCACTTTTGTAACTTAAACAATCGAGTAAGTAAAAATATAGAACTCTATTTCATTTAATCTAACATAACTAAAGCTTTCTAAACCTAATACAATGTATTTTTAAACTTTCAACTACTTACGACATTAGCAAAGAATGAGTCTTCCTTCATGTCTTTAACTTTGAAGAAATATCTATGAAGAAGTTGGTCTGTGTTCAAGTCGAAAATAACCAAAGATGGACCTGCTACCTGGTTTCCTATTCCTGCGAACAAATACACATAAGTAAGTACTGATATTGCAAATAATGCAATGAAATCGTGTGGAATCTGTGGGATACTCTTTAGTTGATACACTTTAGTCGAAGTAAAGACTAAGAACATAAACATTCAATTCATTAAATTGTTTTTAGGCTTCAATTAAATGGTATAAGTGCAGACGGATACTATATTTCTACGAACAGACAAGGACGTTGCTAAACACCTCATTTATTTTTTGCGATCTTAAATTGAAATATCTTCCACCTATCAAATATTTATTGCTCAATCATACAACATTTAGCGCAAAATTGCCAATTACGACTTTACCAATTATGGAACAAAAAGATGACATGATTTAACAGCTATTTATTTAGACTGCCTTATCAGTTTCATCAGGTGGGATCATGGTCAAGCTCTAGCTTAACGAACATAAAAAAAACATTGCATCAACCTTAATCTAATACGTGCCGAGCTAAGGTATGAAAAAGCTAAATATTTTATCTACTTACCGTAAATATCAGCCAATCCGGAGTCCATTACCCAGAGCCTGTCACAAGGATCAACAAATACTCTGAAGACGGAAATAATGGAACTATTTGATGGCAATTCTGTCGCATTATCTGGTACCAGGTTGTCTTTCAATGACGGATATGCCTTCAATGGCTGGTCCGACGGTCCGTCCAAATCGACATAATTCAGAGATGAAGCCACACCGGCCTTCCATCTGGGGACTGTGACAAATAACTTGTTTTTCCAACGACCCAAACCCAGAGGTAGGTTATTTGCGGGTAGGAATTGTTTTTCCGTTATAGCTTTTTCTCTTTGGGCTGGTGATTCCCAGACGTAGTCGACTACTTTCCATTCGAAACGCAGCTTTGGCGTCGCTGCTTGACAAGCGGACAGAGCCGCGAACACGAGGGCGATAGATACTGCCCGCATCGTGATATCTGAAACGATTTTAGTCGTAAATATTTTATTGTTACTCATACACCTTCATACGGTGAATATATTGTAGTGATCACCGAAAGACGAAAATTAAGAAACACTTTTTACTCCATGATTTGTCTCTAACCTAGGCAATATTTTAAGCTGAACTTACCATAACTTGAATGCATTATACATACATTGTTCTTAAAATTAATTGCATCCTATGCAAACTTCAATAAATCCTCTTATGTCGTAACTAAGCGGTATTGTGGGACAGTTAGCTCGGAACTATAATGAACGCTCACGTTTTTGTGGGTGATCTTGTTATTGGGTAACGAGATGATGAACCTGTCTTATCTGCAGATCTAGACACGTCTCATGCGTTCCGATTGCTGGGAACTGTGACACGTTACATAAGAACAACTAACAAGCTCCAACTAACAATGGAGTTGTTGCTTTTATTCATTAATTAATTTCTTGTCTCATGACATGATTTGTTATAATACTTTTTCATTTTAATATAGAAACGCACGCTAACATCGTTTACTAAAACTGTTTACTAAAGCAAAATATATTTTTTTATTGTCACGAAAAACTTATTATTATTTTTTTAATATTCTTAGGATAAGTTAAGTAACATAACTTTTAACCTATTGCATTATAAGCTTTTGAGTGTATGCTAGGATCGTTCACAACAATAGTCTAATGACCAAATGCACTTCACTGTGCATCGCAATCTAAACGTTGTACTAATTAAACTGTAGGCGCTAATGTTATGCTAATTATTGCAATGATACAACCTATTAATCAAGTGAACTCTGATAGAAATCCATTGTCTTATAACGGTGTATGGACTGTACATAAAAATGTCACCACATCTTTTTATGGCGACCGAGACTTCATCTTGGAAGTACCGTTGCAGTGACAAAAAAGGCGTTATATTCCTGTTTCCGTTGGGAAAACCAAACGAGCACAATCAACGGAAGTTGAATTGTGAAGTTACACGCAAAAATGATATCACAGGTTTTAAGGCTGACAATGCAAAACTAATTGGTTTTTTAATTCTTTTCACGTCATAGCATGTCTATTTGAGTCGCCTAAGTAAATTTCAAGATATCAAGTTAGTTAATAATGAAAGTAGGGACATTGTTACTTCCGCATTGCAATAAATAATTCTAACAATATGGTAAAAAACATTAATGTAAATCGGTTTACTTTTAAGCAACATAAGAAGTAACCCAACGTAACATCATAATTTTGAAAATAGTATTTACGTTAATCACCTCACAAGCTCGACTATTAATCTAGGTACTGCATTCTGTGAGAATTCCAATTATTTCTTATCAGGAAGTATACATAAACTAGTCTTCCGATATAAAGGTCCTTTAGGCTTGAGAGATAGAAGAGAATGTAGCAATTCACGGCTGACGGCCGTCAAGGCCTGCCGGCGAGCGGTGGCCACTAATGAATTCAAATGACCACAACAACTATTTAACGTCTAACACACTTAGGAAGCTGGGTACGTAATATAAAACTAAAGTAATTGAAATATAAAATTTTAATATTAGTTACATCATACTTTTCTACAATTTTTTATCCAACTTATCTATCTAGATGTATCATTTTACCTAAAGATATTGTAGTAAACGTAAATATTAATAAATGTGAATTGCCTTTGGCACTTAAGTTTTTTGAGTGTAATTAAAATATAGTCACAGTTAGCATACACCTGCAAAACTCGAAAAATAATTGACGGTCAATTTCCTTATTCCACTTGATTTGAAAAGTAGAATAACTTACATCGCTGTATTATTGCAACAAAAGCACTCATACGACTTTTACATTCTTTCACTAAACAATTTATTTTATCAAAACCATTTAAAAAAAATCGTAAACAAAATCAAATTATTTCACATTCGTTCAACTTACGTGTGAGACGAGGTCGAACGGCAACCGACTGCACGGGACCGCGGTCACAGACTAAGCAAATCTCGGTGTCACCACTGTTTATATATTGGCCTTAAATTCGCTATACAATACGCATTGTACCTTTGAAAATTAGATGACATCCAATTGAATTCAGTCTCAGAAATTCACATGGAATTCAATCCGAACTTAATACTATTATTTAACTGAATTTCAACAAACAGCAAGGTTTTGATTAGTTATTGTCTTATTATTAGTATGTTAGTCAATGTGTGGTATATCATAGGAAAAGACTTGGTTATCCTGGTAACTAGTTTAAATAAAACTCAGTGTAGCTGATAGTACGTCTTTTAAACACAGCATTTACCAGAGAACCTGAAACCGATTTTCATCTGATGTTCCCTAAAAAGTAAAACTAAACAACAAAGAATATTTAACAACATACATGGTTATCAAATATAGCAGTAAAAGATTTATGGAGTATCCTTTACCCGGATTTAAAATAATTACAGCATCAGGTGATATTCTACACTAGCTAATACAAAACGTTATCTCGACCAAAAAATTGTAAACAGTTAACATGATGGATATTATTATTTTACGGGTGACTGACCACAACAACGTATCTATTATTACTGTGTCAAGTTTAAAATTGTCTATTACGTGGAGCGCAACGGTGCAAATTCGGCTCGGTTTATTCAAGGCTGGAACTAGCGACGCATCCGTTTTTCATTCATTCCAACCAATTGCTTGTCCATCAGCATTTGATTGCGTATGTGCAAAGTTTAATGCGTTTCGAAACCAATGTGTAAAACACGTGACGATTCGGTATTGCTAAATCCATGTTAACTGTTACTTTACTGTAAAAACATAAAATAACTTACAATGGAACTAAAATTTTCTGCAATTTCTTTGGAGATTAAAAAGTATAAAATAAAACGGTAAATACTTAATATTATATTCAAAAGTGTCACTTTTTAACAAAATATTGCTGCTCACTGTAACATATAGCGTAATTTACACCTTTAAGCTATAACTATAACAACATGTTTATTTTCTGGTTCCGAAAGTTTATAAAAAAAAAAACACCAACAAGATAATCCGACAAATGCGCAGAAGCATAAAATATATTTAATAATATAAAAAGATTGCAAGCTGATGCATCAACGGCATTTTGGATTGTCACCGAATGACGTCAATTGCGGTGAAAACATTAGCAATTCTGAAACAATTCTGCAAGACTCTACCTTGATTTAGAACAAGTACCGTTTCCTTATCCATATTAATGACAAGTTTGACCACATGCAAAAATATTAGAAAAGAATAAAATGTATTTAAAATAAAAAAAATGTTATTTCCATCGGCGACTGCGTTTTGTATATGCTGAATACCAATTGTTGATAATCACGGCGACTGCTTGTAGCTGTTGATAATGACACCTTGAAGAAATCCCTATGTGTTTGCTACTGAATAATCTTACTTAATCATTATTATCTTACTAATATTATAAATGCGAAAGTTTAGATGGATGGATGGATGTTTGTTAGAGTTTGTAGCCTAAACGGCTGAACGGATCGTGATGAAATTTGGCATAGACCTAGAGTATAGTCTGGAAGAACACATAAGATACTTGCTTTTGTGTTTTTACTTCCACACGAACGGAGTCGCGGGCGAAAGCTAGTAACTTTATTACATACATACCTGTAATTGTATTCTATCACTGGCTTCAAGTATTTTAAAGCTCTCGGTTGAAAAGTACAGTGAACCTTACCATGGTCATTACAATTTGTGGTTTTATTATTTAAATAATCTTTTCATTTTATATTAATACAATATGCATTAGTCTATATTTAGATGACCTTACATATTAATTAGACATATAAATAAACGAAGCGTGATCGGTCAAAGTAACGGAAGATTGTTAATCGTAGAATATCCTGCTTCTGGTTTTTATCATTTAAGAGGTAGTAAGACCTTTTATTTATAAAAACATTAGCTTTTCCTCGCAACTCCGTCTGTGTAGCATTAAAAAATAAATAAAAGTATGTAGCTTATATGTTCTTCCAGACTAACCTACATCTGTGCCAATACTCATCGAGATCCGTTCAGCAATTTAGGCTACAGACTCTATCAAACATTCATCCCCGCATCTAAACTTTCGCGTTCATAATATTAGTAACAAGTAAAATGTGATTTGTCAAGTCTCGCACTATTTTAACATCTAATAATACCACGGCTCGATTTAAGGATTTGAAGGGATCATCTCGTATCGATTTAGATTTAATTTTTTGAATCTATTATTTCAGTTTTTTAACTCTATAAAGTGATATAAAACATAAATCATATCAATAGTAACAATGTATCTGAAACAAATACAAAATTCAGACCATTATAAACTCCGGAATTTTCCATAAGGAAAGTAAACGACAAGTAAGGAAGTCAAAATGCATCTTCGAAGCCCCAAGCTCTGCCTGTGAATATAAATTATAAACCAAACCAAACGAGTTATATTATGAAGATCATGAATGAAGAATAATAAGAAGTTACAAGTTGTGTACGTTTTTTATGTTAAAATATTAGCACAATTTTTGTTAATTTACTAATATTTCCTATATCGTGCCAACGTCTGACTTGTGCTAGGATATTTCTTACGATAATAGTTTTAATAAAACAAAGAATCTACTACATCGTAGTTTTTTAACATGGATCCAAGTATTAAAGTTTCCTAATGGGACCAGATTTTGATGGGTAAATGAGGAAAAGAAAATACAATATTTCTTTATAGCATGTGTAAATAAAAGCCAGTTTGCCTCACTCAATACGTTAAAATAACCTGTTCTATTGGAAAAACCATCAGCTTATTCATTCTGTAAAAACAGATATAAGTAGAAATTAGACAGGTTCTTGAATTAAAAATACAGTCCATAGTGTCCTGTACTGTAGATTTATTATACTATACATATATGAGTCCCTTAGTGACTCAAACAACTTTTTGTATGGCATAGCCAATCGAGGACTATAACAGCTCCAAAAAACTTTATTATATTGTTGATTACAACACATTTGCAATACTAAGATTAAATAGTAATTGTTTACTTTGTACACACATGTAATAATGGTTTTTATAGTTTTGAATTGTTACCACTGTGATTATGTAGCGTCGTCGTAACTAATTATTTTAATAGCAGTATACCGAAGTAGGTACTTTGGTTGAGGATAACATTTGAAGACAAAGGAAACCTTTATTAATTATTTTAAGATAGGTGTATCTAACGTCAATCAAACAGGATAAATAAAAATAATATCTTAAAAGTAACTAACTACATACTCATATTCTTAGACTTTCCTTATGAAAATGAGCACAAATTTGAAAGAATTAGAAAATATCTCAATACCTACTTTTCTAATAAAACGGCTTATCTTTTTGTATTTCCATAACTAACCAAAACATTTACCTTCACAAAAAGTTTACATATGTATATTTGCCGTTTCCTTTCGACAGGCGCTGTATTTGCTGCATTGCACAGTCTGATAACTACGTATCTAGGAGTTATATCAGCCAAGGATTTTTTTAAGGGAGCGTGACAATTGTAGAAGATGCGTGATGTCTGCCTAGCGGAGCGTAGGTAAAAGCGAGCATCCGTGCGCAACCGCGAGCTATTCTCTTGCGCTGCGTAGTAAATCGTTCAGATTATAAATGCACAATAATAATTGTCGTTATTAAATTTTGAGATAAACCATCTTCTTTAGTTTATCGTTGATATTTGTTTCATATTTAAAAAGATAATTGCAACTAACGTGTTGGTTAATTAAAATGAAGTTATGAAAATAAAAAATAATCCTGTTTGAACTTTAAAGATAACTAAAAATCTAAAGATAAAATAAAACAATTGAAATTTTTAAATCAACTTTACTTAAAACACACAACAATGCTAACTTAGAACTATTTAATAATTACATAATGTTAATTGTAAATTAACTTAAAATGAGATGCACATAAATGTACATCACTTAAAGATAAAAGCTATTATATTTACAAAAATACACTGGCAGGGTAACATTCCATCGTGTTAAACGACAAAAAGACACATTAAAACAAATAGTACGATTTGTTCTACGATCCAAGGAAGTTAAAACAATACATACGTATAGGTTTAATGCTTACACTTGAGACCTATAAAATAAAGTCCAATAAAAACAAAAATAGATCTAAAGTAAGATGTTCTCAGAAAACCTAATAGTATTTTAGCAATTTCCAATTCTCTTGCAGTATGTAAAATAATCCCTATGATCATGATCGTCCTCAAACTCGTCACGGTACCTGTAACGGTTGTATTCTGAAGACGGTTTCACGTAGCGACGCTGGTCTCTTTCGCGCGAAGAACTCGGTCTTCTCTGCGGTCTTCTGACCTTACCGCGCTCCTGGTGAGACATCCTTGATGGTCTTCGCAAACGACTGTGTGGACTGACAAAAAGACGTTGAATTCGCCGATTAAAGTTTAAAAATGCATTATATTCAGTGACATAACTTCTACACACGCTAGATGTTAATATTTATCGGTCTCATAAATATGTGATACAAATTGGTGTGTTATGCACATAAATGTCACCGCGTTCGTATCTTTGTCCATTTAACCGCGTGCATTAAAAATGCGTGAATACATTACGAGCATGCAAATAAATTGTTAAATATATAATTATGAATGCGACATTTGTAGTTCTTGTCATATATTAATAACACAATATTACTGCATGTTAACGATTTCACTTTTAAAAGTGTAACAAATGAGTTGATGCAGGAAAACCCATATTTTATACTTTCTATAAGATCTATAGGAACCTTGTACGTATCATTTTATTTTAAGAATGTAATATCTATTTTCTGCAAGAATATATCGGTTGTTGACTGCAGGGATGAATGCTAAACTTATACGAGTATACAGTAACTAAGGCGAGGTCTCTTTTGAAACATAATTCATTATTCCTAGTCCTATGAATAGTCGCTACTGTGTATTACTTTACGAAATTATGTATTCGAAAACTTACCTTTTGGGTCGTTTATAAACGACGTTGCTGCTCTCTGGTCGTGGGAAGTAATCATCTTCGTCGTGGTCGTCGTACTCTTCGCGATAGGCAGAGGGGCGCGAGTGGTGGAACACTGGTCGTACTTGAGGTATTGCTACAGGGTACGGCTTCACTACTGGCACTGGTACCTTAAATAGTCGTAAGACAATTGAGGTTATAAATTGAACCAGGGCCACTGTTACTTAGAGTAAATTTCGACGTCGAACGAAAACGTCTAAGTTTCCTTGAAAACGTTAGTGTATGTATTAATATTTATTTAAATTATCAATTACAATTATTATAAATGTGAAAGTTTTTATATGGATGGATGTTTGTTAGAAGGTATCTCCTAAACCACTGAAATGATCGTCGTGTAATTTGGCATAGATGTAGAGCTTAGGCTGGAGAACTCTGAAAGAAATAATTTATTACTTAATGCCGCGCGGAGGATGTTACGGGCGACAGATAGTTATCAATAAATTGAAGTGCTTAAAATTCAAATAAACAGCGATGTTAACAACAGTGATAATCTACATAAAAGCTCAGTGTGCAATTCCAAGCACTATGTGACAAAAGATCTACAAACTTAATGTGCATTTAAACTTGTATTATTAACTAACAACGATTGAGATGAGATTAATTCAAAATGCAGAATAACTTCCAATTAACGCATTACAGTTCATTAAAATGGCACGCACGAGTTATACAACAAGTACAGGTGAACGACTTCTTGGGGTTTCATTTCACTGCAAAATTTTTAATCACGCAATTTAATCACGTGAAGTTATGTCGCAAAGAAGCTCTCATATTATATTTTGTCTAATTATCTAAGGCTTTCAGATATTTCCTCTCCTTCCTGTCATTCTGATTCAAAAGGTTATTTGGGGAATCATTTCATAGCAAATATCTTCTGGATGTGTAAGAAATAGTACTATACAGTACAGCCCTCAGATCAAAAAATTGTATATATCAATGCGCACACTACCTGTTTTACAACAGGCACGGGCACCAGTTTTTCAACGGGATAGGGAACCTTTTTGTAGACTGGGTACGGTACCGGCTTCTCTATTGGTACGGCCACCTCCTGCATTATTGGTACGGCGACGGGTTTTGCTACTGGTACACGGACCGGATAAGGCTGAGGCACTGGCACTATCACAGGATGTGGCACTTCTATCTGTAAAATGATCCCTGATAGAAAAACTACCGTCACCGTATTTCGTGCAATAAACGACGCTGAAGAATGTAATTATGCATAATTAAATGTGATTGAGGAACATAGGAAACAATTATAGCGTTAAATTCATTGGTATTATCATGCTAAGCAATTAGTTGACTTTTTCGCTAATTTACTTTGAATTAAAAAACTGCATAATAATGTTGTGCATGTTAGTGTTTGATAAGTTTCATTGAACAAAAAAAATTGCAAATGGTAATTCCTAAAGAAATATGTAACTTGATGTTGTATTTATTTGTAACTTTATATTGAAGTAGAATAATAAGATGAGGTAACCGTTGAGTAATAAAAGTAAGCGCATGTTGATTTAAAATTTCTTAGTTTTCCCTCTACTAGAATCCATCACGCGTTGTGTTAATGACCAAGATGACGCGGGAAAATTAGTGCAAGACGCGCATCGATAGCCGCCGATCCGCATTCCATACTATGCGTTTTTTGCTTAATAAAAACATCAAATCACCTGCTGCCAACATCTCTATACGATTAAACTATGTGAAATTGTTAACCTACAAACCATGGACCACTTACTTGATATGGATTCAAGGAGTGCACCTGTTTTGCTTCAGAAGCTTCATAGTCATAATTTGGTGTATCTCTATATTTTGTTTTTATGTAATCTTCTCTCCATTTCTCTACAGCTGCCTTAAAACTTTCATCGGAATCCTCGTTTCCATGATATTGAAATGTTGGTAGATACGAAGGATGAGAGGTATCGTGATTTCTTAATCCTAGTAAATCCTCCTCTGATTTAAATCTGTTGTTATATTTTTCTTTGTTCCATTCATGGTTGTAAGAATTAAATGTATTATGTTTCTTGCTATAAGCCGCCCAGTCCTGTGCGACGCTATCAGAATCCTTTTCGAACCTATAATTGTTGGGCCTTTTAGGTATGTGGACGTAGTCGTAGTTTTCTTCTGCTTCTTGTGTTGGTTTATAATGTGTTTTATAGGACGAGTAATCAGAGTTTTTAAAAATGCTACCCCAATTAGTAGATGATGATGGTACTGTGCCATACAAATTTTTAAACTTATTTAAATATTCTTCGGACGGGCTATACGAGTTCACATTATTTTGAGGTAAAGCATCTTTAATATCAGTGTAAAGATGTTTGATGCCCGGCGTAGATTTTATATTTGAATAATCATTTTGTGGAAAATGATAATTAGAATAATCAATGTTATTGCTGCTTAATGAAATTAGTTCGTCAGTATTAGAATTATATTGTTTCTTGGGTTCGCTGTCATCGGGTTTAAAACTGGTGCTACTAAAATTATTCGCATATTCGTAGCCTTTTAAAATATTATTTGAGTACTTCTTATCGTTGTTGTCAGAGGTCCATAGTTTATTCTTTCCCATTTCTTTGTAATCGTAATTATTTTTTTTATTTTTTGCATTATATTTAGAGTTGGCATATTTATTAGTAAAACCTTGATAAGAGGTTGGAACTTCTTTGGTATCGACATTATTTTTTAAAACATTTTTAAATCCTGGAGACATTTTAATGAGTTTATTTGCTTTATCTTCATAAGACTGAAGCGTATCGTCACCTCCAGTATTGGCTAATGAATTAAATGTATCTAATGGTTTAGACATAATTGGAGAATGTTTATTTTCAGTTTCTAATGTATCATACTGCTTAGTATTTGTAAAATCTAATACTTTGGGAAAATTTAACAAACCTTGTGAATTAACTGGTGCGGAATTCATTGAATTTTCTACTTCTTGAGTTGGATAAGTCGTGTAATCATATAGATTTTGGTTTGAGTTAACAGAACCTCCGTGTAACGGTTTATTATCGTTATAATAATTAGAATTTTCAAAATTTGAGTATTTATAATTGTTATACGATTCACTATTTACTACTTCAGAATTATTATAACCATTGAATGAAATGTTTCTATTGTTATAGTTTATTTTTGTTCCGTACACGGGATTGTTATTATTTTCTGAACCTTTATTGTAGTTCCCATTTGGATTAATATTTATGGTGTCTTCTGATTTAACATTTGAAGATCTATAAAAACTTGCAGGATTAAATTGTACCGTATTTGATTGTTGTACACCTTCTGCATTTGCAAACGGTTCTCCGTTGTAAGATTGTGAATTACTGGTAAAATCTGGATCCGGCGCCGATGGGAAGGCAGGAGCATACAACTTCTCTGATGATTCCTTGTATTTGTTGTGATAATTCGGGTATTCCGGAGAAGTTGGCACGAAGGCATCGCGAGATGTGACGTCGTTAAATCCGAATGTTGAATACGTTAATACGCTGGGCTGTGGCACAGGGCTTTCTGTCGTCGGTTGCTTGGTTTTCCTTTGTTTTCTTGCATCCACATTTTGAACTATTAAAACTAAAAGTGCTACAATTACTATTCTACTGTACATTTTGTTCCCGGCTTTGCTACGTATAAGCTATGAACATCGTTCGAATGCGTCGTTATTGTCTGATGTTCAATTAGTAACTAAATGTGGAGGCGAGGCGTGTGTTCGGATCACTGCTGGGTGGTGGTTCTGACCACCGTACGAGTCGTTATTGCGATGCTCCTGCGAAAACGAAAGCGTTCACGCTCCACCTACCCTACAATTTTCTAGCGATCATTATCACCCGCGGGTTCGATGCGTTCTATTATCGTGACGTACACTTGTTGCTTATTCCTTCCGGCATTTTGTATGATAATTAATTGTCACTTAAATAAACACGTATTTGTTATATGTAACTACTAATTTCCACTGCTGAAAGACTAGTACAAAACTGCTATCTCCTATTTTAATAAACAGTACGATAGAGATGGCAATATAAGAGGTAAATATGAATTGGATTGTATGCTTATGATTAACTAGCCTTCGCCCGCGACTCCGTCCGCGTGGAATTAAAAAAATCAAAAGTGAGTAGTCTATGTGTTCTTCTAGATTATCCTCTACGTCTTTGCCAAATTTCATCGAGATCTGTTCAGCCGTTTAGTCTACAAACTCTAACAAACATCCATCCATCCATCTAAACTTTCGCATTTATAATATTAGTAAGAAGTAAGATTTTATTTGGACACATTTTACTCTATTGACGTTAAGATTTTACTGCGGTTAATATGAAAACATGGACGTGTAATGTTCACCAATTCAATGATTCTTAGCCAGCTCTTCCGTGTCATCAAAGTGAGCCTTGGTTACTGCAAGCAATAAATAATATGGTTTCTATAACCCCCACCTAGCTGTTAGCGATGTCGCAGAAATGAAACAATGAAATTCTAAAACACTTTTATTGGTCTAGGTAAATTACCAAAATGTGATACAGTGTCTATGATCGTCAACTTTATTACGCAGATTAAATCACTTAAAATGCTAGAGTTTTTACTTTCTTCGTATAACATCGAAGTCAATGGCCACGACTTATCCGTAAACAGCAGTTTACAGGGATGACTCTTTGTACTAAGTATCTAAATACAAACATATAACATAAATACAATATCAAATAAACATACAAAGAAGTGAAAGGTTAACGAGTGGAATGATACATAATTTTGATAATACGCAAGATCGGATTTACCAACACATTAAAGCCAAAAAATTTCAATACAAATAGATTTTGATGAAAATTTATTGAAATACAAAACTATTTTTTTTTATAATATAATTTACGTTGTTGGCTTAGTAGACATTCGGATCAAATCATTCTTTGTATTAAATATAAATAAAAAAAATCGTGTAAATAAGATAATTGACAACTGTGAATATTTATTTTTGTTTAATTAAAGAAAAATAAAGCAAAGTAAAGTCTTGAAATAAATTGATACTATTTATGTAATACCATTAAATATGATAAATAACTTTGGATCTAGAATTCTTTGATAAATAAATATTTTAAATTTATTAACTCGGGATATAAAAGTTTGTTTTCGTAAATTGAACGTGGTGCAGTTTTCTACATAATTTGGAGTAATCTGACCTTGCTTATACATATATTTTTATTTTATATTCATATCAAATAATACTCTGAAAATCAACAACATGATATAAATAGGCACGACGGAAAGAACAGAATTAATTTCTAAATCTAGATAATATCCAAAATTATTTGTAACACAAAACCTTTAAAGCTTTACGAAGACAGAAAGGAAGATTATAATATTTAAGGTCGCTTATGAGTACTCTATATCTATTTTTTTAGGAAAACGAATATTTTTAAGAGATTCTTTGTGTAGGTGACAAACGGTTCTACAGTGTATTTAGTGAATAGAGACGTTTCCATATTCAACAAGAGACAAATGCTAGTAAAAATTCAATTTAAATAACTATGCTTGTTTAATCATAAATATTTTGTTGACATACAATATAGCCAGTTTATTATAGTGATAGTATACTTTTGTGTCCAAAGTATCGATAAAATTATGTCTAGCATAGATTGAGTCGAAAATTTGTATATGGTCCTTGTTCAATATGGAGAAAAAATATAGGAGAAATATTTTAAAAAATCTATAGAATATTTATTACATTTTAGACAATAGGGAATCTATAGACGTTACATAAATATATAAAAATATTTTCATCTATTATCATGAACACTTTAATATCAAGTAGCTACTGGTCGACTATAAATTTATTTGGTAAATATGAAGAATTGTAAGTTGGATATTTAAATATTCAAAAATCTGTGAGTAAATAAATTATGGGTTTCAAATATTTTCCTAAATATCATAATTATATTTGTCAATGTAATGTCATAAGATCTCTACTCTGTTAATAGATTAAAGTCCTTATTAGTAAATATCTAAACTGTAACTTGAAAGTCCAACATGTGACTACCATCTAAAGCAGTGTTTTTCAACCTATAGGTTGAGAACCCCTGGAAATTCACAAACCTATATTTCGCAATACATTTTTTTACTGTTTACCAATAGCGAGTTACTTATTAAATGGGAGACATTTTACGTCATTAGTCGCAAATAATTTGCTATGGCAAACAGTTATGAAGGTTGAAAAACACTGGTCTAAAGTAATTTATTGTTATAAAATACAAACTACACGAATCATTAAAACTGTTAATAAACTATTTGAAATATAGTACTACATGAAGGAGACCAACGATAGTAAAGGTATACAAACGAACTACGCCAGTGTCAAGTGAGAGACGTTAAAAAGTTTAGAAAAATATTTTCTCTTATGCGAAGTCGACACTTACCCTTAACATTATTACAGCTCAAGCAGTCGATTCCTCAGTCAATGATTGTTCGATTAGTTACGTAGATTTGGGATTAAATGTAAAATGGTAACAAACTATAGCTTTGCCGTCCTCCCGTGTCCATTCTTAAAACTACGTGAACAAATACTTAAATGCATAGACGAGGATTTTAATGGAAGCCTAAACACGAATAAGCAATTCAGAATTATGTTTCTCACTCTATAATCCTCGAATATGGATTTAAAGAATAAAACGGTTACCATAGAGTGTACAAAGTCCTGTCTATGAATTTAAATCTTTGTATAAGGTACAACGAAAATAAACAAAATTAATGATACACACGAAAATAACTAAAACGCTTAATCGGTTTTTTTGATATTTTTGTGACACTTTTAGTGACTTAGTTTCGATGATTACGTTAAACAATATCAACTTTCCTAACCTACAAATTATTTAAAGAAAATCGACGCCTACCTAAAAGCTTTGCTGACAAAGCGTTGGTATTTAAAATAAACGCAATTCTATCATTGCTATTAAATAATCTAAAATATTGTGGTGTTTCGATACGATTGTAATCAACCAACAATATTTTTCTTACATCTTTGTCTGTCCTGTAGTTTCTTAATAACAAAACTTATAAATACATTTCTTGAAATCTGCTGCCCGCAACATGTAGAGATGATCGGTGATTGTGAAAGTTTGGATACACGATATATCAATATCGTATGAATATTTTAAATAAAGGACATTTATTAAGATGCCAAAATCTTTAGAAAATCATGTGGTAAAGAAAAAAGTTAATTAACTGATCATTTTTCCTAGTGAATCGGGTATAATATGACTAGAAAAATTTAACACCGTCTTGAAGAAAATGTTTGGAAAAAAAAAAAAAACATATGGACGAATTGAGTACCTCCTTCTTTTGGGAAGTCGGTCAAAAAATAACAATACGCTGATCACAAAAAAATATTAATCGATATCGATATTTGCGCATCACCGATCATCCCTAACACACTCGCCATCTATGAAGAGCTTATGGTATCTAATAGACAATGTTTGTAAGATCTCACGATAGATGGCGTAAAAACGACAAAACACGACGAATATTTTAAAAAGTTAATAAAGTTATTTTCGCACTACATTTCTATAAAGGATGTTTAGTTATAACACGTTATTATAAATGGTTTAGGGTTGCTACGCAATGTAAATTAAATAATGATTAATTAAGGTGTTCAATGCGCGGAGGCGGCGGGCGAGGGCGCGGCGTGTCGCAGGCGCGCTCGTATCTCCTGCAGCGTGGGGTTGGTCGCGGGGTCGATTTCTTCTGCACTCTGTTCTGCTTGTTCTAGACGACGAGCACGCTCTGCTATCGCTCTTTCTAATTCTGAAAAGTGCAAGAATTGTTTCAATTATTATACAACTCCTGAGTAACACTAAGTTTAAATTAGTCCAGCGATCCAATCACTGCTAAATTACTAGATACTGGTAATATGTAATCACACGCTGGAATGTACATATGGATTCCAGGCTTGTGATCAAGAACTGAATTCGATATTATATCTTTTTGTATACATTGAAATAACTCAAAAAGTAGTTTTTTTTTTCATTAAAAGCTACCTTATCACTGAATAACATAGGCTATATTTTATATTATTTTTTTAATTTCACGCGGACGAAGTCGCGAGCAATAGCTAGTTTTTCGTAAATGTAAATCAGACCTTTTAATGTTACGTTGATAAAAATTTCTCTATGACGTCACTATTACGTAGTACATTTACTACGTTTTAATATCTCATAAAAATGCAGGTCGGCAATGCGGCTCAGTACTCGACGTGCATGGGAATGCGTAATTATAATACTCTTCCATATGCACTTGCACATCTTTACTTCTGCATACTAACGGTACAGTTATCTGAACGGTATTCAATACTATGAAACACTCTTTTACTCCCATTCAAAACTTCATGAATATTTCCATTAAAATTTGAAAAATGTGCACAAAGCTCTATTCATCGACGTACGTTAAACTTATTTTTTGTGAGCTTAAAGTTAAGATTAGTTTTCCTCGTAAAGTTCTTTTATGTGAAGTTAAACGAATTTCAGACATCTTGACGCAAAAGATTTCTAATTTGAAGTTAAAGCTATATAAAATTTAAAGTCTTTCGTATCTGCAGATTTAAGTCTAACCACTCTATTCATTTAATACAACCTTTATATTACTCATGAACTATAAATATCCAACATATGTACCGCGCCTTTGGAAATATAATAAATTACCAGAATGTCCGGAGTCTATTTCCATTATTCTTCCTAACGTTGGCCATTAACGTAATAAATACAGACTTTAGTATCGCAGGAGCGATAAATTGTCATTGTTTATTTAACATTCGAAGTAATATTCTAACAGAAGGTCATTTTATAGAACACAGTATTAAAAGCAAAAAAAAATGAAATTGCGAAAACAAATTAAGATCTTATCTTTATTTTATTAATCTACAAGCTTTCGCTAGCGACTCCGTACGCGTGATTTAAAAAAAAAAACATTCGTTCAGGAATTTCATCGAAATCCCCTCAGCCGTTTAGGCTACAAACTCTAACAAAAATCCATCCATCTAAACTTTCGCATTTATCATATTAGTAAGATTTTCGAAACAGTAACTTTAGTTGAATGTTCAAGGGTTAATTTTAATGTATCGATAAATAAGTGATCTCACATTTATGATAATTACAATAAAATTGCTATGGAGCTAACAATAAGCATCTACATTAACAGAGACATCAGATCGAAAAGCTGAAGAAGTTTCATAATTTCAGTCTAGTCTTCTAAAAATCTCATAGTTCTTTGTAACACGTCACTGAGCACCAATAGCGATTAGTAGACAATCGGACGTCAGTTCTATAGGCTTTGCACTTGTTATGAAGAACTGCAAGTTTCTTGCCTTGTCTTAAGGTCCGAATGACCTACTATTACTGAAACAAGTGAAAAGTAAGACATCTCTGCTTATGTACAACCTGCTTCCTCGTTACATTAAGCGTACATAAATGCGTCGTTTATATGAAAAACTTAACATTTTGAAAAGCTACAGTATAATGGAAACGTTACAAAAAGCTCGAAAGATTTGTATGTTACATAAATTAGAATTTGATTGCAAAGTTAATTTAATAACTGTATCGTAGAAATGTGTTCAATATTGCTCAAGAAGTCAAATTTGCAGAAGTACAAATACACTTGAGATAACTGCCGTGTGAGTGTGACACTGAAGCGATATTTATTATTACGTCGACGGTTGTTGTAAAGAAAGATAACATGCCTTGATTAGATAAATAGAAACAAATGTTAATGAAGTACCCTTGAAAAAGAAAATTCATACGTCAATAAGGAAACAAATATTTTTGTATTTATAATCACACTTCATACTAATATTATACATGCGAAAGTTTAGATGGATGGATGTTTGTTAGAGTGTGTAGCCTAAACAGCTGAACGGATTTTGATGAAATTTGGTATAGATGTAGAGGATAGTTTGAAAGAACACGTAGACTACTCATTTTTTTTTAAAAATTCTAATTTTAATATATTTCGTCCATAGTAACATGTCACAGCAAACACTTAAACGGAGTCGCTCATAAAGCCACAAATTGTGTTTATGACGTACATTTACAAAACTTCGTAAAGTGCAAAGTTTATAAACGTTTCCCCTGCGATGTTAACCAGCATTATCCGTTATGTCTCTATGTAACTTATCTTTAGTATGATGGTGAATTATAGGAAGTAAACATTTTCCTCGCATTGTGCATAAATAACGTCTTTGCAACGATTGTATTTTAATGTTGCTATGTAAGCGGTACTAAATAGTTTCTCCCACGATCAAGCGATCGGATAAACGGGAAGCGAGCAAGCCATTTCACTTTCATCCAACCTTGGTCGATGACATGCGGACACACTATATAAACAAACCACTCAAGTTTGACACCAGGAGTAAATATTTATAACTTTTCCATTTTTATATTTTGCATTAAAAAAGCGTATTGTAATTTTTTAACGTATCGTGGAAATCCTGTAAAATCTGTACTCCACAACTAAGATAAGTCGAAATAAAAAAAATGTTCAATTTTACTTAATAACTATCGGACATAATTACATATATCTAGGTTAACACAAGTAATTACTTCAAGAAATAAAATCTAATTTCGTACAAAACAAGATGTAAACGCAGACGAAGTCTTACAAAATATTTCAAAGCAAAAAATACCAGCACGTTTAGCGAGTTGTTAGCAAAAAACAATAACGTGTGCAGTTTGACGAGGTCGTCGGCCGCAAACTGCACCTGCGAGAGACGGACGAAGTGCGCGCCCGAATATGCAACGGGAACAAAACGTCTGCGAATCGTTTTAACGCACAACACAAAATAGATTCTATACAAAAACCGCGACTCTTAAACAAGAACTGAACGACCTTGTCAAGGAATCTCGCTGTAAATAGAATTGAGACAGGTTTTAGGAACTATAATATATATAAATAATTTAAACCCGTTACATAGCTCTGGTATCGGAATTTGCTGCAACTTAGCTAACGAAGTGACAATATTTCTTGCTGGAATAATAAGGTTTACAGTAATTTGTATTAAGGTCTATACTGCCCACTATGTATTATTAATCGAGCTTAAAGGTAACTTTGGAATGGCGTTGTAATAGTTTATTGTTTTAAATCCTTTCTTAGTAATTGAGACGTCAATTGTTAAAATAATAAGCTTAATTAAAAAAAAAGACTCTTGAAAATCCTTTTTACTTTATCGTAGTTTAAAACAAAAATACGAGTAATCATTATTTCATATTACGCAATATTTTATACAGAAAACTGTAGGCAATGAAGTGCACCGGACACGACGCGCTTCGAACTCGGCCATTCAATCATAGCATCAACTGCAACCGCATTGTATTGTACTGAATACAGCGCCAACACGAATACATTTCTCGTTATGGAAATGGCAAACGCGTTTACTCAGCTCGTGCATACGCGGTGCCGTAATGTCTCGCTGCTATTTTAAAATACGTGATATTTTTATATTATTTTCATAAACGCATTTCTAGTAAAAGCAGCGTTTGCTCGCATTAACCGTTTCGTATACGACAGCAACTTATGTCTTATTAATATTCTTGATTTATTATAAAATGTCTAAAGTTTAAATATTTTGTGGAAATGAAATAAGACGCTTAAATAGGAACGTAATTTCCGCATATTAATATTAAGAAAGCTGTAAATCGTTCTCAAGATTAATTGTTTATAGTACCTACTTACGTAAGATAAAAGGTAAAACTTATGGCAAATGCATTAATAACTGTATTATTATTTATGCATCCATGTCATACACAATGCGAAGAACTATTTCCTCATAAATTAAATATGATATAAGTGTTACTTAAATGATCAGACGCATAATCGATTGCGATAATGGGAAAGGTTAAAGAAACGCTGTCACAATATCAACTTTAGTATATTGCAAAATGAAACTAACGTATTCTAAATGTCTATTCAAAATCTAAACATGCAAAATAATGTACTCATACGTAGAATAATAGGAGGATGTTTAATAAGAACATTAAAATCCTAACTTGTAATGCAAGTCACCTTTGTCGTAATAAAAAATAAATTACCCACAAAAGTATCTGCTTGAACGTAAGCCACAGCCTTTGCTTGAGAAGATGCGCTTATCAAGTACTTATACTAAGATGATAGATAATAAAAATATTTTTGAATGTGTTGAAATCCGTCGTTAAGATTATTATATCTGTCATGATCCCTCCGCTTTAAAATTACATAGTTTTTTTTATAAATCCTTAAACATACTCGCTTGTAACAAGGTTAAAGAACTTGACGTAATCACAGATAAAAAATACAAGATTAAAAAGGATTAGAAAGGTCCCTTACCTGGCGTTTCTCTGTGCTCCTTTATTTGATTCATAAGCTGCTTCTCTTTGTGTTTTGATAACGCCTTTTCTAGTTCGCTCTTTTGATTAAGAACGTTTTTGCCTCTGAAAAATATAAATAAAAAATAATTAGCCACGACAGTTATTACATTAAATACAAGTCCATTCTTATTGAATACTTTTGTGGCGTTCCTGATCTATTACTTTGTGAGAATCACTCAAAATAGAAGTAATCGTACATCGTATCATCAAACACAATTTAATCCTAATTCTTCCTTATCAATAAACAAAAAGTGCTAGACGATCACTTGATAATAGTAGATCCAAGACATTGTAAAAGTACAAGCTTATGATAAAAGTAAATTTATTATTGTACTATTAATTAGAAAGAAATGTGATTATCATGAGTGAATAACATGGAAATGATCTCAGATTAAATTTGCGAAATCTTAGTAATGCAATCTTTGTGTAAACAATCATCTAGCAATATATCAATAATTCGATGCACTCAGATGTTGAGACGACATAGATTTCACAACCTCATCTATCAACGTGACAGTCAATGCAACAGGCGTTATCATGATCGTTCCAATGATAGCTAAACGTATAGCTACCGATATATAATACATTTTCAAGAATAGTATCAAAGAATATTCTTGATTTCGCAAAATATAAGGATTTATCCAAACATTGTAATTTTTCAATTCCAACTACGACATTGGGCACAACTTCTTCTAAGGACTTTAAGATTTTTTTAAGTATTTCCTTCGATATTAGGGACGTAGCCTTCGTGTTCTTTCTAATTATATTCTTATTTCCTATCAGCACTAAGTTAAGACATGTCACAATATTGGATTCCCATTAGCATGAATAAATTAGCGATCTATTTAGTGTGAGACCTATTTACTGAATGTCGCAACATTTTGGTACCAAGGACTACACGTATTACGATGATAAGCTTTGTTCATTGCTTATAGCTGTTGCTCGCGACTTCGCCCGCGTTAAATTAATAAAATAGTAAAAACGTAACCAATGTTACTCAGTGATAACATAGCTTTTTAATGATACAAGAATTTTTGAAATCGGTCCAGTAGTTTTTGAGTCATTTCGGTACATATAAAAATACAAATCTTTCCTCTTTATAATATTAGTACAGATTGGCGCTACTGCGTTGTATAAACTAAGTAATTAATTGGGTACCTACTTATTACAGTATGAGTATAAGTTGCTATATATAATTAACAGTTATTGTCGAAATAATAAAACGTTATTCAGAATATATTTATTAAAATATCAGAATTTTAATTGAACACGAGAAAACGGCTGTATTACGAAACAACTGATAATGTGTTGAGCAGCGCTATCTTATCAAGTGAATTTTGCTACCATATAAGGTAATGGTTCGTTCAACTGATAATGAAATAACATGCTAATTTTTTGTACATCAGTACATTGAATGTGACATTAAATTTACTAATTCCGTGATAAGCGTACAAGGCTTATGATAAACCCGAAGGCCTTGCACGTGTTTCAAGAGATATAAACCATATGTCCTAAAACTAAATACCACAAGCAAAAACGCCTTATAATCATCGTACCGTTTCATTAAATTCAGATAATAGTCACATCATACTAATATTATAAATGTGAAAGTTTAGAGTTTAGAGTTTGTTAGAGTTTGCAGCCTGAACGGCTGAACGGGTTTCGATGAAATTTGGCTTAGATGTAGAGGATAGTCTGGAAGAACATATAGGCTACTTGCTTCTTTTTTTAAATTCCGCGCAGACGAAGTCGCGGGCGACAGCTAGTTTATTATAATTGTGTTATTCGGCGTCACTTGGCATGTCTAACGTTTATAGAGGCTAATGACCTTGTATCCAATGACTATTATTGATTTTCCATTTTGTCATAAAACCAGTTTAAGAAGTTTGAATAATGCTGTGATCTAAGATTAACAAAACGTGTTGGTATGAGACGTCAAAGCGTCTTTCAGTTTTTTTTGTGTTCAGTGCTATATGTGCAGAGAAAATACGATTGTTTCATAAACATCTATACCACTTTCATAATCATCATTACGACATATTTAAATTATGCTAAGGGTACCAGAAAAAGAGATGATAAAACATTTTTCTCCCGTATTTTCCCACCGCATGTGTATTATGACGTCAGAAATCTAATAGTATTGTCCATTTGCTCGCAACATGTGTGACTGCATCTCAGATGGATTATTTATATTGTGTAGTTTTTTTTTTATTTAAACACAGAAATGTATACACACGAATACAAAATAATAGTACTATTCCTTCTTCAACTGGCATTGTTTTATTATATACTTTACACACTGTAAGCGTACGTTCGCACGGGCAGACTTTGTACGCCGCGGTAAAATTCAAGGTCAGCAGACTTTTTACGCCCACGCGATAGGTGTTCGTACGAGCGTAAAAATCCACTCTTGAATCGTATCTCGTGTCAGTAAGACGTGTAATTTGTTTCTTTTAAATTACTAGCCCGAGCCGAAAACTGGCGACTGAATCCGAAGTCACGTAGTTAGAGAGCAAACTAAAAGTAGACAGTACATTTTCTTTAAAACTAACATTTGCTAATGTTTAAAAAAAAAGGTTTTTTCTACACGCACTAACAAATCTCTCATGCAATGTTTTATTTTATTTTCACCCGAATATTGATAAAAAGTGTTCTACTTGATACATATAATAAGTTTACATATTAGATATTATAGAAGCATTTTTTTTATTAGATTTCTATTAATCAGTAGCGGCTCGTGGCTCGTGGGTCCTGGAACTAGTGGTGCACGATTTAAATTGTAGGAAATCAAACCAACTATATTCTTTTGATTTTACACAAAGACATTTAAGAAATATATAAGACTAGGCATGTTTTCATCGGTACTTTCTCTAGAAGGCACTATGTAAATCAGTTGTCAAATTTAATATGCCGCCTCGTAACCTTGTATTGACATCTGATAAAACATTTTACAAAATTATAAGCTCCATCTTTTATTGTAAAATAAACAGTATCACAAAATAAAATAACAAATAAATTAAATTACATATAAATATGATTTAGTGACACTTGCTGGCAATTAATTTAAATATAGTTAATTATATTGAGATGTGGTTATGGGGATCTATCAATAGACAACGGTAATGAGATTATGTGAAAAATGTTTCAAGTGAAGTGTAAACTATGCTACTCTATATATATTTTTAATCTCTTTGATTTTATACCACCAATCCCTAAAAAAAATTCAAGTTAATTGCCAAACTAATCATCCTTATTTAGACAAACTATAAGATAAACTTTATTTTTATTTGCAAAGGTCAATTTAGGTACTTAATTTAGTTATGTATGTTAAAGTATTAAAATTTTTGTCGAGTTAATTTCATGAAAGCGATGGTTCCAGTTTTAAACAACTTTTAAACAAAACATATTACAGCTAGGGTTGGGTCGCTTAAATTTGAAACGAATATGTAATAAAACAACTGTTAGCAAAATTATTTCAAGTCACTGTATTTATTATTTTAAAAACATATACAATTCGTGTTTTTAATTTAATAACATATGAAAAGTACACAAAATACACCGCAATGACGTCACGCTATCACCATGACATTCATTGGTTACGTAAGGAATATAAGGCAGAGTCCGTGATAATATCCAAATAACAGTGAGAGAATTATTATATTATCAGGGTCCAAAAACACACCAAGTTAATAGAAAAGTGGAAAATACGATCAGAAAATTTCTGACATTTTAGTTTTCATTTACATTATTTATTTAATTAATTTTGACATGTGACATCATCATGTCAAAGCAGTAAAGAGTATGGTAGCTATTTATAGTTTGTCTAAATAAGATGGATTAGTTTGACAATTCATTTGAAATTTAGTAGGGATGGGTTGTGTAAAATCAGTCATGAATCTTATCGATTTTAGCTTTTATTCTTATAGAAGTTGAAATCGATAGATTCATAGTTATAACTTAAGAATTTAAAAAATCACTGTTTTCTCAAATTAATAATGACCTGCAGAACTATTACAAATAATGAGAGTAAATAATATTTATTACTACTACAGCCGTACGTAATCGAATTGGATTTCGCTATTATTATTGTCATCGCTAAATTCTCTACACAGTAATCAATACTAGAATTGTCCTCTAAATTAGGTTATAAGAAAATAATAATTTTAGTTAAGTACGATAAATTTTATTTAAACCGAATATCGATAGTTCATAATTGTTCGCTATGCATGTTTGTTCGTCACTACGATACCTGTCTATTAAGTACGGTATTTACATTCATACAAATTTAATTCGATACTTCATATGCGTCAATTATCAAACTAATCTGTCTTATTTAGATAAACTATAACTGACCGTTTACAAAGTTAAGTCGCCCTCTCCACTCCACGAGATTGCGCCACTGTCTATAGGACATTTTTATTCAATGATATAGTTTGCCCTTGTCACTCCCCTGATATCATCCTTGGCAGTCTATTGTTTAATGATCGAATATTAACGAAATTCGTAAAAGATAATTTTATTGTAGCTGTGCATTGTAAGTTCTGCTGTCACATATTTTTCTGTCCCGTTAAATAAAATCCTAACTCCCATACAACAATTATTGATTGTCATAGAACGTCTGCAAAGTTATAATAAGCTCCTTTTGTTAATTCGTATAAAATGAAAAAAATCATAAAAATCGTGTTTCGTATTGAATGTATTATATTTATTGCGTTAATTATTAGGACAAGAAATCAATGTGTCGAAGTCCGTGTATGTTATGGATAATCTCCGAAACTACTGCACCGAATGTAACAGGACTTTAAATGCAATGTTATAGGTAGCCTAGTCTTTATAACATGGTATATTCAATCCAATAACATAATTAGTAAATCTTATTGATGATCTTTTTTTGCCCCCCGCTATACTTAGAACTTTGGGATCTACAACCCACGACATAGCTCTGATAGTACAATATGTACACTTGTTAAAAGTTTGCGATCCCTAGCACTAGTTAATATGTTTTTCAAATGTAACTTATCAAGTATAACATATTATTGCTTTACTTTAAGAAAAAAATGTGGTTTAATTTCCTATAAGACATTACATACATTTTTTACATGTAAAGATATGTTACAAAACAGATCAATTTTTATAGCTAGTGATCGCAAACTTGTTTTGATCGGTGTTAACACAAAACAAACATGTTCGACAGCCAAACGCGGCGTATTTTTATTAAAATGGACCAATAAAATTTATCGCGGCGTACCAAGATACGCCAAGTCGAAAAACGCCTCCGTATGAACGGCTTCATAGAATCCCATACGTTCCATTTTGACACATTATTTATCGCCCAGCGTTTTCACGTCCGTGCGAACGGCTGACAGCGCGTTGAGCGTTAAAACAATTACACTAGGCTCCAAAAATATTTGTCCATCTACATTTTGACTACATTCCCAAAAAAAATCATTTTATAAAGACAATTTATTATGTTTCCTAGTTTGTATGATGTTCATTTTTGAAGCTGCAATTTTGTTTTAATTTAGCTATTGTGAAATTAAAACAAGTAAAATATAGAATAACTACTAAAAATATTTCTACAGTAGTTGTCTAATGTAATTTGACTAGAAAACACGCATTATATATAGTGCTTAAAGTCTACCGATATTTTTTCATTCTCAGATTTTTTAAATGTTTATTATTGGATGGTCTAAATAATTTTGGAAAGTAGTGTAGCGTAACGCGTGATTTCTCCTACGCTCGTGCGAACACTTGTATGAAGTTCCATATGTTGCATTTTATTTTTACGCTAACGCCCAATGCCCAAAATGGAACAGTGCGCGTAGAGAAATACGCCAAGTCCAAAAACGCCTCCGTATGAACGGCTTCATAGAATCCCATACGTTCCATTTTGACACATTTCTACCGCCTAGCGTGTTCACGTCCGTGCGAGCACTCGCTAAATAATTGATTAATATTTAAGCAAAAATTATTAATTATTATTACTTGAATGTAAAAATTATTATTAGTAGTTTCAACTAAATTTATTTCACTGATTCATTCTGAACCCTTCACAAATTATTGTTCTTATTTAAACTTCATTTGTTGTAGATATAAATAGATGTAAGTAGATATTAGTTGTTGCAGTATTTTGATTGCAGTTAACAAAATTTGATTTATCAATTAAATACTCATGAATGTTCAGCGTTGACATGATATTTAGAGTGTCGGTTATATTGGACTCAGTTTTCAATTTAAAATTGATTGAATGTGGATCCGTTGAGTGGAAAATTTCGAGGCGAAATTGCGAAGCTGTTACCGTCACGATTTAATTCCAGCTAATTACTCAGACGCCGTCATCGTAGCCTTCATCGATCCAGTAACGGAAATGTAACTCTATTTGCTCGCCGGATTTAGGCCACCGTCTGTTGGCATATCTTGCGCTGAATCTAGGAAGCACTCAGCAAATTCTACGAAGCAAACAAGAAGTAATAGAGATGGCGTTCAGAAATGGGAACGGAGTAGTTCCTATTTCTGTTTTATCAGAGCATCTCTTGCTTTTATCGAGAATCGTATTTGACTTTTACCATACAGATTTCTATATGTGATTTGACGAACTTTGAACTTTAAGATCGATTACACTAGAGAAACCTATATTAAAAGAAATTGTAATTTAACTATAAGGTGGCAAAAATGCAAGCGACCACAATAATTCGCCCAAATAGCAAAGCGACCTCAGCCCATAGACATCAACATTTCATCGTCATCATCATCATCGTCGTCATCATCATCATCTCATCATCATCATCATCATCATCATCATCTTTCTCCTTATCCAACTCCCGAAGGGTCGGCGCCACAGGTTTTTGTCCTCCACATAACTCGTAACATCAACATTTCAAATTACGTAAAAATCTATAAAAAGATAGTAGTCTACAAAATAAACTTTATAAATCATAAACCACACTAAAAGCTCCAAATTCATCTTTTCTTCGACTCTTTCCATTACAAAACGTTGATATAGATCAGACGAAACGTTTGAATTGAATTGTATTATGTCTATACAAAGCATGCATATTCGTCTGTAAGCTGGGAATTATTTCCTTCCGAGTGGCGACGGGTGCGGAAATCACCGGGACGACGCGCCTCCACTGCGATAATGACGAGGAAATAAACTGATTCGAAATCAACTGTTTGTACCAATGTCCGCACCAGACTGTTGCAATTTAAAACCAATCGACAACATATTGTACAGTGCCAAACTGTTTGGGTATGGTTATGAAAGTTCATAGATTAAGGTCTTATTAAGGATTAGGGTCATAGATTAAGTTTTGCCTATAACTTCATTTAAATATTTTATTATAATTTATATTATGTATTTAGGAGATAAACTGTTTTCTGATGGTTTTTAATCAAATTTATGGCATGTGACTATTATCTTAAGAAAATCCAAACACTAACTCATAATACGTATTATAAACTAACTAAACACAATACAAATATGTACAATAATATGTAGGTCGCATAAATAATAGGTTGTTAACCAAACCATATCTAACAGTAGCCCGACAATGTGTGATAACATTACTTCTCGGAATTTAATAAACAACAATTCATTACACGAAGTTCATTAAAAACCACATTCTTATATTGCCAGTAAAAATCCAATTTTTACATCTGAGACAGAGGTTCCCAACCTCGTGACGGCCACTCGACCGATATTTTAGAATGTGCTCTAGAGTACAATAAGGTTGAGAACTCCTCATCTAAGACCTTAAACCCAATGTAAATTCCGGGTAATTTACAAAAACTCTGGTTTTACCAAGTACTGATTGGTACAGTATTTTTAGTAAGTTTTGCTGATAAGTTTCCATTTTCTCAACATGTGTGGTAAAGACAGACGCAGGCTGGGCACTGTGCCAACGTAATATTAGCTTAATAAATTATTATTTATCGTATCAAAATCGACATATAACATCTTTTGATCCTAAGGGTAAATGGAGAGCGCAAAACAGAGGGATAAAAAAATACTAGACGTCTTCTTACTACAATGAATATATAAATGCATTCTTCAATTTTAGAAATTCCTGCCTTAATTTTCTCAATTGTTCGTTTTCCTCAAGTCACAAGATAGAGGATAATTTTATTAACAAAAGTAAATAGCAACCATCTGGAAGCGCGACTGAGCTCAGCCAAGCCAAGTATTAATTTATTCTTCTAACAGGAATATGTTCTTATATCTCTCAGATCGAATGTGCGCGTTGTGTGCGTAAGGACGACAGATGTTCAATGATGAGTTCACAGGAGGCTGGCAGGATGCGTCGCACCTGTGCCTCGCATCCCGACCAAATGACGACAAAGCAAAAAACATACAAAACATTTCTACGAATCGAACGATAGCTTACGAAAGCGATAAATAGAGGAAGTGAGTTGGCGACTAAGAATTTCTGAATACTGATGTATCCATATTGAAACTGAATATGGTAAATTTATGATTTTATGCGTTAGTGGTTTTGACTTTTAGACATATTGATTGAATGAATGAAGAAAGATTAAGGAAAAGTTACAAACGATATTAAGTGGTAGTGTTCGTAAAGAATACAAGTTAGGGAAGTAGGGTAAAGTTTAGCGAACATATTGACAAAACAAGATATATAGAGGACCCACATGTAATGGATACTGTTGCTTAGATGTAGATAATAAAACACAATCACTATACCCCATTAAGTGATGGCAAAGAAAGTTATTACTTTTAAAATATTCCTAGAATTCTAAAAAAGCTTATTAATCAAGAATAGCAACATTTTTTTTCTTTTTCAAAAGCGGAAGTAGCTCCGCAACATCAGCCAACATTTATTAAAGCAGAGTTTCATCTTCTCGTGAAAGGTACGCTACAGTAGAGAAAGGATTGTTCTCACAATGGACGAAAGTGCAGCGAACAAAGTACAGCATTTTAAATTAACTTGAAGTGTTAAATGGTCATTACTTACTTAAAAGTAACTAATGAAAGAAGTTACTTAAATCAGTATTAACAGATAAAAGCTAAATGACTTTCAAAGGATCATCTTAAACACGAAAGATGGTGCATAAAAAGTTTCAAAACAGTTTTGTTCAATATATCATCTACATACATAAGCCTCATATTTCATTTTTGTTGCGCAAAACCTAAAACCCTTAGGTGTTATTCAGGCGTCTACGTAATATGATCTGAACAAAGGCCGGCAAGGAGCCATGTCAAAGGTAACCGCATGACAATCGGGTCAGCGATCCCCGTGTCATAAGCTCCTTAGCGTGCAAACAAGATTGTGAAAGAAACGAATCCAGTAAAATGCACTTTTTACGATAACTTTTGCTTACTAGGTATATTACAAGCAATAATGACATTGTTTTAAATTTAATAACTTCTGTTTGTTATGATAATTATTGGTGCGTACCCGAGGTCGTTTTTTTGTTTGTAAAGTACATCATACTGTCGTTTTTTTTAAATAGAATAAGTAAATAACTCATACTGCTTCAATTGGAATAGTTAAATGGTTAGTGAACAATTAACTACTGAGAAAGGCAATTAAATTCGTAACGTCAATGAAGTTGTAACTCACATCCTCTGGTTGAAGAGTAGCTCTCTATGCAGGTCCATGCGCTGCGGGCTCTCGAGGCAGGGGTTGGGCAGGCGGCGGGGCGCGATCAGCCCTGCGCCCGCGCCCTCGCCCTCCTGCACCATCGCCACCTCGCCGGACAACGCGCACTCGTCTACCGTGGGCACAGGACCCACGACGATATGGCCCAACGCGCCGCTCTCTCTTGCTGTAAACAATTTTTTTTATAATTTTGTATGGAGTTTTTATGGTTATAGAAACGACAATAAGAATATTTATATAGTTGTCGATTCGTTGCTTTATAATTTTAAAATTTCAAAAGTATTGATGCTAAAGATTTTAGACGTATTATAACAACAAACGAAGTTGTAACCAAAGAGGTCAATCAATTTTTTCCAATTTCACAGCTACGAATATAAATAATCAAACACTAACCACATCATGAGAAAAACGGCAAACCATATACTATTATAGTCATACCTGAATAAAAATATTTAGTCACAGACAAAATAAAATGTACTTTTAACACTGTAAACATATGTAAATGTATATATTTAATACATTTTTATAAATAAATACATAAATGATAGTAATATTTGGATGAATAATAGTTATATTTTAGATTCGGTTATATGCACTAAGGAAAATGAAATAAGAGAGATACAATTTGAATTGATTCGTAATCATAAATCGTATCGAAGGCCCATGCCCTTGTTTCACTCACGCGATCGTATGAATTATTCATACTTTTATTGGGCTATTTCATATTGATCTTCCGATTCTTAATGGAGCCTAAGCATTGTAGGTCAAGATAGACTAGCTTCCTGCCAACAAATGATAACATAATCATATAACAAAGATCTATTGACTAACAAAAGTAATATAAAGGGCTAACTGTTATTCTTGTGTACTGTCAATAATGATAAGCACATAGTATTCATATTTGTATACGTTTTTTGAACAAGTGCATGTTTAAATCTTTCGATTATATTGTACAGGAGTGTCGATTGATTAGGGACCGCTTACCACTGTATTATTTCTTTTTCTATTAGTTCAAAATTATGTAATAGCTGCTGGCTTTTAGAAGACAATTTAGGTGACAATAACGAACAAGGACTTGATGATATTGTACTTAAATTAAAAACTGTCAACGTAGTTAACTCGACAAGGAGCCTTAACTACGTCACACCAAATTAGTGCTAGCTACTATAGATTATTATGCGGAAAACCCTCTTGATTGACCCCAATTCGAAAAAGTAGTACAAATTTATCCATAACATGATAGAACGAATTATGTAACTATTACAAAAGACTAACACGGTTAATTGTGTGTTTAGAAAACTGACCGTGGAGCGTTTTGGAATAAGCATCGTCATAAATCTCGTTAATCACAGATTGATGGATCATTTACGATTCAGTAATCTAATATTAAATATGTGAACTACGGTTACTTTAAAGGTCCTATTTATTGTCAATATAAGCCAATTTTTAAGATTAGCATTAGAGTGGTTAAGGTACTAACTTGTATGATTTTTAAAAACAATCTGAGCCCTTTAAGTAACTTCGAGTAACACCGTACGCAGAGACCAGCAGAAGATAAATTGACAATTTAAATAGAGTTACGGGAGTGCACTGGTGTTCATTGGCAAGATTTATGGTGATTCATGAAGACAATCCGACAATAAATAGATCTGTTGTCTGATAAGTCTTACACTGCATCTATTCTCAGAAAATCATATGCCCATGGTATTGCCGTAAAACTACCTGAACCTTTGTACTACCTTTGAGTCAATTATCTTTTTTTCATTGTGCCATGGGAATTCCTATAATTCACAGAACCGCTTGGTTTACGGTGCTCCGTTTTTATTGTAGAGGTAGACAATGGTAATGTTGCAGTTTTTAATGTAACAGAAATATGACACAGAAGTACGTAGATGACAATTACGTAAGTTGCAAATACCGATAAAAAATGTCCCTGCATTTTTGCAAAACAGATAAAAACTATAAAATTGATTATTATGCATTTTTTTTATTTATATAGTTATATAAGAAAACTTATGTTAGAGGTCGTATGCTTCATATAAAGATAAACTGAACGCAGTATCCAGTTTCACTGATTCAAAAGCATCCAGTCTATAACGCATCAATCATTTCTCTCGCAATTCATTTCGAACCGACGCGACGTATAGCGCGATCTTGTATAAAATCGATTTGGTTGTTTAAAATGCAGAACGTATTGTTTTCATGACGCGACCTCCTTTTCAACGTAGCGTGATTGCGTTTCTGAGCCTAGGTTAACATTGTACCCGTTATTTACCTATACTTTATAATAGTTATCAATGGAAATTCATATCAATCATCAATTAAAATGGCAATTCTTTGGATTATAAATTAATACCAAATTCACACTGACATTTACGTCCATAGTCTACCTGTGTATATTAATAATTATAGGTTCTTTTAGCCATTGGATTAACCTTGGTTTTGTTTTTTAGCCGCACCTAGCCAATATCTGAATAGTGGCAATGTCAAAAGCATAAATTATTGGAATCGCTCATTTTCACACCTACACATTAGTTAATTGTTCGGGTCTCAGACCGTAATCTTTAACTTAATTTTATAGAAAGTTTACATACCTTTTTATTCAAAACATTGTACATTACTTTCTGCTAAATACCGTGTAGATAAACCATCATGCAACAGAAACATTAATTACTCACTAAAATATAATTGAAAAGCACACCAGTGAATTGTTGGCTGAAACTCAATCCTTGGAACTATTACATTGCAGTTAAAATCCTGCTCGTTAGCCGACCCCGTTCAGCACTCATAGACATACGGTGTGCGAGGAAGTTATGAAATTTTAAAATTAATTTTTGCAGGCTAGTTCCACAAATCTACGAATTTAAAAAAAAAGATTGCAAACCAAAAAAACATGTAGTATTTTACTAACTTATACACAACTATTTATCAAATACAGGCCTTTTCAACTGTTGTTAGAATGGACCAAAACATGCATAATTTTCAAATGTAAAGCCCAAGTTCTAAACTATCACAACTTGCAAGGAAATACGATAACAATTACTGATTATTCACATTTGTCGTATGTCACAGGAAGTTGGTAGCAATGCAAACGCAGTAAATACTCATAACAATAAGCTAATAGAAATATTATTTACTAACTCTAAAAAATTCGCGCCGAAAGAAAACCGCTATCATGTAAGTTGACATATGTAAATATTAATTAATGTTTTAATTTTTAAACATCTTTTTTTTTTTTTCAACCAAAAAAATACAGGAATTTATCTAGAGTTCGAAAGGACTGGCATGCGTCGTGTTTCCGTCCGATTATGACGGGTGACTGATAAAGCTCCCATACAGTTCTTTCATTATTATATCGCGACATGTGTAATATTATGTCACAAAAATTACGTCGCCCAATAACAGACTTATGTTAACCCAATAAAGACCTTTGCATAAAAAATAAAGTAAGAACTGAGGTATAAAACACAGTATATTTCCTATGCTCATTATGTATCGTTTAACTATGATTTATAACCGAATTAAAAATGTAATGAAAAAATATCACAGTCTTCCGTAATAAGGCGTTACGTAACAGTTGTCGCTTTAGTGAGATTACCGACCCGATCTTTATCTAACGATAATTCAGCTATGCGAAATTTAAATTATGTAAATTTACTAGGTGCGAAAATAAAGACGCCATAGGCTAACGTTTATGATGTTTGTTAATCTGTTGTCTTAATTCTTATCATATAATGTCACGCATTATCGTTTTTATAATATTATTTTTCGTAAGTATATGATTATGATTATGTATACTGCAATTTGGATGTTAGCCATATTGTTTTTTTTTTTCATAATTACTAGAGGAAACGCAATAATTTAAAGCTATAGGATTCAATTTATGTAGCTAATCAATACGACACATTTCAATTTGTCGATTTTATGCTGCATCTGGGTAAAATGTTCGTGAGAACTTATTTGCTTACTTTTGACAAGTTCTCAACCTATAACAATAACATACCAACCCCTCGCATCTCTTTGTTGATTTTCCCAATATGTCCGCCAGAACAGCTGCCCCATACATTCGTGAGAAATACTAGCGTATTTTTTTATTACCTATAAAATTATTTCTTTTTTGATTTTTTCCATACATTAATTAATAAGATAATTAATTTTTAATCCGCATGAGTTCGAAAACAAGAGAATAACGAATGCATTTCATTAGCATTTTCATATTTCTTATAAAGTAAAATAAATATTAATGTAGCAAATGGCTCCTTACTGTATGCTAATAAAAGTACTCGTGTATTGAACTTCAAACCACAAAAGCTATTTCCAATTCCTTTATACCTTAATGGTACGAATGTATAAAAGAAATGTTTTGTGCAAAAATGAAATAAATTTGTTTCTCCAACCCAAGCGACAGTACAAACTTAATAAAATAATATTAAAAAATAATAATTTACCTATACTTCTATACTAATATTATAAAGAGGAAAGATTTGTCTTTTTGTATTTTTGTGTGTATTATATTTGATTCACGTAAAAACTACTGGCCCGATTTCAAAAATTCTTTCACCATTGGAAAGGTAATTTATCTGCGAGTAACATAGGCTATATTTTTTTATTATTCCTTAATAACGCGGGCGAAGTCGCGAGCAACAGCTAGTTAATAATAATTTGTTATGTGTTATCATGGCTTTAGTTATTTTTTCCGAATTATATTTGAACATAGCCGTATGTACCGCTGCTTTAAGCACTTGACTACACGCTTGTCGTAATTTGATATCATATTATCAAAATAAAACATGATCTAATATTTTTTTAAATAATATGGTAACTGAATGACTGAATGACACTATCAATTTGGTATATATTGATATGCAGCAATGTTATACACACCTGTTATTTTATTCCATTCACGGTGACTTAGCAGGAGTCATACAAAAATCTATTTTTAGAAGACACCTCGATGAAACGTCGAATCTATTGGGAGTTTCATTTTGATTAGTCAAGTTTTAGTTATTAGTTGACGTTTTGATATAATTGTATTTATAGTTTAGTGCTAATTAGACATACTAAGGGTGAGTTGCATCGAATCGCCGGTTATCGTATTAATAAATGTTATTATATTATTATTAATAAACATACGCACATTTATGCTCGAAACGTAAGAAGACGCTGTCGATTTTACAAAATCCTGGCACATATCTTATGCTCGTATGCATATAATTGAATAAATAGTGATTACGTTATATTTCAATAGCTTATGTGTATTTATCTTTCATTAGCATATTACAAAACAAGAACGTATAATAAATTTAGATAAATATCTAAAAGAATTTCAAAGGCACGACAATGTGACAACATAAAACAGTGACCGAGATGTTAATTCAATAGTTTATTCAATTTTGAAGCGGGATATTTGAACTGTGTTTTCCTAGTTACAAAATCACAATTACGAAATTTCGAAAGTCTTTTAGAGGCCGGTTTTATTTTATTTAACTAGCGTTTGGTTTATTAAACAGACATAAACATTTATTTGTTCAAAAGTTCGTAATAATTATGATAGTTACGCATTATAAGTTGTAAATTTAGGTTTGTCTTGCGAATTCTTAAGGTTATCTGGGTCATTGGTCAAAAACTGATTCCATTTTGACTTTACAAATTGGTGTCAACTTCTAACTTGCTGTGGAAATTCTAACTACCTATTAAAAGATGAAATAGATATTTATTAAGGACGTTGTATCCTTGATGAGTCCGAGTCATAAAACTGTATAGAACAATAATATTGTAAGGATGCGTTCACACACTAGTTTTTATTACTCTAAATGCGATATAAAGACAATTGTAAATTAAAAATCCACGTTCTCAGGTCAATGACTCTTAACAATAATACTTGCATCATTAATTTGTTTACCTGACCCAGGACTGACCTGAACGAGTTCATCGTAATGCTAAATCAGTTTGTTAGTATCAGTGCTTATAAATTTCGCGATGAAAAAAATATAGAAAAATGGTCTTCGCTTTTAGGCTTTAAAAATTATTTTATATATTATTTCTTCTGTCCAAAAATCAAAAGCTTTCTACTTGTATTACGTCATTGGTTAATTTACCAGTTAGAAATAAAAACCAGAAATTGCGAGATTAGCTAAGAGAAATTTTTAACCTTCACCAATTAATTGTCTCTAAACGACAATTAAAGAAATGTGTCGTAAACCATACAATGACATGAATTGCTTTCTGCTAAAAAAATGTACATGAAGTATCTAATAGATTTAGTCGTCATCGTCGTCGTCGAAAACAAGATGTCCATAAAAAGGCTGTCTTCACTGAATGAAGATGGAATGATACAAAATGGACGGATGAAAGAATTAAATGAGACTTTATAAAATGTCGTTTCGAGACGCTCTGCAGCGATTTCATTCGTCCTTGCGAGATAGACAACATGTACACAATATAATCAGCTTACCATTTAATACTTGCATCATTAATTTGTTTACCTGACCCAGGACTGACCTGAACGAGTTCATCGTAATGCTAAATCAGTTTGTTAGTATCAGTGCTTATAAATTTCGCGATGAAAAAATATAGAAAAATGGTCTTCGGTTTTAGGCTTTAAAAATTATTTTATATGTTATTTCTTCTGTCCAAAAATCAAAAGCTTTCTACTTGTATTACGTCATTGGTTAATTTACCAGTTAGAAATAAAAACCAGAAATTGCAAGATTAGCTAAGAGAAATGTTTAACCTTCACCAATTAATTGTCTCCAAACGAAAATTAAAGAAATGTGTCGTAAACCATACAATGACATGAATTGCTTTCTGCTAAAAAAATGTACATGAAGTATCTAATAGATTTAGTCGTCGTCGTCGAAAACAAGATGTCCATAAAAAGGCTGTCTTCACTGAATGAAGATGGAATGATACAAAATGGACGGATGAAAGAATTAAATGAGACTTTATAAAATGTCGTTTCGAGACGCTCTGCAGCGATTTCATTCGTCCTTGCGAGATAGACAACATGTACACAATATAATCAGCTTACCATTTAATAGAAGTCTCCGAGTACTCACGAAATTTCAGTTACAAAATATTGTACCGAGGTACTGTCGACGTCATATTCAGAGGAAGAGAAATGCTGATTGGTATTCTGTTTATTGTCTTACGTATTGTAACAATCTTTATGTGGATGTAATGAAGCGTTGGTTGCGTTATACTTTCACTGTTGTGATACAAACGCACTCGAAGTTAATTACAATCATTTACCGTCAACTCGTATCAAATCGTAGTCCGGTTAATAACATAATGACCGACAATTTACTCAATCATAACAGAACGGCTGAACATAAAGTAATTAACAAAAATAAACGTACAAAGGTGTGTTATTTAAAATTGATGCCGTTTTGCATCACAATTGATTATTATAATAAATATGATTGTATTTGATTATTACTTTCTCTGATATCAAGATTTATGCATATCTACCGCATCATATAAATAAAATATTAACTAACTAAATATCTTTTGTTTACTAAATAAGTATTGGAAGATGTGTTCAGTATATAAACGTACGTAAAATGCGATAACGATAATAGAAACTTTATCTTTCTGTACACACGGCTGTAAGGTGTGGCCTTGAGTGATATTTACGCTGAACAAACTTAGGGCGTTCCGATTGAACTCTTTAAAGGTCAGATCGTGTATCAAGAGCGTTTACTGAATGTCCTGAAACCTTACATGATAAACAATAAAGTATTAAAAAGTATATCCTAGATGTATCGATAATGACTGGGAAAGTATGAAAGTTATGTGATGCGTTGAAGAATAAAAACACTCACATTAAAGAGAAATTTCATATAAAAACCTATGCGTAGCAAATTAAGTTTGCTGTAGAAAATGTAAGTAAAATTACATTAAAAATGTCATAAGATAAGCCGCCGTTACTAAACGAATGTAATGTTGTAATTTATTTTACCTGACCACAGATTTCACAAAACATATTAAAACCATCATAACAGGTTAAAAACTCTTTAGAGTCGAAATAACTTTAATTAAAATCCTTAGTTTAACGCATAAGATTTTAGCGAAGATAATGAAAACATTTTTTTTATTTACGATCTCTATTTAATTCCAATAGAATTTTGTTGAAGCGGAAAGGAACTTGAAGATCTGACGTACACACTCCATATTATTGCAACCTGTATACTGTGATCTGACCCCTGACCTACGGATATTTTTAGATCCCCGGCTGCTCGATTCGCATTGACAAGGTCGCTACGAAGTAGGGCTGCACGTAACGATGTGATTTTACAAACATCGATCATTTTTTAAATCGATTACTACGCAACTGTGAAATCGATTAATATAAATGAATATCACGATTATCACTATTAAGTAGAACTTCAGGTGCTTTTTATGCATAAAAATAAGCTTTAAAATAAGTTTCCATAAGCTTTAACATTTCCCATGACTATAATATATTTCATTCAGTGTAATTTTCAATTAATAATATGTTTATATATTAAGAGATTAAACCAAATTCAATGATTACATAAGAGTTTTTCTCCGAGCTTTATTCGAATTACGGAAAAAAATATCGCACATCTCTATTCCGCAGCTCGCTCTGAAACAATTGACGTCATCATGTCCGAAGGCTAAGTTACATTTAATCAGATAAAACGCTGCTGTTAGGTTAAAAGGTAATATAATTAACCTGAAGGGAAATCCTCACGTCTACGTTAAGCTCCTTTCAAGAATTGCGTACGTAGCTTAATAGATAGTTAAATAGTAAAGAATAGATAAGGAAGTACTTTTTATAATTGATTATAGTTAACAATGTTAGGTTTAACTCTCTTGTCATTTTTTCATCAAATTAAATGTGATTATTCCGCAACTATATTTATACGGCAATCAATATTCAATCAAAATTTGTAAGTCAGTTAAAAGTACAAGTCGATTTTATGCTTTATAGGTTAGAAAACCTTATTACACACCTCTCAAAGTATATTGCGTTGAATGGTTTCTTATACTCTGAAATGAATTATCTTCGGGATGTACTGCTCGTATAAATAAGATTATTACATACATACATGTGTAAATATAACCGGCTAGAAAATGTGATTAATAGCTAATGTCTTTTTAATAGCATTATACTAAGTACAAACAGAAGGCAACTAGACATAACTGCTTACGTATGTAACATGTATGTACGTATGTATTATGTCGTACTCTTAATTGTATTTGCATATTTAAGTACATATTCTAATTTGCAAAGGATACATGTAAAAATATGGGCGCAATTTAAGAATAATATTAGAAATGAAGTTTCTTTAAATAATTTTAAACAAATAGAGATCTACAGAGTAACATATATCAAAGTAAATATAACACCTCACAATGTAGTCATTAAAATTCATATTCGGTAATTTTAAGATACTTTGGTTTATTTGCACATAAGTATTCTTAATACCGCCACGATATATTTTCCTAGTGTGATTCAACTACAACACGTAATAACTTAAAAGAAATTTCGATGTAATTGGTAGGTATTGGAATGTGGAATTATCTTACACTAGCTGTTGCTCGCGACTCCGTCCGCGTGGAATTGAAAAAAACAAAAGTGAATAGCCTATGTGTTCTTCCAGACTATCCTCTACATCTATGTCAAATTTCATCGAAATCCATTCAGCCGTTTAGGGTACAAACTCTAACAAACATCCATCCCATCCATCCTTCCATCCATCTAAACTTTCACATTTATAATATTAGTAAGATTGTATTTAATCGATTAAAACTGAAATGAAATTGTGCAATAATCTCTCATAGACTGTAATGGAATTCACTTATAAACATAACACACACTTACGAAATAGCAAAGGTTCGCTTGAAAAGAAATTCCTCTCTTATTAGGAAATGCGGTGTTAAAGGGTGACGTAGTTGAAACAATGGTGATGTGCTGACGCATGTCAATCATTGTTTTCTAGTTAGTTTTGATATTTAAATATTTGCTAAATGCATTGTCAAATAGCTAAGTATGAATGTGTACGGCGATATTGTTCTTCTAAAACGACATACATACAAAATGTACTACTAATAATGGTCTATTGGAAGACGTGAAACATTCCTACAAGTGTAACTACGATTTCATAACAACTATTGTATTGCAAATTACATTTATTATAACACCATGCTGGTCTTTTCATAACCAATAAAAACAATGCATCTTAAAACAATAGGGAACAAAGTACAAGAATAACAATGCAATGGCAGCACTCTTCAAAAATTTGGAGGGCTATCCACACTGACTGGTTGCGAGAATCCTTTGTAAAACTAACTAAACAACAGGTGGAGAAACAAAACCGCAATACCCAGGATTCGTAGCGTCTTTTTAATAAAAATAACCGACGCAAATCAGTCGATTCTTTATACAGGTTTGATTCATTGCAATCGTAATTAGCTGCAACTAAAAAAACTGTTTTATATTGTAAAATATACTTCTAGAATTTACTGAAGATTTAACATGGATCTAACTTTTTAAGTATACGTTTTGATCGTTGAATTATAAACAAAATTAATTCATTTTCATCGTAAAAGTTAACAATCTCCCATCGGCTTCATAATATTTGATAGTTACGCTTAGAAGCATCTACAGCGTTAGTTAATCAAATTACGTTTCTCTACGAGTTAACCCGTCCCTTAACTCAGGCTGGCTTTTAATTACGTTACGTAATTTTCTAGTTTGTAATTACCCTATCGCTACTAAGGTAGAAATAATTAGAAATCTAGTACCAGCTTCTTATGTCATAGAAGGATGTGTTAACCATTTACCTAGTTTCAAGTTATTTTAGGTACAGGGAAGAAAACTCTTACTATTTTTGTCTATATAAAGGTACAAAACGACTGGCTAAATTTCAAACACGGAAAATTCAAATATATTCTTTATTTATTAATTAAATATTATCTCTAGTTATATGGGTGCCAGTTAATTATGGTTTCCGTATAAAAGTATGTTTGCACGTCATCAAAGTTTTACGATTGCACTGTGCATATAATATGGCTGTCCATCGACGTTTCGAAACAGTTATTGTCTGCATAACATATGCATCTAGTCCTTAAATAAACATGTATATTATTTTTAATTTAGGCAATAAGAAATTAATTAAAAGAAGAGAGAAATACTCTTCCTTATTTAATTAATTGGTACTTTATATACCTTGAGAATCATAGAAATGTCCGTGCAAATGAAAGACATCTGAACGTGAAAATAAACAAATAGTGGTTGAAGCAAAACGTTTTGAACTAAATAAACTGCCTACCAGTGCTTTCTTGCAGTCATTTGCGATGTGACTCGTGATAATTCCAGACGCACAACAACTTTGTACTACTTTAAAAGGGTTTACCCTATTTCTGTAATGGGGTCAAATCACTTTTGAAACTTCAACCGTTCTATGCATTTAGCGTTGCGTCACTTTAATGGGAATTTCTCAGCTTTACTGTTTGTTGTTACAAAACAGTCGAGTTAAAAGACAATAACCCAATTCGTCGGTGATCAAAACGATATGGTTCTGATGTTATTAATTCCAAGACACGTGCTGCGGTTTACAGACGGATGTTTATAACCAATAATATAAAATGGGCGCGAGACGTTTGAAAACACTTAACGAAATGTGTTTATCTAGAGTAGAAGCTATCAAAGTTATTGCTTAAAAGGAATACCGGTTAAAAAGCGAAGTTGGTGCGATGTGGCGATGAGGTATGGTAAACGTCCCTCATAAATACATCATTCAATCAATAAGGGGCTTCCTGATGCGGGCGCGTATGAACGGCTTAAGTGATGACAGTTGTGACTTCAATAGAAATATTCCCGTGTGCCTCATTGGCGGAGGTCAACTAATCCGACCAAAGATGCACAAGCAAACGTTTAATGAGACCAATGTAACTAATAGAGCTCGATTGTTTAAAGTGGACTTATTAATTGAACTTTCGGATGTTTTATGAGTGCTTGTAGAAGGAAGGTCCACTTTCACGATAATACTTTCTCGCTATGAATTCAGTAGTCGTTGGCTTGCCAGCATTTCGATTAAATTCAATACATATGTGGCTACTTTAGAGAGTATTGGAATTATTTATAGCACGTTTGAATCTTAATAAAAAGTTTCTAAGGACTTATCGACAAGTCTACCTAACTATATTATATATTACTATATCAAAAACGAAAAGTTGGATAACTTATTTACCTTGTACTTAAAAAAAAAACATGCGACTGCTGCCGTTTGATATGGAGCTCCGCTAACATAAATTTTGTTGTTAAAAATAATATGCAAGCAGATAAATACAGAACGGACTGTGAAAAGACCGTTGGTCGACTGATTTGTATAGATCGTACTAAATTACTGTCTGCTTTAAACTAGGGTGAGGACAGAAGGGGTTAAAAACTATTGGGGTTGTCCCCCGTATTTGATCACTGTTGCCATTAGCGCGTGCCACTGATATGCACCCTAATATAGAAATATTCATTGACCACCAACTTCCAAACCGTTGCTGTTTTCATTACGTAAGCCATGTTCATATGAATTTGCACAGTCTGTTGAAAACAGCAGCTACATATTACAAATAGACAAAGAAAAAAATCTTAATTTTTTTAACGTCTTCCCTATCGATTATCTTTACACAGAAGTACGCGTTAGTATTGGGTAATCTTTAAATCGCCAAAATAACAAACTCCAATGATCTATTTCTATTGAATTAAATGTAGATAAACGCCTGATAGTTCGGAAAACGTTTTAATTTACTCTCTGTAATATGTGAACATCTGGAAATTATTTTTAACATTGACGGGTAGCAAGCGGTTTGCGCTCGCGGGCGTCCGGTATTGCGCGTCCTCAGAGACGACCTCGCACGGTACTTACTGCGGGTAAGAGCCATTGCAAACCGCATTACTTTTATAAAATTATGTACTTTTTATATTTAGTACTATCACTGAAAAGCTTTTAACCTATATGGAATAGGTTGACGGTACAATTACCATGGCATTTTTTAATTTCATTGCTAATTATACAATAAACAAACATGCTTTGGAGTGTGTCCCCACACGAGATAAGCATTCAATAAAGTTATAATAATTTTGTTTAGATACAATATGAATCATGGTTAAATTAAACAGTTATCATGTATAAAAAATTAGTACCAATTTTCTGCGATAAATAAAATCCCAGTGAGTAAAATATATTTATAGTAAACTCTGCGAGGTACAGTCATAGATCATATTAGTCAAGGCCGATATGTTGCGGAGTAAACAAATAGTATTACGCAAAAGGAGCGCACTTGGCAGATGTACAAAGTTTTAGACAGGATATTACTTCGGCCTTTTTAGGCAATGACTCAATTGTCTTAAACGTTAAACAAGTTATATGGAAAATATTGTTAGATGAGTAATAAATTAACAATAGTGTAATGACCCCTTTTATAATCTTATTATTGCGGTGTATCAAACGTAAATTCTCATAATTTAATAAAATAATTACGAACTACACAAATTTATTCGTAGTATTATTTGCCGTTTTTGTATTTATTACATCTCATATGACTTATTTAATTTTAATCAAATCAAATTTAACTTATAATCTGACCAATCCACTTAATTATTCTACCCTTAAAACATTTAAATATTAAGCCCAGAGATTTCGGTTCTTACTTAGAGTTTATGCTACAAGTAAGAACGATATTTTTTGTAAATTCATCACAAGTCTCAAGAACGGGACAAAAAATATTATTTACCTACAGCAGAATTACATAATTTTATTTATTTGAGATATCGGAAAATTCGTCCTTTACGCGGACGAAGCCACGTGCGCCAGTTGTCAATGCAATTAAAGTCACACAGAAGTCGACCTCAAACTGCACTGCGAATGCATAAATGGTAAAATACCTCGCATATACATACATATACATACATCTTTGACTCTACCCGAGTTTACCTTAAAAATTCGCAGCCGTTTTGCTTAACTTCCTATTTAAATAACCCTACTAATTGGTGAAGTTAAAAAAATATACCCGAACATGTCGTAATTATGTTGAAATAACTATAAATAAACCTAGTAGAAGTGGAATCGTGTTTAGAAACATACAAACTTTTATCAATACCCTATGTTAAAAGGGGGCCTTTTTCTATAAGAATAAAACTAGCGCTCATTTTAAGTTTTTTATTGTTTATGGTGCGACACAAATTTTTGGTTTGAGTAAAAATATAATATAAAAGTAAATAAGACTAAAGAAACATCTTGATTATGAATTTCGTAAAAATAATGCTTAATTAATTACAAAGAATTACCTTGAACAAAAATTTAATCATATCTCAAATTTTAGTTCAAGGTAATCATAATTAACGTATCTAATGTCTAATTAAGAGTATTTGTTGTGAGGAAGTTGCTTCATTTTATCTAACTGAAGATGCTATCACGTTTTATAATCCTTTAAGAATATGTGAATTTCTAGATAACTGTTAGACTAATTATTTTATTTAGATATCAAACACCAGATACAGAATTTGAATAGGTTCTATATAATAAATTTACTAATACATTACTTAATAATTAACCAACATATAAATATATTTACATCCCTTAAATTCTAACTCGGTTACCGTTTAGTTTCAAACTGCACAACATCCCTAACTTCCCCAACTCTTACAAAAGCCCTAAGTACACTCAGTAGCGATATTAATAATGAAAACGCAGTGCAATTCCGCAGTTACAGCGAGTTGCGTTCCGGTACGATTGTACTTGTATTTATTCAGCGTGCGCTGTTCCTGCGCCGTGACAGTGACGCTCATACCTGCTACGTGACAAACCGACATAAAAAACCCAATTAACAACATCTCAGGTGTTACTTGATCTTTGACAGGTGTTACTTGATCTATGACAGGTGGGACAGGTAGAATTCGATGTGTCTACACTAGGTACATAACTCAAATTCTGATCTCAGGGAACTGTTTTATTAATATTGAAAACATTTGGATTTGGGTTTTTTATGCTTAAAAAGACTCGAAATGTGGTGATTTGTAGTTGCAAATTGTAAGGGACATACTTGTAACATGAAAATCTTATAACGCAGACAATCGATACATTCAAAATTCCCTCATAAGAGCAAAATTATTAGAATTGAATTTACTTGTTAGGAGAATTAACATAATTGACAATAAATTTGATCCCACCCCAAAAAAATTCAGCGAAAGGTATCGATAAAATGAAGGACGTCCCTTAGAACGTTCACGGGCAGGGCTCGGAGGGCGTTGACCCCTCGGCAGACGAAGCTTTTCGCGTCTCGCCCTACTTGCCGCCCGCCCAGCGCGCGTAAATACGCCATTTCGTAACGTAGTTAAAACGAAAAATAGTTTAATTTGCATTAGTGGCGTACAATCACTATATTCCACACCTTCTAATAATACTTTTACTACTTAATAAAGGCTTTTCTAAATCTGCTGTCCGCGTAAAATAAAATATTAATACACATAAAAAATGGTTTACCCTCGACGGTATATTTAACGTATTAACTGCTTCTCTTGGTGCGTAATTTAAAAAATGATTATAAAACGTTATTGTTTATGTCAAGTCACAGAATTTCAAATATACATAACAGACGTTAATCCACTTATCCCAGAAAGTTAATCCCGCAATAAGCCAGTTGTACCTCAGTTAATACAATACTGTACTAGTACTTAAGACCTAATAAATTGCCAACGCTTACCATAAGCTAAATCACAAACATGTTATTGCATAATTGGTACTAGCAGGGAAAGTAGAAAATGGTTAAATTAAACTTGTTTATTATAAACAAACGTTGGCTAGCGTTTATAAATTTCACGGTTCACACAAGGGGCGTAATAGACACGGTAATAAACCACCGAGTGAGGTTTTATCGAGCTGCCAAAAATCGTGCTTAAGGACTTTCTTTGAGCGGAACACTCTCGTACGAGAGGCGCTCGTAAAACGAGCCTTGTTATATTTAGAAAACGCTTGTGAGACGTGTACTTTACGTGAGTACAGCACCACTACATCCTTTAATGACTATCATATTGCTGTATACATTTACGAGTATAGCCAAGCGGTATTCTTGATACGTATTTTCCTGCGTAACACTGGATGTTAATTTGAAAACAAAAAGGTGAAACAATCAATACCTTAAATAACCATCAAAGTAAATAATAACAAAAACAAAAAGTTACTATAATGTTATTGGCATTTGTAGATATTTATTTATGTTACTAAAAATATGTAATACCACAATGTACATTATTAAGCGTACGTTCGCACGGGCAGACTTTGTACGTCGCGGTAAAATTCAAGGTCAGCAGACTTTTTACGCCCACGCGATAGGTGTTCGTACGAGCGTAAAAAATCCACTCTTGAATCGTATCTCGGGACAGTAAGACGTGTAATTTGTTTCTTTTAAATTACTAGCCCGAGCCGAAAACTGGCGACTGAATCCGAAGTCACGTAGTTAGAGAGCAAACTAAAAGTAGACAGTACATTTTCTTTAAAACTAACATTTGCTAATGTTTAAAAAAAAAGGTTTTTTCTACACGCACTAACAAAGCTCTCATGCAATGTTTTATTTTATTTTCACCCGAATATTGATAAAAATTGCTCTACTTGATACATATAATAAGTTTACATATTATGTAGAAAATTTATTTATTAGATTTCTATTAACCAGTAGCGGCTCCCGGCTCGTGGGTCCTGGAACTAGTGGTGCGCGATTTAAATTGTAGGAAATCAAACCAACTATTTTTCTTTTGATTTTACACAAAGACATTTAAGAAATATATAAGACTAGGCATGTTTTCATCGGTACTTTCTCTAGAAGGTACTATGTAAATCAGTTGTCAAATTTAATATGCCGCCTCGTAACCTTGTATTGATATCTGATAAAACATTTTACAAAATTATAAGCTCCATCTTTTATTGTAAAATAAACAGTATCACAGAATAAAATAACAAATAAATTAAATTACATATAAATATGATTTAGTGACACTTACTGGCAATTAATTTAAATATAGTTAATTATATTGAGACGTGGTTATGGGGATCTATCAATAGACAACGGTAATGAGATTATTTATTTATTTATTTATTTATTTAAAACTTTATGCACAACAATTACAATACAAAAGTTTAAACTATGCTAAAACAAGACATGTGCAAGGGCGGCCTTATTGCTATGAGCAATTTCTTACAGGCAACCCAGTGGGACAGGAGAAGCTAGACAACACTCAAGGGTATTTAGTACATATAAAATAACACTAACACACATATATATATACTCGTATATATTTATATAATAAAACAAATATTTACATCCTACATAATAAACAAACTTACATATATAGCAATAAACTTAATAAGGAAAAAGCAAAACCTATCAGCGAGAGAGATTATGTGAAAAATGTTTCAAGTGAAGTGTAAACTATGCCTACTCTATATATATTTTTAATCTCTTTGATTTTATACCACCAATGCCTAAAAAAAATTCAAGTTAATTGCCAAACTAATCATCCTTATTTAGACAAAACATAACATAAACTTTATGTTTATTGGCAAAAGTCAATTTAGGTACTTAATTTAGTTATGTATATTAAAGCATTAAAATTTTTGTCGAGTCAATTTCATGAAAGCGATGGTTCCAGTTGGATAAAACATATTACAGCTAGGGGTTGGGTCGCTTAAATTTGAAACGAATATGTAATAAAACAACTGTTAGCAAAATTATTTCAAGTCACTGTATTTATTATTTTAAAAACATATACAATTCGTGTTTTCAATTTAATAACATATGAAAAGTACACAAAATACACCGCAATGACGTCACGCTATCACCATGACATTCATTGGTTACGTAAGGAATATAAGGCAGAGTCCGTGATAAATATCCAAATAACAGTGAGAGAATTATTATATTATCAGGGTCCAAAAACACACCAAGTTAATAGAAAAGAGGAAAATACGATCAGAAAATTTCTGACATTTTGGTTTCATTTACATTATTTATTTAATTAATTTTGACATGTGACATTATCATGTCAAAGCAGTAAAGAGTATGGTAGCTATTTATAGTTTGTCTAAATAAGATGGATTAGTTTGACAATTTATTTGAAATTTAGTAGGGATGGGTTGTGTAAAATCAGTCATGAATCTTATCGATTTTAGCTTTTATTCTTATAGAAGTTGAAATCGATAGATTCATAGTTATAACTTAAGAATTTAAAAAAATTACTGTTTTCTCAAATTAATAATGACCTGCAGAACTATTACAAATAATGAGAGTAAATAAATATTTATTACTACTACAGCCGTACGTAATCGAATTGGATTTCGCTATTATTATAATTAATACTAGAATTGAAAATAAGAAAAAAGAAAATAATAATTTTAGTTACGTTCGATAAATTTTATTTAAACCGAATATCGATAGTTCATAATTGTTCGCTATGCGTGTTTGTTTCGACACTACGATACCTGTCTATTAAATACGGTATTTACCTTCATACAAATTTAATTCGATACTTCATATGCGTCAATTATCAAACTAATATATCTTATTTAGATAAACTATAACTGACCGGTTACAAAGTTCAGTCGCCCTCTCCACTCCACGAGATTGCGCCACTGTCTATAAGACATTTTTATTCAATGATATAGTTTGCCCCTGTCACTCCCCTGATATCATCCTTGTCAGTCTATAGTTTAATGATCGAAATATTAACGAAATTCGTAAAAGATAATTTTTATTGTAGCTGTGCATTATAAGTTCTGCTGCCACATATTTTTCTGTCCCGTTAAATAAAATCCTAACTCCCATACAACAATTACTGATTATCATAGAACGTCTGCCAAAGTTATAATAAGCTCCTTTTGTTAATTCGTATAAAATGAAAAGTATTATAAAAATCGTGTTTCGTATTGAATGTATTTATTGCGTTAATTATTAGGACAAGAAATCAATGTGTCCGAAAGTCCGTGTATGTTATGGATAATCTCCGAAACTACTGCACCGGATGTAACAGGACTTTAAATGCAATGTTATAGGTAGCCTAGTCTTTATAACATGGTATATTCAATCCAATAACATAATTAGTAAATCTTATTGATGATCTTTTTTTGCCCCCCGCTATACTTAGAACTTTGGGATCTACAACCCACGACAGAGCTCTGATAGTATTAGATACATATTGATGTACACTTGTTAAAAGTTTGCGATCCCTAGCACTAGTTAATATGTTTTTCAAATGTAACTTATCAAGTATAACATATTATTGCTTTACTTTAAGAAAAAAATGTGGTTTAATTTCCGGTAAGACATTACATACATTTTTTACATGTAAAGATATGTTACAAAACAGATCAATTTTTATAGCTAGTGATCGCAAACTTGTTTTGATCGGTGTAAACACAAAACAAACATGTTCGACAGCCAAACGCGGCGTATTTTTATTAAAATGGACCAATAAAATTTATCGCGGCGTACCAAGATACGCCAAGTCGAAAAACGCCTCCGTATGAACGGCTTCATAGAATCCCATACGTTCCATTTTGACACATTATTTATCGCCCAGCGTTTTCACGTCCGTGCGAACGGCTGACAGCGCGTTGAGCGTTAAAACAATTACACTAGGCTCCAAAAATATTTGTCCATCTACATTTTGACTACATTCCCAAAAAAAAATTATTTTATAAAGACAATTTATTATGTTTCCTAGTTTGTATGATGTTCATTTTTGAAGGTGCAATTTTGTTTTAATTTAGCTATTGTGAAATTAAAACAAGTAAAATATAGAATAACTACTAAAAATATTTCTACAGTAGTTATCTAATGTCATTTGACTAGAAAACACGCATTATATATAGTGCTTAAAGTCTACCGATATTTTTTCATTCTCAGATTTTTATTAAATGTTTATTATTGGATGGTCTAAATAATTTTGGAAAGTAGTGTAGCGTAACGCGTGATTTCTCCTACGCTCGTGCGAACACTTGTATGAAGTTCCATATGTTGCATTTTATTTTTACGCTAACGCCCAATGCCCAAAATGGAACAGTGCGCGTAGAGAAATACGCCAAGTCGAAAAACGCCTCCGTATGAACGGCTTCATAGAATCCCATACGTTCCATTTTGACACATTTCTACCGCCTAGCGTTTTCACGTCCGTGCGAACACTCGCTTATTGTTAACTTAGACATATCTTCTACAATATAAAATTGTGTTCATATTGTTTGTTTGGTATTTATGTATTGTTTCATTGTGGCGATGTTATTTAAAGACTGTAATAAAATAAATTATAACAAGATTTGATTGTTGTGATAAAAATCATTTGGGAATAAGTAATTTCAGATAAAAAGCCGCCATCCCATGATTAGCCTTTTAAACATTTTCTAGGATGCGAATCATTCTACATATTGTTTCAATTCAGTATATTATCCAATATCTTCATAGATAAATTAAAAATGACATCAGCCTAAATAATTTAGATGGAATACCACAAACTATTTATAGATACTTTAATATATTCCTAATTTATCGAAAGTAACGGATTTTATCCATACAAGTACAGATAGAAAAATTCTTGTTGGCGCAGCGTTGCACCTGATTGCACTTTCGCTTTCGCCGCACATGCACTACCTAAACTCTTCAAGTAGGTTTTTCATATCAATATGCAAAACAGGAAGTCTACGGTAAATCAGAATAATGACATACATACAGTCTGACGCTTTTATTTAACAAACTGATTTCATAATAAACCTTACTTCTTACTAATATTATAAATGCGAAAGTTTAGATGGATGGGTGGATGTTTATTAGAGTTTGCAGCCTAAACGGCTGAAAGGATGTGATTGAATTTTGGCACAGATGTAGTAAATAGTCTAGAAGAACACATAGACCACTTAGTTTTGATGTTTTTAATTCAACGCGGGCGAAGTCGTGGGCAAAAGCTAGTATTAAATAAATTATAAAGTCAATTTTCTATTTAGTGCAAATAAGTAGCAATTATGTTTCTTTTTAATTGTTAATGTAAATAAAATGTTGGAATTTTGAAGACATTTTTAAAGAATTATTCATCAACAATCAACGGCGGTAAACCGTAAAGCATCCGTTTATCAGCATAACAAATCGAAAGAGCTCGAAGTTGTTGACATTCCATTACAGACGAAATTCTTTAAGATGGAAGGTGACTGATAGTGACGTGTGACGACCGTATACTTTACCAACGGATAAAATGACAACAGGTTTGTGTAAGTAATGCGATTATATTCTCTCTTACAACGTTACGACAAACGCGTAATGCCTAGTGTCGTAAGAGCAATTCCGTCACTTTTCTAAAGACATTATTTGCGTACGTTATCTCTAAGAACTTTCAAACTTAAATCTTTCGGCTGATGAATTATTATTAAAGGCTGTAACGGAAGTCATTGCTACTGGATACCTTAATTTATATTCGTGTTAAAAATAAGTTTTTCGGCATATTATAGGAAAGTCTTAACATGGTCATTCATGAGTCAATTTAGTAGCTACTTATTTTACTATTATAGATAAAATAAGCTATTAACTATAAAAACAAACGAAGTTTAACTAATTAAAATGTGAAAACATATCAAACTTTTTGTAATAGGAAATAATTTAACTATCGTACGCAACTGTGATTACTCTAATAACAGTAAACATGTTCCATTTATTGGACGCTGTATTCGTTTGACACGCAAACAATTGCGCCTGTCGGAATTCCGTTTGGAGTATTAGTACAGCTTACTGTTTAATACGGTACACTAGAAATATTCTTTCAGACACGTGTACGTGATAGTTTAGTAGAAAGACTTCTGAGTATTATAGGGTCGAAGGTTCAAAGTCCAGATGTACAGAAATGTACAATTCGTTTTCAATGCAACAGTTACACTAATCGGTGTACAAGTATCTGAACTTGGTAATATTAGTACCCACCCCTTGATTTTAGATTTAATAGGCGTTTTAATTATTTTACACCATTGACGGGACTTAATTAATGCCTTTGTCGATAGCTTGTTAAAATAATACGCTGTATTAAGCTGATGCTAGCACAGATCATGTTAATTATAGATAATTAAAAGGCAAGTAAATAACAACCATTGTAAGAATCTCAACGTACATTACTATATTTAAATGTTCACGGACAAGATAATACATATAAAACGACTATTGTACTGTTTAGAAATACAGCAAGTTTAATTATGGAAAACGTGACGATAAATGTAAAATAAAATCACATAGTCTCAATAAAATTAACATCACAAAGTCTCAATTGTTCGTTTTATCTTTCGAGGCATAACAAACAGTAGGACATGCAGAGGATGAATGGTCCAACAATTCAAATACAGCGTGTTCTAAAAGTCACGTAGTATTATCATTAATAACAATTACAAAGTGTTCCGTTTATTGACAGTGTAATGTTTCTTTCAGATGTATTAAAATTTGTATCCTTAGTACATAATATGTCAGCGTATTATTTTGCATCAATTCGGTATTTTTTTCTGAATATGGTTGACTTTAAAAAATGTTAATTATTATTATCAAACCCCCCTTACTTAATATTAAAAATCCTTTGCAATAAATCAATAGTTAGAACTCAAAAGGATTACTATTTTGGCGCAACAAATGAATTACGACTTCCTTGTTGATTGTTGAACGAAAATACAACATTGTTAACACTAAACAGTCTCAAAGTGCTAGTTCCAAGAAGCCAATCTACACTTTAACTATTCCTAGGAGGTTTAAACTCCTGTGCTATTATTGGAGCATTGTTTGTAGTGCCGTTCAATTTTACGCCCAAGCCGATAAGTAAACACTTAGCACTATTAGTACGGTAAATTTAATGCGAAAATGCACGTAACCTACATTTCATTTAATGAAAGAGCCCATTAGAGCTTTCGCATTTAGTTTCGGTAAACTTGTGCGATAAAGTAAGATAGGTTTAGACTAGTGGTTTAAATAAAAGTCTTGTGGAACAATATTGTAGAAATATTATTAACAATACAAAGCATTTATGTACAAGTGATATTTACAAATTACAAAAACCGCTTTATAATCTATCTAATTTTCACCGTACCAATCTATTAGACAGTAATACGTGAATGAAAAATGATTAAATAGTTACCCGATAGATTGAGTTTAATAATCGTGTACGCATGCAGCCAAAAATCGATAATATATCCATAGCATTAGCCGGTCGTGAGCGCAAATAGATAAGACAAAAACAAGAAAGGGAGCGTATTGCCACCCAAGGCGTCGGCTTATCCTCATCCCGATCCCTTTGTCCGAGTCGCGCCAAATGCCGCGGCCGGCATACCTAATGCCGAACCCGTTTTGTAATGCGATACACAAACTTATAACCGTTGTTCCGCATAGCGACGCCGATACACCGCTGCGGAGCGCTTGCGTGGAAATGACAAGGATACGCTAAATCCTTCTAAAAGACAATCTTTGGACGCTGGTTTTACAACCAAAAATTGCAACGAAGCCAAACTATATTAAGTGATCGTTACAAATAATAGCTATTTAATGATCAGCATCGCTGCTGTGATAAGTATTCCAAAATATAAAGTACTCGGGTCTCACAGGGATGTCAACGGTTGCTCTATTCTGTTGCTAAGTATTTAAGGAAACGGCATATACTTCGACATGAAGTGGTCCCGAAGTGCCAACCTTAGCATAGTAAAATTGCTGGGGGATATCACTTCCCTTGAGACGTGCTCAAGTTTAGTGTAGAGGGACATCGATGCGTTTAGTATGAGATCCCCAAGCCCCTCATAATGCACTCGAGGTTGATCACGGAGAGGCTTTTAATGATTTCCACACAGTCCGCAGGCGCAAGAATTGCTTTTATTACTTCTGATAGAATAAAGGTTTTTGGCGTCATGAACAAGTAGGCGATTTTTATTTCAATTTGCTATTATATTATGCCTGGCTTACATATATTATTTCGATGGCAATTGGCTATTGTTGGCTACAGTTGGCTATCACAATCTCTGTTTGACCAGGTTATCACGTCAAAAATTGCAAATGTTTAGTCATGTTTTACGTGATAAAAAAGGTTTACATTTCTATGTATGTTTTATGACCAAAGACAAACATTTAATGAAAAGAGTTGATAATGACAGTATCCGGCTTGTAATATCTACGTTTGAAAGAATGTGTACTTTAAAGTTACCTTACCTCATGAACTCTGAAACATTAAAAAATCAAAATACGTGAGCAATGTCTTAGCAATTTTATATTTGTTTATATCTACTTTTGTAGCTACGTGCGGGACTGACGCGCCTCGTTGAGATGAGTTCTCTAGAGACGTTGTCTAAGAGCTAGAATGAGGGGCCGCGGTTTTTCTTGTATATTTCCAAGACTCGTTGTATAAAAGAACAAATTCTTTTCTCGTGTCAACATGTCGGCAGTGAAACACGACGAGCATTGTATTTCTAGTGGACTGGAGGAAAAATATTCACAATTACATAGTACACGGATATATTGTAAACACATGTAAATACAATGTCATGTAAATATTATTCTAACTTCAAGTTAGTTTCGGATGAAATAAGATTGTTTTTTGTACAAATATGTTCATATAATTGTTTTTGTAACGGATATAAAAGATCGATTTAGAAGTCTCATGATAGCCTATGTAATTGATCTCACTCTTACGTTAATCACGATGATACTCGAAAGGAATTTCGACATGGACGGTCGGACTTGTTACATCTCGACAAAAAAGTAATTATTTTTTTACTGTACTAAAGATGTAATATACGTATCATTGCTACTTGAGTAACGTACATAAGTGAGTTCAATCTCCGATAAACTTATTTCGTAAAGTAATAATTTCTTTGAATACACTTTTTACTAAAACTTTTAGAACAAAAATGTCGTGTTTCCTGTAAAGCATACAACTTCGTTATTAAGCCGTGTTTTAAATTTAAAAAATATTATAATATTCCTCAAGCAACCACTATTATTGTCTACTGATACAAATGTGTTTGAATTAAATTGTAATTCTGAGTTCCTTTGATAAAATACATATAAAGACAACATGAATGTATGAAAAATAATAAATCTTAGGCCCTCATAAATCTCTCAATTAAACCACCGATTGTAGTAATTGAAATAAACAGGGGGTAACTACATGACAATTGATCCAATTATTTCATTCTTGAATCACTAACACATAATAATTTAAAGGTTCCGTCTTTCGTTAAGTATTAGCACATTATTGGTCTCTAATTCATACTTTAATTGAAATTAATTTGTTTTCATTTTTAATTTTCCCTTCTCGGTTTACTAGAAAGTATTTTATAATTTCTGGATTTTAAAATGAAAATAGCAAGGACGATACAGTAATAGGAGGTAAAAAAAATTTAGCCTCAAAAAAAAGATAAGTGGTTATTCACTCCCCCGCTCAGTGCGCAGATTGTCCTGGGAACAATTGTTCATTATGTTCCGACAACAAAGCTATGCGGCACCGATTACAATACCACAGCTCCCGTAATACTGCCGACACCGCGCTTAACATCCATTATACATTAAGTAACTATTTTAAATTAAACTATTAACATCGTGTTGCTTTAATGAGGTTCTTAAAGAAACAAATCAACACCAACACTTTTAGTAACTAGAATGAATTGGTCATTACCATTTCAACTACGTTCGATGCCATAAATCATATTAGTCTGAAAATTGTTAATTATAGCTTAATATTCTATCTGTTACGATCAGTACTAAATTCCTTATTAGGCAGTAGGAGGCAGAGGGTGTATAGTTTTAGCAATTTGTATGCAGAATTTGAAAATTATGTAAGTCGAAATATTTGTAAGTCCTACGTCGAACTTGTACGTAAATTATGGGTTATAAAATGTCAATAAACATTTTGATTTTGAGGACAAATAAATTAAAACAGCAGACAACGCAATTCGAATGTGTAACTATTTACATCACAAATAACCTACTTGCAAGATTTCACCTGCACAAAACACAGCGCATACAAAATCGTGAATGTTACAAAATTAGTGCACCAAAAACATCATTACGTAATTAGTGCATTTCAATGTTTTGCCGTGTTAATTACCATGCGGCGGATGTGCACTTGTAAGATTATTAATACGAGTTAAATCGATGCGTATCAAATTGCGTCTATGTGGGCATTCTATAAATGAATGTTGTGTTTATTTTTTGGAGTGTTATAATCACTCATGGTTACTTCCATTCTTATGTTTCTCTTTTACAAGTGAAATTAGGACGGGAATACATATACCAGTAGTTGGCACACTTGCATGGAAGCTACTTGCACGTGCTAGGTAAAGGCATGCAAGTAGATAGCACGATAATTTGTTTTGAGATATCTACTGGCATGCGAGCTACTGTGTAATTTTTATTGCATGTAATTAAATAATAAAATGCGGTAGTAACTTCTGATTTAGTTACAAATATCAATTATAATTTTTTTACATGTAGCAAACTAGCATTGTATCTACATACAAAAACAAAAAAGCAATATGATAGCGTGAAGTGTACGAGAGACAATACGGATTAGCTTACACTAGCCAGGTGCAGTGTGTCAAAGATATCGGATATCACAATCACAAGGCGTGAAAGCACTGGACATGGCGCTCGTCATGTTAACCCAACACCACAAGCACGTGCGTCAAATGCCAACTAGCCGGTGAAACGTTCCTGACAAAACGAACACAACGGCCAACACTTTCAATCGCAAACACGTAGTGGAACTGTACTCTTATAAGGGATGCTTGAGATAATATCGTAAGCATCGCAAACTGAATACCATTTTCATATATGGCGAGCTTCTCCCGTATGGCGGGCGCCGGGGACGGGTGGCGAGCCCTAGCGTCGCACATCGCGGCCGGACTGAATGCACGTACTCATGGAAGCCGGCGTGTCACGGCCAACTAACAGGATTACCTGTTCCATTGCGCGCTCACTATGAACGACAGATAGGGGCCACGAGACTTAACCGGATTATGATGGTGGGTTATAACCACACAAGCAGCGGCCGCAGGGCGGACCTTACGATGCGATTAGTCTTTTGTTACAATAATAAATAATAATCGTATTAAGACTGTTGTGAAATCTTATATCCTTTGGCAGCCTTGATGTTGTTACGTTAATCAGCACTCAATTAAAATGCATGAAGTGTATTTGGACGAGGACATAGCGTTCGTTTTGATTGTGTTTCAACATCTAACGATGCTTACAATGTTTTGTTTGATGTACTGATAATAAAGGTAAAGGTTCTAGAATTTCGCATTGGAAAATAATACTACAAATGATTAAAAGAACAAACAAGCCGTAAATATGAATAATAAATAATTTTCCGTTTTTTCCTATACATTTATTAAAAAAAAGTATGAGCTAGAACATTGTGATTAATGAGTCAGTCAGTGCATCACAACAAAATACGTCACAGTAATAACGTGCCTACATTGTTATGATTATTGTACGTTATACTGGAGGTGGCTGTTTGTTTACGAAAGGCGATACTGTTTGAAACACGCTACAATGAGGGGATCATGTTCTTGTAATGTTGCTGTAAACCTAACGCTGTTTATGTCCAACGTATAAACAAACAAAACTAAGAAAAGATGTGTACAATATGCTTAAGAATTATACGCTATTATACACATCTGAACAAGTACATAAATATCCGTTTACTATGTTATGTACTTGTTAATATGCAGGTTAATTACTATATTTGTCTCCACAATGCTTTAATTTTTTTATTTCTGCTATTTAATAAAATATCAAAATGTATAAAACAATTGTGCGCTTATAAATACCAAGACGTTGAAGTCTTGCTGTATTTTACGTAGTTTACACCAATTAAAATAGTAACCTTGAGTTAGGCTTACAAATTTGTTTGAGTTTAGTATAATATTAAGTAAATCTTTCAAACAAAAACAATAGGTCGTTCGCGCCCCTTATTTCAAAGGTTTCGTCGGTTCATAGGTTTGTTTATTATTAAACTAAATCCATCGTGAGATTTCTTGCTAACTAATTACTTGTTTATACATTATCTCGATGTATATTTCAACAGTTCATTTCAAGGGAATGAAACCGCAGAAGATAAACGACTGTTACCTTGACCTATTAATCTGAAATGTTTAAGCCGGGTACGAACCGTGTAATATTTTGCAGTTCTTTTTCAGCGAACTATATGCACGATTTAGGTTATGAACATGTGCCTTTTTAGTTTTACAGAAGGCCACAGTATAGTCTTTGTGTTTTGAAATAAAAATCAGACAAAAGTCTTATTGCGGATTGCTAGAGTTCCATCTCTTCAACAAAAAACAGTCGAATATCGTGATGGTGTGATGTTCCCTCTCGTGTTAGCAACATTAAATTATCACCAATTAATTAGTTCAGTTATCGATTTTATAAAGGTGTAGTGGACTGAAATCTGGTTACTCATCTTTGAGTGTTATTTTTTTATTTCAGGTATCCCAATATCCTAAGGTATTTAGTAGATTTAGATGTACTTCTGTCCTTCCCAAAGGTTGCTAAGTGTTAATTTAAAAATATAGTCAAGCACTTAGATCTCTTTGTCTATAAATTCATCTCTTGGATTGAAGAAAGACGATGTATAATGGATTTTTAAATAACACGATTACGGTCTATTTCTTAATTCAATGCATTTTGATAACAAATATCTATTCTTCATTTTTTCGGCATATCACCACTACCTTTGATCTAAGTTCGTTTATTATAATGTTATAAACGCGTCGGTCATTAAACTGCACGGGAAGTTCACATAAAATGATCGCTCGTAAATACGATGACATCACTCCAGACATCTTATCTTAATTAAAAAGGTATTGTGGTGACTGCGCGTGTGAGGAATGTTTGAAGGTTAAGTTACGAAATACGCATATTTTGCCTTTATGAACCGGTAATATTGCAACTCGGAGCATCCTTTTATCCTTACAAAAAAATTATAATTTCAACGCTTACTACAGCAGATAACCCTTTCATTTCTTGATTGCGTTAAGACTAAAGTGTAGTAAGCGCTTTATCTATCTAAGAACATAAATTATTTGTTTTGATGTTTAATAAATTCATCTCTTGAATTGAAGAAAGACGATGTATAATGGATTTTTAATTAACACGATTACGGTCTATTTCTTAATTCAATGCAGTTTGATAACAAATATCTATTCTTCATTTTTTCGGCATATCACCACTACCTTTGATCTAAGTTCGTTTATTATAATGTTATAAACGCGTCGGTCATTAAACTGCACGGGAAGTTCACATAAAATGATCGCTCGTAAATACGATGACATCACTCCAGACATCTTATCTTAATTAAAAAGGTATTGTGGTGACTGCGCGTGTGAGGAATGTTTGAAGGTTAAGTTACGAAATACGCATATTTTGCCTTTATGAACCGGTAATATTGCAACTCGGAGCTTCCTTTTATCCTTACAAAAAAATTATAATTTCAACGCTTATTACTGCAGATAACCCTTTCATTTCTTGATTGCGTTAAGACTAAAGTGTAGTAAGCGCTTTATCTATCTAAGAACATAAATTATTTGTTTTGATGTTTAATTCATCACCCCTTTCAATGTTACATTTGCCATTCAGATCTATAATTATTAACAGATCTGAATATCAAACGTGAAATAAATAATTAAATCGGTAATAATTTTGTTACAATTTTTTAGAATAAGATTACCAGATTAATGCATGTCCTCGACATCACGCTCAGACACAACCTGATAAACCAAACCCAGTGGAAAATATTTACATTTCGTCAATCAATTCTATATACCTGGCTGAATAGAAGAAAATTACAATATAGTTTAGTATCAGTGCATTGTTTAAAAAAAATGTTACATTAGTGGTCCTATAATATTACTTATCTAATATACTGAATATTTAAACCGGAAGTTACGTAAATATATGTGACAGTAAAACTATGTCATGCCGTGAATGCGTTTTATAAACAAAAGGGGATATGGTATTCGTGTCAATTACAGTATAAAGGTACATTAAGTTATGTAAATTAAAACGATGGTATGAATATTTTGTTAAAATTTTGCATGGTGTATTTAGATTATATTGGATTTTACTATGAATGAAATGTTCATTGTAATAATAAACTTAGTATGTTATTAGGTTCACAATTTATATTGAAAATAGGACAATTTAAATTGATTTATGGCTTTTGATAATTTTATAGGCTCGTGTATTTTTAGGCTCATTTGTAACAATATGTTAATTTGTATAGTATTATTATATCTGTGGTTTATAGTAATTCAAAATATACCTCCTTTGCATTGCGACACATGTACGCGACGAATAAAAAATAACAACTTCAATCTTACTTTTTATATGAGAATGACTGAAAATAATTAAATGACTACATTATATTTAGTAAATTAAAAATATACCTACATACTGTTAGATTAAATTTAGATGCGTATGTGCTATATACATTACGGTACATTATGATTATAAATGAAAATAACAATTTTAAAACCCTTACTTCAAAGGACTCAAAATCCATTATATAGTGTAAATATTTACGAAAATAAACATAATATTGTACATACCTAATTTGGGAAAAATTCCCGCCTTTTTCCTTGTCTAAGATGAAATGAAAAATCACTTCTATCTATAATTAAGCACGTAGAATTAATCAAACGATATGTTTAATTGAAATTTGTAAATAAAAACACTATTATTTACGAAGCAAGTGCGTATCCACAAGAACTGAACACAACCGCGACCTTTCGTACCAGTCCGCTGATTTGATTGATAAACAAACTTCCGATCTCAGCAGCGCGCGCATTTGAGTGTTGTCCACTACTGAAGTTTCAACATCACAGGAATTTCATTTTATTGTTAAGGAAAATGATAACACGGAGTTATGTTTAATTAGAATAAATATTAATATAACTTTACGATTATTTCAATAGGCAAAATAACGAATGATATTTTTATAATTTGAAAGACTTGTTTAAAGACAACATTTCGTTTTTTTATACCGAAGTTTAGATTTAAATTCTAGCAACTTTGCTTGCAGATAATCCAATAAGTGACTTTGACATTTTAACGTTGACATTTGACATTTGATTTACGTTGACGTGATCGCCAGGGTTCCGAATATTTATAAAGAAAATTAAAAAAATACGTAAATCTCTTTAAATATTTCTTTAAAAAATGGGTTACAAATTCCTTAAACTTGCAACTTCATCAGTAAAGGTATGTCAGAACCATTTTTATTATCTCATTAAACATTTTTATTAGTGAGCCAAATTGTTATGCAACGACTCGGTCTCCTAAATTTTTTGAGGATTTAAACTAAAAAATGCTTTGATTAAGGTTTTCCAAGATTTTTTCGTTAGTTTTTTGGTTCATTTGTTATTTACATAAATCATCCCGAAATCGACCTTCAACATGTGACCGCCTGTCAAACTCGTATATTTTTCGTTAGTTTTTTGGTTCATTTGTTATTTACATAAATCATCCCGAAATCGACCTTCAACATGTGACCGCCTGTCAAACTCGTATATGTTTCGTTATTCCCTATGAAGTATTTCAAATCATTTTTATATTTTAGCCCAAAAAAAAATGTTATCTCATTATTAATTTTGTAATAAAAGATTATAAATACATATGTTAATACATTTTAGGGTGGAAATTTACGAATCACTACAAGAAACTATGCAACCAGTCATGATGCTGACCTTGTTGTAATTGGTTCGGGCCCTGGCGGTTATGTTGCTGCTATCAAAGCTGCCCAACTGGGTATGAAGGTAAAGATTTGTTCCCTACAATTTCTACAATATTAATAAGATTTATATGATAAAAAAACTATTAACATTGTAAACTATGAATGATGGTTATGGCTATATTGAAACATTTTTTTTCAGACAATTTCTGTAGAGAAAGACCCAACTCTAGGTGGAACATGCCTAAATGTTGGTTGCATTCCATCAAAAGCTCTCCTGCACAACTCACATTTGTATCACATGGCTAAACATGACTTCAAGCATCGCGGTATCGAAGTGGGAAATGTTTCCTTTAATTTTGACGCAATGATGAAATACAAAACTAATTCAGTGAAAGCGCTGACTGGTGGTATTGCTATGCTTTTCCAAAAGAACAAGGTAATTTTTTATGTACATTACATCTTAACTAGCTTGTAAATGATCCTTCTATATATAATATTGAAATGCTAAAAGTACATTACTATTTAATAATTTAGAAGTAGTTTGAATCAAAATTGGTTTTTTTACCTTATGTAATCTACTGCTGATACTGGCAAGTGGATTTTACGGTGGAGGAGACACATAGGAACAGGAAATGTCCTCTTTATGTGCGTCTCCTCCTCCGTCAATTAAGGATAGGCAACGCATCTGCAATTGCGGATGTTTGTGGGCAGCGGTCACTTTCCATTTCGGTGGATTCAGGTGGCCGCTTGCTCATTTGCCACCTTATATTATAAAAAAAAAGTACTTTGACTTTAAACTATACTATGCTCACTATACTGGACAATAATTATAATGATATGCAAAACAACCCTCAGCAAGAGAGATGTTACCACTTTACTATTCAGGAAATCAAATATGTCACATTGCTATCAACTTGGACTATAATAAAAGTCAAAACAACAACAGTGTATTCTGCAATATCGATATTGCATACATAATGTGATAATACATCGGTATTTTTAATACTCAGTTAATGCACGCAACAACACTTATTAAATCCAAAGATTAGTTTAAGTCAGCAGCCATACAAATGTTAATTTTTTTATCTATTCTGCATCAGTGTTATTTAGCATCAAAGATAGGTATAATTTCAATCTTTACTAATATTATATTATAAACATTTTTTTTTCATATGTATTGAAATAACACAAGAACTACTGGGCCGATTTCAATTCTTTTAACATTATAAACCTATACTATCTGTGAGTAATTTAGGCTACATATTTTTTTTAATTCCACTGGGACGAAGTTGCAAGCAACAGCTATCATAAATAATCATATATGCACTTCTAAGTTAATAATAAAGTAGATATGTTTTGTCATTTCAGGTAAAACTAGTCAGAGGTCTGGGAACAATTGTTGCACCCAACAAAGTTGAGGTGAAGGGAGAAAAAGGTGTTGAGACTATTAACACTAAAAACATTCTGATCGCTACTGGCTCTGAAGTTACACCATTCCCTGGAGTCACTGTAAGTTTATTTACTTGTTATATTTCCACATATTTTATGAAGCCTCCAACAATACCTTGAGTTGTGGGTAGTCAGGGAGAGGTTTCAATCACCTTTTATAATAGTTCCAGGAAGATAAAGAGATAGTATTGTTATAAATTATGACTAGAGCCATAGGAGAGAAATGCCTCCTGGGAAGTTAAGAAGGTTCTGGTATGTTCTTTAGTGTTTTCGGTACCTTAGGAAGCACTTGTGGCCACCAATTAGGTTTTAGTGGGACAAATCTCACTGGTCTTTACCCTAAACGGAGAGTATCTTTGGAAGATACAAAAAAGGAATCTAACAACATATCTTTCTGCATGTATATTTAATCTCTTTGGTTCATGTTCTACCCTTCTTGTAACATCCAAGTTTTGAATAAAGTGCAATGAAAAGACAATTCTTATTGTTTTTTCTTAGTATAAAAAAAAATGTACAAATGTAACATGGCTGATGAATTATTGAAATTCTGTGTAAATACATTTTAATTTATTGTTTACATAAATCAGTGTTTCAATACAGCAATGTTTGCAATAACAATGCATATTTTATTTGCAGAAATGTTGAGAAAAATTGATTACAACGAATATGTATGAATATTACTACATTACTAAAGATTTGTATAAGTAATTTATTATATGTATTTATTGTTATTATTTGATGTTACATAAGAATATAATGTTGGAAAATTGAATTTTTTGTTTGTGGACTGTAATTTTACTAATATCATAAATGCGAAAGTATGGATGGATGTTGTTAGTTTACCTGTGTGGCATAGATATAGAGTATATTCTGGAAGGACACATAGTCTACATACTTTTGGTTTATTTAAAATCATGTAGGCCCCAAAAGCCTGAATACTTTTCTGAAAATTATGTATTTTTTTCCACAGAATTTTTCAAGTATTTTTAAGTTTTCTACTAAATCTCGAGTTCGTTTTTTATCTAAATTAAGTTATTTAAATTAAAATGTGTAAACCTTTTCTTACTTTTTCAGTTTGACGAGAAACAAATCATAACATCAACGGGAGCACTCTCCCTTCCATCCGTACCTAAGAAGATGTTGGTAATCGGTGCGGGAGTGATTGGTCTTGAGCTGGGCTCCGTGTACCAGAGGCTCGGAGCTGATGTCACCGCAGTAGAGTTCCTTGAGACTATCGGAGGTAAATAACTTTTGTAATCAAAAATATTAACTTTTGGTTTTAAAATGTTTGTGTACACTTTATTGTCTGATTGGTTCGGTGTTTAATACTTAAAAAATATAAATGGTATTAAAAAATTATAATCTTGTCATAATACATGTTGCTAATATGTACCAATATCTTATATTCTTGATTCTTTTTTTATACCATTCTTAAGATTAACTATGTTTTATTGTTTAAATGTATGTAAGATTTATGTTTCTTATTTTTAAATTATTCATATCTGCAATTCAAATAATCTCTTATCAAGATAAAATATTATAAATCTGCGAAACTACGTACATTTCTTGATCAGAAGACAAACATTATCGCACCATATGTTTACTGAATAGCAACATAACTTACGCTCGTAACCCAGAGGGGTAGGCAGACACCTTGGACCACCAATTGACTTGATCCTGACACTTTTGTAATAAATCAAAGTAATAAATTTTAAAAAAAGCAATACATTGCTAAACCGTCAGTAGATGACAAAACATTGGTCTCGTAAATAATAATAGTTATATCATACCACATTCTAACATTACAAATGCGAGAGTTTGGATGTATGGATATTTTTTTACTACAATTCTTCAAAACTGCTTAATAGATAACATAACTTGCCATAACCTAATCGGTAAGACTACAGACTTGCTTAAGTTTTTTTTTAATCCGCACTGATGAAATCCTGCGCAAAAGCTGTTCTAAAATATTTTTAGAAATTAACATGTAACAAAACCACATAAAAGAACTATAATTGACATTATTCCAGGTGTGGGTATTGATGGAGAAGTATCAAAAACTTTACAGAAAATCCTCGTGAAGGAAGGCATGAAGTTCAAGCTCGGTACTAAAGTGATGGGAGTCAAGAAGGAGGGCAGTGTTGTGAAGGTCGAAGTCGACGCGGCCAAGGGCGGGAAAAAGGAAACGGTAAAACTTTTATTGTAACACTAAGGGATGTTTAAATGACAGTACTATTAATAATAGATGTTGGAATAAAGATTCGGGGTTAAGGTTGGATGTTATCAAGTTATCTTAGTTGACACAAAACAAACAAATATGAAATTGAGGTCACCCTATTTTAAACGGACATAAATCTTATTTTAATCAGTACTATTGCATTTATATTGATTTTTAAAATTATGCCTTTGTCTATACTAATATTATATTTAGAAAATATTTATATTTTTGTATGTATTTAAATAAATCAAAAACTACTGTGCTGATTTTGAAAATTCTTGCACCGTTTTTTATTATTTTTTAATGTCACAGGTACGAATTCGCGAGCGACAGTATTTAGTAAATTCCTATATGTTTTTCAGTTGGATTGCGACGTGGTGCTGATCTCGATAGGTCGGCGGCCCTTCACCACCGGCCTCGGCCTGGACAAGGTGGGCATCGCGCTCGACGACCGCGGCCGCGTGCCCGTCAACAACAAGTTCCAGACCACCCTTCCCCCCCCCCCCCCCCCCCCCCCCCCCCCCCCCCCCCCCCCCCCCCCCCCCCCCCCCCCCCCCCCCCCCCCCCCCCCCCCCCCCCCCCCGGACCTGCCTTGCACACTAATAGTAGACAGAGGAAGAAAATCTATCTTAACTTTTGTTTCACAAACAAATAATACTTCTTACTAATATTATAAATGCAAAAGTTGCGATGGATGGATGGATGTTTGTTTACCGCCTAAACAGCTGAAAGGATCTCAATGAAATTTTGCCCAGATGTAGTTTGGCAAATAGAACACATAGACTACTGTGTTTAGTTTTTTTGTAATTCCATGACGACTAAGTCGCAGGCAAAAACTAGTTTGGTGTAAAAAACTTCGTTTACTGTTTTTTTTTTGTAGAATTTACGCAATCGGTGACTGCATCCACGGCCCCATGCTCGCTCACAAAGCTGAGGACGAAGGCATCGTCTGTGTTGAAGGCATTAAGGTAAGAATTAATAAAAAAAAACATGAGCATTAATATAAAAACCAAATATATTTAAGAGACTAGCTGTTCGCGTGCGGATTCATCCGCATGAAATTATAAAAACTTTATTTTATTGTTTACATTTGTCAAATTATGAATAGCAAATGTCAAAATGACATGACAAACCTTAGCAATCTTGCTTTCTTGATGTTGGCAGCAACTTATGGTCTTTTTCCTACATTAGGGTTTTTATCCAAAATATTTCCCCCTAAGTTTAATGGCGTGAAAATATATAGCCTAAAGCGTGACGTAAGTGTAGGGCTTTTTATTAAAAAAAGAATTATTAAAAAGTATGCTGCAATTGCTGACATCTTAGGCAACAAAGGAGTGTGTGTTTACGCTTTATTATAATAGTATAGATATATACACTAGATAGAGGGAACAACATTTTTTCACCGGAAATTTCTTTGAAAGGTATAATGTTGTCAAGTTTTTGTTTTTAAATAAACTAGGCAATGCGGTAAAAATACAACTAGTAAATAGATGGCGTTAGTAGATCATGTGAAAAATGTTTCAAGTGAATGTTATTTATGCTTCATGTATGTATTTTTTTAATATCTTTGGTAAAAACATTATATTAACTAGTAATATTTGTAGGGCATGCCGGTGCACTTCAACTACGACGCTATCCCCTCAGTGATCTACACGTCGCCTGAAGTTGGATGGGTCGGAAAATCAGAGGAAGATCTTAAGAAAGAGGTAAAAAATTTAATATATGTAGGATATTATATTTTTCTTTTTTTTTTAAAGCGAAAGAAGGAATGACGAGAAGACGAATGAGGATCAGATGTATTAGAAAATAAGTATATGTTTGCTTTAACTGTATTTTTTTAAATGTAAACAAACTAGGTATCACAACCTTAAGAAGTCTAGATAGCGATTGGAAATTTAAACGCCTACAAAATAGTATTTAAATACTATTACGATACATCATTTTACTTCTTACTAATATTATAAATGTGAAAATTAGGATGGATGGATCTTTGTTAGAGTTTGTAGCATAAACGGCTGAACGGATCTCGATGAATGACATAGTCTTAAAGAACACATAGAATACTTTTGATCCTTAAAATAATTAGTTCTCGTGAGATAATTTTCTTGTTTCTTATTAATATAGGTGAATAATTTTGTTTTTTGTAAATAATCGCAGGGTCGTGCGTACAAGGTGGGCAAGTTCCCGTTCCTGGCGAACTCGCGCGCGAAGACGAACGGCGAGCCCGACGGCTTCGTGAAGGTGCTCGCCGACAAGGCCACCGACGTCATACTCGGCACGCACATCATCGGACCGGTATGCGCCTTCTGTCTACTATATCAGTGGATATCAAACTTATTTCTTTTACCGCCCCCTTTGAAAATCAACGATCTTTCAGCGCCCTCCATTTTTATACAAGTTTAGTGAAATTTTAAATCTATTATATCTATTATAATAAAGCGTAAACACACACTTCTTTGTTGCCTAAGATGTCAGCAATTGCAGCATATTTTTGAATAATTCTATTTTTAATAAAAAGCCCTACACTTACGTCATGCTTTAGGCTATATATTTTCACGCCATTAAACATAGGGGGTAAATATTTTGGATAAAAACCCTAATGTGGGAAAAAGACCATAAGTTGCTGCCAACATCAAGAAAGAAAGATTGTTAAGGTTTGTCATGTCATGTCATTTTGACATTTGCTATTGATAATTTGACAAATGTAAACAATGAAATAAAGTTTTTATAATTTCACGCGGATGAATCCGCACGCGAACAGCTAGTACTATATAAAATAAATGAAATTACAAGTTATGTATCGCCCTCCTAAACCATATCAACGCCCCCAATTTTTTCTGGGGTCCTATAACGCCCCGCTCCAGGTTTCAAACGCCCCCGAGGGGGTGTTATCGTCCCCTTAAATAAACACTGCTATATGGATAAATTTATTTATTTCAAAACTCATATCGCTATTAAATTAACATATTTGTCTTTATTTATCTCTATAAGAGTACAAAGCCGTGTACAGCATGACCAAAGACATTTAAAAAATATAGACGCACAGTGAACAAAATTATTTTTCACCGGTACTTTCTCTGAAGGTACTATATCGGTTGTCAAGTTTAGTACCTCGTGTCCTCGTATTGACATGTAATAAAACATTTACAAAATTATAAATAGACGAGCTGTTCCCGTGTGACGACTTAGTGCGCACGGCGGGAAGTCGTTGGATGCGGAAGTCGGAGGAGCGCAAATTATGGAAGGTATTGAGGAAGGCCTATGGCCAACAGTGGGCAGATAAAGGCTGATGATGAGCTGTTCCCGTGCGGCTTCATCCGCACTAAATTGTAGAAAATTTTTTTTATTGTTTACATTTGTCAAATACTCAATTGCAAATGTCAAAATTACCGTTACCATAATAACCTTGCTTCCTTAAGTTGGCAGCTTGTTTATGGTCCCTTACCCACATGATGGTTTTCCCAATTTATTTACCCCTTAAGTTTAAAAGTGTGAATTATATATCCTAAAGCGTGTCGTAATTGTAGGGCTTTTTATTAATGAAAGAATCATTCAAAAATAAGCTGTGATTGCTGACTTCCTATGCCACTAAATTGTGTGTGTAGCTTTGTAATATTAGTATAGATATAGATTATTATGTTTGTCCGCAGGGCGGCGGCGAGCTGATCAACGAGGCGGTGCTGGCGCAGGAGTACGGCGCCGCGGCGGAGGACGTCGCCCGCGTCTGCCACGCACATCCCGTATGTATTGTTTTTTCTATTTTTTTGAATTAATAAGTTTTCCTAGTGTATGTTATTTGTGTTAGGTAGCTGGATTTTGATTGCAAAACGTCTGTATAAATAATATTTCAAACCACCTTATACTAATATAAAGAGGACAGCTTTTTTTTATTGTATGTATTGAAATAACTCAAAAACTATTGGGCCGATTTCAAAAAATCTTTCACTATTAAGAACCTACGTTATCAGTAACAAAGGCCACAATTTTTATTATTATTATTTAATCCACGTGGACGAAGTAGCGAGTAACACCTAATTTTTTTTTAGTTTTTTAAGCTAGTCATAAAATATAGGAGATATCAACACCTACTAAAATATGTAAATTAATATATTTATTCCCAATTGCAGACATGTGCGGAGGCGCTCCGTGAAGCAAACTTGGCCGCGTACTTCGGCAAACCAATCAACTTCTAAGTGAGGTCATGTGATATCACCGCGATGTCATAAGCAGGTCATAGTGCACGTGAGGGCAGTTAGGAATCTTGTCTGAATCTGATGTGAATTAAATTTTAATGTATTTAGTTACCGTGTTATACGCCACTTTATTTTGTCCATTATTTATAAACAATGTGAATTCCACTTAATTTATATTTAGGATGACCGGTGTTTGAAAATTTCGCCATACAACTTCAAATCGTCATGCAGTTTACTGCATTGTATATTGTATTTAATTTCTGTTGTAAATAAGTTATAAAAAAATATGAAGCTAATAAGATTTTTATTTATTCCTTCATTAACTATGAATGAATATGCATGTTTTTTTTTAATTCTTTTTATAACATTACTAAAAAAATTGACACGAAAAAACCAACCATTGAGCTAAAATAAAAATTACATTCATTTGCATTCGACTAAAACGCAGCCAGAGTGTGCCGGAGTGTTGTGACGTCGTCAAACAACAAAGTATTTGATTGGTTCTCAGAGTTATCGATAGTCAAAATGTGATTAAATCCACCTATAACTTGCTTAGACCAAATGCGTTGCGTTTTAGAAACTAGGAATTTTAAACAACACACTTTTTAATTATTAAATTTCGCTACTAAATCGTATATATAAAAAAAAATCTTTACAATTTTTTTTTATTTTGCGACATGTGCATATTGTTTTCGTTACAAAGAATTCTAATGTATGTAAAGGGAGTAACTCCATATGGCATTCGATATAACGATTTTTAGTATTGTATTTAAATAATTAATTTCTAGCTATAATACAACACTAACTAGTACTCAGTAGATCCAATTTTTCTTGTTTAGTTTTCTCTCAAGAAAAATCAGAGCGATCCCAATATTTTTGGTGTTTAGTAATTGGAAATTTACACTTACCAAAACTTGAAAAAGAAACGCAATATTTTAAAAGTTTATTTTTAAATTAAATTAACACAATTCCTATTACATAAACTTCGATAAACGTTAAGCATTGTTAGCTGCAAACAAATCACAGATTAATTATTTTGATCTACAGAGTAAATAAGCTTTATATAAGAGTATACAAACATTATATAGGAGATAAAGTAAATTCGGGTTATTACATAACAAAATAATCTAAATCTATGACTAGAACAAAATTTAACATGTTAACAAAGAATAAAGAAAATTGTAAAATAGCAACCAGTATTACTAACCATAAATATTACATTTCATTAAAAAATCGGCATAAAAATTAACAAGAGAGAAAATTGTAAAATGTGTCAACATTAAAATTATATCAACTTACAAATTAAAAAATAGTTAATAAACATATAACTATTGGCAAGAGAACCTAAATAAATCTATTACTACATAATTAAGTGACAGAGTATATAAGTTTTATCCTAAAGTCACACTTAAGTTACTCGTACATATAAAAATGCACAATATTGTCACTAGATAACAAACAAAAATTGTACATTGTGCAGAAAAGTATATAAAACCCTAGCCTTAGAGAGAGCTTCAATCAGCTTTATAAAATCAATAATTAATTCCATGTTTTTCTATGGAGTTTTTTATATTTCTGTTCGGGCTATAACTAGCACAGTTACCAAACAAAAAGCATTGTTGCGTTATACACTAACGTCGAATTGCAATAAATTCCATTATTCATGTATACAAAAATTGCACTTTGTTGCTAAGAGAAGTTCCTATTTACATTGCACTTTCAAAATAGATACCGAATACATTGTCTTAAAGCTAATATGACTGTAAGGTTTCACTGTTTGTATCGAAACATATTGTCACTTTCATCCTGGTTAATAAAACAGAGATAAAACAGTTGTCGAGGCAGTGGAAATCCACACTAAGAAGTCAATTCCAATACATTTAATTCTAATATCTACTAAAACTTCCCCTGTATTTAATATCTTAATTTCTACATAGGTATTGTTGAAGGTTAAATATAATGAAGATTAGTACTAGACATTTCTTAAATTTAAAAGAGTAATTATAAATAATATTCGCTTTCCAAGTGAAGTTAAGAATTTAATCGTAACAATTAACACTATAAGAGCGTGCATATTCCTTTAACTAAACTATCACACAACTGTTTAGTCTCGCTTTGATTCTTATGAGCTTATATGGAGGTGAGCACTCTACTCGATTTTTAGTTCTGCAACTAAACAGTTGAATTAGCTGCAAACAATTGACAATTGTGCGATAGTTAAGTCAAAGGTGTGCGCGCGCTCTAAGAGCCCCCGCATACTATATACTGAATCGGTCAATAGTTTAATCGGCTAACTTACTCAGTATGAGAATGTATGGAGGAACATTACACCGATTTTGTAAATGATTTTGGCTTGACATCACGACCCGATCATCTATCGACTGAGTCTGTAGTCTGCGGGGGCACTAAGAGCTATAATTAACAGGTATGTTACTATATCAAGTTTTCGACCATATCTGGCCAGTTGAGAGGCTCCATTATGGTGGTTAATTCTGACAGAAAATAAATAAAAAGCTAGGAATAGATTTTGAGATAAAGGAAAAAATTACAAGACATTAATAAGCGAGAAAAAATGTCAAAATCTTTGACATTAAAAGAAGCGCCAGTGGAGAAAAGCTACCTTTTTCTTTCTATTGATGTCCCATGATAGACTGGTCAGTGGCGCCATCTACTTCAAGTTTTTTTTTTAATCTCTTGTGGTCACATGCCCACCGGGTCAGATAAATTTGTCGGTCTATATACAATAACCGTCATATTTCACCAAAATAAGTAGGAAACTGCATTAATAATCAGTTTTCTTTAAATTCATCCCCAAGAATCGAGTACTTCACTGCACATATTCAAATAGAATTTGGGTGAAAATATTTTGCTGTACTGCATACAATCATTCGAGTACATTAACGCGGCGGCCATTGTTGGCGGATGAGATTCCATATATTTAACCAATACGTTCTCCAATTCTTGAATAGATAGATTATTATTTATGTAAAAATCCTTTGATATACGGAAACAAACTTCCCACAGTTCATTATCAACGGGAAATATACTGATACATTTGTCAATAACTTTTGCCGCTCTAATTGATATATTATTCTCACTTTGTGTGATATTTTGAGGTTTCGTATTAAAATAACTAGATTCATCACAACAACAAGGTAATTCTTGATAAATATTATTTTCCATTATAGGATATTCTTCCTCATTTAGTATAGACATCGATATATCCTTGATTCGTTTCGATATTGTGTTTGTTATTAAAATTTTCATTTCATCCTTTTTTATTGTGGTTAATTCCTCATTATGTGTGATGTAAAATTGATCATCAGGTATACCAGATTTTAAAGATTTTAGTAACATATCGAGACAATTTGAGTACATTTTGCTATGATATGAGAATTTAGCGGCCATATTTGGGTTATCCATCAACATTTGCTGGTTGATCCATGGTTGGAGGAGTAGGATGACGTCATCGGGCCAGGATTTCTTCTTAAAGTCGTTGATGTTGAGCAATGGATTGGGTACGGGTTCAATGGGTTTCCGTCGCAGTAGGTCGACGTCGAAGGGGAACATGACATCGAGGCGGTCCAGCGGCTGGAATAGGAACTTGTTGCTGTTCCGACTGGCGGGGATCTTTATCACACGTTTTGTTGTCTTCATCATTATCACTCGATTGTTCGGCTTCTCGTTAATCAACTGTAAATAACAAAACTGACTTATAGTTTTTTAATAAAAACAATACATAAATATATTTAAACACACTCACAGCCATTAATTTCCATTGTAAATAATCCCAGTGGTATGATATATCTTAGATTACTGAAGTTTTTAATATAATTTAACCACATACCAAATTACCTTCTATATAAGTCTCAAATCACACATCTCTAAAGCCGAATTCTGAAACGACTTTCAAACACTTTGTAAGCCACTTCCAATATTAGAATTTTAATGAAATTTTCAGTTGAAGCGTTGCTTTATTATTTATATGCATTATTTGGCAGTAAAGTTTACTTTCAATTATAAAATCTACATAAGTACATACTTACATGTTTGCTCATATTTCCAGTTGCATATATTTTACCATCATCATCTATATAAATGGTAAAATCGCCTCCGCAGGCCACCAGCGCTGTAGTGACATTGTCCTCACTGTCCGGTGACCGACTGCCCTTAGTCTCAGGCTGAGGGTCGGGCCGGGTTTTAACTTCCGTTGGTATCACTACTTGCTTTCTACTGCCACTACCTGGATATTAAAAAAAAGAATTATTCAAATTATACTTTAACTTAGTAATATTATAAATGGGAATGTATGGATGGATGTTTGTTTGTGTATTTCCAAAACAAATTAATGAAACTAGAAGAAATTTGCCAGAGATGGAAACCATAATCTTAATATTTTTTTTTATTTCTTACGTTCAAAGTCGTGAGCAAAAGCTAGTGTCATTTGAATTATGACTATGTTCCGCAATTAACTTTACACATGCTTAAAATTATAGTTTTAAAATTACAAATGAAATTACCTAGTTGTCCATCGAAGTTAAGTCCCCATGTGTAGAGGGCGCCCGTGTGGTCCAGTATGCACGAGTGATGCCAGCCCGCAGACAACTGGAATACGCATACAAAAATAACATATTTTATACTATTCCAGTCTATGGTCGAATCTACTCAATGTTCCAGTGAGGGTTTAGATCTTTCAAATACTAATCCTGCGCTGGCTTTTGTAACCAAACGGGACATTTACTAGTAGTTTTTGCGTGCAACAAATACATACTGAAATCCAAAAATCCAAATGTTTCCTCTTTATAATGACCACTTTATATTAAAATGAAGTAAGTATGGAACATACCTGTACGATACGTCCGCGTACATTCCTGGTGTCTACCAGCTGCGGTAGCAGGTGCGGGTCGGGGGAGGCCGCGGGGGCGGGGGCGGGGGCGGGGGCGGGGGCGGGGGCGGGGGCGGGGGCGGGGGCGGGGGCGGTCACGGGGGAGGGTGCGGGTGTGGGGGAGGACGCGCGGCGCGCCTGGCTCGCACGCACTTGTTGCGGACTCGCTCCCCACCGCCACACCTGCCCCTTGCTCGTCAGCGCCAACTGTAACCAATCACATATAATTAGTAACATACTAGAACTGATTAAAATAATATCCATCTATTGTGTCGAGATACTATAATCATGATTGCGACAATGATTAAGAGTACGAATTTTCGATCAAGCGATCGATTATTAGGATCACATCATTCGACTATTGTTGTCAACCATATAACATATGTCTTGAGCTTTGTAGGAATGTTGCAAGAAATATCATTAAATTATTAAACAACCTCTGCAAACAGAAGCGTAAAATTGTACTGTTTACTGTTTCACGGTATTAACATAAAGTGTCAGGTTAACAAGATCCATAATATTTATGACTGGCCATCGCAACAACGTATGACAACTGGGACTACGTCATTAGATGTCCGATCGTCGGCGCAGACGGACGTGCCGTGTACATACCGTGTGGAAGTATCCGACGGCGACGTGTGTGACGAGGTCGGGGAGTGCGACGCGCACGGGCAGCGCGGCCTTGGTGCGCGCGCCGCCGCCCAGCTGGCCGAACACGCCCGCGCCGCACGCCCACACCTCGCCGTTCTTCATCACCGCCACCGTGTGGCTCGCGCCGCACCCCACGCTCTGCACCTACATACAACGAACACTATACATATGTGTACTAAAAATATCAAAATAACAGTTTTTTTTGTTCTACACTAGATCATTAGCATATACGTCCCTTCCCTGTGATGTCAATGTCCATCAGAAGTATCAAGTATAAGCGCGCTATTCTGGCGGGAATCGGTAGACTGAGAATCGAAGTAGATTTACGTTAAGATTATATAGGATGCCCGGGAAAGATGTGTACGATGGATTTATCAATCTAGAAACCATAACTATCTAAAGAGCTTTTATTGTAATTTATATGAAGCAAAGAGTACTTACTTTTCTACCAAGAAATTTTGTAACCAACTGTGGTGTGTGTTGATCGTCAATATTGCCGAGACAAAGCTGCCCGTGGACTCCCCATCTACAAAAATACAACTATAGGTATTTAAACTAATTCAACTGCTTATTAAAGTTTAATTAGTTTTCTAACGGTCAACGCAGCTCACTTAGCCTTGAACCATTGAGCTACAACTCAACAACAATGAGAGCTGTCAAACCATGAACTGGACGATGACTCACAAATTACTCAAATCACACCTCAATGAGTACTAATTGAGCTGATCTGTGAGCCGGCTCACTGATCTGTTCGACGCATGCTATGACGTGCGTGCTTGTAGTACTGACCCCCAGGTATAGAGCCGGCCGCCGAGGTCGAGCGCGGCGGAGTGGTAGTGTCCGGCGGCGACGGCGGCGAAGGGGGCGGCGGGCGCGCGCTGGGGGGTGCGCACGTGCAGCAGCGCGCCCCCCGCGCCCGCCGCCTCGCCCACCGCGCCCCCCGCGCCCGCCCACGCGCGCCCCACGCCCAGCTGACCGTAGCGGTTGTCGCCCGCCGCGTACAGCTAACCATACAATCATTTCTAAACTACTTAAAAGATTACTTAAAAAGGTTTGTTTTGGAAGAAAAAATTCTTCCCTAAACGTAGGGCGATACGCTTAAATTTTATGTTGTCTATGAGATGTTCAACATATGCTGTTTATCGTTTAAAAAATATATCAGACAGATGTTTTTCGCGACTTCGTCCGGGTGAAATTAAAAAATAATAAAAAAAATATAGCCGCGTTACTCACAGATAAATTACCTTTCTAACGGTGAAAGAATTTTTAAAATCGGCCCAGTAGTTTTTACGTGAATCGAATACATACAAAAATACAAGTCTTTCATCTTTACAACATTAGTATAGAAGTGTAGATTTAAAATTAAAAGAATATTTAAATAAATAAGATTACTAATAAAATTACTTCTGATGCTCCAGTTAATTTAAAAATAATCAGAGCTAAGCTACCACAACAGTCAACCCTAAAATACTTCAAACAAAACATACTTACTCCATTCTCCGTTAGTATCAAAGTATGATGTCTCCCGCATGCCACATCTAGAACTCTGCCTATTATTTCAGTGTTGACCGGGGTGTCAGTCATCATGACCTTGGCGTTGCCCTCGTCAGCCAGCGCCCAGTGGTTCAGACCACAGGATAAGGATCTCTTGGGTGTGTACTGACTCTTCCAGGTCTCCGGGCTTTTGGTCAACTCTACATGTATATCGGGACAAGGTGACCTTGCTTCAACAACACATGCCAATCGTATAAACGTTGTTATTAATTGCAACATTCTTGTCGTCTGAAATTAAGTTGTAATCAAATATTTTTTGTTTTTTATTTTTTTTTTAAACAATTAATTGAAATATAGTATGGATAAAATATGAAATATTTTTCATACTTACATAAATAGAAGTGATGCCTTGTTTCAAATCTCTCATCACCGGCCGCAGTTGATCTTGTAATGGATTCATCCAAAGACATAAGCACTGCAAATATTAAATATTTATTTTTAAAATTGCTAAAGTACAAATATAAACACTTTACAATGACAGAACGCGATATAAAAAAAACTGTCATTTTTGTAATTGATTGATTTACACAAATGTATAAAACAGCAACTCTAACACACCTTTAAAAGCTTAGTATCGAAAGAGTGACATTTGTCTGTAATAAAGTCGAATAGCCACTGTCCGTTCTCCTCCAGCAGTATGGGCAGCAGGCAGGCGTGGCGCAGCAGGCAGGCCAGCGCGCCGCGGCACAGTGCCCCCCGCGCCCCCCGCGCCCCCCGCGCCCCCCGCGCCCCCCGCACCGCCGCCAGCAGCAGGTGCGGCTGGCCGGCGCGCACGCTGAACAGCGGCGCCAGCGCCCACAGCCCCACGCCCGCCGCCAGTGACGTCACCTCCAGTAACTCCTTCTCACTCAATGACGCGAACTGCACCTCTCTGAAAGTATATACAATCAAGTAATCTAGCGGTTTGTATGCGCAATAATTTCAAAGTTATAAGATGTTAGCGTCAACGAGAGATTCAAAAAAATATATAGAGTAGTCATAGTTGACACTTCACCTGAAACATTTTTCGATACTGTTTACTTTATGTTTCTAGTAAAAGATGGAGCTTATCATAATTTTTTTAAATGTTATTACAAGTCAATACAGGAGGTGGCGTACTGAACTTGACAACTGATATAGTACCATCAGGGAAAGTACCGGTGAAAATTTTTTGTTCAGTATGAGTTTATATACATAGTTCTTAAATGTCTTTGGCGTCAATAGATGAAACGCAAAATTTCTTCCATTTTACACATGTCCTATAAGTATTTCTTAATGACAAAATATGAATAAGAATAAATAACTTACTCATCAAACTTTTCTTCAGGGTTGGTGGCGACTTTAAGCAGCATGGCGAGCAGCTTTGCGGTGACGGCGGCGCTGCCGAGCGCGCCCACCGCGCCCCCCGCGCCCGCCGCACCCCCCGCACCAGCCACACCCGCCTTGTACATGGACAGCTCGTGCAGGCGCCCGAACACGCCCAGCCGAGCCACCCAGCCGTCCGGCTGGCTCTGTACACACAGCTTGACATACATAAAAACGCCTAAAACTGCTACAAAATTATATAGGAATTTATTTGTCTTTTATCTGTTTGTATACATTTCGATAATTAATCTAAGGAACTATTCTGAACTAATGTGAAAATTTAGATGGGTGGATTTTTAAAGGGCTCTCCGGAATGGCTGAACGGATCTTGATGAAATTTGTCACAGATGTAGTACATAGTTTGTAAGAAGTTTGTGTTTTAATTCGACACGGACGGAGCCACGGATAACGCTAGTTTATTCAGTTAAACAGTTATGAGTACTAACTAAATGGGCTATTTTAACCCAAAGTGAGTAACATTGGTTAGTGGGACGGCGTTAACAATGACGTCATACCTGTGACAGCGAGAAGAGGTACTGCGCAGGCGCGACCTTGCCGCGCGACATGAGCAGGTCTGCGGCGGCGCGCAGCAGCGTGGGCACGCACGCGCCCAGCGCCGCCGCCGACTGCTCCGCGCCCACGCCGCCGCGCATTATCAGACTCACCAGCCACTCTGAAGGCTCGCGCCTACACCAGTATTATTGCGGATTTTAATGTTAAAATATGGCTCCACAGACTTCTGATTAACAAGATGCTAAAGAAATACACACAAACTGTGTGTTACAAATAATAATGTACGACTTAAAACCCTGGATCTGTTAAAATTCGCAAGAAAACAACGGATTATTACAAAAAATATGTTTTTAAGTTGGAAATTCAGATTTATAAAACTTAAACATTATATCTTTTCTTTTTTTTTCCTACCAATGACGTACAAGATAATATAAGACAGACTCAGATTTAGTTTTTTTTTTAATACATATGCATTATACAAAATCATAAATTTTACTTTTAAGACACAAATAGTTGTATATTAGATACTTACACAGTATTCAATATGTAGGCGCCACAGCTGGTGACGACCAGACAGGGCTCGACGGGGAAGCGGGGCAGCTGCAGGTCGCAGAGGAAGGTGGGCTCGCGCCAGCCGGGCGTGGGCGCGGGCGGCGCGCGAGCCCGCATCAGGTAGGCGCGGTGCACGTCGCCTATCAGCTCCACCGACCACAGCTCGCTGAACTCCCTCTTAGCGCCTAGCAGGCCGTCGCCCTGACATTTCATGTTACAACTAGCTTTCGCCCACGACTCCGTCCACGTGGAATAAAAAACAAAAGTGAGTATCCTATGTGTTCTTCCAGACTATCCTCTACATCTATACCAAATTTCATCGAAATCCATTTGGCAGCTTAGGCTACAAACTCTAACGAACATCCATCCATCCATCTAAACTTTCGCATATATAATTAAGTATGAAGTATGATTTAACACATTCTTTTAGTGCCACTAGGAATGTTTAGTAGTGTTAGGGGGCTATAGTATCCAATGTCATTTTCAATTATCGTTTATCAACTAATTTCTTATTTAATGCTGATGTAGTTAGACAGGAACACTATAAAAAAAGATGTTTCTTTACAATTTTAAAACTACATAAATTGTGGACTTTATGCAAAAGTTTGGATGGATGCACAATTGTTAAAATTTGAGCCTAAACTGCTGAATATATCTTGATGAAATTTGGCATAGATGAAGAGGTTAGTTTTGAAGAACATATTTTGTTTTAAATTCCATGTGGTTGATGTCGCAGACAAAAGGTAGTAGCTAATAATGCCGTCAATTACCTGAGCTATAGAGAAATTAGCACTATGCACTTCAAGTTCGTTCTTCCTCAGTAAATAGATAAGTCTCTGTGACCACAAGCCTTGTATATACAGACCATCCTTCTTTATGTGAGGCCTTAATGTCCTTGAAGGAGTATCATCTTCTGGACTTTCAAGCTGAAAAAAAAAAACAATTTATGAACCTATATTCTTTTTAATAAATTTTATTATTTAATATTTGTAGTAACTCTAGCAGTCTGTCCCCACTTCATACAGTTACACATATATTTTTTAAATAGTGTTTTAGTGTGTCAACTGTTTAAATAGTGTTACTTAGTAACAATGTAGCTTTCTGATGGTAAAAGTTTTTTTTCGAATTGATACTAGTACTTTTTAATACAAATCTTTCTTTATAATATTAGTACAAAAACAAACACATGAACTGCTTACAATCAATGTCCCTTCATTCAATTCAAATGCAGTTAAGAAATGTCGTCCATTCACATACTGTGCTGTTAAAGCCCAATTATTAGAGCCCTTTCGGAACATCGGCAGATATTCAACTGGTTTTAATACATATTCCACAGTCTGAGATTTATCATCTGCAAAAAAATGACATTCCATTAAAAACTTTTTCTCAGCATTATTGTATATATTCCTTCAGTTATTTTATTATACCTCTAGATCCACTTTGAGTGAAAAATGTTATTTTATCCTTTGACAGTTGTCTGATGTAAGACATAAATCCATCCTTCTTCTCTCTATCATTTTGAGCTCGAGTTTGTTGAAGCCAGTTGTAGCCTAAAGATCTATGTTCCAAAATCAACTTCCACTGTTGAGATTGTCCACTAGAGATCTGAATTAAAAAAATAATCTAAAATTAGCCATTAATGATTATAATGGACATACAAATGTAATTAATTTACAAAATATTAACAGCTGTGTCTATGTGTAAATCAGCTGTGAACCAATTCAAACATTCAGATCCATAAGACTTAAACTATTGAGCTGTGAATCAAGACAATAAGCCACAACCTTTCTGTTAACTCACTGATCAAAATGCAATTCATAACTCTATACTGTTAGAAATTGAACTGAGCTACAAGCTAGTTCACTGATCTGCTTCACATGTGTGCAGCTGATCTGTTGGTCATTAATTACAGTTGTTATTAATGAGTACAAAACATACATACCAACAGAGCTAATAAGTCCAAGGAATCATCAAAACATATTTGTAAATCCAAAATTTCTCCAGCAACTTTAACTTCACCTACAATAGTCTGGGACTCCAAAGAATAAAATGTTACTACTCCTGTCTGTAACAAAGGGAGGAAAATATCAAATTGCGTAACCCTTTCTGAATGGCATAGCATAGTAAATAATTGTACAATAGTTACCTTTGATCCAATAATAATTATGTTTTCCGATTCCTTTGTCAACCACCAGACTACAGATGTTGGCTGTGGTATATCACCAAGCGGTAAAACAGTAACTCTTGAAGATGACCACTTGCAGTCATATAAGTTTTCTGGTGTAAATAATGGAAGAAAAGGTACAAGTAGCACCTTTTGCTCACTCACAATAAGTAGCCAAGTACCGCTTGGTTCAAAACACATACAATATACAGGATTATCATTAAAATCCCAATCGTAAACATTATCAAACCTTTCCAGTTGAGGATTAATATACAAGAAAACGAGTTCTTTATCACTTGAAAATGCCAAAAATTTTTTTAGGCCGACTTCGTAAAAACTGTGATTGACGATATCGAGGTGAACTAAAACATCTAACTTAAATAACGCGGAAAAATCTAGGTTTTCACTATGTTGTGCCATTTTTAATTTCAGTTATAAATCATCTTACTTTGTTTTGGAAAATTGGCAACTGAACTGATGTTCCCTGTCCCTGTTCTTTTCTGTCATTTAGTGATGTTTTATTTTATGATTTTTTCCATCTCATTTAACATCAAAATATCGATTCCATGCCTATTTCAACTGCAGAGCAGATTTGCAGATCAGACATTTTTTTGTATAAAATATGAAACTTTTCAATAAAGTACATAAAGATTTTTAAATAACATAAATAATTTACATTACAGTTGTTTTGGGTTTTTAAAATTAACCTGTCAGTGTCAAACTGTACAGCTTTTAGCTTATATAATCTGTGGTAGAACAAAATGAGACAGTGGTTATTATAAGCGCAATTTTTAAAAATATTGCATAAAATTGCAATTTATAAAGTTATTGAATAATGTAAGTGTTTAAAAAATCACACGGGATAAAACGTAAGAACGGCGGTTCGTTTACGATCAAATTATATCTTATTAAAATTGTGCAGGAAGTAACAAAATCTTGAGAGGTTAAAACTTTTGTTTACCGTAGTTTATTTTATTTAATTTTGACTTTTATTCAGAGAAGCAATTGTATAAAAAATTATTCATGTTTATCGACCTAGATTTAACTTTTTTTATTCAGTATGAAGTCTATTTTTCATCGCGGAATAAACATATTATTCAAAAAGAATTTACTATTAACAAATAGTATTACTTCTGGGGCGTTTATGGGTATTGGAGATATTATTCAACAGGAAATTGAATACCAATCAAAGCTTCTCCCAAAACGATATGACTGGCCAAGGACAGGTAATAATTATTGCTTTGTATGGTATAAGAGATGAAATGATAATCATGAAAGATATTTAATCAAAATTGTGCAGACCATATTATTACATTTAAATATAATTATTGTATTTGCTATCGAAATGTTTCTACAGTTATTACAATTGTAATTTTCAGTAAGAATGTTCATTGTTGGAACAGTAATGGGACCATTGCATCACTATTATTACACATATTTAGATAAGATGTTGCCGTATGCTAATGTTAAGACAGTTGTAAAAAAAATAGCATGTGACCAATTATTTGCTTCTCCGGCGACACTTTTATGCTTCTTTTATGGAATGGGTTTTCTAGAAAAGAAAACATTCGATCAGTGTACACTTGAAGTGAAACAAAAATTTATTTATGTTTATATGGTGAGTATGTTTAATTTTGTAAGCATATTAATGTGTTCTTCTTATTTCAGTCTGAAATAATCTACTTTATATTTTATGAAATAATATTAAATTTCTTCTTCCAGGGTGACTGTTTATTCTGGCCTCCAGTACAGTTCTTGAACTTTTATTATTTACCAACACACTATAGAGTTTTCTATATAAATATGGCGACAATGCTGTTTAATGTATTTTTATCCTTTATTAAGCATTATGATCAAAAAAAAGTGTAAATAAATGTTATTTATTTAACATATTTCCTAATCAGAGTAGTGTTAAATTTAACTTATTTGAAATTATAATTTTAGTTCCAAAAGTGATTTTTACTACTTTCATAGAATATTTAAATGGGTTGAAATTGACAGTTAATAATAGGGCTAAGAGTACAATTTAAAAGCAGTGTAATCTTATAAAGTGTATAATTACTGCAACTAATAATATTGGGGAGGGTTTTGGTTATATTTAACCCCAGCACATGGTCCAATCATCTTTCCTCGTTTGTAGTTTTACTACTATTCTATATAATGCGAGTGCAGGGCCAAGGGGAAGTCCTAAACCCCTTACAATATCAGCTCTTCTTGCTGTGCATATGGCTTGGCCATCAAATTCCTGAAAAAAAAAAGATATACCTAATTATATTATTCCAACTAATGTACACTGTCTACAAATATATATTGTTATAGTTATTGTATAGAAGTTTTTGAAGTGGAAACATACAATATTTTTTTTTAATTACCTGATCTTTTAATATAGGAGCTGCTTCCGGCAAATGTTCCAAGAAGTAACTGTATACATCCTCTGTCGTCCAATTACTCACATCAGGTATACTTGGGTCAAATGGTACATCTTCGACTAATTTTGTAGGTGCCCTATCTAACTCGTGTGGTTTTAAAAATGGATCCACGGTGGAAGATTCTGAATTATAATCCACATTGGAAAGTATGATTGCAGGAGAACCAACAATGTTTGGATGAGATTCTAAGCAGTTGTTACATTCCCATTGATCCCATGCTTTTAGTCTTTCTGGTATGCGAGGTGTATGGCATAGAGCATGGTAGGCATCCGAACATATATTACACACTGTCAAGATTCCCTGAAAAAAATAGAGGTGTTTGTTACAGAAGTATCTAAAATAAGGTCTAAAATGATTAGAATATCATTCCAATAAGTCTAAGCACATCCTAAAAATACTAAATATCATAAATTGTTAAATTTATTGATATTAGTTAAATTGAAACTAAGTTCATTAAGAAATCAATTTAACTTTGTAAAACTTACAGCATCATTTGTCTCATAGCACACAACACATGTCTTACAATGTGGACATTGCCAAGTGTTATCAGGTCTTGGTTTCAAGATACCAGAGCCAGTCTGAAGACAACTCAAGTGAGCTTTGTTGTTACAATCGCGACACTCAACTATCCTGTCATTAGACCCGCGAGGTTTCTGGATGTGACACACGGAGCAAACACCTCCAGATGCTTCATGAGAAATGGGCTCCTCTGATTCCATATCTTCTCCACTTCCATCTAAAGAGTGTTGACTTTCTGATAGAGGTGTTCCTTCTTTCTCATTCTTTTGATGACTAGCTATCATCATTCTTTTTTTTATAGTGCTCTTATTAAGAGATCCCACAGGCCTCCCTCTCTTGCGTTTGCTTGGCACATTATTGTCTGATGGATCAAATACCTTCTTTGCCATTTTACGTCTCTCACCAACTCTAACTCCAGAATTTTGGTTACTTATATTATTTTGGCTATTACTAGATGTTACATTAGAAGAATTTTTTTTTGGCCTTCCTCTCATTCGTTGAGGAGATGATCTACATGATGAATTAGCTGATGATGTCAACTGCAATATTCAAATTATATTTGAAAAAAAAATATATATGTCAATGTCCTAAATTTCATATGTTCTATTGGTTTCATAACAATTCATTGAGTGCTGTGAAGTAATTTAAGTGTTTAGTAGAAGTACAAATATATTACATGTACTTAAAATATTTGTCCTCTAATTTTGGTGTCAAGACAATACTAAAAAGGCACTCACCTTTGTATTTGAATCATTGTATTCAAATTTAAAACTGTCAGAACTGTCTCCATCAGGATCTCCAGCAGGGCCTAAAGCTAATGTACCGTTAGGCAACTTCACTAGGCTGCCCGAAGACAGTTCCTTGTTGACAATTGTTTCAAGTTGCTTTTTCGTGTATCTCGATAGGAAGGCCGCTTCGCGTATAAGATCATCAAAAGCAATCCCATTTTCCAAATAACTTTGATCTCGGTAAATTAATGTCGCAATTGCAGATGAAATAATTTTTCTTTCATCAATTTCAGAAGCCATTGCTAATTGAGAAAATAAATAATTCTTAAAAAATAAACGAAAGTTTATTTACAATAAATAAATTTCAACTTACTATTACTTTGTGTTGATTTCTTTCGCCACTTAGCTGCGTTTCTATAGCTTACATTATCTTTATAGTCGACTTTAAATATGCTTCTTTCCTTTAAACAACGTTTGAGATCAGCTTTTGTGTCTTTAGGTCCTACTTTGTAACACTTCAGCATAAACTTGCAAATTCTGTTTATATCTGGGCGAGATTTTCGCGATCGCAAGTGATCTATTGCTGCCAAAATTTGATTTTTATACTTTATCTCTGACATTTCTGGAAATAAAATAATTTGTAAAAAACTTGCATAAAAATTAACTTACAGATTAATGTATAAACTCACCTGAATAAAATCATGCCGCTGGATTTAACTATCCCACTAAGATATTTTTGCGGCAAAAATAACTTTAATACGTTAAGGTACGGAACAAAACAAAATTTTCTATATTCAACGCTGTTTATAAAATAATGAATTTAACGGTGTAATTAGTACAAATATTAACGAAAATTAGATAAGTTAACAATTATAACAACAAGTACTTAAAAATGTAGTGTATAGTTAGGTATACATAGCCAAGTTATAGAATATAGAAGAAGGCAGAGGCACCAAAGGACCAAATTCTTGTTATGATTGCAGAAGTTGCCAATACAGAATTTTTAAAAACTAGCTGTTGCTTGCGATTTCGTCCGAGTGAACTTAATAAAACAATACCTACGTTTCTTAGTGATAACGTAGCTATTTATTGATGAAAGATTTTATGAAATCGCTCAAGTAGTTTTTGTTGTTTCAATACATACAAGAATACAAATCTTTCCTCTCTACAGTATAAAAGAGAAGAAGAAGGATAAAGTTATTGTTGTATATATATTGTATACCTATCTTTATAAATTGCTATTCCGTTACTTTACACAAAAGACATAAAAATTACCACAAGTTTCGTTTTGAGTAAATGTTCGATAAAAACAAATATGAACTTGGTAAACGTTAATGACATAAGAGCCGAAACATAACTTTACACAAATAGTACTTGTTAATATGATCCTTAAAATATTAGCTAAAAGAAATACCTATGATAAAATCTTTAAATAATTACTTTTCACTAGTTTATAGTAGTCTGTTAGGTCTGTTGCGTATTGTTTGATTTGACTACCATAGATTTGGACGATTTAGAGACTTCGTGATATTTGGCTGTCAATGTCAAACGTCAGTCTTTGCTCGCCTTTTCTTCCCCTTTTCGGAAATTTGAAAATATCCTAATGTTTATTACTTTATTGGATCAATAATATTAAAAATTTGTCACCGTTATAATACCGAAAAGATTATCATGTCTACTTCAATTATGCTTTCAATGCGCAGTACCTACAGTTGTATAAAATATTTACGATGTTTATACTTTTCTACCCAGATAGAACAACCTGCAAACAAAGTTACCGGTAAGGTAGTAAACGTTGCTATAATTGGAGCCCCTAACTCAGGCAAGAGTACATTAATTAATAAGATTATGGAACGTAAGGTGTGTATAAAGGTTTTTATAATGATATACTTTTGTATAAATGAAACACAATTTGTTAACTACTAAATGTATACTCTAGCCTACTGTTACCTTCAGGTTGCTCTCATTTAGTAAATGTGTTGATCTTACAGATTTGTGCTGCCTCTAATAAAGTACATACCACAACAAAGTTAGCCAGAGCTATGTGTTATGAAAAAGATACACAAATTATTTTTTTGGATACTCCCGGTGTTGTAAGTGACAAGGAACAAAAGAAGTAAGTTAAAATAAAAAAAAAAAACATTGTTTACATATATTCATATACTACAATAACAATGAGTAATTAGTGCCTGTATTTTAATCTGCATCAAATTAAAAAATATTTTGTAGTCTATGCATTCTACTAGGCTACATTCTGCACCTATTTAATATAAATCCATGCAGCTCTTCTGGAGTTGTTGGGTAACAAACATCTATCCATGAAAACTTTTGCATTTATATTACTAAGATATTGATTGCCACACTCAGTTTAATTTTAATCAAAATCACATATTAACAGATTTGTACCATAAAGTAAAAATTATATTAGTAAATAAATTTAATGTTTTGATGTATATTTTATTTTCAGGTACAAATTACCCGTAGCAATGCTAGGTGCATGTGAAAAAAGTTTACGATGTGCTAATGTTGTTGGTGTAGTACATGATGTGTCAAACAAATGGACAAGGGACAGCATTCATCAAGATGTCATAAGCATGTTAAACTCAATCGATAAAATACCAAGCTTTTTGATACTAAATAAAGTTAGTATACATTCTTAAGTATACTTTAGGCATATAATAACAATATTATTATTGTTCTTTATACTAAAACCTTGTTTACATAAGCATTCTTTTTCTCTTGATATTTGTCTTTTTATAACACTCTCTTCAATGTTTTTAAATTGTGTTTCATTGTCAGCAATACTGTACTTTACAAAGAAAAGCCTCATAGAATAGATATGTGGAAATGCATTTGTTATTTTTAATGTTTGTTATAAAAGCACCTGTGAATGGAGGTTAATAGTTTTCTAATGTGCCATTTTATCATTTTTTCAGGTAGATCAATTGAAATCTAAAAAGCAACTGTTGGCGACAATTCGAAATTTAACAAATGGAGTAATTGCAGGAAGAAGTATGCCAAATCCTGATAGGACTCAGTCCTCTAGAAGTAAATTACAAAAGGGTTACAGTCATTTCTCTGATGTGTTTCTAGTTTCTGCATTAACAGGGGATGGTGTAGGAGCTATTAAGGTTTATTATTTACTTATTTTAATTATTATTTTTTTCATAAGGAAATACAAAGGCAACTTTAAACAAAAGTTAATCTACTTCTGACTAATATTATAAACTAGCTGTTCGCGTGCGGATTCATCCGCGTGAAATTATAAAAACTTTATTTTATTGTTTACATTTGTCAAATTATCAATAGCAAATGTCAAAATGACATGACAAACCTTAGCAATCTTTCTCTTATGATGTTGGCAGCAACTTATGGTCTATTTCCCACATTAGGGTTTTTATCCAAAATATTTACCACCTAAGTTTAATGGCGTGAAAATATATGCCTAAAGCGTGACGTAAGTGTACGGCTTTTTATTAAAAAAAGAATTATTCAAAAATATGCTGTAATTGCTGACATCTTAGGCAACAAAGAAGTGTGTGTTTACGCTTTATCATAATAGTATAGATAGATGCGAAAGTTTAGATAGATGAATGTTTGTTAGAGTTTGTAGCCTAAACTGCTGAATGGATCTCTATGAAATTTGGCATACATGTCGAGGATAGGCTAGAAGAACACAAAGGCTACTTCTTGTTTTTAAATTCCGCACGGTTTGAATCATGTGCGAAAACTAGTAATTTAATATACTATTTAATTTGTTTCTTTTTCTTAATGCAACTTATTTAATATTTCAGGAATATCTTGTATCCAATGCAAAAATTATGAACTTGCAATATTCTCCGGACTATTGGACAGATCAAACTCCGGAAGCGCTAATCGAGGAAACAGTTCGTGCGAAATTTTTAGATTTCCTACCACAAGAAATACCTTATCAATTGAAAACATGTTTGGAATATTACGATGAATTGGAAGATGATGATAAAGTAGTTTGTTCAGTTGTTGTTGAATGTCCTTCAGATAGAATAGCCAGGTTAATAAGTGGTGCTGGAGGCGGGAGATTGCAGCAGATCAAATCTTACACGAGAAATGATTTAATGGATCTGTTCAAGAAAACGGTAGTTATTGATTTACAATTAAAAGTTAAAAATAAATCTATTGATGATATACAGAACAAGTAAAAATGAGAAATTGCTATTAAGGGTTAAATAAGATTGTATATTTTTGTTTTTATCTATACTTCTATACTAATATTATAAAGAGGAAAACTTTGTATTTTTGTATTTTTGTATTTTTGTATGTATTGAAATAACTCAAAAACCACTGGTCCGATTTTAAAAATTCTTTCACCATCAGAAAGATAATTTATCTGTGAGTAACATAGGCTATATTTTATTATTACTAATGTTTAGGAACTATTAATAAACAGCGTGTTTCTGGACGCCGGCGTTAAAAAATTACTAAACTTTAACTTTTCTCGGCTTACGCTGCCTAAACCGTTAGAGGTATATAAAAATGATGTATGAAAGAAATGTAGATCTCAAAAAGTTCTACAGAAAAGTCCGCGATAGCATATATCTATCTTTAACGATTTTCTTACAATAACCACTTTTTTGTTTAAAAAATGAATTAAAAAACGCATGCTATTTGCGTCGTTGTTTTATTGGTTTCAGTATTAATCCTTATCCAAATAAATGCCTTCGTTGTCAGGAGAATTTAATGTAGAACAAAATTGTCCTTTACAGTATTTAAATTGGACAAATAGTTTAGAAGATATCGCGAACACAAACAATAAGGGTAACCGAAAAATCAGCTCACAAACTACCGGGCTTAGAAATTTGGAACCTTTCATCAATAGATTTCTGTTATTACGTAGATTCATCATCATCATCCTCACCAGCTCAGTATACGTCCCCACTGAGGGGCTCGGAGCCTACCCTAAGTTAGGGTGACTAGGACATAGTCAACCACACTGGCCCACTGCGGGTTGGTTGACTTCACACATATGTATCTTTGAATTTCTTCTCCGATATGTGCAGGTTGCATCACGATGTTTTACTTCACCGTAGTAGTTCATTACGTAGCTTACTACTAAGATAATACTTTAGGTAATAGGATGAAAAAAAGGGCGAATGTAATTTTTGAATTTTAAACTCCACGCGGACGAAGTCGTGGGTCGTGGGCAATCATAATTCATACTTAAATACTATAAATTGTAAACTTTTTTTAAAAAGTTTAGATCTATGGATGGATGTTTGTTAGAGTTTGTAGCCTAACGGCTTAACGGATCTCCATGAAATTCGGCACTTATGTAGAGCATAGTCTGGAAGAACACATAGGCTACTTTTTTAACCTGGAAATAGTTACGGTTCCCGTGGGATACATTAATTTTATTTTTAATGTTTACTCGAAAATTCTGCAACGGTTCAACTTATGATATTGAAATTTGGCACAGATATTTAACAAAGTCTGGACCACAGTGGGATAAGGTTCATCCCCGAAAAATGTCAGGTTCCCGAGGGATATTTAGTTAATTATGTACTTCGTGTCCTTTTTTTCTTTTAATGCTGCGCTGACGAAGTCGCGTGGAACGTAGCACGAACCACGCCAAATGTAATTCTATATGTACGAGTACATATAATAAAATTGAGTGTCTGTTTGTAATATCAAAAGAAAAATTCCAGATTTCGAGAAGATGATGAATGTGCGTTGCTGATAACGAAAATCGCATACAAAAATTTTTTTGTCTGTCTGTCCGCAAGCCGCGTTTGTTCCGGGTAATCTCTGAAACGGCTGGGTCGCTTCGACCAGACTTTCCCTGAAGGGTAGCTGACATAGACGGGCTACTTTTTTATCTTAATATTGCGTGGACGAAGTCGCGGGCAACAGCTAGTTGTTAATAAAAGAAAAAGAAAATCGTTTGGTTTTTATTCTATCTGTATTTAGTTAAAATATAAAAACGCACCACAAGTGATTCGGTAATTACTTGATCACTTATTGTATGCTCTCGTTTTAAAAAGCACCAGGAGCGATACTTGACTTGAGCAAATATTCAAGTTTCGTATGAACTAGCAAAGTTTAACTTTATTAAAATGTTAAGTTTCCACCACAATACGTCTTGAAGATAACCTTGTTTTACAATTATACACGTTCGCTGCGCCACAAATTTAAGTTACGTTACTTTCGGGTTCCATTGTAGGTTTGAATCGGGTAAGTTTGTAGTTCAAAACTTTAATAAATAAAATTACATTATCCTCTCGCTTAGCTAGTCATGTTTAACAATACGAGCAGAATGGAGGGAAACTCTGAAGCGAGCGGTTCAAATTAATCGCACAACTTTGTTAAGACTTGCTTGCGGATAGTTAGTTTAAGTTTATGTGACGGTAGTTCGCGTTCTACGTACCTATAATGTGCTAAATGTGTAAATGAATTTCATTCCTTAAGCATATTGTACAATGTAAATAAATATGTTGCGTATTACAAACTTCTTACTCTAATGTAAATCTTCAAACTTTAACGATTTATATTTTAACTAATGTAAACTAAATTTATTTTTCTCACAGAATAAGTCGAAAGTCTTCTTTCTCTTTCTAAGGTCCACGTTAATATAAGTGCCACAGGAATTCTAGAACACTCTGTAGTTGTAAGTAGTTGTAGTTGGACTTATACAGCGTGTTTGATTAACTCCTATTTTTTTTATAATATAAAGTGGCAAACGAGCAAGCGGCTACCTGAATCCACCAAAATGGCGAAGCGACCGCTGCCCATAGACATCCGCAATTGCAGATGCGTTGCCTACCCTTGATCGACGAAAGAGAAGACGCACATAAAGAGGATATTCACCCTTCCTATGAGTCTCCTCCACCGTCAAATCCACTTTCCCTTCCCATCTTTTCCTTATAAGAAAATGGTGGGAAGAGAAAGGAACTTTAGGGAAATTAATGTTTATCCTGTGTTTTATTGGTTATCATGTATTTAAAGGACGTAACAAAAGGTAGATAATTGTAGTTATAATGAAATAAGAGAGAAATATAGAATATTGTTGCTTTTAAAAAATAAAAAAAGATAACATTATTTAATATCTTTTACGCTTTCATTACGACGAGTAAAATACAGTATATATTACTACACAAGCGCCGGAATGAAAGCTCAAGGGCTTTAAGGCTTTAGAATGTAACGATGTTAATGCGTGTCAAAAGAAAATGAACGAGGGAATGGAACGAAGACGAAATATTTATTATTTAACACAATAAAAAAATAAAAATTTAGCGAAATTTTCAAAGTTTACATTTGTTCTAATTTTCTTCCAAACCAATTTGGCGAATTAATTTTCACTTTGTAATTCTCTAGTTATAAGTGCATATTTTTAATGTATCGTTTTTAATACTTCAATCATAAAAAGATTAAATCGAAGATTTCGACAGAAAATTGTTTTATGAACGGTCGGCTCCTTTTAATTTTATCAACCAGTAAAATTTTATGACTCACTCGAAAACACAGTTTTATGTGACAGACTAATAAATTCCCACGAAACTTGAACCTTCATAGAAATAACTGAGTGTCTCATTCAAACATCGACTTATGAAGATGTATTAAATTTTTAAAGCTCTTTTTATGATAACAGAAATAACTATTATAAAAAAATAAAGTTCAAAAAGGTTAAGTTGAAAATAAAATGAAGTAGTAACTAACTAAAAAATTAAGCAGTACTAACACAATATTGGTTTTACCTTTTCGAAGACTAAGCCTTCATTAAATGATTTATATCAAGAAGTTAGTTAGGTAAAAAGTAAGGCTCCTATTCATACGCTACTTCAATACATTCAAGGGTCACGACTGAGGGTCCCTCTGGTTAGGGTAATGGCTTTATGAGGGTATAAGGGCCGCCAGTTTAATAGACAGTATATATTTCGCAGGACTTTCTAAAAACGTTTCTAGTCAAGATCAAGATAGTTTTGATTAAGAAAGTATCTTTGATGGTGCGTTTAAATAACATTTTAATATTTATACGTAATATTTATATGAGAGAGTGTCGTGCCATTATAAAGCTTTTAAGCTCTTAAGCTCGGTTGACTCTTAGCGCCTAAAAAGTGACGCCCATCGCATTTTACACAAGTAATTTAAACCGTAATGGAATCGAAAATGATTCTGTTGTATTAAAATGAACGATTACATTTTACTTGTAATATGGTGTGTTCTTCCTGAGGATATTATATTTTAAAAAAATCAGCGAAATGACTAGACAAAAGATTGTTTCTTCTTTGAAATTGAAGGTTAATATTGACAACGTTAGTTAACTATCTTATTTTTTAGAATTCATATTGCATTTTGATAACTATTTCTAAACTTTTTAATTGTTATTATCGTCAAGCCAATAAATTCTGAAAAATATTTTGATTGCATCGCTAATAAACCAGTCAATTAAGATCGAAACTTGTGTGATTTAAAGGCGGAATAATACATTAAAAACGCTATTTGAGATCTCGAATGGATATCGAAATTGAAGCAGTATGTCGGGAAGCGCGCTCCCGATTTATTGCTCCGGAGATATCAATCCCGATAAAAATAATTCTCTCTTCTCTCATATTTATCTGCGAGTAATATTCAAAGTATTAAAACTCGACTGAGAATATGCTTAAACTTATCTATAAGCTTCTTGAAAAATTAATGCAGCATGTAATTTAGTTGTTGGATATTAGAAGAATTATTACGTTAATTTAATTATTTACACCAGTATCATATTCAGTTTGGTTTGTTATTTGTCTATACTAATATTATAAAGAGGAAAACTTTGTATTTTTGTATTTTTGTATTTTTGTATGTATTGAAATAACTCAAAAACCACTGGTCCGATTTTAAAAATTCTTTCACCATCAGAAAGATAATTTATCTGTGAGTAACATAGGCTATATTTTATTATTACTAATGTTTAGGAACTATTAATAAACAGCGTGTTTCTGGACGCCGGCGTTAAAAAATTACTAAACTTTAACTTTTCTCGGCTTACGCTGCCTAAACCGTTAGAGGTATATAAAAATGATGTATGAAAGAAATGTAGATCTCAAAAAGTTCTACAGAAAAGTCCGCGATAGCATATATCTATCTTTAACGATTTTCTTACAATAACCACTTTTTGTTTACAAAATGAATTAATAATCGCATGCTATTTGCGTCGTTGTTTTATTGGTTTCAGTATTAATCCTTATCCAAATAAATGCCTTCGTTGTCAGGAGAATTTAATGTAGAACAAAATTGTCCTTTACAGTATTAAATTGGACAAATAGTTTAGAAGATATCGCGAACACAAACAATAAGGGTAACCGAAAAATCAGCTCACAAACTACCGGGCTTAGAAATTTGGAACCTTTCATCAATAGATTTCTGTTATTACGTAGATTCATCATCATCATCCTCACCAGCTCAGTATACGTCCCCACTGAGGGGCTCGGAGCCTACCCTAAGTTAGGGTGACTAGGACATAGTCAACCACACTGGCCCACTGCGGGTTGGTTGACTTCACACATATGTATCTTTGAATTTCTTCTCCGATATGTGCAGGTTGCATCACGATGTTTTACTTCACCGTAGTAGTTCATTACGTAGCTTACTACTAAGATAATACTTTAGGTAATAGGATGAAAAAAGGGCGAATGTAAGTTTTGAATTTTAAACTCCACGCGGACGAAGTCGTGGGTCGTGGGCAATCATAATTCATACTTAAATACTATAAATTGTAAACTTTTTTTAAAAAGTTTAGATCTATGGATGGATGTTTGTTAGAGTTTGTAGCCTAACGGCTTAACGGATCTCCATGAAATTCGGCACTTATGTAGAGCATAGTCTGGAAGAACACATAGGCTACTTTTTTAACCTGGAAATAGTTACGGTTCCCGTGGGATACATTAATTTTATTTTTAATGTTTACTCGAAAATTCAGCAACGGTTCAACTTATGTTATTGAAATTTGGCACAGATATTTAACAAAGTCTGGACCACAGTGGGATAAGGTTCATCCACGAAAAATGTCAGGTTCCCGAGGGATATTTAGTTAATTATGTACTTCGTGTCCTTTTTTTTTTTTTTTTTTTTCTTTTAATGCTGCGCTGACGAAGTCGCGTGGAACGTAGCACGAACCACGCCAAATGAAATTCTATATGTACGAGTACATATAATAAAATTGAGTGTCTGTTTGTAATATCAAAAGAAAAATTCCAGATTTCGAGAAGATGATGAATGTGCGTTGCTGATAACGAAAATCGCATACAAAAATTTTTTTGTCTGTCTGTCCGCAAGCCGCGTTTGTTCCGGGTAATCTCTGAAACGGCTGGGTCGCTTCGACCAGACTTTCCCTGAAGGGTAGCTGACATAGACGGGCTACTTTTTATCTTAATATTGCGTGGACGAAGTCGCGGGCAACAGCTAGTTGGTTATATAATTAAAAAGAATTAAATAGCATAAAAGTTGTTTATCCAAAAGTAAAGATGTGATTATATGCCACAGGGAAATACGATTGATTAATAATTTCCCTTTATTTCTCAACTTTTACCATTCATTATAGTTAGTGAGGAAAGTTTTTTGCTTTTCTTGAGATTGTCGATAAGATCTCGCTATTTTCATAATCATAATTTATGCTGGAAAATTTATAAAAAAAATAAATCTTTAGCCAAAAGTTGTTCCAACAACCCGACTCAAATTTACAAATATTAGTCGACGTAGAGACGTAGACAGCAAACTGTTACAGTAATCCTAAGTCTATTTGCGTAGTCATATCTAATTTCCATAGAGACGTCCACTGAGTTACGTCAGACGCGTATTACATAGAATTGCTTAGAAAATTGCCTTACGACATTTACTTCTAACTTTATTACTTACTAGCTGTTGCCCGCGACTTCGTCCACGCAATATTAAGATAAAAAAGTAGCCCGTCTATGTCAGCTACCCTTCAGGGAAAGTCTGGTCGAAGCGACCCAGCCGTTTCAGAGATTACCCGGAACAAACGCGGCTTGCGGACAGACAGACAAAAAAATTTTTGTATGCGATTTTCGTTATCAGCAACGCACATTCATCATCTTCTCGAAATCTGGAATTTTTCTTTTGATATTACAAACAGACACTCAATTTTATTATATGTACTCGTACATATAGAATTACATTTGGCGTGGTTCGTGCTACGTTCCACGCGACTTCGTCAGCGCAGCATTAAAAGAAAAAAAAGGACACGAAGTACATAATTAACTAAATATCCCTCGGGAACCTGACATTTTTCGGGGATGAACCTTATCCCACTGTGGTCCAGACTTTGTTAAATATCTGTGCCAAATTTCAATATCATAAGTTGAACCGTTGCAGAATTTTCGAGTAAACATTAAAAATAAAATTAATGTATCCCACGGGAACCGTAACTATTTCCAGGTTAAAAAAGTAGCCTATGTGTTCTTCCAGACTATGCTCTACATAAGTGCCGAATTTCATGGAGATCCGTTAAGCCGTTAGGCTACAAACTCTAACAAACATCCATCCATAGATCTAAACTTTTTAAAAAAAGTTTACAATTTATAGTATTTAAGTATGAATTATGATTGCCCACGACCCACGACTTCGTCCGCGTGGAGTTTAAAATTCAAAACTTACATTCGCCCTTTTTTTCATCCTATTACCTAAAGTATTATCTTAGTAGTAAGCTACGTAATGAACTACTACGGTGAAGTAAAACATCGTGATGCAACCTGCACATATCGGAGAAGAAATTCAAAGATACATATGTGTGAAGTCAACCAACCCGCAGTGGGCCAGTGTGGTTGACTATGTCCTAGTCACCCTAACTTAGGGTAGGCTCCGAGCCCCTCAGTGGGGACGTATACTGAGCTGGTGAGGATGATGATGATGAATCTACGTAATAACAGAAATCTATTGATGAAAGGTTCCAAATTTCTAAGCCCGGTAGTTTGTGAGCTGATTTTTCGGTTACCCTTATTGTTTGTGTTCGCGATATCTTCTAAACTATTTGTCCAATTTAAATACTGTAAAGGACAATTTTGTTCTACATTAAATTCTCCTGACAACGAAGGCATTTATTTGGATAAGGATTAATACTGAAACCAATAAAACAACGACGCAAATAGCATGCGATTATTAATTCATTTTGTAAATAAAAAAGTGGTTATTGTAAGAAAATCGTTAAAGATAGATATATGCTATCGCGGACTTTTCTGTAGAACTTTTTGAGATCTACATTTCTTTCATACATCATTTTTATATACCTCTAACGGTTTAGGCAGCGTAAGCCGAGAAAAGTTAAAGTTTAGTAATTTTTTAACGCCGGCGTCCAGAAACACGCTGTTTATTAATAGTTCCTAAACATTAGTAATAATAAAATATAGCCTATGTTACTCACAGATAAATTATCTTTCTGATGGTGAAAGAATTTTTAAAATCGGACCAGTGGTTTTTGAGTTATTTCAATACATACAAAAATACAAAAATACAAAAATACAAAAATACAAAAATACAAAAATACAAAAATACAAAAATACAAAAATACAAAAATACAAAAATACAAAAATACAAAAATACAAATCTTTCCTCTTTATAATATTAGTATGGAAGTATAGATATAGATATAGATATAGATATAGATATAGATATAGATATAGATATAGATATAGATATAGATAACTCAAATTGTTACAGTATTATTGAAGTCCGTAGTAGTTATTGTTACTATTATAAGAATAAAGAAAACATTTTATATTCTGTGTTCAGAAATTAGCCCTTTTTAATGTCTATTTTTGACCGACTTTCCAAAAGAAGGAGGTACTCAATTCGTCCGTATATTGTTGTTTTTTTTTTTTTTTTTTTTTTTAGAATAAACACACATGCATCTATTAAATTCTCTGAAAAGTTACTTTAAAAGGAAATTTATTTCAACTCAGATTGAATGCGTCTCTGCAATTTAATATTTTTTGATTATCCTTCGCAGATAATTCTATAAATCTATCGATGTATGAAACCTTTCGTACTATTAAGCTATTTAAAAAATATATAATTACTTCTGATGGTGAAAGAATTTTTAAAATCGGACCAGTGGTTTTTGAGTTATTTCAATACATACAAAAATCCAAAAATACAAATCTTTCCTCTTTATAATATTAGTATAGATATAGATAACTCAAATTGTTACATTATTATTTAAGTACGTAGTAGTTATTGTTACTATTATAAGAATAAAGAAAACATTTTATATTCTGTGTTCAGAAATTAGCCCTTTTTAATGTCTATTTTTGACCGACTTTCCAAAAGAAGGAGGTACTCAATTCGTCCGTATATTGTTGTTTTTTTTTTTAGAATAAACATACATGCATCTATTAAATTCTCTGAAAAGTTACTTTAAAAGGAAATTGATTTCAACTCAGATTGAATGCGTCTCTGCAATTTAATATTTTTTGATTATACTTCGAAGATAATTCTATAAATCTATCGATGTATAAAACCTGTCGTACTATTAAGCTATTTAAAAAAAAAATAATTACTTCTGGTTATAGGTGTTTGATGAGGCCATTAGTAGTAAAACGTTATAAAAACTCTAATTAAATAAATAATTGCGCGAAAGATCCTTTTTTTAAAAAACTAAACCGGTCTTTATTTAAAATTGAACGTAGAAAATTACACGTTTTCTGTGTGAAAGTCAATATAAAGTTTTCATATAAAAGTAACCTTGTTTGCAATCAGTGAAGTGCTTCAAGAAAATACAAGATAAGAATATTCGATAACGCCTCGGATTTTCGCGTATACTATTCTTTTGAAATGTATTTTCTCGTATATTTCTTATTCACGATTATTTTATAGTCAGACGATCTCAATTGAACTTACAAACACGCGAATCAGTCGTCTAGCACGAAAATTCCAAAAAAAGTAATTGTATCGACTTTGATAAAATTTGTGCAGCGCCGTGCAGATTGGGCGGACGCAACGCACCCTGTGTAAATAAAATTACTTATACATATACGCAAATTAAACACTACCCTCCTAAGTCAATCTGATAAAAAGAGTAACTGATAAAAACAGTATGTAATAGAATTTTCCTAGATGTTAAAATAATAATAAATAACAGAATAACATAAATGTTTGTTACTGATTGCTTCGCTTGGCAATAATCCATTTTGCCCGCATGACCGTCGAGTTTCTAAGAGATTGAAATAAAAGAAATGTAGAATTTGAAGAAAGTATATTAAACTAATAACTTATCTTACGAAAGAATTATGTCAATTATTGTTTTTTTGACTCTATTATATAGCTTACTAGTTGTTACTCGCGCCTTCGCCCGCGTGAAATTTTAAAAATAATATATACGAGTAGTATAGCCTATGTTACTCACAGATAAATGACCTTTCTAATGATGGAAGAATGTATAAAATCGGCCTAGTATAATAGTTTTTGCGTGAATCAAATACATACAAAAATCCAAAAATACAAATCTTTCCTCTTTATAATATTAGTATAGAAGTATAGATATAGATATTGTCAGTTTTAGAAAAGGTCTTGTAATTTATAAAAAAAATATGGCAAAAATTGAGCTTTAATTTTTATTTAATGAAAGTCATAAGGATTGAAAAATGGGCTATAAATTCATTTGTTCATCCATAAAATGAGAGGGAAGCTTTATTACAAAGAACTAATTACGTCAGGTACAATCTAACTTAACCTTTCGTTTATCGCTTTGAAAATTTTATCTTCATTTTAATCTTTTATCGTCGGATGACGACCTACTTTGAACGAAATAAAAAGGTTAGTGTTTGTTTTTAATCCGATATTGCTTTTGCAGTAAAGCTTCGACTTTTCGACAAATCGATAGTGAATATTTCAAGGACGCTGTGTATTTGGGGAGATGTTTACGAGAGATAAGAGACTTATAATGTATATATAAATAAATAAAACAATATACGATATCAAACTACAAGTAATTTCTTTTATGACTGATTTTCTAAATTATACGAGTATCACAAGGTGCCAATCGAACAAGCGGCCACCGGAATTTGCCAAAATAGCGAAACTATTTCTGGCCTTAGGCTTCGGCAGTTACAGATGTGTTGCACCTTTTATTAACCGAGAAGACGACGCACAGACAGAGGATTTTTCCCCTATTTATGCGTCCCATACTCCACTAAATCCACTTCCCTTCAAATCAAATCCTACACGAAAGGGGTGGAAAGGGGATGAGGAACAAATTGGGTCGCCGCTACTTCGCGCCTGTCTTCTGTTTGTCTGGTGCACTGGACGTGCCAGCCCATTTACGTAGAGATGTTAATGCAGGCTATCACTGTAAAAATATTTAAATTACTACTACCAGTTGAATATGGAGTTCTGTAGAAAAAATGATTTTTACTTATTCTTATTTATTATTTAATTTTTAGAATGAATCCGAATTAACATTTAGCATTAGTTCCAGAGGAAGAAATTTAATTTAAAAATATTACGCTTCATTCTCTAAAGATTATCAAGAGGGATAAAAAAAATGGAACGGTGCAAAGAGAAAGGTATTACTTAACTTTGTGACTTTTAAAAAAAAAATATCTTCAAGAAAGTTTACCCTCAATCTATGTACATTTTATACATTCATGAAGCTCATAACGAGAGAAGGTTTGCGTCTTTAGTGCCTCTTGTTTGAATTATGATTTCCATATTAAAAAAGTGTATAAAACACTACTTTCATACTTCATAATCAGAAATTAAGTTCTTTTATCGGTATTGTAGTACGTGAACAAAGTATTAAAGAATATTTTAAAACGAGAAAGAGCTTTAACTTCATTCCTTTGTTCTGCAATATTTTTATAATTGGGAATGAAAAAAATCTAAGCTAACAACTTCTTTTTAGCTTACAATTGTTGCTTAGGATTGGTAACTAGGATTTTTTTTTTATTTCACGCAAATTCTTCATTACATAATATAGTATCGAAAATCTGACTCTTAGGTTGAAAGATTTTCGTCTATTGGATTAGCATTGAAATTATAGTTTCATGTTTGCTAATAGATAATGTAAACAAAACGTACATATGTCAAAATTAATTGTATAGAAAACACAAAGGCAAACATCTGTTAAAAAATAAAGTCTCATTTTTCCCTGACATTATTTCAAAGTTTGAGGTATTGACATTTTTTTTCTCGTTTAACTTTACCGTAAATATCTAAGAAGTTATGAATGGGTGTTCTTAAGAGTGACGACCGCTGGAAACATGAAATGATAGATAACATTTTTTCATCTAAGTTTTATAACAACTTAATATAACATTGTATAAAAGCAAAACTAACATATAATAAAATTGGAGTACCTGTTTGTAATATCAAAAGAAAAATTCCGGATTTCGGAAAGATGATGTATTTTGCTGATAACGAAAATTGCATTTAATTTTTTTTGTCTGTCTGTCTGTCCGCAAGCCGCGTTTGTTTCGGGTAATCTTCGAAACGGCTGGACCGATATCGACCAGACTTTCACTGAAGGGTAGATGCTACTACTTTTTTGCGTGGACGAAGTCGCGGGCAACAGCTAGTTTAACATAAACTTCCAAAGTATTTCTTAGTATTCGAGGCATATGTTCACAAGTGTACTCAACATTTATACTCGTATCGTATGAGTTATGATTACATGAAGTTTGAACGATATCGATTGTATTTGAAGACAAACTGAGCTTAACGAGATATTCATCCAATTTGGAAATCTCCGCCAGAAACTTGATACACGTACTCACGCTAATGGAGAGTAAATATTAAGATTGTCTAAGACTGTATTAAGTAATTACATTGAGTGATGTATTAACACCCTTTGTTAATTAATTTATTATCCATTTGAGGCGATAATTGCCTCTTGTCGTAGCTGTGTCTGTCTATCCCGTTTTCGCAACTGTACTCTTATTTTATCATTCGAAAAACTAATGTTCAAAACGCATATGGCATCCTCATTATTGTTTTTAATTTATTAAACTATACAATTTGTATTGAAAATATAATATGGTCAATTATTATTTGAATAATAAAAGCTCAGCCATATATTTTTTTTCTTCACTAGCTTTCGCTCGCAATTCTATCCGCGTGGAATTAAAAAAAAATAAGTCCATGTGTTCTTCCAGACTATCCTCTACATCTGTACCAAATTTCGTCGAAATCCGTTCAGCGGTTTAGGCTACAAACTCTAACAAACATCCATCTAAACTTTCGCATTTATAATATTAGTATGAAGTATGATTCGTTTCAAAACTTAAATGGTTGTGTTCCCTTCATTATATTTAAGGTAACATAAAACTGCTGATCTCCAATTTCTCATACTTGTTTTACAGCACCAGTGCTTGTCGGATTTATACAAACTTTGTTTACACGAAGCAAGTTTTCTAGTTATTCTCGCCGCAGATCTTGCCACAAATGAGCTACGAAGTTCAGACAATGCTTTGTTTCTTGATTATCTAAACCATTGAATTAGAAAAATTAATTAAAACTATAACAAAATTATTTAAACCTCACTGATTCACACCTTGTTATTAACAACATGAAAATATAATCTGACAGTTCAATTAAATGCTTCTTAAGAGGAAAGGATGGAAGGAAAAGTGGATTTGACGGTGGAGGAGACGCATAGGAAGGGGAAATGTCCTCTTTATGTGCGTCTCCTCCTCCGTCAATTAAGGGTAGGCAACGCATCTGCAAATGCGGATGTTTATGGGCAGCGGTCGCTTTCCATTTCGGTGGATTCATGTGGCCGCTTGCTCGTTTGCCACCTTACATTATAAAAAAAAAACTAATAATGTAGAGTTTGGTCCACCTTACGGCTTCGTACTGTAAGCCTAGCTGTTAAGTTGTTCGCTCTACTGAACCGAATCCACGGTAGCTTGTATCATTTGGTTCGTTTCGGTTCCAATTAGTTTCCATCCCAATGTGACATAGGCCTAAGTTTGCATGGATCATTTTATGCGATAAATTGACGAAAATAGAACACTAAATATTCATTCAATTACATCTTGATTCGGTGAACAAGCAATAGTTGAATTTGTAATGTTGGTATATAGGTCAAAGGGTTATAGAAAAGACAAACGAGGATTAATCTAATACTCAAGAAGTTCTAGGACTTAGTCAGCAACTAATTGCCTTAGCTTTGGGAGCTTTAATGTTTGAATTTGTTTAAAGGCAGTATTTATGTACGATTTGTTCTTACAAATCAATTATTTACACATAATAGGATAGTTATTTATTAAAAACGATACTAAGTGTGTTTCTTGATTTGATATGAATATTGGTTTTGAGTACTGGACACTAAGATTTTTGGATAAAAAAAATGTTCACATACATTACAAAATATACCGAGTGTCGGCGATGTATTTTCTAAATTATTTAAGTGTGCTATAAATAAATCTTTGTACCTATTCGTTTTAAAGTACCTAGACTTTATAAACACTAAAAGGACCTTTTCTTTCGATTAATTTCCGGTGTAGACAGATAATGATCTAGACTTTATCGAAAAGATTTCTTAGCGCCAGTGAAAGTTTCACCTTTAAAATATACTTTAGTGGAGGGATAGGGATGATCGACTTGAATCAATTTAGTTGTTTACACAAAGAGAGCAGTCTTATTTAAATAACAAAGTATTTTGTACCAAAAGACTTCAATAGATATAATAATTCTATTTGAAGTTAAAAAGACATGGATACAAAAATATGATCACGCTAGATTTCCACTTAATGTTATATTCGAAGGTGATAACCAGACTTCCAATTATAGTTAATATTTTTTAGATAACACATTCGCGACTCCGTCTGCGTGGAATTAAAAAAAAAAGTAGATTATATGTTTTTCCAGACTATCCTCTACATCTACGTCAAATTTCATCGAGATCCCTTCAGCAGTTTAGGCTACAAACTCTAACAAACATCCTTCCATCTAAACTTTCCCATTTATAATATTATATTAGTAAAATTAATATGTAGTTTACATTGAGGAACATTTTTATTATAAAAATACTGATCACATAAAATCTAAGTTTAATATAGAATACAAAAATGCTTAATATAATCGTTCTCGACAAGTTTCACGCGAAAACATCAAACAAACAACAACAACGTAGTTTCGAAGCTTCATTTTAGTTTTGTAATATTCTTTTCCAATGTATTTCTTTGATTAAAACTTTCTGAATATATTTTATAACTTAAAATTTAGCGAAACCGAAGTACTATTGGTAACTTATTTTTTAATTAACTAAAAGATATTAGTTATATTATATTTACCACATATTTCATACACAAAAATAACTAATACTTTTAATTTTAACCTCGTTTTAGATATGTATGTTTTATATCTTACATTATTAATCTTACTAATATTATAAATCCGAAAGTTTAGATGGAACGATTTTTGTTAGAGTTTGCAGCCTAAACTGCTGAGAGGATCTCGATGAAATTGAGTATAGATGTAGAGGATAGTCTGGAAGAACACATAGGCTACTTACTTTTGTTTTTTATTTCCTCACGAACGGAGTCGCGACCGAAAGCTAGTAGTATGGCAAATAAGCCAGAGGTCATCAAAACTCGCCAAAAAACTGAAGCGCCCGCTGTCCATAGAGTATCATCAACAGACGACGCATAAAGAGGATATTTCCTCTACCTATGCGTCCCCTCTCCCGTCAAATCGACTTCTCCATCTATTTATATTCATAGATTGAGTGACAATATGTATCTAAGACAAAAATCCTTCTTTTTATTATTGTAATGACCTTTTAACGCCCCCCACGAGACGTAGCTCGTAGATAATGGATTCAATGGAGAACGTGAAGTGTGACGTAAACTTTCAATGATAAATTAACTGTGTACGGAAGATATCTGCGTCGTTAACTCCAATATTTCGTATTCAAAATGAAAATTATGATTGATGAGGCCCTTAGAGTATACAGAATGTTCCGTGACACACGTCTTATTGTAGGAAACGACTGAAATATGCCTCAACTGCCCCCTGAATCAATTGAACCATTCAATAGAAGTTAAGGGGAGACTGAAAACCAGCGCGGCCTTCAGGGTCAGGCTGGAGGCCGCATCAGCTGAGTCTTCTCCTTTTGGCCGAGAACTGATTTTTTTTATATAAGTTCAGTAAATTTTGTTTTGTTGTTTTTTTTTGTATTTTCCTTGGCCAATAAATAGTGTTTTATTTTATTTTTTTAAATACTAAAAATTATTCACACCAGTAATCTAAAAATATTTTCTATGTCGATTACGCTTAAGGTCTTTAAATATCAGGGTCACAAATAAAAATAATTTTAACGTATTATTGCAGACTAGATTGAAATTACAAACATCCTTGAAATCTGATTTGTAATATACCTATTTTTTTAAACGTCTTCTATTACTGAAGAAAATACACAATAGTAAACCATTTAACATTTCAAAACAAAATGATTTATTCGCACGTATTTCCATTTGTAATTATGCTTCAATAATTGTCGTTACGTAAATATTTTGTTATTACTCGAACTGTTTGCAAATTTAATTTTCGTCGCACTGAATGGAAGTGCAAACATTATTGTCGAGGAAATCATATTAAATATACTTTTATTAAAGCCTCAATGGTTGATATTTCATATAAATGATTTTGGTAGAAAACAAGTATATTTCCATTTATTTATTAAAAAAAATTCAATACCAGTTGACTTGATTTTTAGAGTGGGTGCACACTTTTGACTAAACTATCGCACAACAGTTGTGCGATTGTTGATCGTCGATTGTTTCGCAGCAGATTCAACTGTTTAGTTGCACAACTAAAGAACGAGTAGTGTGCGCACCTCCGTATAAGCTCATAGGATTCAAAGCGCGACTAAACAGTTGTGCGATAGTCTAGTCAAAGATGTGCGCGTGCTCTTATAGTGATGGAGACTTCTAACTATGAACGATCGGAATAATAAAAATAAATACACTATGATTTACAAATAAATATATATTAATACTCAGTACTTTACTATTATTTCTGTTATAATGTAACGATTTAAATTCTATATCCCAAGTTAACCAAGAAATAAAAGTAGTACGTGACTTGAAATAACATTAGCAGGCATTTAAGTTTGATTGCCTCTTGAAATAGGAAAAGGTAATGCTGTAATTAAGCAATAACCTTTATAATTATTCTATTGTAAGTTCTATGCCATTACAAAATATCTAGCCAGATATTTTACTATTAGCCGAATATTAAAACGAATTTTAACACTTCGCTTCGTATGTCTCTTGTCACATCTTTGCTCAGTCTGACAGAGGTCAAATTTGTAATAGAATTTGGAACTCAACCGTGTTCTTATTTAAGACGCCGTTCAAGATTTAAATATCGTTTCGTGTTTGTTTTGTCATAGATAACGAAAAAACTGGCGATATATACAAGAGTCACGGCAGTGTAATTGTACGGTTAGAACATCCGAAACACAAGGATAAATCGTCGCAATACAACATTTAATTACACTATGATTGATATGAGGGTAATTGCCTTGTATTTCATTAAATGTGATTGATACAATGGGGGCATTACGTACAGAGGAAAAGATAATTTTTTCGCTATTATCCGGTCATGAATTCACGTAATGAGCTCTGGTGTTGTTATCTTTACATTTTCATCTCTTAATGGCAAATTAAAAGTAGAAAAATAATTTTATCTAATACCTAAAATGTTAGCATTAAGGGTGTTAATACGCATACGTATAACTTTTCTATGTTGTAGGAATAGTAGATCTTTTTTGTGGCATGCATAATTTATATTTTATTTGATAAGAGTAAAAAAAAGTTAAGGTGATTTTTTATTTCTAGGTATGAGATGCAAGCTTTTATATAACAAAACAAGCTGTTGCTCGCGACTTCGTCCCGTGAAAATAAAAAATAATTAATGATATGTTGCTCACAGATAAATTACCTTTCTAATGGTAAAAGAATATTTAAAATCGGCACAGTAGTTTTTGAGTCATTTCAATACATACAAAAAATAAAAAATACAATTCTTTCCTCTTTATAATATTATTATAGATTATTCTATTAAAATATTGGTATTTTCAGGAAATACATACGTATTTTAACGTAAATGATTTAGATTCGTTTCCGCAGAACTCGTTATGGAATATCTCGAGGGTCGTATGTGAGCCGAAACGTTGGCGATTAACCCTTCCCAACTCCAGTTAGAATAGAAAAGTTTTATTGATCGTATCATGTTAACTTAACATTTCGTTTCCCAAACTAAAATCGTTTAGAATATATCCAACTTCACCTTTTATAATAACTTATATGTTATTTTATAATTTGCTTTTGCCTGTAACATCATACGCGTGGAATTAAAATAAAAATGTTAAGTAGTGAACGCGTTATACATCTATACCGAACACCTAAATCGACGCCGTCGTTCTATAGATACACTTTAACAAACATCCATCTTTAGCATTTGTAATATTAGTAAATTTTAAAATTTTAAAATTAAAAATTGTCAACCAACCCGCAGTGGGCCAGCGTGGTTGACTATGGCCTAGTCACCTCTTATTAGGGTAGGCTCCGAGCACCTCGGTGGGGACGTATAGTGAGCTGGTGATGATGAATATTAGTAAAAGCCTGTCTCTCTGCGAATAAAAACATTGAAGCGATCTTAGTAAAAGTGTGTTTATAAACGTATTATCCCAGTTTTATAAACCTTAGTCCTAATAATATAAAAAAATCACAATTTCTATAAATAAAATATCATAATAAATAATGAAATTCTTCAAACATTTTAACGTGATATCATCGAATTTATAAATATAACTGAGGTGCTTTTATCCCGTCCTTAAATATTTAATATCTTTGACCACTCGTGTTGCGAAAATTCCCGTCGGTCTAATTACGTGCGTAACCGTTCCAAAACTTCAATACCAATGTACAAAATGTTTCATCAAAATTCTCACGGAGTTTATTCTTTAATGAATATTAAACAAATGTACAAAAATAGGTAATAAATAGGTTAATTTAATAAAAAACGTATAAATCTATACTAATATTATAATTTGTATGTATAACTCAAAAACTACTGGGGCGATTTTAAAAATACTTTCACCATTTTTTTTATCCATAATTTATTATCTTTAATAGGTTATCACTCAGTAACAAAGGCTATGTCTTTTTACTACTTTTTTATACCACGTGAACGAAGTCAATAAATATAATCTTACTAATCTTGCTTCTTACTAATATTATAAATGTGAAAGTTTGGATGGATGGATGTTTGTTAGAGTTTGTAGCCTAAAAGGCTGAACGGATCTGGATGAAATTTGGCATAGATGTAGAGGATAGTCCGGAACAACACATAGGCTACTTTGTTTTGTTTTATTAATACTACGCGGACGGAGTCGCGGGCGGAAGCTAGTTTTATATATTTGGATATCAAATAATTTAATTCTGACTATCTACACTTTATGTTCTATATTTCTCACGTTCAATTGAATACATTTTACTTTGTGGATAAGTAAAGACTATGATGTAATTTACAACTTAAACTTATCTACTGAATTATTCATCCTTTGAACGCGCTTAGAGATTTGTAGTTCCTTATGAGCAGAAATTGTTTTATGCTTGTAAAATCTATTATAGACATTAATTTGTGAACGTTACATTATTTTTAAGTTAGATTTTAAAAATTAATACTTTATGTTTAACTAGCTTTCGCCCACGACTCCGTCCGCGTGGAATTAAAAAAAAAACAAAAGCGAGTAGCCTATGTGTTCTTCCACACTCTACATCTATACCAAATTTCATTGAAATCCGTTCAGCCGTTTAGGCTACAAACTCTAAAAAACATCCATCCATCTAAACTTTCGCATTTATAATATTAGTATGATTTCGTTTGATATTTAATTTGCTGACTCTTGTAATTGAAACGGATGTTGTTTTTCGGTTAATTCTGTTATTATTAACTTAAGTGGTAATGAATATTACGAGTAATAAATCACTTCCTTTGGCTATGTTAAGGTCTTAAAACCCACAGCGGGATCTTAATGGTTATTGTAACATGAAATATATTGCGTTCTCACGAGCGAGTATTAAACACTTGTCTCTTGAGCTTCATTAATCACATTCACTTTACACAAGATATTTTCTTCTCACAATATTTTATAAAATAATTTTATAAATAGACATCCTGTCTTAAATTGACTCAACATATAAAGACAAGTTCATTAAACCTTTGAATATTTTTTTATTGTATGAAGTTCAGTGAAATAATTGTCCCGAATTCGATATATTTTGTTTAAGATATTCACAAATATTCATATAAAATGCCTGGCTGAGTGGCACTGTCTCATTTACCGTACAAGTTATTCAAGTTTAGAAAAGTTGTTTACATACTTTTATGCTATAGAAAAGTTCAACAGAACTCGGTTACCTCACTTTTTCTTGTAAAACTTTCTAAATGGGGAGTCGGCCTTTTGTTACATAAACGTTTTGATAAGGGTAAGAGTTCAGTGTTTAAAAGGAATAAAAGTAAATGTTATGTACACCAATTTTAATTGCTTTTTAAATCAAACTGTTTGATAGAAGACATATTTTTACAGGTATTTTGGTGATTGTAACTCGTAGTATGTTAAACAAATTTCTGTATCATACTTTGTTGGCCACCAATTTAGCAAGATATGGTGTATTATAACATGACTGATGTTCTAATTCGCTAGACGTCTCTGTGGAAATTAGATGCAAGAAGACGAATGGAGTTAAGATTACCATTGTAAATCGTATACATTTCGTAAGCCGTCGGCGTTGTGCTTAAGCTATTAATCTCAAACCAATTAAACCAAATAATTTATGATACTCCGAATATTTGTATATTATTTTAATCAGAGACGTCCAGTTTCAACTTTGGACTATAGACCTGGCGAAAATATAGTTGAGAGTAAAAAAAAATACAGAAATCATCAAAATTTTGAAAAGTTTATACGATAAAAAGTGTGGGAATCTCTGCTTTAAACTGATATCAACCAATAGTTACAGTTAGAATGAACATAATCTAGAATGCCTTCATAGGAATAGAAGAATTTTAATTTTCAGGTGAACGCTAGAATTTAGTATTTATAGCAATGAAATCAAGGTTAGGTTAGTAGTTATACATTGACCTTCGTTTATGTCACCTTCAATTTTATGAACGTTCGTGAGACACTTTTTATTACGTTGAATAATAAATTGCGAACCTCTCCGGATCTCTCCCATTTAGATATCACAAAATGTAAATATTTTTGTTATATTGTATCAGTTTACAAAAATGTTTTATATTCTATTATATCTTTATATTTATCATAATTATTATAACAAGTCGATGAGAACTTAGTTTAATATTTTTTAACTAACACTACGTGGTGACTTCGCAATAGTGTTATTTTTAATTTATTTATGATATTTAGTAATTATGTAATACTTTAATGGTGAAAGAATTTTTTAAATTGATCCTTTCCTTCCTATAAAACTTTATAGATTTTCGTAACATACAAAAAAAATCTAGCAATCTTTATATACTCGTAATATTGCTGTACTCGTAGATTGAATATCCAAATGATTTTATCACAAAGCATTATGGGAAAGACAAACGGGGTCAAATCTACGTTCAAGAAGTTCCCCAACTTAGTTTTAGATTACTAATGGACTTAGCGGAGAAACTTCCCATTGAAATTAGTTCAAATTTAACTGTGTTTTCTTGTTACGTTTATAAATTTAATATTGTTAAAATAATTAAAGATACCGCCGGTTTTACTTAACTATTTTTTCTGTTTCATATAAAATAGTCTTATATTCAGTCACGAGGTTTAAATGTATTAAAACATTCTTTTGTTAAAAGTTAAAATAACAGATTTACGTACGTTTTCTATAGCTATCAGTGTTGCCATGATAGGAATTGGTTTCTATTCACCAAGCTTATTACATTTTAAACGTGACTGGAGGTCGGTCTGTTGCCTTGTACTGGATACAAATTACTCCACGTATTTTCTTTCTTTAGAATCTGAAAATGACTTCGTAGTAAAAATTTGTACAAGCCAGTTGAAAGGCAAAAAAAAAGATATAAAATTATGAAGAAATCCTTTTATCAAAATAAATAAATACTACAATATATCTCATACTTGCATTCAATATTTTATTAATTTTAAATAATAATCTGTATTTACGCATTTGTTTATTAATAATGTGTGATATTTTATCTAATCTACGCTTAGAGGTTTGTATTATATTACCTTACGAGCCGTTGCTCGCGACTTCGCCCGCGTGAAATTACAAATATAACCTATTACGTTCGCCCTTTTTTTCAACCTATTACCAAAAGTATTAACTTAGTAGTAATCTATGTACGTAATAACAGAAATCTACCGATGCAATATTCCAAATTTCTAAGCCCAGTAGCTTGTAAGCTGATTTTTCGGTTACCGTTATTGTTTGTGTTCGCGATATCTTCTAAACTATTAGTCCAATTTAAATACTGTAAAGAACAATTTTATTCTACATTAAATTCTCCTGATAACAAACGCATTTATTTGGATAAGGATTAATATTGAAACCAATAAAAGAACGCTGCAAATAGCGTAAAGTTTTTAATTCATTCTGTAAACAAAAAAGTGGTTATTGTAAGAAAACTGTTAAAGATAGATATATGCTATCGCGGACTTTTCTGTAGAACTTTTTGAGATCTACAATTCTTTCATACATCATTTTTATATACCTTTAACGGTTTAGGCAGCGTAAGCCGAGAAAAGTTAAAGTTTAGTGATTTTTTACGCCGGCGTCCAGAAACACGCTGTTTATTAATAGTTCCTAAACATTAGTAATAATAAGATATAGCCTATGTTACTCACAGATAAATTACCTATCTGATGGTGAAAGAATTTTTTAAATCGGCCCAGTAGTTTTTGAGTTATTTCAATACATACAAAAATACAAAAATACAAAAATACAAAAATACAAAGTTTTCCTCTTTATAATATTAGTATAGATATAGATATAGATTAAGTTTAATAAATTGTCTTATTTAAATAATGTTTTAACTTTATTTAACTGTGAAAATTATCATTTAGAGAAAAAATCGTAACTATAGTATTAACTCTGTAATAAATTTCACAGTTACAGTGCGTTTCAAATTTTTTGGCGGCTCACCTTGCAACGCGATTTCCAGTGCCCTCCTCCCGCATCTCGCTACACATCGTTACACCTAAAATTATTTTGTGCAGTAACTCGTGCGTTTTCCAGAGCTGCCAAGATATTTGTAAAATACAACACCTGATAATAAGGATCATCAAAGCCCTTATCCTACGGAACCAGCACAAAAGAGCCGATGAAGATTGAGATATTTCTTGTAAACAAGGCTTAACAAGTATCCATATATTTGTAATCGATCAATATTGATTGTACAGTAGCCATATTTGCTGAATTCCACCAAAGCAAGTCAATTTACTAAACTATACCTCAATATACACAAACGTGTAGACGGCGTAGACGGCCTTTATAGATGACGTAGAATATCGTCTTGTTAGCTTAATAGCCTTATAGGTGTATCCCAATAGAATGGATATTTTGAACAGTTCACCTATGGAATATGCATTTGTTGACATAATACATTGACACATGTTGTTAATCTTGGCTCTACGGTATCTATTACCATAGTGTAAGGTTTACTTTTGATAAACAAACATACTTCATACCCATACTAATATTAATACGAAAGCTTAGATGGATGGATGTTTGTAGTTGTAGCCTAAACGGCTTAACGGATCTGGATAAAATTTGGCATAGATGTAGAGCATAGTTTAGAAGAACATATAGGCTACTTTCTTTTGTTTTACTTTTATTTCCACGCGGGCTGTATCGCGGGGAAAAGCTAGTATAGATATAAAATATGTTACTAATATTTGATTGATTATGAGATGAGTGACATGTTTTTAAGCATGTGTTTCAACAGCCAAAACTCAACGTAATAAAAAAGCTTATGCGCTTAACATTAAGGTTATTACGTAATTATTATCGCTAGCAAATAGCGAACATTAAGCAAACCATGATGACGCTTGCCCGCCGCAAATCCATTAATGTGTTGCGAATGTCAGCCAATATAGCTAATCACAAAATACCGATAATGCATAACACTGAATACCAATAGCTTCAAAAACATTATATATTTAGTACACATACTAAATTACTATATTAACATAATTTACTAGGCATCCATCGTTGTATTATTCCCAACCGTAACCCCGCTCTGTCCCCATGTGGGAGCAGATGAGAATAAAAAGTTTTATCCGTCCCACCTTTTGCGACGAAGAGACGATTGCAACTTATTTTGTTTCATAACGGTTCCATCTGTCACCTTATTGGTGATAGTGAGACTAAAAGGTGGGACGGGTGAAACTTTTTACTCTCACGTGGGGACAGAGTGGGGTGACGGTTAGGAATAATCCTTATCATTCTATCTATTAATGTAATTTTATAAATGTTTTACTTAAAAGTTTGCTAGAAATAAAAAATAAGCTAGTTAGAGGCTGCTGTGACTAGCGGATGACATTAACTATCTCGTTCTACCCTTAGGGTAAGATAAATGTAGGCAGCCCTTAACGGTTACACTGACATGAAATGTCTCCGTCTCCAGGGCTTGATTAATCCGCACATAACGGCTCTTCCGTAGTATATTCTACGTTAAATATTTTATGAGCCTAATTAATTTTGACAACGTGGCCTACTATGAAGCTACCGGAAGTCAATGGTTGCGATAATGCCTTAAGGCTTACAAAAATTTTCTTCATCAATTATATGTAACAGTTAATAAAGAAGATTCAATTTAATTTTACAATAAAATAAGCGTATTATTTACTTTCCAAAATTGTTAATGTTTAAGATTTTCCTAGTTCTTTTTATTAAATTGTCTTTGAACGTTGTTTTCTTTTATAAGTTGTTCCCATTTTATTTAAATACTAGCTGTTCTCGTGCGACTTCATCCGCATGAAATTATGAACATTTTATTTTATTGTTTACATTTGTCAAATTATCAATAGCAAATGTCAAAATGACATGACATAACAAACCTTAGCAATCTTGCTTTCTTGATGTTGGCAGCAACATATGGTCTCTTTCCCACATTAGCGTTTTTATCCAAAATATCTACCCCCCTAAGTTTAATGGCGAGAAAATATATAGCCTAAAGCGTGACGTATGTGTAGGGCTTTTTATTAAAAGACGAATTATTCAAAAATATGCTGTAATTGCTGATATCTTAGGCAACAAAGAAGTGTGTGTTTACGCTTTATTATAATAGTTTATATACAAGTACGCCTTCTAGAAAACTTGTATCTATATAGAATCTATATTTGTTTTGCTCCGAAGGAAATCTCTTGAATATTTTATTATACCTGTGCATCCGACCCTTATCCGAATTAATCATGAAACCTTTACATCAAAGCTTTTATTCAAATAACTAAAATAGACGATAGAATTCTATATGGTGACCTAAATAATGTGTTAAGTCATTTTTTTTTGTATTTACAAACTTAAAGCCTTACAAATAAACCCGGTATAAAGTTAAATTTAGGAATAAACTAAGTATAAGCAAATATTATAGTTTGTCTAAATAAGTTAGATTAGTTTGACAATTCATGTGACAATTTAGTAGGGATGGGTTGTGTAAAATCAAGCATGAATCTTTTCGATTTTCGATTTTTATTCTTATGGAAGTTGGAATCGATAGATTCATAGCTAAAACTTATGAATTAAAAAAAAAACACTGTTTAGTCAAATTAATAATGACCTGCAGAACCATTACAAATAATGAGAGTGAATAAATATTTATTACTACTACAGCCGTACGTAATCGAATTGGATTTCGCTATTATTATTGTCATCGCTAAATTATCTACACTATAATTAATACTAGAATTGTCCTTTAAATTAGTTAATAAGAAAATAATAATTTTATTTCAGTTCGATAAATTTTATTTAAACCGAATATCGATAGTTCATAATTGTTCGCTATGCGTGTTTGTTTCGTCACTACGATACCTGTCTATTAAGTACGGCATTTGCCTTCATACAAATTGAATTCGATACTTCATATACGTCATTTATCAAACTAATCTATCTTATTTAGACACACTATAGTACAAATTAGTACAAATTTTGCTTATACTCAGTTTATTAATAAGTGTAACTTTATACCGCGTTTATTTGTAAGGCTGTTAGTGTGTTAATAACATATTCAATATTGCCAAGGGTAAAACATTTGTCAAAAATACATTTATACGTCAGTGTTATTCGTGTAAAAGCAACAATTTTGAATTTAACATCGTACCTATAAAAATGGAGCTTTGCCAAACAAAGCAATCAACAAATACATAGTCATGTCAATACCAATAATTTTAAAACGTCGAACCATCGTATATCAATATTGCTGAAATAATAAATTGTTGAAATATGAGCCACATTTTATTTCCGCTATTTTTATACAACTATTAAATGCGTGGTTTACAAATTCTTAGGATTACTATTGACATTTTTAAATGTGTATTGTTTATGGTTTTTTTTTAATTATCAGACTACTTCGAAGCCGTTACATACATCCTATATCAAAAGTATTTCTACCCAAAATGTTTCTATAACAAATTGCTACTCACGACATAGAAACAAGGGTCTAAATATTTCTCTATTAACAATGTTTACTTGTTAGTAAAGTCATAGCTCATTTAAAGTACGACTCCTGGTTGTGTTTCCTTCGTAACAACAGTTTGTAATGCTTTAGTTCTTTATAATGACGCGTGTGGGAGCGTGCGTACATCAGCAGATTGTAACGGGTACCTGAACTAATTGCTCGCTAGAGACATATTAGTTAGAAATTAAGCCAATTATATCTCGCGCTTAGTTTTAGCAGATAAACGAATATACTGCGGTTTCGATAGTAGAAATATATGCTTAATGAAAGGGCAGAAAGATTTGCTGTTTTTTACATTTTGTTAACACTATCTAACTAGTTAGTTAGTTATCAAACTAATCTATCTTATTTAGACCCACTATAGTACAAATAAGTACAAATTTTGCTTATACTCAGTTTATTATTATAATAAGTATTACTTTATACCGCGTTTATTTGTAAGGCTGTTAGTGTGTTAATAACATATTCAATATTGCCAAGGGTAAAACATTTGTCAAAAATACATTTATACGTCAGTGTTATTCGTGTATCAAAAGCAACAATTTTGAATTTAACATCGTACCTATAAAAATGGAGCTTTGCCAAACAAAGCAATCAACAAATACATAGTCATGTCAATACCAATAATTTTAAAACGTCGAACCATCGTATATCAATATTGCTGAAATAATAAATTGTTGAAATATGAGCCACATTTTATTTCCGCTATTTTTATACAACTATTAAATGCGTGGTTTACAAATTCTTAGGATTACTATTGACATTTTTAAATGTGTATTGTTTATGGTTTTTTTTTAATTATCAGACTACTTCGAAGCCGTTACATACATCCTATATCAAAAGTATTTCTACCCAAAATGTTTCTATAACAAATTGCTACTCACAACATAGAAACAAGGGTCTAAATATTTCTCTATTAACATGTGTATTGTTTATGGTTTTTTTTTAATTATCAGACTACTTCGAAGCCGTTACGTACATCCTATATCAAAAGTATTTCTACCCAAAATGTTTCTATAACAAATTGCTACTCACAACATAGAAACAAGGGTCTAAATATTTCTCTATTAACAATGTTTACTTGTTAGTAAAGTCATAGCTCATTTAAAGTACGACTCCTGGTTGTGTTTCCTTCGTAACAACAGTTTGTAATGCTTTAGTTCTTTATAATGACGCGTGTGGGAGCGTGCGTACATCAGCAGATTGTAACGGGTACCTGAACTAATCGCTCGCTAGAGACATATTAGTTAGAAATTAAGCCAATTATATCTCGCGCTTAGTTTTAGCAGATAAACGAATATACTGCGGTTTCGATAGTAGAAATATATGCTTAATGAAAGGGCAGAAAGATTTGCTGTTTTTTACATTTTGTTAACACTATCTAAGACATAAAACGTTTAGTTACACAAGACTAGTGGCTATATAAAATTGACTTACCGACTGGAATCTTCCCATTAAGGAAAATGAAACGTTTCCGCAAACAAGCTCTGGCTATAGATTAACTATGGAATAATAGAAGCTCTGACACTAGGTTTTTAGTTCCAATAAAAATAGAATAAAGAAAATTTATTTTCTTTTACTTTTTTTTAGCATCTGGAATTTATTCTCGATGTTCAATAATCTACAAGAGGCAATAGATACTTTCATTATACGATGAACTTATAGAAGCAATATTAGGTAGTTTAGCAAGTTAATATTAACCCTGTTTCAATTTTAAATACTATAGTTCTTATCATCGTAAAATATTTTCTACTAGATGTCAGCGTAATTTGAATGGCAAATTCAGCAGTACAAGCTAATTCTGCTAATGGTTAAAAGTACTGGTTTTACCAACTTCTACTGCAGTATAAAAATGCTCGTACAAATGTTCGAACATTTCCCTAAACTCGCTTCGTTCCAGTTTTGTTACTGAAAGAGATATTTTATTTTTATTTCGTACGGTACCATTATTGGTATTTCGGCAAACTGAAAATTTTTCATATTTTGGCCTGCTATTTAGATAAATTGCGATGATATCAACATTCTGTAACATTACATAAACGTCGGACGATTTATTTCTCAAGAGATATCGAGTGCAATTGAGGCAAATGTATCATTTCTTTTATTTTATATGGTTTCAGAAATAATGGCCTAATGAGAAAAATTTACAAGTAATATTAACCTAAAAGCAAAAATTTAATATGAAGTATTCAATTTTAACAAGTTTTGTTTCTTTTAAGCTATCGATTTTTAAGATGGATGATTGTTAGAGTTTCTAGCCTAAACTGCTGAACAGATCTCGATGAAATTTGGCATACATGTAGAGGATGGTTTGACCACATAGGTTATTTACTTTTTTTTCAATTCCACGTGGACGGAGTCACGGGCGAAAGCTAGTTAATAAGAAGATGATACTTAAAATGACGATAAAAAATTCTTTCAATAAAGAGTAAAGATTTTTTCTTCTATAAATCAAATTGAAGGAACGCAAAGAGCAAATAAAGAGCTCAGAGAATTTTATAAATATGCAGTCATTTTTAATACCTTTTGCACTTAATTAAAAGAAGCTGAACTTCCATTAATTGAACTTTCCTTCAATTAAATTTGCTCGCGATTGCATCGGATAACAAAAAAGGTAATTTGAACAGCTCCTTATTCATTTGTTGAAGACTGAAAAGTTATGCTACGTTTAATTTAATTAAATAAATACATTTGCAGAAGCTAAGAATTTTCATTGCGTACTTTATTGCCATTGAAGTTGCAAAGTACTATTTGGTATTTGATATTATTTAAATACTAGCTTTTGCTTGCGACATTGTAGGCGGTACATTAAAAAATATTATATTACAGATAAATTACCTTTGTAATAGTGAAAGAATTTTATAAGTAATATTAGTATAGATAACATGATAGTGAACTGGTTAAGTAACACACTACTTAAATAATTAAAATGATTACTAACTAGTGCTTATATTTATAGTGTTTGCGGATAAGAGGGCTTTGAGGTTAACAAAATCTTCATATTTAAATAGCCATTTTTCAGTACTAAACATAAACTTTGCCGATTTATTCCACTCGAATTTTCTCTTAAAATAAATTTATATCACTTCTCCATTGTACGGATGAGGTACCTACAAATTTGATTTAATAATTTTCAGGTTATTAAAGTATTTTTCCTTGTTTGTTGATATTCAACAATATTTTCACTTTTTTCATATCGACTTAAAGGCAAATATCACCAATATTAAAAATCTAGCACTATTTGGCATCAAAGGTCGGGTGGATCGCATGTTAAAATCAAAAAACGACACACTTTATAACTAAAGAACATATATTAACAAAACAAAGAGTTACGTATTTGTTTTCGTATGTTAAAAGTAATGTTTAGTATGTGTTTGGACTACGTATTCAGTTTATCAAATGCTCCCTTTATCAAGTTCAAAATAGTTTATGATCAAGTACTGTACGTGGATCGATTGAAATCTACAAGCGGAATGTAAAGTTTAGTTTTGAACATTATCTCGAACATAACTTGTGAAGCACTTAACGCTACTTGCTAGCCTCGAGTAACTTATATTTTAGTTATGAAGCAGATAGTAATTAAAGTCGATTCACTATTGTATAATTTTAAGTAGTCATTTTGTTGGCAGTTTAAGAAGTCGAGAATGTTTTGTTAAATAAAAAAATATTTTTCAGTATCATTTAAATATGAACGACAGTAGAATCTCCGGGAGTGGGCTTTTATTTTTTAGAATTTTGTTTATTTCGAATGTTTTCAAGCACCCAACGGACGTATGCAAAGTAAATTTTTGATGTGCCATGTGTCAGCCAGTTTTTTTTATGGCATAGATTGAAACGATTTTAAGAGGATTGTCAACGGGCATTGCTCGACTATTCCTACTATAAAAATGCGTGCAATATGAATATAGATATTTTTTAAGCTCTCGAATATTTTATTTTAGATCACAAAAGTAACGATCACAAGTCGACCGATCCTTAAAAACTAATAACTATCAAATATTACTAACATTACAAATGTGATAGTTTAGATGAATGGATTGCGCTGAATTTTGGCATAGATGTAGAACATAGTCTGTAAGAAGACATAGGTATTTTTTTTAAATTTCACGCGAACGGAGTTTCAGTCGATAGCTACTAAAAAAGCATGAAAAGAACCAGACGGAAAATATTAAATTGTAATTCAATATCAAAAAGTCTCCAATGTTATTACGGAAATATGTGTACAAAGTTATCACGGACAGCGTTTAAGGTCTGTATAAAATTGATATATCCCGAGTTACCCTTGTCACAAACATGTCAATATTAAAACTCTCTTAATGTGTATCCTATTTCACGATTGCTTGACACATCTGAGCACAGGTACTGAACTTTTTAAGGTAAATCGCCAATTGTTATTGTACGAAATCTCATGCAAAATGCGAATCATCACCAAAGAATAAATACAAATTGCTTGAACTTCAAGACGTGTATTTTAAAAATTTATAATCACCTCTAGACGTTAGTTTCTATTGGCAAAAGCGTACAAAAACAGAGTTTTCTTGTACTTATTAGAGTGAAAGATACTGTAAGTAGTGAGAACTGTAAGATAATGTTGCAACTCAACACAATATTGTTCGTGGTAAACATTGATAAGATATTTGGCATTGTTTTATCATATTCCTCCTTCCTTGAATAGTTCTTTTGAGTAATAGGTTCACCAAACTGCCACACAATCAAACCATTTAAAATGAAAAATATGCTTCCACTATTAGAGATATTTTGCGAATCATTAATACAGAAAATGATAAAAAAAATATTAAAAAATAGCTTGTACGCGTGAACAATGAACTTGAAAAAAATATTTTTTAATCCAAAAATTTATATTTTTTTCTCTACACGAGAAGGTTTCATCTAGTCTTTTATATTTCCAATACAAACGAGATTATTTCTGAGTGATCTTGCTATGCGCACTGAAGTCCAATAAAAATAGTTTGTTATTCTAAGCGGATAGTTCACATTGATATTGCATTTGTATTCACTCCGAGGATACATTTTGAATGCAATAAGATATCGCACAAGATAAAGTTATGTCTGGTTTCATGTGATTTAGATTGATTTCTTACGTACACTGTACGAAGTTCTTACATATCATACTATCATACGTCATACTTCATACTAATATTATAAATGTGAAAGTTTAGACGGATGGATGGATGGATGGATGTTTGTTAGAGTTTGTAGCCTTAACGGCTGAACGGATCTCGATGAAATTTGGTATAGGCGTAGAGGATACTCTGGAAAAACACATAGGCTACTCACTTTTGATCTTTTTAATTCCACGCGGACGGAGTCGCGGGCGAAAGCTAGTAATAAATAAAGTTTTATATGGACTTCGAGAATCATATTTAAAAATGAACTATCATACAAATACTATAATTGCGAAAGTTTAGATGGATACATGTAACAGAGCACAATCTGGAAGAACACATAGACTTACTTTTGTTTTTTTTATTCCACGCGGACGGAGACGTGGACGAGAGTTATTAATGTAATAGAATCTAATATAGAGGCCTAATTAAAACAATTGATATTGACCTATAGCATCTCCAAGGAGGTATTATAAAAGTACAAATGAGGATAATTACTGTATTTTAAAATTTCATGAAAAGTTGTTTTCATCCATTCAACAGTTTCATTAGCTATCTTTCAACGAATAAAACTCCGCACGTTACAATGATTTTATACTTGTATCAACACAAAGGTACAACACTTGAATAACACATCAACTATCAACTAGGTTAGAAGCACTCTAAGTTATAAAGCGAAACCTTCATAAATTCCATTATAGTTCCAAAATATTAATCAACGTTTGACTTTCGCTGAAATTTGTAGATTCAGTAATTAATTTCGTAGCGATACACGCCGTGAATGATGAGTACTTAGTCATGTATACCAATTTAGTCCTTTGACGGTGCGGGCAATATCGCTACAGGTATGTGTACGAGCGTATATACCTATATCAATTTAGGCCTATAAAATGTTATATAGAAGCAGCGATCGATGTAATTCAATACCTTAATATTTTAATAGCTATTGATGAAATGTTACTCATTCGTAGAAGCTTTTCCGATGGCTTCATGACGTCATGCGTTAAGTGACAGCACTGTGCAGACGAGCGCGGACGCGGTCAGTGTTAATGTGACAAGGAGTCATCAGCAAACCTTCTGATCATGCCTAATAATCTAGCTTACAGCTTACAGACTTCTATTTTTAAACTAATAGTAAAGGTGGGTCTACATTACGCGCAATGGCCATACGTTATGTTAGCTATAGAGCTATAGCCACTTTGAATGTTCAAAATGATAAAGAAAAGTACCGTTTTTCTTTTAAATTTTTATAGGTTAAATGTTTTGACATTTTCCGGACTCAAGTCGTCTTGATTCGTCATTAGCGCTACGCTCGATGTTTCGGACGACAATTTTGCGATGGCGGAAAATGTGAACTCATTTTATTTATCGTGAGATGATCCTAAGTAAATGCTGCTCAAGGGACCGTTCCGTTTTGATGGAATTTAAAGTCATAATATTTTTGTGAAAAAAAAAACATTTACAGAGGTCACAAACATTTCTAAGAAACTGTAAGTGCTGTCTTTTGATGGATGACATCTTATATTATCTTAAACCAAACGTTAACGTGAAAACAAAGTTTCTGAGAACGGACCATTAAAAGCCATTTCTTGTAATGAGAATTTCAGAAATTAGAAAACTTATTAAATGCCTATTGAAATCAAGATTTTATTGACGCGGTTTTAGTGTCAAATTTAATTGCTTAACATAAAGTCTTAAGTGTAATAATCTATAAAGATGTGTAGTAATCAATAAAGATTTTATAATAAAAAGTATTACATCTTCACTTACATTCGTAAAATTATGTTAAAATAAGAGTACATTTACATTGTGTCACTTTTTCTACCTTCAAGATGTCTTTAAATTATTTATTTATTTATTTATTTATTTATTTATTACAAGATGATTACATGCTATATTTTCCAATGTTTTCAATGTAACAAAAATTACACGTGACGTGTCATTGACATCAAATGAGACGTAGGATGGCCAAATTACTTTTATCGAGATTGATATCACGTGAGCAGTAAATCGAGAAGTTGAATATCCTGCCTGTAATTTGTTGTTGTATGATACTCAAACGACCTTAACTTGAATTAATGGAAATCTGTCATATGTTTTCCGGAACAGTAACATACTGGGAATTTGATTAAATAACAATTTATCAAATTTATATTTTTTTTACCTTAATATACAATTATTGCTCTAAGAATGCGTAATTATGATTTGATTGGTAAAAAGTATCCAAAATATTTTAAAAGCAACTATTGTTATCCTACAAGACCTTTTCTTTTCTTATCTTGATTTGGTAGGACTACGGTTTTAATTTATTTTTAGAACGAAGAATTATTTATTTGCGCAACACAGGTCACCGTAACGTAATGACGAGCCGCTGTGAGAATGAAAATTTAATATCCGGCAGAAAGGTGAAATTTAGTAAAGTTTAATTTCCCTGTCCCAAATATATTTTAGTATCGGTCACCAACAAAACTAAACCTAAATAAACGTTTTAGTAATTTAATTTTACTTAGCAACTAAGTTAATAGGTAAAAAAGTAAAACTTGGCTTAAGCGAGGAATTCTAATGACAAGATTTTCAAAGGGTTATTCTAATCTATTCTTGTGATAGGACATTTTTGAATTTTCTTTTAATAATTCAATCGAAATAAAGTTCGATTTATTTGATATTTTTGAAATCGAATTATCAATTAACTTTGAGCAAAGATACATACAGTAAAAGGAGCAAACAAAACAAAACTTCAAACAAACCTAAAAGGATTTCAAAGTAAACAGAGCCGAATCAACACGATGAATTTGTCTGAAGGGAAATCTCGACGGCAAAAGGCAAACGTGTTGCTCGAAAGACTGTTGAGGGATGAGAGATTCACTGGCTTAGAAAATGTTAGTTGATTTTAGAATTTTATACTCCAATGCCCTCTTTAACAAGAAGGGAATATAAAATGTGTTAGATTGTACGTACAAATATAGAATTTCCGAACGAATTCACAGTTACACGTTGGAACGGTATACACGATAACTTTCATAGTACATTTAAAGTCAAACTTTACAGCCTTACTATTAAAAACAGGCGTTTAATTAACGCTAACATTGGGTGTTAGTACACAAAACAACACAATCAGGCGTAAAAAAGTTACGATAGTTGGCTTATCTTGGTAAATCATACACAGAACCGAATTCTTGGAAAGAAAACTAGTACTAAATGAACATTTTGTTTTAAACTTAAGAAAGCTCTCAAAGCTCAAATTCAACTTTATAAATTCGTAGCAGTATACGGAATATCTCAAATTCATTGTACCTACAATCAACATGGTTATTGAAGCACTTGACCGCTGCCAAGAAAGCTAAAGATTGAGGCAGGAAACCCTAAATTGAAGTGAAGTTTTCTCATTAATTTGATTACGTCGATCCTGGTCCCGACCCGTGTCACAAGTTACTTCATTAGTTACGCAACTTGCCGAAAGTAATCCTCCGGAATACGTTTTGTAGGACACGAATCACCGAAATTATTGTGACATTTTTTCGTCCTTCCAATTTTAAGTTAACACAGTAATCCAGTGCTGATAAGCTTATAAATAATTAACACTTAAATTAAATCACTGGAAACGCCTCCAACGAAATAAGTTGCGCCTCTGATATGCAAACTACGTGAATCATAAAATTAGAATTTTAAATCAAAACTCCGCTTCGGAGGTGTTTTTGTGTGGCCAAAGTGCGGGACATCGCGCGCATAAGTTATACCGAATATTTATGCCGGCTGCTGCCACCTCCACGCCCGGACTCATATTTACAGCCAAGATGTTGTCTACTGAATTATATATTAGAATACACCATTTACATCTATATCGTCCCTACTCTGCAATAAAAAATTAAAACTACCACTGGTTACGAAACCAAAAGAACATTCCAAAATTTGATTATGAACAAGGCGCTTACCAACAGTTTAAGAGAATATTTAGATAGACTTGTCAGAGACCTTAACAAAACAATAATTGTAACAAATTTAAAATAATATTTTCATCAACAAGTTTGAACATATATTAGGTTTGCGAAAGATTCCTTTATTTGCCATCCATTCATTGATTTGTTAATTGATTATATTTAAAATCATAAAAAGGTTTTATTGAGTATTACAAATTTTTTTGATGTTCTTTGGATTTCACAAGCTTAAAGTATTACACCACGGCATTGTCGAGAACAAGGGACTTAATCAACTCAATACAAATATGATACGAAAGTGGCCTGGAGTTAAAAGCCGATTAAAAGATAATCGCAACGACTTTCGGTGATGCATGAATGTATGGTAATAAAGGCATGTTCCTCGAAAAGTAAAAACATTCATTATTTATAGATGTCCTATAAATTATGAAATTAATAGGTTTCAAAAGGTATTAATATTGAATTCGGCTATTGGAAAATAAAGTTACACGTAAATTGTTGCATGATTATTAATACATTTGACTTGTAGCGCATCTTTCAAGCATAATTTTTGTACATATAGAAATATTAATTTTGAAGACAGTTTATATATGAATATAAGTATTACACAAGTAATATGTACACAAAACAAACTGCCGCAAATAGAAGTTATATGAGAGTAAGTACGTTAGCATTACTTTTTCGACTTATTCTCTGTCACGTACAGAGCACACGGAGCTAGTACGGGGACTGCGTCTCGGTGCTCCGCGATAGTGTCTGCACCATTTGCGGAAATCACTTTACAAAACGATTTTTATAGTTTTCCAAATATATAAAATGTCTAGTTTAGGGGGATTTATTACACGAATATTTTACCTAAACGCTCACGTGTTGTGTAACACTTAAGAATATATACCTTACCATGCATTCTTAAACCACTTACAATTTTTTTTTAAAGAAGGTTTTGTGATCGGGAACCGTGTCTTAGAGTATCGTTTTGATCGTTTTCAAGACGTTCACGTATGATATATTAAAGTGGGTACTAAGGTAAGGGATTGTGGTTGTAGTGGGCAGTGCGACCGACCGTCTGGTCCACTAATCCCGCGGGATATTAATGCAGTCCACGTGACGAGATCGGCAGTCGCGGCACGGCGCGTTCCGCCTTCCAAATCACTTTCCGGCCCCACTCGGCGTCGACGACAGTGACGTATTGTTGCTCTTCTTTCACATTAACTTAATGGACTTTGTTTCATGTTCCGGAAGTTATCGCATATTTCAGTGCGCTAGTAAAGTTGGAATTGTTTTTTTTTTATTAATTTTGTTTGCATACAGTGACAAAAACGGATTATTATGTCGTATATAAAGATGGTTTTAGATTTAATTTAATATTTTCAGAATTTATATGATAGAGGATATGCTTAAGAAAGGAGTGGTTTCAGATATGACGGCTGATAGAGATGTATGGAAGAGCAACACATAATGTGCCGACCCTCCATAAGGGATAAGGGCAAGTTGATGATGATTTTCAGAATTTATACGTAGCTATATAACATTGAATTACATGACGAAATATAAATTGCGATTCTTTTAGCGAGTAATTTATTTTTCAATCGACAATTATTTAACGACATACATTATTACAACATCACAATAAATTATTGCAATCTTGAGATATTTAAGAATCAAAAACGTTTCAATTCACGATAAAATTACGAGTTGTGTCACCGAAATGGCAGAATTAGTTTGTTGGGACGTGTGTACAAATTGTTCGGAGACGGAATGAGAAGTAAATCCGGTTTAAACCGTAGCAGACGGAACAGTACGAGAGCGGGACGGAAGCGAGACGGTAGCGGGACGGGATGGAGACGAGGCGAGATCGGGAGGCAGCTCTCGATCCGTCACGCGTCGCGCAAACTTAATCCCTCATCAAATCCAGATTAATTAAACTGGAGCCGACCACGATCCCGGCCAAGCTACTTGCACATATGTAAACTAAGCCTAAGTCCATAACATAACTCTTGCTAGTATAACACAAGATGTATCAGTATTTGTGTCAGTTTTAGGTTACAAAAGTTAAATTGGATCTTATGTTCATGACACGAAATGTATTAACATTTGATTAAATGTTATTCAAGTAAGTAATTTCTCATTCAATGGATCGTTTTCTTTGCTTATAGTGTTATTAATATCGGAATAAAATAATAGAAAAATATGACAATGTTATTGAGATTGTCTTTGTTGAGATATGATATAAATAATAACGTTTGGTGTAGGTTACTCTGTTAACTATATTTTTTTATATCTATGTCTAAAATTTATTATAACTTAAATGAGATCTTTAAAGTTCTATCAAGATATCACTAAAAAGATTAACAAGCAAAGACGAGTTGGATGTAATACAATGAAAACTTTTGATGAATTCCTCCAAAACTGGCTTTGTTCTCCTTTCTGTTTAAACCAATTAATAAAATCTGCTAAACATTGATTTATCTCTGACTTGTGAATTAACATTTATTTAACGTCAAAGTTAAACAAACTTTTGAATTCATTATTTTATCAAATTTATATAACAATATTACAATAACAGGGAAGAATCAATATCCTTCTGTTAGTAACATTTTCCTCGTTGTCTTTTTGTTAATATTTAGCTCGTAATTTAATTTCAGTTCATTTTAATTGTTTTACAAAGAAAAGAAAAAAAGAATAAAACTGTCACTGGAATATAATTAAGTATGAAACATAATTACATATTTTGATCTAGTAAATAAAATATACGGGAAAAAATTCACTGACGACAATTATTCATTTAAATAAAATAAATAAAATTGATAAAGAATTCCTGCAAGTTTCCTCGTACGTTTCTATAACTTTTCAAAACATTCTGTTTAATTAATTGAACGGCGTGTCTGATTTATTCGGGCCGTGAGAGCGGTGCGGCAGAGCGGCCGCGGTCAGCGATGAATCATGAATCTTTCTCAAACAAATGCCATGTACAGAGCTCTTTATTTTCATACACCGTAAAGGTTCTTCCGCGGATTAACTTGAAGAATTTATTAAATTGTTTAGACCTACGAGAAAGTAAATATTTTCATAACATTAAATAACGTGACGATATTTCCTTTGTAAGTATTGTATTGTATTTTAAACACAATTTTCAAATCATCTAAAACAACAAAAAAAAACTTCCCTTCCTTTTTTTGATAGCTTTAGTAAGTCCTTTCGTTAGATAATTTTAGAATAAGGGAATAGTAAAGTGGCTATCAAGGATTCCAAGTGTGGCAGTTAATCTTTGTAAAAAAGCCTATAGAAATATAGTACAAAAACAGTATGAATTAAGTTATTTTGTACATTCCCTTCACGTCCGGCCTTCATTCACGCGACTCTAACGGCGTAGATAATAGAGACTTACTGCGCACTTTACTCCGCCATACCTAAAGCAATAATTCTCTCAGTGTAGTTTTCACAAGAAAAGTAAACGCCGCAATCGAATCCTTGGCTCCGCGAAGCTTAGCCAGATAAAAACTTTTCTTTAGCGTCATTCATAACCCAACACGTAAGAAAGAAAATGTGTAGACATAATCCTGTTTTAGGTAGGACCAAAAACATTTGGGTATTCTACAAAATTGACAGAGGTTTTAGAACACACATTTTATGGTTTAGTATTTCGGAGTTGAAACCAAACTTGTTTTGAATTTGGAACAACAAAAGCATAGTAGAAAATTATAGAATACTTAATTGTGCTCTCCGTAGAGAAAGGAAGGGAAGGATGATTATAAATAGACTAGCTGTTGCTCGCGAAATCGCCCGAGTGTAATTGAAAAATAATAAAAATATAGCTTACTGACTAATAACATAGCTTTCTAATGGTGAAAGAATTTCTGAAATCGGCCCATTATTTTTGAGTTATTGCAATACATACAAAAATAAAAATCTTTGCTCTTTATATTATAATATTAGTATAGATTAAGAACTTACACTGAAAAGAGTCCACTCCTGTAATTTACCTAATAAGTGGTTCATAGGTTTCGCTTCATGTATTTGTGATGTAACCGTATGAGTGAAATACAATCAGCCGTAATTCGCCTCGGGCATCTTTGATATTTAGGCTTGAGAACCATCAACAACAGCGCCTCTCAGATTGAGCTGTCAATTACGTCACCGCCGTCCTGTCGTTAATTTGTCATCTAGACACCAATTAAAGAGGGTATCTGTCAGCGCTAGCGAATTCTCTCATTTATCTTGGAACTTCGCTATGTGAAGAGGAAGTTCTTATTAATGAAGCTTTTACAATTTTTGTTAAACGTTTCCTAAATGTATGTAGACAAGCTAAGATAACTTCAAGGCTCCTCATTTTATTATCTTTGCATTCACTAGTTAAAGTTCATCTATTCTTCAGTAAAATTATGCACTTTAGTCGAAACGTAGAGTTGAAAAGTTTACAATATGTGTTCTTTGTTCTCCCATCGCTGTGGCAGATAGAATTATTTGGTTAAAACTAAAACTCTAGTAATAAATTCATACAAAATTGTACCACTTAAAAAAAGAATCATCCGCGAAGAAAACATTTGTCACTGTCGCAGTAAATATTACGTAAATAAAGAGAGATATGTTACCTTTCCGTCGTTGTTTGGGATAACGCCAAGTTGATTCCGTTGACAAAGGCACGTTTACTGTCACGCGGAGTAATTCCGATTTACAAATAGACGTTCATAGATTCATATTGGATAGTATAGAAGCGTAAAGTTCTAGAATCTATAAGCCGATTTATTATTTTCACTAGCTTTCCCCAATGACTCTATCCACGAAGCATAAAAAAAGTAAGCAGTTTATGTGTTCTTTAGACTATGCTCTACAACAATGTCAAATTTCATCGATATTCCTACAGCCGTTTAGGCGGTTAACTCTAACAAACATACATCCTTCTAAATTTTCTCATTTGTAATATTAGTGAGATTAATAAGGAAAAGACAGTGTTTCTAGAGCATAGTCCTTTTGTTTAATATTATTCAGAATATTCTATATGTAAGTCGGCGAAGAAGATTTTAGAATACGAAAGGAATTGTCGACAAGATCAAACACTTGGCTGGGGCTTGTAGTAAAATCTATGCAAATATGTGTATTGAATTTTTAGAAATTCTTTCAAGAATCATATCTTAGTTTACTTAGGTCTCTAGTATTTAATTTAAAAACAACATATAGCAATTTGCTTCTATTCAATACTCGAGGTCGATAGAACGAAGAGAGTAACTAAAGTTATCAGTTTTGCTTTGTTTTGTTTGATAGTTTAATTAATTTGTTTGTCGACCATTCCACCCGCTTCGATGTTGCAATATTATGTTTTAATAAGTTTACACTGCCAATATTGAAATAATTTGCATTTTTCATCAAATCTTTACTGTTTCAAAATGTTATTAATTTTCATCCAATCTACATTTGCATAATTAAAATTTCAATATGCAAACCACATTACAGAATATGGACAGTAGAGGTCGATGTTTTGAGGTCGTGACAAAAAACATTTTAAAAAAGAAGTTTAAAAACGATGTTTTTGCGATTCTAGTCAATAACACTTATTTGTTTAGTTATTCGTTAAAATATTTACAACAAACATATGACTTTCATTTGTACATATAATGCAGTCATAACATGGATTTCCTTCAATTTTATTGCTCAATAAAATTCGGACAACATTTACGCAATCCTATAAAAATTGACATAAAATCAGGGCGCCGAATTTTTTTACGACATCTCGTTCATAAAGCGTGAAGTAGGCATATGGAATGATTGGATGAAATATGAGTTGAACGCAAATTTTTGCTTACGAACGTTAAACGTATAAAGTATTTAAAATTTGATCGGCTTTTACAAGCTGCGACTTTTATTGACCTATCCAATGTTTTAACCTACTGCAATCCGATTTAAATGTGTTTCTGTACGTAAAAAATGTTTTATTTTATCTTGTTCATTGGATTGTTGAAAAAATTACTGTGTTAACTTATTTGTGTGTGTTAACTATTTTTACTTTAACTTAACTGTGTAAACTTTGCTTCATTTTTAACTATAAAAAATATTTGCGTATTCTTATTTAACAATAATTTAAAATATTTTACGATGAGATACACTATGTAATCTTCGTGAATCCATTAATGTGATTTGATTCTATTCATTACTTAGAAGGAAAAGACAGTGTTTCTAGAGCATAGTCATTTTGTTTAATATTATTCAGAATATTCTATATGTAAGTCAGCGAAGAAGATTTTAGAATACGAAAGGAATTGTCGACAAGATCAAACACTTGGCTGGGGCTTGTAGTAAAATCTATGCAAATATGTGTATTGAATTTTTAGAAATTCTTTCAAGAATCATATCTTAGTTTACTTAGGTCTCTAGTATTTAATTTAAAAACAACATATAGCAATTTGCTTCTATTCAATACTCGAGGTCGATAGAACGAAGAGAGTAACTAAAGTTATCAGTTTTGCTTTGTTTTGTTTGATAGTTTAATTAATTTGTTTGTCGACCATTCCACCCGCTTCGATGTTGCAATATTATGTTTTAATAAGTTTACACTGCCAATATTGAAATAATTTGCATTTTTCATCAAATCTTTACTGTTTCAAAATGTTATTAATTTTCATCCAATCTACATTTGCATAATTAAAATTTCAATATGCAAACCACATTACAGAATATGGACCGTAGAGGTCGATGTTTTGAGGTCGTGACAAAAAACATTTTAAAAAAGAAGTTTAAAAACGATGTTTTTGCGATTCTAGTCAATAACAGCTTATTTGTTTAGTTATTAGTTAAAATATTTACAACAAACATATGACTTTCATCATTTTACCTGAAGAAAATTTGTACATATAATGCAGTCATAACATGGATTTCCTTCAATTTTATTGCTCAATAAAATTCGGACAACATTTACGCAATCCTATAAAAATTGACATAAAATCAGGGCGCCGAATTTTTTTACGACATCTCGTTCATAAAGCGTGAAGTAGGCATATGGAATGATTGGATGAAATATGAGTTGAACGCAAATTTTTGCTTACGAATGTTATTGTACGTATAAAGTATTTAAAATTTGATCGGCTTTTACAAGCTGCGACTTTTATTGACCTATCCAATTTTTTAACCTACTGTAATCCGATTTAAATGTGTTTCTGTTCGTAAAAAATATGTTTTATTTTATCTTGTTCATTGGATTGTTAAAAAAATTACTGGGTTAACTTATTTGTGTGTGTTAACTATTTTTACTTTAACTTAACTGTGTAAACTTTGCTTCATTTTTAACTATAAAAAATATTTGCGTATTCTTATTTAACAATAATTTAAAATATTTTACGATGAGATACACTATGTAATCTTCGTGAATCCATTAATGTGATTTGATTCTATTCATTACTTAGAAGGAAAGACAAAAACCACAGGACTGTGTCACGCGTACTTTCGTAAAGCTATGACTTAGATAATGAAAGCCACTAATTAAAAAAGTTCTTTAATTTTAATTCAATAAAAAAATCTGATTAGTTTTTGTGCACATTGAATTTTGTGTCTTGTTATCAAAAAAACAAGACAGTTAACATAATCTTACTAATATTATAAATGCGAAAGTTGGATGGATTGATATTTATTAGATTTTGTAGCCTAAACAGCTAAACCAATCACGATAAAATTTGGCATGGATGTAAAAGATAGCCTGTAAGAACATAAAGGCTACTGAATTTTGTCTTTTCTAAAATTCCACGCGGATGGAATCGCGCGCAAATGTTGATTTATAGTATATTGTTCAAAAAATAATGTACAAGATTTTTCACAAGATAATAAATTAATAGAATATATTAGTATTTATAAACATAAGCAAGAGTTAATGCATCTTTCGCGCTCGCGTTTACCCTGAGTGCATAATCGTGCAACTGACAGCATCAAGCTTCAACTTAACGCTGTATCTACGAAAAACGTATAAAATAAAATCAAATATAACTATTAAGATTTAAATATTGACTTAAATGGTATTAACATTTATTTCAACACAAAAAAAGGAATCTTGATTTAACAAAGGCTTTTACCAATTTCAAAGAAAGCTTTTCGACACTTTATCTCGGACAAATTCTTTGACACTGGAACTTCCGCAACAATTTTCATTTCCGCCCTAGATATCTTTGTGTAATTCAACATTTAGCTGTTCCCACTATCATCTTTGAGTTTTTACTAATTTCTTCGTCGCAAGCGAATTTAATCACCGTAACTCTGTAAAAAAGGTAATTTCTAACGAGATAATTTTCTCTCTTTATTTCTCATAAAAGAATAAGTCGTAAATAAATAGAATGAAATCATCTTTTTAAAATAACTTAAATAAAAGGAGTAAAGTAACTGCAACGCAAAACAATATTCTAGAGTAATTTCCTGAGAGGAAACGGACAGTTCTAGCGAACATTCTTTTGTTACTGTCAAGATAACATCAACTTAAAAATAATGTACAAGATTTTTCACAAGATAATAAATTAATAGAATATATTAGTATTTATAAACATAAGCAAGAGTTAATGCATCTTTCGCGCTCGCGTTTACCCTGAGTGCATAATCGTGCAACTGACAGCATCAAGCTTCAACTTAACGCTGTATCTACGAAAAACATATAAAACGAAATGAAATATAACTATTAAGATTTAAATATTGACTTAAATGGTATTAACATTTATTTCAACACAAAAAAAGGAATCTTGATTTAACAAAGGCTTTTACCAATTTCAAAGAAAGCTTTTCGACACTTTATCTCGGACAAATTCTTTGACACTGGAACTTCCGCAACAATTTTCATTTCCGCCCTAGATATCTTTTGTGTAATTCAACATTTAGCTTTTCCCACTATCATCTTTGAGTTTTTACTAATTTCTTCGACGCAAGCGAATTTAATCACCGTAACTCTGTAAATAAAGGTAATTTCTAACGAGATAATTTTCTCTCTTCATTTCTCATAAAAGAATAAGTCGTAAATAAATAGAATGAAATCATCTTTTTAAAATAACTTAAATAAAAGGAGTAAAGTAACTGCAACGCAAAACAATATTCTAGAGTAATTCCCTGAGAGGAAACGGACAGTTCTAGCGAAATTTCTTTTGTTACTGTCAAGATAACATCAACTTAAAAATAATGTAACAACTAAATGTAACGTAAACATCGTTGAAAAATAATTCTTCTTCTTTTTACTCGACTGATAAGATTATATTCTATTCTGGTATACCCGTCTCATTGTGAACTATCAAAACATCTTGACCGATTTTAGATAATGAGGTGAGGTCACTGAGTATTCGTCACCAGAGTGTCATAGCGGTCATAGTAAATCAGGTATATTAAGTTTTTTTTATTTAATTCGCAATCTCAATCGTAATCAGTACCTTTAACTCACAAATAACATGATTAAAGCATTAATCTTATTACAAGATTTTGTAAAGACGAATTCTCTAATTTTGAGATGAGTTCTTGAACTTCGAAGTAGTATTAGATTTTAACAGTAATGTTGGAAATTGGATGAATATTAAAACGAAAATCATGTAGTATGTGAAATATTCTTATCTCTGATTTAAAACGTATTTTCGTTACTTGGCGCGATGCCGAGTGCTCGACTGCAATTAGCTAAAATTATGTTCAAAAACAAGTTTCGGGGCAATTAGATGACTCAAGTTTAGTATCAAGCAAAAGCAGTTTTACAGTTGAACACGAAATTTGGCATTGTTAATCACAATTTCGAAACTTTGAAAACTGCTTCTATTGTAAAACATTTTAATGCAACGTTATTGTGTCCATACGTTTAGGAAACTTTATCGAGTGACAAGTTTGCACAAACGAAATCTGTAGCACTTTACAAACTGCATGCTATGTAAGTGGGAAGTTTCAAAATATGTTAGTAAGAGATAAACTTTAGTAGACACGTGGAAGTAGGCTTTATGTCTTTACTGTTGTAACAACAAATATAACATTTTATGACAACCTTCACTTTTTAACGATTTTAAGTCGAGCAAATTATTGAACATGAAATATAGCTATTTTTACAAAAAAAAAACTATCAATGATGGTAGAATTTCGAATGATGGGCAATTAGTGTGAATAAAAAAACAAGCGTGTTTTATTTTACGTTTAATCTATTTTCCATTAAATACATTTAAAGTGGACGGAGTAAAATAAATCTCAGGGTGCACGGACGTTGTGAAGATAAAACAAATTAATCACTGTTAGATAAGTGTATCTCAGCGCAGCATAATACGGGGTCGCCGCTCCCCCGGGTTACATCCTGTAGCTCCGACGAGAGCCTATAAAATTTTACGAGCCCACCGTATGAGCATTATGGTTCTTGTCGATGTCATTCCACTCTGTATAACGTTGTTTGTAAGTGAGAATAAAGTGCACATGCAAAATAATGCCTGAGAAAATACCCACTTTTGTATCATTTTTTATAGAATAAATGATTTGTATGTTTTAAATAGCATTTTCATAGCACACTTTTTGTAACAGTTGTAAATGGTTAGTGGACAAGCAAGAAAATATCATAACATTGTCCCGTACGGATTATTTTTTGTTGAGGGATTAATTATTCATATTATAAAAAGTTTATTTTCAAAAAATATAACAACTATGAAAGAAAAAAATATTAACATCTAAAGAAACTTTTTGTAAGTTAACATAAGACGAAACTTTCAAGTTAAAATTTTATTAAATAAAACTGTTAAAAAATTATTTAATTTAAAAAGTTTACATTTAAAAGACGGTGTAGAAAGTCGACTTTTGATTTATCTAAATACTTATGTTGCTCGGTGTGATTGCAACTCGGTCGTACTGCATTAAAAAAAACTTTGAAAACGGACGTTCAAAGCTCACTGGAAATGCCGTTCAGAGGCAATTAAAACTTTCTCACAAACTTTCTTTGATCAAACTTGAACAGTCACATTTTAAATGTACAACTTGTCGAGATTATAAAGCGGCGTAAACTTATTTATAGATACCTTTAGATGTATTATGAAAATGTTTGATGTTTTAACCAATTTAATTCGGTGTTTAAAAGTTACGTTCGGCAATACAAAAGAGGTAGCTTAGATTTATTACAATTACAAAATTAAGGAAACTGAGGCCAAAGGGACTTTAGCAAAGGCTAGAACTGATGAATATGGGGGTTGATGTTTCTGAAGGATCAATAGTTAGTCTAGCATAAATGGTGCTGGTCTGTTGGAGTGGAAACATTGGAGTGAACAGGGACTGAATTAGCAAGAAATCCATATGCAGTTTTAAGAAAAGAAATATAGCGAATACTTTTATTTCTGGTGATTAATAATATCTGTACAGTTTGGTTCATTATTGCCGTATAACAAACAAGCTTGTGGCACCAAGCTGCCGCAGCCGCCGCGGCCGCAGCCGTTGTCACTAATCATGTTATGAGCGTGGCTTAACGTCGTTCTGTCACGTTTGTCGCGGGACACGCGGCGCGTTTGAAGATGTGACGTCACAGTTACATAAATTTCCGCTTGTTGCCTCTAATCTCGCTGATTGATGGAATTGGATAGCACAACTCCACGGCTTCGCTTTAATGTTAATACGGCATAAATTACAACTCGCATTGCTCATTAAATATGAATTACCTTCCAATCCACAAAGTTCACGAGCTGATGTTTATAGCGAGATATCTGATCTCCTAATCTTTTAATAAGTTACTAAATTGTGTTCAAGGATATATTTATATAGATCTGGTTCAATTTAAGCTCCGATCAAAGCTTTGATTTAAAAGCTATTACAGTACAACTTTAATGAAGAGATACTTGTATTATTGGTAAATGTAATCAAGTCGAAGTGACTTGAAGATGAAAATCCTATAAGATTGCTAAAATAGTAATAAATAAGTATTGACGAGTAATCTTTCATAGGTGACCAGGAGAACTGAGAGATTAATAATATAAAATTAACATTAAGAACTGCATTTTTTTATGGACGGCTCTTTTCCGCCCCGTCGTTCTCCCCCTGGCGTAGTGAATCCAAGGTTTTCTTTAGTTTAAAATCAATAACAATTGTATTGTAAGGTTCGACTCTAGTCCCAATTAAGATCTAATAAAGCAAATAGTACTGACATTTTTGTAATTTCCATTTAATACTTTTATAAGATGTGATCTGTGAATGATATTTTGTGTCCTTTTTCACTTAATTTTTTTCGCTAAAGGTCTCTAGAGGCGATTACATAAACAGGATTCAACCACGACCTTAATGCGCCTAATAAAGTTTTACGAGGAACCCTTGGCAGGAACGTGAACGTTCCAAGGCGACAATGCTTTTATCTTTTCTGTTTTACTGATTGTTTCTGTCTTCAGGAATTAAGAGCAAAGGAATCATAATCGCTTGAATCGGTACGGAAATTATTTTTTCATTTTGAAAGTATATTTTAATAGCTAATAGCATATTTCGAGACAAAGATTTAGTTATCGTATATAATTATTCTTTAAACAAAATAATTTTGTATTACATTTAAATGATCAACAAACAGTATTGCTTTTGTATTAAAGTATAGTGTAGTACCTATATTATCTGTGTTGAGATTTTGTATGTTGTTAAATGTTATTTTTATGGTGTATGATCTTGCTAGAAAATTAAAAGATGGTTAATAATTCACGAGTTTCGATTGTGATTAAATTAATATTCGTATTTTACTTGCATAAGCTGTAAATGTAATAATAGTAACATGTATAAATATTAAAAGTTATAACGATTACGGCCAGGAATCGCGGAATTAATACAATAAATCTATGTTGGAACATGTTTACGAGCTAACAGAGTTAATTCCTTTGTGACGCGACGTTTATATTCGTGAATAATTGTTGACTGTCCATTTTACCGTGTGTTCTCACTGCCGAAACACCTGGACAAAACATTACTATCTGTGATTTAAGTTCAAAATGTTTCGTGTAATTTTTATTACAAGTTATTTTGGTATAAAATTTATTTCAATAAGACGTTCCACTTTAAAATGGACTGGAAACTTCGATGGCGTATCCCGAAGATTTTCTCAATCTCAGTTTGCAACAAAATCAGTTTATTTTCCATCTGACAAATTGTACTGAACTAACGAAACACAATTTTCTTTGTCGAATAAAGTGCGCTATTGTTATTTATACAATGGATTTATAGCTTCATTAAATATTTTTTATTATCTTTAAATACTGGTTAAAACTGGCCTTCTACAAAATAGCCATTAACTAAAAAATAATCTTGAATAACAGTTATTTAAAAACCAAATATTCCTTTAAATGCGTAATTGTATTGCATCAGGTGTTGCCAACAAATTAATTTTAATATTGGTTATAACATATTAGGACTATGTATGTTCCAAAGGATACACATATCTTTCCCTACATAATCCCAAAAACCGGAAGGTCGATGTTTAATTAAAATATTATGGCGCTTTAGGAAAGCTGTTGCGGTCGTAATGTGAGACACAATTTAAAGAATTTGCTTCGTAAAATGAACTACATACGACAAATGTACCCGAAGGTAACGTATTGTAAATCTTTTTTATTGCAGAAAATAGATTTAAGCATTAGTTTCATAACTTTTTAAATGGCTACTATAATTAACATATATAGAGTTAGAGATGTATTATCAGGCGTTGTGAAATTAAAAAGAGAATACAAAAAAATTATAACTAAAATAGAATAAATAACAAGACCATTTAGCTATAGTAAACATCTAAAATATTTAATTTCACTTGGTATAAAGCTTTTTTCTTATAATTGTTTTTCTCCTCTTCATGTTTTAGGCAGTTTTTCTATCGTGTTCAGTTTGTGAGCGAGCACTATGTAATGTGTCAAGTAAATGTTTCTTTCTTTAGTCTGATCAAAGGACAAGCGTACATGGAATGACTCTTATATTTCTGTATTATTAATAACAACAATGAAATTCAGAATATTGTTGACGATTCATTATTAATCATAATAATTATATTCCAAAGGTTAAATGAATAATAACTTTTTATATTATAACTGCGTTCCAATTTCCATAACACGTACTCAACATAAAAAAATAATTGGCTATGCATTTTAACGTTTTTCATCTGTCGCTCATTTATAAAAAGTAACGCCTGATTTATATTAAAACAACAATGTTGTTCCGCAGTCATAAAACTTCGTAACAGCAAAATAATCAAGTCATAAAACTGCGTATAGATTATAACATAAAAGTTATCACAATAAAAATATATAAGAACAGCTAATAACAATGAACTAAACAGTTTATGCACTGCACAAAGTTATTCAGTTTATTTAATATCGTTATTCCCAAGCTAATGTTTTATTTTGCGGCCATCGAAATTTTAACATAAATAAATTTTATTTGTGGTCTAAGAAACCTATTTTAATCAATTACGTTCTTCCTATCTAACACCTACGATGAAAAGATCGGTTGGTTACAATGGTGACGTCATCCCCTTTCCCGACCTTCGTTCCTTTTGACTAAAGATGGATCTCAGGATAGCGAGTGTTTGCAGTAATAATCCCATTTAACATTTGTGATGTATTACAAATTAATAATATTAAATCCTCTTTACTGTTGTTACCTATTTCTTTACTTAGATTAGGAATGATTTACAATCACTGTCACTAAATAGCAATTTAAACACCTGTGGATATAACAAAACATAAATAAAATGATAAATATTAAATAAATGCTTTATTATTAATAATATGTGCTATTTAATGACCTTAGTGGCCTTTTAAGAACTCTGAGTGAGGCAGTAAAACTTTTATATACTACGTCTAATGAAACAAAGAGGTAGGAATCTATAATTGTTTATATGTGCGTGGATTTGAGTCATTAGTGATCGTTGCCGCAAAATAATTACAAAGACGTGAAAAACAATGGCCATACAATGGATACCCACATACGCCATTGTTACCGTCTTTTATTGAAATTGTTGCTCATTAAAAATTTATTCGGAGTTTTTAACATCAACGTTTTATTTAAAAAAGAGAATTCTATTTGATTTACTCAAAAAGCTTTTTGTTTGATGACACTGACTGCAGTAGTAATTTATAATTAAAATTTAATTATAATATATAATTTAAAATAACTTCCTGCAATTAATAAGTACGCTATTATATCAACCCGCATTACTCCTTCCATATATCTTCGTTATTCATATCCGAATTCACTTCCTTCAATCAATTCACACTTATAGTTTTGTAATTCCTTAAGTCGTTAGATGATAAGTTAGCAAAGTGTGCAAACAAACGCCAGTGTACGAATATCGGGCCAGCCCTGCATTGAGGTGGCGGAGACGCAGTGCCCAGATTATATTTTTCATCTCGGTAGCATTTCGTTACTCTTAATGAAATCCAGTCAAAGGAAAGAAAGAATTTAATTTAAGTCGAATCAGAAAATGTTCAGCTGCCGCTTGCTAGTTATAAATCATTTGAATGCTAATAAATTCGACTAGCTCCTGCCTTCAGGTGGAAATAGAATTTATTCTCGCTTCATCTTTGTTTTTAAGAAAAAAATCATATTTTATTATTCTAATTAAATTCTCTTCTCGAGCTTACCTTTTCGTACCTACTTATACTCAGTATCACACATTTTTATCAATGGAATACATAAAGGAATTTGATTTTTAATTTTGATTTTTTTATCAATGTTTTCATTGTTATATGGCACCATGCAATGGCACCATGTTTATTAAAATTAAAAAGTTTCAAAAAATCGTTCAGCGTTAAAAATACAATATTGATTTATCTCCTACATTCATTATAAATGCATAAGCAATTAAGTTTGAGACAGTATAAAGAATTAGGAAGGATATCGGGGAGAGCGGTTGCATCCGGGCTACGCGGTGACGGATGCAGTGCCGTAGCTCAGTTGCCTATGAGACCCCGCGTAGCCCGCCGGTGTTGCTACGCCGCATTAATACCGTAGCGCGCGCTTCTACACCGTGCCAGTGAACTCGCTAATGTGAATTAATTTGTTATTAGAAGTTAATATTATTTTTGTGAAGTGAAAATTTTTTAATTATAACATACAAGGAATTTAATGGATTATAATCACTGAGGTAAATTTAATTATTTTTTGAACAAACTTTAAACGTCGTTTTAAAGTTTCAGTTAATTTAGTAATTCAAATATTTGAAAAAAGAATGTTTTATAATTGACAAAACTAAGTGACTTTTAAATCATTTACTATTTAATTAAGAATAGCAAATATTTCATAAAATTTTAATAGAATTATAAAAGCTCATAAAGAGCTCTTTATAACGTAGTGTTTAAATAAAATTACTTATTTAAATTCTTTCGTTTCATATAGCATATTATTCTCTTTAGTAATTTATATGAAGCGTTAGAATTTCGTACCTTCTTTAAGTACTTGACAACAAAATATTGCCCATTGCGTAGAAGGGCACGACAAGTGGTGTATTGCAAGATAATTAAGTTTCAGTTTTATATTTCTCATCCGTATACTTCTCTAATGTTTTCAAGGCGTAACGAGAATCTGACTCGTACTTGAATTGGCACTTAATTAAGACTATGACTAAAATGAAATAAAATTAACATAAAATTTTACAAGGTAAAAGTTATACCTTTTTTAAATCTTGCCGAAGGTAAAAACACTATACAAATATTTGGGCCTCTAATACAATAAAAATTGGTAATTTAAGTTTTAAAATGAATTATTTCAATCGCATTCGCAGCTATGTTCATTCTATCAAAATCCTAACTCGGTGTGCGCACGCATTGGCTTAAATTTCATTTTTTAAAGACAAAGTAGAACATTTGCATAAAATATTATAGTTTAAAGATTGACGCGACTAAAGTCAAAGATTTTATTATTATGACAGACAGTAGAAAATCCGTCCACATTGATATTATAAAAAAGCTATTCCCGTGACCCAGAGAAGTTGGCAGAGGTCAGAGATTTCTATTTAACTTGTACCTGACACACTTCTCTCCCTCGCATAGATACTCGTAAGCATACGTATGTACATGTTGGTCGCAGGTAATGTTATCTATCTATTACCGTGAGGCTGTCCTGCTGAAGCACATATATCAAAACATATTTTTATCTCTGTTTGTTTCCAGGAGATAAAGAGGGACATATTTTTTCTGTATGTATGTTTCGGCAGCGCAAACCTACGCTACTATACTGTATTGTTTTATAATCTTACTAATATTATAAATGCGAAAGTTTAGATGGATGGAGGAATGTTAGTTACAATTTGTAGCCTAACAGGTGAATGGATCTGGATGAAATTGGCATAGATGTAGACAATAGTCTGGAGAAACTAACTTACTTATAACAGGATGCGGGCTACAGCTAGTAATCTATATTTCTAGACTAAAAGATCACAATTTTACTATTAGTTTAAAGACATTTTCATGGGTAACAGGATATATCGTTAGCTATTGAGACCACGAAACCGAGTTTACTTGAATAATGGCCACCTGGTAGAGTATAAACCGACTAACATTCGACCTGAGCATTAAATCTTGTCGACCACTTGGACAGTGCGGAATAAGTGAGACAAGACAATCGGATAAATTCTGCGATATAGCAAATATTCAGACAGTATTCTGACAATATCTGCAATGCATTATGTCTATACGTATTTAGTTAGTGACCTACTTTACAATGAACATTGGAGAGTAGGCTAATGTATAGACGAAGATATCGTTTGTTATCCATTTCGGATACTAATTGATCGTGTTAAATTACCAGTTGCATGTTTGATTTATAATTATTACCCTTAAATTATAACTACTGTATACTTAATAACGATTAAATAATAAGTAACAATCATTTTGTTGTAATATTGTTATGGTTTTAAAATCAATTTACGTCAAGTGATCATGGTCATTTAACAGTGGTAGAGCCCGCTTTAACATCTTCGCACGAATGGGCCGGCTCGCCCGGTGTAATACCACCACATAGAAGACAGGCGTGAAGTGGAAGCAATTCCGCGTTTCGTCTGACGAGTGTGGTGCCGGAGGCCTAATTTTAGTCCCTTTCCCTTTCCACCCTTTTCTTAAGAGGAAAGGATGGGAAGGAAAAGTGGATTTGACGGTGGAGGAGACGCATAGGAAGGGGAAATGTCCGCTTTATGTACGTCTCCTCCTCCGTCGATTAAGGGTAGGCAACGCATCTGCAATTGCGGATGTTTATGGGCAGTGGTCGCTTTCCATTTCGGTGGATTCAGGTGGCCGCTTGCTCGTTTGCCACCTTATATTATAAAAAAAAAATGTGATAAAATGTGGCTTTAAGTCTATGGTATATCTTTGACTTTTCGTCTCTGCCTATTTTGTTTTGTAACCTCTTTGTACTGCCTCTTATAAAAGTTTTTTTTAAGTGTATTTCGTGGTAGTATTAGTTAAAAACCAACAGATTTCATAACACTGTTAAAATTATGAAATTCGATGTCTTTGTTTTATTTTTTAAAAGAGATGGATGTATTGCGCGAAAAGTGACATGATTAAGAAGGGATTGTCGACTGAAACGACGTATGATAGATCGGTTTGGAAGAGGAAACCCTTTTCGACCGAAACCACATAGCGTAAACTGAGAGCCCCTGTTAATTTATTCATATCATTAGCATTATCTTAGTTAAGTGTGCATAAAGAAAAAAAAATTAAGGTTGCCAATAAACCAAGTAGTTTTTTAGCTAATGTTTTGTTTGTCTCATTTTCGCAATCCAAAATAGAACAAAACATCTATTTTCTTTGACGGATTTATCCATTTCGGAATTGAACGACCAATAAAGTAAAATGTGAAATGAAACGCACCAGTGGTGTTGGACCTTTGACATATCGTCAGAGGAGGCAAAGATCGTGACTGCGAGATATTTCTTTAGCGTTTGACAATCGAGGCAGCTACTACTTGAGAAGTCAGCCCTCATAGGCGCGGGGCGGGGGCTGGAGAGCGGGGGCGGGGGGAGGCTTTGACAAGTTGAATCGAGGGAGGCAAAGGTAGTAATTTCATGGCGCGCTTTCACATTGTAATTTACGATAAAACGTTAATTCACTTTAATCTCTTAGAGTATTTAATTTAAAAATTTACATAGTACAATTTGTCAATACTTTTAAAACTATTAAATAAGACATCATTTATTTAATTACATTCAAGAAAGGCGCCTTAATTTATTTTCAATATGACTTTCGATGACTATACAGTACAGGGTGTTTTAATTTGTTTTTAAACAGATGATTTTATTTAGGACAAATACTTATACGAGTAGTAAATGACAATGCGCTCACAAAACATTTTGTTAACATGCGGTTTGTTTTTGTTTAAATAAATAAATTCATCTTACATCTAACTTTAGTTAATACAACTTAGATTGTCTTTATCTTTGACAACTTACTTAAGTATATTAAATACTATCGAATACAGTACTGAAGTTTTATGTGTCTTATCGTACACATATCATACAAATAATAAAAAGAAAATATAGAGGAATATCCAACATTTTCAGAAAACCGGCTCTACTTAAGCTGCTTAGAGATCTAGATGCAGACGGCGCTATTGTTTAGAGCCCACTATCTTAGGAGAATAATATACAACATTTCTTTTTGTATTGTACTTATTTATGAAATTAATAAATACCAGAATCATGTAGCTGTACAGAAAAGTGGTACATAATTTGTACATACTGGCAACTGAGAATTAGGTAGGTTACCTACTACTTTTTAAAAATAAATTTTACCTGAGCTTCGGGATATTTATTTAGTCACCGACATTTTTAAAGTTAAGCAAGTTGTGCTGATTTTCTAATAACTATTCGGATACCTTTAAATTAGCAGTTAATTATAAAGTAACTAGCTTTCGCCCGCGACTCCATTCGCGTGGAGTTCAAAAAAACAAAAGTTAGTAGCCTATGTGTTATTCCAGACTATCCTCTACATCCATACTAAATTTCATCGAAATCCGTTCAGCCGTTTAGGCTACAAACTCCAACAAGCATCCATCCATCCATCTAAACTTTTGCATTTATAATATTAGTATGACATGATAGTATGATTTAACACTATTCAATTTATTTTTAACTTCATGTGAAATTTTTGTTTATACCATTCCAATAAAGCCAATCTAAACTAATAAATACTGGCTATAGTCTGTTGGTGGATTCAAACCTACTAATTGAATTTACTGTTTCAATTTGTTTTTAAAGTACTCAGAATGTTATTAAAATTATTTTAATTCATATTATCAGAATTAACGTCAATAATATTCTGAGTAAAACAATGATGTGAACAAAGGAATTATATTATTACTAGCTTTCGCTCGCGACTCCGTTAGTCTCCGTTAGAATAATATAGCGTATTTCTATCCATCCATCCATCCATCTATCCATCTAAACTTTCGCATTTATAATATTGGTAAGATGTAAAACATTCTTTATATTGATTTTATGGTAACTATTTTACGTAAAAATTAGCCATGTCGAAATGACAGGCATATTCCGTGTGGCAATTTATCGTGTACGGACCAGCCTGTGAAACCATTAGTCGTCGCTCGCGTCTGAAAAAGTGTCGCACCCACTGAAACATTGCGCCGCGTTGCCGGGCGCGCTATTCAATTGCCGAATGTATTTTATTCGGAGCCAATCGATCTCTAGACAACAAAACGCACGCCCTGAATAGAGTGTCTCTTGAGGCGATAAATCACCAATGTCTCCGATATACTTTAATGAAAAGATTGTCCCGTCTTTGTTATAAGTATTGTCGCCCTCTTTGTTCGAATAAAACAAATACGCAGAATATTAATCTTCGCGAAATGCAAGCAGAATTCACGGACAACTTAAATAATGTGGATTCCTTTGTGTGGGTGAACTGGAATGCTCACAACTTGAGAAACCGCCTTTCATTATAGTATGATATGTTGGATATTACTTCAGACTTTATTAAAATTGATTTAAGACTTGCTTATGGACATAAAAGGAAATTTTATTAAACAATTATAACTACAAGGGTATATAAATTGGGAAGCAAAAAAATATCGGCACGATCGGAAATACCTCGGGCGTAATAAAGGAAGGTACGATATAAAAATAAAAAGACTTCAATTTACTTGTAACCAACAACTTTGTGTATAAATCTTTAGACTTGAATAAAGTGAAAATACTTTCCTCCATTTTTTTATTAGGTCTCGATTCTAGTAAAACTATCGCGAATGAAAACAGCATCGATAAATTGTTAGACATTTAAGTTTTAATTATCATTTTTTTCTGATATTAAAATAGTGTGTTATTGCAGAAGTTAATCCTACATTGGCTTGGAAGAAAAATGAAGGAGGATTCAAGGGAAGCGCGCGGCAGCCGGCACCGGCCGCTGGTGACGTAACGTGGCTGCACTACCTCACAGCATGGCATCACGACTTATCGCACTCATATTGTGGTTATGTGGAAGTAAGTAGTTTTTTTTTTTAAACATAAATAAACCAGCGCTTGACCACGACTCCACCTAAGCTAAGTGAAGACGCGGCCGAAGGATAGAGCGCGTTTATATGTTTTAAAGTGTTTTAAAAAAAGTTTCGCTTATGTAGTTTACTATTCCTAGGGAGCTAGTTTTATTGTGCTATGTTAATCAGTTTTTCATGTTTTTTTTTTCTAAATGAGTTCGTGTTGAAGAGATCACACACAAGATATCATTGTGTGCTATTTACATAATTATTCGATTAATATATCCTAATGCTAAGCATTTTCGTATTATTAGAAACATATTTCGAAATGAAGATGGCTTAATCTCTAAAAGCTTCATTAAGGTAATGCGGTCGCGAGCAATTTTTTGATGTTTCCTTTGATTTTAAAAACAGACAGAATTTTTAAATACTGCATTGAAATATTCGTTAAAGTTGTAGATTTTCTTTCTAATTATTATATCCTTTTAATTTATGTAAGAAATATACTTTCGTTAATATTATTTACATATCAAGTTTTTTAATGAAATTAATTCCTTGAACTGCGGCTGCAAATTTTACATTATTTTTAAGATTTATCTTTAAAACGAAAGCTGAAATACCGCTTGCGGTTTACTTAAAAATAAGTTTATTTACCTTTTAACTGGATGTTTGGTAATTTTATTTCGAGTTCTCGGATAAATTTTGTTACGAAAATCACGTGAAAAATAAGCAGTGAGGTACTTTTAAACGTGTACATGTCCTAAATATATATTTAGTACAAGAAATAAAATGTAACTTCATAATTTTTCCTTCATTTTTAAATCTATATAAATATTTTTGGCAATGAAATTTTTGCTAATTTCACAAAATATTATGAAAATTACAATATCGTGTTATGTTTTATTTTATATATTTAGTAACCGTGTTATCTATAAAACTTCACATACTTCTTATAATAAAGCATACAAAATGTAGTTTACAAAAGTGTCTGCAGCCATCGTCTTCTACGACCTTTAGTTTATTTGAAAAGACCTGTTCATAAACTTTAAACTTTTACACTTGAAAACTAAAAAGTCAAGTTACGAACTTAAGCTAAATACATTTTCTTCTACGATAAAATCATTCTGCTCTACCACAATGAAGTAATTTTTTACAGATTTTAGATAATAGTTTTTTTTAATAATGTTTTCATAGCGCCACATAAATTTACTTTATTTATTACATAAATTAATAATTGTGTCATGTTTTGTAATTTAGAAATGTTTTTGCTCTCTTACATTATAATATACTAGCTTTCGCCCGTGACTCCGTCCGCGTGGAGTTCAAAAAAACAAAAGTTAGTAGCCTATGTGTTCTTCTAGACTATCCTCTACGTCTATGCCAAATTTGATCGAGATCCGTTTAGCCGTTTAGGCTACAAACTCTAACAAACATCCATCCATCCATCTAAACTTTCGCATTTATAATATTAGTATGATTGTCTATACTATTTCTCAATTTATACACAATGTTTCTTCATAAAATTGATGACCCAATTTTCAATGAACGAAACATCTAGAAAAAAGAGTATTCCGTTGTGATTTTATTCGATAAAATTGTACTGAGGTGATGAATTATTAATATAACTCGGAATACAATCGAGTTTTCGAATCCAATTCCTTAAGTAAAGCTGATTATTGGAATTTTCCAAGCGCCCCGGAGTCTCGAAAAATTTCTATAAAGAGCCAATCTCTCCCGGTATCTCGACCTGGCGAACGCCAAAATTATTGGTCCCGAATACGCAATACCGTGCATTCATTATACATGAGCAGGCACACGACACGATCAAATTGTATTAGGGGCCCATACGCCGCGCACTCATCGTATCTTACATATTTGCTGGCTCTGTCGTTATTTTTCAATCGATTTTATGTGATAGACATTTGTAGTTAAGGCTATGAACATATTTAAAAGCGATTACCATTTTAGTAAATTTTTTTTCAGGCATTTTTTAACAATAGATGTCAGAGATCATACTCCTACACTCGATAATTTTGAATTTTCATAATGTTTTGTTTTGCGGAAGACGGAGGACCGTATTCTGTGGAAGGTATTGGGGAAGGACTATGTCCATTAGTGGGCAGATAAAGGCGGTTGATGATGATGATAGTGTTTTGTTCTTAAAAAGCGACATTTCTTTATCATTTAGAGAAATAAAATTAAAGTAACATCAACATTTCAGATATACGATTAAAGAAGCGCTCGACTAACACAATTATGATTAGAATATATCCTAATTTTACGAAATAAATTCGAACATCTATGAGATAATCAAATCGCGTCTGATGTGAATTATTATGATGAGGCAGAAATCGTAAATTGAATTTGGTTACAACGTAATGAGTTCTTGTCGGCCGGATCCCAAGCTTATGTACCTTGATCTTAAATACGATCACGTACTGTTCACTTGATTTATGTACACCGACTACCTGCAATATAACTGATTACCGACTTGAAGCCGAAATTTTGTTTGGCGAACCCCTAACGGATCGAGCCGTAGGTAAAAAGGGACTACAGACTGACATTTTCGTTCAATATTCAATGTAATGTGGGAACATGTTTTCGGATAATGTCGGAATATACATACTTAACTTACATAGTTGAGAGCGCTACTCGTTTTATTTTCACAAAAAGCCGTATATGTACGAATTTTTCTTTGTTCTGAATGTTAACTGCGTATTATCATGTTACAATGATTGTTTTACATTTAAACCTTTGATTAAAAAATATATTGTGAATCTATATAGTACCGAGATATTGGTTACACTAAATGTTTTCATAAAATAGCAGTTAATACCATTGCATATCAATCAAACAAATGAAAACGTGTCTCGTTTGTTCTCCTATGACGCAATGACGCAAAGTGAGTGAAATTTACCTTTTGTTTCTTTAGTTGATGATTTTATTTCCCTTTTAGATGTTCTCGGACTCCGCGACATACAGATCACGGTACCGGAGGCGGTGGGCGTGGGCACTAACGCGGTGTTGGGCTGCCGCTGGGCGCTCGACACCGGCGAAGCGCTTTACACCGTCAAATGGTATCACGGTGCTCAAGAGTTTTTTCGATTCGTGCCAAAGGAATTGCCTAATACGAGAGTATTCTCACAAACCGGTATCAACGTGGATGTAAGTTAATTGTTGTATTGTATTGACTATATTTAGATATTTTTTATGTTATTACATGAGTTTATTAAAATAACAAAAAATACAAATTTTACAAGCTATTATGCTAAGCTAGGGAGATAGGAATATAATAGTAGGATAATAGAATAAATACAATATTGGTCGAAACATGACAGCTTTGTTTGAAGGTTTTATTTAAAATAATTTTGATTATCTAATTTTTAAAGTAAACAACAATAACATTTTATCTTTACTTTTGGTGTAAGGATCACAGAGCGGAATGTCGACGTCAATTATGTGAAATGAATTACATAAATTTTCCTTACTTTCCTGTTTCCCATTTTTTAAAGTCAGAGTAAATTTTATCATTTGAAAGCAAAATTAAATATTTACATTGAAGGCATTAAATAATGACAAGTGTTAATGTTCATCTTAATTACCGAGTAAATGAAATAAACTGTGTAGAATTACAACCCTCATTTGATTTACTGTACGTGTTTTGAAAGAAAATATCTACATAAGTTATATTTTATTATTGAATAAGTACTCTATGAATGTTAAGTGCAACTCTTTACTCGACCCGCCTTTTAATAGACCTTAGCAAATATAAAACATGCAAATAGAAATGTTTCCTGCTTCAATGAAACTTGTGCGTTACATTTTAATGAAGCAAAAAGTTGGAGCAAATACAAAACTGTTTACTATTTCAAACAATATTAAAACGAATTCAAAACATGTTGTACAAGTTTTACAATTGAACGTCCATTATTAATTGTAGCATTCATTTGTTTTCTCTCATAAAATACCTCCATAAAATCATAATTCTATTTGTAAAACTTAACATGTAGTTGTACAAGTGTTTCGCGTGCACACTTTTGACTAAACTGTCGCAGAACTGTTTAGTCGCGCTTTGATGAGCTTATATGGACGTGCACACAATACCTACTCGGTTTTAGTTGTGCAATAAAACAGTTGAATTTGCTTCAAAACAATCGACAATCGACCATCACACACAGTTGTGCGATAGTTTTGTCAAAGGCGATATAAATATTTTGTACGTAATGTTTTACATGTATATACAGGTGTCAAGATCAGGTGCTCAACAAGTGGCGCTGCGCGAGGCGACACGAGGCCTAAGCGGCCGCTACCGATGCGAAGTATCCGCAGACGCACCTTTCTTTCACACCATCTACAAGAGCGCGTTTCTCCGTGTTATAGGTGTGTTTTTCCACAAAAAATAAGCTGGTTACTTGATGTTAAACGGCCGTTTACCATAGATATCTACTGCAATATTTAATGACTCCACCGTAGTTAAATTGCAATGGGTAGTAATAAATTAAATTATGATTTAAATCGCAATCAGAATCAACCTTTTCGTTAATCAAGTTTGTCATTTGATCTTCCGAAAAGGAAATTAGTATTACGGCTGGTTCGGACAGTTTCTACGGTAAATTAAATGTTTCAAACTTGCCCTAGATTGTATCCGCGCGAACGTATAAATAACACGAACAATCCCATCGAGCCTTTGTACAACCCTAATCGTAAATCAGAACTATTGGTTGGCAATAAATACGGGCATGGAGCAATAGAGATGTTGAATTAGGGTTTATCTTGTTTAACAATCGTTTTTGAATTAGTGTTACGTAGTAGATTAACCGCGTTATTGTTAAAATATACTTTACTATTTTTACAATGCTATCTCAAAAATGTATACTTTTTAAAATAAATGTGATTATTTGTAAAATAACGTTCATCAATGCTATGAGCACTTCCTGTATTTTGTTTAACCACGTTTTATTTCTAAACATGATGTTAGTAGAATGAAGAATATTGATGAGTTAGCAAACATTTGGTGGAGGAGAGAATTAATGAGTTGTTCCAAAACTCGACGTTTTCATATCGTAGTTGGAGCGTCGAAACCCCACGGTGCGGGCGAACAAACACTTGAAAGTTTTCTCTACTAGCTTCACCGTAATAGAAATCGTAGCTGACTCAAACCGCGACAAGCTCTCACTTCGAACGTTTAGTTCCTTGATTGTTGAATAAATTACTTTAAACAAGAATCACGACACTAAGAGAAACCAATAATTTAGTAGGTATTGTTAATATTGAAATTGCAACAAGGCAAACGATTAGTCACGAAAAATCTTCTAGAAGTAGACCTGTCTATCTTTTAGATTTAACTGAGTTGGTATTTGAGCTTAATTGTCCCGTGAAGCCACCGAGGAAGCTCTACCAAATAACATCCCCAGCTGAGGTTCCCGAGGGAGCGTTCGGATTTCAAACTTAGTTACACTTAAAGTGGTTTTGACCGAGGTACTTTCGCGCTCTGAAACGTAACTGTACTTACTTCATTGGACAAATACGATATAAATAATTTAACAAGTAACATTTAACAGCAATAATATTTACCAATTATAAATCTATACTAATATTATAAAGAGGACAAATTTGTATTTTTGTATGTATTGAAATAACTCAATAACTATTGGGCCGATTTCAAAAATTCTTTGACCAATATAAAGCTATGTTATCAGTGAGTAACATAGGCTATTTTTTTATTATTTCACGCGGGCGAAGTCGCGAGCAATAACTAGTTTATTATAGCTTGAATTTAATTCATACACTTATAATGCTTCTTCATTTAGAGGATTATCTTCTGTTCTTAGATTTACCGACAACGAAGCCGAAAGTGCGTGCTCAAAAGAGCTGGTACTCGGCGGGAGATATGCTGAGAGCAAACTGCACTTCCCCACCCTCTGACCCACCCGCCAATGTCACTTGGCTTGTCAATGGATATGAGGTATACAATGCTATTTGTTCTTGTCAATTTATGTATCGTACGTTCCAATATATATTTCATGCACAGTAGCTCTGCAAATAAATTTAGATGACTTGTGCCTGTTAATATGCTCTTATCTTTTGAAAATAATAATTTTATTTGCGTTTTGTTTAGTCAGAGGAAATGTATGAATAGTTATATTAGGATCTACATTATGTTATTTTACTGTTTGAATTAACATCTTTTCTTTCCAATATAAGTGTCTTAACGTGACGACTTAGTAATTTTGGAGATATAATGTCTTGTTATTTTTACTATTAGGTAAAAGGACTGGACATTCCAGTTATCGACACATATGAGCGCAGTAAGCCGACATTGAGCGACTCATCGCTCGAGGACGCCAACAGAATTATATTTAGTCCGTGGGATGCAATCTCAGGCTACGAGGAGGCGGTCACAGATAATGTAATAGACATACCTGGTAATATCGCAGAATTGCAAGGCGCTGCTGAAAGTAGTCGGAAAAATAAAACAGAAAGCACAATGCCCATATTCTCAAAATACGATGATAACAAATTTAATAATTCCGAAGAAGAGAAGTGCAACAAAACATCTTCTTTTAGTCAACTTGTGATACGTGTGCAGCCGTCACATTTTCAAAAGGTATATTAAAAAAAACCTATTTAACAGTAAATTAGTCTTAGGAAAACATTTATATACCATTTTTTACATCAAGTTCTTGCTGATTTTCGATTTACGGCTCTATAAATCTGTTAACAATCACTGTTCTCAATATTAATACGATATGATATATCGCAATGACATCACGGCCTTTCTGGGAATACGTAGGATGGCTAAGTCTAATACATTTCAGAGAATTTTTATTTCGTATCTGTCTACTAAACTCGATATATTTTTCTTTAATCCCGATATTTATTAACAGATTTTCTTCCATATTGTAATATAACCATTGTTTTGAACAGGGCCGCCTTAATGTAACTTGTGTGGCGCGGATACTGTCGGTGTGGACGGCGAGTGAGATTCTCCTTCTAGATGAGGAGAGACCACAAATCGCTCCAGTCATGGGGAGTCGGGACTCCAGTTCAGGAGGTGAGCTATCTTACTTCTTACTAATATTACATGTTAAAGTTGGAAAGGATGTTTTGTTAGAGTTTATAGCGTAAAGGCCTGAATGGATCAGGATGAAATTTCGCATAGATGTAGAGGATAGTCAGGAAGAACACATAAGTTACTTACTTTTTTTTTAATTATTGCGGAAGGAGTCGCACGAAATCCAGTATTTAAATGATTATGTTTTTTTTACAAATTACGATACATACAATATACTATATTGTAAAAAAGCATTACTCTTACTTTTCTAGATTCTTGTGTCTTTGTTTTCTTACTTAAAGCCAAAGGTACTCTTACTACTCAATTTTGTAGATAATTCTTAACGACATATTTTTAAAACGCACTTCAATGATCTTCAGTTTATTTATTACTGGAATTCATCACTTTAAAAAATATCAGCGTTTCTAAGTTAAGCCATAAATGAAGTAGCTTATATGACGGCAATATTTCTCGCTAAGCTTACCTGTGCAAAATAAAATAACGCACGGGGAAGAGATAAATGGACGTTAATAAACTACATAGTAACATTATTTTAATATTTGGTAGTGTTTGAGCTCATTAAGCTTTAATAGAATTATCCTTAATTCGGTAAATATTGAAAAAGATTAATATAAAGTCGAAGCTAATCTGAACTTTATTAATTGCTCTTTATTTACAGGTTTCCGACACACATTAAGGATTAACAGTGGGGTCTTATACGTGTTAAATTGTATATTATACATGCAATGGTAAGAATCTTTATTTTTTGTGGCTTTTTGTAAATATCAATCAATAAAATAAGAAAGTCCTTGACTGTTACATTTTTACTTTCCTGTTAGATCGTACATTATGACCTTACATTGTAACTGTTTTGATTTTTATCTTTATTTTGTAAAATAGGCTAAAGATGAAATATTAAAATAAATTGTTTTTTTCGCAGGTCAATACGATGATCCGTAACAGTGGACGATACATGATTATAAATCTTTGTACCACTTTTTTCATAGTGAAATTGATGTTCGTATTCGAATGTTCGCGTAATCGGATAAGGGAAATATTTTGTAAAAAAAAACGATTATTGTAAATTTACCCGACATTTAATTCAACTAGACATGTGTGATTGACTGCGTTACAGATTAAAAAAATATTATCAATACAATGGAATAGTTATTTTTTACTTGTGTAAATAATATTTTATGTTAAACTAGTTTTATTTAATTATAGTGTGTCTTCAGATTTGTCTTAATAATTGTAACTACGAAGTATATTAATAAAGGAAGTTCTTCTTTGTAGTATGATTTTTATTGCATTTTCAATACCCAGTGACCTATGCCACGATGCAGATCTGACTTAGAAAAAAACGATTGTCATACATCGGTAAAATATTTATATCAAAGAAATTAAGGGTACAGAAGGTCACCATAGTTAGCAGTTAAAAACAACAAACATTTTTTATGTTCCACTAAGAATATTACAATCAGAAAAGTTTGTCCTAAACTTCGTAGATAGGGCACAAAGAGCAACCAATAATATATTCCACTCCATTGCGGAATGCATAGTGACATATACTTGCGTACAATACTGCAATACGAGAACCTCCGATATGCAATAAAGGAGAAACGTTGCGCTTTAAACACGATTGCCCCATATTAAAATGGCAACCGGGGAGTTTAATCGTTCGATTCGTGCCTCACCGAAATGTCTGATAAATACACCAATTTGTACATCGAATATGAGGAAACATCTAAAATTGTTAAACATTGCCTACTGATTTCTATCTAAGGAATATTGCAAATGAACCCCATAATTTTCTCCCTATAATTTTTATGTTTATTATTTGGGGACCAGTAAATAATAAGGTCGTGAATATGTTTAGAATTCTTTCACAATAACATCTCCTAATTCTTTCACCATAACATATCCTACAATACAAATCATACGTGCAACTAAATGTACTAAAGGTACACCAATTGCGTGTTCAAAGTTCACAACCAAATTAATATATTGTAGACAATGAAAAACAAAAAAGCAGAAGAACATACAGATGACAGGCGTAATATCAACATTATAAGTTTTATCAATACTACCCTTTGTAGTATGTAAAAGTGCAAACCTTTTCGTTCATCCTTTAGTAACAAATGTCTGTTCAATTTACCGAAGTAATCCCCTAGAATAATTACTGTTTAAACAAATGGCAATGGTTTCTCGGGGGACCATCGTTTGTGCCGCGTTCCTCGTTAACGATTCCACGTTCAAAGGTTCATTCAGAACGGTTTACTTTAGTTCAAATAGCACGATGATTGCATATAAACGCACCTATAAATTACTTAACAATGTATACTAATATATAACCAGGAGATTTGTATTTTTGTATGCATTGAATTAGCTCAAAAACTACTGAGCTGATTTTAAAAATTCTTTCACCGTTAGAAAGGTAATTTATCAGTGAGTAACTTATTTTAGAGCTTATGCTCTATTTTTTTTAGTTTCATGGGGATGTCGCGATAAAAATCTTATAAATGCTAAAGTTTACATAGATGGATGTTTATTAGAGTTTATCGCCTTAATAACAGAACGGTTTTCTATGAAATTTTGCACAGAGCATAGTCTGAAACACATAACTACTTACTTTTGTTTTTTAATTCCACGCGAACGGAGTCGCAGGCGAAAGCTAGTTTGTTATACGTTTAACCGCAAGTCCAGGTATTTATTTGATAGGAGAAAAAAGAAAGGAAAAATTTCGTCGGTTTATCTAACGCATCTGTAACACACTATGTTATAACAAATGACTATGGGTAGAGGTCACGTAACATCAGATGACCGCATTTCTTGTTTTCCGTCTTCTTGATATAAAAAACGGGACATCTATTTATCATTACTTAGTTTTGAAGTGGCAAAGTGCCAAATGCACTTAGCATAAACATCGAAATTACTAAGTTTAACTTAAGTGAAATGTACGAGTATATTTTGACCTGTCATGTAATTTGTGATTCTTTAAATAAAAATGTTATACATACTCGTATATGGATATAAAAGTAGAACATGAATAATCTTATTTATTTCATGAATTCAATAAAAATTATGAGAAGGTTTTTTGCTTTTAGTTTAATTTTGGGAAAATTTTATTTATTCTGATTACTAATAATAAATGAAATTGATACTTTTGTTTAAAAATATATTATTTTTACCATCATCTGCTTTAGTCGTACGATAAATTTATTCAATTAAAAGTTTACTGAATTCCGTTTGAAAAGTTGTATTTTGTTTTCAGTCGAATAAAGTTTTGTTTATAGTACACAGTTTAATATAGTTTTCGATAGCTATATGAAAAATCTTTTTTGTTTTACGACACCAGGATGTTATTAAAAATTATCAAAGTATCTTTATTTGTAACTAGCTGTTGCTCGCGACTTCGCCCGCGTGAAATTGAAAAATTTAGCCTACGTTACTCACAGATAAATTACCTTTCTGACGGTGAAAGAATTTTTAAAATCGGCCCAGTAGTTTTTGAGTTATTTCAATACATACAAAAATACAAATCTTTCCTCTTTATGATATTAGTATAGATAACAGATACGGAATGACCTACCAGACAATTTTTTGTCTATTCCCATTCCATTCCATCTGATCGATCGACCCAATGGGAAAATAATCGATTGGGTCCATCGGCCCAACTATATGATTTAGTTAGAATAAGTACTGTTAAAAGCTATATAAATAATATTTACAATTCTCAGCTTAACCGTGCTGCTCGGGCCATGTAGGAATATATGATTCTCCAGGTGTCTGAGATAACCGGCGTACGGGCGACAGGAGTTGGGATAACTTTATCTAGAGTCCTCGTATTCAAGCACGTGCACGCCATTTCAACACTTATAAGATGCGCTTGGATTCTGCTTGTCTCTCGAGAAAAATAAATATACTAAACTAAAGTTATTTAATTTGTTAAAATATATTAGTATGTAGATAAGATCGACTAGAAGAATATCTTTTTGAATTGGAAAACCTGTTACGGTTTAGATTTATAAATACTACCTGACTAGCATCACTCCTCCAAATAAGTCACAAAAATTGTACACAATTCCTGAAAACCAATTCGTCGGAAATTTCAATTTAGTTACTCGTATCTTCAAACAAAAGTAATTCCAGCGAAATGTTTAAAAACGCAAATACTCTTTGGCAGCCAGATTGGCCCTTATAGAACGTTTAAAATTCATGGCAGGTTCGAGAGATTTATTTATTAATTGGTATTTCGTGCTGAACGGAAATCGGTCGACGTAAATTGCACTTAATTTGGCACTAGCTGTTTCAGGAAAAATGTTTTTACGTTAAAAATTCAGCGGAAAATTGTAATCATTTTATATTTTCTAAGTACGACAACATTTAATTGACAACTTAATTAAAGATTTAAATATTATTAATTCACACGTAAATATGAGTTTCTTTGTTTGCTGATTGCTGTTACACATTGTGTAAAGTAAAGAAAAACGTTAGCAATAGAAAAATCCTTAAGATAAAAACGGTAGCTAAATAACGAGAAAGTTCTTTACATCGCTCGAGATTTATCATCTTATAACAACTACTATTAAATCTTTGCAAAGAGAAATAGTAAGAATGGTCATTGAACTCAGGAGCTCAATCGAGCTGTTAATAGGGTGCCGACGTGACTTAACGACCATAGAGATCTATCGGCTATAGCGTAGACAAACGGCTTAACGTGGCAAAGACAGACACTTTTAAATTTCCTTTGTGACGAAGGCTATTTCACTTTTTATGATACAAAGGCACAGACGTACTATTGATTGCTGACAAAGGCGAGCAGAAAAAAAAACTAAAGGCCTGTCCTACCACTGGCTGATAGAGGCTCAGATAGCTTTAAAATGACGCCACACACATACGTATTTTACACGTTGGATTGTTATCAGACAATTTAAAATTTGGTGGGTCAGGCCCTTATTGTTATTCAACAAATATTATACTAAAATTATTTATCTATCTAGGTATTATTTTATAATTTTCAAAATACAAAATCATTGTGGTCTGTGTATAACAGTGATAATGTACATTTTATTTAACGGATCCCCGGCTTAAAGCCTATAATGGCGCAGAATTGGCACATTGTAATTATTTCGTGTCAGTTTGAGTGAGATTAACGGAGCATGAATAAAACGGAATAAATTATCGTTTTTCTGTTTTAACTAGGATTACTGTTTATGTTAACGATCTTTATTTCACACTAGCTGTTGCCCGTGACCTCGTCTGCGCAATATTTAGATAAAAAAGTAGCTAAAAATAAGCCCGTATTTCTCTTTGCGGACAGACAAAAAAAAAATTAAATGCGATTTTTGTTATTAGCACGCAAGTACATCATCTTCCCGAAATCTGGAATTTTTCTTTTGATATTACAAACAGATCCTCCAATGTCATTAGTATAGATTATTTAAGTGACTTATGTTGTACTTCGATATAGTGATAGTATAAAAGGGATTGATTTTAAAAAAACTAACATCAGTGTTTGTGCATAGGAACAGTTAATAAATAGATGTAATAATATGATGAAAAATACACACGATAAATTAATAATAAAATATGTTGCATATTTAAAAATCAAATTTCTTTATATCAGAGATATGAAGTACTTCTCTATACAATAAATAGTAGTCTTAACTATGTGTCACTTCAATTTCCAGTTTTCAGTTTGGTTAATTGCATGCGCATCGCGGTGGCGGGACGCAAGTCGTAGCTTTTAATTTGTGACGTCAGACGACAAGCGCCGCGGCTACAGAGCTCCATATTATAATTAACTTATTGGATAGTTTCCGTATTTCATATTAATGGTAAGTTATGCATTTAATATATCTGAATTATTTTATAATTTGTACTAATTAATAGTGAAATTCGATCCTATTTAGTATTCAAAGAATTATCGTTTTGTTTAAATCCCTGAAAATCTCACAATTTGTTTAAAAATGGGTACAAAGTTTCTGCTTCATTTATTAACATAATAATTAACAAGTATAAAAAGTGATGAAGAACACATAGCCTACACACACTCAGACAACATAGCCTAGACACCCCAACGTAGGCTACATAGGCTACTTTGGGGTGTCTAAGCTATAGAGTCATAGCTATACGACCCTTTAGTAGAGACGGCATAAATTGGTCCACAAGTTTGTGGGAACAGAAACTTGATTTCAATTTCCAGTTGAAACTAAAATAGATGTATAAGGGAAATTATTTGTGAGATTGGGTTTGCTTATTGATGATTATTGTTTTAGATAATCACCGAACCGTCCTAACTTATTGAATTAATGTCTTTGATTACAGTCTCAAATGTTTATTTGACCAACATGCTAAAATGTATGTATTTTAATTGTGCTAGTGTAACTATATAAAGCTTTCTTTTATTAAGAGTTTAATTTCTTTCTAATCATCATCATCATCACCAGCTCACTACACCAACCGAGGGGCTCTGAGCCTACTAATAAGGGGTGACTAGGCCATAGTCAACCACGCTGGCTAAGTGCGGGTTGGTTGACTTCACACATATCCTTGAATTTCTTCGCCGACATGTGCAGGTTGCAACATGATATTTTCCTTCACCGTAAGAACGTCGGGTAAATTATGTATGAACATATGAAAATTCGAAAAATCGAAAATTACATTGGTACATGGCGGGATTCGAACCCAAAACCTATAGATTACAAGTCAAGTGCTTAAACCACTGAGCCACCGACGCTTTTATTAAAACTTTAACTTCTTTCTTGTCATTATTAGTATTTTAATCGAGTAATGGGCATACTTTATTGAGAGGCAATTTTGAAAGTTTATTTTATAAAATAGATGTTACAATTTTGTTCTTATTAAGCAATTTTCGAAGAGGCATCGCGTTGTAGAGACGTGCTCAAACGTTGCGTAGCAAGATGTTGATAGAGCATGTCTTGATTTTGAGAGCGTTGTTCTGAACAAAGTCAATACTCAAAGAAAATAAGCTTATATCCCTTTAACTCGTTTTTATTCAATTTCAAAAAAAGAATATTGGCTGTCGTGTTTTGTTTAATTTTTGACGAACAGTGAACGATTAACATTTCCACTGACGAAACATTACAAAAAAAAAATTCTCTTTGAAACGATAGATATAAAAATATCTGTATTTTTGTGATTTCTTTTCAACTAATCAGGTATTTGTTGTTTTAAATCTCATGTTTGCATATTTTATATTATCATTACTATAATGCAATAATTTTATCAAAATATATGAAAGCGTAATAAATTTGATAGTTTCCCGCGCAGGAAACAATGCCAAGTTATTCTACCGCAATTTTGGTTTGATAAACAGCGTGTTCAAAACTAAATCTGTTACAAACAAATTATGTAACGGACTTTCAATGAAACTTAAATTTGGTTGGATTTATTAAGTTTTATCATTATTTTGAAAAGAACTTCCTTTTTTACTTATTACCTTTTTTAAATAATTTGGTTTATAATTGTCATGATCTCCATTTATTATTACTTAATGTCATTAAATTATATACTGATTACACTGATTTTTTTGTACCGAGTTATTGTTAAACTGGGAATTACTGCATTATACCATAAAGTTCCATTACTTTTACACGTCTTTTATAACATAATGTATTGTGTAATTTGTCTTAGAGAACAAAATGGATGACAATACGTACGTAATTTTATTTTCATAGCAGTGAAACTCTAGGTTTAAACATCCCTTAACAATCGCATAAGTATTGTGTTATTCTAAGTAAAAAGAGTTATTTAGATGATTGTGATGAAGTTATCTCCATTTAAGGTTTTAACGAGGTAATACACGAAGCCAGGGGTCTTGTTTATTAGCATCGTTAAACCTTAGGTGGCTTAGTCAAGTTTGCATTATTGTACAGTATTATGATTCAACAACTTAATATGATCCAAGATAATACAGTTTCTTAACTTAATTACTTATTACATACACAATTATAGTTGTATAGAAAGGAAACATAATATTATGGTTCAATTTAAGCCTTTGGTAAACGATCAAAATATCAGGTGTTCGTCAAATTAATAGTAAGAGGCTTTAAGATGTGTTCCACATTTGAAATGTTTTTTGCATGTGTTGATCAAATAAATTTAAATAGCAGGCGCTTCACATGCAAATGATATAATCAAGTTATGATTACGAGTACGTTACGCTATCTATCATATCTCGAGTACAAGGTAATGTTTGTCCAGGCTTATATAGGTAGTTTTAGATACGATAGACCTTTTTTTTGGATGGACCATAGTGGAAAAAGCTTAGACAGTGTTTCATACGTCAACTTTTTTTATACCGTCACTAGCGCCCGGCGTGGATTTTGGACGAGTCACGGCTATTGTAACGATTTATGCGTAGGCTTGCAAAATGTGATTTTGACCAAGAATTTGACTTATACCGAAAATAGTATCGTGATACATATATTTAAAATGTAAGATAAACGTTGACTCTCATATCAATGAATGGAGGTTAAAGAGTTAAGAGTAAACACCTTCCTCTACAACTCACACCCAATAAATATAATTAAATACTATTTAGTTAATCAACTATCTAGTATCTAATTACACTTTTTGGGGTAAGAAATATCTGCATATCACAGTATTGAGCGAAGGCCAGCGATAGTATTGCGTCCGACACACTTTGTGTTCCGCAAACACAATAAATTAAACTTTTCAACGACCACTCTCGACACACATGCAATTAAACACTTTTTAAAATGGTGAATCGGAGTGACGCGCGCCGTAGGGCATTTTTCATTAAACGCTATCTCTGTGACGTTTCATTCAGACTATCATTTATTTTGTCTTTGTACTTGACAACGTGTCGCTTTAATTCAAACCTTTGTATAGTTTTAAAATTATTTTTTACTAATTCAAAACCAAAGCATGTTTAAATTATCTATTATCTTCTATAATTTTCATCAAAACAAACAAAACAAACAAATAACAAACATCATCAAATTGAATTTAGTAGAAAATTTCTGAGACATACGTTGTGTATTTGATTAAATTATGAAAATTAAAATATAAATTTGTTATATGGTCATACTGTATTCCTAGGTTTTAACATTTATTACACAAGTAATAAATAACACACACAAGTTAAGACTCTTGTGCTAAAAAGGAGAGAGAAGTTAAGTCTCAAATCGCGGAGCAAGACGAGGTGCGATAAATATTTAATGTTCATAGGAAATATTCTCATACGTAAGCTTAGTGTCGTGTCTAAAGCTTTGTAGGTTTACAAAATGGTGTCTAAGGTTAGTAAGAAAACCGCACCTTATAAAACTGTAAATGCTTCCTTAAAGGCTAAATCCTTCAATATTTACTGCAGTTAGATAGCGTAACGACTGCACTAAAGCACATTTTATAGAAACTTCAAACTACCGGTGAAAGTTATCTACAAAGCTTGAAAGCTCTTCACCTTATTATAAATCTACATACAATATTGAAGATTGACAATATCACTAAGAGCGAAATGACACGGAGGGTAAAAAATTAAATGTTAACAAAATTTAAAAAAATAGTGAATATTTTTGTCTGTACTAAGCTTTACTCGTAACAGCATCAAAGTGTTACAAATCTACTTAAGTATCGTGCAATTTCTTCAAAGAAAGTAGAACATAACGTCGTAGGTGTTGCTCCACTATGCAATTGCTGGAAACTTAGTGCGCAAAACTGCGGTAAACCTATTTCAGACAGTACACCTGAGCAACGAAATTACGTGTTCTTTGTTTATAGAGACCTGCAGTATTCTGCCTTAAACACAAAATATGTTTTAGACTTTGAATTCCTACCAAGAATATTAAGTCAAGACTTGATTGAAACTTAGCTATCACAATATTCTAGTAAATTAATAGTTAACTATCAACTATTAAGGAACAACAATATAGAGAACTAGGTTTTACTCGAAGCTTTGTCTGTGCGGAATTAGAAAAAAAACTTGTAGCCTATCTAACTAATATTATAAATGCGAAAGTTTAGATGGATGGATGGATGTCTGTTAGAGTTTGTAGCTTAAACGGCTGAACGGATCTTGATGTAATTTGGCATAGATGTAGAGGATAGTCTGGAAGAACACATAGGCTACCCATTTTTTTTTAAATTCCACGCGGACGAAGTTGCGGGCGAAAGTTAGTGTGTTATTAAAATAGTAATCTATCTCTCTGCCAAATTTCATCTAGATCTGTTCATGTTCTGGAGCTACCTGCTAACATCCATCCATCTAAGAAATAAGATTAACGAACCTATGTTCTCATAAAATTAATTCATAAAATGATCACTAGGCTAAGCAGTTATTATTTTTTCAATTGAATCGAGATAAAAATATTGTAAAATGTGGACTTTGTCATTGTCATCGATACTTGACGTGACAATGGTCCTTATATTGAATTTAACACCGTGTACTGTACTGACGCGTCGGCACTAAAAATCAATAACTCAATTTTATCCTGCCAGTGTGTCAAAAGAATTGCCTGCGATGAGCTATATTGCAAATTACTGGATGGTAATAAGTGGATATATACTACTAAGTATATATCCACTTTCTGTAGCCTTGTTAAATATTTTAATTGTATTTCATTATATCATGATGCAGAAAGAACATTTTCCAATTAATAAATACATTGAGAAGTGCTAGTTTCCTCGATATTTTTTTAATTGGACGGGTCAAAATGACGTGAAACATATCGATAAGAGATTCGAATATGTATTAAAAACGTGTACTAAATATATATATTTTTTTTTTGGTAAATTATTTTTACTTATGTATACAATTATTTGAAAATACATCATTCTTGTAATTTCACTTGTTACACAACGAGAATTAATTACCATAAAAATAAGAAGGCATGGAAGTGAAGAAAATTTAGGACTGTATAAAAGTTTGAACAAAGTTCTCGAATTGTTCGTAGCTAAGTGGATACAAAAAATACTATTGTACGATTCCCCGTAGACTCGAGTGGTACATTTTACAAAGTTTTAACATTTGGTAAAAAGTGTCGGTCACATTTCACAATTACAAACGACTATATACTAGGGATCAGTCAAAGGTAGGTTTTTAATACCCGAAATTAGATTATTACACCTGTAGAGGTAGACATAGAATGAGATGGATGGCTTGCGTGAAAGGTGACATGATGAAGAAGGAAGTTATGACTGAGATGACGTATGATAGAGTTATGTGGACGACAAAAACCTTTTGCGCCAACCCTACGGGAGTAGGATAAGGAGGAAGACGAAGATATTCTTCCATACATTTGAAAACATATTTGTCTCATAAATCAATCCTTTTGTTTTTTATAACCATATTAAAATAGATTTTAAACTTATTTTACTAAGATATCTTTACGTATATGTGATATGATGGATGTGTGGGGTAACACGAATGGATAAGATACGAAATAAGTATTTTAGAGGAAGTTTGAGAGTAGCCCCAGTGGTAGAGAAGGTAAGGAGTAAAAGGTTAGCGTGGTATGGGCATGTTATGAGGAGGGATGAATCACATGTTACAAGGAGAACGTTAGTTATGAGTGTGGAAGAGTACACCGGTAGAGGTAGACCTAGAAAGAGATGGATGGATTGCTTGAAAGGTGACATGATCAAAAAGGGAGTGATGACAGATGACGTATGATAGAGTTATTTGGAGGACAAAAACCTATTGCGCCGACCCTACCGGAGTAGGATAAGGATGATGATGATGATCTATATATTTCAATCCAATAATACTATTTGTAACAAAAGTTAATCGGTTATAATTATTCTTACTCTCAAACTTGAAATAATATTCTCTGTTTACTCGTTAATATTATTTACTTATGTCGAATATAATAAAATAACGAATAAAATACACAATTTCGGTCAGAAAATGTTTTTGCACCTGGAGTAAAAATAATATATCCGAACGCTGTTATGCAGTCATTTACTGGAATTGTTGAGCGTTAAAATTTTATCATAATCGTTCGCGGACTACATACATGTGTTAAAACAGTTGGGAACCCGAAATATTTTTATCGAATCATTTAAATTTGGATGTACAGTTGAAAAAAAAAACTGATGAAAGATAATCGAGTACGGCAATTTACTGTCGTTACAATTCTTTCTGTTAAAGAGACAATCTGAAATGCTATAATATTAAATTTGATTAAAATTGGACATCTACTGTTTCTAGATTATTTAAAATATCACAAAGTGGTTGGAAAAAAAATTACTATTATTATCTAATATTTTAAGATGTAAAAAACATTTTATAGGATGATATTTTGTTCTTTTCGATAATTTATTTTAAGAAAATATGTATAACACTCCCCAATACAAAACCGTAATTTCTAAGGAAGAATTCTAAATTGAATACATTGAAAGTTAATTGTAGACAGTGGTTCCTTATTGACGTAAAAACAGGAACGAAATAAACATCTAAACAAATCTTTCCCTGTTCCAGGATGAAGCTATATTTATCAAGTGACCTTTTTATTCGCCCCATTAAAAGATTATAGAATCATTACGGTCTCTGGGAATACAACCATCTACAAGAATCCATTAATAAATCCTTCGCTTGTTTACTTTTTTAAAGATTTTATTTTGTACTATAATTTACTCGCGACTTTGTCCACGCAGAATTAAACAAAAGTCTAGTAATTAATGTAGTAGTTTCGAAGCCTACAAACAATCAAATCGTTCGTCTTAAAAGTATAAATATTTAGTGTGCCCAAATAACGATGATTAAGTAATGAAAAGTTTTGTTGTTTTAGCTCTTTAATTTATCTAAGTACAAGCAAGACTAATGGAAATTGATTTATTTTAAGGTTTATTGTAAGACTTATTTTTAGACTTTAGTTTGAAAATGAAATTGAAATTTTTATAGCAAAAATGTTATCGGATATATTGTATTTTCGACGTTTGTTAAAGTTATATTGAAATTGAGAAATTAATTTATACTTGAGGAAAATAAACATAATTTAGTTTAAATGGGGCTTTATTAAATAAATCTCATTCTTGAGTCAACATCTATTTGCTAAAATTACACCACACGGAATATTCACTTCAGTAAGTATATATTTTAAAGCCTATTTCTTTCAGGATGATTTCCCTTAAGATATCAAGTTATGTCATCTTAAGTTGTTGTCAGATAACGAATTTAAATCATATATGTTCATTTAATTAAATACTAGCTTTTGCCCGCGACTCCGTCTGCGTGGAATTAAAAAAAACAAAAGTGAATAGCCTGTGTGTTCTTTCAGACTATCCTCTACGTGTATATCAAATTTCATCAAAATCCGTTCAGCCGTGTAGGCCACAAACTCTAACAAACATCCATCCATCTAAATTTTCGCATTTATAATACAAGTATGATTGTTATTGATAATAAATTACAAAACATTTATTTGTCGGTTAATTTAATTGAAAAAATATTTAATTCGAAATGAAATTTTACTACAATTTAATGAACATTTATTTAGTTCTAAACGAACGCGGAATTTCCCATTTAAATAATATGAATATCAACGATGAAAAATATATATTACGTGATAATTTTTAAAATAAAATAAATACATATTGTAAAAGAGAAAGTTTGTAGATTGTTAGACAACTTTTTTTTCTATCTAGACGTAGTGGAAGCTGGTAGCATTTAATTGAATAATTAAAATGTTAGCTCGAGTCTGTTGTGGACATAATCATAATTGAACGAGTCTTTCTTACTCTTATTTTACCGCGAACGAAGGCTTGCGAGCGAGCTCCATTATTGTTGTTTTATCAATTTATAATTAAGAACGACAATTAACACCTTATTTATGACTAAATTATATTTCTCATGAAATTAATTTGCGTTGAAATTAACCAATCATTTTGTAGAATAATGTCGTTGATTTTTACTCCATTTTCAATTCTCTTACTACTCATTTAATTCACGTACATCGTAATATGACAGAATTAAAACTAATGGTGAATGTGAAATGACTATATTCTATGTAAGAATTATTTTTTTTTAAAGTTATATGATTTTAATTGCCCGCAGTTATAGAATATGTTGGTTATTAAAAAACTAATACGATTAGATACATGAAGGTTTTATTAGTAATACAGGCGACTATCCAAATACATTAGGTATTTCCAATGGCACGGCTGTAATAACAAGCCTTATTCTCAATTAACTGCCGCCAGTGCAATTATCGGATGTTACGATCCATTTCGCTTGAAAGTTCCCCAGCTTGTATTTACACTTTTGATCAGGCCGACTAATTACTTGAACAACGTTAACAACATACGTAGACTCGTATTTGTAAAAACTGTGTGTTTATTTTTGTACAATTGAAGGAATGTTTTACATTTTTATATTAATTAAAAAAAATTATATATTATATTTATTATACATCGCGGTTTATGGTTGAAATATTTCACTTCTATTCTAATGATAACACTCAAGATGTTTCGGAAATATCGACCCATGGATACGACTTTATAAAGATATGTATTATAAAAAAGTCGTCAATATATTTTTAATATTTTGTAAGGTGGCAAACGAGCAAGTGGCCTCCTGGATACGCTGAAATAGCTAAGCGGCTGCAGCCCAGACATTTATATTTGCAGATGCGTTGCTGACCTTTAATCGACAGAGGAGGGGACGTTTATAAGGAGGACTTATTCCCTTCCTACGCGTCTCAGTTACCAAATACACTTTACTTTCCCATTATTTCCTTATAAGTAAAAGGTGGGAAGTTAATGTAGACTCTAAAAATCTCAGTATAGTGTAATCAGTTTGTATTGAAACATGTATATTCTTACATTATAGTATGTAACAGTTCTTGAGATATTAAACTGGACTATAAACAACTTTTATTATAGTTGTTATCTAACATTAAAACACAATGTGTTTGATATTACTAAATAAATAGCCATACAAAGCTGTAAGTGCGCGCGAAACACCTCAGCCTCGGGGAAATGGCATTTTCAAAGCTCGTCAATTTCATATTAAACGCTTTTGGACTTGTTACAATCATATTTGTGATTACCTCTAATCTATCTATCTATCTCCTCAGATATTTGTGCAGATTTTTAATTGATTTATTTCAAGATTTTTTTTAAAATATCGGGTAAGTAACTTCACGTTTATTGTGAAATACGAAAAATAATATCTTTCTTAAAAGATATTTTTGTAATTCAATCTAATCATTTGGGACGAGGATTCAGTATTTTATTAAATATTATTACACCAGCTTTCGCCAGCGACTCCGTCCGCGTCAAATAAAAAAAACAAAAGTGAGTAGTCTATGTGTTCTTACAGACTATCCTCTACATCTGTACCAAATTTCATCAAAATCCGTTCAGCCGTTTATGCTACAAACTCTAACAAACATCCATCCATCTAAACTTTCACATTTATAATATTAGTAAGATAATATAATTTCTACATGTAGACACAATTAAAACGATCTTCTGTTACAGTCAACTATTCTCGGCAATTACGGAAGCAATATTGTTCTACATCTTGTAAGTTCGCTTACAATGCAATAGTCAAGACGGACAACGGAGCACTAACGAAGCCGGAGGAAACAATCGTCTTATAACGACTAATTGTTATCACAGTTTCCTTTAAATTGCCAACTCTAGATGAAAATTATTTATGAAACTATTAACAAAGTTTTTAAGGATAACTAATATCAATCTTTCCCATCAATAAGAAAAAGTTTAAAAGATCGATTATTTATCTATACTAATATTATAAAGAGGAATGATTTGTATTTTTGTACGTAATGGAATAACTCAAAAACTGCTGTACAGATTTCAAAAATTCTTTCACCATTAAAAAGGTACGTTATCGCTGAGTATCATAGGCTATATCAGACAATATTATTTATTGTTTTTTTTTTATTTAAAGTGGACGAAGACACGAGCAACAGTTAGTATTAATTAATGTAACAACTAGTTACAAAATAGGTAACTATTACTATTAGGTTATATTCACGAGTTAAGTGTAACTAGTTAGTTAACATTCCAAAAGCAGTTTCCCAACAATTATCTAAATTCGATAAAACGTGTTGCCTTCGGTTATGTGGTTACTGGTTGGTTATTACTTGACACTTGTCTATAACATTTGGTTTAACCACAAATAGCAGGTCCGCAGTAGATTGGTACTTGGGTTTTGGATTGGTTAATCTTTGTGATGGATTGGTAATATAAAAATAAACACAATATTGCTTTTATTAAATTTTAATCAGAACATTAAATTGTAATAAATTTATTTTTAGTAACCTTTTACTGCTCCTTTTTCAAGCTGAATTTACATTTGTTAAATCACGAGAATATTCAAATTTCTTATTCATAGAATTTACGAGAGTTTAGGGTTTAACTAAGCAAGATATGGGTTCTAGAAATGTAATAATCTAACTAATATTATAAATGCGAAAGTTTAGATAGATGGATGGATGGATGTTTGTAGCCTAAACGGCTGAACGGATCTGGATAAAATTTGGCATAGATGTAGAGCAGAGTCTGGAAGAACACATAGGCTACTTACTTTTGTTTTTTTTTAATACCACGCGGACGGAGTCGCGGGCGAAAGCTAGTTATAAAATAAATATATGTATGTCTTCAAAACATTGTTTACAAATTTCTTGAATTCTCTTTCTTATATCCGTAATTATAATGAAAGATTTCAATTAATCGCCTGAATAAACTTGGAAAAACCACGAAAAATTCTGTTGACTTTCTTACCTTTATTGAGCTAATCTTATGGGAAATCATGCCGTAGCAATTTTTCCGTCCCGAAATATTATCTTTCAAACGAAATTTCTCAAGCGGTTATTTTTACAGCAAACAGTCATATTGTAAAGTGTGACGGACTGCGATCGTTAGACTTTTGATAAAAATAAAAGTAAATTTAGTTTTTACAGTCACTTAAATCGTTACGTTATAAAATAAACGAACATTCAATTATTAGTGGTAATTACAGTAAAAGGTTTTTTTCTGATGTTTTTTTTAAAGCCGCTAGAATAATAAGGAGTAAAAAACTTTTTTGTTTCGTTTGATTAATGGATGTTACGCAAAATTCAACAAACGTTACGAGAAACTTGTTCAAAAGGTCAAAAGTTACTCGTGATGAATGTAGAGATAAGTATTTAGGACGACCGAAACCCTTGATACTAGTTGTAGGCGTATTTAAATAAATCAGTCGATTTTAATCATATTACAAATAATGCATATACAGTGGGTAATGAAATGTGTTAATAATATTTTACCATAGTATACTTAACCATACTTAATCTTACTAATATTATAAATGCGAAAGTTTAGATGAATGCATGTTTGTTAGAGTTTGAAACCTAAACAGCTGAATGGATCTGGATGAAATTTGGCATAGATGTAGAGCATAGTTTGGAAGAACACATAGGCTACTTACTTTTGTCTTTTTTTTAATACCACGCGAACGGAGTCGCGGTCGACAGCTAGTACTTATAACATTTATAAATGCGAAATATTGGATGGATATATGTTTGTTACTGAGTATCTCCAAAACGACTTAACAAATCTCAATTAAATTTAGCACAGAGTTTTTTTTTCTTAATTTCGCGTGGACACAGACAATGGCAAAAATATTCAACTTAAATACATAAAAAAGATCATAACTGTAACCTTCAAATATAGTGGATTATTTAAATCAAATGTTCCATTAAATATTTCTGATAAAAGTCAATGTCGAGAAGCAGCGTAACAATTGTTTTCTGGTTCTTTGTTCTTTACAAAACTTTAATGAAATCATGAACGAAATGCTTGGATTTAGCCAATTAGCGGATACTGTGCAAAACTTCAATTATAAATAACTTTTTTTCGGATGCCTATTGTTTCAAATTATAGAAGAATTTACTTTTATTTCAATCTGCATTAAGAATTTATAATAGCCTCTAAAAAAATTGGACTACAGAATATAACAACGCCATCTAGTGACTAGCAATGTATTTTAAGAAATTATTGTAAGCGTCAAAATGGAACCCTTTGAACGTAAATCTATTTCTTTTACTTACTTGACTTGAAAGGTGGAAAGAAATATGTAGCCATTAGGTTTTCTCATTCCATTGGACTTAACTGTTGAGGTCGAAGCCCGTGTCACGGGCGCTGAGTAATAGCTGTGACTTGTCAAAATATGTTCGATGGAAGCTTGCGGCTGCACGATAAATGATCGTTCGGAATGTTACGCGAGCCCCGGCCCCTTCTAAATAACTCTTCCGCAGATGTTTCACTTAAAAACCGATATTTAGTTCATATGTTTGACTTTACATGTAACATATCATAAAAATTTAATCTATACTAAGCGTAAACACCCACTTCTTTGTTGCCTAAGATGTCAGCAATTACAGCATATTTTTGAATAATTCTATTTTTAATAAAAAGCCCTACACTTACGTCACGCTTTAGGCTATATGTTATCACGCCATTAAACTTAGGGGGTAAATATTTTGGACAAAAACCCTAATGTGGGAAAGAGACCATAAGTTGCTGCCAACATCAAGAAAGAAAGATTGCTAAGGTTTGTCATGTCATGTCATGTCATTTTGACATTTGCTATTGATAATTTGACAAATGTAAAGAATAAAATAAAGTTTTTATAATTTCACGCGGATGAATCCGCACGCGAACAGCTAGTATAGATTAAATTTAAATTGGATTTCTATGATGTCATATTTGTATGTTTGTTAAAACTAAACACAAGAAGCTAAAGCAGGATCTACTGAACGTATCTCGACAAGAGAGAGGTAATACGGTACAATTTAACAGCAAACAAGTAGAGAATTTTCAATTTTACCTTCTTAAATAAATGAATAAGCACTACCAATAGTTTAAGACATTACCATCGTAGAAAATTACATAAAATATTATATTAATCACTAGCTGATGCCCGCGACTTCGTTCGCGCAGTATTAAAAGAAAAACAAAACACTTGAAGTACATTACTGAATTAGCAAAAATTAGAAGAAATTATTTAAATTTATTTGGTAATTTATATTTCTGTACACTACAACATCTTTTTAAAAAAACGATCTAAAATCACTGTTAGAATAAAAGTAGTTAAAAATTGTGAAATAATGTGAATAAAATATAAAATTATAAAACCGTTCACGTAAAAATTTTAAAGTCGCATACAAATCATAGCTCATCCATCAATCTGGGGACATTGTTTTTTTGTATCCAAAATGCATTATTGAAATAATTTTACCATTTATTTTAGTTCGATAAAATAAAAATGTCAGACAATATTTACGTGTAATACATTTTTTTTAATAAAAAAAGAAAACACCAGTAAAATTACGTATTTTAAAAGATTTCAAGTTACTGTGTACTGTAAAATATTAAAACATATAAATGATAAAAATAAATCAGAATGTTTTATATGGTATTTTAATGGCATTAACTTTAGATTTAATAGCGCAAGTGAATTCACTAAGAAATAAATAGGTTACATAGTTTCAGTCGGAGTTTACTAATGTACGCTGAAATTTAAGATATTCAAGAGATGGATGTAAAGGACTTACTGTGCTCGACTACAACATAACTACTATAATTTGTTACAATTTAAATTTATTCATACGTTAACTTTACGGAAAGTTTTTATAATGTTATAGCCTATAAAACGTTTGCATCATTGTCTCAAGATTAAATCAAACATCATGTCATGCAATGACTAATATTTAATGTCGAATAAGCGAAGGACATGCTTGGATAGCGATAAAAGAAAGTCCGTGGTCTCTGTCTACCCCTCTGTGGCGTGTTGCAATTATAAACGTAAAATCCATTATATATATGCCCTTCGTATACTAGACTTTCACTAATCTGTAAATCATTAGTTTGCGAAATACATAGAACATTTGCCGGCAGCTCGTGAATGCTTAGAGTACGTTCCCCTAAACGTTAGCGTCAGACAAGGGTCCCTAAAGTTGTATGCCCTACGGTGTAGTACGAGACAGGTTATAGCGAGTGATCTAATTAAATGCTATCTCTACATTACATTTGTATAAATTAAATACAATTTACATATTAACACTAATAAGATTCTCTTATTGTTTCGGCTGCGACACGCTAGGCAACACCTAAAAGGCGCTGCCCACCGCTGCCTGGGACAAGCTCCCAATTGGGTGACCGGTGGTAGAAAACAAAGGGAGGACCTTATCTTGTACCTCGCGGTACGCGACTCGGACCCCACCCTGCGCCGGTAACACCGGTCCAAGACCCGTAGAAAAGTAGCCAAAATGGCTGCTACTACCAACAACGGGAAAAACGTCTCCCAAGAAAAACACTTTGTAAGGGTGAAATTCCTCAGGGTGAGTCTAACACGTGTGGTCTCGACGAAGGCTGAATTGCGACTCCCTGTATTGCCGTAAGGCGTTGTATTTATATGCGCGCTTAAGCCGAGAGACGCTCGGTAACGCTCAGACCACTGGTGCTCAAACTAACCCGTTGGTTTAATATTTATTTAATTTCATACATAAGTTATATAAATTAAACACACATAAAGAGACAACTTAGAAACAATAGGAACATAAAAGAACATGTGATTATACGAACGGAACACAATAATCTAAGTTGTTTGTAATATTACCATAAATGTGTTTATAACAAAACTATCAGACGTGTTATAATTTAGCAAAGTCTAAACTTACACGTATTACACAGAGCAAAAAATAATAACATAATTTCACATATCATCCGTAACATATGTCCGAGTTCAATTAAACTTATACATAATCCTTATGGATTAATATTGTATTTGTATACAATAATTATTTATTACAAAATAACCTATACTTATAATATTTCCAAACTTTGGGCTACTCATGAATATGACATATACAAATTTATGTTTGTTAAAATATTAATCACTCGGCGTAAGTGCAATAAAATTTGGGAATATTTTGTCGTTCCCACGGAGCAGGTACTTTTGTCTATTGTTTTAAATTGCATCTTAGTTTTGTTTAATGTTTAAAACCATAAATATATTGGTACTTATTTTAACAGTTCGTTTTGTTATTGCTCTTTAAAAAATCTTCTTTGTCCGTGCTTTTAAATGACATCATAAAACATTTTAATTTGGCGTTGGAATTCGATGGCTGAACTTTTTCTCACGACGGTGTATACATATTCGTCGTCAACAATCTCCCCTCGTGCGAAGCACCGACACTGTTTTGGCGACGATGTAGGCACCTATATAATTATTCTAGAACTTGGTCGTTGTAGCACACCTCTTGTACTTGGCGACGCTTCTGTCACCAGAATTCGAAATTATGGCCGTCCAGCGCGCTGTCTTTTCAATTTATGTCATTATCCTGACCGCTCATCGGATGCAGGATGTACACGCTGGATCCTGCCCCATGTACATATTCTTCGGAGGAAGTTGTCTCTATGCTTTATCAATCAGCATTTTCCACGTAGCGTTCCATTGTCCTAGGCTGCTGAGCAGATACTCAATTCATACTGCTGTATCAAATCGTCCAGTCATTTTCTTTCCATATGCATCACGTGGTCTTGCTAGCACATACAAAGTTAGTTCCGTTGTCGCTGTATATAATCTTGGCATTCCCATGCGGGCGACGAATCTTCTTAATGCCACTATTGCGTCGATTCGTCCTTTAAGCCGAAGTATTCAGTTTTCCATAACGACATCGGTCTATAATTATCTTGTTCGTATCGCCGCTTGCCTGTTAGAAACGATGCTTACAGGTAACGCATGTTTCTTGTGCACTTCTTAAATCGTCGCTTTTCATAGCGTTATTTCTCGGTCCGTAACGTTGCGGTATCACTCGTTCGGCTGTAACAATGCTCGAAACGGTGCCTTGTTTACTACGTTGCTTGCTACGAGTAACGCTATCTGTGTAGTATTCACCTACACGTCGCTCGTTGGCCGCCAACATTTTTCCATATTCGACTTATGTCGCCATAAATTATTCTTGGCTTAATAACATCCGGAGATCTTCCGGCCATAACATTTAACTTCGGCCAACTACACGCTTTTCGCGTTAGTGACGGCTGCTCTCTTCTCCGGAGCTATGTCTTCGCGTTTGTTATCTCGTAATCCGAAGCAAGCACTTTTTCTTTCTGCGCTGTTACGTTTAGACCGCCTTTTCTTCTTTCGCGAGGTCTGGCTGGGCGTGGGTGTTGTTGCGACGCTCTTACAATTTCCTTCATTGGCCGCTGTCTTGTAGACTATATCTTCTTGCACACAAGCGCTTAGGTAGTGTATAGGTTCAGCAATACCCTGTCTACACCATGTAGCACCCTCCCAAACTCGTATTCGAAGCCACGGTTGACCGGGCTCGCCCTTTTTATACTTTCGCGTGATTATTAGCTCCCAGTTGTCTTGACCGATGACCAACTGCGGAGGTTCTGCATCATAACACAAGATGTCGCTCATGTTTTTCAAATGGGAATATTTCTCGATTTACACTTTGTCAGAATTTGGTGCTAACTTCAAATTATGTGCGGTGTGCACCTCGCTAATTTTTTCTATAGTATTCATGTAAACTCCGCGTATTGGAGATTCACGATCTGCGAGTGTGTTTCTGTTACACGTTGGCCACCCAATAATAGTTCTTTTGTGTTTCCCGATGCGCCGATCTCTCTTGCTATGTCGGCGTTAATAAGCGACACCGTAGAGCCCTCGTCTAACAGAGCCATAATTATTTTAGAACCCTTCGTTCCGTAAACTTCAACACGAACCATTTTCGAATATACTTTTCGTGTGAGATCTCTTGTTGGACGCGGACTCGATGCTATGTTCCTTTGTAAATCGCTGTTTCATAGTGCTCGGTGCAATCGACTTGTCATGTATCATCGTATGATGCCATCTACCACAAATGCCGCAAGGCGGGCTCCGTCGACAAGTCGCCTTCTTGTGTTTTCCCCAAAGACACTTGAAACAAACGCCATTTTTCTTTGCAATTGCCCATTTTTCTTCAACAGATTTGTTGTAAAATATAGAACATTTTACTAGGCATGTTTTCCGTGGCATAACGGACATATTTCTTTTCTTGGCTTTTTTCGCTGCTTTGTGTTTTACCGCGTTTCACTGGCTGTGCATTTCTTCTAATAGCGCTATCTATATTACTAGCCATGGATGCCCTGCATTGCTTTGCCTTGTCATTCGAAGTTGTATACTCCGAGCAGGGTTGATCCTTTTGTTTTGTATCAGACGGAGAGGGTGCTCGGCTTATTATAACGCCCGAAGCATCGCCATTATCTTGTCGCGCGACTGCCAAATCTTCCAATACTATCTGCGGACATCGCTGGGTGTCTTGTATCGATGTACAGCATTGTTATTGTTACCTCTGGGAGGTAACAGTCTGATCTTGGGCGTCACTTTGTCCCATATATCTCGCAGCGATGCGCAGTCATCAATTTCGTCTGGGCCTTCTCTTGAGTCCTCGCCAATACATTTTGCCAAATCTCGCTGTATGCGCTCTAGCTGTATTGCTCAGCGTCTATTTGGGCTAAGCGTACTTCAACCTCGGCTAGCTTTTTCCTAGCCGCCAGCTTGCGGCTTTTTATCGAGGAACTCGTTGTCTTTTATGGACCCAGAACAACAGCTATGCCTCATCGACACAGCGGCTGTAGTTACAACCGTGTATCGATGGAGTCGGTGGGCTTAATGTAGCTGTTTCCTGTACGGATGTCATAGACATCGCCGTATCGTTATTTCTTGCCTCCGTCGTTGTCATTGTAGCACAGGCCTCTTACGGCATCTCTCGCCCATTCCTTTGTATCTTCTGCCGCACGTTTTATAGACAGCGGCGACGTTTTGCGACGAGATGCGTTACCATATTATATTGTAACGACGGTGTTTCCTGTGTTTCTTTCTTCGTAGCAGCGTATTTATCCTCTGACGATGCCGATGCGCAGGATCCTCCCGACCATTCAATATCTGCGCCAAAGGTCGTCGTGTGCCTTGTAGGGGGCACCGACGTGGGCCGGAGAGGTGTATTTTTCTGTGACCGAGTCACTGGCATTTTTCGTCCACTTTCTACTTATCTCCGAATCGGCTGTAAAATACAGCCTATAGATCCGGCTCGAAGGACCAGCTGTTTCGGCTGCGACACGCTAGGCAACACCTAAAAGGCGCTGCCCACCGCTGCCTGGGACAAGCTCCCAATTGGGTGACCGGTGGTAGAAAACAAAGGGAGGACCTTATCTTGTACCTCGCGGTACGCGACTCGGACCCCACCTTGCGCCGGTAACACCGGTCCAAGACCCGTAGAAAAGTAGCCAAATGGCTGCTACTACCAACAACGGGAAAAACGTCTCCCAAGAAAAACACTTTGTAAGGTTGAAATTCCTCGGGGTGAGTCTAACACGTGTGGTCTCGACGAAGGCTGAATTGCGACTCCCTGTATCGCCGTAAGGCGTCGTATTTATATGCGCGCTTAAGCCGAGAGACGCTCGGTAACGCTCAGACCACTGGGGCTCAAAAACTGACCCGTTGGTTTAATATTTATTTAATTTCATACATAAGTTATATAAATTAAACACACATAAAGAGACAACTTAGAAATAATACGAACATAAAAGAACATGTGATTATACGAACGGAACACAATAATCTAAGTTGTTTGTAATATTACCATAAATGTGTTTATAACAAAACTATCAGACGTGTTATAATTTAGCAAAGTCTAAACTTACACGTATTACACAGAGCAAAAAATAATAACATAATTTCACATATCATCCGTAACATATGTCCGAGTTCAATTAAACTTTTACATAATCCTTATGGATTAATCTTGTAGTTGTATACATAATATTTATTACAAAATAACCTATACTTATAATATTTCCAAACTTTGGGCTACTCATGAATATGACATATACAAATTTATGTTTGTTAAAATATTAATCACTCGGCGTAAGTGCAATAAAATTTGGGAATATTTTGTCGTTCCCACGGAGCAGGTACTTTTGTCTATTGTTTTAAATTGCATCTTAGTTTTGTTTAATGTTTTAAAAACCATAAAATATATTGGTACTTATTTTAACAGTTCGTTTTGTTATTGCTCTTTAAAAAATCTTCTTTGTCGTGCTTTTAAATGACATCATAAAACATTTTAATTTGGCGTTGGAATTCGATGGCTGAACTTTTTCTCACGACGGTGTATACATATTCGTCGTCAACAATCTCCCCCTCGTGCAAAGAAGCCCGACACTGTTTTGGCGACGATGTAGGCACCTATATAATTATTCTAGAAACTTGTCTGTTTGTAGCACACCTCTTGTACTTGCGACGCTTCTGTCACCAGAATTCGAAATTATGGCGTCCACGCGGCTTCTTTTCCAATTTAATGTATTATCCTGACCGCTCTCGGTGCAGGATGTACACGCTGGATCCTGCCCATGTACATATTCTTCGGAGGAGTTGTCCTCTATGCTTTATCAATCAGCATTTTCCACGTAGCGTTCCTTTTTCCTAGGCCGGCTGCTGAGCGATCCTCATTTCCTGCTGTACACATCGTCCAGTCATTTTCTTTCCATATGCATCACGTGGTTCTTTGCTAGCACATACAAAGTGTAGGTCGTTGTCTCTGTATTAATCTTTGGCATTCCCATGCGGGGCGACGAATCTTCTTATGCCACTATTGCGTCGATTCGTCCTTTCAGCCGAAGTATTCAGTTTTTCATAACGACATCGGTTTATAATATCTTGTTCGTATCGCCGCTTGCCTGTTAGAAACGATGCTTACAGGTAACGCATGTTTCTTGTGCACTTCTTAAATCGTCGCTTTTCATAGCGTTATTTCTCGGTCCGTAACGTTGCGGTATCACTCGTTCGGCTGTAACAATGCTCGAAACGGTGCCTTGTTTACTACGTTGCTTGCTACGAGTAACGCTATCTGTGTAGTATTCACCTACACGTCGCTTCGTTGGCCGCCAACATTTTCCATATTCGACTTATGTCGCCATAAATTATTCTTTGGCTTAATAACATCCGGAGATCTTCCGGCCACAACATTTAACTTCGGCCAACTACACGCTTTTCGCGTTAGTGACGGCTGCTCTCTTCCCGGAGCTATGTCTTCGCGTTTGTTATCTCGTAACCCGAAGCAAGCACTTTTTCTTTCTGCGCTGTTACGTTTAGACCGCCTTTTCTTCTTTCGCGAGTCTGGCTGGGCGTGGGTGTTGTTGCGACGCTCTTACAATTTCCTTCATTGGCCGCTGTCTTGTAGACTATATCTTCTTGCACACAAGCGCTTAGGTAGTGTATAGGTTCAGCACTACCCATGTCTACACCATGTAGCACCCATCCCAAACTCGTATTCGAAGCCACGGTTGACCGGGCTCGCCCTTTTTATACTTTCGCGTGATTATTAGCTCCCAGTTGTCTTGACCGATGACCAACTGCGGAGGTTCTGCATCATAACACAAGATGTCGCTCATGTTTTTCATGGGAATATTTCTCGATTGTACACTTGTCGAGAAATTGTGGTGCGAACTTCAAATTATGTGCGGTGTGCACCTCGCTAATTTTTTCTATAGTATTCATGTAAACTCCGCGTATTTGGAGATTCACGATCTGCGAGTGTGTTTTTCTGTTACACGTTGGCCACCCAATAATAGTTCTTTTGTGTTTCCCGATGCGCCGATCTCTCTTGCTATGTCGGCGTTAATAAGCGACACCGTAGAGCCCTCGTCTAACAGAGCCATAATTATTTTAGAACCCTTCGTTCCGTAAACTTCAACACGAACCATTTTCGAATATACTTTTCGTGTGAGATCTCTTGTTGGACGCGGGACTTCGATGCTATGTTCCTTTGTAAATCGCTGTTTCATAGTGCTCGGTGCAATCGACTTGTCATGTATCATCGTATGATGCCATTCTACCACAAATGCCGCAAGGCGGGCTCCGTCGACAAGTCGCCTTCTTGTGTTTCCCCAAAGACACTTGAAACAAACGCCATTTTTCTTTGCAATTGCCCATTTTTCTTCAACAGATTTGTTGTAAAATATAGAACATTTTACTAGGGCATGTTTTCCGTGGCATAACGGACATATTTCTTTTCTTGGCTTTTTTCGCTGCTTTGTGTTTTACCGCGTTTCACTGGCTGTGCATTTCTTCTAATAGCGCTATCTATATTACTAGCCATGGATGCCCTGCATTGCTTTGCCTTGTCATTCGAAGTTGTATACTCCGAGCAGGGTTGATCCTTTTGTTTTGTATCAGTCGGAGAGGGTGCTCGGCTTATTATAACGCCCGAAGCATCGCCATTATCTTGTCTCGCGACTGCCAAATCTTCCAATACTATCTGCGGACATTGCTGGGTGTCTTGTATCGATGTACAGCCATTTGTTATTGTTACCTCTGGGAGATACGTCTGACATCTTTGGGCGTCACTTTGGTCCCATATATCTCGCAGCGATGCGCAGTCATCAATTTCGTCTGGGCCTTCTCTTGAGTCCTCGCCAATACATTTTGCCAACTCTCGCTGTATGCGCTCTAGCTGTATGTGCTCTAGCTCTATTTGGGCTAAGCGTACTTCAACCTCGGCTAGCTTTTTCCTAGCCGCCAGCTTGCGGCTTTTTATCGAGGAACTCGTTGTCTTTATGGACCCAGAACAACAGCTATGCCTCATCGACACAGCGGCTGTAGTTACACCGTGTATCGATGGAGTCGGTGGGCTTAATGTAGCTGTTTCCTGTACGGATGTCATAGACATCGCCGTATCGTTATTTCTTGCCTCCGTCGTTGTCATTGTAGCACAGGCCGTCGTACAGGCATCTCTCGCCCATTCCTTTGTATCTTCTGCCGCACGTTTTATAGACAGCGGCGACGTTTTGCGACGAGATGCGTTACACATATTATATTGTAACGACGGTGTTTTCTGTGTTTCTTTCTTCGTAGCAGCGTATTTATCCTCTGACGATGCCGATGCGCAGGATCCTCCCGACCATTCAATATCTGCGCCAAAGGTCGTCGTGTGCCTTGTAGGGGGCACCGACGTGGGCCGGAGGGGTGTATTTTTCTGTGACCGAGTCACTGGCATTTTTCGTCCACTTTCTACTTATCTCCGAATCGGCTGTAAAATACAGCCTATAGATCCGGCTCGAAGGACCAGCTGTTTCGGCTGCGACACGCTAGGCAACACCTAAAAGGCGCTGCCCACCGCTGCCTGGGACAAGCTCCCAATTGGGTGACCGGTGGTAGAAAACAAAGGGAGGACCTTATCTTGTACCTCGCGGTACGCGACTCGGACCCCACCTTGCGCCGGTAACACCGGTCCAAGACCCGTAGAAAAGTAGCCAAAATGGCTGCTACTACCAACAACGGGAAAAACGTCTCCCAAGAAAAACACTTTGTAAGGGTGAAATTCCTCGGGGTGAGTCTAACACGTGTGGTCTCGACGAAGGCTGAATTGCGACTCCCTGTATTGCCGTAAGGCGTCGTATTTATATGCGCGCTTAAGCCGAGAGACGCTCGGTAACGCTCAGACCACTGGTGCTCAAACTGACCCGTTGGTTTAATATTTATTTAATATTATACACAAGTTATATAATTAAACACATACATAACGAGACAACTTAGAAAACAATAGGAACATAAAAGAACATGTGATTATACGAACGGAACACAATAATCTAAGTTGTTTGTAATATTACCATAAATGTGTTTATAACAAAACTATCAGACGTGTTATAATTTAGCAAAGTCTAAACTTACACGTATTACACAGAGCAAAAATAATAACATAATTTCACATATCATCCGTAACATATGTCCGAGTTCAATTAAACTTTTACATAATCCTTATGGATTAATATTGTATTTGTATACAATAATTATTTATTACAAAATAACCTATACTTATAATATTTCCAAACTTTGGGCTACTCATGAATATGACATATACAAATTTATGTTTGTTAAAATATTAATCACTCGGCGTAAGTGCAATAAAATTTGGGAATATTTTGTCGTTCCCACGGAGCAGGTACTTTTGTCTATTGTTTTAAATTGCATCTTAGTTTTGTTTAATGTTTAAAACCATAAAATATATTGGTACTTATTTTAACAGTTCGTTTTGTTATTGCTCTTTAAAAAATCTTCTTTGTCCGTGCTTTTAAATGACATCATAAAACATTTTAATTTGGCGTTGGAATTCGATGGCTGAACTTTTTCTCACGACGGTGTATACATATTCGTCGTCAACACTTATCGTATGACTGTTTAAAGTTCAAGCATAAATGTAATCTTATATTCCAAGGAAATTGTGAAAATGTTAGAGGAAAAAATTAATAAAGCCGTAATTTCCTAAATCAATCTTGCGGGTCGAGTACCACCATTGTGCGTTACTGAGGACAAATGACTGCAATTCCTTTTCTATCACCCTGTTATAACATTCGATTTTTGCTACTTTCGGAACATTACAGCATTATGGGATTTGGAGATCTATTTTTCCCACCATAACAAGTAACTAAGTATATTAGTACGAAATGAGTATATTAGAGGAAGTTTGAGAGAAGCCCCAGTGGTTGAGAAAATAAGGAGTAAAAGGTTAGCGTGGTATGGGCATGTTATGAGAAGGGATAAATCGCATGTAACAAGAAGGACGTTAGTTATGAATGTGGAGGGGTACTCTGGTAGAGGTAGACCTAGAAAGAGATGGATGGATTGCGTGAAAGGTGACATGATCAAAAAGGGAGTGATGACTGAGATGACGGATGATAGAGTTATTTGGAGGACGAAAACCCGGTGTTCCGACCCTAGGAGTAGGATAAGGCAGGGGAGATGATGATGATGAACAAGTAACTAAGTAAGTTACGTAATAACAAAAAGGTTATTAATTGAAATAACTGGTAAAATCACAACCTAAGTTAGTGCAAGGAAGGAAAGGAAAGTGTTTCCTTATTTTGTTACGTAATTTTTATTTTGTTACGTTTCACATCACTGAAAAATTCCAAGCATCCTGTAAAAATATGAGAAGAAAAGTTGAAAAGGTCCGCAAACATTTCCAGACAAACCGGAATCGTGCAATACAGACACAATGTAAACTGGACTAGCGAGAACGTGCCTCGAGCGAGATCTTCCATCTTAAGCCTTTTGTTAAAAATATTGAGACATCGTTTCATGTTCCATAATTGTTTTCCTGTATTTTTGTTTCCAAGCCAAAAAGGAGAGATAAACAGGACTTACTTTTGATAAGTATTTTAAAACATTAAATAACTTTTGCTTTGAAATCGAAAGAAAGGATTCCCTTAGTAACCAATCAACTTGTGCGTGTGGCTGTGTACAGATTAAAAATAAAAAAAAATGTTTTAGTATTGAAATAGTGTGGTATCATTTAAGTATTCTATCGTTGTTTACGTATTGTGCCAATTAAGAAGTTAATTGGATATGAAACTTTTATCACAAGTTATCAGGTCCAATATTAAAGCTGGTGCACGCAAACAGCACCTGGTACATGCAGAACTCGGTTTGCTAAACTTTTCCGTTAATTCTAACTTCGACAATTGGGAGGAAAAAGTTTTAATACTATTGTGAATATGGAAACCAAGCTAAAAATATAAAGAAATGAATGAAATAAGAATTGAGATTAACCTTTTTTTTTAAATTAACCACAAGAATAATCACAAGCAATTTTTATATGCATTGTAAAGATAGACAAAATCTCAATTAAAAACGCCTTACTACGCTTTCAGTATAGGCATTGTAAAAAGTTTTATTAAAAACTCAACTGTGGTAGATGTTAATTTATCTATGCTTTTATTATAACGAGGACAGATTTGATTCTTTGTTTACATTGAGTAGACTCTGTAACTACCGAATCGATTGGAAAACTTCTTCTTTATTTTTATTGTTAGATTTTGTTAATTATTTCTGCGTGGACAAACTCACGGACAAAGGCCAGTTTATCAGTAAGTATGGAATCAGTGAAGTTGGCTTAATTACCCCTTTACCGAGTGCTAGACATACGGAAAAACATGACACATAATGACACATATAAACGTTGCAGGGAGAGCGAAAATGTTAGCAAGCATTTCCTGACGAACCGGAATAGCGCAATAGAGACACAATCTAAATTGGAGCAGTGGAAACGTGCCCCGACAACGTTTTAACTTGTATTTTTTGTTGAAACAAAGTTCGGACACTGTTTAGTATTGCAATTTTAACTATCTGAATAAACTTTTTTAATCTCGAATACGATTTTTATGTGTTCATTTTCTACTTTATAATAATTAAAAAAAAAATATTAACATTTTTTTATTTTTAAGAAACCTTGTATGCCATTTTCCAATCTTATTTATAAGAAACTAGCTGTTCCCGTGCGGCTTTATCCGCATGAAATAATGAAAACTTTATTTCATTGTTTACATTTGTCAAATTGTCAATTGCAAATGTCAAAATTACCGTTACCATAATAACTTTGCTTTCTTGATGTTGGCAGCTTGTAGTTTATGTTCCCTTTACCATATGAAGGTTTTTTCTAATATATTTACCCCCGAAGTTCAATAGCGTGAAAATATATAGCCTAAAGCGTGACGTAAGTGTAGGGGTTCTTATTAAAGAAAGCATTATTCAAAAATATGCTGTGATTGCTGACATCCTATGCCACAAAGAAGTGTGTGTTTACGCTTTATTATAATAGTATAGATACAAAATGTCTTCTAACTCATAATGTTGCTCTACTTCAATCTGCATCGATTCCTTTAAATGTAAAACATCCAATTTAATACAAATATTTTCTACGGGAATATATAAAACGAGAACAAACTACAGAAATGGACACAAAACTCCGAGATTGTGGATTTTCTTTGAAAGTAATCGGACCGCGAAATCTTCACCAGTCGTACGAAAGATATCGATATCATGAAGTACCGTTGTATAAAAGTATCTTTTTTTTATTTAGTCTATTCGACGCAAGAAGGATAACGAGTGTTTACAATGTTTTATCTTTTCTCCCGGTGGCTTGAATAAAATAACTTAGAGAATTTTATAACGTATACTCAACCAACTTAAGTAAAGTCTTAGATAACTTAGATAAATCTTGAAAGAAAAAAATATGAATATTTTTTTACCTCAAAGTTGGGTCTAAGGAATTTCCAACTTATAATTAATTAGTAAAATTGAGTTAATAACACAAATTTGTAAACGCTAAATCCAATAAATTTTTCTACGAAAAGTAACACCGAAAAACGTATCAATTATCAGCTTTGAACGGTTATTTTTTGTCAAAATATTGTTTAAACCTTTAGGGAATTACTAAAAAAATAAAGAAAGGCAGAAAACCGCTATCACTTAAAATACATCGTAGTGTTTATTTGAGTTAATTTATCCGCTTTGCGCTTATCCTTTGTTCCAAACAAGAATATATAAAGCTCCCAAGTTGACTGAGATAACAGCTACAGTGGCGACAATGCTTTAATTTCTACAAATGAAAATGCATTTTACTATCGAATACATGTAATTTAAGCGATTATCCGCTCTGAATTATGGTTTAAATAATAAAAATGATAATGTAAAATTTCATTGTTTTCAAATTTACGATTAACGAGTTTAAAGCCGTCTTCGTGTCTCCTGTGGTCTTGCGAAGCAACGTCCATTCCCTCCGCATTTTTTATGCATTTACCATGGTGAGTGTCACAAACTGTTTGGAACAACTTATGCCGCCGAGTTCCGTCATCGGTCAACACAACAGACTTCCAAGTACCATCAACACCATCGTAATGACATTCTATTAAAATCTGGTTTTCGCGTAACTTTCTGCCTCGCACAGCCGCGTTGCGATAAGGTTTGCCCTCTGGTATATCTAACTAAGTACCGCATAGAGTGCTTGAAGATGCGAGGGTACTATTTTCTCATAAACCGGCAATATATCTGCAGTTTGTCTTATTTTGTAGATGTCCATGAAGATGAACACCTCGGCATCCCCGCCGTTTGTTTATAAAATTTATTTTATAGAAAGTTGTGGTAAAACCTTTAGGTTAAAAACCTGCCTATATTACAGAGAGTCTTAGTAATAGGTTGAAAAATGTAAAGATTTTGTTCCGAAGAAACAACGGAAAATTACGTTAAGTAGGATAAAGTGGACATTTACGTAGGTCGTCTGTTTGAGACATTTACAATTAGCTCGCAGAATAAATAAACAACTTGATGGGTACTCAAAGGCTTCATAAAATAAACATAATGGGCGCCAGTAGGAAATTAAATGTCATTTGAATGAAAACATGACCAAAGATTAAGTTAACATTTATTAAATAGATAGGAATAAATTATCCTGTGGTTATTTGCTACATACTATAAGGAAAAATTCTAAGATAAAATATTTTACGTAAATAAATTAATTAATTTACAAAATAACAACGATATAATGATTTAACCAAAACAACAATTTTCTAGCAAAAGTATTTAATATCTCAAATAGTATGATATGTACTAAGCATTATAAAGCAATAAACTTAATATTCCTTGTCGCGATCTCAACAGCTTTCCACCCGATTGAACTGGAAACTAAGCACTTTACAAGAGCGTGTAAACTGCGCTCAAGAAAGCTCATCGGAAACTTGATTGATTAGAATCTATACACGAACCAACACATGTTTGTTGAACAAATTTTCAATTAACACATTTTAATGTAATTATATTTCAATGATATACAAAGTCAATTCATAATTGAATAATTGTAATAAATAAAATTAGTAATTCACTTACGAATGTAAATAAAATTGAATGTTATTTTCAACTACATTTTTTTATCAATCAATACTAATTATTTGCATTTGTTTTAGGTGCATTTAAATTTATATACATAGTAGTGTAAAAATAAACCAATTAACGCCCAGTTTAATAACAACCAGCTTAACGTCGAGTGGCCAACACAAGTCTGCCGAGCTCAAACACCAAACTAATTAGGGTTAAAGCTCTTAAAACAAGCGCACTAATTTTCACTAAAAAATTTCTCGGTCGACACTTTTCTCATTAACTCACCGATTTGTTTAAAAATATATACTTTTTTCTCTTAAGAACATAGTTTACGATCTTGCAATTAACTTCTACTGGTAGCTTCTTTGCTTCTAACAGCAGTGTGACTGAAATATAAATTAAAATATTTCTCACGATAGCAATTGAAATCTATATTAACAACATATTAACTCACTTTTTTGCACTTCTAGCTCTGGGTTATCGTTCCTCTCGTGAAAACAAGTGTGTCTACTATTATAATATTTCAATAAATGAAATATTAAAAAAAAATTATATATGAAGATTTTCTCTGAAAAACATAGGCCTGTAAAGTTCACGCTTGACCTTTAACAAAGCTTTTATAACAAGAGTCAAGTGTAAATGTTAGAAAAAGTAAGTAGGTGGTTACGTCTCGAACAAAGCACATTCTACGAATGAAAAAGAAATGTTTTGAACAAACATATCGAAAGAAATAAATTACTTATTGTTTGTAATGTTTTTCACTGGCAACAAAAGATATTTGTAGCTTTGTTGAGTCGCATTTTTCAAGTTTTAAATACCTTTCGATGTTCGTGGAATTACGTCGCACAAGAAAACCAAAAACAACATTTGAATTTATCAATTTTTGTTATTTTGTTTATGTTTTTGGGATTTTTCTAAGCACTTAATATTTAGAGTCATTAACTAAAATAATGTAGAAAATATTTTATACTAGCTTTTGCCCGCGACCTTGCCCGCGTCGAATTAAAAAAAAAAGTGAGTAGCCTACGTGCTCTTCTAGACTATTCTCTACATCTGTGATAAATTTCATCGAGATCCGTGAGCGGTTTAGGATATCTTCTATCCATCCAAACTTTCGCATTTATGATATTAGTAAGATAAGATAGTACAGTTTGTATTATCTTATCTTTCGTATTTTTTTTTATTTTTTTGATACTTTGTTGGACAGTATTAAGGACATAAAAAGTTAGAATTTAATAGAAAATTTTGTTATCGCGAGTCGCACCTTGTAACTTTGTAGTGTTTTAACGATTTTCCTCTGAACAAACACAACGAACAGAAATGCGATAGCATTGAATATATTGATTCAACTGTACCTAACAGTAACCACGCGCCTCGAATGCAACCCAATGCTTTAAAGGCGCACTTTCTCTTTGATGTTTACTCAAAGATTTAACTGTTGTGTAATTGCATAGTCAATCGTTAACAGTCGATCGTTTAACTATAAACTGTTTAAAGTAGGAATTCATGTAAAATTAAATTAAAAAAATGTAAAATCTTTAAAAATTTAAAAACTTAAAATAGGTATCTGCGACTAAGAGTCAGTTGTACTAACTGCTGAGCCAACTTTTAGGCATTACTTTAAGGGGGGTGTAATTTTAGTTGGTCGTTTAATTGACAACTTTAAAGCAGATTGTTACGCAAAATAAAGAACATTATATGAAACATGTACCTTATATAAATATTGTTTAGTAATCAAGGAGTCTAAAAGTTGCTGGACCAAGCCAAGGCTCACAAAGGGCTGTAGAGCTATAGAAGAAGGAGAATCAAGGGGTCTATGTATAACATACTGCGTTTAATAATAGGAGTGAGAACTTAACGATGTTTTCAGATTTTATACGAAACAACACGGACACGAACAATCTTATACACATTCTTGCTGTAATTCTGTTACGTTTAAAACAACATTACAATTATTCAAAAGCGCTAAAAGAGCCTAATTTTCTTTTAATACCTTTGTTTATTTTTCTCAAAAGAAATCAACACCTACAAACAGGTGAAGGCGAAACTCCTAACTAATTAGACGAGAAGTTTGAAAACAGGAAGCGGAAATTTAAGGTGAACTTTTCTTTGTTAAATTAACAGTGTTTCATTTTTCCTCTTACTTCCTTTAGAAATTATTTGTAGCTTAAAATTTTTATGAAATGTTTTTATAATTTGAGGTTATTTTTCTCCTTTATATTCTTGATCCGATCTGTCGAAAAAAATAATAAACGGATCTCAAGTATTCGTAACATCTATGAATACAAAACAAAAAACCAGATCAAAGAAACATAAATAGGTTTAAATGCAAACGTGAGGATATGATTGTGCATGACTGGATATGCGTAAACGTTTCCTTCCACAGAAATAAACCTATATGACCTTTATTAACTTGACCTGCTTTGAGATACATAGTTGACATATAATAAAATTGGAGTGTCTGTTTGTAATATCAAAAGAAAAATTACCAGATTTCAGGAATATGATGTATTTGCGTTGCTGATAACGAAAATCACATTTTTTTTTCTCTGTATGTCTGTCAGTCCGCAAGCCGCTTTTGTTCCGGGTAACGGCTGGGCCGCTTTCCATCGGACTTTCACTGAAGGGTAGTTGCATATTGAAGCTACTTTTTTATCTTAATGTTGCATGAAAGAAGTCGCGGGCAACAGCTAGTATAAAACAAATAATGAAAACACCTTGACAGATAGAATAATTATGACCATCGTGTGATCACTAGTTAAATAACCATATAAACGCAACCTACCCTTTAATGACACAGAGTTCGAAAGCCGTAATTAATTCACGTCAGCTTGTGTGAGATTAACAGAGCATGAACAAAATGGAATAATTAACGCTTTTACTGAGTAATTTTATGCATAAATGATTTAACATGATGTTCAATGGTTAATTCTAAGCTACGCGAAAGCTCGCACGGGCGCATCCTAAAACATACTCAAACACGCAATTGCTTTAACTACGTGCGAAATTCAACATTACTTTGACATATCATTAGGCAAATATAAATGCACTAGCTTTCGCCCGCGATTCCGCCCGCGTGGAATTAAAAAAAAAGTGAGTAGCCTCCGTGTTCTTCCAGACTATCCGCTAAGTGTATGCCAAATTTCATCGAGATCCGTTCAGCCGTTTAGGCTACAAACTCTAACAAACATCCATCCATCGATCTAAACTTTCGCATTTATAATATTAGTAAGATTAATCCTATTTTTTTCATCACCTGCTGTTTAATTACTCTGTCTGTCAATAATTTCATCAACTACGGACGCAGAATAATTTGTAACATTAACATAACTAACGCCTGTAATTCACAGTAGTAGACAGAGACCATCTTTGACTTCTACGTTCATACATCTATACATACATGCACGTCAGTTGTAATTTATAGTACTACTATTACATTAATATTGTAGTTTTCAACAATAAAATGTAACCGCAACATGATGTTATTGTCGCCTAGGATTGTACAACGAAATTTAGAAGCCACTGTAAAGTTTAACGACACACGCCCGAGGGGAGAATTCCGCTAATGGGCGACGGGAGACCGCAGAATCATACCACTATTTATGATACCTGCATATTGTAATATGATATGAAAAGCATTATATTTATCATTGCAGCCTATATAAAAGAGGAATCTGACTGACTATTAGCACCATACGGTGTCCCAAATATTGGTCTAGGACTATAGAGTTGAAATTTTGCTTAAAGATTTTGTTAATGTGTGAACTAGAGGACACTAAGAATGCATTTTCCTAAATTTGCCCCCTAAAGGTTATGGGCAATTAAGTGTGAATGAAAAAGTTTTCTGTCGGAGTTACTTGAAAGTTAACAAAACACTTTTCAATACAAATAAAATACCATTATTTTTAATGTACGCGAACGAATTTGTTGACATCAGCTACAATATTGTAAAATGATAGATGATTTTATTTGACATAAAATATAGCATTCATTTCAATTATGTCACGAATTTGATATCCCATCCGTTTAGCTTTTAGTTCAAAAATATTTTTCCTGAAACAGCTAGTGCCAAATTAAGTGCAATTTACGTCGACCGATTTCCGTTCAGCACGAAATACCAATTAATAAATAAATCTCTAGAACCTGCCATGAATTTTAAACGTTCTATAAGAGCCGATCGGCCTGACAAAGAATACTCTTTATTCTATTAAATTTGTTACCATTCTAAATTATTTATTTTCATTATAAAAATTGCACTTTTTCTCAAAGTGTTTCAGGTTATAATTTACTTAAAGCTAAAACTCTTTTATTATTTTTTTATTATACTTTTCTGAACAATTCTGAATACATGAAAAAGAAACAAATCACAAATTCTGTCATATTCAGTTTGTAAAAGTAGAAATTAATCTGTACGCTTAACAATTTGAATATTGTAATTACGTAGATTTTTGCATATATTGCGGATTTTAATCCTTTTAAAACTCGCTAGCATAAATGTAAAATGTATGTTCTTTGCAGTTTTATATCTTATCTTTTAATTTATTTAATGGTTGTAAATGAATTATGTCAAAAGCGTATCTACATAACAGATCGTCTATAGCCTTTGCTGAAATCTAAAAGCTTTTCAAATGTAATCCCACAAGCGGGCTTTGTAAATCCGCTCGAGGGACCGAATAATTAACACGTGTAGCTACATCTACGATCGGAAATACTTATTGATTATTAAAAGCTTTTACATTAAATAGGTAATTAGATTTTATTTTACTTTGACAGTACTGTAAAGAATCAAACGAGAGAAACGCAACATAACGAACTACCTTATCTATATCTAACACAATCAAGGTCATGATTCGAGATTCGAGTTTGACCTATCGACTAATCGACTCAATGGAAAAAATCCAAAGGCAAAAATCGGCCCATCGATCGCAGGGCCAATCAGATTAACAACCGAATACTTGACTAAATCATATTTATGTGTGTATTATTTAAAACTAAATAAAAATACAGGAGGTGGCTTTTAATACGTGTCAAACTAGAACTGAATGTTTATAAAAACAAAAGACTGTAAACATAACATACAACATGGTCCATTAACAACAAAATCTTTTGCGAGATAACGTTAGTGTTAAAAGGAAAGCTAAAAAGTCAGTAGAAATAACGCCAGCAAATACGGAGCCCGTATGTCGTAACAATATCTTTTCTTGGCCACAAGCTACGAAGTTTTGTGCCTTCTCACTACATATTGAGAAAACATCTAAAGTAAATTAAGTATACCTAGGATTTTGTCTAAAAGCAGGGTTACTGTTCTGCAATGCAATGCACTTTCATCACTAAAAAACGCGAATCTTAATTTTTACTAAATTTACAGAAAAACTTAAAGACATTTGATAATTATGAGTTTTTATTGACGCTTGATTTAGAGTTTTAAGTGTAACTATTAAAAAAAAATTAACATATTTACTTCATGAGATAAATACATGTCTCTTCTGACAGTTTGTAGTTATACCCCGCTTGTAGCAGGTGACATTGGATATGTAGCTGGCTCATTCAGGGCTGTGTAATGCGCATAGATAATAATAATAGCCTAAAATTAGATTAATAAACAAAAGCGCCAGTTTGTCGGTGGTCTCCTACCACTAAAGGTCCCAAGGCTCATTTGCCGCTTTTCGTCTAAAAAGAAAACCATGTCTTTGTAATTTAGAAGGAATGCCTGAGAAATTCAAATTTTATTTATCTATTGTTTCACGAGATATGAAAGATTTGATTTACAAAAATTATCTAATGTTTGACAAAGAAATAGATCGTTTTTAATGAAAATAATTCAGAATTCTAGAACGGTTAGGCAGCCCTGCAAACCAACACTTCAAATTTGTTATCGCAAACGAAGCGGCTTCCGTGACACGCGACGCTGACATAATCCCTGCGAGAACCACCTTCTCTATACTGACAACTATTTTAAGTCTTTTCTTTCAACCTATCTTTACACTCTGAATACAATAAAAGCAGGATTTACTACTAGTACGATTTGTTACCTTACGTTCGTTGTATCACAACCACAATTGAAATCAAAAATACTTGTCACTTGAACATTTTATATGTATTGTTTCTAGATTCTTATATCAATTTTTAACAAAATAAATTCCCTTAAAAAGTCACGAGGATCTTCCTTTATTTAAAAAAATATTATTGAAATATTTTAACAGCGCTTTGAACGTAAAAGTTATCACCATCAAAACTTTTATCTAGTAACAGAACAAAGGGGAACGTGGATGAAAAATTTGAATATGTAAATGAAGCCAGTTGATTTGCATGCACCGGCCGATTGGCCATATTGTCTTATTTTTAGTGACTACTAGGAAACTTTTATAGAATTTAACTACGTTGCATGTAAGTTAAAATTGACAGAATTATTATCGAAATTACTTTTAATTTAATGGTTTATTAAAAATAATTGATTTTATTCATCATAGTATCAAAGATAAGTTAACATAATTGTTGCATTTTTAATGAATTTGTTTATCAGAAATTAAAATAAGATTTTCATATTAACTTTAATACGATTTTAAAATGTAGAAAATGGCCAATAAATGGATTACAGAAGTTATTCTATACCGGAGATTTTAAAACAAATGAAAAAATATATAGATACACAAATAAGATACGCGAACGTCGTTCTAAATAGCTTTTTATATACATAAATATAGTTAACTCTCTAAAATGTCTCAAAGGGAAGAAACCAAGCATCGCAAAGCGCTTGCAGTAAACTTGTGGAGCATAAATATACGGTCGGTTCTGCATTTCTCTGGATTTACGTATAAAGGTAACGAAATGTTCGTGCTATACATTTATTTATGTGATGGAAATTCACTACAAAGAAACCCCATTCTTTGTTTATGATTAGCCTTTAACCAATCACGAATGGTCTTCTTACCTAGTATTTTATTGAACAGTTAAACGTTTTTCGTTTGTTTTCTTTCTTTAACTAGCTTTCGCGTGGAATAAAAAAATGATTAGCCTATGTGTTCTTCCAGACTATCCTCTACATGCATACCAAATTTTATCGAAAACCGTTTAGGCTAGAAACTCTAACAAACATCCATCCATCCATCAATCCATCCATCCATCTATACTTTCGCATTTATAATATTAGTATGATTTCGAATATCTCACTATATAGAGTCACACACAATATAGAGGATAGTCTGGAAGAACACAAATGCAAGTGCATTTGTTTTTTTTTATTCCGCGCGGACGGAGTCGCGAGCGAAAGCTAGTAGTTTTATAAAATGTTATCGAATATGTTGACAAAAATTTCATAAAAAATTATACGAGTAGGTCTTTCTAGAATTACACAAGGGGTTTACTTTCCCATGAAAAAGTTTATATTTTTAGTCCATAACAAATACTACAAAAGGTACTTACCACCACAACTCGTTTGAATAAAAAAGTTGTTCGTGTGATTAAAAAAACACCAATACACCATAAAACGCTCAGAGTATAATAAAAGCGTAAACCTGCACAATTCTAACAAAAATGTGTATATAACGTTGTTTCTATCCGCTCGCACAAAAGAATCATTCCTATTCAGAGTTATACTGCAATAAATTTGTAAAAAAAAAATGTAAAAAATCATAGTTCAAATTATTCACAGGTACATTTTATACAATCTTCCGTGTGTTTTTATTTGAAGCTACTAGCCTTTTTCACGTGCCTTTGAAGTGAGATCGCTAACGAGGCACGCGGCAGCAATGCCGAGCAATGCCGCCCTCTTGTGTCACTAAAGTTGCTTGTTTACGGAGAATTTTTTTACAAATTTTTTGAACGGCTACAAAATTGTTTAAGTTTTTTATTTGGTTATGTCAAACGAATACGGTGAACATCACTTGTTCTGGACATCCGTAATAATTATGATGAAAGAGAAACTTTTTTTTAGAAAGCAAAACCTTCGACTGTCAGATCATGTACCAAATATTAATCAAAGTCTAGTAGATTCATGTTTTTGTGTTGTTATCTAAATACTTATTATACTCGTAGTAACTTTTCTTTATAAATTCAGGTGGGAGAAAAAGGTATGATCCAATTATTGTTGTTTTAATATGTTGCAAAATTTTACAATTAATGATGTTAGGGTACAAAATAGACGTAAACTAAGATTATATTAAGTCAGAACATTTGCACAAAAGTTAAGAAAATCTGGAACGAGCTCGGAAAGTCCTTGTTGGTCGTGCTTTTGTTATCTTACTTGCTTACTTAAGTACACTGCGCTTTTAAGTTCAGAGAAAATAGAAGAAAAGCATTATTTTCCGCTTATTATTTTGAAAAGGTATTTGAAGTGTTTTTATTAGAGTACTATCTTATTTAATTTTATTTAAATTACAATTACAATTATACGGCATATTATTACCAATATTAATAGCAGTTAAGAATAAGTAAAAACTAGCATTTTATTTACATCAGTATTGTATTCATCTATATACATACAATACAATTGGAGTGTCTCTTTGTAATATCAAAAGAAAAATTCCAGATTTCGGGAATTGCTTTGAATGAATGATGTATTTGCTTTGTTGATAACGAAAATCGCATTTAAAAAATGTTTCTTTGTCTGTCTGTCTGTCTGTCGTTTGTTCCGGATAATCTCCGAAACGGCTGGGCCGATTTCGACCGGACTTTTACTGAAAGGTAGCTGACATAGACGGGCATCTTAATATCGCGTAGACGAAATCGCGGGCAACAGCTAGTATCACATTAAATAAGACAATATTTCTTTTTCATTCAAATTTTTAAATGTAAAATTTTAACTTTAACTTCGTATAGAAACAAAAAATAATGTTACAAAATCAACCATCGAATATAAAGATATCATTCGAGTCTTTTCATATCTAGGCCGTGTTTCGTGACTCGTATGAAAAGAATTGTTGCTAATTAGACCGACACTAATTATGTTAGTTAAAGGGAAGAATGCCACAGTCGTATTTATGATGGAATGAATGAAAATTTATATTTTCGAAAACAATAATGTGTAACGTACAATACGTTTAAACATTGTTTATTTTAATAAATTATAAAACTTTGTTTATTACGTTTAAATCACTGAAAATATCGTTATGAATTAATCAAACCTGAGAAAATCAAATCTTGAATTTAAGATGCTTTGGGATAACAAAAAAAGACAAGGCGTTGAAACATAATATAGTTATTTGACTTATAAACTTATACAATAAGTCCTTATTGTACAGTCAACTGCCTAAAAATGTATGCATTTACAAACCTTTAACTTGTATAGACCTTAGTATTTTTGAAACCGAAGGCATATACAAGTCTCTGAAGCTGATGATGATTAATACAGCTAACTGTACATAATCTAAATAAACTGTTAAGCTGCATAAAATATGTTTTCTTATTTATGTTTAGTTTTTTTTTTAATTTAGTAGCATTTTTCTTAGCAAATATTAACTCGTACGAGCTTGAGTGCAATTTAATATGATGTTGGAACCGTACACGCTCGCGTCAGACGGCTGACTGCAGCGGCTAGATAAGCAAATTATAATTAGACTTTAGCATTTGCAATGGCCCGCCGCAGTTGATACACGTTGTAACTTAATACCGTTTACCTATAATTTTAAAATAAATGACTATTTGTTTAAGCAATCAGTAAAAAGAAATAGTTTAACTTGCTGTTGCTCACGACTTCGTCCACGTGAAATTTAAAAATATAGCCTATGTTACTCAGCGATAACGTAGCTTTCAAATGGTGAAAGAATTTTTGAGATCGGCCCGGTAGTTTCTGAGTTATTTCAATACATACAAAAATACAATTCTATCATCTTTATAATATTACAGATTCAACCCGTTTAGTTCTTTTGATTCTCCACAGACGAAGTCGAAGACAACAGCTAGATAAATAATTACAACTCAAATGCTTATGACGTTAGTTTTCTTTTTATTAATTAAAACGCATTTCAGTTCAAATTGCTTCCAGCCACATCTGTAAACAGTCTACTTTCTATTATTCTTTTAAGTAGTAGTTTTATTTACCTTTTGAAGAGAATTTTGCTGTGAGACGCTAATGAGGGTCGCTGCGGAAGCGGTGAGCTCTCGTAACACTAAAGTCTCTTGTTTGAACAACTACAATTACGGGAAAAACTAACAAATAGTACGAGTATGTGAAGAAATTAATACTTGTTAGCATGAAATTAAATGTATCTTTGAAGTAAGAAAATGAATTCTGATTTATGGAAACTTAGTCAATAATTATATGATTAATATAAGTGGTTAAGACCTTGTTTAGTTAAAATAAATTTCAGTAAAACGAAAATAAAGATATAAAATCCATAGCAACTGCAAAATATATTCTGAATGAAGTGGCAGCTATTACTCACAGTTCGCGACACGGGCCGCGAACGTTACATTGAAGTTGAATGGAATTCGAAAACCTCGTGCCCACATATTTCAATTAAACTTTTCACTGAACTGAACGAAGAAAGTAAATTTTACATGGAAACTTTCACCACGGCTATACCGTATCTAGAGTGACATATTGAATTTCAAACTCATTCAGTGCAAAACGCAAATAAAATGATTCACGACATGTATTTAATTTAGAAGAACGAAAAATGTGTTTTAGCGACAAGTGTAATTAACATAAATATAACGATTCAAGCGACTGAAGGCTTTTTATAAAAAAAAATAGATAGTAGTTGCGTTTTAAAGTAACTCTCACTGATAGAACTTTCGTGTAAACTACTTTTGCCTATACTAATACCATCAAGAGGAAACATTTGGATTTTTGGATTTTTGTATGTATTGAAATAACTCAAAAACTACTGTGCTGATTTTAAAATGCCTTCACCGTCGAAATGTGATTTATCCGTGAGAAACATAGGCTAGGCTACATTTTTTTAATTTCACGCGAGCGAAGTCGTGAGCAACCGTTAGTGTTTTATATTTAAGTTTTATGATCCGTAACCAGGAGACGTATTGTATTATTTAACTATACGTGAATTATTAGTTACCAAAGGATTAATCTTTTCAATAAAGGGGAGAGAGGCATTTGATGGAATAGCACAAACTGGCTGCACCTGGTACACTACGATCGTTAGTCTTGTTATAAAGTTCCGTAAACAATTGTTGCGCCGTCGCGTCCGAATGCCCGGATACTGGTCTCTGCGACGATATTATTTATTAAACCGATAAAAGCATTTGCTACTGGCAGGAAACACAATTTATATCACCACAGGTGTAAACTAATATTATTTAACTTTAAAAGTTTTACTATTATTATTACTAAAGTTTCCGGTTGTTATTTATAATAATTTAATAAAAATTACAAGTAGGCTTACAGATAAATTATTTCTAAATAATTGAGGATTTTCCGCCCTTTAAAAATATAAAAAATAAGCATGTATATGCTTAGGGGTTTTCTATTCATAAACGTATATCATTGTACTAGTCTATGAAAAACGACGCTATTATATACCCCATTAAATAAACTGTCATTTTCTTGTTCACTAAACCACAAGAAAAGCAAACAACGTAGCGGCCATCGTGGAGTTATTTACGTGTGGTATATGCAAGAATTCTTTTTTGGGTTACAATATAAAGGGAAAAAGTAATATGTGAAAATACCAATTTCATACAATGTATGCGAAACAAGTAATGCATAAATAAACTTAGTAGCGATGAAAGGGGTTCGTTATTATCAGAATTATGTTTACAAACCTTTGTACTCTTTATTATTTCCACTACAAACGAAAAGGCTTCAAATGTTTATTATGTGAAATACCTACGTATTTATTTTCAAAGTGTACGCTTTTAAACTACCAGTGATAGGTAAATGACATAAAAAAAAACAATTATCTTTCTAGCGTAAAGACATACACGGACTACTTCATACAGTTGGTATCAAAAGTTTCACGTGACACCACACAAGGAACGCAGTTAACAATTGCCATTAAAAATGTTGCCAGTCCTCTTAACGCTGTTAGTACAGACTGCTTGAAACGGTCCGTGTATGTCAGCCCTAACCGGTTTAGCGCGAGTCAACACCAAAACAAGTGGATGTGAACAGCAAACTAATTATACTGAAAGCTTTTGAAATGAGCAAGTTACTTTAACAAAATTTAACCTTGTTAATTAAAATTCGCCGTATCTTTTTTCATATTTCCTTAATAATTAACACTATTATTGTTTATTTTTTATATTATAATATTAACATAACAATGACTTAGACAATTAAAGTATACGGATATGAGTTGAACAAAGTACTTGCGAATCGACCTGTTTTTGTATGACATAAAATCATTTATTGACACTCATAATAAACACGAAATACTAGTGGTCTCACTAAAACACCTATAACGTAGAGAAAATTTAACAGTATTTGGTGAAGAAAGATTTTCTTAGCATTCCGGAACAAAGCAATTTTACGCGTAATAAGATTTGATTACAGCCACATGTTTACTTACAAGCACGCACGATACTTGCAGGATTTATAAGGTACGTGATTCCGCAAGAGCCTACATCTGTAGCTCAAAAGATAACGAAAATCATCTACTAAAGGCTTCATTGTATCAATTACTAGCTTTCAACTTCGACTACGTCCGCGTAGAATTTTAAAAAAAGGAATTAGCTTATGAACTCTTCCAGACTATCCTCAAAATCTATGCCGAACGTCAACAAGATCAATTCAGGCGTTTAGGCTACAAACTCTAACAAACATCCATCCATCGTAACTTACGCATTTATAATAGTACTAGCTGTTAGCGTGCGGATTCATCCGCGTGAAATTATTTTATTATTTACATTTGTCAAATTATCAATAGCAAATGTCAAAATGACATGACATGGCATGACAAACCTTAGCAATCTTTCTTTCTTGATGTTGGCAGCAACTTATGGTCTCTTTCCCACATTAGTGTTGTTATCCAAAATATTTACCCCCTAAGTTTAATGGCGTGAAAATATATAGCCTAAAGCGTAAGGTAAGTGTAGGGCTTTTTATTAAAAAAAGAGTTATTCAAAAATATGCTGTAATTGCTGACATCTTAAGCAACAAAGAAGTGTGTGTTTACGCTTTATTATATTAGTATAGATGACAGTAAGATTATTGCCTATAATTAGAAAAATCTAGACTCTTTTAGTTTCAGAAAATGAATTATCTAGTAAGTAACTTTTTTCTACTGTTACTAGATGTGGAAATATTAGCATTGCATTAATATTAAAATCGTAATATGATAATAGAAATTCGCGCACATATTAATATAAGAAGTTTATTAAGAGTGCAGAAGTTAATATTCCGTCCTTCTGTTGTATGTGGGTAACGCGCCTGCTGAATGTTATTGCTTTGCAAATGCTACGAAATAAAAGAAATTCCTAATAAAAGGATCTAAGAAATATCTTTGTCATATAAACAATGTTATTGATACATACTTATTATTTTTATTAGTATCTTGCCACTTCTAGACATTTATCTTTTACAAATCTTCTAACAGGCTGGAAATTGTAATCCATACAATTAAAAACTTATCTGATATTTAAAAAATGCGAAATCCTGAAGCTCATCATTTTATTGTTTGACACTGAAAGGTCTACACGTGCAAAAAATATTTGTATTTACTTTGCAAGGGTTTTCGCACAGATGAAGGTACGAAGGTTTTTATCGACAATGTAAATGTGAACAGGCCTCGGAAACGGTCAGAATATACAGACTAAGGACTTGAAATAACCTTGTATTCAACACTCTGAATGTACAAAGTGCCGTATTAAAGTAATGCTACTTTCACACGAGGGCAACAAATTTAAATAGAAGAATCGACATTACAGTACTGCAATTATTTAAAGAACATAGAGACACAGATACAGTTAGAAAAGCATTGTTTAGTCTCGGTATTGTGCGTTTCAACGATAGGCATACTGCATTATAAAACTGCTCTATCTCATTGTTCTGCCTAGTGTGAAGCTAGTATAAAAACTGTAGCGTTTTTCCTTTAAACAGGACTCGACCACAACCATTAATAGCGGAGGACATTATCATTAGGGAACTTTACACTGTATTTCTTGTCATTTTTTTTCTTTCGTTGTACAAAAATAAAATATAAAGAACATTACACTCTTCAACGTATGTCGTTTAAACGTTTACAAAGTGTAATATTTTGTTGTTTTCTTAGCAGTGGAAAAGTTTATTCGTCTCCTTTTATACGCATCAGTACAATAAATTTACGGTAGAAGATAAATTTTTCTTTTCCTTTTTATACAAATAAAACATTCAACAATTGTGTTAAAAATATTAACGCATTTCTAATCTACTAAATATTTATTTAAAGTTAAAATATTCATTTCATTATCCACTTCGAAGAGGTAATTATGTAGATATAAGGTTTGATTGTTATTTGAAGGATGCAGCTATTATTTTAAGTAGATTTTATATCTATACATTTTTGGATTCTCAGTGTTAAAATTGTTTTGGTATATTTACTTAGCTGAAGAAACCCACGGTTAAATCTACTTTGTTACAATGTCTTGAATAGTACAAGAATACCACGACAAAGCAATCTTAGCGAAACTAATCAGCGAATGTCCTCGAAGTTGGGAAAGGTAATTACAAAACAAATAAATTATTCGTTACCCATTTAATTGCAAGGAGTAAAGGATTCCTTGCTACTAAGAAACATATATTAATGGAACTAAGAGCTATGTAAAATAAACAAGCTATCTCCCGCGATTCCGTTCTCGTGGAATTAAAAGTAGCCTATATGTTCTACATCCGTGTTAAATTTCATCGAGCTCCGTTGACCCGTTTTGGAGATACGTAATAACAAACATACCTCCTTACCTCTGGGCGGGAGCACCCCAATACCAGCTTCTTCCACTTGACCGCATACAACGGAGAGCGACTCGAATCGTCGACGACCGAGCTCTTACCGATCGGCTAGATCCTCTGGCCTTGCGGAGGGACGTCAGTTCCCTCTGCATTTTTTACCGCATATACCACGGGGAGTGTTCCGAGGAGTTGTTTGGAACGATTCCTGCCGCCGAGTTCCGTCATCGGACGACACGACAGACCGCCACGTACCATACTCACCATCTCGATGGCTGGCATTCCACAACCGTGCGGTTTTCGCGGAACTTTCTGCCCCGCACAGCCGCGTTGTGGAACGGTCTGTCCTCGGCGGTATTTCCAAACCAATACGACTTAGGGTCCTTCAAGAAGCGAGCATATCATCTCCTCAAAGGCCGGCAACGCATCTGTAGTTCCTCTGGTGTTGCGGATGTCCATGGGCGTCGTTGACCACCTTGGTGTTCTCACCGCTCGTTTGCCCCCTTTTGATATAAAAAAAAAAAAAAAAAAAAAACATCCATCCATACAAACTTTCTCATTTATAATATTAGTATGAAATATGATATAATATGGAACGCCTCAAACGATAATTAAAATACATTTACTTCCAATTATGTTTTTCCATTTCCTAACCGATGATGCGGAAAATGTGGGCCGACATCGTACATAATTGCTGTCCTCTGACGTCATATTCATCTCTGTTAATCACATTGATTTCGTGTTAAGCTATTGTTCAGTTTGTAGGTCACTTTGTCCTTTGTTTACTTACTGTATTCAGTGACATGAAATTCGAAACTTACCAATTATTACTCATTTAATATTCTTTGTAAGTAGAGATAACTTTCATACATAATTATTATTCGACAAGTATATTTTCACTGTGTCGCCTGTATCTAGTTGTACAAACAACAAACATAGTTTACTATCTCTCATTATGAGTTTTCACTCCAAAAAGATCTATTCAAAAACATATCGCCGTCTCTCTCCCTGTGTTTGTAAAAACAAAGACAGCATTACATTTTTGTAACCTTGCCTGATTTAAACAAAAGAATATTGAAAAAAATAATTCCTGAGTATTGATATAAGTAAAACTGGCGAATGAGTAAGTACGTAGTTATCTCCGATTCCTGATAAGCAAGAAGCATACTGATCCGTTGTTAGCAATAAAGATAAGCATATTATGTCTCGTTACCATAATTGGATGCCTTCTTTCCTTTACTAAGCCCGCTATACGCAGCAAGGGACCTGTTATTATACGAATATTTTTATGCAACTATGAATATACGCAATTTTTTGAAGAATTTGTACAAAAATGCATTAGATATCATATTTAATACAAAATAAGTTAATTGAAAATGACTATACCATCATACAATATTGATCAAAAGGAGAATTAAATGTAGCGATATAATTTTTTCTCGTTGTCAGATGAAAATTACCTTGTCGCTGTCGGTGACGGAAATAAATTGCGTGATATTAAATCAAATACATTTTAATTTACCTTTCTCCGGCTTCCAAGAATTAAATTATAGGTTTCAATAAGATGATTAAAGAACGAGTCGATATATTTTTATAGATAATTGGATCTTGTCTGAAAGTTCGGAGAAATAAATAAAGGTAGAGTCACCCTAAATGAAGGTAGGCTTCGAGCCCTTCAGTGAGGATGTATAGTGAGCAGATGATGATGAAATATAATCTGCTAGCTTAAAGTGAGATATCTACTAGTTTCAATTAAAATTGTTAATGATTTATACAGCTATCATTTGCAAATTATCATAGTACAATATAGGCTTGAAGAGTTATACTAAAGTTAAATTATGAAGAACAATGTTCGCGTTGAAATAACAATCTATACATATAATAAAATTGGAGTGTCCGTTTGTAATATCAAAAGAAAAATTCCAGATTTCGGGAAGATTGTTGCTAATAACGAAAATCGCATTTAAACTTTTTTGTCTGTTTGTCTGTCCGCAAGCCGCGTTTGTTCCGGGTATTCTCCGAAACGGCTGGGCCGATTTTACCGAACTTTTACTGAAGGGTAGCTGACATAGATATTATAGGCTACTGTTTTATCTTAATATTGCGTGTACGAAGTCGCGGGCAACAGCTAGTTGGTTAAATAAAATAATAATACTGGGAAATTTCACGCTACTATCTGTTACTATCTAACTACAGTATAACGTAGTACGCATTCGACTAGTACACAATAGTACATTAACGATTCAAACGTACCAAGCGCTGACTATCGAGAAACCATTATCGATGCAGGTGAATTTGCATTAATTCAACTAAACTATATTCTAGACAAGTTCGATGAAACGTTCAGTTTTAGCAAGGATTTTCCTTTCTACATTCCTAGAAGTAAAATACACTAATTAGCAGTGAAAATGGTAACATTCAAATAACAAAGAACCAAATTCTAAAGCCCGCTACACATTAAGTTTTCACTTTACAGACGAACAGTGAAAACTAAGTGTATAGGTAAAAAATTATCTTTCAGTTAAATTACATGTCAGTTTTAACTGTACAGTTCGATTGTTTAAAAAGCAGTGAAACAAATTCTAAAGCCCGCTACACATTAAGTTTTCACTTTACAGTCGAGCTGAGCAGTAAAAACTAAGTGTATAGGTAAAAATGTATCTATCGTTACATTGCATGTCAGTTTTAACTGTACAGTTCGATTGTTTAAAAAATAGTGAAACAAATTATAAAGCCCGCTACACACATTAAGTTTTCACTTTACAGTCGAGCTGAGCAGTAAAAACTAAGTGTATAGGTAAAAATGTATCTATCGTTACATTACATGTCAGTTTTACCTGTACAGTTCGATTGTTTAAAAAACAATGAAACAAGTTCTAAAGCCCGCTACACACATTAAATTTTCACTTAACAGTCGAATTGTGCAGTGAAAACTAAGTGTATAGGTAACATTTTATCTATCAGTTAAATTACATCTCAGTTTTAACTGTAAAGGTCGATTGTTTAACGTATGAAGCAGGCTTAATCTAGAATTGCTACTTGGAAATGCCTATTTATACATATTTGTTTATATACTTATGCAAATTACATCATTAGAAGATAACTGTAAGATAACATTGTGTTCAGTTCAGTAATATTATGTGTATTACAATAGGTTTTACTTAGTTTCATTTATGTTAGGTTTCCTGTCTGCTATAGCGCTCAACTCTTTTGTGCTCGCGAAGTAATTCAAATCCTTTATGTTGTTACATAGCTACTGGCTGGAGTAATACTGAAATTTATACGTAGAGTAAAAAGGTAATACGAATTTGCACTTCTTAGAGTTTTCACTCTTTTTTATTTTATAGTAAAACTTATCTATACTAATATTATAAAGCGGAAAGATTTGTATTTTTGTATGTATTGAAATAACTCAAAAACTACTGGTTCAATTTTAAAAATTATTTCATCGTTAGAAAGGTAATTTATCTGTGAGTAACATAGGCTCTATTTATTTTTTAATAATTTTTAATATCACGCGAAGTCGCGAGCAACAGGTAGTATGTTACAAAACAACTAATTGTATTTATTAATTTTAGTTTATTGCGTTTTAAGTTATGTCAAAAAATAAATTACGAGTAGATAGGTACAGTCAGCTCCATAAACATGTTTAGAATGACAAAACTTCAGAAACGAGTATACGCTTTTGGTTTCAAAAATATATATGAACGTGTCCATCCTCAACTTGAGTACGATACAATACGATACTCAATTGAGTACGTACAAGTTCGTAAAGTTTGAGTATACATTCTATGCAGCTGACTGTACATATATGTTGAATCAAAAGATTAGTTAAAGCTTGTATAAGACACAAATTAAAAATTAATTACGGAAAGATATAATATTTTTTTCTATACACACAAACCTGATTGAGTGAACTCATTTAGTCAAAGCGAGTAATTACTACACTCCTTCATTAAGCAAAGTAAATACTTTAAATTAGCTTCTATCTTCACGTTTTTTAATCTCAAGAGAGTAATAAAGTTGCGCTTTTCATTTTAAAATGTTTTAAAAACTTTCAATATTTATCTTTCAATACTTTTATACTCGTATATTTACATTTTATATCTTCATACATAGAACATATTAGTATAAAAGAAATTGTTGTCGCCGATATTAACTTGTTCCTAACTAACGATCAGTGATTAATTGAAAAGTTTCAAGATCAGAGTAATAATCTTTTGTACTATTATAACTTTAAACTAATAACTTGAAACTCTCGTGGTTGTTACAAATATAATGCTCGTAAGACACAGGAGCTCAAACAACCCAATCGTAATAAGAAACTCGTGAATTCCGTGAAACTTCCGAACATTAAATAAACCTTGGTGTTCTTAAAACCATCATTATTTTTAGAATTATCGAATATAATTATTTACATTGCACGTGATTTGAATTATTCATAAGAAATGACAGGCAAATTATTCGTTCCTGTAACAATACCCACATCTGTAAGCTTCTCACACTGTTACAGTTACCGTGGGTTTCCACTGTCGGAACACCGTACAAAAACAATTTGCTATTTCAACATTTATCATAAAGATTGAAAGGGGTAACAATACATTCTTATACAGGTTCCTGTCAGTAGAAGCCGACGGTTAGAAAAGGGTCGCGCCGTGTAAATTGACAATGTGCCAATGTGACACGGCGAGATCGTTTATCCAACCGTTATCAAACAGATGTCAATTCGATTTATAATCTACTAGCTGATGCTCGCGACTCCGTCCGCGTGGAATTGAAAAAAACAAAAGTGAATAGCCTATGTGTTCTTCCAGACTATCCTCTACATCTATGCCAAATTTCATCGAAATCCGTTCAGCAGTTTAGGCTACAAACTCTAACAAACATCCATCCATCCATCCATCTAAACTTTCACATTTATGATATTAGTAAGATTAGTAAGACTAGAAAAACACATGTGCACTGCACGTTAAAAATATTAAAATAATAGTTACCGTGGCATATTTTTTGTTATAGTATTTTCTTAGAATCTCTATGGAACATTTTAATCTTACAAATTAATGAGTTGTCCGGGTTCCGTCTTTTTCATTAAGTAGACTTGGCAGTGTTCGTGCAATGTAAACACTTGGAGCTTCTCTCTTTATCGAATTGTAGCGCGTATTACAGCAGCGAGAAAAGACGCTGCCGGCAATTAAATTCATGGAATATTCAATTACGGTGTAAGACTGTACATTTGATATTTAGTAGCAATATAATAACTGTAAAGAACACTAAATTACAGGAAAATTATTTAGTATTGTGAGTTACATACAACTAAACAGAAAAGAAAATTGAATTAGTATTAAAATATCTCCTGCAATACGAAGCATGCCCTATCTTTTTTTAACTTGATGACTCTAGCAACTAAAGTATAATTATTATGCAGGATTTTCCATGAATTCGTTTATCTTCGATACTAAATTTGATAATTATAATAACCTATTATCATATTACAATTTTAATCATAAAATTAAATCACGTAATTTTAGGCGTATTTTAGTATGACAAATTAATTATGTTTCACAAACAACTAACGAACATCAAACATCGCTTAATCAATCTTTGACAGTACTAATTAAAACTCAACTAAAATAGCGTAGCCCATTATATAATATTTGCTTTATAAAACCATTTCATGTTTTGATTAGGTTACTCAGTTTACATTAAAATTGAAGGGAAATAGGTAAATGTCATGTTTATACTATTTAAGAGTTTTCCAATATTTAATTTATCATTTTACAACTAATGGATGTTCTGATGCTGAAATGTTTTTTAAATTACCCGGTCGTTTTTCATTTATTCGTCAAACATAAAAGAATACATAGGTAAGAACTTATTTGTCTTTTTAATGTAGATTTGTAAAAATTAAAACATATGCAAAGTTACAGTTTATGAGAAAACATGAGTAAATGTACAATTTTTTTTTAGACGATAGATTTTCAAAATAGCAACATATTTTCAAAGAAGCATTTCGATATCAGATTGTCAGATTCAGAAGCTTCCACAATACTCGGTTCAATTAGGAACGACTTAATACATACGTTGACGGGCATTGTCTTGTTGCATTCAACTGGATTAGCGTCGAAAAATACCTTTCGTTAAAATATAGACGACTGTATGACTTGTATTTTGAGATCTGTATTTGTTTTTAGTTTGTACCAATAGATGGCAGTATCCCATTAGTAAAGTTTGTTTTTATCTTGAAAGATATTTTTAGATAATTTTACGCAACTTAAAGCGAAATATTGTAATTTTTATAAAAAAATTTGTTACGTTGACCGTATTTGATTAGATATTCCATTATCGTTTTGGAAATAACTTTCAGATAATTTATACAAAGGCCGCGATGACGATCTCGAAATTTTAATTAAAGAGCAACAGCTGCGCATTCGGCTTGTATTAGTGTCACCGTAAAATTGTTATCACTGGAATTCGGTAATGTTGCCAAAGGACAAAAATATTACTTTGTATATTAAACTATTATCCAAATAGTTACTATGTTTTCTGCAGGTATTTTATTGGTCGATTATTTTAAAGGAACCTCAATAAATTTGATGTTGAATTTAATTTACTTTTGCAACTTATAATAGGAGGCATTAAGTTAAAGCGTTATGTTAATAAACATATTTTCATTTTTTACATATTCTAAAAAATTACATGTAAATATGTGAAAAGATTATTTCAATAAAATAACACATCAAAGTTATTAAAAATTGCCACAACTCATTTAGCACATATCTAGACAGTTATTTAGTATCTATTTACAACATTTCTATAGAATAGTTGTTAAGCGAAGATCGTAAATTGTATGAGACGGCTGGAACTTAACAAAAGATTTCTCTGCCGTAGCGAACATGTACGATATCCACTCACTCGAGAAAGGATTTCTATGTACGTTTCATAATTGACTATCATATTCTTACAGTCAATGGAAATTTCAACCAGACTACGAAATTTAATGTCTGTTATAAACATTGTGAAAATATGATCCAATTAAAAATGATCTTTTAACAATCGCGTTGTCTCAGGTAAAAAAACAAATAAAAAACAGGGCTCGAACCGATGGATGAAGTCTTTTAGTGTTTTGGAGAATACATTTTTACAATCGGTTCAATAGTTTCTGTGTTTAATGAACACAATCCTATCGTGCCTTAATATTATTTTAGAATCACGCTTGTGTCTTGTGCTAACAAAAAATACAGAGCAGTCTTATGGGATGTTTCCCATTAGGCCTTTCGGCTTATCTATCAATCGGCACAATTGGTTTTCCTATTGGGCCGATTGACTGCTGAGCCGATTAATAGGTGGGCCGATCGGGAAGCACCCGTCTTATGACTTCTAATCATTTTTAATTCTTGTAAATAACAATTTCGTCTTGTGTAAGCCAAACGATAATGCCGATGTAAACAATGCCTTGGTATTTTGAATCCCGACAGTATGGAAACATAATATTGTAACTGTGATTGCGATGCTTTCGGTTAAATTAGTTTACTCTCTCAGTACTGCCGCGCTTCTGGCTTTGCACAATTAATTATCGTTAACGAACATTAATTGCCCAATTTAACCAATTATGTCAGGATAAAAATATAATTGGTATACATGTTATACATTCCGATTTATTAAAGCAATAATTTATTTTAATCTTTGCTCACAGTTTATGTTAAATGATTGAAACAATTGGGAAGTTGTGTGCACTATCCGATCTCATTATCGTATCTTCACTGCCTTGGATATAGAAAAGGCATCTTTGTGAGAAGTCCTAATCGATTAGTGGACTATTTGAATATGTTTCGGATGAAATTGAAAACAACTAATGTAAAACGACTTTGTTATAGAAAAACACCATCAAAGAAAAACCACTTAATGTCGATAAAGGATTTTTCAAAAGCAAAACCACGAAAAGCAATTTACTCTTTCCTTAAGAGATTGTAGAGAAGAAATATCCTGTTAGGGGAAAAAACATAATCGACTGAGGGTTTATATCAAATTCTACTTACAAAGTGAATGTTTTAGAAAGTCATTAGGTCAAGTTGTATTCAATGAGGAAGTAATGACAACGAAACATAACACAATCGAGCCTAGGATATTTTGATTCGTTTTTGTTTTCCCAATGCAGTGAATTAAGCGCGAACACATTTGACTAAACTATCGCACAACTGTTTAGACGCGCTTTGATTCCTATCAGCTTATATGGAGGTGCGCCCACTGCTCGATTTTTAGTTGTGCAACTAAACAGTTGAATTAACTGCGAAACAATCGACACTCGCACAACGGTTGTGTGATAGTTTAATCATAGGTGTGCACCCGCTATTATGGTCGCTTATTGGTTGTATAACTATAATAATCAAAATACAAAGATTTTATTTAAAATGACTTTATACAAATGAGTTCATTTCACATACTAATTATTAAGTACTAAATATGTCAATTGGTCTCAGTTGAGGATACGTAAAAGCGTTCCTAAAATTCAATTTATAAATAAACTGTCAAAGCTTCAATAAATTTAATAACAATACTGGCGACCGACAACGTCGAGCAATAGAGTTACTCAATTAAAACTTTTTAAAATGCCGTTTATAAAGCCTTCGAGACAGGCCAATTTAGTTAACAGTTTATTTTAGTAGCCATTGATGTCACAATCCAGTTGTGGTTAAATTAAATGTTTTAAACTAAGATTCTTTACGAACTAAATAAAAAAAAATCTACTATACTATAGACTTTTTATTGAAGCTGTGAATCAAAATTTTACCAATCAAATACTTTTTATTACTGGCTAATTTTAATCCGACACCTGCGAGATATTGTAACGAAACTCAATTAGAAAAGTTTGTGAAGGAATTATAGCTTTTAACTGTTAGATTACTGAGAAAGGAAAGTCAAGTATAATGCGATTACTTGGAAAATACTATGAAAATTTTCAATATTAAAAATTAGTTTTGTTATTTACTAAAATACTTTTGGACACAGATTGTAAAGATTTTAATAAGAACTTAAGTCACCAGAATCTTCATGAGCTCATTTAATTTAACTGTCATTGCAAATATTTATTAATTAGTAATTAAAACAAAAAATACGAAAATTCGCTTTTTTTATCTAAAGTACATAAATATAATAAATTATATAGGACACTCAAAAAAAAATAGATTATCGTAGTCTATAGCAATAGATAGAGCGTTCACCACACATCAGTTGAAACGGTTGGCATGGTGGCGGTGTTGCAACTGACAAGATAAATTGCCAGTTTGTTATTGGTATCCGAATGTCAAATAATGGAAGAATTCTAAATGAGTTTTAAGGTTAGTGACAACGTTTAGAAACGATCAAATAAAACCATACATTTTTTTAATCTGATACTCTAAGTTTAGAAGTATTTACACTTCTTGTGTTTGCTAGTTTTGCTTATGAAAACACTGTCTATTCTCTACCGTTTCTTATGCAATACGTAAATACAGGAGTATAACATCCCTTCGAGTTTTTATTGACAAAAAAAAACCCAGCAGACTACGGTAAGCGTTCCAATATGGTCCTTCGAGCCGGAATTGTAGATACTTTTATAGCATTTTTGACTTTCTTAACAGATGGACATCATGACACGCAGAATTTATTTGACAATCTCTTTAAGAATACACTGGTACAAAAGATGTAACGACTACTTCGAATATAACAATGTCCAAAAGAACTAGATATGTTCATTGTCCGATGGATCTGTCTTCCTGTCAGTCAAGTAATGACATCATCAGTGACGTCACTCGTATTGATTTGCGACGGGTAAAATTCATTGCAGTACCGAAGTGATTTATTAATCAACATTCCACATCGATCCCAAGCCGGTTGACGTGGATTGCACTTAATTTGGCACTGACTGCCTCAATAAAAATATATTTAGTACTTTAGAAATACCGTAAAAAAATATCTGTTCACAGTTTGATATTATAAGTATTTACCGAACAAAATAGGATTGCTTTTATGTTCGATAAATTAATGGCTGATTACACTGCAATAAACATGAATTAGGCGAATATATCTTATGAATGGACGCCTAATGTCCACTGTAATAGAGTATATTTTATTACCTTAGGCTTTCTATCATTCTACATCAAGTTTGCAAACCCGTTTACCGTTTGTTAGTAAATACGACAAATGCAAATAAACACGTTGGCGAATGTCTAGCTAGTTAGAAAGGGCCTACAATTTGGAATGTATATTCAGTGTTTGTGGCAAGCACTATTTAACTATATGGTAATGTTGGAAATTCGAAATCACCTAAGTTAGAAAAAAATATCCAAATGTAAATGTGCTGTAGCTGTTTAAAAGTGAGTCAAGGCTACACATTTAGGACTTTTTTATTTAGGTCATACCACCGGCTAACAAATTTTGTAGCTCTTTTTGCACCTTTCGTAATTATGAATTAAATTCAAAATATATTACGAATTAAAATTCACCAATTTGGATTAAAGTATTTAAATAACACTATTACGTAAAGTATGATTAAAATTTATGCATAATATTTCGTTATTTCGTTGAAAACTTACCCCTTCAAACGAGAACGTATAGTACCCAGGTGTGCGAGATAACAACTCCACGGGCGACAAGGATTCTGACAACTAAACCTACATCATAACTTGTATGTAGTTGTATTTAATGAAACATAAGTGAAGCCTTACATGAGCTATCATTTAGGTTAACCTTCTGTTTAAATCATATTTAAAATCACCCATGTTTAATTTAGTTAGTTACCTATTTTTGGCGAGAATGTGGCGTTAACCTTAAATGAAATGTGACAAATGACTACTACATTTAATTGTGTTTTCAACATTTAATTTACAAAGGAGGGGACGTAGAAATAGATATTACCCTGTCTAGTTACACACTCATCTTAAGAATGTGCGCACACTCGATTTTTAGTTGTGTAACAGTCGAATTTTCTGCGAAACAATCGACAATCGCACAACAGTTGTGGTATAGTTTAGTCGAAGGTCGAAGGTGTACGCCCGCTCTTAATTTATCTCGTGAATAATTCCCCTTTTTTTTACTTCTTCTACGTGGATTGAAACAAAAGACAATCGAGCCCTATAAACAAAACCAAAGACACAGCTCACCTACAAGTTATTAGTCTTCAAAAAGAAAAGGAGCCGTAGAATTCGTAGCGACGCTGAATATAAATTTCGACCCGAAGTTTTAGTACTAAAGTTCGAAAAAGGATATTGCGGCGACGTTGTTACTAAAATCGAGTCTTTTTCAGATTTCAGTGTTCTTAGTAAATTATTGTAGATGAAATTTAAGTATGTGTGACTAGATTTAACAAGGATTTCCAATTTTATATCGTCATTTCACTTATTTTCTTTCAAAAAAACAAAAAAACATTACGACAGTCGAATTTCACGGTTAGAGCTAACTTTTAACGACAGTACCTCCAAAGTCCGTCTGCAGTCGAGCTAAGTCGCTAAACTGTGGGAGACATTTGAAAATTCCAACAAAGGATTCTGGTATCGCGGCTGCGGCACAGCCTTGTCAGACGAGATAGGATTTATACGTACTTACAATTGACTACTATATCTTCCCTTTTAGGCTGTATTTTAGCTCACTGTCAGCAATAAATCTTCATTCAGAAAAATAACAATTGTAATATTGATCTGTAATTACTTGACTTTTGTTATAAAAATTATATTAAAAGGAAATCATTTTGTTTATCTTTCGACTCCTATCATCAAGCTAAATACTCAGGAATTTTCGATGCTACATTTTTGACCCAAAAGAGTGTAATAAATCTGTCTATCCTAGCGGTCTGGTACAGATTTTATTTAAAAAAATAGTTAAAAACACACGTAGAAAAATATAGTTAAACTGCAAGTAATTAAATAAAATTATAAATTTCTTAATAACGTTGAAATAGTGACTTTCTGACCCATTTCCAGCAAGCGCTCCAGATATCTTGATATTGTTTCGACAGCTGCTAGAAACTGTCACAACAGTAGCTAAAGTTGGGCTCTGCCTGTGGTCCGCTTCATTAAAACTATAAGTCTTAACAGTGACATCATTGTTCAGTGTTGGAAAAGAACAATGTATTTATTCGACGATAAAAACTCATTGCAGATTGAAGTAAGAAAAAGAAACAAGATTTTTCACAGTGGCAGATCCCGCTTTAACATCTTGACCACTTAGAAGACGGACGTGAAGTGGAAGTAATTCCGCGTTTCGTCTTATTGGTGTGTGACTGCCTATAGACCGTGCGACAAACAGATTGATAGATTGGTTGGTGTTACTTGAATTTCATTTTTGACTACCGGGCCAGATAAATTTGTAATTCTACAAATTATCATTATTAGTTATTTATTAATTAATGTTATTTGCAATAGTTATTCAAACATTATTTTACCACAAACCACTAACGTTCTATATACGAATTTGTTTCAAGCAAATTTAATGAGGTCGAATTATTGTATTAAATTTCTCTAAAGTAAATTAATTATGTAAGCAGAATGATACATACTTCATATATGAAAACATTACAAAGCGTAAAACAATAGTTTATATATGTATTAAGCTTTGTAATATGAGTAATTATTTCTGTTCCTTTCTTACTATTTATATTAAAGTTTTAAAAAATATTCATACAATACTAAATTAGTTCTTAAATCCATTAACGAAGTCGTACATGTTATAATTTTTCTTTATTATTTCTAATATTCAAGATCATAAAATAAAGAACATTCCATATATCCGACAAATAAAATTCTTTAAAAGAAAATCTGAAAATGTTTTTTGATCAAGAATCTATAAAGCTTTTGAAACATGGAATTTCAGTTCACCGAAAAATATATGTACAATAGTTTTCATATTCATTGTGATGCAAACAATTCTAAAACTTTACTCAAACTTTTATGCGGTACTAAATTTTCTATATTTACGTGACTAGCCACTTTTATGGTTATTGATTGTGGAGAAAAAAGTGAAAAAGACGATAATCGTTCGAAAGTAAGTGGCAAGGCACGTTTGTTGTAAAACTTACTGTAAAATATTCAGTATTGTAAAACAAGGTTTAAAAATAAAAACCCAAAGCTTTATTGTACACTAGCTTTCGCCCGCGACTCCGTCCGCGTGGAATTTGAAAAACAAAAGTTAGTAGCCTGTCTGTTCTTGAAGACTATCGTCTATATCAGCGCCAAATTGCATCGAGATGCGTTCAGCAGTTTACGCTACAAACTCTAACAAACATCCATCCATCCGTCTAAACTTTCGCATTTATATTATTAGCAAGATCTGCATTTTCTCTTTGTCCAGATGGGATCATATGAGTACATTATATAAAACGTATTATAAATGAAAGATGTTTATATATTATTAACATTACTAACGGTCAAAATCTTGATATTTGTACTCAAAGTCAATTACAGTTAGACTGTTTGTTATTCCGTAAAGGCAGATTGCAACCGCTCTTAGGATTACGTTCCAAAGCTTTTAGGCTACTCGGACAAGGCTAAGGCTCTCGTTATATTATAAATAAATACTAAAACATTAGCATAGTAATACAAATATATAATGTAAAATGTTTATAGATGAAACATTATTTTTATTATACGGGAAACACTATAATTATAATCTTGCTAACATTATAAATGCGAAATCTTAGATGGATTGATGTTTGTTAGAGTTTGTCGCCTGAGTAACTGAACGGATTTCAATGAAATTTAACACAGATGTAGAGCATAGTCCGAAAGACCATAAAGGCTACTTACTTTTGTTTTTTTTTCAAATCCACGCGGATGGAGTCGAGGACGAAAGTTAATTTAAAATCATATGTGAATGTTCATATAAAGCAAGAGTGTTAGTATTTAGTATAGATAGGATATGTGTGATACAGTAGGAGTTTAAAAAGCTAAAGCTAAAAGTAATTACTGAACGAAATTTTTCCGGAACATTAAAAAAAGACAAGTTCAGCTCGCAACGAGTACACACCGCGCGAGTCTATTGTTGCTTCTGACAAGTTGTAATTACGTTTACACAGTTTTTATTCAATTCAAAACATTTCAGTATACATTTAAAAAGACGGTGTCCATTTATGCTGGATACACTATTAATAACGCAGGTGCTTCATATGCATTTTAATCCAGGTACATAACAATTTCTTTTTGATAAATTCCACAACAGAATAATCATTAAAAGCGATTATATATTAAAACTAGATGTTCCAGTGCGATTTCATCAGCATAAAATTATTTTATTGTTTACATGTGTCCAATTGTCAATTGCAAATGTAAAAATGACATGACATGACAAAACTTGGCAATCTTGCTTCCTTGATGTTGGCAGCAACTTATGGTCTCCTTCCCACATAAGGGTTTTTATCCAAAATATTTACCCCCTAAGTTTAATGGCGTGAAATGTATAGTCTAAAGCGTGACGTAAGAGTGGGGTTTTTTATTAAAAAAAGAATAATTCAAAAATATGCTGTAATTGCTGACATCTTAGGTAACAAAGAAGTGTGTGTTTACGCTTTATTATAATAGTATAGATAAACTAGTGTTGAAAGAAAGGCAATTTAATTTTGCATTTATAAATAATTTTCTCTATCTAACGTATATTAAATATAGGTTTATTTTAAATTAAAAACTCTTTTATAAGGCTTACCTAACCACTCCATTTAATGCCGTCGAGAGCAGCGACCACAGGATTCTCGATTGGGCCGGAGCGAAAAAATAACGCTAGTTTTAGCTTTCAAACAACTTTCAGTGGCCACTCTTGTTTTTTATACTAAACTGCATATTTTAATGATTAGCATTACAAAACGAACAGTATTTACTCTATAGAATTATCGGGTTTACTCGTTGCTAACTAAAGCACTGAAGTGCACATTTTTCTGTATAATTATATAGATTTTAAAATATAAATTGAAGTATTATTATAAACATGTTACACATTTTCTGACTTAAAAAGTATTTTTAAACCTCAATATGACACATTGCAAAAGATTGCCTAACCATTTTTCCTCTTGATTGGGCCTTGAATGCCAAGAACTATGTCCGATTTCATTTGTTAAAAGTCTATTATGGGCCAGCGACTCTACATTTCTTTTTATAATATAAGATGGCAAACGAGCAAGCGATCACCTGAATCCGCCCAAAATGGCGAAGCGACCGCTGCCTATAGACATCCGCAATTGCAGATGCGTTGCCTACCCTTAATCGACGGAGGAGGAGACGCACATAAAAAGGATATTTCCCCTTCCTATGCGTCACCTCCGCCGTCAAATCCACTTTCCCTTCCCATCCTATCTCAAAAGAAAAAGGGTGGGAAGGAAAAGGGACCAAAGTTGAAGAAGACCAAAAAAAACTAGTGTCCCGTTTGAATATTTGCATTCTACAATGAATTAATCTACAATTTAATTGGTTATATAATTATTAAATCATATACCAGTAGGACACAGAAGATGGACATCAAAGAGAATGCCGACAATGTAAAGCAAGCTACGGTTGCGGCGTATTAACACTCTATTATAGTCTTACGCTTCGTTGAACACCTTACAGATTGTCATTCGTTAGCGTCGTTAACGCTATGGTGTATAAAAATGCAACTATTGTCAAACTATTCTTTTGTACGCAGAAAAAATATAAAAGAATAAGATAATTGATGATCCCATGTAATATGAACACATTTCTTAACACAACAAAGACTTTCTTAGAATTTCCTAAATTAATTAAGACGTCAAAGGTAGAGAAATTCAAAACGTAAAAGTACAAATAACATATTTGCAATTTGTAAATACGCGAAAGTGCTGTTTTATTCAAACAAGATAAATTTTTTTCAGACGCCACCCAAACGATAATCGGTTTTTTAAAAGTACAGAAACATATTAAAACCGATTGATATGGAAACTCTATAAAAAGAGCAGACATTTTCGTTGTTATTTACACAACGCCATTAACTATTCACTTCAAAATGTGGTAAAATGGATCTTGTTGAAAACACGTTAAAAGAACAAAGCTAGAAAAAGAAATGCCGTTAGATTTGATCACATAGTGGAACACAGGACGATACTAGAGTTACATTTATCTTAAAAACTTTCAACATAAGAACGAAATGGTTCTTACTTTTATTTCAATTCATGAGTATTAGTCTGGAAAAGTCTTATCAGATTCCACTATCAAAACAACCACACAAAACATTTTTACATACACGTATTGTTCTGAATTTCATCATTATAATATTGCTAGCTTTCGCCCGCGACTTCGTACGCGTGGAATTGATGAAAACGAAAGTCAGTAGCCTATGTGTTCTTCCAGACTATCCTCTACGTCTATGTCAAATTTCATCAAGATCCGTTCACCCGTTTAGGCTACAAACTTTAACAAACATCCATCCATCCATCTAAACTTTTGCATTTATAATATTAGTAAGATAAATGCGAATATTTAGATGGATGTTTGTTAGAGTTTGTAGCCTAAACGGCTGAACGGATTTTGATGAAATTTGCTATAAATGTAGAGGATAGTATGGAAGAACACATAGGCTACTCATTTTTGTTTTTTTACGGAGTCGCGGGCGAAAGCTATTATTCAATAATTATTTTAAAATTTACTTTGAACACAAAAAGGAATTTTTAATTATTTTTAATATAACACACCTCACTTCATTCCATAATGTTGCAATATCACGACTCTTTCATAAAATATTAAATCATTGTACAATATTTTTACCTCCAGTCCTTTTATAAATGCAATTTTCTGGTTCACTAAATAATAAGTTGATCGTGAATCAATTACCTTCATAATTAAATTTGTTCAATCAATAATGGTTTTATAATTTAAATAGAAAAAAATTATGCTGAACTCGGAACAGAATAACTACAAGTAGATGAATGGATAAAGGATTCATAATCTATACATATAATAAAATTGGAGTGTCTGTTTGTAATATCAAAAGAAAAAAATAGAATTTCGGGAAGATGATGTATTTGCATTGTTGATAACGAAAATCGCGTTTAATTTTTTTTGTCTGTCTGTCCTGTAAACTCCGAAACGGCTGGGCCGAATTCGACCGGACTTTCACTGAAGGGTAGCTGACCTAGACGGGCATATTATATCATTTTTTAACTTTATTGCGTGGACAAGGTAGCGGGCAACAGCTAGTTTTATAAGTAAAAATGTTTACTGTATTTCTTGGACAGGTTACTCAGATAAAATCACATAAGTAAACAAAAACATAATCTACTAAGGGTAACACTCTTGTAATTTTAATTGCTCGACCCTGTAAGAAAATTTATAGAATTAAACACATGTAATTTTACACGTATAAATTTTACTAATTACTTATATGTGGGTAGCAGGACACGTGAACCTAATTGCTTTGGGAGTTATTACACGCACCCATTCGTATAATAACAAACTCGAGGGATATAGAAATACAAAACCAAATAATATTGTCCCTATTTTTATTTACCGGGATTTCATTTCTATTTATTTTGGTTATACCTGATTAAACACACATTTACACCTGGTTCCCACGCCGTAAATTATCTATACTATTATAATAAAGCGTAAACACACACTTCTTTGTTGCCTAAGATGTCAGCAATTACAGCATATTTTTGAATAATTCTTTTTTTAATAAAAAGCCCTACACTTACGTCATGCTTTAGGCTATATATTATCACGCTATTAAACTTAGGGGGTAAATATTTTGGATAAAAACCCTAATGTGGGAAAGAGACCATAAGTTGCTGCCATCATCAAGAAAGAAAGATTGCTAAGGTTTGTCATGTCATGTGATTTTGACATTTGCTATTGCTAATTTGACAAATGTAAACAATAAAATAAAGTTTTTATAATTTCACGCGGATGAATCCGCACGCGAACAGCTAGTTGTATTATATAATACATCATTTCAATTGTACGTTAAATAACAGTTAACAGAAGAACGCCAATTCTATACATGGCGGCTATTTTGCTTTTTTTTTTAAAAAAACTCGAATTATTTGAGCTCTGGATTAGAAGGTATATTTTTGTCCCGGTTAAAGATTTTATTAAAAAAGCTTAATTTAAATGTACAGATATTGACTAGAATAGGAAATTTTTATTATTTAGCAATAATGTTTAAACATATTGAGTAATGTTTACACTCGAATACAAACGTAACATACATACAGAAACAGTGTAAACCAGTAAATGTCAACATGCATTACGCCTCAGTGTGAGAAACTCGAGACCCAATTACCGGCGCAGCCGCCTTCCCTTCGGGCCTTAGGGACTTACCACATTGTAATTTTAAGAATACTCTATCGGCAATACGAATTTCGCTTTGTATCGAATGAATTACTTATACTCGTAAATGCGGAGAGTCAGAGTGCTACAGAAAGGTATGATATTAACACGCTTAAGATTTTTAAGCAAAATGTAATCATTGCTGCATAAATGCAATATCGTAACATTGTATTACGATAATTGCCCTCTCTTTTATTCTCATTGAAAAAAGAAGATAGCAATAAAGTTCGTACACAAGTGTCGCATTTGAATCACGGTTGTCAACTTCTACGTCATTTTTTTCTTAAAATCTACTCAAGACATACATACTTGACTACAGAAACACGAATTTAAGAAGCATACCTTTCTGCCGTGAACACGCAATAGAAACTAACGTTATCTATCTATACATATAATAAAATTGGAATGTCTGTTTGTAATATCAAAAGAAAAATTACAGATTTCGGGAAGATACATCGAATACATCGCGTTGCTGATAACGAAAATCGCATTTAATTTTTTTTTGTCTGTCTGTCTGTCTGTCCGCAAGACGCGTTTTTCCGGGTAATATCTAACGACAGGACTTTCACTGAAGAATAGCTGACATGGACGGGCATATTATAGCCTACTGGATACAGGCCTGGTCTAGTGTGAGGGTATTGGTATTTTCGGAAAGTGATTTAAGAATTAAGAGATAATGTATGATAGGACAGTGTAGATTGTTATATTTTTGAAGTAAATTACATTTTCATTTTCCATTTTTTTTTTTACTTTTTCACCTTGATATTGCGTGGAGGAAGTCGCGGGCAACAGCTAGTCCGTAGTAAAGTTATAAATTGTTTGTAAATTGCTTTCGTTACCTACAGGTAGAGTATTTACAGCGACACAGCAGCACTAATGGAACTAATGAATATACGTCCTCGGGCCAACGAAGGTAATTACAAACCAAATAAATTATACGGTCCCCATTCAAGAGAAAATTCGCCGCGTGTCTTCGATACGTGAAATCACCACTTTCACTTGAAAGAATAAATGAATGGAACTTATTCATTAATACTTAACTCTTTCGGTGTTACTTCATTTATTAAAACGATTTTAATAATAATATAGAAACAATCTACGAGTATATCTATACAAAAATTATAAAGAAGAAATATTTGTATTTTTGTATATATTGAAATAACTCAAAAACTACTGGGCCGATTTTAAAAATTCTTTCACCATTAAAAAGCTACGTTATCAGTGAGTAATATACGCTATGTTTTTCATATTTTTTATTTAACGGGGACGAAGTCGCGAGCAACAGCTAGTAATAAATATAAACGCTACAACTACATCGAACGATTAATAAAAAATTATAATTACCATTATATGTTAATGTTACGCAAAAGTAAAAAAAATAAAATAGAAAATAAAAAACCTTTTTATTGCCATCCAAAAAAATATACAGAGTAACACAAAATAAGTAAACATTCATGAAAATTAGTAACAGATGGCAAAATGGGGAGGCTCAGCTTAACCGATACTGGTTGAGATCCAGTGTCGAGCTGGTTTTCAGCCAGCTGTAAAGTACTCATTAATTGTGGTCTCCTTGACTATAAAGAGAGTAAAGGGGATCAGAAGTCAAAATGTAAAACGATACCCACAAGAGCCAGAAATACGCCCGGAAAATGTTATAAGAAAATAAGGTTATACACTGCACTGGGACTTGTCGGACAGTTAATTATTTAATTTACTTTTACTTCCATTCCAACATGATTGATTTCATTATATTGATTTAATTAATTTGCCGCATTAAATTTAGTCATACACTTACATGAATTGTTAATGGCTTTCCGATAAAAGCTGTACGGATACGTCTCGTAGCGAACAGCCGTTCGTAGCCGCACGTAGGCTTATCTCTACGTACGTGTAGCGTGTATGTAGCGATGTATACTGCTCTTACCAATCTGTAGATATAAAATTTTATAGTTAGCTTAAAATTCTGTTAATTGTTTTAAAATTTATTTAATCTCTAATTACCGAACTATTTCAAGTTATCAATCATAGCATAGCAACCTTTTATTATCAATATTAATTCAATAACCTGTTTTCTCAATTCTTATAATAGTTCAATAATGATTCCTTTCTTTTTTTCTTTGAACATGTATGAAAAACTTTAACAACAATTGCTTTAAAGATTTCCATTAAGTCAATAAATAAGAATTCATAAGCAAGATGAATATTTACATATGTACAGATGTAAAAGACATCTACCATTGAAATGTTACAATCGTCTCACCGTACTGCACATAAGTTAACATAGTCGTCTATTCAAGTATAACGTTTGAAAAGAATTTAAATTTTACGCTCGGAACCGACAGATGTCACTAGGTGCGAGGAATATCTGTGACTTGCCCAAATACGTCCCATTGAAGTATGCCAGCACGATAAATGCTCGTTCGGCATTTTACGAGCTGTACAATTGTTGCGTATGTAACTTTTTCGGACATTGTATGATACATATCATCAGCAGCCGAGTCATAAAAGTTACTATGATTACTATTTTTTTTACAAGAGCAGGGAACACAGAGGTGGTCAACGACGCCCATGGACATCAGCAACACCAGAGGAACTATAGATGAGTTGACGGCCTTTGAGAAAATTGTAGGCCGTCTTCGCCCGGACCCTAAGTCTTGAAGGATGGTGAGGATGAGGATGAGTCCCTTTCTCTTCCCCCCATTTTTTCCAAAAATAGGATGGGAAGGGAACGTGGATTTGACGGTGAAGGAGACGCATAGAAAGGGGAAATATCGTCTTTATGTGCGTCTCCTCCTCCGTTGATTAAGGGTAGGCAACGCATCCGCTATTGCGGATGTCTATGGGCAGCGGTCGGTTCGCCATTTTGACGGATACAGGTGGCCACTTGCTCGTTTGCCACCTTATGTTATAAAAAGAAATATATATATTAAGAAACCAACGTTATTATAGTATTTTGTTTGAAAGTAACCTAATGTTATTTATGTCTTACGTATCGTCCTATTATAAAAGTTGAATGTAAACTGTTAGAGTTTTATTATCTGTAACAAACGTGTTCATTTTACAAACGTTCAACTAAACATATCCGTTGTTTTGTCATGTTTTATGCAGTTGTATGTAGTCCACGAACGATTATGATAAAATTTTAACGCTCAACAATCCCGGTAAATGACTTTGCATAACAACAGCGTTCGGAAATGTTATTGTTGTTTCAGGTGTTAAACATTTTCCACTGGACATTGTTATATTTGGTTAATGTTATTATATTCGTTGGTTGCGAACAATACGATGCGGGTAAATATGTTTAAGCTTGTATATTTTTAATTTTATAATATGTAAATTTTTCATACATTTTGAAAATTAAAGATCATTAAATACATTTTAGGAAGCATTCAAAATGATACGTTAAAGCAATTTCACGCTAGATTTTCGAAACGGTTACGATATCTGAAAACTAGTATCGTCGAATATCGACCTCATTGGCGAACTTTTGTAAACGTAGTGCAATGGTAGCATCAGTTCAATATCGTCGAAACACAAACAATGGCGTTAGAGCGTACGGCGCAGTGTAGTTCGCAATCAATCAAAATTTCCATAAGTCATCTCGGACGCGGTCGCCGCAGGGAGCTCGCACGATATTGTAAAGTGCTTAGTTACGAATTTCAGTGGCGAGCGCTCCAGAGAGAGCTTTTGTTGATTACCCTCCCTTGTCTAATGCCCCTGTCTCTTCTATTTACCTACATGATCTCACTTAAGATTAATCATCTGAACGGTAACTTGTTATTGTAATGTAATATTAGTAGATATTCGTTAGCATTATGTTGAATTTTAATTAAAAAAAGTTTACAGTCATAAATATCAGTTTATTATATACATAGATAGCTAATTATCACATATAATTTTTCAAAGATTGCCGAGTGTTTAAATTTAATACATTCTTTATTTTCTGGTAACTTAAATCTATATTATAACATAATTTAACACTCGTGTAAAATCATCTTGAACTTTCGTATTTCCGTCACCTTTGTGTGTCACTTCTTTGATTGCTTTTCTATTTGTTATTTGTCATAAGGATCAACAGCGTAAGTACTGCGAATGAAATAGAAATTTACTATTCACTCTTGTCGCAATAACGTTTTCCCTTTCGAGTAAATCAAAAACTACATTTCTCGCGGAAATGATACAAAATACGCTATGAATAAAACATTTATTTAATATTGTCGGCTCTGAGCCAAATATATAAAGAATTATTTGAGCGCCGTTTTTCATATCAATTTTCTTTATTCCGTTCTAGGATAATTTTTATCAATATCTAATAATAGTAATGAACTTTATTTCAGGCGAACCTACTTTACTTTTGGACTTGAATATCGTAACCAAGTTAAAAAATAAAGTGGGAATATTCGGATGGGATACGACTTACGTTTAAAATTAAAAAAATGGACCAACTAGTTCAACTCGGAAAATATCACTATCTTTTAGTAGGAGTGTAGATGCTTTTGTTGAAAATTAAGCATGGTAATTGAAACAAAATAACGCAAAGTATAAAACACACTTTAGTAACCACGAACAGATAAAAAGCAACCATAACATAAATTTCTATAATCTCTTTTTGTTCCATACGCGGAGGCAAAACGGACTGTTGTATTTTTATTAAATTTCTTCACATAAACGGAAATTATTCGTATTATATTTTAACATTTAATGCAGAATGATTGCAATTACTCCGTAAATTTGTAGTATCTATTCTTTTTATAATGGACCTAATACAATACATTAATAAGTTTTTCAAAATGTATGTTTGGCCAGAATTGCGATGATGAAGAAAACTTCAAATAACTTTGGAATGTTTTTGCTCCTCCTTTTGTGATTATATTTAAACAAAATTCTTCTGGGTTATGTTAGATGTTCCTTTAGCAATCACACGGTCTTCCACTTCAAATAGTTTTATTACAAGATCAGTTTTTCCGTCTGACTGTCAACAAAGATGGAAAAATTCGGAGAGAATTGCTAATTAACGTAGCAAATGTAGGCCAAATGAAATCAACAGACCCGCTTTCCATATTCACGTTGCGGGTATGTTTTGCATACTCCGTGTATTCAAAATACATTTGTAAGGCCGTGTGTGTCCTGGATTCGTAATCCATTCGAACGCGAGCGTTTGTTCGACTTATTTACTTACACGTGTCTTTGTTAATGTCATCTGCACTTGCAATTGCATTTAGAATCTGCAATTCCAGAGATGGATTTTATTAATTGCTATCTGAAGCCTGCTTGCATTGGAACGAAATCACAATATTACGTTAAAAGTTTTGACTCTTGCCCGAGATATCTTTCATACGATAGCTAGGATTTCTTCAGAATTTTGCTAGGATTGCTTACAGTCAATTACTAAGCACTAATTGATCGTGTAAATAAAATTGGATTTGTTGATGTCAAATAACAATAAATATCGTCCCAATTAAACGTCTTAAATATTTTAAAGCTAAAGAATACCATAAAAAGAATCTTAGATAAAACTCTTATTAAACGTTTTATTACATGTTTATTAACATTTGATGAGGCTAAACATAACATCGTTTATGTTTACGTTTTTATTTCTTGTTTGTTTCGTAAACAACATAAATGTAACTGTTATTTTTTGCACTAAACTGAAACATTAGCATCCTTATTGCGAGTCAATAAAATATTGTTATGTTAGTGGACAGAATAATAAAAGAGATATTTGGATAACGTTCCGATGGTTCTAGTTATCTATACTAATATTAAGAAGTGGAAAAATCTATATTTTTGTATTGAAATAACTCAACAACTACTGGGCCGATTTAAAAAATTCTGTAACCATTAAGAAGCTAAGTTATCAGTGAATAACATAGGCTGTTTTTATTATTTTTTAGTTTCACGCGGACGAAGCCGTGAGCAACAGGTAGATGTATGATAAAGTGGGTTTACCCTCTCATTAAAAAAAACATGAAAATGACTTTTGAATCTCAATATAATTGTGATTTATTGTCTCCTTTTCATAACTGAACTATTGACTTGAAATGTTATAGTTGTGACAGAAATATGTAAAAATCTCCTATCTTAACGAAAGCAGCGATTTTAGCTTATATCTATATTAATAGAGGTATTAATATAGATATAAATTCATTATGCGAAAAAATTTAATAAAAATACACCCGGCTTGGCTCCCCGTGTCGGACAGAAAGCGATTAAGCAAATTTTATGTTACAGTAACTTTTACCTACGCGTTTTTAACATGACCCGGATATTAAATTTCATTAAGCAAAGTCGCACGTAATAAAGTGTTACTTATATTTATTTATAACAACCGACCGACGACCGGTGACCGATTTTTACAGGTTTATATGAGAAAATGAATTCATTTTTGTATAAATTGTGTATTGTCTATGAATTTCTTCGCGTGAATGTATTATAAAGAGCTAAAATAAATCATTAAAATCCGAATAATAATTATTTCATTTCTTGTATTTAAATTTTAATGTAAAACTTCGAATGAAATATCAAAACATTTTACAATATAACTTCTCTATCAGAATGAAAAGTTATGTACCTACGCTACGAAGATTCACAGAGCTCGTCTTCAGTACGGCAAAGTTATAATATTCGTACTAAACTTTGATACTAAGAATCATTCTTGCAGTTCATACAAAGTGTATGAAGTCGTATGTTAGCACTAAAATACGAGAACTTTGCCACTATTATACTTACAGTGATTCCAGACTCCAGACTTTTTATCGGCAGACAGTTTAGTTGGTCACTTAATGAGTATGAAAATGTATAGAAGAGTGCACATTACACTGATTTGTTTTAATATGACAACCTATTGAAACTATCGGCCGATAAGTCTGTAGTGAGCACATAAACGAGATGACATTTTACAATTTTATTGCTGAATTCTTTATTTCACTTTAATCACAATATTTAACACTAACTGTTACTCGCAACTTCATCCGCTTGAATTTAAGATGTAATAAAAAGCCTACGTTACTTACTGGTAACGTAGGTTTTTAATGGTGAAAGAATGAAAGAATTTTTAAAATCAGCCAGCAGTTTTTGCACAAATCTTTCCTCTTTATAATATATATTTTTTTATAATAAAAGGGGGCAAATGAGCGGCGAGAACACCGAGGTGGTCAACGACGCCCATGGACATCCGTAACACCAGAGGAACCACAGATGCGTTGCCGGCCTTTAAGGAAATGATAGGCTCGCTTCTTGAAGGACCCTAAGTCGTATTGGTTTGGAAATACCGCCGAGGACAGACCGTTCCACAACGCGGCTGTGCGAGGCAGAAAGTTCCGTGAAAACCGCACGGTTGTGGAATGCCAGCCATCGAGATGGTGAGGATGGTACCTGGCGGTCTGTCGTGTCGTCCGATGACGAAATTCGGCGGCAGGAATCGTTCCAAACAAACATATTAGTATAGATATAGATTAATATAAGTAAAAGTCATGTATCGTAGTAAATTGTATTTATTTTAAAAGACTCCTGCCCTAAACTGAACAAATTACTACTACTAAACCAAAGTTTGTAATAAAAAAAAATTTTTTTTTTTTTTGCCTAACTACAGTCCTCACATATCTCGACTGACTTAACTGATATATGGCCTTTCAAGGAATACATTTTTCAATTCACAAGAGTACATAAGTTTTAACTTTCGAGTCGATGTCGCAGGCATGAGAAAAGCTTTTAACATTGACATTTTTACTTTCTGTGCAATGAGAATACGGATTTAAATTTTGAAATAAAGTGTAAATAAATCTGACAAATAATATGGTAAAAAAAACCTGGACGAGCTCCTTGGATTGTTTCATTGTCTATTTTCATATTTTTCACGACGGTCTCAGCAATGGATTTTCAAGATTACAAAATAATATTACACATAAATAATACATTCTTCATTATTACCAATATATTTAAAAAATATATCGGGGTGACGAGCGGCTTGCAGAATCTAATTGCGAAGGTAGGTCATACACACGGAACTTATTCTCCATTGTGGGCGTGCGTATATCGGAGATAATGAAATAACAATCGCGTAATATCAGAAACACAGTCCCTCAATCTTTAGTGAAAACTGTACAACACAATCTAACCGGATTGCAAAGATTTACAGAGATTTACCAATTGACTTTATACGTGCGCACAACCAAAGTGCACCGCTCGACCATCTAATGGCAACCATGACAACTATCGCCGCCATGACATGAACCCATTCAGGGTTGCCCGCTTAAAAAACTCTAATAACAACACCAATTAAAAACAATTTAAATATTGGCAATACTCCAAAATTATTATTGAATATTAACGTTAATCGTTCAAAAATTAACAATCGTTTGCGCCTTTATACATAAAGAATGACGTGAAAACGTAAAAATTGCTATGCTATGGTGCAATCATTTTTTATACATTTACAGCTAATTTCATATGGAGGCTAGTTCACAATGGCAATTTTTCCAAATATTCGAGAACTGACAGTCACAAAAATTCAGGCAACATGGCCAATTGACTAACACATGCAAATCCACCGCCGGAATTTGCATTTTCACATTTTTCATCAACATTCACGTTCGTGCTGTTTCTATTCAGAATAGGTACTTGTTAGAGCATTTTTTTTAAATAAGTGGTATCAGTAAAATAGTTATTTACACATTTCTAACAAGAATAGTCTTATGCGAATATATTTTTGTCCACAGTCATATTTCCCTATACTATATGCAAGTAGATTTGCAAAGCAATACATATTTTAATCAGTAAGGTGCCATAAATGGAAAAGTAATAAAGAAGAACTAACTTCCATCCTGTATATATTTTCCGGTATCTAAATGTATCAATTTGACTATACACATATCAATGATTTGATAAAAACATCAATAAAAAAAAGAAATTTACTTCGAATGGCTGTTTTAAATTGCTTTTGAAATGCAAATAGCCGAAACTACTTCACTGCTCTAATGCACAAAATTCTCCTGAGAAATACTGGCTAAAAACTCTACTGGTATTTTTCGAACTTGAAAAATATGCTTTCCTATACAGAGGTGCAAATAAATATATTTTTAAATACTTTAAAATATATAGAATGTAATGAAAGCCCATCAAGCCGCAGGTAAATTAAACATAACTCAAGCAGCGCCTGCACTGGTTATAAACGTATTTAAAATAAATTAATATTAAATTCAGGAATATTCAAAATAGTCAGTATAGAGAAGGTGGTTCTCGTAGGGATTATGTCAGCGTCGCATGTCACGGAAGCCGCTTCGTTTGCGATAACAAATTTGAAGTGTAGCCTTGCAGGGCTGCCTAACACACTTAAATGTTCTTATCATTAATTTCAATAGTTAGCTAGACATTAAGAAATAAATCGAGCGGTTTAATAATCGCTTTTAAAATTTTATTTTATATGAAACCTAGAAATTTGATTAAAAAAATACGTTATTTTCCATAGGCTTGCGGTCATCTTTACAGCGAGGAAAAAACAATACAAAAAACAACACAAAAACAAGAAATGGGTACCGTAAATAGTAACACCCTAATAACGTTAAAGTACTTAACAGATCTTTTTTATTTGAAAGTAGTTTTGTAACTGCGTTGAACGTAATTTAAAAGTTTAAAGTTTTTAACACGTTGTCAAGCTTCCGTTTACCGCACTGCACCAGTCAGTTTGTTACTTAAAGATATATTTGTGAATTAAAATGAACTCGTTTTAATGTAAGAAACTAAAATGTCAAATATTAATGTCAGAATTTTAAATACTCTCTGTATGAAAGAAACTTCGTACTTGCACATCTTAATTAAAGTACAAATATTTTTATCATTTTGTTCTCAATAAACTGCGGATGAAACGCATTAAGCCGGCAATATTATGGGTTTTATGATATTTCTAAAATATTAAATGTAATATTATTTTAAAAAAACTCGTACGATTTGTAATAATAGACAGCCCTGAATCAATAGCAGGTGTCATTTAAAATGGCGCCATATGAAAACTATCCGACCACGTACACACACGTAATATCTTTTCACTAGACGCGGCGTACACTCAACCCTGGCATGATATTCTTAAATAATAAAGATGCTAGAAAAATAAAAAAACGCTACTGTAATACACCATTCAATGCATTAAAGTCAAAGAATATTAATTTAGTTACTGAATATACTTTTCAAATATCGTTCTAACAGTTTATGCTAAAAAGTAAAGAGATATAAAAAAGTTTGTGCCACATTTAACATATTCCAACGAGTTTTGTTTTAACGCGCGGGAGCTTACGCTAAGTGAAACTTTACTGTGTGTCCTATTTGTTTCCTGCTGTTGTTATTTATGCGCAAAGTAATTTCCTCGAATCGTATTTTTCCTTTGCACTTAATATAATCTAGAAGTACGATTGTTTTTAACATTTAAACATTTATTTATACTGTAGTAAAATGAAAAATATCTACTTTGTGTTGCTTATTTACTTTAAAAGAATTTAGTACATCTTGCATATTATTGTATACTACTTCGAGAACAATAAAGGCAATATTAATTATATAAGTATGATTGTATTTAAACAATATATGACATGTATGTATGATCACAAGGTATAACAATTTATGTTAAGGGAGCTTTCAGTGGAACTGTCTAGGGTATTAAAACAAAGGCAGCTAATCAACAAAGCCACCCCGAAGCCCGCATGCTTCCCCCCGCTCGCCCCTCACCAGTCACCCAAACTCAAATTGAAGGCTTACCGTTCATGTATCCTTATTGTATCTGATAGGTACATTAATTGTTCATTCAAAGACATTACGATCGATATATTTATTTTAATATGTTGTTAATAAATTGTTTTCAATAGTTTTATTCCCAAAATCTTCAATTGTTCATGGTCAATGGCACTTCCACAGTACACAGACGTATCTAATTTTACGTCAAAGTTGCTTGGGAAGTACCCATAGCTTTTTAATTATAAATAATTTGTTCCGAATTATGCAAAATCAGCTTGCACTGTCTTAATATCTCACTATATAGTATCCATTTCATGATATATACTAATTTTATTTAAACATACGGAAAAATATTTTAAACTGTCAAAAAACACAATCCAGTGTAGTTTTGCTTTTATTACGAGGAGTAAAATAGACACATAATCAAACAAACATACCTGCAGAAAACCTTACTCCTGTAAATCAGGCAAAAATAATATGAACAAAAATAAATTGGAAATTTAAGATAAGCGCCATCTATCGTGACTCATTGTAACTTATTCTTCCAGAGGTGGCTTGGGAGGGATACCTATATTTTAAAAGCCTCCTATTATGTAAGACTCAACATTATGTAACTTGTAAAAGGTACTTTTCTTTGTTTGGTTAACAATGAGGATTTTAGGGCGTGGTATAGGCTTAAAGGTCTTGCATAACAGAATGAATAAAACTCATTATGAATTTTATTCTCACATGTATATTTTAAAGTGGACCACAAAGTTAAAGAGAAAATTTGGTGCAATAATTGGTTTTGGGGCAATAGATTACATTAACATACATCTACAAGAAAGGGTATACAGACATAGAAAAAGTTAATAAAAAGTTTATTTGACATTCTCATCGTCACTCTTAAATTTCTTCGCTTGTGTCGCCTCAGAATCATTGTTTGATTCATCTTTACCCAACTCGTGTAAATTATATTTCTTATACAAAAAGTAATTGTCTACAACACTCAGAAGGCAGATGCCTTTTATAATTTCCACTATTATACAAAGGTTTGGATTCTTCAAATCTGCTCTGTTGTTGCCATTCTTAAGCACTATCATATCTGCCAACTCCTTGATGATCAAATCTCGGCACACGCTGCTGTTGAACCGTTTGTTGAAGATTACTGCAAATGTTGATGGATCTTTCAAAAAGTATTTATCAAACAGTTTTCCCGCTGCTTCCATTATATCGGGTAAATTAGCTTTGCATGTAGCCATTATAGGTAGCAGGCGTAGCACATGACGAGTTTTCTGCACCTTTGTTTCAGACAAATCTTGTATAATCGCTGTGGTCAGCACTTCTGGACTAGGTAAATTAGTCTTTATGAAAATACAATTAGATGCCCCTGTTTCGACAACTTGAAATCGCTTGTGCCTGAGAGATTTCTGAGAGCTTTTCTTCATAGAGTCCACTTCACGCTTCAACAAGTCCCCTATGTCTGTTTCTTCTTCAGATTCGCTCAAGGAGTTTTCCTCGTTGGCAGCAGATGGTGGCACTTGATCACCTTCCAGGTCTGGATATATCTTTCCGGCATACTCGTTCAGCAAGTTGTACATCTCTTTTACGCAGTCTTTCTCTCTGAAGTTACATGTGCAGAAAAACCCTCTGAAGCCGGGTTCCAAGAAGTATTTGTTTCTCCTCTTTCTAAAGTAAAACTTCTTCTTTTTCCTGTTATCACCCATTTTGATTGCACTGACACACGAAGACACTCCTTTATAGCAACGCTCTGTGATATAACTGAAGTTATTACGTGAATTGAATTATGAAATCACATAATAACATGATCATTTAAACTAGGTACACCCATGCCGTAACGTAACATTGTCAAACTCAAACGTGACATTTCAATAAATACACAGATAACGCAACTCACTGTGTTATATAAATATCTCTCTAGTGTTGCCATTGAAGATTTTTACCCGGCCGTTTACATTGTGTAAAACGGCGCGCCGTGTTGATATGAAAAAAGATTTATCGTAGCCCGTAAAACTTAAAATGGAAAAACTTTTCAACATTAGATAAACATCACTACTTTAACATCGAAAAAAGCGTTGAAATTGTCCCTCTTTGTTTTATAAATCATAAGATATTTTGAGCATAAAAAATATATCGTTATTCACGGTACAATTTATTGTCAATCAATGATTCATTTTTTCGTTTTTCATTCAAAGGCCATTTAAAAATTATTTTATTGAAGGAAAACAATGAATTACTCTAGATTTTAGAAAAGCCGTAGTATCTGCTGTAGACCGTACATTTTGTAATTTGTTGGCATGAAATGCTGAAAGCCGTAGGACACGGCAATTGTCGTAGCATTGGCAACACAGCATCTCTTACAGATTATAAATGTACTTGCTATTTAATGTTTTAGTCATAGATCGTTAAACATCTTAATTTCCTTTAAATGGCCTGTGCTGTACGAGACGGGTTCCAGGTCCCGCGGCACAACTTACCCTATATATGTATGCACCGGCGACCGGAGGGCATAATATTTTAACAACAACAAGGGGACTATGGAGGATAAAGTGGTACTTACCTGTTGAATGCCCGCCTCACCGCCTACAGGGGCCTAGACTCCGTCGGTGTCAATCGAGTTAAGTCTAGTTCTGTCAAGTCTATAGGTGCCAGCGACGTTGCCTGCAGATGCACCCATATTCACAATTATAGCTTCAAAAGCGAAACCGAAATTTAACACGACCCTTTTCACTAACAAAAATTACACGCCCGTGTATTTAGAGATGTCGGACAGGCAACCACTTCCAATAACCTTTGTAATCGCACTTTTGTAACCGACTAACTCGCTTGTCTGCTGGCACATGACTCTTTCACCCAAACTCCTCTCCGCAGACACGCGCCTGACCAAAACGGAGAGGAATTGAAATCTACCCTCTGCGGGCGAATAAAAATGCGCCCGGTTACCTGCAATAATCCGGGCCGCGAAATTCAAACTATATGTTCGGTTCGATTGGCGACATGGTCCGCAAAATAAACAATAATCTGAGAAGCCTGCACGTATTTGTTTTATTTAAAATGATTTTTTAGGATTGGTATACCCACTAAAGATTTTAAAGCTCAGTCGGTTAATTCTTAGTTTAGTAGTTTGCTACGAAGCTTCTTACTTCTTACCAATGTAGCATAGGTTAAGGTCGCAATAGTAAAAGAAAAAAGCGTATCGAAATAATTTTATTTAAAAATAAACAACACAACAAAACTTTCATCTTAAAGCTATTTTAATTAAAATACACTATTAAGACTAAATCAAATTTAAATTTGTATAATCGCATTTTCTCTTCGCTACAATTTAATAAATACTATTTGAATACTTTTTCGACAATTTGCAAATTTTGACGACAGCACATTGTCAGAGACTTGAAAGGGAAAAATGATTAACGAATTCTCTGTAGCTATTTGGAAAACCCGCAATATTTAGTTTTCATTACAGTTTGTAAGCTCGCGATAACAGGCTTTTTCATCTTCGGGCACACGGTGATGCTGTAAGAAAAAACATAAATCTTAATTGTATAAGCAATTTAAATTATGAAGCAATTCGATCAAGAGGGCTAACAAAGTATTTAAATTAAAATAAAAAAAATATTCATCGTTCAAAATGAGACAACCCTAACATCCTCCAATAAGAATGCTAATGGTTTAAGGTTCAAGTTTTAGAAGCCTTCATAGGTTAAGTATATTTTTTATAATTAAACTAGCTTTCGCCCGCGACTCCGTCCGCGTGGAATTAAAAAAAAACAAAAGTGAGTAGCCTACGTGTTCTTCCCGACTATCCTCTACATTTATACCAAATTTCATTGAAATCCGTTCAGCCTTTTAGGCTACAAACATCCATCCATCCATCTAAACTTTCGCATTTGTAATATTAGTATGATAAAAGTAATAAGTATGAAGTATGATAATTAAATATAGTTAAACTTACTCAGTGTTATACTCAATGGAAGATATTTTCATATACTCGATGTAAATACTGGGCGATTTGAGCAACCTCCAAGTCATAGGGTTGAACAAATTAGTTTCGTATTTCCATTCCACAATGACCGACATGGGCGGGTGGCCCGTGTCCTTGAACGGCACCATCTTTGTTTCTACATCACCAGGTTTGTAATATTTCCTTAAATTAAGAAAATATGCTTTAATTATTTTTCATAAGCAACAAAATAATGGTATTACTAAAATTTTAATGTGTGTGATGCTAAAAAAATGGTAGGATTTTTTCCAGTAGACATTGTCATTATTATTATTGTGTTTTGCTTTTATTAAAATACTAGCTTTTTCCCGCGATTCCACCGTGTTCTCCCAGTCTATGGTCTACATCTATGCCAAATTACATCGAGAATCGTTTAGCCGTTTAGGCTTCAAAATCTAACAAATATCCATCCAAATTCAAAACATAATATCTATCCATCTAAACGTTGGCATTTGTGATATTAGTAAGTTTTTTTGGTTATAACATATTATTTAAAAAAAAACAATAATTGGCGATGCATCTCTTTTTTAACTTGTTGGACAACTAAGGGTAGTCATTTTGCTTTTTTGGGTTATATTTTGCTATTTTTTTTATAAAAAGAGTATTTATAAGTACTTACTGTTCATCATCAATGAACTTGTGATCACTCTTGGTGTTGTTCTTATCGACCAGCACCACTGAGATCCTGCCCACGTCGGGCCCGTGCACTCTGCTCTCCGTTGAATTTGACACCTTCAGTGTTATCTTGTAGTGCACCTCTGTAAAAAATAGTTTAATATCTCAATTTTTTAATAATAGTAAAGTTATTAGTTGATGTCTCTAATTGAAGATTATGTCTTACTAGCTTTAGCCCGTGACACCGAATTAAAAAAAGAATTAGCCTACACGTTCTTCCAGACTATACCATATTTCATCAAAACCCGTTCAGCCGTTTCGTTCAACCTCGAACAAACATCCAGTAATTAGCGCAGCTGTGCTGAAATAACGGGAGTTCAAACAACCCAGTCATGGTAAGAACTCCGTTCTTAGGAACATTAAAGTTAGAACCGCGACTGAAATTTTAGTTATCAAAGAGCAACTCTCCCCAGATGGTTTTAATGAGAATTCAAAGAGTAAACTTTGAATATTGTCTATATATTTATCGTATTCTATTATTACTTGTTTTTTGAGTGATAAAATGAATAAAAAAATGTTTTTCTTTCAAAAATTACTTAAAATGTAATATAAAACTTACTGCAGAATGGTCGAGAATCTCCCGTCATAGAGTAGAGCGTGATGTGTGAGCGAGAGTCGAGCAAGCCGCGCGTCTGCAGCCGCTTGTAGAATGTATAGGAGTAGTATCCCACGGGGATGCAGTAATGCTTGCTGTCGCACGTCGTGCAGTTACCGGCTAGAAACGCCTGTCAAAATTATACATCACCTTTATAGCTATTGAAATTCACATAGATTATTAACAACTAGAAAAAACTGTGAAGACAATGTATGGATATCTGTTATAACGTATCTCCAAAACGGCTAAACGGATCTCGATATTTTGGCACAAATGTAGACAGTCTGAAACACAGGCTACTTACTAAGTTATTTAATTATACGTAAACAAAGTCGCAGGAAAAAATTGATTACATCGTCACCCTTAGTTCTAAAACTTACTAGTTTTAGAATACAATATAGTCGTAACAACTTAGATCTACGTCGATAATATTATAAAGATTTGTATTTCTTGATATTTGTATGTATTGAAATAACTCAAAAACTAATTGGGCAATTTCAAAAATTCACCATTAAAAAACTACATAACGCTGAATAACAAAGGCTACGTTTTTTTACTATTTTTTAGTTTTACGTGGACGAAGTCGCGAGCAACAACTAGTACTTAATACTTCTCATTGACATTGACAGTTGTCATAGTGACGGACGTGTATGCCAATGATCTAGTGTTGTGCTGTGCTTAGATAACTGAAGGTTACCTCGTATGAGGGGCACTGGACCGCCATGAAGGGGCAGGGCGAGGTGATGGATTCTGTGAAGAGGTCGTAGCTGCGCTCGTGGCTGCAGCTGACGAGCTTGCTGAGCTGCGTGTACATGTCTGCGCCTGCGGGACCCGGCCCCCCGCCCGTGCCCGCGCAGCCCGGCTGCGTCGACCCACCGTTGGGGTAAAAATCCACGTCTCCTATTGCTTCTGATATACCGAAACCTGGGGATAAAGAATTAGTTACATGTAATGTTAAGAAAATCGGTACTGCACCGGATTGGCGCAACACTAGATTATTGGCATATACGTCCCATCCCTATCTGACAGCTGTCAGTGTCAGTCAGTCGTATTGGAATAGCGCGCCATTCTAACGGAGGGCCTGAGTGTTTAATTTAATTAGATTGTTACAGTTATATTAATGTCCTTTCGATAAGTAATTGTATTGGAAGTAAGGGTTATAATATAAACGGTAGGTATATTAAATTATGACTTATCTTAGTAATTTTAGTAATATTATAAATATGTCTACATGGATGTTTGGAGTTTATCGACTAAATGGATGAACTGATCTCGATGAAAATTTGACAAGGTATAGGACATAGTCTGGAGGAACACAAGCTAATAAGTTTTTTAAATTCCGCGCTGACGAAGTCGCGGGAGGTCACTATTTATAAACTAAATCTCGTTTTCATCATTTTTAAATATGTCACGTTTGTTGAGACCGAAAACAAAATAATATAGTTAACCATCCTAAATAATTTTCTGCATTTTTAAACAAACTTGATTTAAATTTAAAGCATGATGAAAACTTAATAATTTTGAGTCGTCGAGAAATTGAGTAGTTCCTTGAGCTCAAGAGAGTTCCTACAACATCCTAAAAGGAAAGTGAATTATATTCTCTGTCTATACCTGAGAAGTATAGCGGCATAGCGTTGGTGTGCAGTACATCGACGTATTTAGCGTCTGAGCGGTCGAGGCGTACCAACGTCACCGTTTGGCTGAAGTACGGCGCCGCGGGGTCCAGACCTGTTATACGTCCCAACTTCAAGTTGAATTGCTGAAATTGTAACAAATATAGACGAATATAAAGAGGTAAGATTTGTATTTTTGTATGTATTGAAACAACTCAAAAACTACTGGGCCGCTTTCTAAAATTCTTTCACCATTAAAAGCTACGTATCAGTGAGTAACATAGACGGTTTTTTATAATTTTTAAATTTCACGCAGGCGAAGTCGCGAGCAACAGCTAGTAAATAAATAATAAAGCTAATATTACTATGTTACTAATGTTCTAAATGCGAAAGTTTAGATGGATGTATGTTAGAGTTTATAGATTAAACTGCTGAACGGGTCTCGTTGAAATTTGGCACAGTTTGTAATTTTTAAGAAAACTATGATCCGTTGAGCCGATCTGGTAAAACGTAGTAACAATCATCCATCCATCTAAACTTTCGCATTTGTAATATTAGTAAGAAATAAGATATTAGTATCTTTAACTCTAATAATGCTGCGTATATTGTTGGGAATCATGGATATTACCCACTTAGGGCCTATCCCACCACTAGCTGATAGACATAGAATTAAATACTAACCTTTTGTAATGTATGACCGCAATATCCAGCCAAGTGAGCGCCCAGAGAATGCCCGATGAAATGAAAGTTGTCCAAATTGGTCAAACCTAGTACTTCCTAAAAATACAAAAATACATAAATATACATCAACTGTGCTTATTAAGAATTATGCATATATCATACACTAGCTTTCGCCCGCGACTCCGTCCGCGCGGAATTAAAAAAAAACAAATGCCAGTAGCCTATGTGTTCTTAAAGGCTATCCTCTACATCTATGCCGTTTAGGCTACAAACTTTAACAAACATCCATCCATCCATCTAAACTTTCGCATTTATAATATTAGTATAGTCGCTAGTTACAATTGCATTAATTGTTTAAAAACACTTACATATAAAGTATGCACAACATGCGCGGTCATTGCGCCAATCAGTCGTATATTAGCAACGGCCTGCCCGTACGGAGGCTGGGAACCTTTCCGCCAGTCTACGATCATCACTGTGGCCGCCTCATTGCCTTCTAAGCTCAAGAGAGCGTTCGCCATATTTTGTACCTGTAGAAATATTACCTTGAATTAGTGTTAAAAGGAAAAGGTTATTGTAATTGCAACATTATGATTCGTTAACGGGGAGATTTAGGATAGGAAATCTACGATAACGGTCCACCTTAGTGACCGATTAAGCGTAAGTGCGGCAGCTCAGTGCTGACATTATGGTAGGACGCGGTTAAAAGATCGCCCAGGGCGCCTGATAGAAAAGCGCGCCACAGCTCTGCGAATGACTGACACGTAACACATTTAAACACCCCCTTAGTCATGGTAAAAAAGGGGACCTTAGATTTCTAGCCCATAGCTCTAGTAGAACTACAACCAGCAGTGCTTTAATCTAAGCTTAGTTACTTCTGCCGATTGCAAAGATGGAGATTATAAACGTCATTCAATGTCTCAAAATACGTGATTTTTTTGTGTAATTGCTTCAAGTAAATATATAAGTAATTGGTGATCAAAGTGTAATTGTTAAGAATCTCACCCATATTTTGTGTCCACCATCAAGGAATCCATGAGATATCAAATAGAACGGACCTCTGGGATCTATGTTTGCATTTTTAATTTTCTCGCTATCATGCGCTTGTAACAGCAATGGTATTTTTCGATTTCGTCTTGTAAAAACTGCATATCTAAAAAAAAATATAAAAGAGTTTCACTTAGCTTGGCGCTAATTTTATTACGCGCGATTTTTTTGCTGTATTCCTATTTTTTTTAGTGATACTGAACTTACGAAATGTATTATCCTATCCTATCCTATCCTATCCTATATCCTATCCTATCCTATATCCTATCCTATCCTATCCTATCCTATCCTATATCCTATCCTATCCTATCCTATATCCTATCCTATCCTATATCCTATCCTATCCTATATCCTATCCTATCCTATATCCTATCCTATCCTATATCCTATCCTATCCTATCCTATCCTATCCTATCCTATCCTATCCTATCCTATCCTATCCTATCCTATCCTATATCCTATCCTATCCTATCCTATATCCTATCCTATCCTATCCTATATCCTATCCTATCCTATCCTATATCCTATCCTATCCTATCCTATCCTATCCTATCCTATATCCTATCCTATCCTATCCTATCCTATATCCTATCCTATCCTATCCTATCCTATCCTATATCCTATCCTATCCTATCCTATCCTATATCCTATCCTATCCTATCCTATATCCTATCCTATCCTATATCCTATCCTATCCTATCCTATATCCTATCCTATCCTATATCCTATCCTATCCTATCCTATATCCTATCCTATCCTATATCCTATCCTATCCTATATCCTATCCTATCCTATCCTATCCTATATCCTATCCTATCCTATCCTATCCTATCCTATCCTATCCTATATCCTATCCTATCCTATCCTATCCTATATCCTATCCTATCCTATATCCTATCCTATCCTATCCTATCCTATATCCTATCCTATCCTATCCTATATCCTATCCTATCCTATATCCTATCCTATCCTATATCCTATCCTATCCTATATCCTATCCTATCCTATCCTATCCTATCCTATATCCTATCCTATCCTATCCTATATCCTATCCTATCCTATCCTATATCCTATCCTATCCTATCCTATCCTATCCTATATCCTATCCTATCCTATATCCTATCCTATCCTATATCCTATCCTATCCTATATCCTATCCTATCCTATCCTATATCCTATCCTATCCTATCCTATCCTATCCTATCCTATCCTATCCTATCCTATATCCTATCCTATCCTATCCTATATCCTATCCTATCCTATCCTATATCCTATCCTATCCTATCCTATCCTATATCCTATCCTATCCTATCCTATCCTATCCTATCCTATCCTATATCCTATCCTATCCTATCCTATATCCTATCCTATCCTATCCTATCCTATATCCTATCCTATCCTATCCTATCCTATATCCTATCCTATCCTATCCTATATCCTATCCTATCCTATCCTATCCTATCCTATCCTATATCCTATCCTATCCTATCCTATCCTATCCTATCCTATATCCTATCCTATCCTATCCTATCCTATATCCTATCCTATCCTATATCCTATCCTATCCTATCCTATCCTATCCTATCCTATCCTATATCCTATCCTATCCTATATCCTATCCTATCCTATCCTATCCTATCCTATCCTATCCTATATCCTATCCTATCCTATATCCTATCCTATCCTATATCCTATCCTATCCTATATCCTATCCTATCCTATATCCTATCCTATCCTATCCTATCCTATCCTATCCTATATCCTATCCTATCCTATATCCTATCCTATCCTATCCTATATCCTATCCTATCCTATATCCTATCCTATCCTATATCCTATCCTATCCTATCCTATCCTATCCTATCCTATATCCTATCCTATCCTATATCCTATCCTATCCTATATCCTATCCTATCCTATATCCTATCCTATCCTATCCTATATCCTATCCTATCCTATCCTATCCTATCCTATCCTATATCCTATCCTATCCTATATCCTATCCTATCCTATCCTATCCTATATCCTATCCTATCCTATATCCTATCCTATCCTATCCTATCCTATATCCTATCCTATCCTATCCTATCCTATCCTATCCTATCCTATATCCTATCCTATCCTATCCTATATCCTATCCTATCCTATCCTATATCCTATCCTATCCTATATCCTATCCTATCCTATCCTATATCCTATCCTATCCTATCCTATATCCTATCCTATCCTATCCTATCCTATCCTATCCTATCCTATCCTATATCCTATCCTATCCTATCCTATCCTATCCTATCCTATCCTATCCTATCCTATATCCTATCCTATCCTATCCTATATCCTATCCTATCCTATATCCTAAATATTATAATAAAGCGTAAACACACACTTCTTTGTTGCCTAAGATGTCAGCAATTACACCATATTTTTGAATAACTCTTTTTTTAATAAAAAGCCCTACACTTACGTCACGCTTTAGGCTATATATTTTCAGGCCATTAAACTTAGGGGTAAATATTTTGGATAAAAATCCTAATGTGGGAAAGAGACCATAAGCTGCTGCCAACATCAAGGAAGCAAGGTTTGTCATGTCATGTCATTTTGACATTTGCTATTGATAATTTGACAAATGTAAGCAACAAAATAAAATTTTCATAATTACATGCGGATGAAGCCGCACGGGAACAGCTAGTACAGAATAATATTTGACTATTTGACAATGTTTACATAGAATACTAGTTTATTAGATATATTCGTGAATCCATAAACTTTATACTATCTCCGGCTGGTTAGCCACTGACCCTTATAGTAACACCGTAGAGAGTATTCGGTCGAGTTGAGAAGTTTGATGGCCCTCGTGAGCGATATTGACTTCTCAAGCGGGTTATAAGTTACGAAGCTATTTAAATTACACCAAGAGCTATAAAATTTATAACTCGACTAATATCCGTAAGATGAAGCACTTTATTTATAGAATACCGATTAAATTTATATTAATAGATTTAAAAGTGTAGCGACATTGTAACCGAAAATCATAGGATGGTAAAAAATCTGGATTTTCTGAATTTGTTGATATATATATACATATATAGCTTATTAACATAGAAGGTTATATTAAAAATATTCAGAAGTATTTAGTAGATGACCAGAAGCTTAACATCTCATTGTTTACTTTATTTAAGGAAAATATTGATAACTGTTTTACACTGTGATTCGATCGATATTGACTTCTAATCAAAAAATCCAGACCAAATTGAAATGTTACTTTTGCCTACTTTTACAAGATCACATATGCTTTTTTTTAAGTATACGTGTAGAATATAAGGTGAAAATTTATCTTTAAAAACTTACCTGACCCCCAAGGAGTCTGGTGGCGCAGGAAAGTAGTTATCAGGGCGGTTTTCTGTCCATGGATAAGCCTTCGAGAAGCAACCATAGACACCGTAACATCTCTCCAGTTCAGCATCCTCTTAGGAAAGAAAAAATTATTAATATATTACCATAAAAATATCGTAAAATAGTAACTTCAAATTATCACACTTTAACATCTGAATATTTTGTAAGAAAATCTATGTGAAGGAATTGAATACAGGTACTGAAATAAGTTCAAAGCAAATTCAAAACTAACGAATACAGGACACTTTAAAATAAACATTTACTTACCGCAATCTTAAATACATCGATATCTTTTAATTGACCACTTTAAACGTTTACTCCTATTTGCAACAAAATTAAATGTATGTAGTTAAATTAAAAAAGAAGGTAAAAACAAAAAAAACTAACCGAAAAAGTTTGTAGGGAAATGTGTCACGTCCGTTGTATTCTGTTTATCCATCAACACCATAATTGTTTGCAGCATTAAAGTCGCACTTGTTCTATTATACATCGTCACTGAATCACTTTTTTTTTCTTTTTACTTTTTTTACTTCTTGCCAGCGCTAAAGGAACTTTGAGACTGGCTGAAATCCGCTCAAACGCTACGTCACTATTATCGAGGAATTCTATGAAACGAACTAATGAAATACGATGAACGTAGTATGACCCGGACTGTACAGCTGGTTGCTAACAGATCGAATGGCAGTGTAATGATAAACGTTGGTGCTTGTAGTTTTATATGAACAGACACATACGTTTGCGCATACATTTGTTTGAAATTGGAACAATTGCGGTAGAAAATGCAAATTTTATTCTTTAGCAGTTTTTTTTTTCATTATGACGAGATTAAAATAAATCAAGGCTCTGTTATAATGCGATTTTTGTTTTTTTTTTCTTCAATTATTTTGTAGTTGTTAATTAATGTACAATGATCGAATTTGTGTGTCCTAGAAATCCTTTACTAGTGCCAAATATAATAGAGCTTTTACATACAAACAAAAGATAAATATATTTCTATAGATATAGATTATTGAATAGATCCGCATTGCCTTTGGTTCGCAGACGTTCCGGGATGCGTAGATAAGAGAGGTTAGAACGTTATCATTTGGTTATTTATTAAAAACGATTGACGCACGAGCAGTCTGGTCGGCGCGGGCACAAGCACCCGACACGACATATTGCACTCGGCGCATTTCGCTAATTGACCAAACAATAAATAAAGATAGTTACACTCGATTGAAATTATTGTTTATCTGTAAACAATATTTACTCCGTTTAAAAAAACAAAAACATTTAATTAAATTCAGCGACAAGGTTTTATTTGTTATGCGCGATAGCAAAAGTATTTAGCATTTTTTTATTTGGTTAATGAAATTGCATACGAATAAAATCATAAATATACACTAATATTATAAAGAGAAAAGGTTTGTATTTTTGTATGTATTGAAATATATCAAGAACTACTGAGCTGATTTTAAAAATTCTTTCGCCGTTAGAAAGGTAATTTATCTGTGAGTAACATAGGCTATATTTTCTATTATTTTTTAATTTCACGCGGACGAAGTCGAGAGCAACAGCTAGTAATTGATATTCATGAGTATCGGGAGTTTTTAAGTATATTTTTAACAAAAGAAAAACATCATTAATGATTCAATTTTATTACGAACGTAACATACATTGAGTAAAATTATGCTTAAAAGAAATTATGGCAGTCAATACATAAACGACCCATTTAAGAGTAATAAAAATTAAAAAAAATCCTTAATTTATTTTAATTATAATTGTCAAAATCAAAAAGTCAAATTGGCGAAGTATTCTAATATTCTAATAAATGCAGTTTTATATAGTTCAGTCTTAAACATTATAAAATTTTATTCGCCTCAAAATTAAAAAAAAAATGCATAATTTATAGCTATAATAGCTTTTAGACAGAACCTTTATAAAATAGTTCACAATAATGAACTAGTCAAAAACATTTAACTAATTACGATTAATGTCTATAAGTCACCGTTTACGTGTTTTTATAAGACGTACGGGAAAGTTTTCAATAATAAAATAAGAATATAAAATTCATACATTAGCCAAAATAATTTTAAAAAAATAAGCCTTTACATATGAAGTTTAAAATATGTAAACAATTCCAAAGTATTAATTAAAATTCATTTTTAAATACATCTCTCAATAGAGATTTTAACGAACATTTTTTTCTTTTTGTCTAAGCAATGAGTTTTTCTCTGTCCAATAAAATATTTGTGATTTTAAAAGCATTTTACATATTTGTCAATTTGATTCGGTATGTAAAGGCCTCATGAGTATTAATCAATTACATTAACTACATTAATTACTTAAAAATAAAAATAAAAAAAAAACAAAAAATTCAAACTACTAAGAATTAACCCTCCTTGACTTATTCTTTGATGGAGTGGATGAAGAGTTGCAGTTTAATTTCATATCTTCAGTAAAAATGTCAGACATTGAGAGTGCATTTTTGTTAATAGCGTGCACAAAACTGTCAACATTTTCTTTATCTTGTATCTTCGCTTCGGTGAAACGAAAACCGGTGAATTTGGAATTAGAATTATCAGAGGTAAAAAACTGTGTACTATCTGTTGACGTCTCATCTTTGAAACCGCTGTCAACTCTCATCCAAGTAACATTGGAGATTTCTTTCAAAGCAGAATTATTTATATTCTTAGATGTTTCGGTAACTGTTAATTCCGATGGTTTTATAGCACTTTCGTAGTAACTAGATGCGTTCGCGTAGAACGTGTTCTCGTTAAAACCACTATCAATTCTCTTAAAGCTACACGAACTTTCGCCAACGGTTGTAGCGTTTTGAGTGGTATAGTTAAATTGAGAGATATCTTCAGTCAAAAATTTGAGATCAACATTGTTAAAGTCTATTTTCTTATCTTCGAGACTTAGGGAATTTTCTGAACTATCTAAGCTATTATCTAAAGACATATGCGAAGGGCTTGTTGTTACAAAGCCACGAATTTTACTAATTTCATGTGATAGAACACTGTGTTTGCTTTTGCCTTTTATAGGTGTTTCTTCTAGTATATGTAATTTAGCACTATCTAGCTTAGTGGAAGATTGTATATCACATGATTGTTCCTTGAATTTCACTAGATTTTTAATACTAGAGTCCTCTACTATAGACCAAGCTTCTTGGGCACTTTGTGTCTGCACATTCTCTGAATCTTCTGAAAATTTTATTGTTTTTACTTACAAAACTATATTCTTTATGAAATGCAATTAAAACATGCATAAAATACATTTAAACAAGTTTTAAAAAAAATCTAAAATGTATATTTGTGTAGTTTCCTGTTTTTTTTTTTAATTTAAGCACAATGAAATAGATAAAAAAGACACAAATAAATTGAAATTAGGCTACTGAGAGCTGTTCCTATAAAATTTAATATTAAATGAGATAAAAATGTTACTCTATCCATACCTTGTGAGCAATTATGAATTGATCCATCAATACTCATGTCCATACTAAAATCAAGCTTCTGTACCGAACGACTGCGATTGAGACTCGACATACTGAGACTGCGCTTCTCCATAGATAAGTTAGAGCCTCTTCTCGCTTTAGTCGGTGAGTCTTTTAAGGAAGCACTGCGTTTCAAACTCAACTTATTTGTTGATATTTTACAGAAGCACGGATATTGCTTTTGTCTGTCTGGCTCTGGTATAATGCAGTCAAGGCAAGTGGCCATTGTATCGGACTCGGGTGATGTGAATGCATTTTTCTGTAAGTAAATCATGGTAACATTTCAAAATTTTCTACCGGTGTAAGACAATGGAGTGGTGTAAAATTTGTACTAATTTTCTACGTGTATATACAATAGGTACGCTAGTACTATGCGTTCAAGGATGTAATCTACTCTAACATTATAGAGGAAAATTTTGTATTTTTATGTAACAAATAAACTCAAAAACTGTTGAACCAATTTTAAAAAATCGTTTGGCCCTTAGAAAGCTACATTATCACTATGTAACATAGGCGATATTTATTACGAGCCGTTGCTCGCGACTTCGCCCGCGTGAAATTACAAATATAACCTATTACGTTCGCCCTTTTTTTCAACCTATTACCAAAAGTTTTAACTTAGTAGTAATCTATGTACGTAATAACAGAAATCTACCGATGCAAGATTCCAAATTTCTAAGCCCGGTAGCTTGAAAGCTGAATTTTCGGTTACCCTTATTGTTTGTGTTCGCGATATCTTCTAAACTATTAGTCCAATTTAAATACTGTAAAGAACAATTTTATTCTACATTAAATTCTCCTGATAACAAACGCATTTATTTGGATAAGGATTAATATTGAAACCAATAAAACAACGCTGCAAATAGCGTAAGTTTTTTAATTCATTTTGTAAACAAAAAAGTGGTTATTGTAAGAAAACCGTTAAAGATAGATATATGCTATCGCGGACTTTTCTGTAGAAATTTTTGAGATCTACAATTCTTTCATATATCATTTTTATATACCTCTAACGGTTTAGGCAGCGTAAGCCGAGAAAAGTTAAAGTTTAGTGAATTCTTAACGCCGGCGTCCAGAAACACGCTGTTTATTAATAGTTCCTAAACATTAGTAATAATAAAATATAGCCTATGTTACTCACAGATAAATTACCTTTCTGATGGTGAAAGATTTTTTAAATCGGCCCAGTAGTTTTTGAGTTATTTCAATACATACAAAATACAAAGTTTTTCCTCTTTATAATATTAGTATAGACTAGGAAAAGTAATATTTTAATTCCACGCGACGAAGTCGAAGAAAAGTTATGTGATAATATGTTTTCCTCTTTATAATATTAGTATAGACTAGAAAAAGTAATTATTTAATTCCATGCAACGAAGTCGAAGAAAAGTTATGTGATATGTTTTCTCTCTATTTCAGACAATTAAAAAATATTTTACAAGTCACTATACATTTAACACAAACATTTAATTAAACTTACCTCTTCATCACTGGATGGTTTATTTACTGGTGATATGGAGGCTGAAGCGAGAGATGATGAAGTAGCAGATTCCTGATCCATTCTCTTTGGTGTTCGAAATTCTATCGGACTGAAGCATGGCTCACCAAAGTCAACAACATCTAACGCCTTGTTGCGGAAACAAGCCTTGTTGTTCCTTACATTACCTTTATTTAATGGTGTGCCAAATGTCCGTTTTAATCCTTTCGTCACTAAATCTTGGCTCTAAAAAAATTTAGATGATTTAAGAACCACCTTTTTGGTAGTCGATTAAATATATGGAATACATTTTTAATCAAAGATTAACACTTTATAATTTAGAACTGTTTACCATATGTATTCATAGTTTATAATGGAAATTGCTTCCAATGTTTTTAATATATTGAATTAACTGTCATTTTAAAATTTTTACTATAGGTACAAATTCACACATATTTTCATGCAAAATTGACACTAGCCATGGAGTTCCAGAAACCATTGCCTCAACTACTAACTATGTAGAAATTTGAATCTAACAGTAACAATCATAAAAATATATTCATAGATATACCAAATCAGGACTGATGACAATTGGAGAATGAGTTTCAAAGCTGGATGGTGGACGAGTTTCTTGATGTACTTCATCATCAGTCACCTCAGAATCATAATGTTCTGTATCACTATGCTCTTCAAAGAACAACTGTCTTCGTAATGAATCATTCGCGGTAATGACATAATCACCAGATACATTCTGGTCCTGGAATAAAAATCATAGTATTTTATAGAGAACAAAAAAAAATTAAATATGTTAATATTTTGTCACCTGTGTGAATGTACAAAAATTTTGCAAAATTTCTTCAACTTCATGAGGTAGATTCTTTGGAAGACTGAGAACTGTTTGTACTGAAACTGAAATAATTACAAAGTAAATTTAAAAATGTCTAAATAAATGCTATTTGTCTTGAATATTTTGATGAAACTTACCATCTTTTTTAGTCACATATGAGCTTAAACTGTTTCCTAGAACACTAGAGTTAGGTGTTTTTTTCAACAGTGGCTTGACTTTTTTTGATGTTTCAAGTGGACTAGGAACCACCAACTCTTGTGAAAAAAATCTAAAACACATTTCATATTTATGGATGGAATATTTTTACAAACCATTTTTGGGTTCAAGCAGTTAAATATCAACTTAGAACAGTGTTGTGTATAAACAAGATTTGTTAGTAGTTAGCATGAAAATATCATGACATTGAATATCTATGTAATGTGGCTGTACCATTTTTTTAGACTATGGTCAATCACTGTTAGACTTTGTCAACTTCATTATACCTGTGGGTGTTGGTCAAGCAATGTTGATGTCAAGGGCGGATCCAGCTTTGGCGCCAGGGAGGGGGGGTCACATGGTCGTGGTCAAGTCAAGAGCTTGACAAATATGTAAATATATTTTGTCAAGCTCTTGACCAACCAGCTCAGGGGGGGTCATGACCCCCATGACCCACCCCACACCCATTGGTATAGCCTATGTGACAACTCATCAATGTCATGGGGTGGTTCATTTGAAGATGAATTCATATTATTCTGACAATATAGAACTTCAACATACCTGTCTGATGCTTCTTCAGCAATCTTTTCCAACATAGGATCTGGTGATGGTTCAAATTGACTGTTACATGCAACTATATCAGCAGGTACTAAAGTAGATGCTTGGTCTATGTCCCATTTAAAGCACCCAGTATTTTTCTTTTTGTATATCTTACACATACCAGGACTGTAAAATATAAATTTGTAAATGAATACTATTACTGAAGACAAGAATTATGAAATGTATCAATACTCACCTACAAATCGGTTTGTGTAACCTCTCTATTAAGGCTTTATCAAACGGATTTCTCACTTTTTTAGGTTTAGTTGGTGGGGTAAATTTACAATCCTGATTCGAGCCATCGTTCTTCGTATTCATTTCGAAAATAACGTCGTCCTAACCATCCGCACACCAGTAAATAATTTATCACAAATTTTACTTACAATTTACCACAGATTGCAAATTGGTTTTGGTAGTTATTTGAAAAGTTACCATTATTTCCAGGGTTACCACTGTAGTTTCAAAGTTCTACCCAAAGTTGTAGTAATTACTCATGTTCTTCTTAAAAATATGATAATTGGTTTTCAGAAAATCCTTTTGATTAATGTGATCTCGAAATATATAATATGCGGAATTATTTTAACACAAAAACGGACTGAAAAGCCTTATATCATCCATCTTATATGGTCATCAGCCATGTGTGTTGGAGCTGAAGTATGATATTTGATAGTTGGCAATATTGATGATTTGTCAAAAAATGTCAAAACAAAAAGAGTCGTTGCAAAATAACTTTTTTAAACTCCAAAAAGTAGTACTAGTACAGTAAAGATTCAATTTGATTTGTTCCCTAACATTTGTACATAATGAATAATTTAGACTACGAACCTATGGATATAGATTCAAGTGCAAATTCCTACGCCGCTATGGATATATCTTATAATGAAATCAAAGAAGAAGAAAATACTGAAACTGCTATTACAAAAACAGACTCTCAAGGAATAAAGAAATTCCATATAGATATGCCTGCACAAAAACAAAAAAGGACATTATTGAAATCTAATATGTATTTACTAGTTTTCATTATTGGAAGTGTAATTACAGCAATTTTATACTACAAAGTGGTTAACTTTGAATGTTGTCGTGAAATTAACACGAAACTGATAAAAGATGCCTTGTCTTCCAAAGTTCATGGTCAATCGAATGCTGTACAAACTTTGATACAGGCTTTAGAGGCTAATACTAGTCGCAAGATTTTAATTTTATATGGAGGGACAGGTGTGGGAAAAACATTAACAATATCAATATTACTTGAAAAATTACTAAAATTTTCAAATGTATATCATTACACTATGCCAAGTTTTGTAGATAAGTTTACAACTGAGATAAAGGTAGGTTTAGTTTTTTGTGAAAAATGGTTTATTATTGTAGATGATTTGAATCCCAAAGACAAACACATAACATATATAGTTAATGATATTATAGAAAAGACTGAGAATCTAAAAAGCAATGTAACAATAATATTTGTATACAACTGTGATACATCAAATGAGTTAGTTGGCTGCAATGATTTTTTGATAAATTTACAACAAGATTTTAATATTATTAATGCTTCAAAATATTTTATAAAATATTTGCCATTAACTGAAGATGTTTTGAAGCAATGTATTAAAGATGAATTAGAACAAAGACTGGTTATGAATGTAGATATTGATATGGTTATGAAAAATTTTAATGTCTCACAAGATGGATGTAAAGGTGTTCATACAAAAATTAAATCATTGAATTTATTTTGACATAGAGGTATGTTTACTTTAATATAGTAGAATTGATGCTCAATTTATTTAGAATTTAAATTTAAATAGGAATTTTATATTTGTATAATATTGTAATATAAAAAAGTAATTTAATGTAATTGATCATATTTTTATAAGCATTTTAAGGAATGTAGTGATTTTAAATAGATTTAATTTTGACATATTTGTGTGCTTGTTATTTTTCCATAACACTTGTTAATGTATAGTTGTTTTTAACCTTAAAAAGATAGGGGTGGCATATCTTAAGAGGATTGAAATAAATAGAAACATAGTCCATATCATCTCCTTGTCCTTAATACATTCACATACAGTACATTGTTAGAACAATATATTAAAAAAAACACATAATTTAGAGTTCATTGTTCTACCTATGTAGTCTCCCATTGCTTGAAATAGATGATAATTTGGTAATTATTTTGATATGTGAGAGATAAATAAACAACAATAATAAGAATAAGATCAAAAGAACTTTATTTTAGAGTTACACGATAATCGGCAATGCAGAGGTTTGAGAAATTATATTGCAGACAAATATATTGACAAATCTTTAATACAGCTACACCTTCACATTTAAAAATTTTGCTATAAATAGCTTTCATTATAATAGAGAAAATTTATATTTAATGAGGTGCAGTAAAGTATGACATACACTAGATAATTTACTTAAGAAAATGAAAATTATTTATACATTTTCATTCAATAATTTCTGTGACTTAAGTACCACTTGATGTTTTATTAATAAACACTTATTTTCACACAACACAGAATGTATTGTTTCAATTAATAAGACAAGACAAATTCTAGCCGAGATTGTTTTAAATCGGATATATATTACTACATAGAAATAAATGTAACAGAAACAGATCTAAATTAGATATCTGAATACCATATTGCACTGCACCCTAACTATATACGTAGTTTTCTAAATATACTGAATTATTTGAAGCACAGTTAATAAAGTGCAATACATTGATCAAAAGTGTCTTTCAATGATATATTGAAGGAACATAAGTACACATTTATCTGGATGCTAAACAGATTTTTCTTATAGACTGTTGCCAAAATATCCCTTTATTCTGGCCTAAGTAAAGAGAACACTGTCTGAATTTTTGATAACTTTTTGCATTGGTTATTGATTGTATAAGCAAATTCAGCCCAATGCCATAATATGGTCTATGAAAAAATCTGTTCTAGATTATCTTTATCTTTAAATTCAATTTGACTTTTTACTTTGTTGTACAACCGTAACTTTAACTATTTAATAAGCAGAATGAATTGCATCCTTCCCAAGTTTCAGTAGCAACTATATTCAAATATCTTAGTTTCATCTTAAAATGTCAGAGGATATCGGAATCAGCATATTTTTTAATAAAAACTTATTTTAGTATGGAACAATTATTGTATTTATTAATAAAATTCAGCCAATAGACAAACATTTAAATGTTACTTTAAAAAAAGCTCCCCTAAATTTAAAAGCCAGCGAGGTAAAGTGCATGCAAACAGGAAAATGTGCTACAATATATGTGGAGAGCTGCTTTCTAAAATTTCAAAATAGTAAAATTTAGATACTCGAAATTGGTTCATAATTATTCCCTTAAATCATTGTGTACATTTAAAACATCAATGAGGGAAGACAAATACATATGTAATGATATAAGAACATAATTATAAAACGATTGACAAATATTAAAAAGAAACTTATAATATTTGTGCATCTAATACAACAATTATTTTATCTGAATTGTAGGATTTATCTATAAAATTTTCTGTCACAAATAATAAAGATGTAACATGTAGGGTAGTTGATAAAATATCTTCATATATATTAATCTGAAATAACAAATAAAATACTGATTGTTAACAACCTAGAACAACAAAAATCATAATACTTAAAACTCTGTAAACACTTTTAACCTTAATTTTTACCATATAATTAGTTTGTCAGATAAGTTGATTAACCATAATTAGCTAACACAATTATGTACTATGAAGTTTTGATATATAAAGAAGTTGGTAGTTTGATAATGTTAATACCTTACAAAAGTACTAATATAAAGTACTTTGCTGGCTTTAATTAAACATATTGTTTTACCAATAATGGACCTGGAGCATTTACATTAGTTCTGGTGTTCATAATAGCTCTTAACAAAACAATTCCAGAAGTATTATGTTTAAATCTAGTTTGAAAATACACAGAAAGTATGATTACGTATATAACATTAGTAAAATAAATATAAATATCTTTAAAAGCAAAACCGAAGTTTAAAACACTCAAACAAATAATGTGCAAATTAATATATCTATGTACATACAGTATGCATGTATAATAAAATTAATTTTAAAAACATTGATTAATACTAAATATATGTATGCGTAACAATAAAGACTAGAATAAATTTTAGTTTTTACAGTTATTGGCACTAATTTCAAAGATGGCACAACTATGTACTCTGGATTTCACTGCATTTTATCTCACTATGATCACTGGTGTGTCATTGATTCACAATTCACTGTGTAATTTACAACAATTCAGGATTACTAAAATTAAGTTTTGCTAACTATGCTAAAGTATTTATAAAACTTGTAAAAAAACGATAAATTTCTTTTATATCTAATTACACTTCTAATAAATAATGAGTTACCAGTAAGCATTGGCATAGCATTTCCACAAGCGAATCAGCAAAAGTATTACATTATATACTAAAATCATTTAATATTAATGACACACAGCTTCTTCACAATAAAATATATAAGTACAAAATGCCACACAAAATTCAAATTTATTCTTAAGTATTTTTTAAAATATTATTGCAAAATCAATGATATTAAAAAGATATGAGATGTTTATTACTATCATATAAAGGACCTGTTTTTTATTCAAGCAGAAATAACACGATTTAAATCTAAAAATTGACAAAATTGATATAATTCACTTAAAACATTATAACAAATCCGCACTAGCTAATACTAGATAGAGGAGAACTAATACAATATATTCTATAGTTTTATTTTAGTACACTACTAAATATGTCTTAGCATTGCAACATGTAGTGCCAATAACTGCAGCAATCATTCTTAAGTCTTATTAACTAGGTATTCAATAACAAATAGAACACCCTTTTTAAGCACGACAAAACATCCATAGTTAAAAATGTAGAGAGACTTATTGAGAAATGTGCTAAAAACCCGAAATGTTTAATATTTCTGCATTTCACATATTCACCTATGACATAGATTCACATTATCAGATCTGTTTATTTCCAGAGATTTCTTTGATGTCAATTATTAATAGATTTTTTCGATGGTAATATTCGATTGTGGCGGAGATCAGATTTATTTTACATTCTACAAGTTATCAACTAGCATCAAGCACTGAATATTTCAACGGTATCACATTTTAGCCACATTACTGCCTTTTTAGTTCGAGATGTAACTATTACATTATAGGAAATAGCTGTTGCATTGTTTACATTGACATAGATATTTATCTAAATATTAACTTAATTCCTTGAGATTACAAAATAATTCTAATAAAATTCGTGTAATATTCATAGCGGAATTGGATATTAAGTTTCAAATATAATCTTGTATTGTTGCCATAGGAGTGATGTGAGCACTCATTCATCACCATGAAAAGTGACAATCGTTTTGATAGCCACATCATTAGACAGCGCTTGCTTTGTAGAACTTTTAATTTGTGGCAACTTGACATGGGAGGGGACTAGTTAGGAGCGGTGGAAGTGGACAGCTATCCACTTGTTGTGGCGTTTGTGAAATATGCGAGTTTCCTGCGATTGGTGAGTTTCACGTCGCCCTTCCGCATCGACACTTTGCGTTAAACATACGTACGCAATCACGGCTACATCGTCGCCGAGTAAGTGCACCCTAGGGTTCAGGATGGTAGTATTTGTCTTAACGTGTGCTGGAGTATTATCTATAAAGAATTTATGGAATTCCACACCCTCTACCAAATTTCCCAGTGCATCAGGATCAAATGCAGTCACATTAGGATCACAAAGTTTAGAATACGTATCGTAGTCACCGTTGTTTACGGCATCTATAAGGACTTCGGTAACCTTTATCACTTCCGCACGGCGAAGAGAAGCGTTGCTGTCGCCACGGGCTTTTCCAAATGAATCAGCTTTTGTAAGCGCATCTTCTTCGTGTTCTTTTGAAATTACCGTACACGCTCTGTCTACTCCCTTCTTATCTTTATCTAAATCCTCATCTTCCAAAGTAGTACTGCTGTCAGTCGATTCTTTGACTTGAGATCCATCTCCCTTCTTATTTACCATTGATTTCCCAGAGAAGTTGCGTGTTGCAAGCATGGTAGTTAAAATCGCTCCTTTCAATTTACGGCGAGCGTTGAACTTCTTCAAGCAGTCCACAGTTTCCTGTCTGTGCATAACCGAAGCAACGCGTTCGCGGTGGCAGATCCATGGATGCTTAAGAGCTTCAGAAGCTGTGATTCTCTTGCTTGGGTTCACAGTCAACATTTGGTTAATAAGGCTTTTTGCCTCAGGTGTTACAGTGTCCCATTCGGGGGACGGGTAATCATAAGCTCCTGCTTTAATCTGGCCATATAATCGGTGTTGATCCTCATCCCAAAACGGGGGATAGCCAACAAGCAAAATATACAGAATAACACCGCAAGCCCAGATGTCTACAGGTTTTCCGTAAGGTTCTTTCTTTAGCACTTCTGGTGATAAATAACCAGGAGTTCCAGCGAAACCAAACCATGCTTGTTGATCACCTTGTACTTCAATAGCTAAACCGAAATCGGCAAGTTTTACAGCTGCACCTTTAACTTTGCTTGCAAGCAATAAATTTTCGGGCTTCAAGTCCCTATGGACCACGCCGTTGTGGTGGCAGTGATGGACTGACTCCAAAATCTGCTGAATGCAATGAGAAGCATCAGCTTCAGAATAAAACTCTCGCGCTACAATGTCTTCAAATAATTCTCCGCCTGTCACTAAATCAAAAACGAGATAGTGAAAATGCTCCTCTTGGATGGAGTCATGAAGTCTTACAATATTGGGATGCTGCAATTTTCGACAAATTCTAGCCTCTCGTTCCAGTTTCTGGAAATCTCTAGCTGAAAGCTTTTTAGTATTGATAATCTTCGCTGCAAATTCATAGCCCGTCGATTTTTGAACGGCGCGTCTCACTATTGAAAAGGCTCCTTTTCCTAGTTCCTCTTTAAGATCGTAATTGTCCGAGAAACGGGTGCTAACACTTTCACGATTAGGATTAGCCATTTTTCTCTAAACTAATATTTCACTTTTCAACAATTGTAATTTACGGCGCTTTCACTTTGGACACGAACGTATGATTGTAACACTCTGAAACAAGAATATAATATTAATGATTATTTACGAAAAAGGATTTTAGAACCGGATGTAATGAAACTTATATCTGATAATTTTCCTCATTGTTTATTCTTGCTCCCACTCGAAATAACTAGGCGATAAAATCTGAAAATCTCGTAATCGCATTTTTTTTGTAACATGATGATATCCTATATAACATGAATAACTCAAAATGCCAGCATTTGAAAATACAGTCTTGCGAATATTACCAACTTAATATAACATACAGCGGCGGTTCAAACCACTAAACCTTAAGAAGACCCGGGATGGTAATAAAAAAACAAAGAAGAGATCATGCCTTAGTTTAAGTTTTAATTCCGTTATGTACTAACCGCGCCTCTATTGATAATGGTAATTATTAAAATCATGGAATCCGTTAAATTAAATCAATAACTTTATTAGTCATTTCCGCCGTTATTTATACTTAGTTACTTTCAGAAGATACTTGATTGAATTAAATGGGATTAAAAGATCCTTTGGTATCGTAGAAAAATACGAAATAAATAAACATCGAGTCGCATGTGCAATACATTTTCCTCGTCGCTTTCCGCATACTTTTCATAGTCAAAAGAATAATTAATGACAAGGAAAATAATTATTTAACAGTCAGAGCTGGTTGTTATCTTAGTACATGTTACGTATATTAAAAAAAAACGGCTATATACTTACGAAAAAAAAACTTCTAGAGACAAATGTTTTTTTTTGTAAGGATTTTAATCTATGTTATATTCAAATTATTCAAATTATATTCAAGGCGAAACAAGTGTATTATTAAAAAATAAGAATATGTTTTACAACATACTTTATTTATTATACATATATGAACATAATATGTACACCTAATTTATTCCAATTGCAGAATTATATTGACCGCGATTGTCAAAATTACCATTGATCGAAATACTCAAAAATGCATTTTCTAAAAAAAGCAATGATTTTTTAACAATCCCGATCTCTGTCTACCCTAAATTTAGTTGAAAAGACATTCCAGCCTATTTTAAAATTACCAAAAAGGACATAAATATAAACATAAGAAAAAAACACTTTTTTCTTTATACTAACAAAAATTACCTAAATCAGAATTTTAAATATGATATTACTTAAAGTTTATTAAAGTTTAGGAAACAAGTACCTATGTGTGGATTTTTTAGAAATTAAGACATAATAAACCAATCGGTTTAATACTCATTTTATTATTTGCCGAAGGATATGATATTAAAGTTATTTTCTGTTACAAATTCTATTGGAAAAGCATCTATGACATATCCCGAAAAGTTAGTATATAAATTAATTAAATATTCTAAAAGTGTAATTGCAGCCTTACGAAGAAGAACTATGAAAATTAATTTACAGTTGTAACTTCTTCACCATTTGTATTAATTTTAATTCAGAGCTACCATACCTTAAAAGACAGAAAATATTAATTTAGCGTATTTCGGTCACAGTTCTTAATTTCGATGTCAGCAAGCTCAATTTAAAACACGTAGATGCCTAGACAATAGCAATCGCGATCACCAACATAGACTTCTAATATTAACACTACGGCACCGGGATGACATTTCGTTAGCGCAAAATAATCGATACACCATTGTCTCACATTTACGAAACTCAACTATATCCTTCCATTCACATAATAATTACCGTTTCAAAGAATATAAACCCGTTTTCGCAATCCTACTACAATTCACATTGATAATTTAAAAATAACACTGCTATTAAATTATGTTAGTTTAAGATAATCAGTGCGCGACATTTGACGATATTCTTAGATGAAGTCGTTCGTAGTCAGTTCACGATATTTTTATTTCAAGCATTTATCGCGACGGACACTAAAATACAATTATTTGATAACACTTATGTTAAATAAAAAGAAATTACCTCTTATGTGCCCATTTTACACAACATTAACAGACGAAGATCAAAAACTAAGGGCCTAGCCCTACACCACACTCTCCTTCTGCTCCGGACACGAGCTTCGGGGTCAAATTCATAGACATCTGTGAGTTGCCAGCACCGCGCGACTACGGTTTTATTTTGCCCCGAGCCGTTCCTAGCTTTTTTCTCAGTAAATAAAAACTATTGAATTGTTATATGATTTTTCCACAACTTAAGTAATTTGATTGCTTTAATTTATGCCTATAAAGATAGTTTTTATAATTATTTTAACTTATGTATTTTTTGTTCATGTAAATACTGAGGTGTGTACGTAAAATCGATACAATAGCGCAGCAGCAAACCAAAGAGAATTTGACATAGCATTGCGCATACGGAGCCATCTGTTGATATCAACGGGGAACTACACTCTTTAAGTAAATTGATATGCTTATGAAAGCTCATGAAACTGAACTGAATTTTTAATGTATTCACTATGCTTACTTATTCAGCTATTGCATTCACAATTTGTATCTAAGCAATACCTTATTCATTCTCGGACTTTCATCTGAACACTCAGATAGCGCTTTTATATTTTGTAAAGACGGATTTAGATTTAATTTAATTCGCCTATCTTATATATCAAGAGTAATTATTTGTAGTTGTGTATGTCGTCTTGCTTAAATTGTCTATACTAATTTAATATTATAAAGAGGAAAGATTTGTGTTTTAGGATTTTTGTATGTATTGAAATCATTCTAAAACTTCTGGTCCGTTTTAAAAAAATTCTTTCACCGTTAAAAATATACGTTATTATTCAGTAACAGGTTATATTTTTGTCATTCTTTTTATTTTGGCCAGTCTTAAAAAAACCCGTTCTGGTTAGTTATAATACAAATTCAAATTACTATATTTCGATTAACCGAAGAGATAATTATGATTGTTAATGGAAGTATAAATTCATTAATTTCATAGTCAATATAACTTCAATTAGTACCAATGATGTAGTAGAAAGAGACAGATCCATTGGAATGTTAAAAGAGGGAGCGAGATAAAGTACTGTTCGAGTTACGCACTCATTTGAATAATCTCACTGATATTGTTCAAAGGGGCAGTACTATGTATTTAAATATTTGAGTTTGAACATGTATGTTTTTCGACGTATAAGTAATAGGTTTGAGCAAAGGGAACTTGTTATGGGCTATTGTAATGTGTTTGCGAAATCGTTAATAATCACTAGGAAAAGAAAGCGGCGTACTAGTTTTTGAGGGTATATAACAAAATATAGACAATTTAGAAACAAAAAAGCGTATTTTAATAAACTTTAGTCATTTCAATACATTTTTATCTTGATTGGACCAACCGATTTATAAGATTAACAAAAGACAATGGTAAGTTAGCAAAATATTTTGAAACGTTTTCTTCGTTTATACATCTTGACGTGTAAAGTATCAAAGGTAACCATCCTACGATCGTATGCGCTCATCGTGAATCAGCATTAGCTAAATGCTGAATCACATCAAGTCAGGAATGAGTTATGTGAACTTTGTTCAGCGTCTGTCGGTTTCGGTAAAGAACTCTAGTTTTTTTTAATTAATGATTTATTTTTGAAACCGTTACAATTTAATTTAATAACAACTACTTACATTGATCTTGCCATTTATTATTAAAAACCTGAGCTCATTTAATACGTTTAAATCTATGTTATCGCAACGTATTTTAGAAAGTTGTGTCAAATTTATAAAATTATTAATATCGACAACTACTTATGTTATAAGAGAAATAATATTCTGATGTAAGTGACTTAGTACAATTGTTTTTTGAGAATAATATCTTTAAATCTATAGAAATACGTAACGTTCGCTCGAATAAGGAAGTGCCCTTTGGATTTGGGTTCAACGACCTTTAGATAATCGATTTCAGTACAGAATTTAAGAATACAGTTGCGGTATAGAAATATTACATACATACATATAAACTTAACAAGTGCCATTTTTGTAACAAATATGCATTAAATGTCGACAGCTTTAGGGTACTGTTGGGGATAAGTATGTATTTAAAATAGAGCAATTAATAAAAGAGCAGTAAAATTTAACTTGCAAATTAATCATCTGGGTTTTTGATGTTTATATGATCACCATTTGGAAACGGTACATTACGGTTCTTTGACGTTCCCCTTTTATGAATGCTAAACTCAACGGTATTTCAAAGAAATCAAAACTGGTTCACATCTTGCGCAAGTTTAGGGGAATCGACAAGGGCTTTCGGGACGGGCCCTTCCGAAATTCGCCGGTGCACAATGCACCCTCCGTGCCCATCCCCACGCGAGGTCTCTTATTATTACGCGACTCCTGTTCCTATCCCCACATTGTTCACATTATTTTTATATCGGTCCTCGGTTGACGCGTTACGAAGTTTTGTGAGCTCAAAAAAGTTTTCTATCAAGTTTGCTTACGTTTCTTAAAGTATGTGCACTTTGCAACAGTAAAATCGAGCACACCGGTTGGAAATTGTGCTAATAAATCGCGAGAAGGTATTCGATCGCTTGTCACCTAATATTTGAAGCGAAGGGAAGTATTAAGGTTTCGATCGTTGCGGTCGTCTCAGGTTGCTTTTCTCATGAGCGGACTTGCTTGTAAAATAATAACTTGAGAATAATATGTGGTGTTGGAGCGTAGGTACGCGCCGTGCTGCGTGCAGCGTCCGCGAGCCTGTGTCGTGTGCGGTTATATCGATCGTGGCCGCCTCTCCGAGCCTATGCCTCTGTGATTCCGGTGATCGCTTCCAATTGGCGGGAGATGCGACGCCATGCTTTTTTTGGCATCGAATTCAGGTAAGTTGACAGTTTTTTAACATAACCCAAACTGACATATGCATTATATTTATTTTGTTAATTGTACTGTGTATTTAATATTTAATTACTTTTACTTGTATTATCCATTCTCTATTTGATATTCATTTTATGTAAAGCCAATCAATATTTACTCGTATCTTTTCCTCGTGGATTAAAATATATATATCTACCCGTGTTTTCTCATGTCAAAGTATAGATGAAAGTTATTCGATTCATGAGCATGATGGATCTTGCTTCTTTTCGTGGAAAGATTATTTTTAGGAAAACAAATTTGCCGTGTTATTTATAGAAAAATACCGACGGATAAGTATTTCTAATCTAAAAGCTCTCATATTTTAATCATGCCAATATAACGAAAAATGCTTCGTAATTTCAATATAATATTTACCAAGTGTCCAATCCATCATGATGTACAAAAACTAAAAAGCCGCCGATGATTAATCAGTTAAATATTGATTTATTTTATTCGATTTTAGCCGTACAGTATACAAAAATACAAACTGAATTGATTGCCTTGCCACTTACGTACTATATTAGCTAGGGTTTAAGTTTAAAAATCATTCATTCATTCACCGAAATAGATGCCGTTGAACGATGTGTATTGTCAACGTCATATTAACGTGAGATAATATTATCTGGCCATCTATTTTAATACCTTGATGCCATAAAAGTTACATTTTTTTATTACTTTTATTGTTGAAAACTAATCAAAATGTCGTTAAAAGTTCAAAGGAAGTGTATCAATAGATTGTAATTAGTCCATTAAAACTCGATGCCAAAACCCGAGATTGCTCTCGGGAAACGGAAGTTGTATAATGAAACCTATATAGTGCGATAACTATAGCTCGACGTAAGTTCAAAGCGCGTAAAGGCCACGTGACCGTAGGCAAAGAGGACAAGGGGTTAGTCTGCCATTGACGTCATCTCATTCGATTTAAGCGCAGCAAAGCTCTAGTTCCATTATTATTTAAAATATTATATAAAGCAATGTTTGGTTATTGTTTTAACTATTGAATTTAAATAATATTTTATGACAATGTCTGCGTTGATTTTGATGTAAGTTATTGGTCGACAAATTATTCCAATTAGGACGCGCATGCGTCCGATATTAGTTCAGCATTCAATTGCAGCATTCATTTTAATATCTTTAAATGTAAGAAAAGCTGGAATTAGTATAACAGAATTGGCGTCCAAAAATAGCACGGATTAAATTTTATGACTGTTTTATTATGCTCGAGAATTCGTCCGCGTAAAATTAAATAATAAGCCTTTGGTACTCACAGATAAGTTCCCTTCCTAACGGTGTAAGAATGTTTAAAATCGGCCCAGTAGTTTTCGAGTTATTTCAATACATACAAAATTACATATCTTTCCTATTTAAAATATTAGTAAAGATGCAGATTAATTAATTAAAATTTTCCGGAGTACGATTAGACAGTGAACTAATTTTATTAATTCAAATGTAACAGACTTAACATTCAAAAGTAGTTGAACATTTCTACCAAAACATGCAAATGAAGGAGCAGGGTGTAATCTGGAAATTTGTTAGATAGCGAACATTGTTACTGTGTTATCTAGAATTAGCATTTATATTGGGCCAACGGTCCTCTGATGCCATATTGCCGACCTATACGTTATCGTCTCTAACAGTTGTACATAGCATGCAAGATTTACTGCGTTTACATTGTTTCGTTAATTCGTTTACACTGTCGAAACACCTGAGAAAAACATATTCAATTTCCTAATCGTCCTTAAAGAAAACAGAGATAACAAATTGAGAAAAAGGAACTAACAGAGATATTGTAAAGCTATTTTGATTTCTTCTTAGTTTTATAGCCTAACAGCCTTACAAAAAAGCGGTATAAAGTTTAACTTAGGAATAAACTGAGTATAAGCAAAATTTGTACTAATATTTGCTTACACCCAGTTTATTCTTAAGTTTAACTTTATACCGCGTTCATTTGTAAGGCTGTAAGAATATAAAAACATAGGGCTGAGGGCGCTTCAATCGGTTTCTTTCTTACTTGTACATCTCTTTCCAATGTATGCAAATAAATTAGTTCCATATTTTTCGCAATATGACGAATTATAGGCTAAAAAAAATGTTTAGCCTACACTTGTGTGTACTCGTACATTTAGGAGGTTTACAATAAATATTCTTAAATCTATTTGTGGAATACGAAAAAACTTGACAATAAAATATGAATGTCAGATCTTAGACCTTTTCATCTGCATTCTCACATATAAATTATTTCACACATGATCAGTTTTAGCCTATTTGTACTAGTGCCTTGTTGTCGTATACCTATGAGAACGGAGCTTGGTCGACACTGGACACCGTCGTATTGCGTTACACGCAATCCTGATTGCATTCTATGCAATAGTTGATTTCAGATTTGCAAATAAATTGACACTTACAGAGTTTTATTAATCTTATCATTAACTCAAAAGTGGTTATTGTAAAAAACCGTTAAAGATAGATATGTGTCATCGCGGACTTTACTGTAGAACTTTTTGAGATCTACTATTCCCTCATACATCATTTTTTAATACCTCTAACGGTTTAGCCAGCGTAAGCCGAGAAAAGTTGAAATATAGTGTTTTTAACGCCGGGGTCTAGAAATACGCTGATTATTAATGGTTCCTCAACATTAGTAATTATAAAGTACAGCCTATGTTACTCACGGATAAACTACCTTTCTAAGAGTGAAAGAATTTTTAAAATCGGCCTAGTACTTTTTGCGCGAATCAAATACATACAAAAATCCAAAAATACAAATCTTTCGTCTTTATAATATTAGGATAGATTGTAAATAATAAATTGATGTGTTCCTAATAGCTATAATGTACCGACCACAAGTTTTAAAATCTTTGATCCCCAAATGTGGGTACGCTGCACTGTATGACATTATCCAACGTCGCGTCGCTGGTTCAAAGTAAATTGAGTTCATCGCCTTAAAGTGAAAATGTTGGTATAAGTTTATAATTTTCGCTAAGATAGACTAATATGATCTAGTACTAGTATTTCGGAGTCACGAAAGCTAAGATAACTTTATATTACCAAATCTTCAGACTTCTCTAAAGTACGATCTTTGCAAAATGTTTTAGTTTGCAGAAATTTCAATAACCGTGCGCGTATCTAGAAAACTTTCAACTAAACTAGGATTAAATAAGTAAAACTATAAAATATCATCGTCATCATCATCATCAGCCTTTGTCTGCCCACTGCTGGACATAGGCCATCCCCAAAGCCTTCCACAGAATGCGGCCCTCTGCCTTCCGCATCCAACAAATGGATAAAATACGCAAAGTGGAAATTAGACAATCCTATAACAGCATATGCAAAATAATTACCTTAAATATTTTAATCATTTTTACTCCTTAGAACCACTTTCAGACCTTATAAATCAATCTAGAATCTTCTCGTTCACATCCATTACGATATGAAGCGGTATCTATTATAAACAACCCTCCATCAGTTCAGGCACCTCTCGATCTGGTGAACCGTCTAAACTAACGGCTTGACCAAAGACTCAATCCGAGAACCTCTCGATATGAATGACTCTCATAGATCTTTTGTGTGAAATCTTGTAAATCATAGAAGCCTTTTTAAATAAAATATAACTCTATTAATAGCAATATTCAAAATATCCATACGATAACAACTCATTGAATAAATTCATCGGACATTTCCATAACACGTTCAATTTCTAAGCGTATACTCGAACGAGCGTGAAAAACATGAGTGAACAGTAAACATTTTTACTTCGCTCTCGTGAGCCCTGCTGGCAGATTTGTATTTATTATTTACCACCTTTTAGTTTCGTAAGACTATATTACTTTATTTGCCCAATTTTGTACATAATTTTTACTATATCAGTAGTAGATAATATCTAATTATTAAACGGTTAGCATTCACGTTTATTTTTCCGGTAGGTGGCACCCACTAGTTTCGGACCCATCAGGGTCCATCTTTAGGGCGAATGTTATTGGGCTTTCTTCGCGATCGCCTCACGCCTCGCAAAATGTTTATAAAACCTACAAATAAATAGGAATCTGTATTCTATTGACAACATGTTTTTCATTTTGCAAAACTAAGCATAGCATAAAATGTATAACATGGATATGCGTCGTATGAAACGTATAAGAGCGGTTGATTTACTAGCTGTGCGGTCGCCGGCCGGCATTTGCGGCCGTTTCGCAATTTGCGATGCTGGAAGCGAATCTCGTCGAATGAAATCAATTTACCAGAAATATCGCTCTTAATGCCTATGTGTGTGTGATTTTCATTTTAGTATACTTCCGATATGTTAGTAATTTTGGTTGACGTAGATATGGATGCTCATTCTGTATTACTTACAAGATTTTGTATTTTCTCAAAAATATTATAGAGAAAATCCATCAATCAAGCAATCCACTTTATTTCCATTGATTTATCTCGGAGATATCATTGTTATTGTTAAACCGAAACCTCATTTAATAATTGTAAACCTTCTTAAAAATCGGCCTAAAGTATGATTCCTTGTCGCTATATTTATCAATCATGAATATGCTTGTATATTTTGTGTGACGGTGGATCCTTCTGTATACTATTACCATAGCTCGTAATTTCTATGTTCACTTTCCCTCTGCCCATTATAACATTAGTTCAATTAAAATGTGATTATTTTGTTACCCTGATATCTTAAAATAAAATTAACCAGAAAGTATGCATATAGTATGGTAAATTTGCGCTATCTGACAAGTGGATTTATTGCTCCGCCAGTTATTACCCTGCGTTTTGCGTCGTCGTATGTAAATTTTAATGTGTGACCGGCCTATTTCGTGTTGCAGTAAACAAGGTTATAAATACAAGCCATTACATTTACTGTCCGTACTTGCTATAGATTGAATAATTTCCTTACACAAGAAAAAATAAATATTGAAAAACATTTAATATATTTTTGTGCCTTTTTTTAACATTGTCTAAATATATTAAAGCGCCAATAGCCTAATGGTTTGGGGTACGGACTACCGATCTTGCGGTCGAGGGTTCGAATCCTGCCATTCGACTATTGTCGTGAACCATATCCTAGCACAAGCCTAGAGCTTAGTTGGAATGGTTTAAGGAAATATTAGTAAATTAACAAAAAATCTACTAATATTTTTTATTAAAAAAAAAAATATTCCATCTATTTCGGAAACATCTTTCTCTCGCCATATCTGATACGTTTTTTTAAGAATTACAAATGCACCTTTTATTAGTTTCAAAGACTATTGAATCTTGTTCACGTGTCGAAACCCAATATCAAAGTTAAAAAAAAGAATATTTTACATTTCGTTATGAAAAAATGTTTAGAATTAGTGCTACCCGTGCGAAGTCAAGGCGTTTTTTACATAATATCAAATTGGATAAACATCGAAGCTCATCTTTGATATATGCCTGCAGGTACATACATATACTCGTATTTGTTGCTCAAAGGACGACGTTGTCAAATAGCTTCCTAATAACTCTGAACGTCAAAAGAAATTGACGTTAATCCCGGCTCAGCGGGATTAGATTCTTTGATGTCAGCTACGATCCGGCTCTTAACTAGAAGCTACAGGATAGCCGTCTACGAGAATAATGTTGCCATTATCGAAACATAAGCTCGTTTATCCGGTACGATTTTTTCTAAACATTAGTCTAATAGTGTTGTGGGGAACATAATATGGCAACATCTGTCCGTTCCGTATGAGAATAAGTGGATAAAAATATTGTTTGATTAGTTGTCAACTTTATCATTATTGAATTCTTGAACTCATACCATCTCACTGATATTATAAATGTGAAAGTTTAGATAGATGGATGGATGGATATTAGAGTTTGTACTCTAAACTGCTGAACGGATCACGATGAAATCTGGCATAGATGTAGAGGATAGTCTGGAATAACACATATGCTACTTACTTTTGTTTTTTTTTTAACTTCACGCGGACGGAATCGCGGGCGAAAGCTAATACTAACATATTTTTTCTTTATCATCAATTATATCTGACTTGTCTAAAATAAGTTTTGACGTATCGTTTCCGTACTATGTTAACGTAGACATTTGCCTATTAAAATAAACGCAATAGATAGGCAACTTGAGGCCTAATTTGAGTTCCTTTCCCTTTCCACCCTTTTCTTAAGAGGAAAGGATGGGAAGGAAAAGTGGATTTGACGCTGGAGGAGACGCATAGGAAGGGGAAATGTCCCCTTTTATGTGCGTCTCCTCCTCCTTCAATTAAGGATATGCAACGCATCTGCAATTGATGTTTATGGGCAACGGTCGCTCTCCATTTCGGTGGATTCAGTTGGCCAATTGCTCGTTTGCCACCTTAATTTATAAAAAAAAAAACTTGAATTTGGTAAAGCGTTGTTAGAATTGGGGTATACACATGTCTAAAACGTAATCCATTGTAATCCTGTTTTAATTTGTTGGAGCTACAGCTAAGCGGATTCCCTTTATTAAATGTTGTCATGGCCTTTGATTTTTCTATATTTACACATACATTCACGCACATGAGACCCCAAAATTTAATCTTAAACATTTGAGTAAATTTCAATTTAAATGACGAAGAGTTTTATAGTTTTTTAAAACCGACAAGAAACCGGATGTAATGCGTTTGAATAAGTATGAAAAATGGTAAGAAGATCAAAGAGGGAAAAAATGATTTGTGCGTATAATCTGAGTGATAAAAACATAAATTGCTAAATCGCATTGAATTTATTTCCGTGAGGCGCTCAAAGCCGTGTCACAGAGGGAGGGTATGACGAAATTCGCGGTGGCGTTCGTGCGTGCCTTATCACACAACGTACTCCTGCTTACTTTACCCACAAAGCTTACCCTTTATGGAGACGTGATAATGAAAATATTAAACTTAATTTTTAACTTACAAAATGTTCAATTAACCTTTTTAATTAGTGAGTTACAAGCTTTCGCCCGCGACTCCTTGCGCGTGGAATGAAGAAAGACAAAAGTGAGTAGCCTATGTGTTCTTCCAGACTATCCTCTACGTCTATGCCAAATTTCATCGACATCCGTTCAGCTGTTTAGGCTACAAACTCTAACAAACATCCATCCATCTAAACTTTTGCATTTATAATATTATAATAAGTAAGATTATATTTGATTTGATACCGTGAGCATGTTGCGTTTTTAATTTTCTGACTTCAGTTCTATAAAAGAAACAGTTTCTTGTTTACGCTAATTTTATTCTTTCTATAGCCTCAAGTATGCACTTAAGGTTCATAGTAATAGATATAAGTTGAAATGGGTGCCTGGCAGACAGAGTGTCGCCTTTGCCCCGCTGGTCCGCATATTGATGAGCACTAAAACATAACTAAAGTATTTTACGGCCAACTCGTGCAAATTGCCAAAGCGAAATAATTATTCCTATCATGTACAGTAAAAAAGTTTGTTGAATTATGTCAATTTATTATTTTCCTTCTAAATCTAGAGCTACGTCAAAAAGTCGCCAGCTATAAATGATAGTAGAAGAATGTTTAGAAGATATCTGCGGTTAGCTCCAAAGACGATACTTGTTGATCTTTATCTGATATATCCTTGAGTTTCCGTTGCCTAAAAATCTGTCAAAACATTGTTAATTCTGTTTTTTTTGCCAATCGCCATTTAGAAGTCATGTCCTCGTGCCCCCAGCTTTGTTTTCCATTCGTTCGCTTGTCAAAGCATATCGATTGATGCATTAAAATTCATTGTGCGATGCTGAGTAATGCTCCGATATTTCATTTTATGATCCCTCAGAAAAATAAGAAAAATGTGAAAGATGAATAAGTTTTTTTGCCCTTTATAAACTGACTAAATATAGTGAACCTTTGTTAATGTATGGTTTGGGATAATTTTTCAAATTGATTCTATCATTATAATGTTTAATATTATATTAGTCACTTAGTACTAACACAATGTTATGATATACAAAATGCCCTGGCACAGATAGTAGATGATCTATATCTATTCTAATATTATAAAGAGGAAAGATTTATATTTGTATGTATTGGAATAACTCAAAAACTACTGGACCGATTTTAAAAATTCTTTCACCGTTATAAAGGTAATGTACCTGTGAGTAACATGGGCATATTTTTATTTTTATTTTTTGATTTCACGCGGACAAAGTCGCGAGCATATTGCCTCATGTTCAACCATGCTAAAACTTAATATCCGTTTTTGATATCAGTATATGTATGTGTATGTTTGACTCATTTTTCTTTGAAAATATACGAAGATATTAATTACTTTTTCTATTAATTCTTAATGAGAAGTCAGATCACGCGGCAGGAGGCGTACATCGCTAAGGGCAGAGTATTTCTTATTATTAAATAAGTTTTATCGAGCTGCGAGGGCGGCCGCGGGCGACGCCCAATATTTCGCGACTCGCTGAAGTTTCAGCGAAACGCTCGTGAAATACCAAAATTTGCTCGAATAATATTGCTTCCTTCGGCGAAATAATAAGCCTAACATAAACTTTGTTACGAACTCAAGTTTTTACATGTTTATTGAAGCGTTACTAATTACATCAAAATAATCATTATAAACGTTCCGTCAGAAGATTAGACGTCTTTATTCTTAAAAGATAATAAATAATATTCTTTTCTATCTCTATGTTAATTTAAAATTCATGTTTATCTTCAGCAGTAAAAATGTGATATTTGATTGAGAAAAAAAAACAAATGGGGTTACTATGTAGCAATAAAAAGTAATCGACGTACATTTTATATTCCAGTGCGCCAGTACGTAACGTGTTGCCAATAACAGCGGCGACCCTCGAGCCTTTAAAGTGTAACCTAAATTTTAAAAAAGCTTTCAACAACGGAAATGCTCTGGAAATGAATACTCTAACGTTTTTAGAACATGTTTGTCTGCACAACGTATTAGTCTGCTGGCCACCTGCTTAAATAAGATTAACGTAAAAACTGTTTAAAAAAATTCAACTTTCCCAAATAGCCAGAATGACTTTTTGGCAAGACATTTTATAATTTCTTTTTTAGTGCCTTATTAAAATTGAATTTTCTTATTTCCTCCATCAACAGCCTTTGTCTGCCCATTGCTGGAAATAGGTCCAATGCCATCCTCTATTTTCCGCATCCAACGATTTCCCGCCGTGCGCACTAAGTTTTCGGTCCACGTCGAAGAAAGGTTATTGAAAGCAACTTAATAAAATATTAACCTAATTAAATAAAAGTAATAAATACATTGTAATAGAAGCCACAAGTCTAATCAAAATATCAAGTATAATTCATATACGCCTTGGGTTGGTACAAGAAGTGTTATGAAAATATGTAACATCGTTAAAGTAATTGCTTTCGCCCACTGAATAATTTGATTGCTATCTAACCTTGGTTGCATCGATAGAGGTGTTATGTATTATGTAGGAGATGCAATATTCAAGAAGGTTATCCACGTTAAGGCGCTACTCGCTGCGGGTCAAGGCTGATGTCGAATCGTAACACATGTTAATGTATTAACCACCAGATTAATTGTCACTAATGTTACTAGACGATTGTGTTTTCTTTTCATTTGACTGGTATGTCTACAAGTATACGTTTTTAATTATCTTTTATTGTAAAAAATGTTAGTTATCTACATAGGAAGGTATTTATAAAGGCTAACTGTTAGGTTGAAATTAAGGTAACGTAGACTTATGTTAGCAAACGAAAGGTCATTTAGATTTCATCATTCATTCTAGTACATAGCGTCTGTTAAATCGTCTAATAACTTTCCAATTAATTGAATTTATCGAAATTATTCAAACCAAAGATCGTACAAGACGAGGGCCGTTAGCAACGCGAGCAATTACAATTTTTCGTTTCCACCCATTAAATAAATTCCGATCAACTATTTGCAGATCAATTTTGTCATGTCAATAGCAAAGTTAATTAAGTAGAAGTTTAAATGGCTTCGGGGGATGAAAGTAAATTTGATTTCAATTTTCTCGATGAACCGCTGCGAGGTGGAAACTTCGATACCTGCTGCTTTTTAAACAATTTAACTCCGAAGCTCTGTTTATAACTAGATTTAAATTGAAATATCCGATATGAAAACAATAGAATGAAAATCGACTCTAACGTCAGTTCCTTTTTTTTCTAGCTATAATTTGCCACAAATTTGGCAGGAGGAACTGTTGGTTTCAAAATAATACTCAAACAGAGCTTTTGGCATTCGAGTTATTGATTCAGATTATTTCTATTCAATATTTAACACTAATTTATAGGTTTTTCTAGTATTATCTAGAGCAAAAAGATTTAATGACAACTTTATAATACCGCTGGCTTACTGCTTTAAATGGGTCAATACTTGGCGCTTGACAAGAGGGTTGGCGATAAAGATCTGATGTCTCTCGTCATGCTCTCGTGTGAGATTTTTATAAAAATACATTTCAAAAGCTACTATATTATTAGTCTAGGTTTAAAAAAAAGAAATGTATATAGATGAGGAATGTTAAACCATTAACTTAAAGACCTGAAACCCCATGCGATCGTTTTTCTAATAAAAAACATTAAGGGGATAGATATGTAAGTATGTTTAATTCAAACTGTTTGACACCTCACAAACTCTTGTAAAACCTTCATTAAAATTAAATATCTTGTTATAAGCACTTTAACAGAACATTATCGTTATCTTTATTCGAGCATTAACTTAAAACTGTTTATGAAATAATTACAAAGTAGTGTTAATATTATTTTAAATGATCGCTATTATACACCTTCGTATGGACAATGTAAACGACGGCTATAAAGTGCGACGTTCCACCCCTTATCGACTTTCTCGCTGGATATTCACTTAACGCAACCTATTAGCTTCAATTATGCGTAAATGTTCTTTAAAACAATTGCAACAAGGTATAAATTGCAAGAAATGGATTACCGGTTCAGTTAACTCGTTACGGACATCATATGACCCAGTAAACCAATTAAGTCATAATAAGGATAGCCTGCAGTTTGATGCTACATGAATCCTATCATGTTTTCTTTATGATTGAAAGATGATTTATAACTAAATGTTCGCATCTTTGTCCGCAGTTTATATCTCAGCAACACTAATTACCTTGCAGTTTCCTCGTTTATGTCATTTGGATAATTATGAATTCTGAAGAACAAAGACATTTTACCATTTTTGCTTTCAGGTTTGCATACAAAGTGGTATTGAAAATCAAAAGTTAAAGATCTATAAATTCATTTGTGGTAATCTGACTTGTTACTAATCATACTAATCTTACAAATGCGAAAGTTTAGATGGATGGATGTTTGTTAGAGTTTGTAGCCTAAATTGCTTAACGGATCTCGATTAAATTTAACATAAATGTAGAGGATAGTCTGGAAGAACACAAAGGCTACTTACTTTTTTTAATTTAACGAGGACGGAGTCGCTGATGAAAGCTAGTGCTAAATAAAAATACAAGTATGACAGAATAAGTTGTCACCCTCATTTCAGTGCAAATGATCACAAAGGAATATGGAGTTGTATTTCTCAAAGCAGATCGCAAAGAAGCGCTTAAGTTACTACAAGTTTCAACTTTTAGTTCGGAGACTTTGGTCGCGTTTTAAGCTTCATAATAGGAACTTGAAAGTTTTGTAAAAAGGTTCCAAAGGTTTGTTGGAAGTCCTAAAAAGATGAATATTATTCTCACCTCAACTGAATTGTTTTACTTTGTTAAATAAACTGTTAAATTAAATTTTAATAAGTAAATTAAAGTTTAATGATCGTATTATAACATATACGACGTTATCTATTCAACTTAGAATCGAAATGATATTATTAAGTAGTAAGTGGCATTATAATTTATTCGAGACTAGCTATTGTTCGCGACTTCGTCGAATTAACAAAAGTAGTAAAAATATTGTATTATATGTATATGTTACTCTAGCTTATTAAAGGTGTAATAATTTTTGAAACCACCCAAATACTTTTTAAGTTATTTCAATACATACAAAAATCGAAAAATACAAATCATTCCAATAATGGTATATAAATACCATAAGTGTAGATATAAAAGTTTAGATAACGATATAATACACCTTTTCCCTTTCTATATTTTTATAGTTTCTGCAGTGTATAATAAAAATGTTCATTATTATCAAAGTACATTTTCACCGGATGACTGCAGCAAAGGCTTTAACAACTTTTCAATTTTCACTTCACGTCTTCAATTGCATTTATAGTTAGATTTTCATAATAGAAACGTTCACGGGCTTCTTACAAAAGTTGGCGCTGGTTTCCCGTCAGCCTTTGAATTGCTTAGGTACTTTCTAATTATTAACGTTTAAGTGAAACCTTTATTAAGGAACGAGTATTAATAACTTGCTGTTGCTCACAAGTTCGTCCACGTGGAATTAAACAAATATAGCCTACTAGCTGTCGGCCGCGAATCCGTCCGCGTGGAACTAAAAAAAAACAAATGCAAGTAGCCTATGTGTTCTTCCAGACTATCTTCTACATCTATGTCAAATTTCATCGAAATCCGTTCAGCCGTTTAGGCTACAAACTCGAACAAACATCCATCCATCCATCTATCGATCTAAACTTTCGCATTTATAATATTAGTATGAAGTATGATATGATTAACCATCGGTTTTTCGCTCATTATTTAATAAAATATCTTGTACGATATTAAAAAAGTGCTAAATTATTTTATAATAAAACTCGCTTCGGTACTATGGCTGTTAAGATAACACATAAAAGCTTTCTTGTTGTGACCACATGTGGTTAGGCTAAAAGACCTTGATGGCTTTTTAACTAGCCTTTTACCAATGTTATTATTAATTTTAAATACATTAGAAATCTAACAACATGAAAATTGCGTTATTTTCTGTTGAAGGAATGGTAAACGCTAGTAGGTTTAGTATAACGATAAGCCTTAGTTAATTATACATTGATAAGAATAACATTAACAACAAGGTACAGATATTTTAGCTGTGCAGTAAGCAGTTTTTGACGCATTGTCGCAAAGGTATTTTTATGTTGAAAAAAAGAGAAATTCGTCAGTATATAAATAGCAGCAGTGTAATAAAAAAATAATTAAAAAAATGATATACAGAAAAAATTAATACGTTACTGTGAAAATAATATGGAACAATAAGGTGACATGATTAATACGAACGCCGTATACCGCCGCGTTGGTATCAGAACGATTTATTATTACACCTTTATCAATTAACACTTTATGGAATGAGGTTAACAATTATTACTCATTTAAACGCAATTTTACTTGAAAACTACGATACATGATTCCGTTTAGGAATAGAAAGGAGAGATTGAATTTTTCTCAACATTTAAAATTATTAAGGTAAAAAGGGCTATATTTTCATCTCAATGGAGACATTGGAGTTTTTTTCACTTCGCTTTAAATTGTGTATCAAACCCACGCAATCCATTTTATATTTAAAAACATCTGATTTTTAAAATATATCTCATAGGTAATTAATGCTATATGTTACCATTTTATATATTTATTTTTATTTATTTATACAAACATACAATATTACAATTCAAATATAATCTTACAAATACATTTCACACATTTTTTTCACTTTTAATTTTAAATTCGGTATTTTGTTCAATTATATATCCTTGGCTCCTTTACTAGGTTGATTCCCTGTATTAAAGGAGCCAATGACTTCTCTTACTTCATTTAATATAATCACAAATTTCAAAAAAATAAATATAGAAATAATGTTAAACAATTCACAGCATTAAACTACACATTACATATTAGTCTTGTCTCGCTTGTTTTACTAGGTCGTGTGCTAACCGATTTAAAATTCTAATGTAAACCTTATCTGGTAAAGGATAAGGTCTATTTTAACTCTAAAAGAAATTATAAGTGTACTAACAGTGGAAGTCGATAAAGAGTGGGCGTGTTTCACATGTTATAGCGGTCATTTACACCCCGTTCGCAACGAAGACGTTGAAAATATTAATCGGCAGTTAATATCAAAGGATTTACAGTCAATTGCGAGCTTCTTTTAAAATTTTATAGCGATGTTATGTTTTATAGTCTATCATCACGTCTTTTAGCGGTCGGTTGATGTATGAAAGTCGACCAGATTACTTCAAAGATCTAATATTAACAGAACTATTAATATATGTAGATAATTAACAGGCAATGACATACTCAAGGTAGTGAACTCTTCATTTTTTAGTAGATAGAGGTAAATGCACATTCATATTCAAATAATTCGACAAATTACCTATATAAGCGTGCAGATGTTATAATGCAATTTCTGACTATATCTCCTCAATGACCGTTATTTCAACACGCGGTAGTGAGTGGAAGGTGATCTTTATTTTTATATAAGCGAAATATGTTACAATCAACAAGGAGTGAATTTCATTATAATCTATATTTGTGACTATCTGCGATAACTTGTAATTGGCCTTCAGATTTTTGTTTTTTTTGTAAGTTAGCTGTAAGTTATCCGTAAATAAATAAAATAAAAAAAAAATAACTTCAGTTTTTGGCGGTCTGGTTTAAAGTAAAGCTATTCATCGGTAAGTAGAATTGTGATCAAATACAAGACTTTATCTGTTATCTCAAATATTATAAGTAGCCGGTATTAGGTCCCCTAGATCGCTTTAATTTAGTTTCTTCTTTTCTGTCTGTGTGTGTAATGTAATGTAATGTGTAATTCTTCTGTCAATGTAAATATCATATGTGTAATATTATGTTACATGAGTTAAATAAATTATTATTATTATTATAAATACCATTATCTTTACTACTAAAGCATTGCATGTTTCGCGTGGAAAACGATAACGTAATTATCGTTCGAATTTGATTTAAGTCACATAGATGTTGATCTATCTCCCGTTTTTTTTTTTCAGATAAAAGTATTAAATTTAGTATAACATTACTAATCCCACTAATGATGAAAGCTATCCCACTAACGATCTACGTCGGGTTATGTATCCCAAGAGCTTAATGCAATGACTATTCCATTTTCGGATTATACCGTAGAGTAAAATTACACAAGAGCTATTTGTATGGCAGTTTAAAAAAAATATCCAAACATTGTTGAGAGAAGATATTCGTTAGCAATCTATTTTTTTTAAGATGGTGTATCTATAAAGAACATTAATTTTAATTAATACCGAGACAGGAATCATAATTTCCTAATCCTTAAGTAATCAGCGTCTACAATTCAAAGATATGACTTCGCAAATTGGGTACCCATAAACTGTCATTCATTTAGAAGGCTAATTAAAATACTGACAGTACCGAAAATTTAGAAACAGAATTTAGCAGGACTCATGAATTACGAATAGTTAATTTCAATCTTCAAAATTAGTCAGAATTACGAAAGTTGCAATAATGTGTATATTATTCGTTTAGCCAAATGCATTTAGTTAACAAAAAAATCTTTTTCATCTACGATAACAACTCGAAAACATCATATTTCGATTATATTACTATTAATATTTTTTCCCGGTTAAAATAATTTAAGGATAGAAAGTAATTCAGGATAAAAATTTAAAAACGTTTCAATCACGTCGGAGCCATTTTCCGGTAATCGACCACAACGACCCAGATTATAATTTTAGCGTACAATATGGCTGCCAAAGTGAGGCTGCAATGAACTCTTGTCTAACGGAACGTAACAGGATAATATATTTTAAAAGCGATGTGTGACAATTATTCATATTTCAATCTTTAAATAAAACGAAGGTAAATCAAATATACTAGCTTTTACCCGTGAACTCGTCCTCGCGGAATTATAAAATAACTTAGCAAGTTATCTATGTGTTCTTTCAGATTATGATATACATCTGCGTCAAATTTCATTGAGCTTTTTTGGAGATACGTAGTAGCAAACATCAATCCATCAAAACCTTTGGCACTTATAATATTAGTGTAATATTATAAATGCGAAAGTTTAGATGGATGGATGGATGTTTGTTAGAGTTTGTAGCCTAAACTGCTGAACTAATCTTGATGAAATTTGACATAGATGTAGAGGATACTCTGGAAGAATACATAGGCTACCTTTTTTTTAATTCCACGCTGACGAAGTCGCGGGCGAAAGCTAGTATTAGTATAAAATACTGGTAATATTCGTCTCGACTTTTACACAATCAAAATCGCATCGACTATTGCATAAATAAGACTTAGGGCCTGACTTACCAGTGGCTGATAAAGGCTCAGATAGCTTAAAATGACGTCACTGTCAGATAAGGGAACAAAATCCGATATTTCCATCACATATTTTACACGTTGGATTGTTATCAGACAATTTACAATTTGGTGGGACAGGCCCTTAGCCTAATATTGGGTGTGGTAGTTGCAGAATGAAAGTCGTTCATGGTATGAGCATAGCAACATCTTCGTGATCCATACGTTATCGTTACCGGGGAGTCACATAAATTCAAGTTACACACGGGTACAGCGGAGCGCTCGATTGATCGATTCACATCTGCTTTCCGACACATCTCTTACTAGTTTACATTATTATAAACTTAGTATACATGTATGAAAACAAGTTTATTCTTTGTGCGTTCTAGAAGTTTTTTTTAATTAACTACATATTTATCATCAATTTTGATATTGATGTTAACTTTTATGCATATTACATGACACCTACCTCTTTCATTGTGTAAAAGTGTTATATTCTTTTGTTTCCTTCGTTTATCCGTCACAAGTTGTTCTTAAACCTGGTCAAAGTATCAATGGATTTAAAAACAAAATTAGGTATAGATTAATCTAACTTAGGGTTTTGTTTTAAGTATTCCACTCCAGGCACAAGTATGTTCCACGATCCGACTTCAGTAGTTCACGAGACTATTAACTTTCTTATCTTGTAAAGTTAGCCGTACGGTCTATTAACAGTCCGAGTAGAACTAGCAAAAGTTTCATTATTTCTTGTTCGAATGTTCTTAGCTCGATGCCATTTTATTTTATGTTGACATAAAACTTGTACAAGATCTTAGAATATTCCAAATTACTTTTGTAAGAAAAGATTTCTTTTTAAGATGTGATACGCATAACAAGAGACTGTAAGTTATTTACGATGTTATATAGGACGCCATATTTTTATCTAAGAAGCAAATAACTGTTGCGTTTACGTTTAGATTACTTGATCTCTAAATCCTCTGTTGACGTATGATCAAAAGGCATGTAAGTAATAGTGACAGCCTTTCATACACACATACCTGATGTATCCTTTGTTTGAGTAAATTATATACATGTTTAATAGATAGACAAATTAATGTGCTTTAATATTCTGTTGACTGACTGATGTTATCCATTACAAAAAAATATGCTTAATATCGAAGCAGTTTTGCTGCTTATTATTACAGATACTACACCTTAAAATATATTTGCAAAACCACCGGATAATTAATGCTCCCAAACAAAAGAAGAAATTATTGTAGATACTATAACAGCCTCACGAACAATGAAAACAGAAACAAAACTAAATATACATTTTAATTAATAAATCTTTGAAATATTTTCACACTTGAATTATTTTAATCTGGATCATAAGATTACATGAATCATACAATGGTCACTTAGGGATCTCCCTAAGTATAGATATGAGAAGTTTACACTTAATGGACTGCTGTAACCATTTAATTAACTAACTGACTTTAAGTGTGGTACTTATATGAATAATAAAATATGTACTAGTTGTACATACTTCTTCTGATAATGAAATGAAATCTGAGCTTTTCCTCGGGAGCGTCCTTGGCGCTCGATAAAATGTACTTATTGTGTAGCAACGCTTTGTCCCGCCGCCCGCCGCCACGCCTAGTTGCCCGCTCAACATGAATATTAAGTAAAAGGAAAAATTCCTAACCAAGTAAAATGTAACGACGACGCAGAATTATAGCAATGAAAATTGAAATACGCTTTTTCTGTTTGTTCACTGCCTATAACGTAGGCGACGCAACTATAAATTATTTTCTCTTGCCGACGTTATTAAACATAGGTGAATGTATGCAAACTTTTTTTTATAAAATAATACTCTTTTTCAGGGAACAAAATACGTCACATCATCCAATAATTAGATTAGGTTTTATAATACTAGCTTTTGTGTAAGACGAAGATAGGAGAAGTTAAAATATATTGAAGTAACTAATTTTTTGTTTCCTTACATACGATTCTAGGAAAAGAACTGTTCCCTCACGACTTACACACTTTTGTTAGCAAAATTGTATGAAGATATTTATATCCATAGTAATATTATAAAGAGGAAAGATTTTTATTGTTGGATTTTCGTTTTTAATGAATTACATCAAAAACTACTGGGCCGATTTCAAAAATTCTTTCACCATTAAAAAGCAACGTTATCAGTGAGAAACATAGGCTACATTTTTATTATTTCATAATTTCACGCAAATGAAGTCGCGAGTAACAGCTAGTAAAATATAAAGCCTTAAACCCATTTTGTATAATATTTCTTGTTCTGTTGTATATTGTAATAATACCTTGAGTTTTATTCAGTTCTTTGACCCCTTTCAGATAAATTCTCGCATAAAGGTACTCTTACCGTTAACAAAGAAAAATTACGCGCGGTATCGCAAGCAATGAGAGGTAATTGTTCTTGTCTCCATTCTCTCCGGCGCATCAACGATTTTACCTTTTTTTTCGTTCACATTTAGAATTCCCATTGTAAACGTTTAACTCTTATTTAGATCTAACGTTAAAAAGTACATAGACATTCTTTTTTAACGGGGTAAATCTACTCGTATACTAATATTATAAAGAGGAAAGATTTGTATTTATGAATGTATTGAAATAACTCAAAAACTACTGGGCTGATTTTAAAAATTCTGTCACCGCTAGAAAGGTAATTTATCTGTGAGTAACATAGGCTATATTTTTTAATTTCACGCGGGTGAAGTCGCGAGCAACAGCTAGTAAAAGATAAAGGGAGATTTTAATCACCATTTACTAATTTTTTTATAATTCGAGGTGGTCTAACACTAAAAATAATTATATGATCCCAAATAACACTATTTGAAACTGTAATTTTTGGTGAACCTATTATGTATTAAATTGTTATTAAGGTAAGTTAAGGTAGGAAAATACAAACTTCCTTCTAAACTAAGTAGTATTTACAACACCAAGTAAAAGCAGTTTAAAGGGTATATTGCGTTGCTTCGTACAATTCCGGTGCCATTGAAATAAATATCGCCGTAGCCGTTACAGCGGCCGAGCTCGTTTAATAAATATACTTATCTTGAGATAATAAACGTAACTGGGTCCCGTCCCCGGAGGAATTCCGACTGAATGTGCTCGCCGATATCGTTTCCTTTATTACGAATTTATTTTCCGTCTACGTAGAATTGCATACATTCCTTTTTTAAAATGTTCCCAAAAAACTAAACTGTGTTAAAACGTGTACATTTTTGACTCCTTGTCTATATTATGAGTTTGAGTATTGTTTGTTCAAAATATTCATGATGTTCTGTGTTACAGAAATATTTTCACTTTGGTAATTAGAACTTTGACCGCATCGTTAAGCTCTTAATTAAACATAGTGTTCTATATTCCTCAGAGTCCCTTGACACTATTCTCATCCACATTATTACGAAAGTAACAGAGTAACAATACAATTAATTATCTTGCACTAACAAGACATCTGTCATCAAGTGACATCGTCTGAATGCCCTTAAATAAACGATAACATCTACAGTTCCAGCAGCAATGGATAACAATGGGGCTCATCCAACCCTTAAGCGACAGTTCTATTCTCAGCGGGTCTGTCATTGACCTAGTTGCAAGACGGCGCCGGGCGTCGGGTAGGCTTGCAGCTCGCTAGTATTCAGTTAAATTAATTTTAATATAGGTAAATGGCTCAATGCAAGCCCCGTGCCAGGCTCGACGCCGCGCCGCATTGCTGTCTTTGCCACGAATTCGTTTTAAGCCGTTGAAACTTCTTTTTTTCTGTTAAGTTTTCTAATTTTCAGCCAATTTTCTACTGAAAGAACTTTTGAAAAATATTCTTTTAATATAACAGAAGCTGTATAATCAGAATCTGCTAAATTAAAGAGTATACCAATATAGCATGACAGCTAATTATAGCTGGTCGAAGTGGCAATTTTTACATCGTTCGATGAACCTATAACCTTTTTGGAATGCTGTTATGAAATCTAAAATACGTTAATTTCATTTTTCTTTATGAAATTATTATCGTTATTTATAATATCAACCTTGTTATTTTATAAGCTATCCGATAAGTATTAGGAGTGCCTAACATGTACGTCATGATTAGGTTGTACGCCTTTGGTGTTAACTTATAAGGTTGCTTGGGCGGCCTTATTTTGCGAGTAAAATTTCCATTACCCATGTATACTTTGTAGGAATCATAGAGATGTTTAAACGTGAGTTTCTACTGATTTCAAAGTAAATTCGAGTGGTGGTAATAAGATCTACTTGTGTCTGCAGATTAAAACGGTAAAATTAAGTGAGTAGCGGGTAGTTTGGTTTTAGTGTAGGTGTTAACAAACGAAAATCTGCAGTAATTTCGTAGTTAAAAATAGTCGTAAGGACGTTCATATAAGCTATTTTATTTTTCTGTTTTTAACGAAAGTTATGTGATATCATTTCAAATTATATTGATTCATCTAGTTAATAAGGTTATTTTTGTCTAGAATCCATATTGCTTATAACCACATACCGGACTCAAGACAATCTAAAAATAATCCGCAAGTGAGGGAAAATATCAAAGAAGGTTGTTTTTATGCCGCAGTAAATTATAACTAGAACATGAATACATCTTTTTGTTATTTGTGGCCGTGAATACTTCGTCTGTTATTACTTGAGTATAATTTATTATTATAAGTAATCCGAAACTTTGTGTCGTTGTGACTTTTAATAACGATTTGTAGGCTTATCTATATCTATACTAATATAATAAAGCGTAAACACACACTTTGTTGCCTAAGATGTCAGAAATTACAGCATATTTTTGAATTATTCTTTTTTTTTAATAAAAAGCCCTACGCTTTAGGCTATATATTGTCACGCCATTAAACTTAGGGGGTAAATATTTTGGATAAAAACCCTAATGTGGGAAAGAGACCATAAGTTGCTGCCAACATCAAGGAATCAAGGTTGCCATGGTTTGACATCATGTCATGTCATTTTGACATTTGCAATTGATAATTTGACAAATGTAAACAACAAAATGTTATTTTTATAATTTCATGCGGATGAAGACGCATGGGAACAGCTAGTAAAGTATAAATCTTTTGGATTTATTTGTTCATTCTATTTTAGACTTGTTAAACAATTTCAATGACGTTTCTAATATTAAAGTTCTTGTATTTGATTCATTGAAATCTTAGAAAACCATACTCCTGTAATATACAATATGGACAAAATTGTTTGCATAATATATTTATTTTAGCTGGTTAGTTAATTAATTTTAATACAGTTATTTTCTTTTATAAAAGCAACCGTAGACGCTGTTTTCATATTATAAATCAGGCACAAAGCATCTTCGTAGCAATTTCGTAGCCACCACAAAGCGACCGTAGAAACGTTTTCTTATGAAATTATTTTAATGAAATGCAAAATAGAATATTATTTTCCTTTAGAAGTTAATAATACAATTTAATACTGTTTACTTTTAACAAGGAAAATTAGTAATACAACAAAATCTTTAGTTTATATTTACAAGATAATTGTTAAATTCTTAACCACTTTGTTTATTGTAGTTTTTACTAATACATTTTTATATGGGTCAAACTATTTCATTATTGAATTGTCCATCCTCTCTTGTGTACGGTATGTATTTCTTTAGTAATTTTCTGTCGGGAAAAGGATCGGATTTTTATCGTCGCTATCTCAATAAAAACTTCCGTTATTTCGTCAACCGCCCGCGAGCTTGAACAAAGGAAAATAATCTTGATATAGATCAAAATGTAATGAAAACAAGTTGTGAAGTTCTATCAAAAGCATGTTATCTATTGTTTAAGCTTTTCTCTTCGCTAAAACTTAATTAATAATCAGTCTAACCGAGACTCATTGTTAGATTTTGTTTTGTTACAGAAAATAATTGGGGTAACCTTTATAGTACTGATTAGCTGTTGCCCGTGACTTCGTCCACGCAGTATTAAGATAAAAAAAGTAGCCCATAATATGCCTGGCTATGTCAGTTACCCTTCAGTGAAAGTCCGGTCGAAATTGGCCCATCCGTTTCAGAGATTACCGAGAACAAACGCAGACATACAGACAGGCAAAAAAAATTTAAATGCGATTTTCGTTATCAGCAACGCAAATGCATCATCTTCCCGAAATCTGGAATTTTTCTTTTGATATTACAAACAGACACGCCAATTTTATTATATGTATAGATAGATGACAAAAAGGTTATGATGCAAGGACAAAAGGATAGATCAAGTGACATTGTGCTATCATTATCAACACTAATTTCGAATAAACCATCATAAATCTTTAAGTTGATCATATAACAGCAAAAGATTATACCTACCTTAATCAATTATTGTACTTATGACCAGTTTCCCAGCGACATTTAACCATTCGTTAGAGTTTTTAGAAAACTTCAATAAATGCGTTTCGGAACTACGCAACTCCATTGAAATATAAGTCAACCTAACACTAATGAATCACTAGGTAATTATTAAATAAATGGAAACTTCAGAAACCCAGCATTAGACATTTTAATTTCCCCTCACACAAAATTACTTATGTACCCTATCAATTATGTTTAAAAATGTGAAAAGAAAAGCTGTTGCTGCTAGTTACTCATAGTTTATTTTTATGTATTTACTAATATCTAAAATATGTCTATAGTAATAATCCCTTATGCCGTTAAAGTTCGGATAGCAGTTATTTGACGACATTTGGCGCTTCAAAGATCTTCAAAAAATCCATTAAAATTACGAGGGCTGTGGAGGCTTGCCTTTTATGTTCTAAAAAGCTTTATAGGATTTACGGGCTATTTGCCGCCCAGAGTTTATTGCTTCTAGCTAGTATTAACCGGTCACACATATATGAACGGATATACATAACATTTTACTCTTAAACTAGCTGTTGCCAGTGACTTTGTCCACGCAATATTAAGAAAAAAAGTAGCCTATAATATGCCTGTCTATGTCAGCTACCCTTCAGTGAAAGTCCGGTCGATATCGGTCTAGCTGTTTCGAAGATTACCCGGAACAAATGCGGCTTGCGGACAAACAGACATACAGACAAAAAAATTTAAATGCGATTTTCGTTACCAACAATGCAAATACATCATCTTCCCGAAATCTGGAATTTTTCTTTTGATATTACAAACAGACACTCCAATATTACTCGTATATGTATAGATATAGAAGATTAAATAATCCTTTGACCTTCGTGTTCTGTAGCAGAATTACGATAGTAATTTATTCAACCCTCAAACAATTTAAATTATAGCGTTGCATATTAACATAGCTAACTAGCTCTTTCATAGCATATATAATTTGTGTGAATTAGGTTCGTTTTATACCGTCAGCAACACTATGCGGGATTAGGCGTATTCATATGGGATTACAGGCGCCGCTGAGCAAACGTGTACCGTGAATATCGTCTCACCGCGAGATTAATGAATGTTATAAATCGCTGTTTATTATACGCACCCGATATATTGCCTTGTTTTGACTCGTATACAATGAATAGGTTTTTTGTATTAAGGTAACCTTAACATTGTGTTATTTGTTCGTCAATGTTGGCAATTTATTTTATAAGATTTAATTAGTACTACATGTTTATATACGAAATTTATAAATAAGCTGTTAATCAAATATTTGACGATAAAAGGTCACAATGGTCATCACCTTTATACGTATTTTATATCTATTCTTTTTACTGCTTTGTAGTATAGGAATCTTACCAAAGGTCTCTTATTAAAAAACTAGCTGTCGCCAACTACTTTGTCCGCCCGAAATTAAAAAAAAATCTTAATTAGTAGCTTAGCTAGTTACTTCGAAACTTTCGAATTTATAAAATTAGTATGAATTTAAATACAAAGCCAAACATCAGTTTATTGAGTTGTCTAAATTTTATCAAATAAACATAGCATTTATTTAATTTATTGCAAAAATGCACCTGTGTTCATGTAGACGATAAATATTTGTATTCGAGTGCAGCGCAGCGAAGTAAATATTTTACCGTTTCGAACACTATTTCCCGTAGCACCTCTACAGCGGATATGACTACGAGAAATATTAAGTCCGCCCGAACGGGAGACTTGGAGACTAGCTATAAAATAATTTTAATGTCCTCCAGAGGCCAATGGAAAGTTCTAAGAGAGCGCTCAACCATTTCTGTTATGAAGCTTAAAACGCAGCTTTATGCTGAGAATAAAGTGAGAAATTGCAGTTAAAATAGCGCATTCTTTTTACTTGGTTTTGTAATTTTACGGCGGGCATTATGACGTGCTTTCATGTTCTAAAAATATGTGAAGCTTTTTGATGACATGTTTGTTCTTAGTTATTATATTTTTGTTTTGTGTAATTATTTATTGTATTCCCGTTACCTTTTTTTTAACCATCGATACCCTTGTTAAAATTAGACGCAGTAAAATATACAAAATCCTATAGGTGAGAATCTAAATATTAATCTAAAAATCCTTTGTGTTTAAAACAGCGAAGTTGTAGTCATGAACGCAATTTTCACTTTTATAAAATAAATAAAAACGTATTATAAGGATTTTTTTGTTTTGATGTTCAATGGTAATTTTGTTTATTGAAAAATACTAAGTTATAAAGCGAAAATAAAACTGAATACCATACATATTCCAGAGCAGTTCTCACCAAAATAACGAATAAAGGCTGCCATATGCAGACTATTTTAAGATGTCTATCCTAACTACTCCAAGCAGTCGGTGTTAAGTGACGACGAAGTTACACGTCACCATACACGTGCCGTGGTTCGTGGCCGCCGTCAAAATGCAGCAGGTATATTACTTGCTACATACACTACTTGAAGCTGTCGGTACCGACTTCAATCCGTCTATGGCAGCCCTAACTCATTCAAATAGAGAATCGTAAAATATTTTGTTGTAAGTAATTTCATTGTTAGAAAAATAAAAGTATGTTTTATGTCTTTGTTATGTTGGCTAGGGACCAGTTCGCATAAATTTTAGCACGTCTAATCAAAACAATTTAGATTGCTTTGCTTTATGTTTTAATCTAGCTTTTACTTAAAGTCTTAAAAGTGGAGACGACTCAGGGTTTTGGGTTCATAATTTGATCATAATGACTCTTATGTCTTCTATAACTTGATATGGTCTAGACGCAACTTATTTAGCGTGGATTTTTACCGTCCTATCGGCTTTAAACTTTTTAAGTATACTTTTGTTTTTAAATTATAATTATAGAATAGACATTTCATTATTTCAACACTATTACATATTCATACAGTTCTGCGGTGGCGCATGTTTTTAACTTCATTTACATTACAGAGTAAATATTTAGTGAAGCAATAAAGAGACAAGCTACAAACATGTTTGAGTGTTAATTTGGTTTAATTAAAATAAAAGTCGTTGTAAACAATGAGCTCGCCGAATGCGGTTTGTTTATTCATTATCTCGTTCGATGCCACAATGGTGCACCTTTTAATGACGTCACCAACGCGCCATAATTACTGTGCGGCTCCCGCGCTGTGTTGTGACTTATCACTTCATTGCAAAGTAGGTTATCAATGAACCGTAGGACTTGTTTTACTGCACATTACCCAATATATGCCACAATATACTATCTTTGCTCTATTAATTTTTGTTTCCATCTATCACGAGATCGACGCATTTAGAAAAAAAAATAGAAAAAGAAACAAAGGCAAGTACCCTATGTGTCCTCTGTTCCTGTGTTCCTCTACATCTAAGCCAAATTTCATCGAGATCCATTCAGCAGCTACTAGTTCTAACTACCAACCATCCATCAGTCCATTTATACATCCATCTAAACTTTCGCATGTATAATATTAGTAACTTTATGTTCTACGTCATCTTTTTTTGTCCCCTGGGTTGGTCAGGGCCTTTATTTACCTTTTGTTTTCATTTGATTGTGGAACTGTTTTAATATTCTTATTTATTAGGTGAGTTGTATTGAGTTCTTAAATGTACATAACATTTACGACACGTGTTGTTAGCATGAGGATTTACAAGTGTGCTACAAAACACATTTGACTGACTTTAATACGTTGACTGCAGAGCGAAAGGGATACGTGCTTGGGTCCCGAAACTCTGTTAGGAGCAACGAACCGTGCGAGGTAACCTCCCTTTACGGCTTTACAGAGGTAAATTTTCCTGACGTGTGCCACACAGCTTTACATTTCGGACAATTTAACGAGCAGTTGGTACGATGATTATATGAATGTTATTAATGTAACTTACTTTTAAAGGAACTTTTAAACTGATGAATGGATTTCGATAATTTGGCATAGATGTAGAGGATTGTCTAAAAGATTACATAGTCTATCTGTACAGTACAGTACTAATAGTGGTAGAGTCCGCTTTAACATCTTCGCACGAATGGGTCGGCTCGCCCGGTGCAATACCACGACCACACAGACAGGCGTGAAGTGGAAGCAATCCCGCGTTTCGTCTGTTGAGTGTGGTGCCGGAGGTCCAACTTTAGTCCGATTTCCTTCCCACCCTTTTTTCTTATACGAAAAAGATGGGAAGGGAACGTGGAATTGACGGTGCAGGAGACGCATAAGAAGGGGAAATATTACGTGCGTCTACTCCTCCGTCGATCAAGGGCAGGCAACGCAACCGCTATTGCGAATGTCTATGGGTAGCGGTCGCTTCGCCATCTTGGCGTATTCAGGTGGCCGATAGCTCGTTTGCCACATGATATAAAAAATGTACAGTGTTAATTATATTGATTCGTTGTCCCTAGCGCTTGTCAAATAACGCCCTCTGGCGGTGTTTTAATTGGAGTCGTAATAAAAACATTTCGTGTTATTATTTTAATTGGTCCGCGGCGCTGTTTTCCGCGTGCATTCTCGTTAAATTGTTTTAACTATCCTTTTGCATTATTCCCGTTTTAATGAAAATATATATTCACGACTACAATGTACTCTTTGTTTTGTTTTATTGTTTGATTATTTCTAAAATTTGGAACAGCATTTTATTAAGGGGTTTAGGAGTTTTTTAAGAATAATGTAAATAAAAGGCTAATCTTAAGTACAATAAATGAATGTTATATACTCGTACAAGCCACAATATGTTTTATTTAGCGTATTATACGATACATTTAACTGTATAGGTTAGTCCCGCTATTTAACTGTTCTGAACGATTAACCTTACCCGGCACAAACGCTAAGCCTTATTGAAATGGTTTATAGAATGCTACCATAGACCTAATACGGATAAATGTAGAAGATGTCTGTATCATTTTACATAAAAACGACACGGTCAATTTATACGAGTAAATGACCAATGACAGTGTTTTATTATTGGCGAATGACAATGAAGAACTTCTTAATACCGCTTCAAATAATTACTGAAGGAAACTATGAAAGTTGTCAAATAAATGTTTACCCACGCAACGCAGAGTTCTATTAAATGTCGCTTAAGTTGACTTAATTGCAATTAGAGCACTTGTTAGAAGAGCGAACATAATGAAGGCACGTTTATTCATTGCTCGTGTACGGTTGCACTTTGTGACGTCATCAAAGAGCCCTCACTGTTCAACGACCATTACTCGTAACTGGCGACAATTGTTTGTGTACCGTTTCCCTTTTACATTTATGAAATTGCTTGCTCTTTTATTGAAATATTAAATAATTTATCGTACTTTATACTTTGTTAACGAGTTAACTTTAAAATTGTTTATTAAAAACGCCTCGTCAAGGCGGCGAGTCCATAACTGTCAAAATAATTCATATTTTTTTTGGGAATTAGTTATACTTATTTACAACCTTACTAATATTATAAATGCAAAAATTTGGATGGTTGGATGTTTGTTAGAGTTTGTAGCCTAAACTGCTGAACGGATCACGATGAAATTTGGCATTGATGCAGTGTAGAGGATAGTCTGGAAGAACACATAGGCTACTTACTCTTGTTTTTTTTATTTCCACGCGGACGGAGTCGCGGGCGAAAGCTTGTTTGTTATAAACCTTAGAACTTTATAGATTTGAATATAGAATCCGAAGTAATAATATGACAAATATTTTTGAATAACGAACACACGTGTTATATTTTATGTGAAACAAAGTCGGTTTAGAAAAACAATAGAAGTTGGCTGTTGACGAATCATACACGTGTAGCGTACACTCGCGTAGTTAGGTTCCCGACAACGTCAATTCTACGTAACAAGTTTCCCTATTGAATTTGTAAACCGGCTTTTGAGATACAACTCAAATTGGAGCGGGCGCATTGTGAGCCCGCGGCTTTTGTCGAGGCACATCAAGACACGTCTTTGAATACATACAGATGCGTGCTGTGAATAAAATGATTTCTATTTGCGATAACGTATATAAAGAATTAAATTCACTTCCCACTCAGAATCAAATATCTATACTAATATTATAAAGCGGAAAGATTTGTATATTTGTTTGTTCGAATTATGTAAAAACTACTAGGCCTACTTTAAAAATTCTTTCACCATTAGTAAGGTAATTTATCTGTAACATAGGCTATACTTTTTTATACTTTTTTTATATACACGCGGACGGAGTCGCGGGCAAAAGATAGTCGTAAATAAAACTGTGACATAGAGAATTATTTTTAACATGTATTAGGCGTTAGGATCGTCGAGACATTTCTCATTTTAGAGTTAAAAACTATTAAACTACACGCCTTTGTTTAAGTCGTTGATGAGGTGGCAAATTTTACCTGCAAGTTACAAGAACAATCCAGATGCTTTTCAATTGTATTTGGTTTGTCTGACTTGAACAATTGTAATACATGTGTTTAGTTGAAGCATTATTTTCCTGTATCACGAGGAGGCGACACCCGGAGCTCGGAGCGCCCTCTGTCAACAGCCTACAGATAAAGCTTATTGTTCCTGTAAGGCGGCTTCGCGCGGCGCGAGGGAAACTAAACTCATTTCGTCGAATAAAAGAACGTAAAGATATTTCAGTGCGTCGAGCCCGTATTGTACGTTTTCGTTTATTTTATTTTGTTCTCGTATAACTGTGATTTATTAAGAGATAACAGTTATTTAATAAGACCGTTGAAACCATAACTAAACAATAATAATCTATATTAAATAATAAAGAGGAAAGATTTGTATTTTTGTATGTATTGAAATAACTCAACAAGTACTTATCTATTTAAATAGTCTTTCACCGTTAGAAAGGTAATTTATCTGTGAGTAGCATGGGCTATATTTTGTTTATTCTTTTTTAATTTCACGCGGACGAAGTCACGAGCAACAGCTAGTTAAGTATAAAAACGTATGAATTGTACTAGTCTTTGTCAATAACGACACAGTCGATACGATACGATCAAACTTTGATAATAATCGATTTAAACATGAAGAAACAGTAATGAATAGAGACTAAAGTCACAAACATCGATGTTAAAGACACTCAATATTTAGAGCGGAACATTCTACGGAGAAATGAAAGAAGTAGAAATATGTAATTAAGAAAATAAATAACATTACTTTACGTTACAGCGAAATAAACATTTCTTTATAGCGCGCCACTCAATTTACTTACCATTTATTGAAAAGCCCCGTAAGTCTCAAGCACTTAGAGAAAATGGACTATTTCTTTTATGTTTGCGCAAACAACCTTTCAATATTGGAATTAAATAAGCGTAAAACAATAGCAGCAATATACGTCTTTATTACAACTATATCCCAAAAGTAGATTAACGAAGCGCAAAATGTTTAAACTATGCCTATTTTCCCTTTTCTTGAGTCTTAATTTGGTCATACTTTCCTCAAAGATATACTTAACGAGCTGTTCCATTGCGGCTTCATCCGCATGAAACTATAAAAATTTTATTTTATTGTTTACATTTGTCAAATTCTCAATTGCAAATGTCAAAATGACATGACATGACAAACCTTAGCTATCTTGCTTTCTTGATGTTGGCAGCAACTTATGGTCTCTTTCCCACATTAGGGTTTTTATCAAAAATATTTACCCCCTAAGTTTAATGACGTGAAAAAATATAGCCTAAAGCGCGACGTAAGTGTAGGGCTTTTTATTAAAAAAAGCATTATTCAAAAATATTCTGTAATTGCTGAGATCTTAGGCAACGAAGAAGTGTGTGTTTACGCTTTATTATAATAGTATAAATAGTATAGATAGATTACCAAAACTTTAGTTATTTAGTCAAACAATTTGTTAATTTATGTCTAACAGTGATAAGATAATTAAGTTAATAATTGTAAAATTAGGCTTACTTTAATAAGTCATTAGTGAGAAGCATGTCGAGAATGAACTGATAAGGGACTTTATCTTAATTCTGTCTTTACCAAATGGGATCACGTCTTTACTATATAAACAAGGCTAATTGCTTTACTAATACAAAACGAGTGAAACGAAATATTTTCGATACGAATCTAAAAATGGAATCAATTAAAGCGAGATATCACCATTTAAGAACGAGTTTAAATACAGTAACAAATTGGAACCAAAAATCATGTTTATACAACTTTATACGACGTGAAAGACAGTAAACTAACGGCTTAATAACAAAACAATTATTATAATAGACTGTAGTATCAGATCTTGAAATAAACCAATATACTAGAAGCAATGTCGTGTAATTGATTCGATCATTTGTAATTGCCGCAATAAATTGTCCTCGGCCAGAATACGTTGTCGTTAATAATTTCAATAAAACACTTAATACAATGCGCAGTACGTTTACGCAATGCATGACGCGCATGATACATGCATGTTGGTTTTAATTTAAAACACGAAAAACCTTGATGAAACTTATATCGAAGGTGCTAGTAAAATTGAAAGACAATTAAATTCGTCCATCTTAAGTAGTTTATATCCAATTGCCTTATTGAATAGGGCAAAGAGTAGCGGACGTATAAGGGATATTTACTGAGGACCACATTATCCCCGTTTCTTTGTCTCCGACGAGATTTGTTTGCTTATCGACGTTAGAAAGGTTTGAGCGGAAACGGGATGTTGTCAGCCGGAGACTGCTTACGAGTGATTGCCCATTGTTTCACTAATTATGTTGCGTTAAACTCAATTACAGAAAGAAATAAAGAAGTTTGCTACTTTTTGTGGTTAAGAACGTATTCGAATTTAATATACTATTCTGAACATCAAACCAAAATTATGTGTTTTCGAAGTATTTTCCAATAGTAATTGGTCGACATTAAGACGTAAAACAAACGAGGGAAAACAGTTTATTGATTCGCAAAAATAAACATCTCGCCGACACGAACTTTTTCTTCTTTCGCTGACTGCGCGGGCACTTCATTAATAGCTGTTTGGCGTCTTGTGAAACTTCTGGCGACTATTTACCAGAGAAACTCCGACTACGATACGAATGTCATTTAGTCTGCGAACGTCACATTCTACGCTATTTATATAAATTCATTTTCACAATTCAAAAGTTCATAACGTCGCTTATAATTTGGTATTGTTCCAATTCCTATAATTCGTGTTTGTTACATACAGAAACGTATTTTTATATCATTTATCATCTCAAAACCGATCCAATTTAGAAATCTGATTTAAATAATGTTTTCTGCATACTTTTAGTCTGCAGTTTTCCATATTATATGCAGTATGTATATAAAATTTCACTATGGTAATCTTGTAAGAGTAAATTCAGTTAAATGAATTAAACATGAACTCTGAATTGTTTTCTTCAAAAGAACGTTGAAAGTCTGCTGAGACTGGATAAACATGTTTTCAACAAACGAGCACAAACACTTAGAAATATTATTTGACCTGCAGGGAAAGTAATATTTATTTTCAATTAGTTAACGATAGAAAGAAAAATATGTTCTGTTTGTTATTGAATTTCTATTGAAACAAATAAGAGACATGAGAGTTGTTTAATATTAAGATTATTAAGACTTATATTGTAGCTTTAGTACGACGTTGATTTTCACACAGTTGTATTAAGTCAACATTTTCTCTTGTATCGTACATAAACACGATTCTGCGCGACATTTGCATTGCAACAGGATAGGATGCGTCGTCGTGTGACAAGGCGGTTAGTCTAATGGTAACACAACACACTGGTCGTTTTGTAAGGCCGTCCAGATATCATGTTGAAATGTGGAACATTTCACGAGTATGTAGTAGTTTAGGATTACGATGTAGTTACCCCGGGATTCAGAATATGTTGTATTATACCTGCTTTGTTATAAGTTACCAGAACGATCGATAACATACTTCATCATCAACTTGCACTTATCCCTTATGGAGGGTCGGCACAGTATGTGCTGCTCTTCCATACCTCTCTATCAGCCGTCATATCTGACTCCACTCCTTTCTTAAGCATATCCTCTTTCACACAATCCATCCATACTTTCTTCGGTCTTCCACTTCCTTTGTAGCCATCCACATTCATTCTTAACACTTATCGATAACATATTATACTTATCTGGATTATTCTAACAAGTTGCTACGGAACAGTATATGTACTAAAATCCTAATAGGACAAGCATAATTGAGGGATTGGTTGACTTTTACTAAACAATTCCTCCTTTGGCTGCATTTTAAGACTAATTCTAAACAAAATAAAACTCTAGAAAGTTTTAAAAGCAATATAGTTGCATCACAACCGTATCGAGTTCTTTACAGTTAGAGCGTTCATTAAAGGTCTTTTATGCGGGCCGTCGCTAGAACCGTATAGAAGCATTGTTAGAGGAAGTATCCCCTTACACCCTTTGTGGAGATGTGGTGTGTACAGGATGCACCTAGACAATTGTCACGGCTCCCTCGCGCGTGACTACTCTTCACTTTAAATATCCTCGCAGGGATTAACAGCATCAGTCTTGTGACAGCTGTGCACCTCATCCAGTGATAGTGTGTTTATTTTCCAATAGTGGTGGTAAAAGGACTTGTATACGTGAGTAGTGGTGTAAAATACTCGCGTTCTTTTTGATTCACAATTGTTTTTCACTCCTAATCATACTAATCATACTTCATACTAATATTATAAATGTGAAAGTTTAGATGGATGGATGTTTGTTAGAGTTTGTAGCCTAAACGGCTAAACGGATTTCGATGAAATTTTATAAAGATGTAGAGGATAGTCTGGAAGAACACATAGGCTACTCACTTTCGTTTTTTTTTAATTCCACGCGGACGGAGTTGCGGTCGAAAGCTAGTTAATATATAAAGTTAAGCATACTATAGACTATAACAATTGCTTCTAATTGTATTTAACTAATGAAATTCCTTTAGATGATTCATGATTTCGATGAAACTAATAATGTTCTGATGATTTTAGAGAAGACTTGTCTATAACTCTATTAATCTTTGAGTTATCATGAATATTTGCTTGCACTACTTCATTTACTAAAACTATGTATTCATATTATTTAGTCATTTGATGTAAAGACTAAAGAAACACAATAGAAGGGAAGCGAGAACAGACCTCGTGTAATATGTAGTTAGTGCTAGTTAGTTTGTGTAATAACTTTGGTACGTTATTGTTCTTTGTGTGAACTACGAATGTGAATTCTATCTACCTAAATAAATACATGTTAGAATCTCATTTCTAAGTTAATACATAGAAAAAATAATTTTTAGGTTATATTTTATATTATCACGCAATTTATAATTCCTTATTAGACGTTATGCATGTTGCTATGATACAAATTACATGAATATAGTTAAATACTAAACATAATTCCAATAACTAAATTTTAAACTAATGTTCAGTTCAAAGTTCTAACGGACGAGAAACTTTAATTTAGTATGAGAGCGTATACGGCCGAGCCACGTTTTAGTTAAAACTTGATACATACGAATGGATTGGTTTAATTGGATGAAGTCGGCGTTATAAAAGCTCTCTATAATTTCTCTTTTAAAGTTAATTACATGAGTATTGGATATTCGGTCTATAAACGCTTTAATATACTGGGAAATTGAGTCCATGCTTTTGGCTACATTCAGTATTTTAACTGCTACTATGAGTACTATTGATATTTAAATAAAGGAAAGGAATTGTCGCGGACAACTACCAGATTAGGTTAGAAGTTAATAACGACTTTTCTTTAATAAAAGCTGGAATATATCTGTTAACTATTTGTCAGATGAAATTTTCCTTTATATAAACGTATAAAATGGTTTTATTGTAGCCCAAAGGTCGTACAGTTCATGAGACAATCGGATTACGGCAGACGAACAAATAAAATCTAGGATTTACATAAATCTAGTTGTAGTTTTACTATTTCAATTGTGTGAAGGATTTTGGCGTAATTTTGTCTTTACTTTTCCGTTAGACTTTTAGGTAATTCCTTTTTAATTTATCTTAATACCGTGCTTTAATTTCTATTAGTGGTTAATGAATGGATTTTGCACCGAATGCAATACTCCGACAAATGAAGATTAGTGTTCCTGCAGCTTATCTTCGTTTAGCGGACAGTTGGAGCTGTCAGTTAACGTCCGTTTCCACTGTTGAAACAGCTTTAAAATACATCGGGTTTCCGGTTTTTCAAACAGATTGAGAGGGAAGATAATTTTTTTTTGTAGAATTAATCTGAAAGAAAAATCCGTAACTTCCAACGTTCACATAAAAGTTACGTTTTAAATATTTACTCTGCTCTCGTCACACGACGCGTTAATTTTCCTTTTAAATAAAATGAACTCGAAGGAGCTCCGAATAAGAATTCCTTATAGAGAAATATGGCGCTTCTAGTCGAATACCCACATCAAGTGGGTATGAGTAGGGTTACGTTTGCACGGGACGCTCCCTCAGTCTCCGTTGACAACCGTATTCCTTTACAAGTATACGATACGCTTTATATTCATGCGTATTATTTAACGTGTGAAATTGATATTCAATCCTGGATATCGATGCGAAAATTATTTTAAATAGTCTGTAACAGGGGTACAAAAATGATTGGATCTCTTTTTAAATCGATCATTTTGGATTAATATTGACGCGATCTTTAGTTCGGTGACTTTTGAATCAAATGGATTAAATAAATGTTAATTTAAAACAGTAATCGCGCATCAGAGCATTAGCAAATATTTAACAACGAGTATTCCGGCTGCAAGACTGTTGTTAATAAAATTAATATACAAACATCTGAAATAATTACGAATAACATTCAATTAAAAATGAACACAGAAAAACCGTAAACGAAAAGGGCTTTTATAATATCAAATTATTTTATCTCGCATGAATAAATTCCCCGGCCCTTTTTTATTTCGCTTTTAAACTGTACAGTCAAACGGCTCCTGATTGAAGTATACATTTTAAATGACTTGTCGCCATTTTGTACCGCCTCGGGATAACGAGCTGTAACTAAGATACAAATAAATAATGCCTAAATAATAATGACTGATTGTGCTCCGGTACAATTAGTATCGATGTTTGTACAAAGTCCAAAAACGATAGTTAACACTTTGAGAAGTAAAGCGTCAGTTGCTTGAATCGAGGTACGGTCGAAATAGTATAGGCTTGAAATAAGGGTACTTCTGAGTTTTATCTGTTTTATTATTATGAACATTCTGTCCCGTTGCCTTATCTGATTTTTTTTTCTTCCCAAGGTTTACAATGCTGCGTATGATGAAGATAGCCAGTTACCTTAAATTGAACTACTTATCAGTTCTTTTTTTATAAAGTAAAAATATGTTTGCTTTTAGAACTTATAATATTTACGAAGCTTTCGCACAAATCGACATTTCCCCCTAAAGCAATTAATATAATTGCATTTACTAATATTTATCAAGTAAATAAAGTTAACATATACCAAGAATGTTTTCGTTATCGTAAACTTTTTTCGTATCGAATTTATTATTGTATTATTCAGTTAGGCGGAGGGAGAGGTTTGGTTGGAGGGCGGCGCGCGGGGTGAGAGCCCGGAGAGGGTGTTGGATCGATACGCCGGACAGGTTGGGCCAGGGCACGCGTACTGCTAGTTTCACACGATGACAGAACAATTATGCAGAGCAGTGGACAGTGCAGTATTACAATTGAACACAGAAGCCGAGATAGAACAGTACTGTTAAGCAAATAAGTATGCGTTTAAACAATAGCAGTACTGTTGGTTTCTACTGTTCTGTCCTCGTGTGAAACTATAAATAATGGAAGCGTTCAGCGTTGGGGGTCACGTCGCAAGCCGATATCGGTCGTCGGAGGCACGTGGACCTCTTATTAATTGCTAATGACAATTCTGACGCACGCAATAAAATGTTCCGCTCGATTGTCTTTTAATTTAACACTCTTAATTTTTTTCATTGCTTTGCTAATTTGACATTTATCACTGTGATTAATGAAGGTTTAGCTTGTCTTAAATTGCCTTTATAGATAGTATTTATGAATTGTTATCTAATTGTTTTCGACATAAACATTTTACTACTTACTGTAAATTGTTGATTGAAATTGCTGCATTTTAAAATATTCTCTATGTTTCAGGTTATATCGAAGTATCAAGATTCATCGGTCCATATTTTGACAACTGTATTCGGATGTGTGGATAGAGTGAACAATCTCTAGCACCATTCAAATTCAGTGCTCGAATTTGGACGACCACAGCACAGTGCAGCGGAAAAGCGGAGTTCCAGTCTGCAAAGGCTACGTGCGTCTACGTCGAATTGCCAATATAACTGGGTTTTCATTGTCTAAAACTAATGCAGACATATTCTCATCTCTCTCATTCTCCTTGACAAACATGAGATAACAATATGTCTTTTTAATGTGGTAGTAGAAACTTGTGACAAGTGTATTTGTAGAGAATGTGTATTGCTTCAACCCTTAATTCGACGGAGATACTTGTGGCAAAAAAAAAAATTTTAGTAGTAATATTTTGGATATGAAATATGAATGTGATGATTAGAATGAAATAGTTTTTTTTAAATCTGTTAGTCACACTGAACATTGTCGAATTAGGGTTAAAGAGAATATAATTGCTAAAGTTGATTTGTTTCATAATACTAAGGATTTTGTGTTTTTGTATGTAACTAGTTGAATATAAATAAATATATTGTAACTAGAATATTGCTTTTTAATACTTTATACCCAAAAGCCATACACATTGTTTATTAAAATGTCGACAAACTCCTACAAAAGAAACTACAGCACAATTCTTTGAATTTGTGTACAATTTTTAGTCGATCTTTTTGATAAATGATCCTTTAACTAAAGCTAATTTTAAAACAATTTGAAGAGTTTAGTAACGTAAAAAAGTACAATACAAGAAATAAATTTAGTTAAAAAGTAACTCTTTTCGTCAAACTGCAACCTTAACCCATTCAATAATGTCCATTGTAACGAACAATTAATAAAAAAAATATACTGAATTAGTTTACAGAAAAAAACGTGAGATTTGATTTTAGTGTGTTGGTAACATGTATATTTTTGCAACAAAAACCTCCGCCGAATTAATAGTTAATCCTTTTTCCTCTAAGTAATAATTAAAGGTTTAAAAAATAAAAGATAGTTTTGATAGCATTGTAGTTTATTGTACACAGTTGATTTACATTTACAAACTTTAACCGTGAATTCTACCGTATATTTGTATTAAAAAATTTCGTCTCTTTCTTTGTCATAGACAATAATTGAGATGACAATATTTTAAACAAATATATCGACAGAAAACGCAGTCACGTGAACTAGAATATAAACATACACAAGGAACATTGCAACGAGAAATAAACATAAATATACAACTAGTGATGTAAATACATAGATAAATAATTAATTAAGATAACTAAATTAAATAAAGCACTAATTAAAAATTAATTTTGATCACATTTTTTAAAGTTAAAATTAATCTTTAAAATTAAAAGCAATAAGAATTAATATTACATAAATATGCGTTTTTCTATTCAATGAAAATAAATCATGCGTTTTAGAATATAAACAGAAAAAATATTAATTTAATTATTTTAACATTGTTAAAAATTAAATTAATTAAAGATGTAGATACCTTTGCCTTATTCAGAACTAGCTGTTCGCGTGCGGATTCATCCGCGTGAGATTATAAAAACTTTATTTTATTGTTTACATTTGTCAAATTATCAATAGCAAATGTCAAAGACATGACATGACATGACAAACCTTAGCAATCTTTCTTTCTTAATGTTGGCAGCAACTTATGGTCTCTTTTCCACATTAGGGTTTTTATCCAAAATATTTACCACCTAAGTTTAAGGCGTGAAAATACATAGCCTAAAGCGTGACGTAAAAAAAGAATTATTAAAAAATATCCTGTAATTGCTGACATCTTAGGCAACAAAGTAGTGTGTGTTTACGCTTTATTACAATAGTATAGAAGTATAGATTAATGAAATTAAGAATACATTCTCATTTAAAAGAAAAAAAAAGAAAACTCTCTTCCTTTTAAATTGCCTTAACAGAAAATTTATACATTATGTATCTATGTATTTATATCTTTGAAATATATTTCTAAAACTAGCAAGTCGCTTAAATAACCCATACAATATACCGGCTATTATTTACAAATACCTAAAATAGATTAACCTAAATAGTGAATTGTGCAAAAGCGCATAAAATTGAGGTAATAACTTATCGTGTAACTGGTGACTAATAAATGACTACATAGAATTTTATGATTATTTATATAAAACAATAATTTTAAGGCGCGGGGTTCCCGGTACAAAGACAATCAAGTTTTTTCTTATGGCATAACCAAAAAAAATCACTATTAAAGGGGGCGCTTCAATCGCCTTATTATTATTTCTAATACACTCAAGAAAATTAGTTCCATATTTATCCGCAATATGGCGAAAATATTCCTGGTTAAGCTATATTTGAATTATACTAATTATAACAGTTTTAAAAAGCAAATATATACATTTGTATTGTGATATAAACATTATTTTTTTATAATTAACACCAAACAAATATAGGGATACTAAAATGACTGCTAACATCTTATAAATCATTGATTTACTAAAGAACTCAGTGACAATTTTTTGTCTCTGAGTATGATATTAATTGTATATCGAATACGTTAAAGTTAATAGAAATCATAAATCCTGTGGATATACACAAGAATGTATTCTGTAAATCGGAAACCCACACTAAAATACCCCAAAACCGTTAGGTAACAGAATTGTCATGGATTCAAAGACCAACGATAAATACTCATTCCTCAAAGTTGAATTTGATCGCAAATCGCGAAAATAAGACTGAACCATTATTATTAGACCCAGTTCATTATATCACAACCCCACTCCTGGAGATTATCTTAGTTTGGTCTTTAGGTTTTTCTTCTAGATGTTTCGATGTTTGTATTTTCTTCCACGTGTCTCCGAGCGCTTTGCTGAAATGATCGTCGACGACTTTACTAGACTGTGGTTTATCTTCCTTTTGCCTTGAAGTTTGTATCTGACGCCAGGTATCTCCTAGGGCTTTCGCGAAATGGTCATCAACCGACATACTAGCGTCATCTACCTCCATCGCGATGATTTTAGTGGATTTAGGTTCATCCTGTTTGAATAATATGGGACTGCTTGCTCTGTCCTTGGTGTTAGGTTTAGGTCCGGGCTGAACTTGTTCCGTCTTCTTGAATAGATTCATGTAATCGTCGCCGAGGGAACGTCGGAAGTGCTCGTCTATGACGGGATCGCACATCGACATTGAACCTGGATAAAATTAAATTAAATTGAATAATCATTGACCATTTAATGTATTTTGTAAGCTATAATTACAATGAAAATTATATGAATTTTGAATAAATATAAAAAGTAACACTATACTAATATTATAAAGAGGAAAGATTTGTATTATTGTATGTATTGAAATAAATCAAAAAGTACAGATCCGATTTCAAAAATTATTTCACCAGCTGTAATCTATATCTATACTAATATTATAAAGAGGAAAACTTTGTATTTTTGTATTTTTGTATTTTTGTATTTTTGTATGTATTGAAATAAAAAATAACTTCTATTCTGTTCCCGATAGACATTTGACTAATATTATAAATGCGAAAGTTTAGATGGATGGATGTTTGTTAGAATTTGTTGCCTAAACGGCTGAACGGATCTCGATAAAATTTAGCATAGACGTAGGGGATAGTCTGGAAGAACACATAGGCTATATTTTATTATTACTAATGTTTAGGAACTATTAGTAAACAGCGTATTTCTGGACGCCGGCGTTAAAAATTCACGAAACTTTAACTTTTCTCGGCTTACGCTGCCTAAACCGTTAGAGGTATATAAAAATGATGTATGAAAGAATTGTAGATCTTAAAAAGTTCTACAGAAAAGTCCGCGATAGCGTATGTCTATCTTTAACGGTTTTCTAACAATAACCATTTTTTTGTTTACAAAATGAATTAAAAACCCTATGCTATTTGCAGCGTTCTTTTATTGGTTTCAATATTATTCCTTATCCAAATAAATGCGTTTGTTATCAGGAGGATTTAATCTAGAATAAAATTGTTCTTTACAGTATTTAAATTGGACTAATAGTTTAGAAGATATCGCGAACACAAACAATAAGGCTAACCGAAAAATCAGCTTACAAGCTACCGGGCTTAGAAATTTGGAATCTTGCATCGGTAGATTTCTGTTATTACGTAGATCACTACTAAGTTAATACTTTTGGTAATAGGTTGAAAAAAGGGCGAACGTAATAGGTTATATTTGTAATTTCACGCGGGCGAAGTCGCGAGCAACAGCTAGTCATGTATAAAATGAATACCGAATATTTGAATTCTAATAAGTACTAATTTAGAAAAATTAGGCGATGGTTGCGTATTGTTAGTCCTATACAAATATTTACTTCTAAAAACACTATAATTCTACATTTTACAACAAAGTAATAATCGACAAAAAAAACAACAATGTTAAATTTATTAGTCACAACAAACTGTTAAACATTACCTATACTAATTAAGTTGTTTATTGTTTCAGCAGAGATTTAATGTGAATATAGCAATAAATATATCATTAAACAACAAATGCTGCATTTTATACAAAAAATTCCCTGATTCAGCTATTATATGTATTGAAATAAAAATTAATTTCTATTCCGTTCCCGAAAGACATTTGACTAATATTATAAATGTGAAAGTTTAGATGGATGGATGATTGTTAGAATTTGTTGCCTAAACGGCTGAACGGATCTCGATAAAATTTAGCATAGATGTAGGGGATAGTCTGGAAGAACACATAGGCTACTTACTTTTGTTTTGTGTAATTCCACGCGGACTGACTCGCGGGCGAAAGCTAGTAGAAGTATAAACATCAAATTCAGATAGCCTTTAGCCTTCTAACTCTAAATGATTACCGGAGGTCTCCCTTAGTGATTATTAAACGACCCTGAGAGGTATACATGGAGGACGTGAGCTTACCGGGTGGTGTGTCGTTGGTCTTGATGACTGTGGGCCGAGCGTAGGGCGGCGGCGCGGGCCGTGACCGAAGCCGCATGTCGATCGGCGCCTCGTGCTTGCCCGGGTACTCCGGCGGAGCTGGAATATTATATAATCTTCATTATGTATAAACAAAGAAAATAATCTCATCTATATTTGTTATTAGGAGGAAAGATTTGTATTTTATCTAATTAATAAACAAAAAAACTATGGAATCGATTTCAAATATTATTTTTCATCATCCGCCAAACAGCAAATCAGATAGCTACATTATCGCAGAGTAACTTAAACGTATATTCATTTTACTACTAGATTTTTTAACTACACACTACCGTAAACTAGTACAATGGAAGATTGTTTTGGAAAATTTTACCATAATAAAACATTAACAATAATAATAATCGTTAAAGAAAACTAAATAAATGCAGTGGCATTGTGTGACATCAATACTACGGTAAATCTAAATTCGATTACCTCATGGTTTCTTTTCCCTAAAATTGTTTGTCGCCACGATTCATACATAAATATGCTTCAGTAACTAATAATGTAGAAAGTGGTAAATGTTTTACCTTTCCCATTAATAGCAGAGGAATCCTCGACTTCATCAGAGAGTTCGCCGTCGCTGTGCGGCTGCGCGCGGGCTACCGCGGGCGCGGCGCGGCGCTCGTTGAACGACTGTGAACGCAACGCCATCTTGCAGTTCTCTCTGGAAAATTATATGTTATCGATAAGTTACAAATTATAAAATGCCTTTCTAAAACAAGAAGTTCGATATTAAAAACGAAAGTAACGTATCAGTCAATCATTGAAATAAAAAGTGTAATGTAGATATTAAAAAAGAAATAACCATGTTTAAAGTTATTGGAAACATCATTATAGTATGTGATATCTTTGATTTGGATGGCGAATGAGAATTTAAATGTTAGTAATGTTAGGATTCGCTTCCTGTGGAGAGTTCCGCGAATCTAGGTATGCGGCTACAATACTAATATTATAAAGAGGAAAGATTTGGATTTTTGTATTTATTGAAATAACTCAATAACTACTTGGCCGAATTCTTACACCATTAAAAAGCTACGGTATGAGTGAATAACATAGGCTATGTTTTTTTATTATTTTTTATTTCACGCGGACGAAGTCGCGAGCAACAGCTAGTAATATTTTCATGAACATAATTCAAATATGTGAACAACGCGACTAATTACTGGATTAAAAAATAAACGTCCCGTTTCTCCCTGAAATGTTTAACATGATTTTTTTAAAGATTTGAACTAAAAAGAACAAAGTAAACTTACTTTGGCCTATAATCAGGCAGGCGAGTTGATCGACGTTCCCTCCTCCATTTCCCAGTGAGCTCTTTTGATTGCGCGCGAGGCGTCTCCGGCGACAGCGTGCGGTCGCCCTCCGACTCACCGCTCGATGCTGTGCTCGGAGTCTCTGTAAAGATAGAATCAATAATTACATCTGACCTGACCACAATACTATCAATAAGAAAACTAATTTTGACCACAATACTGCCATTATTATTGCTATTCTTGACCACAATAATTGTAGAAATTAAAACTCAATTGAACAAGTAAAATTATTTTACTTTACTTGATTAATGCAATGCTTTAAAGGAGAAAAGAAACGAAACAATTGGATTACTCTTGTGGCTGTTTTTAAATGAATCACCGAAAGAAATAAAGCAGGAAACCTACTTGGGACCTTTGTGATAGATATTGTAAAGATTAATAGAAATGCTTTATCCCGACGAGAGGGAAGTTACTAATAAGAGATGAAAAAACCACCGGCATGTTTTGAGAAAATGTTGTCTTAATAATTTTAAATTACATGTATTTGGTATAAAATCAACCAAAGGTTACATGAACTTCTGCTTCCTTCTAACATTGGTCAATACTAATTAAGCGCCCATCATTTATTACCGATCTTATAATGAAAAATCATAGTTCTTAAAACTAGTGAAACTAATATTGTCAAATGTGTCAGATATTAGAAGTATAGATTTTCATTTATTCAGCTAAGGATAAGATACCTTTTTGTGGCGACGGTATCCAAGGCTGCCATATAGGTATATTAAACTTGGGCGACTGTGGGGGATCCATTGCCCAGCTTTGGGCACAGCTCAGCGAAGTGCGAGCCAGAAACAACAAATAATCTGGTACTTCCATCATACCAAAACAACGTCAAAGTCACACTATCACCAATTTAAATCATTCCATTTTCAAAAACACTTTAAAAACGCGCCAAATTCAAACGTAACTTTTTAAAAGAGTTGTGATATTTTAGCAAACGACAATGGACTACCCATTGGCGTCCCGACACAGGTAACACTGAAGGCCGACTGAATAAAAAAACGAACTGGAAGAGATTACATTGGAATAAATAAATGAGATGAACAAAAAATAAACCGAAAAGGAAAAAGAGCATCACGCTACATCCACGCGGCCGGACGTTGCGGCGCTTCCTTCGCCGCTGCACTGTACAGGGTGCTACAGGATCTATATTAATTATATTAAAAAACTATACTTAACTACAGAGTAAAATAAATTTACTTTATTAACCGTCAGCAACTGGTTCTATCTGTATTTTAAAAATAATTTATTTAATATCTATTTAATGTTATGAAAAGATAAATAAGACGTGTCCTATAGTGAAAGATATGTAAATGGTAGTTTGAACCGTTCGAACTCTTGAACTAAAATGCAAATCGTTGCAACAAATACTTGGAAATGTGCCGATAAATTGTAACACGCGATCTGCGACCTCAGCCACGCAGCGACTGATGGCACAATGATTCAAATTTTATGCCGAGCATTGACACCTCATATTATTCATTCATCGTTGTTAAAACACTTTAAGATCATCGACCTTTATTGTTTTTAAATATCAACAGAAAGACAATACCAAAAACATTGAAACTTCCAAAAAAATCCTAGACGTTGTGTAGATTGCTAGGACGCATTTTAGAGTTCAAAATCAGAATTAATACAATGTTTTGATAATATGGTATAAATATATTTTTTAGGTTTTATGTAACATCCTGTATTCGGGATACAACAACCTGTTCGGTCCATTCATGAAAGTGCGTGAGCGCAGGGCGCGGGGATTAATGAACCCTCTTCGCTCTTCTCCCTTTCTTCACCGATGCAACCTCCTCTTTTTATTTGTACAAATTCATCTTTATTCCGTAGACATTAGAGTCCTAATTATGTTGGAGCAATTTAAATTGCATGTTTTGAACGATGATACTGCAAAATGTATCGTATTGGTTTGTGTTAAAGTTTGATTTCTTTTGCGAATACCGTTAATGATTAGTGTTTTAAATTACGGTGGTTGTATCCTTGAAAGGTTGTGTTTTATTTGGGTTGGGAGTTACGAGGCGGGGTGCGGAGAGGGGAGGCAAGGGGGGGCAGTAGAACTGTGAGAAGTTACTGCGCTCCGCTACGTATAGACATTAAGTGTTTTTTTAAGTTGTATAATAGAAGCAAGGCAAAGGCTCGCCGACAGGTAGATGCAAGCGTTGGCGCCTCTATTTTAATTAAGTCTGGACTAAATATTAAATGAAAGAAGTATTAATGCTTTGAGATTTACGTTTTAACTAAAAAATAATGAAAGTTTCTATAGACAACTGTCTAAAAACATAGTCATCGCTTATCTTCTTTTAAAACAACCGAACTCAAGAATAGGGATGGAAGCCAAACCGAGAATTCAATAACTATATGGGAAATGTATAGATCGGACTCTAGCTCAGGTCTTGCTTATCAAAAAGGGATCGATTAGAGCTTGGTCGTACTACTGTATTTTCCATCTAGTATCATGAAGTGGTGAGAAAGGATGTGTGTAATTCGGTAGGGTCGCCGCGGGGGAGTAAACGCACACCCGCTCAGAGAGATGTTTACCCGCACGCATATCGACCCTACAATTTGCCCAAAAGCTCTACAAACACTCCATACACATTCAGTATACAAGGATTAATATAAAAATGTAGTATTTACCGTCTAAAAAATTATATTAAATGTGTAATGAAGATAAAGACCCAAAGTAAGATGTTGCAAGATTCTGCCGCTTTTTTTTTAAACATAAACAAACCAGCGCTTCACCACGACTCCACCTAAGTTAAGTGAAGACGCGGCCGAAGGATAGAGCGCGCTAGCTCAATAAGTGCCGATTCACCCTACTCTTGAAGGCACCCACGTTATAGCTGGACGGGAACACTGAGGCCGGCAACTTGTTCCATTCCTTTGATGTGCGCACGAGAAACGATGTATGTAACGTTTATAAGTAAAGGTTCTGTTGCTTCTACGTTTCGACTGCTTATTGAAGTTTCGGAGGGCTGATCAACTTTATTTACTTAAAAAAAAAATTGACGCGAAAATTTCACATCTAACTTGTCAAAAATGATCAAAATATGTTTCATGACTTAGTTTGTTCTTTAAAACATACTTAGTGGAGCATTAGTCTCTCTCTTTCTAATCATTTGTTAGAACTCTGAATATAATTGTTTCGTGTTTAAATTCATGATTCCCATCAAATAATTTATTTAAATCCGAATGAGATTCCGGATGTGAACGTCCGTGCGGAAGTGATCAAATAATTTTATATTAAGCCCTTAAGCGACCGAGATTATAGCTGGCCAGTATTATAGAATTAAATTCGATTATACTTCGTTTTCGATTAATCGTATTCATTATATTGTAATCGGTATTCGCGTGCGGCAGCAGTAGCCGTCCGTGGCCGCAGGCTCACGGCTGCGGACTCCAGATAACATTAATGTATCGAACTGAGCACACGCAACCTTTTGAATCGAATTAACGACACGAACTTCTTTTCATCAGAAGTTGTTCGTTGTTTTTTATTTGATTAAATTAGGCTACAGAATCGATTACGTTTATAACTGATATTCGCGAATAGTTTTTGTGTAATTTGTTTTTTGACCTTTGACTTTTTAAAAGAAAATTAAGTCAGGCTTAACTTAAAATGTATCGTGATTACAGAATATTTAACTAGTTTATAACACTGTCTAAATGTGGATTCGAATAGAGGGCATCCAGTTTACATAACTGCGGCGCGGCCGAGGACCGGCGGATGTTTGCAGCGAAAGTGCGGGAAGCGAGCACCGAGCGGCGAGCGGCGAGTGTGAGCATTCCGCATTCCGCGAACACCTGCCCACAATACCAACACGACACAAACTAACGCCTGGTCACGTCCGAAATCAATATTCGATTTTGAAGTTTGCTAATCCGCGCTATTAAATTTGATATTTGAAAATCGCATTAGCAGCCTATTGTTTAGACCGCGATCGAATATTTTTTGTATCTATTCCGTTTTACAGGTATCGTTTTCGGATATCATCCTATAAAATATGGATTTGGGCATTAGTGGTCCAACAACCACAGACACATAAAGTTATCAAGCTTTTAAATAAAACGTTTTCTTAACAGCTTTAGTATCAATTCCTATTCAAATTATGCTAACGTCATCTATGAATTATAATGGAACACAAGCTCATACACAGCGCCATCTAGATGTCTACGATTTCTGGATGAATGTTTCCCATATTATGCAATAGATGGAGCTAATCTATGGTGTATTCTTTTTTTGTAACTGTCTAAACTCCTGGACCGATTATGATGTAACTTAATAAATCTTCTATGCATAAATAAAATTGGAGTATCTGTTTGTAATATCAAAAGAAAAATTCCAGATTTCGGGAAGATGATGCATTTGCGTTGTTGATAACGAATATCGTATTTAATTTTTTTTTGTCTGTCTGTCTGTCCGCAAGCCGCGTTTGTTCCGGGCAATCTCCAAAACGGCTGGGCCGATTTCGACCGGACTTTCGTTGAAAGATAGCTAACATAGACGGGCATATTATACTTTTTTATCTTAATATTGCGTGGACGAAGTCGCGGCGACAGCTAGTTCTAAACATTATTTTAAACAAATTCTAAATTCACGTATATATTATATTCTACTATTTGATACATTACATCGGCAAAAGTGTACGAACGGCTTTGATCTCCCCTCATGCGTTACAAATACAATGCACAGCTTTGCTACTTCGCTTGAAGGCCCACATGTAAGCCACCTGCGTCCCCTACACTACCAATAATTAAAATTATACGAGGGGATCGGATTGCGAGAATCGATGTGAAACTACCATGTAAAGTAATTATTTTTTGACAATAGCTGTTTTAATTAGTATAGCTTTAGTTTACGAAAACAAAATCAATGATATTTCTGTACCTACCAAACTACCTTGTTCTTATTTTAGAACAAAGTGTAACGATCTTACAATATATCAGGTTTTGTCTTATAATTATTTTAAATAATAGCTATACCTCTAGTTTTAATTAATTGCAGTCTTAAGAACGATATATTATTAGGTATTATCGGCGCAAGGAGATAGGTAGAGACAGCAATTCTTTTATGCAAATCGTGAATGGTTTTACAGTTTTTAAGATTCGGCAGTTGTAAACGAAATGGATTATTTCAATTAATTTAATTTCATTAAAGTTTTTACCGAGATCTCTCAGAGCATGACGGACGCGTACCGATGCACTCAACTGCGCCATGAACTTAAAGAGAGGAATGCCTAATTCACACGAGGGTAGAACACTGAAACAGAGCAGTAAACAAGGCAGTATTGCTATTGTTTAATGCACACGCAGTGGTATACAGTACTGTTTTCAATGTAAGTATTCGTTTAAACAATAGCAGGTCTGTCTTCTACTCTGCCTTACTGCCCTCATGTGAAATATTCATAAGCTTTTTAAAATATACAGCTTGTTCCATAATGATTTTGAGATTATCAACTTGTGGCCTTCCCTTGTACAGGTGATTTTTGCACGCCCTGTATAATTATGAAGCTGCCAACTTAATAAATATTCAACGTAAAAGGTCATTCTTCATCATATGATCATTTTACCGATCTTGAACTACTAACCGTGGCCTTTATAGTAATGGGTCGTATAGATCCGTTCTTCATTTATGATATTGACTAGCTTTCGCCTGCGACTCCGTCCGCGTGGTATTAAAAAAAAAGTAGATAGCTTATGTGTTCTTTCAGACTATTCTCTATGTCTATGCCAAATTTCATTGGGATCCGTTCAGCTGTTTAGCATACGAACTCTAACAAACATCCATCCATCAAAACTTTCGCATTTATAATATTAGTAAGAAGTAAGATTGCTTTTTCTTACTGGTTCAAGATTTTTTGTGGAAATTATTAGTAGTTGAGATTAGACTTGTAGATTTTAAGTGGGTTGCCAGGTTGGTAGCACTTAAACATATTTCAGATGATTTCAAATTACAACGAAAGTTTTCACAAACGAATTAAATTATGATGTTTTTGTTATCTACTCATCACAGGTTGTTCTCAAAATAATAAACTGTTTACTAGTTCTGCGTGAGACTATTAAATATAAATAACTCCCACAATTATGATTTAACGTCGAATAAACAGTATATTATTCTATCAATTCAGCACGGCTAATAAAACAAATGTTTTGTATGAGAATAAAAGTGGCAATTCCATCATCTCTATCGATCTTGTCCTATCAATGTGACCTATTATAAAATCATATTTATTCAAGTCTCGTATCGACACTGGCATGTACAAGATAACCTCAATATTACGCTATACATACACATAACTATTAGTTCCCACTGCTCAACAATTGTACAAAAAACATATAGCTGTCCCGTTCATTCTCCTAACAAAAACTGAGATAACAATAGCAGTGGAAACTTGTATATAATTTTAAATCAACAACCAAAACTAGTAGTTGCGTAGGTCTTGTTATTTTTCAGATTCACATTCTTTTCTTATCTATTCTGTATCCTGTAATACGTTAAACATAGCATTGCATTAAAGTGCCTACTAAGTATCAAGTGCCTTTTATTGTACTAGCTTTCGCACGCGACTCCGTCCTTGTGGAATTAAAAAAAAAAAAAAAAGTAGCCTATGTGTTCTTCCAGACTACACTCTACTTCGATGCCGTATTTCATCGTGATCCGTTCTGCGGTTGAGGCTACAAACTAACAAACATCCATCCATCTAAACTTTTGAATTTAAAATACTAGCTTTCGCCCGCGACTCCGTCCTTATACAAATAAAAAAAAACAAAAGTAGCCTACGTGTTCTTCCAGACTACGCTCTACGTCTATGCCAAATTTCATCGAGATCCATCCAGCAGTTTAGGCTACAAACTCTAACAAACATCCATCTAAACTTTGGCATTTATAAAATTGGTAAGACTAGTAAGAAGTTAGCAGTAAAAACAATCGAATGATACAGTGAATAATGCATCTAGTTTGGTTACTTACAATGATAAAAAACAAGCGCATACAATGGACGATCTCTTGGGCCTTGTAAACATTGTTGCCGCCTCCTGCCAGACGTACTAGGATAAAACGGTCTAGTCTAGACATTGGATTACATTTACATAAATTACATTATAGGTCTCCTTTGCTTGTATTCAGTTTCTATGGATACTGAATCGTTTAACACTTGCCTACTGTTAACGCACGAGTTATTTAGTGTAGTGTAGATTTCTCATAGTAAATCAATTATGGGACCCCTCGATAACTATAAAATGATTTTTAGTACGGTAATAAACCAGATAAAACAGTTCGAAAAATATACCTAGCAATTGATTTTGAAATTTTAAGGCATAATCTATTAACTCGAAAAGTTTGGAATAAGAACCCTTAATAAACTAAACAAAATCTTAAATATTAATAAAATTTCAATGTGTAAGTGTTCTCGAAAATGAAAAAAAAAAACTAAAATATGTGCTTATAAATCGATACAAACAATAATAATTTGCAAGTAATAAAAAAACATTTGCCTCACATCAGATTTGCTGTTTCAATTCTGTAGGTCTTTGACACTTATACAGGTGTCAAAAACATCTTTGTCTGCTCTTTGTCTTCGTCTGACAGATGCGTCGAACGCACGTCATTATTTTGATTGCGGTATTTTCTTATCTTTTGTTTATCATATAAAAACTAACTTATTTCTTTGTATGTATGTATTTATAATACATTGCTTGATTATTATTTTTGTGTTAGCCCGGATTTAGCCTTTATTTAATTAGAATTAAGGGTGTAACTTAAAACTTCCACGTTTTATTTTATTTTATTTTTATATTATACTAGCTTTCGCCCGCGATTCCAACTGCGTGGAATTAAAAAAAATTCAAAGTTAGTAGCCTATGTGTTATTCTATCTTCTACGTCTATGCCAAATTTCATCGAGATCCATCCAGCAGTTTAGGCTACAAACTCTAACAAACATCCATCTAAACTTTCGAATTTAAAATACTAGCTTTCGCCCGCGACTCCGTCCGCGTGGAATATAAAAATAAATGAGTAGCCTATGTGTTCTTCCAGACTAACCTCTACATCTATGCCAAATTTCATCGAGATCCATCCAGCAGTTTAGGCTACAAACTCTAACAAACATCCATCTAAACTTTCGAATTTAAAATACTAGCTTTCGCCCGCGATTCCAACTGCGTGGAATTAAAAAAATTCAAAGTTAGTAGCCTATGTGTTATTCTATCTTCTACGTCTATGCCAAATTTAATCGAGATCCGTTCAGCCGTTTAAGGTACAAACTGTAACAAAACTGTTATAATATTAGCAAGAGTAAGATTAGATTTAGTTTGTACTTAGTGTTAAAATTGATTTCTTTAACACAATTTTTAACATGTATTATATTTAAAGGAAAATGTTCCCTAGATGACCGTATCGGAACAAACGATGCATTAGTAACCTTCATGGTTGCATCACAAAGCACCATGTAGCGGTCGTACGCGGCAGCCCTGACACCGTTGCATCACCTCGACAAGCAACCCTATGTGGAACTTATATTGAAGATATCTCGTACCATAACGTCACTATTATTACGCCAAATATATTTTAGGTACAGAACTCAGCAAGGTCATTAACTAATTATATCTTTTTTATTAAAATTGATGTTTTTTAAAATAATCTTTTACAGTCAAAGATTTATAGACAAGTAGCTTTCGCCCGCGACTCCGTCCGCGTGGAATATAAAAATAAATGAGTAGCCTATGTGTTCTTCCAGACTAACCTCTACATCTATGCCAAATTTCATCGAAATCCGTTCAGCCTTTTAGACCACAAAGTCAAACAAACATCCATCCATCTAAATTTTCGCATTTATAATATTACTAAGAAGTAAGATGATTGAATACCATACATCAAATCACCAATCACCATAAAGCCCCCTACACACAACACTAAGCAAACGATACAAAACTTGGCGTCTGTTGCGGCATTAAGATCTATGACGTGAATATTATGTATGTTGATCAAGAAAAGTCTTCTATCAAAAATAGAAATGGGTATGAAATATTCTTTCTTGACTGTATCTAAAAAATCACGCAAGAATCTAAAGAAACAATAGAAGTATTCCTTTAAATAACTAGTTACAATTATAGTATAATATTTTAACAAAACTTATAAAAACTGGAGCCCAATGAGAGCGAACGATCTCGCGATAAACTTGTAACAAAACCAACATCTACACATGAATAGTAAAATTAACATAACAGACAAAATACTGATAAAAGCAACTATTTAAATATGAATAACAAACAAGTCGTATTTCTTTATTTCAATAGCCCTTATCGTAAATATCACAAACAATGTGAATATTTCATCTGAACGCAATGAATAAGGAATTACATTAATTCTCGGTACGATGACTTTCTATTGATAAGATAAACGAATTATTCACTAGCTCTTCGCTAAAACCTTTCGATTATTAATAAATGATCCCATTCAAATTATCTTTGGTTACATTTAAGCTTAAAGCTCTTATAGCGAAGTTTATGTTTCTTTCGGATCTCGTTGACAATTGCAAAGTTCTTGAATGCTTTTTACAGCATGTTTTATTAGTAGTTCGATATATTTAATGAGCACTAAAGAAAAGGTAAAAGCGATTACAATTATTCGGTTTATACCTAGCTGTTGCTCGTTACTTCGTCGGCGTGAAATTAAAAAATATAGCCTATTACTCACAGATAAATTACCCTTCTAACGGTGAAAGAATTTTTAAAATCGGCCCAGTAATTTTTGAGTTATTTCAATACATACAAAAGTACTATTAATTATAATATTAGTATAGATGAACAATTAATTTGCTTAAACAACAAATTGATTAAGTTATTAAGAACTAGCTGTTGCTCGCGACTTCGCCCGCGTGAAATTAAAAAATATAGCCTATATTACTCACAGATAAATTACCCTTCTAACGGTGAAAGAATTTTTAAAATCGGCCCAGTAATTTTTGAGTTATTTCAATACATACAAAAGTACTATTAATTATAATATTAGTATAGATGAACAATTAATTTGCTTAAACAACAAATTGATTAAGTTATTCAGAACTAGCTGTTGCTCGTGACTTCGTCGGCGTGAAATTAAAAAAATGATTAAGTTATTAAGAACTAGCTGTTGCTCGTGACTTCGTCGGCGTGAAATTAAAAAATATAGCCTATATTACTCACAGATAAATTACCCTTCTAACGGTGAAAGAATTTTTAAAATCGGCCCAGTAATTTTTGAGTTATTTCAATACATACAAAAGTACTATTAATTATAATATTAGTATAGATGAACAATTAATTTGCTTAAACAACAAATTGATTAAGTTATTAAGAACTAGCTGTTGCTCGCGACTTCGCCCGCGTGAAATTAAAAATATTAAAAAACATAGCCTATGTTACTCTCAGATAAATTACCTTTCTAATGGTGAAAGAATTTTTAAAATCAGCCCAGTAATTTTTACGTGAATCAAATACATACAAAAATACAGAAATATAAATCTTTCCTCTTTATAATATTAGTATAGATATAGATTTAAAGAACAGTTAAAGATATTATTAAGATCATATGACTTGAATTAGGAACGTAAAGGTCACGAGAGCGGAATGTTTGGGCGGTTTGCCTCGAAAACCGCATTGAATTTTGCTTTTTTCTAAGATACCTTTACCTTGGACCAAAGAAACTTGTATAGTACAAATAACATTGTTTTCATGTTAACTTTACTGTTACTATTAATAGAAAATAATTAATGTATTATTAATTCCAGGGAAGAATGCAGTTTTGCATGGAAATGTTGAAAATGATTAAGGAATTTTAAGTCTTAATTGAAATTGCTGTAAATTGGCAATGCGCATTTCAATGCATGCTGGTATTTGGTTATTTCGCAAGCGCAAATCGGCGCTGGTGATGATTTAACAGTGCGGGCTCACGTCTGATTCCTACGCTATAACGTCACGCAGAGGTCAGCTATATATTTGAAACCTTTGGAGGTTAACATTCCTTTCCTATGATATTAAAGATGGTAAACGAGCTAACCGAATACGAAATTTAATTTTTAAATTGGTTTATAACTAAAAAAATCATAGAGGTTTTTACTATTTTTAAGATTATAGATCAAGGCACAATTAACTTATACTCGTATTATGAGCAAATAAAAAATCTGAGTACTTAAACATGTTTAAAAACATCATTGAATTGATGCATCATCATTGAAAGCGCATACAACGGTAGCTAAAATTACAAAATTTACATAATACTAGCTGTTCCCCTGCGACTTCATCCGCATAAAATTATGAAAATTTTATTTCATTGTTTACATGTGTCAAATTATCAATTACATATGTCAAAATACCGATTACCATACTATGGCAATTCTGCTTTTTTGATGTTGGCAGCAACTTATGGTCTCTTTCCCACATTAGGGTTTTTATCCAAAATATTAACCCCTATGTTTAATGGCGTGAAAATATATAGCCTAAAGCATGACGTAATTGTAGGGCTTTTTATTACAAATAGAATTATTCAAAAATATGCTATAATTGCTGACATCTTAGGCAACAAAGAAGTGTGTGTTTACGCTTTATTATAATAGATAGAAGTATAGATACCGACTGGCGATGTGGCGTGAGAGAGGCGTCAGTTGCTATGACCGTTAGATTTAAAGGACAGATAATTTGGTGAGGCGCTATACCATGAAGGTCGCTTACTTCTGATCCCTTCTCTTAGTTTCTTTTGTTCGCAATCATTTGTTTTAGGTACTTATTACTTTTCAAGGGACTTATAGAACGTATGAGAACAAATGACGATGTCAAATCAACAAAATATCTGTAGAATGGGCATGTTGCCTAATTTTTGGAATTGCTTTTATTTTGTAGATAATCCATATCTAAACACGAAAAAAAATGTAACAAAATCATATACGCATCATTTCATTACAAAAACACTTAACTAAAAACAACTTCTCGAAAGACCGCGAATACGCCTCATGACGTCACTTTTTCTGCTAACAAACCTCGCGTCGCGTTCTGTCAAAGTCATGCTAAAACAGACATCTTAAATTTTGATAGTTATTAAAAAATCTTTACATGTTTCCAACTCCGGTACAAGTAAATACTTGTTTCTAGTAAATAACTTGTCACCAACAAAAAATCTATTTTCGTTAAGTTTCTTTGATGAATCCAGTTTCCATTATGTTAAATCTTTTATCAATAACACGAAATTTTGAAGAGAAGGTTATACTTTCAACATATTATATTTTTTTGTTGCTTATTTATGGCAAAGAACATTTAAAGTATAAATTATGAATACAAAAATATCAATTTAAAAAATGTATTATAACTATAATTATGATTATAAAATTGTGATAAATACTGACGACAGCTGATTCAATGTGACCAGATGCAAATTGAATTAGCTACTCAAATTGGTTTTACTAATTTTTTTTCGTCATATTGATCGAAACATTTGCTCGTAAAATATGTCGTAAATATAAAAACACTTAATAATGGAGTCCTCATAATATAACACACGAAAACTCAATTATTATAATCATTTAGACAAAAATTATAACTACAAAATGCACTGACATTCACTGAAGCAGGCCACACTGCCATGTTGTTTGCGAAGAAGCGACGTCACCGAGCTCTGATTGGTGTTTGAGATCGAGTAATGGAGGGTAAAAAATAATGCAGCGTTTTTAATTTATATTTCAATTGAGACAAACATTCAAGGTCTCCAAATGTTATTATAGGTTTTAAAGTACTGTCTTTAAAATATTAAACATAACTTTATTTGAATTTGTAACATTAGGAAACATCCCCATTATCATTCTTGTTGTCAATAACTTCAGATGTTAATGCGTATTAGACATTTTCGATAGTTATATAGTATATATGTCTTGTTAACCAATAGTCATTTTCATTTTGTCTTTTCGATTACTTTTAACTTTCCATTACATTAATGCAAACTAAATTAACTTCATGTAGGTTTAAAATTGATCCTAATTGAAGTAGATAAATAACGCATTTCTATAATAGTAGACTTGGTAACATCGTTGCAGATAATCTTGTTAGGATGTCTGTAAGTTATAGACATACGTTTAACAAGTACTAAGCATTTCTTACTGTCATATTAAATGTAGATACGGTATAAATAGCCTATTATTTAAGTTCCCAGAACGATAAGAATTGATGCAATTCCACTAAAGTGTTGTGAGTAATTGCAAAGAATTCTTTGTCTACATATCGACATTCTAGCTGATTTCATATACATTCAAACATAAAACGATCGCTAGTCATGATTGAGACAATACACGAGACGGCCCGAATACCTCGAATACCTGCACACTCGCTTTAGTGCCAACCAAATGGAATTCATTGCCATTAGAAATTCTGCTCTCAATGACTAAATTGCGCGCGGGGATATATGAACGTGGTTACATATCATAATTTCGCGATACAAGTAAACGGTGCATTGGTAAAGGTCAATTACAAAATTGTAAGCGGATGCGGGTTAAGATTTAGGAGAAATTACAGAGTCCGCGAAGTCCGTAACCTTATATGAAACGGCCCGTATAAGATAACACCGAGTTAAGTAGAAAATGTATTTTACTAACTTTGTGCGTAGACTCATATATAAGCTAACAGCTTCAGAAATGTTGATATTAATGGCAAGAATCTCCAATTATTGTTTGGTAATTCTCTTATTCCCCGGTTAGGGGTTTAAACGTACAGTGGTACTAATCGTAGAAGCCACTTGCAAAAGAAAACAACGATTCGGTCGGATTACAGCTCTATTTTTTATCCGAATTGTCGCAGTTTTGTATGAATAACATTTCATCTAGAATTGGTATAGTTAAAACAATGTTTTGACAACAATAGCGATCGATGATTGCATTCCTCACAGCGTTCGTAACTGTAGTCGGCAGCACAACCTACATTCGGCATTCTTTTCGAAACCGTAACACGCCGCCTCAGCGTTCCGGATATAGACTCGCACGCCAATTTCATCCGTGCACAATTCACAATAAAATTCCATTTCGAGACGCAACATCCGACGCTACGTCGAGGCGTTACATTTATACACAGCTATGTACCGAGCATGCGAGGATTGATGTTTATTGAGTACTAATAAATTGTTTCTTTTTTTCTGTAACAGCCAGTAACATGTAACTGACCGGTGAAATATTTGTTAAGGAAGTTTGATAAAAAAAAAACGATTGACAGATGACATGAGTGAAAATTGCGCGTTTCCATTGAGTAACGCGCGGGCGATTGCAGCGGCGTTCATCGGTAACGTTTGCATCGTCAGGGCCGGGCGGGCCAAATTCCTGAGCGCTTTCTCTGCTCGGCGTTTGACAGCAGAGCGGGTGTCGCTCGGGCATGCGCACGCACGCCGACCATCGAAAGTAAGTTGTGATGCGGCGCGCGTTCTGTCATCGCATTGCATAATTATTTGCGATCCGACCATTGTTTGTAAACAACCAATCGGCAAGACTACATCACCGCCGAGCGTCGCGTGATCGTATTTTGATTATGCCCATAATGTATGCATGCCTTTCTATAATTATACAAATCGATACATTTAATTATGTTTAGATTTGATTTCGATCGTCATGCATCGGCGAATTCTCGTCGCTTGTAAATTCATTATGTTTTTTTATTACACACTTCGTGTATTTTTGTTATATGAACCTCATCGAATCATTGTAATGGTATGCGGAAGTTTCAGTCCAAGTATCGAACGTAACGTTGGAAGATCGCGAAGTGTATGAAACGGCCGGATAGCAGATAGTGGGTCGGCGAAATGCGAGCGGGACGCGTTTCTCGTCTATGCTTTCGTTTCTGCTGTCGGAAAGCTCTGCTTTCTCGTCGACATTTAACTCCATTGTCAGTCGGCAGAGGGGAAACGGGCTTATTAATGTGATCGTTGCGATGCGATCCGAAACCCCGACGTGGGCCGGGACCAGAACGCGATTTATCGAAACTGGTTAGTCGAAACGACAGAAAAAAGACACCGAGGTGTATAACAATCGTCGCGATGACCGAACGCCGGCGAGGAGGGGGCCGTGGCTGTGAGGCGAGAGGGGCGCTGAAATCGTCAGGCCTTATCGCGAAACCAGTCCGATTCAACAATGGCATCCATTGTTATTTAACTCGGCAGAAGCTTGCGACCGCTCAGCTAAAGCCGCTGCGACTTGTATTTGTTTCGCATTGTTGAAAATTTACTGACCACGAATTTTGTTCGTTACAGACCCTAAATTCATTATGTAAGAACTATTGTTAGCGATGTTTGAACAAAGGGAACTGTGGATGGAACACGCGGCAACAGCTGCTGATGGATGAATAGCTCGACAACCAACCAATACTTCACTCCCCTAACTTTATCTCAATAATAGTTCTCCGATGCGCATATAGCAAAGCATTCAACGTTAAAGCTATCAATATACAACAATGTTTGTTGCAGTATTAAGTTTAAATTCAAAAAATCATTCGCTTCTTTATTTAATTCATGAAATAACAAAACATTATCAAAATGTATTTAGGTCAGGAACGGCAACAAGTCTACATACTCGTATACGGTACAAAACATAAGCCTGGTATCGTATAAAGGCGGATGGTCATTAAACAATGTCAGCTGTGATGTGGAATGTGGCGGCGTGCACAAGGCCGTCATCCCGCTACTAGCCGTGTTCCCTATACAACTGGATTCCTAGACGATTCGTTACCATTATTGATCAATACTGTCTGTATTCTTTTTGCACCATGACGTAATCATAACAATACTTATTGATGACTGCTTTTCATGGCAATGCGTAAGAAGGGTTATTACGCCATAATGGGGTAGTCAGAGGTAAACAGTTTATAAAGGCACTATTGTTATACAGGAAAAGGTGATTAATAGAATCATGTTCAATAAATCTTATGAACTAAGAATTCGTCAAAAATATGCCAATGAAAAAAAACGTTGTCATAAAATAGTAAATACAGATAAATAAAGTGGCTGTCTACAATAGAGTTCAAAGACCTGATAATATATTGATTTTATTTGTCAAATTTTTGTACGCTTCACTGGGACACACTTGCAACTTTTTATTACTGCAGGTGTACAGGTTGTCATTAAAATTTTCCAAACTTAAACCACATTTTATTCGTACTCTATTATATTATTTAATGGGCGTAAGCGATCCACTCCAAAATAAACATTATTGTTTTATAAAACAAACAAACCAGTATCATATCTCGGACATATAAAAAGACAACAAAGATCTGTAGGTAGGCGTTAAGACCGCCATTAATCTTATTGGGCTATGTGGTAGCACATTCCGCGTTCTTTTTTATCGTTCTCAACTGTCGGTAATTCTCAAACATCATGATATATGGTATAATTAACGACATACCTCATAGTTCTTTGGACAATACTATTGGCCCCCGTTTCACATAAAGACAAAGTATGTCATATTTTTTTGCCTTAATGTCGCCTATCTTACATCTTCATTTATTGTGCGCACAGCAAAGGTTTAGAACGATGCAAAAGAGGTTAATGATTAATTCTAAATAAGTTCCTCTTGATATCGGGAAACATTAGGATCAAGGCAATAATTAGTATGGATGGTACGTTTTATTGGATCTGGATAAAATTTGGATTCTCTGTGTTTTTTATGCACGTGACATTGTCACTGGCATTAGTTAAGAATGACATTGATGAAGTAATCATTACATACCGAAGCTGTCGGAATCGCTGGCGGGGTAGGCAGGGCAAGGCTGCACCATGGTAGCGGCGCGTGATAGCACGTCCAGCGCTGATTCTATCTTCTCCATGGTGACCCTGGAATTGATAATAAGAATTAGAATATTTAGTCTACGTTCTTAAAACTGCTTTGGTATTTTTTTGTAGATATTCATAACTAGCAGAGATAACAGAAAGGTAGGTTTTTAATTGCTAAAACTGTATGGAACAAAGTCTAACTTTTATCTCCATTTTTAATAGGTTGATAAAATTAATAAGTTTAAAAAAATTAATGTAACCCCAAAACCGGTTTCTTTACATTCTTCATTCTATAAAATTATAGATTAAATTAAAAACACAACAGAATTTATTGTTAATTTTCAAAATCCAACAACTGCTCTTATTCTAATATTTTTGTTGTTGTCTCTGTTTTCTGAAAGAAAACAAGAGAGAGGTCATAACATTTTGTAGTAGGTACAATTGCAAACTCAGTTACTCTTTAAGAATACAATGAAATCACGTCTGATATAAGACGGGGTCTAAGTATAGTTCTGTTTACGTGAATTTCAGCTAAGGAATCCATGTCTGGTCGCATAAAAATATTTGGCGCGTGTTAATGTCGCCGTACCGTTGGCGCGTACGCCTCGTATACCACACTCACGGAAATCATTCGCATAGTAAACGACTAGACAAGACACAGACGTAGAAGCCGAAATCAATATTCAATCCTTGCGATCGATCCGAAAACTGTTTTAATTACTTTTTACCGAACAAAGTACTTATGTAAATTTTTTGATCACCCTCGATACAATAGGTCATGTTTTTCGATTTACTGATGGTACAAGGATTCTTACTTCTTTTAACGAATTCAAATAGCATTGCATATTGAATTCAGGATGTTTATCTATACTATCATACTAATATTATAAATACGAAAGTTTAGATCAATGGATGGATGGATGGATGGATGGATGTATGTTAGAGTTTGTAGCCTAAACAGCTGAACGGATTTCGATTAAATTTGGTATACATAGGTGTAGAGGATAGTCTGGAAGAACACATAGGCTACTCATTTTTGATTTTTTTTCAAATTCCACGCGGACGGAGTCGCGAGCGAAAGCTAGTCTATATTAATATTATAAAGAGGAAAGATTTGTACTTTTGGATTTTATATGTATTGAAATAACTTAAAAACTACTGGACCGATTTCAAAAATTCTATGTTATCACTGAGTAACATAGGCTTTGTTTTTATTTTTATTTCACGGGGGCGAAGTCGCGAGTAACAGCTAGTGTATTATAAAAGTTACTTGTGTATGTATAGTAAAACCTTCATTTTATAAACCTAGCCATTTACACTTTATAAGTATAGCCAATTAAACATGATATATAAAAGAAAGGAAGTCATTAAACATACTTAACAAATTTATGTTAATTCATATTCTAAACAAAATAAATGTACAATTCAAAGAATGCGTAGTCAACGAGAAATAACTTGTTGAATTCTTCCGCTTTGCTAGCTCTAATCCACTCCTACACTCGTGTAATATTTTAAATTTAAACGCGAGCAATAAATAAATACACGTCTTAGATTCTTTACTAATTACGAAACGTGTTACGGCTAATGTAATATTTTTAATTTGATACAAATATGCAAATATACGTAAGGTCAAGCAATGTCGTATCTACGAAGTTACTTAATCTTTGTGATGTTGATTCTAAACGATGAAATGATTGTGTGATAATATCCAATACTTATTTAATTTAGCCTCAAGTTATTAAAAACATGTAATAACTCCGATTGACTAAAGCTGTGTTTCACTTCGGAAAATAATACTTACTAAATGACATGTCATACAACAAAATTGTTTCAAATCATATCTAGTCTTTTAGACTAATCAGGTCATCATAGAATAAGCAATACAGACATACCCTTAAACACGTTACATTACTGTCTAGATATTGAAAGTAAGTCTCAACAGTTAGGAACATTTAATGCGTCTGTCTACCCCAGTAATTACAGTAAGAGTTTGTAATAATCATAGAAAATAAATATTATAAATGCGAAAGTTACGATGGATGGATGGATGTTTGTTAGCGTTCGTAGCCTAAACGGCTGAACGGATCTCCATGAAATTTGGCACAGGTTTAGAACATGGTCTGGAAGAACACATAGGCTAATTTTTATCCCAGGAATAGTTACGGCCCCCGTGGGATTCATTAATTTAGTTTTTTAATGTTTACTCGATCATTGTGCAACGGTTCAACATATCTTATTGAAATTTGGCACAGATATAAAACAAAGTCTCATGGGATAAGGTTCATCCCCGAGAAATGTCCGGTTCCCGAGGGATACGTAGCTTTTTGTTATTTATATAGTTCGTATGTTTTCTAATACCACGCGGACGAAGTCGCGGGCAACAGCTAATTTCAAATACATTACGGGAACGTAGCCAATCGACACTATATCACAAACCGAATACCAGGCAGTCTGAGATTATACGACAGTTCTGATTTGATTATTCCAGATCTAAATATATTTAACACTTCGCATTGGCACATTTCATAATGGAATTGTGTCAAGGAAACGGGCGTCAAACTACCCTAAACATTTTTAAAGAGCATACTATTTAATACTATGGTTTAATTCATAAAATTAGTTACAGAAATAAAAGTTTATGACAAAACTAGCTGTTCGCGTGGGGATTCATCCGCGTGAAATTATAAAAACTTTATTTTATTTTATTGTGTACATTTGTCAAATTATCAATAGCAAATCTCAAAATGACATAACATGACATGACAAACCTTAGCAATCTTTCTTTCTTGATGTTGGCAGCAACTTATGGTCTCTTTTCCACATTAGGATTTTTTATCCAAAATATTTACCCACTAAGTTTAATGGCGTGAAAATATATAGCTTAAAGCGTGACATAAGTGTAGGGCTATTTATTAAAAAAAATATTATTCAAAAATATGCTGTAATTGCTGACATCTTAGGCAACAAAGAAGTGTGTGTTTACACTTTATTATAATAGTATAGAAGTATAGATAGATAGGGACCTAAAGTCGTCGCAATAAAACGGCATATTTTGACAACTGTCAGTGCAAATCATGAATGCAGTGCAAAAATAACTCAATAAATTTTGTTAATGAAAATTACGATACCATTATTATTAAGCAGATGAGCTAAAATCTGTTGCCAAGAACTCTATAAAGGTGATAATCTTTACTCATATAAATGTGTTTTTGACAACACAGACTAAAACGATAAAACAACTTGTTAAATGAAATCCTTTGCTATGAATTATAACCAAATAAAGATCGCCAAGTATCTGTTATTAAAGTGTATTTACGGATAATATTGAGGCCAATGTTTACAAATGAGAATACAGTTTGTTACTGTGTTAAGCGTCTATCACTTATATTTGAAGTTGTACACACTAGAATCATCATCTAGAGGCTAGATTCATTCAGATTTCATGTGTGTGTTCATTAAATTTTTGAAGATTTTAGGCTTTTTATTTCTAGTGTAAACTTAAATCGTGACTAAAACGCATGGTATATTGATGTTCTCGTTTCAATTATTTAACCATCGAAGGTGATCCAGTTAAAAAGAAACTTATAAATAAAGAAATATATAAATAATGTTTAAAAATAAAAATGTAAACATGACGAAAGTATGCGCACTTATGATCATAATAAAACTTGAATAATCCACAGAGTTATGTGGAGACAAACATATTAAGTCGTAATTAACAAGGGCGTATCGCATTTTCTACTCAATGCGAACGACATAATCGTTGTTTCAACATAACCGATGCTCGACAATAATATGATTAACAAACGACATCTAAATAAGCCACGATTAAGCACATTCCTCGAGTGATTGACATAATTCAATACATATAAATCTCTGCGATGAATCTTAACTCGTGGAGTAATCGCCGGGCAATTCCAGGAATGCGAAGCTGTATGACGCTTCTACATTACACTAGCGACCCGACCCGGTAGCACGTGTAGCTATTAGTTCAATCAAATAGACTGTAGTCTGTACAAATATAGGCAACGGCACATTAGAAATTCTTATCAGACAAAAGTACAGTGCGATACTAAAGAAAAAATTAGCTATAAAATTGATCTGATATCTACTAAATTCATAGCATCAACTTCTCAGAGTATAGATTCGAAATATAGGCCTTGTGAAGGAAATTACATACGTACATACATACACGGCGATGTATGCCATAGATGAAATAGTTATAAAGGGACGAGACAAATGAGCGATAGACGGTATGACTACGAACTTAAATAACGAGGAATTCGGTATATTAACCACAATAGAATTTTTCTCGCTCGAGGCGTACAAAGGTATGTCTGTGGAACGGAGGTCGACGAATCATTCCGGGTTTGTCGATACCTACGCCGACGTTATTATTTTGATGGTTGAGTTACGTAGTTTTTATTGTTTCGTAGGAATTACTCACTTTTAATAGTCACAAGAAATTTTTATATTTATGATGGGATTTTTATTTATTTTATCACATTTGAATTTCTTGACATTAATAATGATTTTGAAACTTGTAAAACTTATGGTTTACTTTTTAATATAACTATGTTTGTAGGTCTTAATCCACATTTATTACAAAATATTCTTTGTTTTAAGTTAATAGATTTTAGGGTCATTAGTCAAGCCCATCCATGACATAACATTTCATTTCGATGTAATATGAAAACATTACGTCAGTTAGAAAGCGCGTGGAATGTAGCATATTAGGCACGTGCTCAAATCAAAGGCTGCTTAACAAATAATTACTTGCAATTGGAATGCAATCAAAATGTAATCTTGCAAAAGAATTGAGAACCAAAGGGAACATTTTAAATATTCAATCTGACGAGCTTCATCTTTTTGACCTACTTCCCAAAAGAAGGAGGTACTCAATTCGTCTGTATGTTTTTTTTTTATGTGCGTTACTGCATAATTATGTTTTGTGGCCATCATTCCAATATTAAGGACCTGTCCCACCACTGGCTGATAGAGTTTCAGATAGCTTAAAAGTGACGTCACTGTCAGATAGAGTACCAAAATCCGATATTTCCATCACATATTTTATACGTTGGATTGTTATCTAACAATTTATAATAATTGTGGGACAGGCCCTTGGACATGTAATTTAGCAATCAAAACTGCTCTGCTAACGAATCCTCCTACATAATTAACATGTAGGACCAGGTCATGTTATATGTGAAAATTAATTTAAATTCGAGTGGTATCCATACTAGAAGGTTAGGTCTAACCGTTAATAAGATATTACGGATAATAATCACTTCTTTCACCTGAAAAATTCCCAACCCGTAAGCGGCATCACGTGTCAGTGAAACCTTGACATTCCTGGTAAAAATAATATTCTATTTTGGTTAAACCAGAATATCATTGGAAAGTAAACCTTGGGTAGTACTTATAAGGTTTAAATTTGATCGGTGGTCGTATAATCGTTAGAAGACCCGCATTGGGGTTACGCTAGCCACCCCTGCTATGCGTTAGCGCACGTGGCTAGGGAGGGGTCGAAAAAACTCGAAGCAGATGTTTCTTTTGTGGGGTCGCCCGAATACCGACAAACATCTTTATAAATAGCGCAGTACGTTGAAAAACTTTCGATAACTGTATTGAAAACAAATATTCTTTACTACAGTTTAGGTAAGTAACTCTGTCTACCTCAAATATAAAAAGGGATATATTTATTTGTTCTGTGTTTCTTTGTTTAGTGGCTAATATTATTAGCGTGCAAAACTAACTAGCTAATGTATTGATAAACATTTTGGATGAAACAAAACTGTTGTACGTAAACAATAAATTACTATATTCAGTTGGCAAATTACCTTACATTGTTTAATTATTAATATCTGATTTTTTTAAACATATGTTAATCTCAATTCAAAGTTTCGTTATCTGGATATATCCAACAAGGATAACAGACGTAAGAAGGAATTAGATTGAATAATTGAAATGGTTTTGCTGTGCTACTAAACTATAATATTTCTTGTTTCAATTGAGGACAAAAATGTAGAGGAAATAGTTACAATACCGATTGCCATATTGTTGGCATCACTACAACACACATTTAAAGGTTCTCTTTGTTAGTGCTTGTTCAGCAAATATTACGATAATATATTAACACTAGCTGTTCCCCTGCGACTTCATCCGCATAAACTTATGAAAATGTTATTTTATTGTTTACATGTGTCAAATTATTAATAGCAAAAGTAAAATGACATGACATGACATGTCAAACCTTAGCAATCTTGCTTTCTTGATGTTGGCAGCAACTTATGGTCTCTTTCCCACATTAGGGTTTTTATCCAAAATATTTACCCCCTTAGTTTAATGGCGTGAAAATATATAGCCTAAAGCATGACGTAAGTGTAGGGCTTTTTATTAAGAAAAGAATTATTCAAAAATATGCTGTAATTGCTGACATCTTAGGCAACAAAGAAGTGTGTGTTTACGCTTTATTATAATAGTATAGTAAGTATAGTATATAGAAGTATAGATATAGATTAATATTAACTGCTAAATGCAAATACAAGTTCGAGTTATATTAAGTTGTTAAATGTAAGTTAAAATGATAAATTTACACATGCCTTGAATGTCGTTATCAGTTCGGTGCCCAACCGTGACTATATTTTTTACCATGATAAATTCAAGTAAAAATTTATACCGTGACTTGTCTATTAAATATTCGAACATTGTTAAAAATATTAGTTAATATAATAATGTTTGTCGCAATATTACCATTAAATTGTTAAAAAGAAAAAAATAGCAACAAAATTTCCATAAAAACACATGGCTTTAGCGTTTCGTTGTGGAATTTCATCAAATTCTGAAGTAAATAACGTGTTTAAAAAACTAGTGTTTAATCTACTATATTGTGGCTAAATATTCTTAAATAAGAGAAGTAATGTGTGTACAAAATCAATCAATATAGTGAGATATTGTCCGGTGACATTGGCTAATCGTGCGGCGTGCGTTGTGCTATCATGTTATCACCGTAGTGAGGCCGGGCCAGATGCGCGTGTGTGCGCTCCGAGCGGCCGCGTATCGGCTGCATTCCTCACTATTATGTCCGCGAGATTCCTCGCCCTGCCTCGCCGAATGCCTCACTCCTCGACCGGCCAAATTTTTTGCGCGCTCCGTTCGCAAATCGATCCGGTAGGTACTTGAACTTACGTTACGCTATAGTAACGTAGATTGCTAGTCGATTTATTATACACTTGTAATTGTAGATTTTGCAAATATTTCTACTTGATCCGAAACAAAATTTTAGGAAACGTAAATTTCAAACTTACGGTAAAATAGTTTTACTCGAATCATTTAGTTAAGCTGAAAAAAAAAACAAAAACAAAACAAGTAGGTATGATGTTGATAAGTACTCACCAAGCTTGATTCTCACGGCGTATCACAATAAACAGCCGATGTTCTTATATTTCACAATGAAGAGACAATATACAACACAATCAAAACTTATTTACGTAAAAAGTATTTCTTTCAGACCTTAAACGTTGTACAAAAACTTCATAAAGTTACAAAAACCGGCGAAGAACACGAAAATCAATAAGAAACGTATCGCGGTATGTATAATCAGTCGTTGTGTTCTAACCACTGGCTAATAAAACGTCCGACGCAAAATAATATACTGACTCCTACCGTCTAGAATCCATTGTTTGACAAGTACACCGTTTTAGTATTTGTTATTATTTTATAAAATCCAACTATCGCGCCACGACTCTGTTGACGAAATAGTCGCGTTTGACATTTGAGCCGAGCCCACTACGATTGGAATGCAAGGAATGTCAAATATTTTCTGTGCTGCCATCTATGTCATGGAATGTGCACTAAACAGGCGGCCACTGAAGCTATTTACAATTAACATTTTTACTTATCCATACTCAAAATGTTATTATCGTCAACTATAATATTATTAAATAATTGATTCGTGGTTTATTTAGAGTTTTAAATACGTTTGATGGTATATAAAAATATGAAAGTGTCGATGTATTCAAGGCATCGGAATGCGGCCAGGCTAAGTCCGCGTCTACAAGACTACCGATGCGATGCGAGCGAGGCGCAAGCGCGCTGGTAGGCCGCGCCGCGCCGCCTCTACCGCAGGGTTATCGACACATACGTCGACGCGAAAAGTAGGGTCGGCACTCTTTACTCTCTTACTTGAGTCTACTTAGTATCTGTTCACGTACCGTAACGTAATACTTAAACGTTTCGGTTCGTTACTCTACTTAAAAGTAAGCGCTAGGTTATATCAACTTTAATTTATGACGAGACTATTTTATGTACTTGATAATCGTTCAAGGTATTCGAGAATTTTAACTGTTAACGCCATCTGGTGGTGTTGTTGTATATTACTTGTTAATTCCAATTTTAAAGCTAGATGCCGCTCATTTTATTTTGTTTGGAAAATTATTTTTTTAACACAAATAAATATTTCATCTTTTTGATATAAAGGTATATTAGTAGACCTAGTTGGTAGTGTGGTCTAGGGGGGTACGCAGATAATGACTGGCCACGGCTGTTTTGGAGACTATCTCCATAAAATTGGACGCGAAGAAACTGCCGGATGTTTCCATTGTCTCGATGGGGAAAGTGACTCCGCTTCGCACACACTTGCGGGCTGTCCAGCTTGGGACACACAGCGGCAAGCCCTGAGACATCGGATTGGCGATGACCTGTCTCTAGCAGCGGTTGTGGCTGCTATGCTTATTGGTGACACAGAGTGGAGGGCAGTAGTCTCCTTCTGCGAATCTACGATGTCTCAGAAAGAAGCTGCTGAGCGGTCGCGGGAAAGATCCGATCCCAATCGGCGACGACGACATCGTGGGGCTGCGCCGTTTGCCGGCCCGCTCATTAATGACGCTCCCCCTCCTTAGGGGATTTTTGGTTGCAAAGGTATTATATGGGGCCCTGGGCAACCCCCAGAAGGGAATAAATATTCAACGCTTAAGGGGACATGGTTGTGTTCCATACGGAGATCCCATTCCCCCCTTTTCTTGGAATGTTAGCGACCACCGTGGGGTTTTAGTTGGTGCGAGTCCGACTCTAGGAGTCGGAATATGCGTAGGCATTTCCCCACGTAAAAAAAAAAAAAAAAAGGGGGGTACAAGCTGGTGGTCAAAGGGGAGGCTAGTAGTATTTTTTTTTCTATCCAAAGAGAGGCTTATGAACAGTCTGGTACATTTTTTAAATTAGAACTGAAGTTTTGTCGTTTTTGAGTTATCTATGTGGCTATCTAGGGATTGTCGGTACATGTTTTTTACAATTTTCGAGACTCTACGTTGGTTTGTAAATATTTAAACCTGCATCATTTTTTTATGATAACACTAGCTTTCGCCCGCGTCTCCGCGTGGAATTAAAAAAAACTTGAGTAGCCTATGTGTTCTTCCAGACTATCATCTACATCTATACCAAATTTCATCGTAATCCGTTCAGCCGTTTAGACTACAAATACAAACTCTAACAGACATCCATCCATTTAAACTTTCGCATTTATAATATTAGTATGATTAGACGCAACGTCTCTAAATAGTTAGAACTATTAGGATTGAATGAGAGGTAAAAAAAATACATGACACAATTTTATTTAATCTAACACATTCTTTATAAACATCAGTACAAACTAATCGCATGTTTAACTTAATAAAGCAGTAGAATACAATATATAACACCAAAATATCCATTAAAAACTATATAAACATAAAAAAAAACGTAAATCTTTCAAGTTTTTTAAAAGATAACCTTATTTTTTAAACGAAACAGTGTTTTCTTTTTATCAAAGGGATTTTGAATTTAAAGTCGTATTTAATTATATGTCACAATTACAACAAATATTTACGATTTTACGATACAAATAATGAATTAAACATGTTTGTTGTTTTTGTTCGGATATGGTAAAAATCATATATCATGGCAACATTTGCCACACAATTGACAACTACTTCTTGATAGAAGTTTTTAAACGATACTCAATTACGATAAATTAAAATTATTGAATTCTTATACAGTACAATAAAATCCGTGTTTTCAGATACACACGATTTTTTTTATAAAAATTAAACTGACAATTTTTTATGTGGTGTCTTAACGCTTCGCCTAAATATTATAAGTCAATTTTAATGGATATTTTTTTTAATAATATAATAACAATTTTGGTATAAATATTCAAAACATCTCACTTGGGAATTAACTGGGACATTCACCCTAGGACTTACTAAAATATCGTAATATTTTTGGTTCCACATTTCGTAAGTTACAATACACTATGATATATTTAATATTTATTTTTTAAAAATTAATTATGTAAGGCGGGAACATGTTTAAATAACACAAAACACAATAGTATAATATGTAAATCGATAAGAGGTTTTGACTAAAAAAACAACTAATTAAAAATGTCCAAACCAAAAACATGTAAAATTTCATAAAATTAGGTTATACTAGTAAACTACATGAGGGTAGGGCCAGACATTTGTATCTTAGGCTATAAAATTATAGTTAACTTATTTTTTGTTTACGTGCTGCAGTAGTAATAGTCACTTACATTTTTGGTAATTAATTAAAATGTATTCTATACTAGTAGACATTACAAAGTAATTAATGCAAAAACACTTTCTGTGTGGTAATGAATTTCCACCTCTGAAACAAGGGTAAAAACAAATTCTTATCGCTATTTTTTGAGGAAAACTAAAAAGGATCACACTAGTTAATTATTGAACCGCCTTACGAAATCATATAAGGATATTATACCGCATTTCTAATGGTATAAAGTCGAACCTGAATAAGCGAGAGTCCTATAGACCCCGATATTTTTCTCACTTTTAAAGATAATCCGAGTATCTCGCTTATGGAGGTTCCTTAGTCAGTTCTCGGTTATCCATGTTCGACTGTTTTATTTACCTGTCACAATAGCCACATCAATTGCTAGTGCGTAGATCTAAGGCTAGTCTAGGACATAGACATCATAAGCAGTGCCGTTTACCTTAACTATGGCACCATCCTACAAATCATCTTCCTATATTTATCAACTTACATTCCTAACTATGTAATCTTTCTGAAATCCGTCGTGGTCTATTTTTGAATTAACAAATAAAAGTTGCAAGACTATAAAATAAAAATGAAACAATTTTGTATTGAATCAAAATTATCTTGTGCTTTTTTGAAAATCTATTAAAAGATTACATTTATTAATAAATGATTTTAAGCAGTTGTTATACAAGTTGTAATTACACGTGACATTTACTTTCTATTCTATCTATTCTAAACAGTTAATAATTAATATGCGTGGGTTTTTGTTGTCTAAACACATGTGTTTTTATATGTTGCCTAATTTTAGTCACTTTCCCTTTCCACCCTTCTCTTAAGAGGAAAGGATGGGAAGGAAAAGTGGATTTGACGGTGGAGGAGACGAATGGAAAGGGGAAATGTCCTCTTTAAGTGCGTCTCCTCCTCCGTCAATTAAGGGTAGGCAACGCATCTGCAATTGCGGATCTTTATGGGCAGCGGTCGCTTTCCATTTCGGTGGATTCAGGTGGCCGGTTGCTCGTTTGCCACCTTATGTTATAAAAAAAAATGTGATTTGGCAGTAAAAATCCACGGTAAGTATATTATCCTTTTTTGTTACTTACAAGCAATGTAACTTATATTCCGTCTATCAGCTTTACATATAAATGCGATATAAAGTTAAATTTAGGAATAATCTTATTTCTAAGTTTAAATTTATACCGCGTTTATTTGTGAGACTACGTGTATAAACTGATTTTATTATATGTTTACATATGTTACACAACTTTAAAACTTTAAGGGGACGGTTTAAGCTTGTCAAAGAAAAGGTAAATAAAGAAAAATGTTTTATATAGATTTAGTAAGTAGTGAGGATATAAAAATAATTTATAACAAAAATATTAGTTATTTAGGAATAACAAGTATAATATTTAGGAATTTAATTTTATAGTTTTGTTATACTACTTACAATATGTCTTGAGAAGCCTAAAAATAATTAAAGACAATTTGTAATAATTGGATGGATTAAATTAGTTACTATTTTAAACTTAAAATTTTCGCAAAGAATTCTTTTAAAATCAAATCCTTGAACCTAATGAATTAAATAAATGACACGTTCTTATTATTCTACAACTTATACAAATGTATACAAATTAATTACGTTGGAAAATTAGTATTAATCGGAATGTATATTATACGCAACCTACAATACAGTGCTCTAAACATTTATTTATTTATTTTAAAACTATTATTACAATACTAGTCTCTACTTTAGTCATTTGGTATCAATCAAGTCGTTTCGAAGATCTAGGAAATATAGATTTGAAAAAATCTTTTAGTCTCGTTTGGACGTATTTTTTTATTTGGATTAGCATTATTTAAAATTTACCAAATATACAACATTTTTGATATTTCGATGAAGAGTGCAAACTAAAAAAAAATTGACGTATAACTTATTACATGTATAAATGCTATTTTTAAAGTGTAATAGTACATTTTAAATCATTTTGAAATGCTTAATGTGTCTTAAAGGTAAGTCCTTCGAGTTTTTATTCCTGGTTTGCTGAAAAGTTTTATGGTGAACTTCAATTTTTGTAATGTTAAATGTTTTAAAGTTCAAGTTTTGTCAACTGCAATATTTTTATGTATCAACCCCTCGTGTAATCGGTACTTTAAAAATGATATGTTCCCATACGATTTACTCAAATTTATGCTATGCATAAATTTATATGTCCTGCAAAACTATAAAAATCAATAGATTTGACATTCAATATTATTATTATAAAACAATAGTGTATGACAAATTAATCTTACATGAGATTTACACATTAAAATGTCTCGTTTTCGAGTGGGTCCAAATTTAGTTCCTCGGGGAACACCATACTTATATTATCAGTAATAATAAACCGTATATTTTTTAAAGAAATAGTTGTTTTACGAAAAGCAATGGTCGATCACGTGACATGAGCGGGCGGCGATCACTGTAGTCATAGTCTTCTGGGGCAACTCCAGCGCAGGGCAACATTCTCAAAGGCCTCGTAGAAGACGAAGCACCGCATCTGCGGCATTGACTTCTTCTAACATCTAATGGCCTTCGCCACCACCACACGCCTTCTTCAAATTCTTCGTATACCTTATTAGACCTGCAACTGTCGTAGGTTTCCCTTGACCAGGACGATGATTCGCTGTCACAAGGTGTTACTGGTGCGCTACGGGTTGGTTTCGGTTCGTAATTCGAGTACATTTGTTCTGTGTATGATCCGCGTCGCTGAAATTAAAAAATAGTCTAAGTTACTCACTGATAACGTAGCTCTGTAATGATGTTAGTTTTTGAGTTATTTAAACATATATTATATAAAAATACAAACCTTTCCTCTTTATATTATTAGTTTATGACTAGCTGTTTCTAGCAACCACAATAGGCGAATATAATTTTTCTATGTTTACTGTATTACTTACTTTGGTAAAGTTAAAATGAGGCAACTTAAAGCGTCACACTTCCTGTAGGAACTTGACAGGACACACGCCCTGGCGGTTATCTCCGGATCTGATCATAACCATGCCGTCCACTTCATCACCCACTTGGATTACAATCTGATCGCGTAGCAACATCAAACCGTTGTCACCATCAGATACCTGGAATTTAAGATTTTTCGTATGAGATTAAAATGTAATATGCAAAACACACAAACGCATCTGAACTCTTATGATACTTACTTGAAGGTTATGAGTGACTTGTAATGGCCTCTCTCCAGCTTGAAGCTTAGTGCAGTATTTAGATGGGAAGTAGCCAATCTTTCCCAAGCACTTGCCTTTCCACCAGTCGGGGTCCGACGTGTCAATAACTGTCACCTTGTAGCCTGCCTTCAGGTCCAGTTCGTCTGCGTGGCGCGACTTGAAGTTATACAGTATCACGTACAAGTTCGTTGGGAGCAGTCGCTGATGTTTCTGTAATTACAATGAGGAAGTGTTATTTAATTTGTTCTCTTCTTGTTTCTGATTGTATTTCTAGTTCTAATTATTTCATGTTAAATTGCAAAGATTACGAATATTATATTATATCATAATAATTTTTACTATTAGAATCTAATATAGTCTCGAAGTAGGGGTCGTAGCTGCGGTCAGATTACTGCTTTTCATAGCTTTCGATACCTCTTTAATTACCCATCGACGATTGAGAAACTTTAAGTGGAAAAGTGTCGTTTGTCAGCGAAGATTTAGTACGATATAACCCACTAATCGACAGTTTTCTAACACAATTAAGTAAGTAGGAAGAAAGGTATTTACACTAGGTTGTTTGACAGGCGAGGGGCAGGGGCTAGCGCTGTTGGAGGAGAGGCTCTTGTCAGGCTCATCGGGCAGCTCGACGCTGCTCATACGGCCGCCCCGCGCGCTCAGCAGCCGCCGGCTATGCACCGGGGATGACGGAGCTGTGGGCACCCGAGGACTCGCCTTCATATTTTATCAACAATTCCTTTCAAAGACTTACCTTTTAATGCATTATTGTTGAATTTCAATTTATATGTTTTATTTGTTTTACGCAGAAATTTATTAATTTTCACAAAAAGTGTACGATATAATTTAAATATTTAAAGTCAACTGCTTGACGTGTATATTCAATACCTATTGTGTTTCTGAATGCTTAAGTATTTATTCCCGAGACGCTTCATGGCTCGGAACATAAGTTAAACGCTCCTGGCAATTTAGTTAAGTAGTCATTAGAAGTAGTTTTAAACGTATATTGTGTTACATTCAAATGTTTTATAGTTTTTGTATTGCAAGAATTTATTTGTAGGAATAGCGTGGATCTTGCTAGGCTTAAGTCAACTTGTATGTATGACAGTTGTTCTAATAGTGATACCAAATAATGTGTTCTAAGTTTTATTTAGTATCGTTGTTTTCTAATACTGTATTTAATTGTTTTAGAATTACATGAACAGAAAACATAGTCTATTTTACGACGGTATACCTCTATTTCCACGATATGATAGACAATTTTTCCGCACTGGTTATCAAGTTTAGCATCTAATCAGTTTTAATTTTGATTTTCTAATATTGTGTCATTTATTATCCCATTAAATCAATATATACGTCTCGCTCGCTTACGCTCTAATAAGAGCAAATGCTATTAGCTCCAATTTATAGCAAAGTATCTAAACATAGCATATTAACCTGTTTACAAGTTATGCTTAATACACATGCAACATGCCCATAACTTAACCAGATTACGACTTATCTCTTAATAATACCGGCGACCAAACAATGTATAATATTAATAAAGCGATAAGGCAACAAATGGAGCAACTTTAACATATCGTGTGTGTAATGTAGTTAGTGTCGAATAACTAAAGGTTCCAAAGGTAACTTGATAAAAGCATCGACCTCAACGTAGTTTATTAATTTAAAACTATTACATTGTTTAGTCTTTTACCTGTCACAGTATAAAAGGTACACATTACAACATACACAAAAGAGATAAGAAAGCTCCAGATCGATGAGGGGAAGTTTTGAAAATATATTCCTTTTTTAAAATTATTTATTTACATTCCTCCTACTCAACCTTAAATAGTTTTTGTTTAAATACACTATAATTATAGTATTGATAGATATTGAATTGTACCTTTTACATTATGACACGTATTCAAAGAAAGAAAAATGAAAACGTACATGATTGCGAATAGTTATAAATCGTGCGATAGTTTATTCTATTTGAACCGTATCTGTTAAGATTCGCTCTTCCGTTACCTAAAAAACAATAAAATTAAAAATAAATAACATGCAAAAATAAAAAAAAAATAACAAAACGTGATAGATAAACAAATGAACACCAATCACAACAATAGGTTTAAGTGCGCGAAGATACCACACATACTGAAGACGAGGAATCTTTGAATTAAGTCACATTTCGAAGACGAAAAAAGCACCATTTGAAATCATTAGGTACACAATAGCTATACATAGAGAAGCTAAGCTTTAAGGTAGTAGAGGTGAGAGGAACACGTGGACACAACATCGCATTGACGACAACAATCTATAATAGAGTTCAAAAGACCTTTAAAAATTCAACCAACAAATATTACAAAAGAAACATAACATTCAGTCTTGAGCCAATATTGAGTAAATTAATCGTTAAAAATGTTTATTTTTAGTTTAATCAGCCGCCATTTTGTATAAGCGGCGCCATTTTGTACGACACTAGCGCCATATATGTCAAGGTCGTGTGAACTCTTTGATGAAATGTTACTGATCGTACAGAGCACTCGGCTGCCCTGCGCGGGCTGGTCTCGCGCCGGCCGCCGCCTGAGCTCGCCGCATTCAGGTGAATCCAGCGACAGACTCTTCATCCTAAGGTTCAACTTTTGACGTCTCGGCGAGTGAGGAGCTACAACATTTACGACGCATAAGCATTACGAGACTTACCAATCTTCAAACTTATCGACACTCAATTTCCAATGCAATGAAAATGATATCTGTGGTGATATTTCTGATTTAGTACATGTTATAGAATTTCCTATATGAATGTGAATTTTGAATTGATTTATTCTTATTACATGATTTGCAAGTATTACGTTTATTAAGTACACGTTTATAATAATGTGACGAGTGTCTAAAATTAAATATATTATAATAATATAAAGTGATGTCACGAACATTAATTGTAATGATACTGTAAATGTTACTATAAGACTATAAATATAATATTCGTATCATCAATTTAAATTTAAATGGATAAAATTAAATATGTAATAACATCAAAAAGTGTGCATAAGCTTTGCAAACCAAAATGCTCTAAATAAATCCACAGTAATGAGTTAAAAATGCAAACGTTCCGCAAATATCAGAAATAGGTTTTAATCAAAACCAGCAAACTACGCAAATATTCTACAAGATTCAATGAAACTGTAACTAGTGACGTCACGCCGGTACGTGGTCGGACAGGGTAGTGACGGAATGTGAACGTGAATGATTTATTTGTACAAAATGATCGCTTATGCAACGATTATAACGACCAAAATTAGGTAAAACAGACTACGGGGAAATCGATAACGTTGCCGATATCTTTTGTGTACCGGGTAAGGGACTGGTGCGGTCCGTCTGCCTCAACATTTGGGCACTCTTCGAATTCCTCATCGAACCTGTGTGGACAAACGGGCACGGATCGATCAGTATTTCAATACTTTTAACTTTAATAGTGTATGTTCAAAACGTGTATTACTTATTGGGTAAAATTAGCTAAAACACATCTGTTGGAGTGAATTGATTTGCTTCGTTACTTTATATGTGGGCGTTATGAATGTTTCAATTATTTTTATTAGGGTCAGTTATGAAAGACGCACTTGTTAGTACCAGGAGTTAATAAATGCAAGAGATTTACATTGCAAATAAGTAATCGCCAAAGACAAACGCATGCGATCCACAGCACGCCTCACCAAGCCATGCAACCACTTACCAAACGCCCAAAGGAAACAGGCGCATAAAATTATAATGCATTGTGCATACGGCAGGGGATCCAGAAAAAAATCTATTTTGTTCTGATTTTTATTGTAACAGTAACAATATACATATCACAGAACGCGGGGCGTTTCGGGGTATTTATAATTGAAATAATTAAGAAGCGACAATCGCCTCTGAGTTAGTGCTCTGTCACGGTGACCGGACTGTGTCAGTGCTCTCGCTTTTCTGGGGTAACTACAAAAATCATTTTTTCTTGCGAACGCTGGCCGTCGGCTTGAGAATCGAGGGCGGCGGATCGCCGTTCTCTTTAACGAAACAAAGGGGCTGCCCGAAAGGTCGCGTAGTTGTCTCCTCAGATTCTGCAAAGATAGCCCCCAAAAAAGAAATAAATAAATAAAAATAATTACAATAAAATAAAAAAAAGATAAAACAAACACAAATAAAATAATAAGAAGTGATAGAAAGGGGTCGATAATGCACAATGTCTCGCCGCGACTGATCATGAAAGCCCAGAGGCAGGACAGGGTCAAGCATCTATAGTGCGGTTACCTAAATGTCGAGCTATATCTATGTTCGCTCCTATTAACTAACACGTCTATCGCGTACAGATAAAGAAATAAAAGTAAACAAAACGGAACACACAACGAAAAGTTACACTGGAGCCCATCAAGACAGGGACAAACAAAGCTGAGTTGGCAGTTGTGAGACAGAGAGCGTTGCGCTACAGTCGTGGGCGCGTACTTTCCGGCAGAGAAACGGATCGGTGCTGCGGCGAGCCGCGACGCGACCTCGAGCCCCACATGGACAAACTCTTGACGCCGGCGAAGAGCCGCCGCCGCACGCCGCCGTCGGGCCGCGGCGCCGGCGCCCCTACGACAAGCACCGCTCAGTACCGCCCCGAGCGCCCCGTCCCGCTCGCCCCGCGCCCGCGACCCCGACTCAAGTGCGTGCAAAACTCGACACTACTGGAAACTCGTGAGGTGAGAAGCTGCCGGCCGCGCGGGTCGCAGCGAGCCCGCGCCGCACCTGAGGTGGAGGTGGCGGGCTGCGGCGCCACGGCCAGGCCGGCGGCGGGCCGCGCCGGCGAGCGCGCGCCGCTCGGCTCCGCAGGCGCCGACACGCGCACTACCGGCCCGCCAGAACCCACCGCCCCTGACGCCCCGCCGGGCTTCGATATTTCGTTGGCGCGCTTCAGAACTTGGTAGGTCTGATCCACTTCCTCCTCTGAGCATCGAGCGAAATGTTAGTCGAGTCGCGACGGGTGGGCGAACGTGTATATTAGTAGGTGGGGTAGATGTTCGCCAAATGCGAATACTAATGTTAGTTCCACGGATGCTGAACTAATGTGCAGGGTATCACGCCTCACAGACTGGTACTGTACCCTCGTCGTAGTAGCTATCGAAATCGTCATCGAACTCGACCGATCCCTTGAAACAAATCTTGGTTAGTCTGTGTCCGGGCAGCCGGCCGTCCTCCGCCCCTGAATAACGTCAACATAACTTCCGACGTGTAACTTTAATGCACGTGTCGTAGCTTGTTTGTGTTTGACTTCGAGTGGTGAGAGCTGCTGAACTGAGCAGTGTAGTCGTTGAAACAGTTCATGTATGTAAGATTCAAACGATTGTGAACATTGAACACATTTTGTAGTGTGAATGTGTAAACTATGCATTAATTTAACTTTTAAATTATTCCACAACCGCAAGATAACTATGTATAAAATGTTTTGTGAATTTTATAAAAACAACATTTTACTATTAAACAACGTAGTGTGTAAGTGCTGAAATTTGAGAAAAACATTATATACATCTCTGTATATAACACACAATACACGTTTATGTTACCTTAATTTTCTTGATCTGAAATCTGGGCAAATAAATCCAAATTCAAAAAACTTGTTCGTAACAATCTAATTTTGTTAGAGTATTAAATCTTATTATAATTGATCTGCATGTTATAAATGTTGAAGTAGAGTAAATATAGGTAAATGTGGATCTAAAAAGTGCGAAGACTTACTTTCTTCGTCGAAAGCTGTGTCTTGCACTCTATGTGACTCTATTAAAAAAAAAAAAAAAAAAAAAAAAAAAAAAAAAAAAAAAAAAAAAAAAAAAAAAAAAAAAAAAAAAAAAAAAAAAAAAAAAAAAAAAAAAAAAAAAAAAAAAAAAAAAAAAAAAAAAAAAAAAAAAAAAAAAAAAAAAAAAAAAAAAAAAAAAAAAAAAAAAAAAAAAAAAAAAAAAAAAAAAAAAAAAAAAAAAAAAAAAAAAAAAAAAAAAAAAAAAAAAAAAAAAAAAAAAAAAAAAAAAAAAAAAAAAAAAAAAAAAAAAAAAAAAAAAAAAAAAAAAAAAAAAAAAAAAAAAAAAAAAAAAAAAAAAAAAAAAAAAAAAAAAAAAAAAAAAAAAAAAAAAAAAAAAAAAAAAAAAAAAAAAAAAAAAAAAAAAAAAAAAAAAAAAAAAAAAAAAAAAAAAAAAAAAAAAAAAAAAAAAAAAAAAAAAAAAAAAAAAAAAAAAAAAAAAAAAAAAAAAAAAAAAAAAAAAAAAAAAAAAAAAAAAAAAAAAAAAAAAAAAAAAAAAAAAAAAAAAAAAAAAAAAAAAAAAAAAAAAAAAAAAAAAAAAAAAAAAAAAAAAAAAAAAAAAAAAAAAAAAAAAAAAAAAAAAAAAAAAAAAAAAAAAAAAAAAAAAAAAAAAAAAAAAAAAAAAAAAAAAAAAAAAAAAAAAAAAAAAAAAAAAAAAAAAAAAAAAAAAAAAAAAAAAAAAAAAAAAAAAAAAAAAAAAAAAAAAAAAAAAAAAAAAAAAAAAAAAAAAAAAAAAAAAAAAAAAAAAAAAAAAAAAAAAAAAAAAAAAAAAAAAAAAAAAAAAAAAAAAAAAAAAAAAAAAAAAAAAAAAAAAAAAAAAAAAAAAAAAAAAAAAAAAAAAAAAAAAAAAAAAAAAAAAAAAAAAAAAAAAAAAAAAAAAAAAAAAAAAAAAAAAAAAAAAAAAAAAAAAAAAAAAAAAAAAAAAAAAAAAAAAAAAAAAAAAAAAAAAAAAAAAAAAAAAAAAAAAAAAAAAAAAAAAAAAAAAAAAAAAAAAAAAAAAAAAAAAAAAAAAAAAAAAAAAAAAAAAAAAAAAAAAAAAAAAAAAAAAAAAAAAAAAAAAAAAAAAAAAAAAAAAAAAAAAAAAAAAAAAAAAAAAAAAAAAAAAAAAAAAAAAAAAAAAAAAAAAAAAAAAAAAAAAAAAAAAAAAAAAAAAAAAAAAAAAAAAAAAAAAAAAAAAAAAAAAAAAAAAAAAAAAAAAAAAAAAAAAAAAAAAAAAAAAAAAAAAAAAAAAAAAAAAAAAAAAAAAAAAAAAAAAAAAAAAAAAAAAAAAAAAAAAAAAAAAAAAAAAAAAAAAAAAAAAAAAAAAAAAAAAAAAAAAAAAAAAAAAAAAAAAAAAAAAAAAAAAAAAAAAAAAAAAAAAAAAAAAAAAAAAAAAAAAAAAAAAAAAAAAAAAAAAAAAAAAAAAAAAAAAAAAAAAAAAAAAAAAAAAAAAAAAAAAAAAAAAAAAAAAAAAAAAAAAAAAAAAAAAAAAAAAAAAAAAAAAAAAAAAAAAAAAAAAAAAAAAAAAAAAAAAAAAAAAAAAAAAAAAAAAAAAAAAAAAAAAAAAAAAAAAAAAAAAAAAAAAAAAAAAAAAAAAAAAAAAAAAAAAAAAAAAAAAAAAAAAAAAAAAAAAAAAAAAAAAAAAAAAAAAAAAAAAAAAAAAAAAAAAAAAAGATGTATGAAAGAATTGTAGATCTCAAAAAGTTCTACAAAAAAGTCTGCGAAGGAGCCTGGACTTTGTCTGGCACTTGCCGACCTGCGGCATGCAGTCAGTGTGCACGTTCATCTTGCATATGCGGCAACGAAGACCTTGACGTGTGTGGCCTGGAACAATAAAATGTTTTTTACATTATTTTTCTAATATTTCAATACTTAGGTAACAATACTGAGAAAGATCTTTTTCTTTTCTTTGTTTTCGTTTATCTAGAATGCGAAATTTTCTTAGAACTAGGATTTATAGGAGATAGAAAAATGATATAAAGACAATCTTATTTACAGCGGGATTGGAATTGAAAACAAAATAAAGTTAATTCACTTCGTAGCCTCGAGGGAGATATCTAATTATCCAGTTTTTTTTTCTCTTTTACTGTGAATTATATTCCGTTTCGTTAAATTTTCATTCCTTGAATCTAAACTTGTAATGATGAAATGTTTTAACAAAAACATTAAATTTACTTACAATAATAGCAAATCTAATAATCAACAAATCTAAATATTACATACTAGTTGTTGCTCGCGACTTCATCCGCGTGAAATTAAAATAATATAGCCTATGTTACTCTCAGATAAATTACCTTTCTAACGGTGAAACAATTTTTGAAATCGGCCTATTACTTTTTGAGTTATTTCAATAGATACAAAATCCAAAAATACAAATCTTTCCTCTTTATAAATTTAGTTAATATAAGTATAGAAGTATGGATTATGTGCAAAATACGAACATAATTTAAACAACAGCCGCCGCCATTCAGCTGTTAAATCGTTTAATTTTTTTTAGTCGATTGATTGACATTTATTTACCAGATAAAGAAATAACAAATGACTTTCACAACAATCCAATTATTTTATTTACTGAATGAGAATATGTTGTTTATATTTTTCTTATGTTTTCGTTTATCTAGAATGCGAAATTTTCTTGGAACTAGGATTTATAGGAGATAGAAAAATGATATAAAGACAATCTTATTTACAGCGGGATTGGAATTGAAAACAAAATAAAGTTAATTCACTTCGTAGCCTCGAGGGAGAGATCTAATTATCCAGTTTTTTTTTCTCTTTATAATATGAGTATAGATTACGTAGATTACTACCAAGTTAATACTAAGGTAATAGGTTGAAAAAAAGGGCGAACGTAATAGGTTATATTTGTAATTTAACGCGGGCGAAGTCGCGAGCAACAGCTAGTATTTTATAAAGGCGTGTCGCTTTTGTCTACTCGTACTGCAGTTAATTTTTAGCCGCAGTGTGATTTTATTGCGCAAAATACAACAAACATTAAATTTACTTACAATAATAGCAAATCTAATAATCAACAAATCCAAATATTACATACTAGTTGTTGCTCGCGACTTCATCCGCGTGAAATTAAAATAATATAGCCTATGTTACTCTCAGATAAATTACCTTTCTAACGGTGAAATAATTTTTGAAATCGGCCTATTACTTTTTGAGTTATTTCATTACAATCAAACAAAGTTTTTCTCTTTATAATATGAGTATAGATTACGTAGATTACTACCAAGTTAATACTAAGGTAATAGGTTGAAAAAAAGGGCGAACGTAATAGGTTATATTTGTAATTTAACGCGGGCGAAGTCGCGAGCAACAGCTAGTATTTTATAAAGGCGTGTCGCTTTTGTCTACTCGTACTGCAGTTAATTTTTAGCCGCAGTGTGATTTTATTGCGCAAAATACAACCAACATTAAATTTACTTACAATAATAGCAAATCTAATAATCAACAAATCTAAATATTACATACTAGTTGTTGCTCGCGACTTCATCCGCGTGAAATTAAAATAATATAGCCTATGTTACTCTCAGATAAATTACCTTTCTAACGGTGAAACAATTTTTGAAATCGGCCTATTACTTTTTGAGTTATTTCAATAGATACAAAATCCAAAAATACAAATCTTTCCTCTTTATAAATTTAGTTAATATAAGTATAGAAGTATAGATTATGTGCAAAATACGAACATAATTTAAACAACAGCCGCCGCCATTCAGCTGTTAAATCGTTTAATTTTTTTTAGTCGATTGATTGACATTTATTTACCTGATAAAGAAATAACAAATGACTTTCACAACAATCCAATTATTTTATTTACTGAATGAGAATATGTTGTTTATATTTTTCTTTTGTTTTCGTTTATCTAGAATGCGAAATTTTCTTGGAACTAGGATTTATAGGAGATAGAAAAATGATATAAAGACAATCTTATTTACAGCGGGATTGGAATTGAAATCAAAATAAAGTTAATTCACTTCGTAGCCTCGAGGGAGATATCTAATTATCCAGTTTTTTTTTCTCTTTTACTGTGAATTATATTCCGTTTCGTTAAATTTTCATTCCATGAATCTAAACTTGTAATGATGAAATGTTTTAACAAAATCATTAAAATACAGCGATGTTTTTAGAAACAGAATCAACATACTGACTTAATGTGTCTGCGTTTTTGTAGCAATAAAAGTAGAAATAGCTTTTACAGAATAGATGTTATCTAGCAGTGAAATACCACGACCATGCAGAAGACAGGCGTGAAGTGGAAGCAATTCCGTGTTTCGTTTGATGAGTGTGGTTCCCCAGCTTTAATCCCTTTTACTTCCCACCCTTTTTCTTATACGAAAGGGATGGAAAGGGAACGTAGATTTGACGGTGCCGGAGACGCATACAACGGGGAAATATCCTCTTTATGTGCGTCTCCTCCGTCGATCAAGGGTGGGCAACGCATGCGCTATTGCGAATGTCTATGGGCAGCTGTCGCTTCGCCATTTTGGCGAATTCAGGTGGCCGTTTGTTCGTTTGCCACCTTTTGATATATATAAAAAGGCGAAGTGCTCTTATAATAAAATTCATTCGTTCGTTTTATTCATATTTGTTATACAATGTAATAATAGTACAGTATAATGATAACGCTCTAACGCTTTCGTAGCTTAATTAGTTTCGTGTTGACTAGAAAATTCGTGGATATTAATATTGTCAGTGTTTGTTAGCAATTAACTAAAGTATAAATATTTACATTATAAATTACATAGAATTAACAAATGCTTTACAGGAATTAATTAAGAAAGTATTTTATAAGTTAACTAGCTTTCCTGCGCGGCTTCATCCGCATGAAATTATGAAAGTTTTATTTTATTGTTAACATTTGTCAAATTATAAATTTTAAAAGACAAAATGACATGACATGATGACAAACCATTGCAACCTTTCTTCCTTGATGTTGGTAGCTTGTAGTTTATGGTCCCTTTCCCACATGAAGGTATTTTTCCAATTCATTTATCCCTAAGCTTAATAGTTTGAAAATAAAAACCCTAAAGTGTGTCGTAAGTGTAGGGCTTTTTATTAAAGAAATTATTATTAAAATATATGCTATTACTAGCTTTCGCCCGCGAGTCCGTCCGCGTTGAATTAAAAAAATAAAAGTGAGTAGCCTATGTGTTCTTCCAGTCTATCCTTTACATCTATGCCAAATTTCATCGACATGCGTTCAGCTGTTTAGGCTACAAACTCTAACAAACATCCATCCATCCATCTAAACGCATTTATAATATTAGTATAAAGTATGATTAGTATGATTGGTGAAATCCTACGCCACAGAGTAGTGTGTGTTTACGCTTTATTGTATTTAAGTTAATAAATTAATTGTGTTTTTCATATTTATGGAAATTCCGTGAACTTTACACGATTATGTGTGCCACATTGGCAATTAGTCAAGATTATGATCGATGCCCTACAGTTTTTCTAAGCAACGTGCTATAAAATCGTTAACGAAGTTGCCACTGGTCGACCTACATTGTCAGTGACCCGAGTGTTCAGAATTTAGCCTGCCGATGAAAATTACATTTTAGGGCTCAAACTAACCAATGAATTATTTGAAACCCTTTAAATGAAATATTTCGGCGTTCTTTTGTTATTATATGTTCGAAATACCTATGAATAAAGAAAAGGTTAAAATATATTCAATGTTTTAGCGTTTTGTCTGGTATGTACTATAATTGATTTAGTTTGAATTTCTTGTAACAAAAGTTAACTTTTATAAATTCTATTAACAAAATTAATTAGTTACAATTAACTTTATATTTTTAAATCGAGCAAGACAATTGTTTGAAAATGGAACAAGGTTTTGTTTACTTATCTTTAACTACATGAGAGTTGTGAAGCGAAAGAACGAAATCTTCATTCTATAGCTTTTTAATGCAAACTTAAAGCTCATACTGAACACACGTGTATTGTTAAAGGCCACATTCCAAAGCTAAGTCACAGTGTGACTCACATTCTGAAACTGAATAATATATAATAAATTAGTTTTTTTCCTCCTTTTTTTACTTTTAATTAATAATTGGACGAAATACTTGCATACATATATTGGTAAAGTCACGAACATAGTTTTAAGCTTGGCTATTACTTTTCAATTTCTTGTGTAAGGTAAAAAATCCAGTTTTAATTCACTAGAAAATCTGCTCATAAATGCTTGTTAAAAAAAATTAATCTCGGCTCTGAACTATATATTTTTGAGAATTTCGATTCCAAAATCTACTAGTAGTAAAATATTTTCAAACTTCAACGTCGATTGCCAAAGCTCTAAACGAAAAAAAATATTTCATAGTACTTATATTTTACAAAAAAGCAAATAAAAAAGGAAATTTTAGAATTAAGAGGTACCATATCGACGATACTTTCTGTGATTTTTAACCGCTATCATAAAATTGTTAAACTAAGAACATTGCTATTGTTAATTTAAATAAAGTTTAGTAAAACGAACAATTTAATTTAAAAAGATATTTAATGGATGTTCATTACGAAGTTCGTGACTGTAAAATACAATTAACAAAGGAAGGCTAAAAGTCCCTAGTTATAAATAATCTAGGTTAAAAATGATTGAGTTCGAAAACTTTCGCTCTTTGCAAATTGAGGCGTTGTTAAAAGAAGTTCGGGAGAATCACGTCGATTCTGAATTCTGATTCTGAAAGTTTTGCACGACACTGGAAATTTCATGCGCCAGTTTAAAATGTGGTTTTCAACAGTCGTGCCAGGCAGCGATCGAGGCATCCTTATTATCTTTTATTACCGTAACTATATTTATTTCTACGCGTTAAAAGTGACTCAGTAACGAACTTAATGACCCTGAAAACGACCTTTAATATAGACCTAGTATTTGGAACAACAAATGACGACGTTGCCTTTGATTCAATTAACGTAAACGATTTCTTTGGTCATTAAAAGGCAATTAATGTATATTTGAAATATAACGTCATTAGATAAAACTTTAATACACAAAGAAAATCTATTTTTCTGTTAATAAGATGCCTAAGTAGTTTACAACAAATATATTTTACAAGATACATTAAGTAGGTACAGTTGCCGTCTAAATAAAATTAGTGAGGCTTCTTATAGTAACCAGTCGAAACTGGATAAGCGAGAATTGTATAAGTGAGAATCCTGGGAGTCATTGTCTGGTCCCAACGAATAACAATCCATAAACGAGAAACCTCTATAAACGAAAAATCGCGATCCCTTGAACTCCCTCTTAACCAAGTTTGACTACAAATTTCTGTTAATAAGATGCCTAAGTAGTTTACAACAAATATATTTTACAAGATACATTAAGTAGGTACAGTTGCCGTCTAAATAAAATTAGTGAGGCTTCTTATAGTAACCAGTCGAAACTGGATAAGCGAGCATTGTATAAGTGAGATTCCGGGGAGTCATTGTCTGGTCCCAACGAATAACAATCCATAAGCGAGAAACCTCTATAAACGAAAAATCGCGATCCCTTGAACTCCCTCTTAGCCAGGTTTGACTACAGGTTTCTGTTAATACCTAGGTGTAGCTACGCGCTACTGCGCTTAATATCAGGTCCCTAGTTCCTTTATCTCTTACACAGTAAACAATGACGAAAGATTATATCAGATAATAAAAAAAATATTTGCTTATTTCGCGAATAAATCCAATCAAAATAATCTCGCGAAGGCTTAAGCCGAAGCGGGAAAAAGATTACAATCGCGTAATCCTTATTCTTGCCTTTAGATGGGTGTTAATAGCATCGGCAATCAGACGATAATACCCACGCAATGACTATATCCCATTTCGAACGCCTTCCATATGTACTTAAGCTGTTCCTTAGTGTACATTTATTTTACTAAAGTTATACTAATGGCGGCCACTAACCTACCTCGTAATACTTGTGAACAAACGTCGCAAGGTGTGATCTTCTTGTATGTATACTCCTGAAAGTTGTGTGCTTCTGAGTCGGCGCCGGAACGCATCGCGTCACGGGCAGCTCCATTCCTCCTAAAATAGTTAAACACCGTTAATATTTATATTTCTCAATTGATTAGTATACATACAATCGTTGAGTTAGATTAATGTCGATTATGGTAACTTGATAAATTTCCTTTCAATCTATTGTAGTTTCAGATGTTAAAACAAACTTTATTCCTGTTGGTTTCCACTGTCCACTTGTAGAAAAGTATATTGACAGCCCTATCATACTGTGTGATAAAACTGAGATAACAATATATTAAGCAGTGGAAACCAATGGTTATAATTAAGTATGTAAACATGTTTGTATAACAAGGGTATGCAAGCAGTGAAGTTCGTTGTCAGTGTATTGGGTCATTTATCAAGCTGGTATTTTCCAGTCACAATCATGGTTAACAAATACTAACAATACTTATACGTCACAGATATTGATCGATGACGTCACAAGGTCAAGAGTACGGTGTGGGGTGAACGGCGTTCACCGCCTGGTACCAGCACAAATGACCCCGACATTGGTAATGGCAATCCTACAATCATACTCAAGAGCTACTGATGCTAAGTAAAACATTACCAACAAAAACTAGCTCGATAAAACTTATAAAGTGCTTGAAAACAATAAATAACTAAGCCATAATTTACTATGTTTAATTTAATCAAAAATATTAAGGATCTACAAGTGATGTGACGAGCTGGAGTTCAAATAAAACGAATACAAAAGTGTTGAAACAAGGCGTAAACCTACGGGGTAGTGTTACCTCATGGCCATAACTGTAGACACCGCGTGGTACATTTGATTTTTTCTTTATTGATGCAAAAAGAGAGAAACATCGAAATGAACATGATGAATGTGTTTAATACAATAAAACAAGTGCCAAAGCATTTTTTCAATTGTAATTAATTTTTAGTATTTAGTTATTTATTAACTGTGGGCTTCCATTCCCGAAACATTCATCTTAAATAATGACGTACATACGTCATTTTTATATGAATGTTTTAGGAATGAAAATCCACTTTAACACTGTCATAGATTAAGTGTTCTATCTTAAGTAAAGACTCCCGTTTTAATGTGTTCTAGATATTAATAATATTTAATCAAGAAATTGCAATAGTTAAATAAGACGGGTGTATTTTGATTAACGAAAATCTTAAATCATACTAACATACACAGTGTAATGAAATTATTATGTTGTCATCATTTAGGAAACATTTACGAAATCTGTTGCAACAAACCGAAGTACATGAAACATGAACGTAAATATATTCTATTTATCAACGAACCAAACATTTATTTGCTTCTTCATTATCTTGTTCGTGCACAAATAAACGTTTGTACAAAGCGTCGCTATTTTGACACCTGAATATTCTGACAGAACTTTCCTGTCGTAATAAGGAGGGAAACACCGAACTTGATTTGCATGAATCCCTTTAATGAAGTATTCTAAAAGTTTAATTACAAGTAGGATTTCATCTATTTATACATATAATAAAATTGGAGTGTCTGTTTGTAATATTAAAAGAAAAATTCCAGATTTCGGGAAGATAATGTACATATTTGCGTTGCGGATAACGAAAATCGCATTTAAAAAAAATGTCTGTCTGTCTGTCCGCAAGTCGCGTTTGTTCCGTTTAATCTCCGAAACGGCTGAGCCAATTTCGACTGGACGTTCACTGGAGGGTAGCTGACATAGATGGGCATATTATAGTCTATTTTTTTTTAATTCCGCGCTGTCAAAATGGTGTAACGAGTAATCTAAATTGGCGCTAACGAAGTTTGCGGGCGACAGCTCGTCTATAGCATAAAGCTTGTGTTAATAATGATAATGTAATCCATTAATTAGTATTATGTTTGGTAAGAGCCTTTAGAAACCATAAAAAGGTATAGCGGATTGATGTCTCTAATCTCGTTTGTACTTGAGAATGCCACGTTGACTAGAAGTAAGAGTATATATTTGCTACGAGCTGTCGCCCGCAAATTCGTTAGCGCAAATTTGTACCACCCGTTACGCTATTTTGACAGCGCGGAATTAAAAAAAGTGCCCTATAATATGCCTATCAATCTCAGCTACCCTCCAGTGAATATCCTGTCGAAATCGGCTCAGCCATTTCGGAGATTACCCGAAACAAACGCGGTTTGCGAACAGACAGACAGACAAAAAATAAATAAATGCGATTTTCGTTATCAGCAACGCAAATACATCATCTTCCCGAAATCTGGAATTTTTCTTTTAATATTACAAACAGACACTTTAATTTTGTTATATGTATAGATGACTTGGGTCTTAAGTTTAGAATCCCGTTAATTTTCTATGATTTAAGAGGTCCATTAAAAATAGTATTAAACATGTTTGGTGTATCAAGATTTTATTTACATTTCGGAGATATGAACGAATACTGTGTGAGGTGTTCGTGTCGTGATTGCAAATCGTTAGGGGTTATCGAATATTAAAATGAATCTGGTTCAATCAGCGCCAACACGACTAGACCGATGGAAATGTTTGCAAATACGTCCTCTCGTTAATCGTTCGTACATTTTGGGAAGCAAAATGTTTTCAATTAAATCATCTAAAGTGATAAAATAACTTATTTCCTTATAAATATAGGTTGTGGTAGAAAAAACTTGAGTAGTCGTGAAATATTGAAATGCCAATTGTGAAACTAAAGGAAAAAACTTATTTAAAAACATGCATTTTTAAACTTGTATTATACATGTCGATATGAAAGTTTTCTTTCTTTATAGTTACGAATAATCAGAACAGAAATGGATATCAAATAAACATTTTCATATGAATATAAGAAAGTGTATGCACAAATGTTTGGTATACTTTAATCTTGTATTTTTATTTCTATGCTATAGATAAACATGCGATACAGTTCATCAAGTGTTATGAATATGCTTTGAGGAACGTTAGAAGCGGACGTTATTATTCCCTTTTTAATTGAAAATGTTATGCTCTGTTTGTACAGCTCGGTAAATGTCAGATTGAAAATAATCTATTATTATGAACTTATTGCCACATTTAATAACATACAGTTATTATTTAAAAAGTCATTTATATTAAGCCACTAGCTTTCCCCCTCGACTCCGTCCGCGTGGAATTAAAAAAACAAAAGTGAGTAGTCTATGTGTTCTTCCAGACTATCCTCTACATCTATACCAAATTTCATCGAAATCCGTTCAGCCGTTTTGGCTACAAACTCTAACAAACATCGATCCATTCTTCTAAACTTTCGCATTTATAATATTAGTATGATTGGATTAATCGTTTTAATGTTATATGATTTTTGTTTAAATAATTCTTATATGAAAAGCAGCAAAGCTGACACAAACTAACCATTTCTATACAAACATCCGCATCCGTAGCAATCAAAATAACGGATGTGTCGCGTCTTTTATGAGGATACAAACTTATAAACAGTAGATGAGAAACGAATTGGTACATCATTGTAAAAATAATGATTACTTTTTAATATTACTTTTCAGAATTCGAAAACATTAATAAAACATTTTCTTGCGATAAGCAAAGATTGAAAATTAGCCTAATAGGCTTTGTAACTTTGTTATACAAAGATATCTTTATAAAACTTCAAACTGTCGTGGTATTTACAAATATAATGTTCGTAAGATACAGCTTTCTTACCAAGATTGGGTTGTTTTAGCTCCCGACAACCCAATCGTTGTAAAGAAACGCGTATCTTACAAACATTATATCTGCTACTTTGTCATTAAATTAAGTTAGATTGGGTATATTAACCTATGTAAAGTAATAATTTACAGGTATTTACGTAATATTAAAAACCTGTGTATATTGTGATTATGTTATATTGTTGTAAAATGTAAATTATCTGTAATACTTACTTGTCCTGCGGGCCGGCATGGGGTGGCGGCGCGCTGGGCGGTTTCAGGCTGCGGAAGGCTTTCAGCCATTTGTTCTTCATGCTGCCGGCTGACGACGTCGACAGCTTTCGGTCCACCGCAGAGCTACTATCAGCTTTCGCAGCGAAGAGCTCCCTCTGTAAATAAATGGAATTTTAATAGAGATATATCATTTTTCTTTTTACTGTTGTTTTAATTAGTAATCGATCTTTGATTTTGGAAGTTTTCTAATTGATATATATAGTTAGGGCTTATTCTTTTTACCAAAGATTTACGAGTATATAGATTCATTACATGAATAATAATATGTTCGCAGTATAAAAATCATATGTGATTATCCTACGTTTATATCACGTGTTTATTAATTAAGCGTTTGCTTGAATATTTAACGAACGTCGCTTCGGTTCTGAGAGAGAATTATTGACATGTCACCACCTTCTACGCAGCGACCGTAAATTCAGTCACACGTAAAAGCAGATATTCCTCGAAATATGATAAAAGGTAAACATTAAATACAACGGTAAACATCTTTACTATCTCAATTGTGACGTTATTGTGACTTATAGTTAATAATGATAAGTGTTGCAAGATTGTTATTAATTTGAATCTATAGATTATTAATTAAATAAACTATAGTTGTAAAATCTTATTTTTTATCTATAAAATATTTAAATGTATTTAATAGCGAGATAAGAGTTGTTACATCACATTATAGATACGAAATTTCAATGCACAAAACCGACTTCCAAACAAAATACACTAAAAACAAATCTTCTCAAAAAAACAGTACACTAAAAAGTAACGAAATAATTTCTTGAAAATAGTAAACCTCCCTTATTGTAGCTGTTATGTCTATATTGTACAATTATTATTACTTTGATGTCGGTGTCAGCCGGTATATGCAGTGACATTTCTACGTAAGGTTTTCTACATTTTTACCGTAACAATTGACAATTGAAAGTATAGTAACGTTTTTAGTAATGACTGACACCGACTACTTCAAAGTATAATATTGTACAATATAGACATAACAGCTACAATAAGGGAGGTTTACTATTTTCAAGAAATTATTTCGTTACTTTTTAGTGTACTGTTTTTTTGAGAAGATTTTGTTTTTAGTGTATTTTTGTTTGGAAGTCGGTTTTGTTTTTTATTAAAAAGTTTATTTATTTCTCGATTTTTAGTGAATCTAGACGTCGTAGTATGATAATCACTAGCTTTCAAACAAATAATGAGTTATCTAAATCGATTATCTAAGAAATTAAGTAAACAACTAATACATCGTTGCGAATTCACTAATAATTCGGTGCGGCCGCGCGCCGCTGTTGCCCGTGAGTTTTAATATTTTGATAACTTCTAGAATCTTGCACAGAATTACATACTGTAAAAGGCAATTACGATCTACATATAATACTCTATCGTGAAAACATATTTATTTGGATAAGGATTCATACCAAATAAGAATAAAAGCGTTTTAAATAAAGTCGATTGCACTAATTTGACGGTTTTCTCGAAACAAACGGTTATTGTGCGACAACCTTAAGAGATAGATATATGCTATCGCAGACTTTAATTCAGCTAATTGAATGACCTACAATTCTTTCATACCTAATTTATGTAGGTCTTATAGTTTAGGCTACGTAAGCCAAGAAAGCAAACTTTGTTACAAGTTGGTATTTTTTTCTGCGACTCGTAATTTGCTATTTATGATATCTCCTAAACTATTTATCGGAATTACACAGTTCCAAGGGTATTTATAATCTACATTAAATTCTCTTGATGATGGACACATTTATTTTGGATAAGGATTCATACCGAACACGAGTAATAGCGTTGAAAGTGGGGTATAGATTTTGATCGAAATTTTAATGAAAAAAGTGGTTATTGTGCGACAACCTTAAGAGATAGATATATGCTATCGCTGACTTTTATTTAGCAAATTTAAAGGGCTACAATTTTCCATACATAATTTTTGTGTAAGTCTTATAGTTTAGGCTACGTAAGCATAGAAAGCAAAAAAGACACCAAATTTCGTCACGCAATTTTGAGCTAAACTATTTAACTACGCCGTAGTCTTTGACTCCAAAAATCAAACAAAAAAATGGGACCCACCTGACCCACCTGCAAGCACTACCTCTCGGATAAAAAAAGAATTTTCAAATCGGTCTACCAGGGCGGAGTTATGCCGTAACACACATAAAAAAAAAAAAAAAAAAAAAAAAAAAAAAAAAAAAAAAAACATATGGACGAATTGAGTACCTCCTTCTTTTGGGAAGTCGGTCAAAAATATAAAGTGCTGTATGATGAACGATGACAACTACTCAACTTGCCGCGTCTAAAGTAAATGGGTTCGGAAAGGAACCAAGAAACCCCTCGGGACAAAACGTGATGTTAAGTTAACTGGCGAAAATCGATCGATTCATTTTTAAGATTAATTAAGCTTTATTTTCATAGTAACATACTTTTCTGTGAACTAAGGTTCTTGAATAGACACGAATTACTAGTGAACCGCCGTAGCTTCGCCTGGATGGTAAAATATTTCGTATCTTTTCCGTCATATCCATAACTTTACAAAACTTTAGTTATAATAAAATAATGCTTATATTACTGAGTGATGATGTAGATTTCTGATGACGAAAGAATTTTTGTAATCGGTTTAGTATGTTTGGACCCAATTAAATGCAAACAATGAAATCTTTCTTCTTATAACATTAGAAAAGACAAATTGGTCCTTTTAGTGTTAGAGTCAATAGAATTTGAATGGATTAATTTTAATAATGAAATTGTACTATTTCGCAGAATACGTGCAGAAAGTTTAAAGGTTATCGCTCATTACATCCATTCTGCAGAACATTGTCGCGGTAACCTTGGAGATTGGGTGTAATGAGGAATGACATTTCGACGGATGTTTTAGGATCCGCAGACACTATTGCTAACCCATCCTCTTGAATTTTGATCTATTACTTGGATGTTAAAACTCTGCCAGTCGTACCTCTTAAAATGAGAGTGGGTGCCAAGACTAAGATCAAGTCCGCGAGCAAACAGTTTGCCGCACAAGTTCCCTGGAGACTAGAAGATTGTGCGCAATTAAAAGAAAACTTAGTCATTGAAATGTTAAGTTCTTTTGTAAAGGATTGAATATAACATGACTTTAGTAAAATTTAATTCAAAGTTAAGTTTATGTTAAGACAAAATTTCAAAGTTCTTGACTGCCAGATTCGTTTTACAAATCGCTTTGCAAGAATTTTATTCTGTTTTGAATTTTCCGCTACTTATAAAAGAATTTATCGACAATCTTTTTAAGTATTTAAAAAAATTTGGATAGAACTAAAAGTCCTTAAGTATCTTGTTATCGAAGTACATTGAACCTACGTAGTGGGCTATTCCTTTTTGCTGTCTGTTATGCTAATTCGGTCATTTCCATGCCTTTTATATCACAAGGTTTTTCAACTTTTTACACAGACAAAGGATTTCATTTTGCATAGCATGCAAGATGTTAAGGACATAATCTTAACCAGAAATCCTTTGTGAGTCGCCATCACCAGTTTACAACAGTCTTTTATATTTATTTCACTTTTACATAAACTTGAAATTTACATCGTTTTTACTATGACGTATTTTACAACTGTGTAATTAATAAAGTGCTATACGCTTTATTGATTTTTACTTTCCTGCAAATTCCTGATTTTAAATCTTTCTTAATCAATTCTGGCGTTGTTTTTTATGATCAACCTATTTTTTTTAAATTACAAGATTTCTGTTATATTAGCCGAATGGCGGGATTCGAAACCACGATATCAAGATCGTTAGTCTGTACCCCAAACCATTAGGCTATTGGCGCTTTAAAATACCCCTTTCTTATGTGCTTGTTATATGTTGTTAACCTTATATTTTGTAAATCTGACCTGCAGCTTTGTGTCATATGTTGGCAATGTGCATCAAACGCATTCGTGTGCATTTGGCATTTCGATTGTCTCATTAGTGTAATTGGAACACGATACTTGTACGTACTCTCACCGTACATCCAATTACACATTTAGAATCATAATGATTTCAATTAAGGAGCTGTTGTTTTACGGAATAATGCACCTTAAAAAGGACATGTTAGTTGCTTGAATTGTTTGAGAAAAAGAAACGAAAGTTCAGCGGAACGTTCTCATGATATAAAACAAAACAAAATAAAATAAGTATGATATAATAAATTAAGATTTTTGTGATTGAAAATATTATTTCTAGTATATTGTATTTTATATAAGGATGTAAACAATGTGAGTTAAGTCATATCTTTCCTTGAAAACGCGAAGCTAATCGTGAATAAATCAAGCTTCGTTATATAAGAAAATAAACTTCAAGGCGATGCTGAAATCGTAGAAAAGCAAACGGTATCAGTCATGTAAGTGGCACTTTCCATATTTTACGGGCAATAATGGATTATGTCTGGAAATTGAATCCGAAGACAATAATAGTTGAGTAATGGTGTTAAAGAAGTGAAGAGCTTTTAGCGCAAAGGCAAGTTTTGAATAATCTGATATTTAATTACGATGGCGAGTTTCTATTGTTGAAGTACTTCCATATAAACATATTCTTATCTCTTATATTGTCTTTGAAAGAACAGGGACACTAATGTTTTTAGTTTTTTTAAGATTACATCTGTTGAATTTATATGTATTGGTCCAATTGCATATAGAAATTGTACTACAGATTGTACGATTATTTATGACTAGCTTTGGCTCACGACATCGCCTGCGTGAAATTAAAAAAATAACAAAAAAATATCTTATATTACTCAGTGATAACATAGCTTTTTAATAGTGGAAGAAAAAATCGGTCCAGTAGTTTTTGAGTTATTTCAATACATACAAAAATACAAATCTTTCCTCTTTATAATATTAGTATAGGATAGTATATATAGTATTACTATACTAGACAAAGTTAATTGCTTTTTATACAATCGACTTCAAACCTTCGATAAATCATTGTTACACCACAAAACATAGTTGTTTATCTTTTGTCGCGGACAAAGAATGCTAATTGGATTGGTTATTAATCTCGGTAGAAACTTCCACGTCGTCTCAAAGTGAAGAGGCGCAGGAGGGTCGCTAGTTTCAAGATATATCGTTAAGTGCCTTCTCTACACTAATGAACATTGTTTGTACGATAATGCTAATGACATGTGCAAAGTCTTGTAAACTTCTTGACGTATATCAGATCCAGTCTTTGATATATGGCCTTGGAGAACATCTTTTGTTTATGTCGCAAGATGTACCTTAAAATCACAGGTGCCCGTGTGGTACCTTTTGTAATGCAATGAAGTGAAGTGTAAATATTCTTACGAGTATTGTAAAAAACGACGTAAAATAACACAAAGAAGAATGGCAAAGGGCTATAAAATAAGACTACGATATAAGAAAATTAATAACCTATAGTATTTAGAACGCGCACACCTTTGACTAAACTATCGCACAACTGTTTAATCGCGGTTTGATTCCTATGAGCTTATATGGAGGTGCCCACACTACTCGATTTTTAGTTATGCTATTAAACAGTTGAATGGACTGCGAAACAATAGACAATCGCTCAACAGTTGTGTGATAGTTTAGTCAAAATTGCCCCCCCGCAATAATCAAACAATGTTAATGAACTATATTTGTGGAAATACTAAAAAGTTCTAATTTAATGCTGGCGATGTAAGTTAACGATTGCGTGACCCTGTACTTCCTTTTCAAATATTGTAACAGGTACTACAATTTCAGACCACTAAACTGACCACGATTAATCAGAGCTTTATCGGCGAATTCAGACGTAATGACCCAGTTAGAGAAAGGAATACATTAATGGTTTTCAATTTGAAATGTAAATGCTTTAAAGAGTTGGAGTTACTTTAAATAAACACATAAAGATAGACGCGTAGTTTCGTGTCAAGCACAAATAAATGCGGAGCTATAAAGCTTCTTATCAAAAGTGAATGGGCGGCGGTGAAACGTTATCTGCGCTTACATTTCTTTTATTCGCTCGATTATACTGTGCCGTTCTTTATTTTGTTGTTCCCTTTGAGATTTCACCTTTATAAACTAAGGGACTCTCTTAATTAAAAGAAAAAAGGAGAATGTTAAACAAAAATTAGCTTTCATCTCTATGCGACTGGTTTTAAGAGACTATAAAATTTCAAATTCATTCGAAGCAATTTGATGTATAAATAAATCGTCTCATTCGTTGTGTCTTTCTAAAGGCAAAGAAATGAAACGATATAATTCCTTTGTTGTCTGTTTACTTTGTGGGTATAAACCCTGAAGCGATACGTTTGAGACGTGAAGTCTCGGCAAGGTAGTTTACTTTGTAGCAGATTGCTTGCTACCTAATGTGATAAGTCAGGTCGAGTCGACGAATTCAATCAATTTTATTTTTACGACACCTCTTTCTAATCCTTCGCTATTTTAGAGCAGGCGCACACCTTTAACTAAACTATCGCACAACTATTTAGTCGCGATTTGTTTCCTATAAGCTTATATGGAGTTAAGTACACTACTCGGTTTTTAGTTGTGCAACTAAACAAACAAATTGTCTGCAAAACAATCGACAATCGCACAACAGTTATACGATAGTTAGGAAAAGGTGTGCGCCCGCTCTTAATGTACTTTATACCAAAGGTCAACAACACCTATGACTTATTGCCAATATAATTTTTTCCCTAGACGAATAAACATAAGAGTGTGTTATTTGCGATTCACTTGAGGATTTTCGCAGACTAAGGACGCGTCTGTAGATTCAAATTCCCAACACGTGTTCACCGAGTACCGAGTAGATAAATAGAAAATCCTTGGAGCTCATTATATGAAGTACCAAGATGGTACACATTTTCTTACTGAAGCAAATAAGGGAATGGAGATTAAAGAGTAATAAAATAATCAGTATATAGTTATGTTGATGAACAAAAAAACCTTGTACTTTGTTACTTTATTTTCAAATTACTTGAAGAGAGAAGCATTTTGTTTCCAGCTCTGATAGTATGGTCTAAATGAGACTTTATGGTAGTCAAAACAATGATTTTAAAACCTTTTTCTGCAATTAACAGATTATAAAAGCATAAATCATCATAATTTATAAGGTCTAGAAGTTTTAGACTGCTCGATTTTGAAGTATTGAGTAGTCTCGCAATAATTAGGTATACACAAAATACTGATTATCATTGGGTTGTATTTATCCTTTCAAAATAAAAACTTCTAAGTTTTAACTTCATTAGTCAGGATGAAATTGCGTAGTATTTTTCTGTTTCGCAGATAATACGGATGATAAACAATTTTCTCGGGCAAGGGGATATTTTGCGAGTAATACTAGTTCCTTCAGAAAGTACAAACACGTGTAAACAGTTCAAGGTTGCCTTGTTGTTCATTAATTTATTTTCCCTGCTGCAAAGGTTTATTGTATTAAATAAAAGATCTGGCGAGATGACAGGACACATATTGACGCTGAATAATAAAATTATATGAAAAATTTGATAAAAACCTACAAGAAAGTACTGCAAGGAATTGGAACAAGTTGCCGGCGTCAGTTTTTCCGCCCAAATATGACGTGGTGGCCTTCAAAAGAAGAGTAAACAGATTTATTAAGCTAGCGCGTACCAACTTTCGTCTACATCATCACTTTCTTTAGGTGGGGATTATGCCCAACCGGCACCCCGCTCTCCCCTCGTGGGTACAGATGAGAATAAAAAGTTTCATCCGTCCCACCTTTTGCGACGAGGGGACGGTTGGAACTTATTATATTTTATAACGGTTCCGTCTGTCACCTTATTGGTGATAGTGGGACTAAAAGGTGGGACGAATGAAGCTTTTTATTCTCACGTGGGGATAGAGCGGGGTGACGGTTGGGAATAATGCTCATGTGGGATTGTGGGCAAGCGTTAGCTTAACAAACATAAAAAATTAAGTTATAAAAATATTCGGTGTAAAATTAAACAAGTCTCGAGTATCTTCAAGGGTTGAGACCTTGTTATCTAACCTTCATACAGTTAACTAACTTCACTCAATGTTAATGAATACGTGTCAGTTAAGACGTACGTTGTAATGGATGGGTAGAAAATATACGACCATCAGATCTAAAGTTCTTAGGTCACTAGTTTATAAGCTACCCGTAGTAATATGCTAATACTTCGTGAGTTTTAAGCTCAAACTTCGTTTGGAAGGAAAATGACTAACTATGATTAAACAACGGGCAGTCAGCTTAGTTTGCTAGCTAATTAAGAAGGTTGAAAACTTATTTGGTTATAAGTTCCGCTTTTAAACCAGATAAGCTTATTATTTTGACTGCAGCAATTAATATCAGTACCAAATAATAATCAGAGGCCCAACTTTAGTACCTTTTCCTTCCCACCCTTTTTCTCATAATGGAATGGATGGAAAGGGAACGTGGATTTGACGGCGGAGGAGACGCATAGGAAGAGCAATATCCTCTTTATGTGCGTCTCCTCCTCCCTCGACTAAGGGTAGGCAACACATCCGCTATTGCGAATGTCTATGGGCAGCGGTCGCTTCGCCATTTTGACGGATTTAGGTGGCCGCTTGCTCCATTGCCGTCTTATAATATAAAAAAAATATATAACAGCAGTGTAATTGTTCTTAAGACAAACCTCGTATAAACGCAATTATTCGCAACGCGGTTTCCCATTTTAGTACTTGATGTTGACGAGATATCCGTATTCCGTTTGTATTACGATTACAATCTTTGGGAAGACGTCGAAGCCGTAAAAGTCTATCTTGTTTAAGAGCATCTTCAGTACTGTATCAGGGCGAGTCAAGTATTGCCCTTGACTTTTAAAACCAACTTATTAGCTTAATATATCTTGTAAATATTTACGAAGAAACCATAGAAGAGAATGATAGTGTTTATTGTTGCTGTACTTAATAAAGACACGGTTAAAAAACTCGTGACGAGATTTTAAGATGTAAGGATATTTTCAGCTTTATTGTTAAGTATGTTACATTTAATTTCGTTATCAAAAATCATCAATTTTTAACAGTCACATAAATTTAAAAGTACATACTAAACAGACAAACGTCTTAGATAAATCGTGCTATTATTTTTAATACGACTTCACCTTTTATCATATAATCCGTGTCGTATTACGATTTTTTTACGGCCGTCTGTTACTATCTCCTACGTCTTGATGTAACTCTGATTTATGCGATATAGATGGTGTAACTACTAAATATACAGCTATGTGAAAACTCTCGTAGCTCACATTTAATTAGGTAGGAATAGTAGAATATTTTTTTGTTATCAAAATCCTCTGATCCAACGTTCAGCAAACCATTCAAGATCAGTCGAGTGGACGAAAATTCAATTCGACAAATCTAGTAAAACGAATTTTGTATTCTCTGTAAGACGTTTGTTGACGAAATTTAGCTAATTTATATTCGTCGAAAAAGTTATAAGGCAGCGTCAAAGAAATAATTATGTTTGTGAATTTTGGTGTATTAAAGTTATTTTACACTAGCGGCCCGTCCAATATTCGCACGGGTGGACATTTATTTTTAAAATATTTTGAACATAGCCTGGGTTACTCAGTCATAATGTAGCTTTGTATTGCCAAAATAATTTTTAAAATCGATCAAGTAGTTTTAGAGTTCATTCGTTTCACACATAAAATACACCATCACCAGCTCACTATACGTCCCCACCGAGGGGCTCGGAGCCTACCCCAAAGTTAGGGTGACTAGGCCATAGTCAACCACGCTGGCCAAGTGCGGGTTGGTTGACTTCACACATATCTTTGAATTTCTTCGCCGATATCTGCAGGTTGCATCACGATGTTTTCCTTCACCGTAAGAACGTCGGGTAAATTATGTACATATGAAAATTCGAAAAATCGAAAATCACATTGGTACATGGCGGCGGGATTCGAACCCAAGACCTGTAGATTACAAGTCAAGTGCTTAAACCACTGAGCCAACGACGCTCCCATATAAATATAAATATAAAATACAATCATACTAATATTATAAATGCGAAAGTTTAGATGGATGGATTGATATTTGTTAGAGTTTGTAGTCTAAACTGCTGAACGGATGTGGATGAAATTTGGAACAGATGTAAAACATAGTCTGGAGGAACACAGGATACTCGCTTTTGATTTTTATTAATTCAACGCAGACGGTGCCGCGGACAAAAGCTAGTCTTATAAAATTTTATTAGTGCAGACAAATAAAAAATACTTACAATTTGGCTTAAAGTACAAATTAAAAAAACTGTATAAGTGCGAAATTTAATTCGGGTACATGTACACAAATGAAAATTGATTAGTTGAAAGAATAGAGACGGAATTGAAAACACGAAGTCCGACAGCCGCTACGCAGCGGTGTTTAATTAAATATTGTTTTGTAATATATATATTGAAGGTTTTAACGTGTTAGTTCGTAATTAATAATAGTTTAAATAATCGTAAATTATAAAAATCAATTTAAATGATGACAAGTATGCATCTCTTTGCATGTAACAATGATATCACAAAAATAGCAATCCTTTCACCACTGCAGTTTCCCAAGATGCAGTAAACTGCTTGCTGGCGAATAAAAAATAAACAGTCTTCTTAAATAATACCTAAATTAGTCGTGTAGACAATCGATTCTTCTATGAAGCTGTTCACGAACTACTTATCTCGGTCTTATTGCAAAGTGGTTGAAATTGACTGAATAGTTCGGGAAAACGTTGAAAAAGATTTCAATGACAAACACTTGTCTAGTAAAATCCAAGAGATTACAGTCATTCAAAAACAAATATGTGATTAAGTTTTGGTACAAATATAAATATTTAAAATAATTTACAAGAACTTACATCATTAAAATAGGCTTGTTCCAATCTCTGACGACTCTTATTTTTACTGTACTCGGGCAAGCTGGACTGGCGCCGCATCCGCATTCGCTGTTCCCTTTCCATCGTCATGAGATCGGACTTTTGGGATAGTACCAGATAATGCAATCGATGTACTAGATCCATTATATTAAAATTATTGTAAACTTTAATGAAATAATGATTACAGTTATATATTGAAATTAATAATAAAATATTTAATAGAGCTTAAAACTTTGGAATAGTTAAGAACTAAAAGGAAAGCACTATGAAAGTCACATCTTGTAATTAAGTTAACAAAGTGTGGTGGAGGAGATTCACGTAAGGAGGCGACGCTGGGATAGCGCGGCACACGTCCATGTGCAACGTCGGACGTGATGCGACTGCCGTTAGCGGCGGCGGGCGCCGGATGTAGCGTGGCGGATTTCTGGCGTCGCCTGGCAACCGTTTTCTAACAACACGCGCTCTTTTTCGATTAAAAAACCTAAAGGGTATAGATATCCTCTTCAGGATTAAATGTTTGTTCGAAAAGACTCGAATAGCCAACTATTCGCTTTATAATGACAATAATATCGGGTATTTATAAATTATTAGTTAATTACATATTTGTTAATTGTTAGGATGGGAGGATAAATGTTTACAATACGATGCGTTGCATAATAGAATTCTTTGTTCTCTAATCGGAGACAAACAAGTAGGTTGAAGCAAATTGGTTTGACCTTAATCTGCTTGATATAATTAAACAGCCACTAATGTATTTAGACTATCATCAACCAATTATGTTGGAAGTACCTACATATAATTGGAGGGATTTGTGCTTAGATATTTTCTTACTTCTTCATCATCATCATCAACTTGCCCTTATCCCTTATGGAGGGTCGGCACAGTATGTGCTGCTCTTCCATACATCTCTATCAGCCGTCATATCTGAATCCACTCCTTTCTTAAGCATATCCTCTTTCACACAATCCATCCATACTTTCTTCGGTCTTCCTCTTCCTTTGTAGCCATCCACATTCATTCTTAACACTTCTTCTTCTTACTAATATTATAAACGCAAAAGTTTAGATGGATGGATGGATGTTTGTAAGAGTTTACAGCCTAAACGGTCGAATGTATTTCGATGAAATTTGGCATATATGTAGAACATAGTCTGGAAGAACACATAGGCTAAGGTTTTTTGTTTCTTATATTTTCACTTAAATTTGTACATGAATAAAACACATAAAATCTTTAGTTTAGTTTGTAATGTTAATAAATTATTAAAAGCTAATGTGAAATACGAAAATATAGTCATTTTCATACTGGCACAAAATCTATCGTAAATCCTAAAGTCAACACAGCGAATGGCCTCCTTTGACACAGTCAAATGAAGTCAGCTGGTAAATAGATGGCTCTGCAGAGAACGAAAACGGTATCCGTATACTGCATTTCAAAGTAGGATAAATGACACATATGTATTGTGTTTTTAGGTTTTTTTTTATCTCTACCTCTGACGTGGTCAGAGCCTAATTTAACTATACTTCATTCATTCCAGTTCTCGCTAGTATGTTTTTAGGGTTACTTAAATGTACCGTTATATGCATGTTTTTATACTCTCCCACTTCAGTCTTCTAGGGGACAAATAAGTCTTGCGATAAAGGTAAGTACAAAAACATTGTTTTCCATTTCATTTAATCCAGTATTTTGAGTTACATGTAATTTTTCAATAAATTATCGATACATTTTTTTTAACATTTCAGAAAACACTGTATTTAACATTTCCAAAATGTGCTTTTATATCATTAGCATAGGAAGAGGAAGACCGCAGAAAGTATGGATGGATGTGACAGAGGATATGCTTAAGAAAGGAGTGAATTCAGATATGACGGCTGATAAAGATGTATGGAAGAGCAGCACATACTGTGCCGACCCTCCATAAGGGATAAGGGCAAGTTGATGATGATGATGATGATGCTTTTATATAGCACTAGCTTTCGCCAGCGACTCCGTCCGCGTGGAATTAAAAAAACAAAACTGAGTAGCCTATGTGTTCTTCCAGACCATCCTCTACGTCTATGCGAAATTTAATCGAAATCCGTTCAGCCGTTTAGGCTACAAACTCTAACAAGCATCCATCCATCCATCTAAACTTTCGCATTTATAATATTAGTATGATAGTATGATTAAATACCAAAACTAGTAATAATTAGGATAGTTAGATTAAAACTGGATTAATTTGAATGTTGGAAACCCAAAGTGTACGATATGGATGTTAGAACATTTTAAAAATAAATAGTGAAAACGATATATTTAGTTAGAATATATATTTTAGAAAGAATTCTATAAAAGATTTGAGTGTAATTAAAAATTAACAAAACTATTGTTAAAACTTCATACAATGGCGTAGAATCTTTTTGAGAATAATAAAATATCGCTTTTAATTATATCGGCCTAAAATATTTTTTATAGGACAATGTTACCCGAGAGTATTGACTTTTTAACTAATCACGCGAAACATGGTATATAAGTACTATTATACCTAGTGTTATAAAAGCTTGTATCATAACGAAAATCCATTTAGAATTAACTGCTGGAAATTGTAAAAACAAAAAACGAACCCAAAATTATTCAAAACTAGCTGTTACTCGCGTTATCGTTCACGCGATTATGCCTATGTTACTCAGCGATAATGTAGCTTTCGAATGGTGAAAGAATTTTTAAAATCGGCCCAGTAGTTTTTGAGTTATTGCAATACATATTAATTCAATTCTTCTGTATGGCGTTGAAGCTTGGACTTTAACTGAAGCAATGTGTAAAAAGATCGAAGCTTTCGAAATGTGGATATACAGAAGAATGTTAGACATATCCTGGAGAAACAAAATAAGGAATGAAGTAGTGTTGCAACAAATGAAAAAAGAGGTGGAAGTTATCAAATCTATAAAAAAACGGAAATTGGAATATCTTGGGCATATCTTGCGTGGACCGAAATACAAATCGTTACAGACTATTATTCAGGGTAAGATTCTAGGCAAAAGAAGTCCAGGAAGGAGAAGAACATTTTGGCTTAAAAATCTTCGCCAATGGTACAACAAAAGTACGCGTTCTATATTTAGAGCTGCTGTGTCCAAACTTCAAGTTGCTATAATGATTGCCAACCTTCGCTAGGAGACGGCACCAAAAGAAGAATACATACATAAGAAGGGTAGGCAACGCATCTGCAATTGCGGATGTCTATGGGGCTGCCCATAGACATCCGCAATTGCAGCAATTGCAGCATTGCAGATGGCGAAGCGAACGCTGGTTCGCTTCGCCATTTTGGGCGGATTCAGGTGATCGATTGCTCGTTTGCCATCTTATATTATAAAAAAAAAAAAAAAAAAAAAATACAAATCATTCCTCTGTATATTAGTATAGATAATACTAGATTTTAAACAAAGCATTTAATAATTAAATATCACACAAGTATAGCACAAGACAAAAAAAATGTCTTTAAGTATATAACACTAATATTTCTCATATAATGTTCTAGAGTATTCTATCATTATCTTTATTAGGGCTGGGACATAGTAACAGAATGAACGTACTTGGGTGTGCGTTAAACACACGAAGTAATTTAATTAGACTAATTAAGACTTATTAGAACATTCCTTGTTTCTAATTGTTGATTTATAAAATACTAGCTGTTGCTCGCGATTTCGCCCGCGTGGAATTAAAAATTATAGCCTATGTTACTCACAGATAAATTACCTTTCTAACGGTGAAAGAATTTTTAAAATCGGCCCAGTAGTTTTTGAGTTATTTCAATACATAGAAAAATACAAATCTTTCCTCTTTATAATATTAGTATAGATATTTATTAATTCGAAGCCAATAGCCTGATAGTTAAGGGTTCGAATACTGCCAATCGTCTATTGTATACCGGAATTCGAACACTAACATAAGTCTTAGATCTTGAAATGGTACAATATTATAAATCATCATCAACTTGTCCTTATCCCTGATGGAGGGTCGGCACAGTATGTGCTGCTGTTCCATACATCTCTATCAGCCGTCATATCTGAAACCACTCCTTTCTTAAGCATATCCTCTTTCACACAATCCATCCATACTTTCTTCGGTCTTCCTCTTCCTTTGTAGCAATCCACATTCATTCTTAACACTTTCTGGTTTGGTACAATATTATAAAGTTTAGTAAAAATGGGTTTTTGAAATGTCCCGTCTGTAAAAATAAAGTAATAAAATTAAGATAGATAAATCAGTAAAAGCTTATTGGATGTTAACTTGTGAATACACAATTATTGCATTAGGAAAATAGGGAAAACGCAAGCTAGAAGTAAAGTCTTTATGAATATTTTGTGTAATTAGGCGATTTGGTTTCGTGTGATTAGTCAATTAAAATAAAAAAGGCATCTATTTGCATATAAACATAACTGTATTATAAAAATAATAGTGTGAAAAAAAATAGTCTCATAGAAACAACGGAATCTCGTTTATTTATTCAAAATTCAACAGTTGTTATTTATGCATATAACTTTTAATATTACAACATTGTAATCTGGAAAAAAATATTTTCTAGTTTCTAGCATGCTCTATGGTATTCTATAGACACTGTAATTCCATTGATTAAATACTGTTTTTATTTTTTCAAAGACAATCATAGACTGACTATGATTTTTTATACAAGTGTTTAAACAATGAAAACCCACAGTATATTCTTTCGCACAACGCCATCACAGATTAGTAAAAAACGTTATATATCTTAATAAACTTTAATAAAAATGTGTTTAAATAAGTTATAAATAAATCTTTTTAATGGAGTTTCAACACTACTTATAGTTATCTCAAAAAATCTACATTATATGAGACCAAAGTAATGTACAAATATGAGTACATTAAAATGTATATAAAAAATACTTTTATTACATATATCAAGTGTACACACATAGTACAACCCTTAAATAACATTAATTGTGCATTTACCATTTTATAACTAATACATAAACAAATTGAAACAAGCAACTTTGTTTAACAATTAATTAAAAACATCTTGAAATGACAACAAAATACCCATTCGAAGATGTTTAAGAATTAGTATAGAAAATATAAAGTAAATGGTAACAACAAAGATATGTACTTTTAGGTATTTAATGGTAGATATTTTGTTTTCAATATGTACTGATTATTACATAGTCATGTCATGTAATAAAATAATTTGTACATATATATTGAAAGGCAGTCATATAACATGTGAAAACAAGCTTAAAAACCTCAACCCAAGTAAAAAAACTATTATGGCTCACTAACTTTTGACTTTCCATTTAATTTCCCTAACTGGCCTAACATTAGAACAGTGTTAATTAAATTCTCAGAATATATCCGTTGATTTGTTTCCATTCTTCTTAATTTCTGAACGACATATTTGGAGAAGAATTCAAGCTCATTTTCATTACCTTGACTCCTGTCATTGTTATTAAGGCCTCTTTTATGTCTATTACTTCTAGGACTCGCTTGTGAGTTTACTTTACTTTCATTAGGTTTATTTGAATCATCACTTGCATTTGTCTGGGTGTTATTCCAATCATCATGTAAGTCATTTGCCTCCTGTTCATTTAGTTGTAATGTTAAATCATCGGGCACAGCAACCATTGGCACATGGTTGTCCGAGAAGAGAGGTGAAGGAAGGAATGAGACTTGCTTTCGAACCTTCACATCTGTAGATTTTGGTTTAGTTGATAATGAGGTTATATTTGGTTCTTCGGTATTTGTTTGGTTTGATTGGGTTCTCTTGGTTCCACTGTTTTTTAATCGGTTTGTTAGTTTATTGCTCCAAAAATTAACTTTAATTTTTGTTTTGGTTTTCGGCTTTTTCTCTTTGTTTGTTTTTGTTGAAACTGTGGGCAATTTGTAACGAATAGTGTCATCATCAATATCCACAGCTTCTTTCTTTGTTTTCTTGGCAGTTGATTTGTTAACATTGTTTATATATTTTTTATTTATTTTATATCGTACAAGGTCATCCTCGGAATGATCACTGTTACTTTTTATCGTTACTGGTTTCATAATAACCAAAGTACGTAAAATTAAACCAAATCTATTTCACCTGAAAGAAGAATAAAATAAATTAGTTATATCAGTCTAAGCGCATAGTATAATTGTATTAACACAAGTTAATTTAAAAGTTTGTATTAAGTTGTGGAAAGTTACGATGCGTCATAAAATTTCCCGCGCAAATTTTACACAAATCATTTTGACATCGAAACAAGAGTTTTTAATAAATCTGGGAATAGTAATATGTCTATATAAAACTATTACATTTGTAAATCTATTAGATGATTATGTAGATAAAATAGATATGCATTTTTAGGTTATAATTGTAACATTTTAAAACGCTTTAACATCGAAGCATTTGTTAAAGAGTTTACTTTATTTATAAGTTTTTATAGTCTAACAATTTTACAACTCATCATTGATATTATTGTATAATTTATCAACACAACATAAGTTATTTACGGTATGTTACATTATATAATCGTAAAATGTATAAACACACATCTTACCTTGACAACCCGTTGATACGTATATCTAATTTTCACCGTTTTGTTCTATAAAACTCTTCGTTTATACTTGTACAATATTTTCGCAGATCACAACACATGCACATTACACAAACCACTATAGAACAACCAGACCAGACACAGCATATTACAAACACATATAGATAACCTAACCTGCCTAGCCTACTGCCAGCCAACTTCACTTCATTTCATTGACGTAAATAGTTCGGAATTTATCCGCTACGACTTCAAGTCGCTACACGGCGGCGCGGGAAAACTGTTCACTGAATTGTTCGCGTTTGTGGTTTCATTTGGTTTTCAGATGATCTGAATTAAAATACACTCGGGCGGAGATAATTTTTTAAGATCGATAGGAATCGTACAAAATGGTAGTTGATATATTTTGTATTTAGTTTGATATAAATTATCCATATTCCCTCGAATTAATATTCATAGAAAATTAAACTAACAAAAGCACTTTAGGTACATTTAATGTTTTATTAATTTTTATTATGAGTTTAAAATTATAATTATACATGTTGTAGGTTTTTTTTAATAAAACAATATTTTTGGGAAGTACGTTTAAGTTCGTAAATGTTATTCTATTTTTCTTTCTAAATCGTAAATATCTGTTTAAATTTTTATTCTACATCTGATAAATCTAAACATTTTCGAATTTACTACACTACCTTTTTAATAAACATCTTAACGCAAGCAAGAAACAAATATTTTGAGAACGTTGATTAATTGACGTCGACTATAAAAATAATAACGTATTTATTCGACTACAGATTAAATATCATACATATCTAAATATACTACTATTATTACCTAATGACATTAATTATTAGTGTAATACATAATTATAACACTTACCATATGATTTTTCATAGAAATCCACCCCATTTTTACACGATATTTTATTTTTCTTTTATTATCCGTTTTTGCGAATTAATAACAACTGTTAATGGACGGAAAATTATAGTCTTATTTGCGAATATACAAATATAATCAAATATGTTACGTAGTGTGAATTTTAAGGTTATGTTAGTCCGCGAGATCTCTTCTCAGACTGAATGAACTGTAGGAGGCTGTGCGCATTGCGACACAGTACAAAATATCCTTTGCTTAATGTCAATACATAAATGTTCTTTGTTTACATGAATAAAAAAAACAATACGTTTTACCCTTATCAATTTAACACGTTATTAATATCGACTAGAAAAAAATTGACATAAGTATGAATAATATGTGGTAATTTATAAGAGTTATTGGGTAATGTTTTTGTAAATATTAAAAAAATATTGATTAACATAGACGAAATGCATAATTCAGCACGCATGCGTGTAATGTCTAGTCCCAGCTTTATATTAAAAAAAATAACTATAAGGCCGTGTAAAGATAAAAACGTAGTTTGTTTTTTATTTTTTAATTGAATAAAATTCCACCTTTTTATTTTTTTAAATGCTTATATGGCCGTGAATGACAAAAATCTAATTTTTTAATGACTTTTCCTACTGTAAAACGTTATTAAAAACGTAATCGCCTAGACCGATTATGAACTGCCGAACAACAAAATAAAGTGGTGACATATAATGTAAATGTATTTAGAACAAATAAAACCTTTATTTAATCTGATCTGATAGATTTCGTGCTGCTGTCTCAAAAAAATGATAACTCGCTACTTATTCAAACCTTGAGTTTGTCAATATTTATATCAAATGCACTTACCTGAGCTCTAACCGCCGCCAAATGCAGCTGTGTTGCTCTGTAGTCGTACTTCTTCAGCGAAATATCCTCCTAAAATAAATTTATTTCATTAGTATAATATTGCTCGCACATTTTTAATGTTAATTACTTTGCACAGTTACTTGCACACTTATATAGGTTTATTATTATTCAAATAGATGTTTAACATGTCATAGTCATTAATTAAATAAATAGTAGATTCGTTTCTCTAATTAAATTATACGTTTATTTTCAGCATTTATCAGTTTAGTTAGTAGATTCGTTTCTCTAATTAAATTATACGTTTATTTTCAGCATTTATCAGTGGTAGCTCCATCTAGTGATATAATTGGACAAGTCATTCATTGTTTGCCAGCGGAACATTTTTACTGTAGCGCGATAGATGGCGCTATACACATTTAGGAATTCATTAAACAAAATAAAAATGTTATTATGATTAAGAATCACACATCGTTATCATAATTTCCCTATCCTTTTCCCCATAGAGGATCAGAACAGAATGTATTACTTTTCCATTTATCTTAATTCTATAATTATAACAAATATCCTCTTTCATAAAATATATCCATAAAGTAAATCACTTTTTAGATCGTTTAAATAGTTTAAACTGTTATTACAAGGTTTTTAGCAAAAAAATAATTATTTCGATATGACATAATATTGTAGTTAAAAAAGTAGTAATTTTTTGTACTGCCTAAAGAGACCATAATATTTTATGTGAATCACGATTATAAAAAAAAATATTTTAATCCATCTTAAAAATTTCAAAACAATCACGTCATAGGAATTTAATTGTAATCGAATAATGATTTGTTTGGCGAAGCGTTATATTTTAATGATGTCCCAATACTTGCCCTTGTTTTTATAACTGCTTAATCATTTTGAATTGTATTATAATCGTATAATATACTAGCCGTTGCTCGCGACTTCGTCCGCGGGAAATTAAAATATTGTTACAAAATAATAGAAACGGAAGTAGTAGTGGGGGGTAGTTTCATAAATGTCTTTGCAAGGAATGAGACGTTGTTAGTCGTTTAGTCACTGAATCGCTTAGTCGCTCAGTCGCTAACAAGCTCTCTAGCCGTCAGTACCTCAGTACCTCAGTAGCTCAGTACATTTCTAGTCGTCACCACGGAAGGTTCGATATCTTTTACGTTGTTGATTTAGTGTATTTGTTTTAAAGTAATTCACCAGTATTGCTCATATTACCGCTCGACTATCATATTTTTTAAAAAGTCATTCGTATCGAAATTTATAACATCAGAAGTGGGATAGGATTCACGTGATTCTAGCCTTAACGCTCACTCTGTATGTTGTCTGTATTTACGATAAAAAAGTGCAAAGTGAAAAGTGAAAAATATCGTTCGTTACCGTGATCGCGATAATTGTAGTTGCGACAAGTATAGACAAGTTTTCAGGCAGAGTTGTAAAAGTGTGTTGTGACACGTTGCCGTCAGAAACATGTTGGAACATGAAGGTGTTGAGGCGAACGTTATCTTTGCCCAGCCATTGGAGACGGGATTGGTCATTAATACTTCGGTAAGATCCAACCAGCATTTTTATATTTCGAATTGTTATGCAAAGTTGCATTGATATTGAAGTTTGGTTAACAATTGGTAAGCCTTTACTTAATGTTTTAGTTGAGTTTTCTCGATTTATATAAAAGCCAAGCAAATTTAAAATTTTGTGTCACGTGTTCTGTGAATTCATATTCTGGTAAAGTCTTGGTGTATATCAATGACATTTTGAGGTTAAGACTATAGATCTGAGGCTTTCTATTTTACATAAAGTTCTTGTGACGTAGCCTATGGCCTTTATTGTTATTTCAACGAAGTGTTAACTTAACCTAACAAATTAGTAATGGTCAGGTAAGGCCGAGCATTTATACGATTGAAGTCATTTACTACGTTAAATGGATATCGTTATGACTTAAATTCAGTTAAGTTACTTAACCGAATGGATCGTCAGAGTGCTGATCAATTATAACGTCATTTTACTAATATGGCTTCTTTGTTTGGAAACGAGCTCATTCGACTGAAGAGATGGTGCAAGTAGTGCGTTCGAGTGCCCTGTCCTGGAAGGCCTGGCCTGTCTGCGAGCAACGCTGCTGTCTGCGAGCAACGCTGCTGTCTGCGAGCAACGCGTCTAGCTACGTGCAACGCGTCTGGCTACGTGCAACGCGTCTGGCTACGTCCAACGCATCTAGCTACGTGCAACGCGTCTGGCTACGTGCAACGCGTCTGGCTACGTGCAACGCATCTAGCTACGTGCATCGCGTGTGCACAAGCAGCACGCCTACGAGCTGCGTGTGCACGAGCAGCGCGCCTACGACGTGCGTGTGCACGAGCAGCGCGGCCTACGACGTGCGTGTGCACGAGAGCAGCGCGCCTACGACGTGCGTGTGCACGAGCAGCGCGCCTACGGCGTGCGTGTGCACGAGCAGCGCGCCTACGACGTGCGTGTGCACGAGCAGCGCGCCTACGACGTGCGTGTGCACGAGAGCAGCGCGCCTACGACGTGCGTGTGCACGAGAGCAGCGCGCCTACGACGTGCGTGTGCACGAGAGCAGCGCGCCTACGACGTGCGTGTGCACGAGAGCAGCGCGCCTACGACGTGCGTGTGCACGAGAGCAGCGCGCCTACGACGTGCGTGTGCACGAGAGCAGCGCGCCTACGACTTGCGTGTGCACGAGAGCAGCGCGCCTACGGACGTGCGTGTGCACGAGCAGCGCGCCTACGACGTGCGTGTGCACGAGAGCAGCGCGCCTACGACGTGCGTGTGCACGAGCAGCGCGCCTACGACTTGCGTGTGCACGAGCAGCGCGCCTACGACGTGCGTGTGCACGAGCAGCGCGCTACGACGTGCGTGTGCACGAGCAGCGCGCCTACGACGTGCGTGTGCACGAGCAGCGCGCCTACGACTTGCGTGTGCACGAGCAGCGCGCCTACGACGTGCGTGTGCACGAGCAGCGCGCCTACGACGTGCGTGTGCACGAGCAGCGCGCCTACGACTTGCGTGTGCACGAGCTGCGCGCCTATAACGCACTGTGCGCTAACAGCGCGCCTGTCTTTAATCAGCGCGCCTTAGGACGCGACTGTGCGCTAACAGCGCGCCTGTCTTTAATCAGCGCGCCTTAGGACGCGACTGTGCGCTAACAGCGCGCCTTAGGACGCGACTGTGCGCTAACAGCGCGCCTGTCTTTAATCAGCGCGCCTCAGGACGCGATTATGCGCAAATAGCGCGACTGTCTTCAAACAGCGCGCCTTAGGACGCCGTTGTGCGCTAAACGCGCACCTGTCTTCAAACAGCGCGCCTTAGGACGCGACTGTGCGCGAATGTCTTCAAACAGCGCGTCTGAGTTCGAGCAGCGCGCCAGCGTGATGCCTCTCAACGAGTAGGGCGATACTAAGGTCACACGGTTGAGGTGGTTTACTTCCTATTTGTAAAGGTTGAGGTGGGCATTTCTATGCTTTACTTCCCGTTTCTAAGGTCGAGGTGGGCACTCTGTTGCTTTACTTCCCATTGTTAAGGTTGAGGTGGGCACTTTGTTGCTTTACTTCCCATTGTTAAGGTTGAGGTGGGCACTTCAATGCTTTCCTTCCTGTTAATTATAGAGCAGTATGGTAGATGCGGATTCGGCTTTGGCTGGATTTTGCGTCACTACTGTTTAGCTGTGTTATGTTGCTAATGTTCATTATCTGTATCGGTGAATATTTACGACAACAACGAGCTACTGTGTTAGACGTTTTGTATACGGGCTAACATAATCAGAATGTCGTTGTGATTGAAGTTTTATGTGTGTACATCAGGTTTTCTGCTGGAAGAGTGAACAGCGCGCCTTCATCGCGCCTGTGCGCGTGAACAGCGTGCGTTGGCTGCAAGCAGCGCGCTCACGGCGCGTCTACCTACAAGCAGCTCTCTGCAACCGTCAGCGAGCCACGTGGAAGAGCGAACAGCGCGCCTTCATCGCGCCTGTGCGCGTAAACAGCGTGCGTTGGCGCAAGCAGCGCGCTCGCGGCGCGTCTACCTACGAGCAGCTCTCTACAACCGTCAGCGAGCCACATGACAGAGCAGCGCCTGTCAACGAGCCGCACGCCTGCACAACTCCTGACTGCGAGCCGGAATCAAGAGCCTACATACTACTGCTGGAGACGGATTCCGAAGTTTCGAAGACGTGGCAAGAAAGAGACCGAGGACGGTCTCATGTCAGGAAAGGCCGTGTTACAAAATAATAGAAACGGAAGTAGTAGTGGGGGGGTAGTTTCATAAATGTCTTTGCAAGGAATGAGACGTTCTCAGTCGTTTAGTCGCTGAATCGCTTAGTCGCTCAGTCGCTAACAAGCTCTCTAGCCGTCAGTACCTCAGTACATTTCTAGTCGTCACCACGGAACGTTCGATATCTTTTACGTTGTTGCTTTAGTGTATTTGTTTTAAAGTAATTCACCAGTATTGCTCATATTACCGGTCGACTATCATATTTTTTAAAAAGTCATTCGTATCGAAATTTATAACAATATAATAAAAAATATAGCCTATGTTACAGATAAATTACCTTTCTAATGGTGAAAGAATTTTTAAAATCGTCCCAGTAGTTTTTACGTGAATCAAATACATACAAAAATACAAATCTTGCCTCTTTATAATATTAAGTATATGTCGCAATCAGAAGAAGAAATCAATTTGAATTTAAGTCATAATTAGAACACGAGCGCCGCCGGGCGACTTTCGAGAGAACTTAGATCATTCTGAAAATAGAGATCGTTGCGTGAACATTGTTTGAACGATATGAGCTTGGTGGATCGAGGATATCCTGGCTGTAATATTGTGAATGTATTCCTTGAATCCGACTTTACCCATGGCCGCCCACATGTGATCTCGAGTAGTAGTAATTCTGATATCGTGCTAGCTCAAGCCGATATATAGATATAGAATAGACAAGTATCATATTTTTGGTGTCTAATTGCCAATCTCAGAGTGGTTAAATGGAGTATATTGGTGTAGTATAAAATATGTCGACAAACAAATATCTGTGTGACAAGTGAGTTATTATTGTGTTCTTTTTTGTCTTAGAAGAATAACCTAATAATCAAAGTTAGTAACTATCTTTTTAGGTTTATAGTTTATGCCATATTGTCAATATCGCTAAAACAAATTGTATTTGATCACGCAAGATGCCATGACTTTGTTCGTGTCTAGCATACCCTTAGCATACATTGATGTCAAATTATTTACATTCAATCTTTATTATTTTTTATACTGCGGAAGGCATTTTCGTTGGGTTGTAAAATTGCTTTTATATTTCCGTACATTTATAGAATAAATTTTATTCTCTTAATCTTACTTCTTACTAATATTATAACTGCGAAAGTTTAGATGGATGGATGGATGGACGTTTGTTAGAGTTTGTAGCCCAAACGGCTGAACAGATCTCGATGAAATTTGGCATAGATGTAGAGAATAGTCTGGAAGAACAAATGGGCTGCTCACTTTTGTTTTTTTAATTCCACGCGGACGGAGTCACGGGCGAAAGCTAGTTACCAATTAAACGGTCAAAAAAAGCTTTATGTTTCTATTCGAAATTACATAAAATAATCCTTTATTAAATTACACCAAATCTACACTAAAATGTCTATTTAGCCACTGAGTCGGTATGTTTTTAAACAGAGCTTCAGATCCTTAAGTCAATGTGATTTTAGAATTTAATTATCGTATCCGTATATGACTAAATAAATTATGATGTTAAAATCCGCAATCCCCTTTATATGTAGACCCTTTAAAGAACTGTTTACATTTACCTGTATCTCGTTGACTTTGCTGTAGAGATTACTCTCCAAGTTGCGGCTTTGTATGCGCGCGAGGGAGTCCAGTCCGTCCTAGGATAGAGTGAAATTTGATTTAAAACATTCTATTTGGTTTTTTAAAATTGTTTCATATGTTGTTCAAGATTTTATATATCTCATCATTATAAATACACCCATCAAATTAATGTTTATTCATGAATATACAGTGATTATTCAGTTTAATATTACTTGTGTACTGAAAATCAAAACAAATAATTCTTTTTTCATTCCTTCTTTTTTGACTTAATTCTTCCTGCAGTGATCACTTTACAAGGTATTACTGTTATGAAGAAATCGGTACCGTGCCGGAGTAGTGCAACACTAGTTTATTGGCATACGCGTCCCTTCCCTAAGACATCTGTCAATGTCAGAAGTATTAAGAGTAAACGCGCCAATTCCTGACGGGAAGAATTAAATTGTTACTAATATATTATTGTCTAAAATTACTAATTTTTGTATGGACTTCTAACCTGTAACTGCTTGATCTGCATTTCCAAATCCTGTGCGTCTTTTCTCAATTGCTCGTAGTTTAGACGTGCCTCCCGTATATCCATGCGGTCGAGCAACATTTCGCCGCGAAGTACTGGCGGCATTGTCTCCTAAACACGAACAGTTCATGTAACTTGAGTTTCGGTTTCAGTAAAAGCTTTAGTCAGTTGTTATTTTTAGAAACTACTGAACAATTTTTTTAAGTACGAGTCTATTATATTACTTCACTGCCCTTCCAGGTGTCGAAACTGTGCTGACACTGAATGGAGTGTATGGAAAATAGCCGTTTATTTATATATTGTCTCACGAAAGTTAAAACATTTTAATATTACTTCGTTGTTAGTGAATAAGAAAAACACATTACAAATAAATTTATTTACGAATAAGACGGACGACAGAGAAAATTTTACATTCGATTGATTTTTTCCACTTCGTTGATTTGATGGTTTCAAATCACTGAAGTTGTTTCTACGCATTTATTTTGTAAAAGGACATCAAATAGTTTTTCACGTTGTCCGAGCTTTGTGCTTCAATTGTGAAATTTTTCGACCTCACAATAACAACGCCTGTATAAAATTCTACTGTTATTTAGCATTTAATTATGTTTCTATTCGTTTGGAACATGAAAGTATTTTTAACTAACTTCCAATGAATTTTGTTTAATAATTTCAAAATTACAGGCAGATAACGACAGATTGTTTTCTCTCAATTTGAACAAGTCGTCGAATTACAAGGTTAGTTTAACACAAGATATTTAGACACACAGAAAACAGACGTGAAGTGGAAGCAATACCGCGTTTTGTCTGATGAGTGTGGTGCCAGAGGCCTAATTTAGTCCCTTTCCCTTTCCACCCTTTTCTTAAGAGGAAAGGATGTGAAGGAAAATTGGATTTGACGGTGGAGGATACACATAGGAAGGGGAAATGTTCTCTTTATGTGCGTCTTCTCCACCGTCAATTAACGGTAGGCAACGCATCTGCAATTGCGGATGTTTATGGGCAGCGGTCGCTTTCCATTTCGGTGGATTCAGGTGGCTGCTTACCAACTTATATTATAAAAAAAAGACATGTTGGTATTTACCGCGGGTACGTCGATGGGTGGGTCTTCGGGCTCTGGTGGGTAGGGCGGCATGAACGCACGGCGGGGGACCCTGGCGGGGGGCTGCGCGGTCAACAGGGCCCGTGCCAAGTGCGCCAGGTCCGCGGTACTCGATACAGCTCGGGACTGAGCGCACAGAGACTCATAGCGTCGCAGCTGGTTGGTGCACTATATACAAATTTTAAAAAAGTCATTGCTTACGACGACAAAGGACAACCAGAAAATTTCCAAGAAACTCAACTGCAACTCATTGCGGATGCCCAGGGGCTTCGAATCTAGTATAGTTCTAGTATAAAGTTCTGTTATATCCTCTTTTTCACTCCCCTTTTTTCCGCGTCAACTGTGACTAATGTTAGACACCTAGTTATAATATCCTGGTTACTTACTTCTTTGTGTGTGACTTACTTTATCCGTGATAATTTCTCCTCCCTGGTAAATAGCTTCGCTAACAGCTGCTGTCACGTCGGTCAGTATCTCTTCAAGTTCCTGCAACCAAGTACACTTTAAATATCACACAACATTATGCTGTATTATTCATGGAGTACCAACTTTGAGGGTGTGATAAAAAATGCTAATGTAATTTCACGCGTTCTTGAGCTATGGTCGTGGCTTGAAAAATTAGTCAAATCAGGGTCTGTACTACCTTTTAGTGGTTTATGAGTATGTTTTATATGTGGGAAAAGGCCAGTAATAACTATGTAACCCTGTTAAATAAAGTTTATTCTTTGCGATTGTGCATCTATCTTTTTACAAGGGGTTAACGATATAAAAATTTTCTCACTGCAAGTTTGAAAACTATTTTCAAATGGAAATGTAAAAAATTAATGTTCATTGACTTCTCTTTATTTTTGCTGTATTATTCATGAAGTACCAACTTTGAGGGTGTGATAAAAAATGCTAATGTAATTTCACGCGTTCTTGAGCTATGGTCGCGGTTTGAAAAATTAGTCAAATCAGGGTCTGTACTACCTTTTAAAGTGGCTTATGAGTATGTTTTATATGTGGGAAAAGGCCAGTAATAACTATGTAACCCTGTTAAATAAAGTTTATTCTTTGCGATTGTGCATCTACCTTTTTACAAGGGGTTAACGATATAAAAATTTTCTCACTGCAAGTTTGAAAACTATTTTCAAATGGAAATGTAAAAAATTAATGTTCATTGACTTCTCTTTATTTTTGCTGTATTATTGATTTTTTTAATTTATCTTTTAACTATACAAAATCAATTTAAAACTAGTTACATATAATATAATAAACGCTAAAATAACCTCAGGTGGTTTTTCACTAGCGCTTCAGTGGCTTGAGTACATAAATATTTTTTTAGTTTATACGTAATGTTTTTCTTCGTTATACATTGTATTAAATGTGAGGGCAGTTCGTTAACTAATCGTAAAATATAACTGGGGAATGAATGACTTGAGTGAACGAATGGTTTCCACAAGTCGTACAGTTGGTACACCTTTCAGGGGTTTAATTAAAATGACTTAGGGCACGTGTTGCGTACAGCATGGCTTGAATGAACAGAATACGTTACAGACGGATTAATTATACGAACGGACGTATCAAATACACGATATTAATTGAAATAGCAATTCCAAATGCATTATTGAATGAATTCGTAGCCGAAAACATTTGAAATGGAAACATCAAACATTTTATTAGTAAACTAGCTTTCGCCCGCGACTCCGTCCGCGTGGAATTAAAAAAAAACAAAAGTCGTTAGCCTATGTGTTCTTCCAGACTATCCACTACATCTATACAAAATTTCAACGAAATCGGTTCAGCCGTTTAGGCTACAAACTCATTCATCCATCTAAACTTTCGCATTTATAATATTAGTATAGATATAGTTACGAGTAGATTATCATGTTAAGTACTTTCTCATTGTTTCTTACCAGGGTCTTGTAACGATACAGCCTAAGGCTTTTTCTTTGGTTAATTAGAGGTCTGCGGCAAGAGTCGTTTGGTCACTTAAATAGTACATTTCTCGTAATAAAAACACAATAAGGGTCTCCCTTAAACGACTGTGACGGCATTTACTTACATAATACAAATCGTATGTAAGTTATTTCTGTATCATAATGTGTCTAGCTTTATCTATATCTATACTAATATTATAAAGAGGAAAGATTTGTGTTTTGTATGTATTCAATTCACGTAAAAACTATTGGGCCGATTTCAAAAATTCTTTCACTATTAAAACGGTGATTTATCTATGGGTAACGTTGGTTATATTTTTGAATTCCACGCAGACGAAGTCGCGAGCAAAAGATAGTACAATAGAAATTTCAAGCCTTTGTTTACGTATTAGTGCAATGTCGGCATCGATTTCAGTTTGGAAATGAATTCAGTTTGCAGCGCCGAGCCGGGTCGTGGTTGCGCTGGCCGCAGCAAAGTTGGTGTACACTGCGGCGGCTTGCTAACTCATTGAACTTTCCTAACTAAGATTGAACACCGACTGGCTTCACAATGTTTGTTTGGTTTTTTCATTTGTTATATTTATTCAGAAAGTGAAATTGTTAAGATTGAATGTGGACGACTACAAAGGTAGAGGAAGACCGGAGGAAGGATGGATAGATTGTGTGAAAGAGGATATGCTTAAGAGGGGAGTGGATTCAGATATGACGGCTGTTAGAAATGTATGGAAGAGCATACTCTGCCGACCTTCCGTAGTAACCAGGGCAAGTTGATGATGATACAGAAAGAGAAATTAAATTTGGAATAAGCGAGAAAGACCAAAAACAAACTGGAGTTAATAATAATTCGTGGAACAAAGGTATGGTAGCGAAAAATCGATGACCTGCTAGCTTATTTATAGAACTCCGAAAATGAATACTTCAATAGCATTTAAAAATTGCAGATGTCATGTTACTAGCTGTTGCTTGTGGCTTTGTACGTGGAATTAAAAAATAGTAAAAAACATACCCTTTATTACTCAGTTGTAACGTAGCATTTTCATTGTGTAAGAATTTTAGAAATGGGCCCAGTAGTTTTTGAGTTATTTCTATATATATACAAAATACAAAAATACAAATATTTCTTCTTTATAAAATTAAGTATAGATAACGCTTCTTCTAAACAAATCATACAACAATACGGCTTACTAAATAGTTTTAAATAGTGATGAATTAGTTTTAAATTCTCTTTCGTATAGCACTTAACATTCGTTACATTCAAACGAATTCGGTATACATAAAATATTTTAACAAAACAAGCTATCTTTTAACTGCAAATGTACCTGTTGAATTATACAGCTGGTTGTTAACGCTGTCGGTGAAAATAAAAGGGGACTCGAGTTATAAATTTCCAAGCTTTCCGTATTTACATAACAATAAGTGTTTTTGCATATTAATAAAGTTGCAGTTACTGTAATTTAAGCTCGTACAACTGTGCGGAATAAAGTATTATAGAATTTAGGATCTGACAATCGAAATGGAATGCTTCTTTTAATAGTTCACATAACATCACGGTTGCGTTGCAGAGTTGAAAGGTTAACAATAGGACGCAAAGACGCGGACAAGAGACGAGTTGCTGGAAATTATAACCTCGTGGAGCTATTCAAACATGCCATTCTCTTGGAATTCGACGTATCCATGTCTAACATCCTTGCTTTCGCAGTATGAGTATTACATATTCGCAAATATCTTACTAATATTATAAATGCTAACGTTGATATAGATGGATCTTTGTTAGAGTTTACAGCCTTAACGGCTGAACAGATTTAGATGAAATTTGGCATAGATGTTCGGAAGAACATTTAGCCTATGCTTACTTCTTTTCGTTTTTTTAATTCCACACGGACGGAGTCGCGGGCCAAAGCAAATTAGATAGTTTTTATTTTTTGTTAAATAAACAGACACAAGAACTATTTAGACCTGAAGTATACACTGTTTATATGAAAAACTATACCTGTACTTTATAATTAATATTTCCAGTTATTTTTAATGATTTTATATTGCATTGGTTGATATCTCCAACATACCGTACTGGTTATAGCGATGCCCCATTTATTGAAACGGCACAAGTGTTCCAGCTTAGAATGGAATTTTAATGAACTTGAATAAACGATATAACTTAAAACTTCTCTTAAATTTAACTGGAGCACAATTGTGTAGTATTTATGATAAAAATTATCTCCCAACAATATTCCTTCTGTTTTCTCTTTATATATTTGACTTCAAAAATGACGCCGATTGTCTCTGTTAATTTCGAAGCGACATTAATAAAATTCCGCCTCCATAGTTTAATTTATAATGTTCGTTAGACACGGGTTAATTGCCACGATTAGGTTGTTTGAGCTCCCGATGTTTCAGGCACAGTTGCATGCACCACATTTACGACTGAACGTGTCTTACGAACATTATATTTGTAAAAACGAGATTTTAAGGTTATGTTTTACCTGTAGTATTGTAGGCAGGGTATGCTTGTGGTACTGATCTATCATAGCGTTGGTCGCCGTCAGCTGCTGCACGTAGTTGTTATGTGAGTCATAGTACGCTGATAGTGCAGCCGTATTCTGGTTGTTGCAGTAGTTGAGGAACGCCGCGCGGTATTCTTGACGACTCTGAAATAGTTAAAACAATAAATCAATTATTGAAACACGTAATTTAGTGAAAAAAACAGTCTCACTGATCCTTTAACACTGTGGAGAACAACGAGTTGAAAAATGATATTTCGAAATCTTGTAAGCCGTTGCTGTTAGAGGAGGTTAGAAAAATCGAATGTTCTCGAAAGATCCAACATACCTTCATTACTCGCGAATACTTTAAAAATACGTTGACAGATGTTTTCTAAAGTTTAACTATTAAAGTTTCATGACTTAAGTCTTTTTATAATAAAAAAACAAGCGAAATGACGCAATATTAATTATAAGCGACATTGTTGCGTCACAGCAAACATGTCAATATCGACCATCCAATATTGTGTATTGTTTCGCAAGCAATATCATATTTCATTGTGTCCTTATCGGAAATCTCAATGGTTTTTGTACGGTAACTATCAATAAACTTTTTTCGGTAGATTGGTAGAAATTTAAGCTACCGAACTTAGTTGTTTTTATAAAAACGCATGAAGGAATTTTATTAATTGTATTATGAATAATTAAAAAAAAACTTATATTGAAGAAAAGCTTTATCAGGTCAACTTTATTTTTATTATTTAATTGTTTCTTTCAGCCTCTCTATTGATCTTAATCATAATATTTATGCAACAAATTAAATTATCAGTTTACAAGGCTCTTTGTTTGATCTCGTAAACTAAATGGTAATCTTAACCGAGTGACCTTTGGATTCGAGTTTCAGCTAAGATTTGTTTAAGGAAATCGTACACTTTGTATTTTGACATTTCAATACTCTTATATCTTTGACCTACATTTATCTTAACTTTCTGTCACAGTTCCGTCAAAATTGACGTTTATGTGTTACTCTTACTAATGTTATAAATGCGAAAGTTTAGATGGATGGATGGATGTTTGTTAGAGTTTGTAGTGTAAACGGTTAAATAGATCGTGATGAAATTTGGCATAGATTTTGGCATAGGGGTAGTCTGAAGGAACACATAGGCTACTCACTTTTGTTTTTTTTTAATTCCACGCGGACGGAGTCGCGGGCGAAAGCTAGTCCTTAACAATTAGCGGCTGTTGAAGTAATTCTGAGTGCGGCGGTAAACTCTTAATTTAAATTTAGAAATGCGGTTATAACCTTTAACTTCCGACGACCCTCTCGTAAATGATCCCTTCACTTGACCCCGTGTTGATTTCATCATTAATATTAATTTGTGAATTATTTCTCAGTATTGATTGAAAGCATTCGAACAACAAACGGAATGAATAGAAGTGCTGTCGTTAATACAAAAGTCGTTAAACAGTTTTTTTATTAATAGCTTATTTAATCCAATACCTGATGTAAAAGGAATCGAATAAAAATTATCTTGATTTCTTTGTTATTATAATTAAGTATATTTTACCAATAACATTCTTTCTGTCTATACATCTGTCGGAAGTAACTTCAAAAATTACAAAATATATGTAACCTTAGAAAAAAATTTGAATAAGTTTTGTGTTAACTGTGCGGTTAGATTTCATGTTTACAAAATGGTAATCAAATTTGTTATTTATTTTGCATTAATTAACCAATGTTGTACTATTAAAGACCATTATTATACTATTATTCAATATTACAATAGCCTGGCTTTATTACAAAGGCTACATTAATAATTGGATTGTAACGACTCAGCCAAAATAATTAATTTTATACGCAAAGTTCTATTGTATTGTAATTTTATTAGTTCCAACCAAGTAGTTAATATATTTATTTCAAAACTAGCTTTCGCCCGCGACTCCGTCCATGTAGAATTATAAAAACAGAAATAAGTAGACCGTGTTCTTCCAGACTATGCTCTACATCAATGCCAAATTTCATCGAGATCCGTTCAGTTTAGACAACAAACTCTAAAAAACATCCATCTAAACTTTCGCATTTATATTAGGAAGAAGATTTTATTATTATCAAAATTAATAATTAAACAATATAATAAACTGCATCTCTTTGTGGTTTAAGATAACAATGGTTAAGTTCAACACAACATTATAATAGCAGAGATATATCGAGATCATTCAATAGCATCACGAGAGTATCAATCGAAGCACTATAGAACATTGGTATTAGAAATGCTCTTGTGTAGCAATACGGTGCAACGCTTGATTTCAAATAACTTGAACGTTGAATCCTTTTGTTCACATAAAACATGCAGCTTATATTTCATTGTATTGTTTATGTATCATAGTTCTATTACGTATTATATATGTTATATTCTATAGTTTGGAATAATAAAAATTATATTGGCTTTTATAGTGATTTCATATTGAAACGATTGTCACTTAATCTTACTAATATTACAAATGCGTAAGTGTAGATGGATGGATGTTTGTTTGAGTTTGTAGTCTAAACGGCTGAACGGATTTCTATGAAATTTGGAATAGATGTAGAGCATAGTCTGGAAGGACACATAGGCTACTTACTTTTGTTTTTTTAATTCCACGCGGATGGAGTCGCCGGCGAAAGCTAGTTTAATAACTCAATCTACCCTAAGGCAGTCTCTTCTTAATAGATAGAACCTCTTGGGTGGACAAAGAAGTAATTGTTTGTTATTTAACATATTTTATTGATTCACTCTTTCATGTCTATATTCACTGTGATGATTGCAACTAATATTTTAATATAATAACCGTTATTGTTTATTATATTAAATTAAAGCTACATACAGTAAATATTCATTGTATTAATTCGATAACTGTATTTACATGAATTATTTAAGAGACACGATTACATTTGTACTACGCATTCAATGAACTAGCGAGACTCTGTAATAATTAATAGTGCCGAGTAATTACGTTACAAATATAAATGTAATAAAAGCGACAGGAAAATGATGTGTTTTTTTATTTTTTACTCGCCTTTAATAATAAGTATAGTGTAATAAAAATTGTTTATTGTGTTAACAAAAAAAAACTAAGCTTAACAAAGTTTATAATAATATCAAACTCTTCCAGCATTTTTTAGGCAAATGATTTCTTTGCTTAAGTTACTTGATATTACAACTTAATCCAGCGTAATAAAGTAACGTTGTTTAGGAAACACTAATTGTGACGAAAGGTTGCTTTAATTATTAATTAAAAAAAGGGAACAAAAGTTAATTAGAAACAACGTTGGGTAGCGGAGCGAGGTTAATAACATGTCTCTATTCGAGTTACGTTTGCGGTACATGTTTAATGAGGTAGTTCTTATCCTGACTTTTTGTTTGGTAAAATCCTCACAACGCTAGTTATTCTTTTGATTGCCAAACAGCTATCTATATTGTAGGTTGAAGACATAATTTTTGTTTAAGTCAATTGTTAACTTTTTAAGAAAACTTTAGGCTGATTTAGAGCCAACTAAATTTGGAAAACAGATAGAACGGTTAGACAGTACGATGCAATTAGTAATAATTAATTAAATGTTAATAATTGTTAAATATTCTAGTTAAGTTTCAATAAATAAACGATATTTCCATAGCAGTTTATCATATTTGAAATTCGAACGTAATCCACACTTAATGGGTTTTTAAATGTCCATCGTTCCTGAACTAAAAATAAAAAGCGGGCGATATTTCATTTTAAATATTCATGCTGCAATTACAGGAAATGTATTTTTATAAGTCTTACTTGCTTTTCTTTATTCTCCACTATTCTTTCCAAAATATCTATGTATATCTATACTAATATAATAAAGCGTAAACACACACTACTTTGTGGCGTAGGATATCAGCTATCACAGCATGTTTTTGAATAATTATTTCTTTAACAAAAAGCCCTACACTTACGACACACTTTAGGCTATATATTTTCACGCTATTTAACTTAGGGGCTAAATAAATTGGAAAAAAACTTTCATGTGGGAAAGGGACCATAAACTACAAGCTGCCAACATCAAGGAAGGAAGGTTATTATGGTAACGGTAATTTTGACATTTGCAATTAAGAATAAAAGTTTTTATAATTTCATGCGGATGAAGCCACATGGGAACAGCTAGTGGTTGATATTTTGGTTCAGTGCTTGTTCGTATATTTAATGCATAAGAAAATGCATTACTATGCATATAACGAATGAATAAAATTGCTAACGACATTCGATAAGCTTGTTCAATTTCAACACTGTAAATGATGCGAACTGAAAAAGTATTTAAATGACCACAAACGAGCAACAGAATGAGAACCGTAAAACGACAGATGAAGCTTTATAAATGTATTATTGCATTTAATAGCTATTTGATGGTGTTTCGGTTATTTATTGTTAATTTATATCGCAGTACAGAATAAAAGTGATGGTTTAAATAATTTCGCTGCTGAAATTACCAGATATGAGAATCTAATCTAACTAAGGGCCTCTCCCACCACTGGCTGATAAAGGCTCAGATAGCTTAAAAATGACATCACTGTCAGATAAGGTAACAAAATCAGATGTTTCCAGTAATCAGACAATTTACATTTTGGTAGGACAGGCCCTAAATCTGTTTTATATGTTGCTAGTTGGAGATTTATTTAAGCGATCGTTAGCTACTGATAAAATGTTGAAGCGCTTATATTTAGTTTATGCTCAGGCTACCGTAAACGAGCATTAGTGCTTGCTAACTCCATAGAAATTGAAGTACTTTAGCTAATACGCCTGGCCATTGACTGAATGAATTACGAAATAGACGTATTTATTCTATTGAAGTGCTTACAAATATTACTTGCTTCCAAGAATATAATACACTAGCTGTTTCCATCGGCATGAAATTATACAAACTTTATTTACTTGGTTACATTTGTTAAATTATCAATTGAAAATGTCAAAATTACCGTTACCATAATAACCTTGCTTCCTTATCGTTGGCAGCTTGTGGTTTATGGTTTCCTTTTCCCACATTACGGTTTTTTTTTCAATTTATTAACCCCCTAAGTTTTATAGCGTGAAAATATATAGCCTAAAACGTGTCGTAAGTGTTGGGCTTTTTATTAAGAAATAATTATTCAAAAATATGCTGTGATTGCTGACATCCTACGTCACGAAGTAGTGTGAGTTTACGCTTTATTATAATAGTATAGATATATAGAAGATATAGATTTAATTAATTCTAAAATAGAAATTGGTATAACAAGACTGCAATATGCGGTATTACTGTGCCAGTCTGAAAGAAAATTCCTACATATATTTCTTTTTTCGTTATCTTATATTCGCGGCAACGAATCCGAAGCTTCTCTGATTGTAGACGGATAGCTGTAGTCACTTTAGATGATTTGTTTGCACTTTTTGTTTTGTTTTGAACTAATGTAAGGGGAAGGAATTGGCTCCTAAGTTACAGGGCGACCTAGTTCAAGAGTCAAAAACCCTTTATTATTTTTTAAAGTATTATTTTCTGAAACTTAAATAACATTTACGGAGGACAGTACTTCGATAAAGTAAACCGGACTATGAGTATGTAGCTAGTAATTCGTAAATTGAATAGTTATGTCAATTATTTAAACTTTTGTTTGATATCCAAAGTTAGTAGACGTTGATCCCTAACTTTTCAGCTCTAACGATTTCGGCCCCGATATCCAACAGTATAATTTAGTCGAAAGTGACTAATTTCCAAGTCGGAACTCATTCATAATTCATGCTTCCGTGCTACCACCGCACCCACTTAACATATTTACATTTGGAATTACTTTCCGTTTAAAATAAAACGGTTTTTTGTGACATTGACCGCGTTTAGTTGAACGGTGACAATTAAAATAATTGAAGATCGACACGTTATGCTATCAAGGTATCCGACATGATTACTTGAGAACAATCTAAGCTCTGTTCATATTAAAATTTGTAGAGACTAGCTTTTCCCTTGCGGTTTCATCCGCATGTAGTTATAAAAACTTTATTTTGTTGTTTACATTTGTCAAATTCTCAATTGCAAATGTGAAAATTACCGTTATCATAATAACCTTGCTTCCTTAATGTTGGCAGCTTGTTTTCCATTTCCAATTTATTGTCCCCTTAAGATTAACAGCGTTAAAACATATAGCCTAAAACGTGTCGCAAGTGTAGGGCTTTTTATTAAAGAAAGATTTATACAAATATACTGTGATTGCTGACATCCTACGCCACGAAGTAGCGTGTGTATACGCTTTATTATATTAGTATAGAGTATAGATATAAATGAAGGAAGTTCATTGTACTATTTGGTCCTTTAAAGCCTTGCAGTCTGCAACGTGGGCAGAACATAGTAGAGTTCAAGGGATTGCGAAGGAAGTGCGGAGGCGTTGAAGAACGTCATTCCTTTTATACTTTCTGGTTATAAATAATCTATAGTCTAGACAACAGCTTAACTAAAATAGAAATTTATTGTGAAAACTTTCATCTCATGTCTGGTGATTATTTTTAACCTTTTGCTGTTAAATTATCTACTATAAAATATGCTTACTAAGTCAGCTAGCACGTGTAACGTTTTTTGCCATTTGATGAATACGTGGTCTTTGAGTATAAAAAAATCTTAGATTAAAAAAATAATTTTGGAATATCATACATAGTATAAAAACTTACCTAAGTTTAAGTGATTTTATTGTAAATAGTACGATATCCTTACCTCGGTATTTCATCAGGTTAGAATATTTTTTTTATTTTGTAGTTTTTTTAAATACACTCAAATGTATAAAACTAAACATTTTAATTGAATTGAATTTTCATAGCGTATGAACCCTGCCAATAGTGAATGTTTTGTCAATATTAAATATTTTCCATATATAATTCCATTATCTGGCTCACCACTCACTTTATGAAATCTATTAACGTTAACTGGTTTTTCGTAAATTGAAAATTTTGAAGCGTTTGATTACATTGATCTTTTTTTTAAAAGATACTCTATACATAGTTGTAGATTCAGTTATGAATATAATGGTAATTGAAACAGTTGCGGTACTAAAATGTCTAACCGATTAATCAGATTTTTGATCTTCATTTGTTCACTTCTTTTAAACATAATTTAACATCTTTTTTTTTATTTTGTAGTTTTTGTAAATATACTCAAACTAAACATTTTAATTGAATTAAATTTTCAAAGCGTATGAAACCTGCCAATAGTGAATGTTTTGTCAATATTAAATATTTTCCATATATAATTCCATTATCTGGCTCACCACTCACTTTATGAAATGTATTAACGTTAACTGGTTTTTCGTAAATTGAAAATTTTGAAGCGTTTGATTACATTGATCTTTTTTTTAAAAGATACTCTATACATAGTTGTAGATTCAGTTATGAATATAATGGTAATTGAAACAGTTGCGGTACTAAAATGTCTAACCGATTAATCAGATTTTTGATCTTCATTTGTTCGCTTCTTTTAAACATAATTTAACATCTTTTCAGTACTTTAAGGGATCATTAATTTTCTTCAAGTTTACCAAAACATTTGAAGGACATCGAAGTAAATGATGTCGCTCAAAACTTTTCCAGTTCAGATTAATGGTGTTTATATAAAGTAATATTTAACACGGACAAAGTATTTAATACTAGCTTTCGCCCGCGACTCCGTCCTGGAATTAATAAATACAAAAGTGAGTATTTGATTGTCCTCTATGTCTATACCAAATTTCATCAAGATCCGTTCAGCGGTTTAGGCTACAAACTCTAACAAACATCCATCCATCCATCTAAACTTTTACATTTATAATATTAGTAAGATCTATATTTTTAGGCAAATATTAAGTAATCATTGACCTCACAAATATTCGTGTGGACTGGCACTTTAGTTTCTAACTTTAACTAATTAAGGTGGCTTTATGTGTTTATTGCTTAATCTCGTAACAGACGGTCTCTTAAATCGTCTGAAGGCAATAAAATAGTTTTTATAGCACCATCTGTTCATTTGCCTGGATTCTGGTTCATGTTCATTATTATTTAAAAACCTTCCCTCATTTCTTTCTTATTATTAACCTGAATAAGTTATCATAGCTATGGCGCAGTGCTAATTAATTTTTAACTATACGAAAGTTTTATCTTATTAATATTATAAATGCGAAAGTTTAGATGGATGGATGTTTGTTAGAGTTTGTAGCCTAAACAGCTGAACGGATCTCGATAAAATTTGGTATAGACATAGTGGATAATCTGGAAGAACACATAAGCTACTCACTTTTGTATTTATTAATTCCAGGACGGAGTCAGGGGCGAAAGCTAGTATTAAAATAAACTGTCGAAAGTGAAACACTCAGTTCATAATTACAAGCTCACTATACATCCCAATGAGGAGCTGGGAGCCTACCCTAAGTTAGAGGTGACTAGGCCTTTTTTTAAGAGGGCTAATGCGTTACGCATCCCAGTTGTCTTGGGGAAAGACACACTGGGTATGTGGGACTCTCTCCTTATCCCTTCCTAATGAAAAGGATGTGAAGCCTACTCACTAAACCCCCTCTGGTTTCCTCGACTTCACTGTTCACCGGGGCATAGAGGTGACTAGGCCTTAGTCAGCCACGCTGGCCCAATGCGGGTTAGTTGACTTTACACATATCTTTGAATTTCTTCGCCGACATATTATGTACATGTGAAATTTCAAAATTCCATTGTTATATGGCGGGGTTCCAACCCAAGATCTGTAGATTACAAGTAAAGAGCTTAAACCCCTGAGCCACCGACGTTCTTGTTACTAACGGAATAACAATCGAACCGTGATTCTTCTATAGAGTGCTAAACCTTTTTTATTCGATCACTTTTTGACAATAAATAAAACTATTGTTGGTTATTATCAATGAAAACTACTAATGTGTACATTTATACAGCTTTGTTGTTTCTGTTGTTGTTTTAAGTCTCATTTATGATAAACCTTTGTTCGTTTTTCCAGGAATGTTAAAATAGCGAACGATATTTGAAAGCCGTCAGCAAACTTGTGCGCCTGTCGGTGCACATGAATGGATTTTCGATATGAGTCTATTGTAGACAATGGATTGTGCATTGAAAGGACTTTATTTCTATAGCTTTTATTACAAATTCTGATGGCACATATTTCTATGGAATCATCTATACTAATATTATAAATGCGAAAGTTTAGATGGATGGATGTTTGTTAGAGTTTGTAGCCTAAACGGCTTAACGGATCTCGATAAAATTTGATATAGACATAGTGGATAATCTGGAAGAACACATAGGCTACTCACTTTTGTATTTATAATTCCAGGACGGAGTCACGGGCGAAAGCTAGTATTAAAATAAACTGCCGAAAGTGAAACACTCAGTTCATAATTACAAGCTCACTATACATCCCAATGAGGAGCTGGGAGCCTACCCTAAGTTAGAGGTGACTAGGCCTTTTTTAAGAGGGCTAATGCGTTACGCATCCCAGTTGTCTTGGGGAAAGACACACTGGGTATGTGGGACTCTCTCCTTATCCCTTCCTAATGAAAAGGATGTGAAGCCTACTCACTAAACCCCCTCTGGTTTCCTCGACTTCACTGTTCACCGGGGCATAGAGGTGACTAGGCCTTAGTCAGCCACGCTGGCCCAATGCGGGTTAGTTGACTTTACACATATCTTTGAATTTCTTCGCCGACATATTATGTACATGTGAAATTTCAAAATGCCATTGTTACATGGCGGGTTTCCAACCCAAGACCTGTAGATTACAAGTAAAGAGCTTAAACCCCTGAGCCACCGACGTTCTTGTTACTAACGGAATAACAATCGAACCGTGATTCTTCTATAGAGTGCTAAACCTTTTTTATTCGATCACTTTTTGACAATAAATAAAACTGTTGTTGGTTATTATCAATGAAAACTACTAATGTGTACATTTTATAAAGCTTTGTTGTTTCTGTTGTTGTTTTAAGTCTCATTTATGATAAACCTTTGTTCGTTTTTCCAGGAATGTTAAAATAGCGAACGATATTTGAAAGCCGTCAGCAAACTTGTGCGCCTGTCGGTGCACATGAATGGATTTTCGATATGAGTCTATTGTAGACAATGGATTGTGCATTGAAAGGACTTTATTTCTATAGCTTTTATTACAAATTCTGATGGCACATATTTCTATGGAATCATCTATACTAATATTATAAAGAGGAAAACTTTGTATTTTTGTATTTTTGTATTTTTGTATTTTTGTATGTATTGAAATAACTCAAAAACCACTGGGCCGATTTTAAAAATTCTTTCACCATCAAAAAGGTAATTTATCTGTGAGTAACATTGGCTATATTTTATTATTACTAATGTTTAGGAACTATTAATAAACACCGTGTTTCTGGACGCCGGCGTAAAAAATTTACTAAACTTTAACTTTTCTCGGCTTACGCTGCGTAAACCGTTAGAGGTATAAAAAAATGATGTATGAAAGAAATGTAGGTCTTCAAAAGTTCTACAAAAAAGTCCGCGATAGCATATATCTATCTTTAACGATTTTCTTACAATAACCACTTTTTTGTTTACAAAATGAATTAAAAACCTTACGCTATTTGCAGCGTTGTTTTATTGGTTTCAGTATTAATCCTTATCCAAATAAATGCCTTCGTTGTCAGGAGAATTTAATGTAGAACAAAATTGTCCTTTACAGTATTTAAATTGGACAAATAGTTTAGAAGATATCGCGAACACAAATAATAAGTAACCGAAAAATCAGCTCACAAACTACCGGGCTTAGAAATTTGGAATCTTTCATCAATAATCATTTCTGTTATTACGTAGATTCATCATCATCATCATCACCAGCTCACTATACGTCCCCACTGAGGGGCTCGGAGCCTACCCTATGTTAGGGTGACTAGGACATAGTCAACCACACTGGCCCACTGCGGGTTGGTGGACTTCACACATATGTATCTTTGAATTTCTTCTCCGATATGTGCAGGTTGCATCACGATGTTTTCCTTCACCGTAGTAGTCCATTACGTAGATTACTACTAAGATAATACTTTTGGTAATAGGATGAAAAAAAGGGCGAACGTAAGTTTTGAACTTTAAACTCCACGCGGACGAAGTCGTGGGCAATCATAAGTCATACTTAAATACTACAAATTTTAAACTTTTTTAAAAAGTTTAGTTCTATGGATGGATGTTTGTTAGAGTTTGTAGCCTAAACGGCTTAACGGATCTCCATGAAATTCGGCACTCATGTAGAGCATAGTCTGGAAGAACACATAGGCTACTTTTTATCCTGGAAATAGTTACGGTTCCCGTGGGATACATTAATTTTGTTTTTAATGTTTACTCGATAATTCTGCAACGGTTCAACTTATGTTATTGAAATTTGGCACATATATTTAACAAAGTCTGGACCACAGTGGGTTAAGGTTCATCCCCGAAAAATGTCAGGTTCCCGAGGGATATGTAGTTTTTTTGTTATTTACATATTTACACGATTAGGCCGTAGTGGCTAAACAACTTATTGTGATTTTGTATAGATACAGACCATAGTATGGTATAACACGTGGAATTCTTTTCTACCCCGAAAATGTTAGGTTTCTGAGGATATGTGTTTTTTCTTATTTACATGTTAACGCGTTAACCCCGCAGCGGCTAAAAATATTGTACTGAAATTTAGTAGAGATATATGTAGAACATAGTCTGTAATAACATGTATGATACTTTTCATCGGCGAAAAATGTCGGGTTCCGGAGGGATGTGTAGTTATTTGTTATTTACGTATTTACTCGATAATTCCGCAATGGCTTGACTTATCTAATTGAGATTTTGAATAGTAATAAAATATAGTCTGGAGTAACACATGGACTATGTGGTTGCGAGTGGTTGCAGAAAAAAAAGGTTACATGTCACTACAAGAGACTGCAAATGGTGTCAGGAGTTTGCAGTTAGATTCTGGTGGATTAAGGAAGTTGCAAATGTTAGTAGGTGCTTGAAGGTAGTAACAGGTGGTTCACCTCAGGTTCAGGAAGTTGTAGGTTAAGTGCAGGTGGATATAAATGATTGCAAGGAGATCCTGTATGTTTAAAGTGGTTTCTGATAGTTGTACCCGTTTTGTTAGTGAATGCAAGTGGGAGCACGTTAATACGGGTGACTGAGGATAAGACCTGGTGGAAGCAGGGGTTATTAGGGTGATCCTATTCAATTAAGGTGGTTTCTGGTAATTATATCTGATTTGCAGGTGAATGCAAGTGGAAGCAGGTATAAACCGAATATTTCCCCTTCCTATGCGTCTCCTCCACCGTCAAATCCACTTTCCCTTCCATCCTTTTCTTATAAGAAAAAGGGTAAGAAGGTAAGGGACTAAAGTTCGGTCTCTGGCACGACACTCATCTGACATCGGTTATCTTTTTATTCAAATTTTGCCAATTTAATTATGTACTTCGTGTCTTTTTTTTTCTTTTAATGCTGCGCTGACGAAGTCGCGTGGAACAGCTATTATACATATAGCACGAAGCACGCCAAATGAAATTCTATATGTACATATAATAAAATTGAGTGTCTGTTTATAATATCAAAAGAAAAATTCCAGATTTCGGGAAGATGATGTATTTGCGTTGCTGATAACGAAAATCGCATTCAAATTTTTTTGTCTGTCTGTCTGTCTGTCTGTCTGTCTGTCTGTCTGTCTGTCTGTCTGTCTGTCTGTCTGTCTGTCTGTCTGTCTGTCTGTCTGTCTGTCTGTCTGTCTGTCTGTCTGTCTGTCTGTCTGTCTGTCTGTCTGTCTGTCTGTCTGTCTGTCTGTCTGTCTGTCTGTCTATCTGTCTGTCCGCAAGCCGCGTTTGTTCCGGGTAATCTCTGAAACGGCTGGGTCGCTTCGACCAGACTTTCCCTGAAGGGTAGCTGACATAGACGGGCTACTTTTTATCTTAAAATTGCGTGGACGAAGTCGCGGGCAACAGCTAGTAAGTAATATGAGAATAACCTTTAATACCGAGTAATTATTTTGTAATTATAAAATTACTAGCTTTTGCGCTCGACACCGAATTGACAAAAAAACAAAAACAAAAGTGAGTAGCCTATGTGTTGTTCCAGGCTATCCTCTACATCTATACCAAATTTCATCGAAATCCGTTCAGCCGTTTAGGCTACAAACTCTAACAAACATCCATCCAACCAACTAAATTTTCGCATTTATAATATTAGTATTGTAAAATTATTTTATTTTTCGATTACTATCTAGAGCTTTGTAAATTAGATTATAACTCTATTATTATTCAGTTACTGCCTAAATGTGTTAATGCCTAAGTATTATTATAATAATTTAACAATTTTGCCGGCGATCGAAAATGTTGGTTTAGTTTATTTATTGCATGTCGAAAATTGCTGTAGTGGGTTTTTAGGTGACCAGTTTTTAATAAAAACTATATTAACATTAAACAAAATAAACTAGCTTATTAATAGAAATATATATAAGTAGAATAAATAAATAGAAGCGCCAATAGCCTACTGGTTTGGGGTACGGATTACGATCGTAAGGTCGAGGGTTCGAATGCCATTCGACTATTGTCGTGAACCATATCCTAGCACAAACCTAGAGCTTAGTTGGAATGGTTAAAGGAAACATTAGTAAATTAACAAAAATCTACTAATATTTTTTATAAAAAAAAAAATTGTTTCAATTATGTAAAGTTATTCCCAAATACAAATAAAATCCTATCTATAAATTACAAAGTTTTATTGTAAACTTTTGTTGGTTTCGAATTGAAGGTAGACATAATCCTCTCATCTATATTAATTACACTTGCAAAACGATCCTATTTGTTCAGGAACTTTGGACATCGTTCGGGTTTAACTTAGCTAAGGATTTATTTGGAAAAACATAATAAAACAGCATTATAATAGGAATTTAATCTAATTTAATACGGGATAATATAAAATCCTACCACGTTTTGATTATTTGAAGTTAACAATTTGTTTTTACTAATTTCTATTGCGAAAGCGAGCGTCGGTGGCTCAGTGGTTGGAGCGTCGGTGGCTCAGTGGTTTAAGCACTTGACTTGTAATCTACAGGTCTTGGGTTCGAATCCCGCCATATACCAATCTGATTTTCGATTTTTTCGAAATTTAATATACATAATTTACCCGACGTTCTTACGGTGAAGGAAAACATCGTGATGCAACCTGCATATATCGGCGAAGAAATTCAAAGATATGTGTGAAGTCAACCAACCCGCAGTGGGCCAGCGTGGTTGACTATGGCCTAGTCACCCTTACTCAGGGTAGGCTCCGAGCCCCTCGGTGGGGACGTACATATAGTGAGCTGGTGATGATGATGATGATGATGAATTTCTATAATCCCTTACTTTTGAATTGAGTAATAACTACAAAGTATTCTAGTAAGACATTTTATTTAGTAAAATATACTGATTTAGCAACTTTAATCTTTTTTTATTGAAAGCAGTCAGCGTTTTATCGTTTATGTGCTATTTTTAATTTATCCGGAGATTATAATAAGCTAAAGATTTACTTGAAAAAGGAAATATATTTTTAACGAGATATTTCAGTCTTTCTTCTCATAAACGTAAAACCGCTTGTAAATCCACGAACTTTATGTTATAAAAATATCAGAAGAAAAAGAATAAAAAAAGACTACCTTGAGATTATCGTGGAAATGTTTTCGTTGAAGTTTTGTTATCTATACTAATAGTATAAAGAGGAAAGATTTGTATTTTTGGATTTTTGTATGTATTGAAATAACTCAAATATTACTGGGCCGATTTTAAAAATCTTTCACCACCAGAAAGGTAATTTATCTGTGAATAACATAGGCTATATTTTTTAATTTTAAGCGGCCGAAGTCACGAGCAACAGCTAGTTTAAATATATGTACATTCAATAAATGAACAACGGTTATAGTTAGAAAAATATTCAGTGAAGTAATAAAAAAAGTTTCAAAGGATGGATGTTTGTTAGAGTTTGTAACCTAAACGGAACTCGATAAAATTGCCTAGATGTATAGCATAGTCTGGAAGAACACATCGGTTTATCCTTTTGTTTATTTTAATTCTACGCGGACGGAGTCACGGGCGAAAGCTTGTACGCTCTAAAGATGATGCTACGTTATAACTTAGATTAAGCTACTTCCTGTCGATGTGAGAGAAAATATTTATTTAAAAAAAAGCTTACAATCGATTTAACTTAATCAAGTTTCATACACGTAAAAATTTTCGATGAGTTGAAAACGAGTTAAACATGTTAAGTAAATATTCCCAAAGTTTAATAAAAACTTTAACAAGTTTTATTAAAAAAAGTTAAACCGTGTTTTATATGTTAGAATAAAAAAAGTTATAAGCATGTTCTCTGGATAATCCACGAACATTTTTACCGCCTTAATATTTCTTAATACAGTAGTTATGTTTTGTAACTTTTCTTAAATAATTGTAATTACAAAGCCCAATTACATTTGATTTTTTGTAGAACAAAATTTAATTGAATGTGATCTTTTCCAATAGATGACTTGGATTTGGACGATGAGTGTGGTCGTCCTAAATGCCAAATCGTCGTCCTAAAAATCAATAATTTTTACATATAGGATAGGTTTAGATTGGTTTGGAGTAAATACGTCTATTTATAATACGAAAGAAAGAAGTCTTAGAAATTTATTAATAGCATAAATCGTTCAAAGAAGAGGAACGTAGGAAACGTTCTTGAAACTACAGAGGGCCGGGAATTTTATTCTTTTAAAACTAGACACGAGTTAAATTTAGAATAATTGGAATTCTATAAATATAATGAAATAAAATTTAATAGATATAGTTCCTTTTTTTTAGTTAATCCAGAACAATCAAAATGTTTTCCATTAATGTTTATAAAAACAGTCTATCTTTTGTTTGTATTTTGGTATTATACAAGTATAAACCTTGATCTTTTCCCTTTCTAATCTCCGTACTTTGTCGTAGGTTAATGTTTAATACCCGAGATCATCCCTAGAGATGTCGTTTTTACAAAAGAATAATCACAACGTTATGTCGAGGTATTTTATTATAATAAAAATAACGGAACCAGGTAGAGGTTTAGTAAAATAACAAAGATTTATAACCTCCAGTAGCCTTATGAATATGTACGCAATATTACTACAAATTGATGGTAAAAATACATTTATTTCCTTTAAAAAAACTCAAACACTATTACCACTTATAAATCTCCACATTCGACAAAATTTAGATAAATAATTTATAAATGTAAGAACGGGTTTCGTAAGTTACAACTTTTAAGATATCGAACGCTTTTTATATTTTTATTTTGACTTGTTCGTTTTTTATATATGACAATTTAAAAATATGTAAAAAGAAATATATTTTTTTCACTTCGCAATCGATCGTTTTCCATTCACCCCGCCTCCACTCTTTAACAATAAACGTAAGTCTTCATTAAATCAGATAATCAAAATTATTTAATTTCGAACCTCATATTAATGTTTTAAACATAATTCGTCGTTTAAACTAATTATTAAAACCAGTTACACTCACCTTGTTAAGTTGGTCATCAGCTTTCCCCAGTATAACCTCGCATCCCTCACGGTGCGCGAACAGTTTCCTAGCTTGCACCTTCATGTGGAAGGTTCTTTCAATCAGTGGAGTTGCTACCATCCTCTCCAGAGCTGACGCGGCGTTGTTGCAACCAACCACGTCAGCTTCAATCTCTTGTAACAGAGTTTCCCACGTGTGGAACAGCGACGAAGGGCATGATGCTCTGTAACAAATAGGAATACCGTAATTATTCTAGGCATTGCCTTGATACAGTATTATGTGCAATGAAGCTGCAACGCTGATAGTACGGAAAATACATACTTTGACGTTAAACTGTACTGTGCTCACTATACTAGACAATAATTGCCAAAAGATGTTGCCACTATACTTCTCAGACATGCAAATATGTCACATTGCTATCAACACGGATTTTTATATTAAAAGTGATACAACAACCGTATCCATTGGTTTTTCTCTAATGCATGGGCATTTTTAGTACATCGGAAATGAGGTCGATAACACTAGCATTTAGAAAATATTAGCCGAAGGCTGTATGGTAACACGCAGTACAGACTAAATCTACACTAACTCTTTAGCGACTCTCGTTTCGATGTGTCTACTTTCAAAAACGATTAATTGTTGAAAATCATTATTTAAAAAACGATCTCAATTAATTAGTGTGCGAACGATTTGTGATAAAAAATTAAATCCCTTATACTTGACAGTACTTTATATAATGAAAATAACGACAATCAAGTTAAAAGCTTTCAATATAATGGGTCTCGACCTACGTCGGCGGAAGTCTCTACATATATAACTGTCGATGATAACGAATCCTGTAATTGAATAGGCTCTATGTAATTTAAGGCAGGAAAAGAGCAATATTTTAATATTCCTTACGTTTTTACATTATATTTATAGATATAGGGATTAATGCATGGCGAGAAAGGTATACTAATTAATTCTGTCTTAGTTCTATACGAATATGTTTAACTAAGGTAACATAATACTAACGATTTAATGTCCTAAAGGGAATAAATGATATTAGAGATATTGCTTCGGTTTTGATCAATAATTAATTATGCCATTACGTGAACTCCCAGAGGATAGTAAGCCGATATAGTACGGGAACATGAAATGAAAGTTTTATCAATATTCAATAAGCAATATTCGATAACTAAAATGGCTCCTAACCTTTTGATGAGATAGAAGTGTGAAGGCGGTCGCGGCTAAGTGAGGGTATAGCAGAGGGATTTCCAAAGGGAATCGGATGAGAGGATTGTCACGCTTTATATGGAAAATAACACAGAATTCCGAGAAAATAGTATTCCTTTATTGATATCAATAAACAAGATACGACCCGAAACGACTTTATATTTAGAGACCTCGAATCTTCGGGGGAGATTTTTATTTAATTAACCATAAAATATTTTGATTAACATTGATTAAAAAAAGCAGTTAGTGATAAGGTAGCGGAAAATATAAACTAAAATATACAATTGATAAACTCGGTCTAAGATAACAGGGTTCATTTGTTTATTTAGTGGAAAATGTTCTTTAAATTAAAATTCTTTTACGTATTCCGAGCAATATTCAACTCAAATGAATCAATCTAGTTTAGGTCTTAAATGAATAATCTATCTAATAACGAGTCAGGAAGTGGCTGTATGTGTTAAAAAATTAAATGGCTAGGTTATATAAGTTTGTCCAATTTAAATTATTCGCCGATTTTTTTATTAATACTGACACACATTTCATGAAAAGATAATTATTTTCAAGTGTTTTAAATTTATTTTTTTACCCGTAACCGCGTATACGCATTGACGAACGATGTGAGTGCTCTCAGAGTGACGGGCGTGTTAGAGTGGATGACATTCACGTCCGAGTACTTCTAATTACTTCACAATCATTCATTAATTAAAATAATTTCATCTGCTTCACCAAATACAAGATAGAGTTCAATTATAAACGTGTCGATTAATCCTGTTTGAATAGACATTGCTTTTGAAGTGAGACTAGACAGGATATTGAATTCCTATGATATTAGATATTGGAAGATATGACTTAATTTGTCCAATACTTGAAATGTTTGGTTGTGGCAGTCAAAGAGATTCAAATATATAGAGGAGGCATAGTTAATAGTTCACTGACGGATCCTCAAAACGACATGTCAATATAATTAATTGTATTTAAATTATTTACCAATAGGTGTCTTTAAATAACATTTTAATTTTCATATTTTAGTATCATAATTTCGTAAAATATTTTATTACATACCAATAAAAGGACACGAGGTGGCGTATTAAACTCGTCAACTGATATAGTACCTTTCAGAGAAAGTACCGGTGATTTTTTTTTGTTTACTGTGACTCCTCTATATATTATTTAAATGTCTTTCTTTGCAGTTTTCGTTAGGTTAGAGTACAAAAATTAATTTAGTTACGTTATGTATTTCTCTACAACAAGATTTTGTCAAAAAGTAAACGCATCAATTTTGATTTAACAAAAGCTGCTACTAAAGTAGGTACTACTACGTACTGTGGAATAAAAAGTGTTAAAACGCTAGTACTAGATGGCAATGTAAAAATAAATCGGTTCCCTCACTTTTGTCGCGAGCCACTCTACTAGTTTTTAAATGACCATTTGTCTTCACAAGTGTCCGTCAACTAGACGAAGGTCGGTTCCGTAATACGTTTCTTGCACTGATCTCAATTGCTCAACGCTTTAAACTTACTTTCTTTCACATGACTTTAAAGTTAAATTTCAGAGGTTATTTATATAATTAATGCGGTTGCTGAAGTTTCAATTTATTTAATTATTACTTAGTAAAATATTGTTAGGTTGAACTAATTTTTAACGGAGTAAAACTTAAATTCGGAAACTCATTTCATGAAGTTATCGAACCATAAACACTAGCGAATGGTTAAAATTAGCTGGGAAACTGGCTATGAGTAATATAAACGTAATCCGTGTAAAGCACGTTGGTATTATTAGTATGTTTAAAATACACAGAAGCGTCGTCCGATGTCCTTCATAGATTAAAAGCAGACAGTTCCATTATATTTGATAAAAAAGCGATCAAAGAGAAAAAGAAAGTTCATTACGAGGCCAATTTAGTTGTTAACTTCTTCAATTGAATTAAAGACTCGGCTGAACGTCGATAACTACGTCTTAAGGAATTTTCTTCGTTAATTAAACGGGATAATCACTCATAGTTCAATTTAGTTAAATCTTCGTTATTTGATTCCTCTTTTTCCTTCAATTTTCTTTTTGTTAGAGTTAGTATTCTTTACTTCTTGACGAGAAAAAATGCCTCCATTTGTAGATTTAGGTAAAAGGAATTTTCCCTCAGATTTCATTGTATTTAATCGTCATGCTTTTTTTCTAATCCTATGCTTTATGAAAAAATAATTGTAAATCTTTGTCACGGTAGCCAGACAAGGTACTTTTTACCAATTTTGACAGTACATCATAATCATACATCATACTGTACTATCAAAATTTGTAAATGATGTATGCCATAAAATCAAATTAAATTAAAGCAAATCATTTATTACCTTATCATCTTATGATGTACTGTCAAATTCGATTAATCTTAAAATGTACTGTCAGTATTTCAAGGATGGTAAGTGTACTAATGTATTAATTATCGTCTGAACGTTTGCGAATGACATAAAGTGATTATGTAATCGCTTTACAGTGACGAGGCCTGAAGTGGGCAATCAAAGTGACGTGTCCGCAAACGAGCCTTGAAACTAATCACCGCCACAGACCGCCAAAGGGCATCCTAGACGTACGAACGAACCAAATTACCTACTTGGGAAATTGCTGCCGGGCTAGGGGCTGTGAACTTAGAAATATTGGGTGATGTAAAATTAAATGAAATTACCTGGAATAGAATTAAACTTTGTTTACTGTCACATTTTTAATCACACATAATGTTAAGACAAATTTATGTGAAAAAGTTCAATATTTATCTATACTAATATTATAAAGAGATTTTTGTATACATTCGATTCACGTAAAAACTACTGTGCCGATTTCAAAAATTCGTTCACTATTAGAAAGGTAATTTGTGAGTAACATAGGCTATTTTTTATTATTTTTTAAGTTCACACGCGCGAAGTCGCGAGCAACAGCTAGTCAATTTATAAAATTAGAAACTAATCTTTTGTATTAAATTTTTTGTTGACTATAATCGTTATCTTTCTGAATGTATTTTGGACTTACTAGACTAATTACTGTTCCAATTTCTTTCTTAGATAATTGCAATACTTTTCTAACTATCTATGAATTATTATCGGTAGAAGCTTTACCTCACATAGCACAGGAACGTGAAATGTAATATTTCGAGTCAAAAACAAGTTAATTCTTTAGGACGTATGTGGCGACGAATGCAGTCGTAGTTTTGAACAACTTTATTAATGTGGCCGACTTGTGCGCTTGCAATTCGCCGCACAAACAGATTACAGTGCCTGAATACGAAATAAATGGAGCCCCAGCCAGTTGCGACTTTAATTTGTCAATTAGTATTTTGTACATGTTTAATTCATCTACTCAAAGTCGATTCCTGGCATTGTTTTTACTTTAATAGTAAAATAACAATAATCCATACTAGTATTATAAAGAGGAAAGATTTGTATTTTTGTATGTATTGAAATAACTCAAAAACTAATGCCGATTTCGAAAATTCTCTCACCATTAAATGCTACGTTATCAGTGAGTAACATAGGCTATATTTTATTATTATTTTTAATCACGCGGACGAAGTCGCGAACAACAGCTAGTATTAGATAACTCATTTCCTGAGATTTTACATTCAGTCTAATTATAGTATTAGCATGTAACGGAACAATTTCTCATAATACAAATGTAATTTTCTTCAGACAACATGAAATTATCTTGTTGAAAATCACATAAATCTTAAAGGTGAAGCCAAAAATGGATAGGATTCCGTGCGGTTTGTTTAGGACGACTGTCGCGTATAACTCATGGATTTACATTGTGACTGCGAAACCCACAGAATTAAGCTGAACAAAGCACAATAGGGTTTATACGAAAATTACTTAATTAGATCCATTTATAAAATTCATGTTTTAAACGGAGTTTAATGTTAGGTCAATAATGCTGGGTTGCTGTAGTTTCCATTTATTTCATCACTAGCTGTTCGCGTGCGGATTCATCCGCGTGAAATTATAAAAACTTTATTTTATTGTTTACATTTGTCAAATTATCAATAGCAAATGTCAAAATCTTTCTTTCTTAATGTTGGCAGCAACTTATGGTCTCTTTCCCATATTAGGGTTTTAATCCAAAATATTTACCCCCTAAGTTTAATGGCGTGAAAATATATAGCCTAAAGCATGACGTAAGTGTAGGGCTTTTTATTAAAAAAAGAATTATTCAAAAATATGCTGTAATTGCTGACATCTTAGGCAACAAAGAAGTGTGTGTTTACGCTTTATTGTAATAGTATAGATTACCTATTGATTCATTGGTATGAGGTTTAAGTAAGTTTCAATGAAGCAAAACTAAAGTTATTAATGAAATTATTGAACCAAAAACACTAACGAATGGTTAAAAGTAGCTGGGAAACTGGCCATTAGTCGCCATGATCGTTTTGTAATTTTGCTACCTTGTCGATTTAATTTCCAATCTTTTATCACTTAGCAATTCTATATTGTATTATGTGTTAAGTTGTATTGTAAAAATACTTCATCGAAATGGTAAGTAGACAATGTCTATCTTTTAACAATATTAACAATCGTTAACTTATTAACAATAGTTAAAATAAACAGCTTAAGTAAAAACATTTAGACCCCAACAAGCAATTAGGTTAATGCATGATAACGTTTATACAAGAAAATGAATATCAGAGTAACTGTTTATTCTTGTATGAGTTAAAGCGCTGTCATATCCAAGTTTTTCATAATTGAAAATATTATTCTCATTTTGTTAACTTTGTTTCCATTACATTTCTGAATATATTCCGTTATTTGACGTAATATTTCTTTACATTTTTTTCAGGATTTGTTTAGCTATTAGTAAAATAATTTAATCATGACCACAGAGGATTTCTAAATATATATTTTAAGAGTTTAGTTCGTAGTTAAATGGGGTCAAGTGATTAAGCCCTAAAGTTAATCTCTACGTTCTCATTCAAAAACTATTTCGCAACTTTATGTGACATTTATGATTATAAATTGAGTAATTACATTCCCTTTTCGTAATTATATTTTTACACATGGTTTTTAATAATTCCTGTAATTAAAAGTTTATAAAAAAAATATGTACGTAAAGATAAGATATGGGCATGTTATGAGAAGGGATGAATCGCATGTAACAAGACGGACGTTAGTTATGAATGTGGAGGGGTACACCGGTAGAGGTAGACCTAGAAAGAGATGGATGGATTGCGTGAAAGGTGACATGATCAAGAAGGGAGTGATGACTGAGATGACGGATGATAGAGTGCTTTGGAGGACGAAAACCTGGTGCGCCGACCCTACGGGAGTAGGATAAGGCAGGGGAGATGATGATGATGATGATGATGATGATGATGATGATGATGATGATGATGATGATGATGATGATGATGATGATGATGATGATGATGATGATGATGATGATGATGATGATGATGATGATGATGATGATGATGATGATGATGATGATGATGATGATGATGATGATGATGATGATGATGATGATGATGATGATGATGATGATGATGATGATGATGATGATGATGATGATGATGATGATGATGATGATGATGATGATGATGATGATGATGATGATGATGATGATGATGATGATGATGATGATGATGATGATGATGATGATGATGATGATGATGATGATGATGATGATGATGATGATGATGATGATGATGATGATGATGATGATGATGATGATGATGATGATGATGATGATGATGATGATGATGATGATGATGATGATGATGATGATGATGATGATGATGATGATGATGATGATGATGATGATGATGATGATGATGATGATGATGATGATGATGATGATGATGATGATGATGATGATGATGATGATGATGATGATGATGATGATGATGATGATGATGATGATGATGATGATGATGATGATGATGATGATGATGATGATGATGATGATGATGATGATGATGATGATGATGATGATGATGATGATGATGATGATGATGATGATGATGATGATGATGATGATGATGATGATGATGATGATGATGATGATGATGATGATGATGATGATGATGATGATGATGATGATGATGATGTACGTAAAGATAAGATATGGGCATGTTATGAGGAGGGATGAATCGCATGTAACAAGACGGACGTTAGTTATGAATGTGGAGGGGTACACCGGTAGAGGTAGACCTAGAAAGAGATGGATGGATTGCGTGAAAGGTGACATGATCAAGAAGGGAGTGATGACTGAGATGACGGATGATAGAGTGCTTTGGAGGACGAAACTGGTGCGCCGACCCTACGGGAGTAGGATAAGGCAGGGGAGATGATGATGATGTACGTAAAGATAAGATATGGGCATGTTATGAGAAGGGATGAATCGCATGTAACAAGACGGACGTTAGTTATGAATGTGGAGGGGTACACCGGTAGAGGTAGACCTAGAAAGAGATGGATGGATTGCGTGAAAGGTGACATGATCAAGAAGGGAGTGATGACTGAGATGACGGATGATAGAGTGCTTTGGAGGACGAAAACCTGGTGCGCCGACCCTACGGGAGTAGGATAAGGCAGGGGAGATGATGATGATGATGATGTACGTAAAGATAAGTGGAAGATAAGCGGAGCGATACGAAATGAGTATATTAGAGGAAGTTTGAGAGTAACCCCAGTGGTAGAGAAGGTAAGGAGTAAAAGGTTAGCGTTGTATGGGCATGTTATGAGGAGGGATGAATCGCATGTAACAAGGAGAACGTTAGTTACGAGTGTGGAAGGGTACACCTAGAAAATGATGGGTGGGTGAAAGGTGACATCATCAAGAAGGGAGTGATGACTGAGATGACGTATGATAGAGTTAAGTTGTGGACAAAAACCCGTTGCGTCGACCCTACGAGAGTAGGATAAGGAGGAAGAGGAAGATTTAGAAAATATACGTAACTATAATACATTTCACGTTAAAATATGACACAAATGTAAACAGAAACTTTATTCAATAACACGAAACAACATTACAATAAAACAACAAAGTTTAAATGCTTCTAAACTTTGGTACAAAAGCTTAATGTTTCCATTGTAAATTAATAACACTCGAACGATTACGATATTGTTGAATTTCATAACAAATTTTAATTAACGTCAACACTCTGTTTAGATTAACACAATTTTGCAAACAAATCAATAAAAATGTTAAGCTCAAAATGATTTGAAAAGTTGCATGTGACATATGCATTATGTGCAAAGAATTGGGGAAAGTCTAAGCAGCAGTGGACAGGTAAAGGCTGATGTAGATGTGATAACCACTTTAGTTATAGACAAAAAAACAAATTTAAAACAGAATTGTCAATCTCGTTGCTGAATTTCTGGTAACATAGATGAAATATTGTCGTTGTATTTTTTAAAAGTTGAATAAAATCCACAATCAGCTGATACGCTCATATCGTATTTTCATGTTAAATGCAAATATTTTAGTGCAAGAGCAGTTTGTAATTGAAGTTCGTGTTATCTTTTTGTTGACTTTGGAATGGTAAATTGCTTTTAGCTCAAACTTCACGGAATAAAGGCTGGATTTTTTTCTATTCCGGATATTTGAACGACGTGGATAGAAGTAAAAGGGTTAATAAAACAGTGACTTTTGAAAGTAGATAAAATTTTCATTCACATAATCTAAAATGAAGAAAACACTAGGATTTCGCTTTTTAATTACAGCCTTTGCTTTCTATTTGTTGTTTTCGACCACTTTTGTATTGATTTGTAAAAATAACGAGAATTTTTAAAGTTGTTGTATATTTACTTTATGCAGTATTTGACAGGAGTTGTGTAAAATAAGTTGATTCGCTCGAGAAATTTCTGTATTGAATTAATTAAACTTGGAAATTTTCAATAAATTGATTTGAAAATTGGTATAATTTGAAGTTTGGGATTTAATTAAAACTTGAGCCATTGATTTCTAATGTTCGCTTGCAAAGATAGTTGAAAATAAACTCGTAAAATAAAAACAAAAATATAGCATTTAGGATAAGTCTGCTTTTAAGTGTACTAAAGCAAGAAATTTAAAAGACAAATAACATAGTGATATTGAAACATTTAAAATAACTTTTAGACATAAACATCTTAAAGTAAACTATCGCACAACTGTTTGGTCGCGCTTTGATTCCTATAATCTTTTATGGAGGTGCGCACACTAATCGATTTATACGTGCAACTAAACAGTTGAATGGCTGCGAAACAATCGACAATCGCACAACAATTGAGGAATAGTTTATTCAAAGGTGTGCGCCCGCTCTTGTTGACCGACTTCCCAAAAGAAGGAGGTACTCAATTCGTCTGTATGTTTTTTTTTTTATTTTAATGTCTGGACGGTAAGGACCAATAGCAAAATGGTATCAAATTTCATCTACAATTAATAATCTCAATTCTAATTAAACAATCAGGAAGATAAGTTAAACTGGTATTAGGGAACTTTCCGGTCTAACAGTATTGACATGACAGCTGAAGGCTTAATGAAGCCCCGAATAATTGGAGAATCGCAAGGTTACTGACACTTTGGCACTCGGCCAGGTACTGGTTGAGGGTAAACTTTACTAGTGATTTGAAGTTTTTTCTTTCCTAGACAATGTTTTGATAGATTTCAATAGTTTTTCAAAACAAGATAACAACTTCTGAATTTATGTACAGAGATTATGAATTCGAAATTATTGAACGAAAAATTATATGTCTAAAGGTCCGATATTATTTTTTGGGATGAGGGGATTGAAAGTTTTTACTTGAATTAAGTTGTATATGAAATTCTATAGGAGACGTCGGTGGCTCAGTGGTTTAAGCACTTGACTTGTAATTTGCAGGTCTTGGGTTCGAATCCCACCGAGTACCAATGTGGTTTTCGATTTTTCAAATATTCATATCTACATAATTTACGCGAAGGAAAACATCGTGATGCAACCTGCACATATCGGCGAAGAAATTCAAAGATATGTGTGCAGTCAACCAACCCGCAGTGGGCTAGCGTGGTTGACTAAGGCCTAGTCACCCTAACTTAGGTTAGGCTCCGAGCCCCTCGGTGGGGACGTATAGTGAGCTGGTGATGATGAAATTCTATGAAATTAGAATATCAATAAAACAAATATGTCTACACAAAATCAACGATAGACTACTTTTCTTAGTCAACTTTATTATATTTAAAATACTTATAAAATGTCTTAAATACTTGCTTTTTAAAAACACTCTTATAATAAGACATCTGCAATAAGGATTTAATATTCAATAAGCCAAATCAAGTGAAAAATCTTTAACTGGACTAAATTATTCAACGGTGTTGCCATTGTAGATGCCTACGTTAATTGCCAATTAATATTTCATCGTCGTCCTCTGGACTAACGACTTGGCAATTATTCAAATTTTAATGAACCTTTCTCTTCTTCATATTAAATAGTGTCGTTACGTAGTAAACACAAATATTGATGTGCTGAATAAAAACATTACTCAATGAAAGATTATTAATAGCTCAAAGAGTCTTATGATTGTTTTTTGTTTCCGATTGTTCAATATTATGAGAACACGTCGAATGTCACAAAACAGGAGTTTCTTGTAAGAAATAGCGTTCATCACAGATTAGGATGAAATAAGAAGGGGAAAACGAATATGTTCAAATATGATTAGATAAGTACTTTTCAAATGAGTGCTTGTAAATTTTTATCTAAGAGCATTAAAAGGTAACAAAAACTCTACTAAGTCCATAACAAAATTCATAACATATTACGCGATATCTATCCTACTATAGTAATGCATTTATGAATATCTTAGAATTATTAACGACGCAGTAATGCCTTAATTTGTAGTTAAACTTCGTGAATTAAATATGAGGGTTGTAATGTCCACTCGGGAATATTCATATCACTTTCATGTATAGAAAGTTAATAATTACAAGGCAAGGGACAGAAAGGACTAAACTTGTAATTTTTGTGTGAAGTTAAAATATTAATTACAAATATCAATCGCTGGGGCAAATTGTACTATTATTTTCTAAATCGTACGTCCATCTTGTGGCAAATTTAGATACTAACTAGCTTCCGCCCGCGACTCCGTCCGCGTAGTATTAAGAAAAACAAAAGAAAGTTGCCTATGTGTTCTTCCAGACTATCCTCTACGTTTATGCCAAATTTCTTCCAGATCCGTTCAGCCTTTTAGGCTACAAACTCTAACAAACATCCATCCATCCATCCAAACTTTCACATTTATAATATTAGTAGGATTAGTAAGATTTATAATATTAGTAAGATAGTAAGATTATGGCTTTGTAATTATAGCTAGCTACAATATGTTGCAAATGTAGATCGTACACTTTTTATTCCATTTTCAATGATTAAAATATTCTGTATTGGAATTAAATGTACATTTATTTTAAAATAATCATACGATATTTCTGTGTCGCAGGTGCTACGACCTAAGTGAAACGCGAGGCAAATATTTCTATAAATAATCAATAAGAGCCGTTACTGGAGGCCATAATATTTGCAATAACTCCGGTTGCTCAAACGAACTGGAAAGCTGAGAGATAAATATATACGCTATATGCTCGGGACTCGGATTTACTAGATTGCAGCACTGACGGTGGAAAATCTATTTAAATCGTACAGCTCGTAGAAATGTTTGAAAGAATTTCAAATGTATTTTCACTTAATACGCATGAATATTTTCAAAAGGACGAAAATACGTTTTCATATTAAGCGAGCGAAAACTTCATAGACTGCCTAAACTGTCTCGAGATTTAGCACTTTAAACATGAAATAAAAATAATTTCAAACTAACTATACGCTGTGAGAACAGTATTGGTATTTAAGTACCGACTTAAATTATATTTCCTTAAAAAGATTTGATTCTTTTTTCTAAGATTAGAATTCGTAATAACCAACATTCTGATTTGAGGTTAAGAAAAAAAATGTTAATAAAAATGAGGGTAACGGAGTTAAAAAGCGTAAGATTGCGATTCCTGAACAATTTCCGAGGATGATATTTGACGACGTATTTCGAGTTGAACTCCGATTTATACAATTCGAGAAATTCTTTTGTTATATCTGAATGATGTTATAAGCTAAATAAATAATTACATCGCCATTAAAATAATAAGTATTGTTTTACGTATTACAAATATTCGTGAGAACGTTTTTGTACCATCATCAAATTGTATATGATTTGTGCAGCCGGGCATAAAATACACCAAACACTCTTGCCGTGACTGTTCGGTACAGATCATACGGCTTCGCTACATTTGATATCGAACATTATAGTTTAAATTTGGCGGCCCATGTTAATGCGGGTAGTCGGGTGAATTTTTATTCGCCTGCACTAGTGGGTAGTTTTGAATACCACTCCAGTACGGTCGTGCGCGTGGTCTGCGGAGAGGTGTGCCAGAGAAAGATTTGTTTGCAAGCAGCCCAGCGAGTCGGTCAGTTACAATGTGCAAGTTCAAAGGTCATCAGAAGTAATTGCTTTTCCCACATCGCGAAAGACACAACGGACGTGTTAGTTTGTTATAGAACGGGATCGATTTGAATTTCGTTTTCGTGTTCGGAACAATAACAGTGCATACTGGTGCATTTTCAAGCAGTATCGATGGCGCCTGTAGACTTGACAGAACTAGACTTGACTCCTTTGACACCGACGGAGACAACCTGAGGCGGTGAGGCGGGCATCGAGCTGGTAAGTACCACTTTATCCCCCATCCTACTATTGTCATATCTAAATCTATTGCCAATTTGCGTAGCAATATTCTTTCGATCCTATAAAATAATGTTAACGTGATTTGTAGAAGAAAGTTTTACTTTATAATTTCCGTAAATTAATGAGCATCCTAAAAGCCGGAGGTTTTATGTTTGTGTACATTTAACTTTCACATCTTAAAGACGTAGTGACATCACATGTATTGGGAAAAGTTTTTCATAATGTCTACATACTTGTTTACTGAGCATGTTAATTAAAAGAGATATTGAATACGTTAATATATCTTTTTAACCGACTTCCCAAAAGAAGGTTCTCAATTCGTTTGTATATTTTAATAGTATACAAATAACTTTATATAGAACGTTTTGGTACTTCTTATTAGAAAGATATTTTACTTTATTCATCCTTCTATCAGGCTTTAGATGTCTATTGAAAGACGTAGACATTTCTAAATAGCAGCTTTGCTTACAAATTCTACGCTCGGATAATACCCGTATACGGTACAAGTATCGTTTCTGAATATTTGGGAAAGAGCTGAAAATTATGTTTTCTTTTAGTATATTACTATAGTAAACAAAACAGAAATATTACAAATGCCAAGTGAGAATGGGGAGAGTGATAAGCCTCAGGTAAGTGCAAAATCTTCACAACTAAGTCTATAGTTCGAATGTTTTATTAGAACTGAGCGTCTTTAGTGAGCTTAATTAGCAATTACAACATTCAGAGGTGCTAAAACATCATAGTAGGCAGTTGAAAACTAATAGGATCTGCAATCTGACCACAAATTACATCTAATTAAACTATAGTGCCTCTGAATTGTACATTTTCAATGAATGACGTAGCTTTAAATTTGAATAGTGAGCTTCGATCGGTTGTTTACAGTAAATATTAAAGTGCAGGTCAATGACCTCGCGCGCATCGGAACGCTACGATACGTACTGTACAAACGGACGTGTTTCGTTGAAATATTTATCGGCCATGGAATACGTTCAATGTTTAATAATTCAAATACTAATGGAAAGGTATATTTGATCACGAGCTGCAATATGAAAATGGAAAATAAATTACAATGAATTGAACAGAGAAATAGGAGAAAATGTAAAAATTGTGACGCTCAAGGTAACGTTACTGGTACAGGTTATTTAAATATTTTAATTTCTTGAATAACAAAAACAAAGCAATCAAAAAAAAATAGTTTAGGTTTTTTGCTGTATTTACTACTTTTGTTTTTTGTTTTTCGTTTGATTTGTATACTATGTTTTTCTTTATTTCATTGTAATTTTGCATTCTAAAGTGTATAATGATTAAAAGGTGCGACGCCTATAAACCATGTAAGTGGTTTGGCGGAAAAAAAAAAAATAATCACAGGTTTGTACTGGCGTAGAATATAAAACCGCAAATATTGTAGATGCTTTGACAACGTTTATGAGGTCGGAAGAAAATCGCAAATGCTAGGAGATGGGAAAGTAATTGAGCGGTCACCTCAATTACGAGAGACGCAAAATGCTTTTAAAAGTTACGTACATTAGAATAACCTAGGTCTATAATAAGTGGTTCTAGATTTTTTTATACATTAGATAATTATGATAGTGCCCTCAATGGGAAAATTTAAAAACCAAAAAGGTACTTAATATAAAATACAACTCTTTGCGTTAAGTATTTATGTATAAAATTGTAACGTGTACAAATTTTATAGGTTTTATAAGCCTAAAATTATGCCTATAAATTAATATCTTTAGTAAATAAGGTAACCTTTGTTATTGATTACTCAAAATACATTTTCTTTCCAAAATAATCCTTACCCGTGTTTAACGTATATGTTTGTAATATATTGTTGTAAAATAAATATTGTCAAAGCAAAATAAATGTTGGGCGCCGTGTCAACAAGCAATCATATACTGATCCACGCTGAGAGCGTATCGCGACCCGTCATACATTCTGTGATCGATCATTTTGGCAAATTGCTAACCACGAATGTATAATATCAAAAACGGGTTTTCACAATTTTATTTCCTACATTTTTTTTATATAAAGGCGCGAAATGATTGATACTTTTTGAACGATTAAATTAACTGGCCAATAATAATTTTGAGTACTGGCTGAATTAAGAGGATTTGAACTGAATGTTAAACAATATTTTAGTAATAGTATTGTTTTATGATTTCTTATTTAATATTATAAATGTAACAAGATCTACGACGCAATTAGGCGCCGTCGCTCTTTGAGTTTTCTTTGTTACTTTGTAAAATACAATCTTTTAACTAACTCTGTTGTCTGATAATTAAGTTTCCTGCAGCTTTAATAGGATTATTAATTTAAAATATTTTTAAATGCTTTTACGGTTTATACATTTATAAATAAACATAAATTTATATTACCTTTGTTTATAGAAAAAACTAATAATTTCAATGCCCATTTGATAATAACAGACTCAAGAATCTGACCGTTTAGATTATACAAATAATAATAGACATTCTTAAATAAAAAAGTCACAACATTAGGGTATAAGAACCCGCTGATCAAAGTTCTTTTATACTCGTAAATACGTAAAGTGCGAACAAAACGGCAATTAACAAATTAGGAATGTATAAAATAATGTCAGATTTTGCGGAACTTGTAAATTGTGAGTAAAGTCTTGTTAATAAGAAACTCGAGTCATATGTAATTTTGTGAGATGACAAGCCTTAACGAGTTGCCTGTAGGTAGAGCGTGCTTCATTATAAATTCACATCATATTACGTTTTCGAACTTATCAAATTTTAGCTCCTTGTTTGGCAAGGAAGTAATATGAATCAGTCTGCTTTACAGTGTATTCAACTAGTGATACGCACCAGCGTCGTTTGGGTTGCAGAGAATATAGCGGGTCATATTTTCTGTTAATGTAAAATATAGCCTATGGATGGATGGATGATTGTTAGAGTTTACCGCCTAAACAGCTGGACGGATCTCGACCAAATTTGGCATAAATGTAGAGCATAGTTTGGAAGAACACATACTCTTATTTTTTTTTAATTCCACGCAGACGGAGTCGGATAGCTAGTTCAATAATAATGTAGCTTTCTAATAACGATTTTTTTATAAAGCGATTCATTATTTTCGGAGCAATGAAGTCAAACAAATAATCTTTATAGATGTGAAATCAGGTCCATAATAATTTTGATATATTTGCTAATCATGCTTTTTTTAAAATGTAACTTATAATGTCTTGAGAGGTTAGGATTTAGTAAACCATATGAAGACCAATGAATTAATAGCGATGTTAATAGTATGCTAATTCAATTCAGAAAGACAAAATTATGACTCGCCTAACGACAAACAATTAGCATTGTTTTTTGTTGACATACTTCTTATAAATGTAGATAATTTAATTTATGTAAGTAGTTCAAACTGTTATTACACTCGCTGTTGTTTAATGATAATAAATTACTTATAAATTAATTAATATGAACCATCCGGCCGTTGAACTCCATCCGCGATTACCATGTCACGCTTGGCAAGGTAAGCGTGCGTCGTTAAAAAATAATCGATATAATACGCCGGCTGCCGCTCTACGACATTCATATTTAATTTATAAACGATATATATTTTTAACAAAATTTGTTCACTGCTATGTAATGTAAAACGAATATTTATCCATGAGTTTCTAAAACGCTAGACACGTGAAACTTCGATAAATTGATATATGGATGCTCGAGAGAAGTTTTAATTGTCAAAAGCCAACGATGTTTTATTGGACACTAACTCTTGTCCGCGACTCCGTCCGCGTGGATAAAAAAAAGTAAATATCCTATGTGTTCTTTCAGAATATCCTCAACATCTATGCCGAATTTCATCAAGATCCGTTCAGCGATTTAGGTTACAAACTCTAACAAACATTCATCCATCCATCCATCGATCTAAATTTTCGCATTTATAATATTGGTATGATTAATATGATAGTATGAAGTATGATCTATATTGCCGCGCCAATTTACAAAATTAGTAGAGATAACTACAACTTTTTCTTATTTATATCACAATTAGATATAACTTAAATGATAGTTTTTCAAGTTTCAAGTATAACTATTTTTTTGTTAAGATAAAATAAAGTTTTCTTATAGATAACGGTATAAATAAGCATTGAATTCTGCTAATACTACACCGTGCAGTAATTTAAGGAGAGCAAAAAGAGGCTGGGAGACTTAAAAAGCGTGAGATTGCGTTTCCCGGCCCATTTCCGAGAAAGGCCTCCTACGAGCACTTCGAGAAACTTCGATTGCTTCGATTGCTTCGATTCGATTTATAGAAAGTTTTTTTCAACGATACACGAATCAACTTTTTGTTACCATATTTCTCTTTCAGTTCTATTAAATCATACTTTATAATGCTAGAATTATAACGTTTAACTTTTGGAGATGAAAAGTTTTTACTGGTGTTAAAAAAAACGGTATTAATAATAAGAAAATTAGTAATTTTTCCTCAGTATGATTTTAGAACTATTTTTTTATAATATAAGGTGGCAAACGAGCAAGCGGCCACCTGAATGCACCGAAATGGAAAGCAACCGCTGCCCATAAACATCCGCAATGGCAGATGCGTTGCCTACTCCTTATTGACGGAGGAGGAGATGCACAGAAAGAGGATATTTCCCCTTCCTATGCGTCTCCTCCACCGTCAAATCCACTTTTCCTTCCCATCCTTTTCACTTAAGAAAGGGGTGGAAAGTGAAAGGAACTAAAATTAGGCCTTCGGCGCCACACTCATCAGACGAAACGCGGAATTGCTTCCACTTCACGCCTGTTTTCTGTGTGGTCGTGGTATTACACCGGGCAAGCCGGCCCATTCGTACAAAGATGTTAAAGCAGGCTCTACCACTGTTAAAACTAGTATTTTATTGGTTATATTTTTTAAATGATGTATTTGAAACTAGGGCATTATATTTATGTGGACTAAAAACGTTCAATTCAAACGTATAATTAAAGTAAGTAAGGTATGTGTAAAGTGGACAGGTGTCAGTTGTTATGACATGTTTGGTCATTAATTGGAGCGACTTGTGTCGTTAAATGATTATAGGTTTGGGGAAAAAATGCTACGTTAATTATTGTACTATTAGAACGATGAATATAAAGAAGCTTTGTTATATACTTTGAGGGGTAGACAGATCTTACGCGTTTTCATTCTATCTGTTGTAATACTTAGTGTTCTGTGCAAAATACCTCTTTGGCTGATAAGAAGTGTGAATGCAGCCAAAGAGGTTGCATACTGGCCACCAAGACTTTTACGTGGTTTGGTAAAGAAAAGATATAAAAAACAAAGAAGGAAAGGAAGCGTACAACAAGACGAGATGTGATCGATATAGTTTTCAGTTTTATGTAAATAAGTTTTAAGAGTTTTTGAGCTTGTTTTAATACTTAGAACGGGCGCACACCTTTGACTAACTATCGCACAACGTTATGCGATTGTCGATTTTTTTGCAGCCAATTCAACTGCTTAGTTGCACAACTAAAAATCGAGTAGTGTACACACCTCCATATAAGCTAATAGCAATCAAAGCGAGACTAAACAGTTGTACGATAGTTTAGTTTCTAGTGTGCGCACGCTCTAACACACCTCTCTATATTCTACATTCTAATTCTATATTTATGTCGAAATTTGACATTATTAATTCTATTTTCAACATTTTATTTTCTAAAGAAAGGTTCTAAAGGCACTTACTCAACATAATGCATCGAAAACTAGGTATTTACCGCCTCCGGATACAACCTAAGTGGCTTTACGAACTTAAGAACTACATTCAAGTTAAATGCATGATAAATATTTTCGCTTTTTAACGTAATCGCTATGCTGGCAACGTTCCTCTAAGTGTCTACATTTGCATTCGAATCTTCTAGAAATTTTGCGAATTATTTTTTGTACATTCAAGGTAATGTTTTGCATAAAAATACAAAAGTAAATAACAAATTGCAGTTTTAAAAGTTTTGAAATGTTAAGGATATTTTATGTTAAATGTTCTTTATTTAGTTTGTTTCGAAATATGTTACGTCGAAATATGCTTGTCGTTTTCCAGACCGTTGCGTGTGTTGTTTGCGCATGAATTAATTTTAACCTAATTTCAAAATTGCGAATTCATGTTATATAGAACAATAAAAATATTTTCGAATTTGGTTAAAACCGATTAGATTGGATTAGGGATTTTAAAATAGATCCGTAAAATAACTAATATTTCGTTTAGAAACGAGATGCTATGAAAAAAAAGTCTCTACTTATTTTAAGTACATTGGATCCCAAAAAGGGATCATAAAACAATATATCAATAAAAGTAAGAAAACTCGAAGGGTGTCTTCAGTAAGGGCGACAAGGGAATAGAAACGACTGAATTGAAAAGTTGGATATTAACTTCTAAAACTTTTGTACTAAAATAGATAGATGTGTGCGTCTTTGCGTCGCGGCGTCAATACGTATTATTGTACGCGCTTAACCTACCCGCAGATATGGCGAATAAAAAAATGCGTAATGTGTAAAAAAAATATTACTAAGAAAACACCGGGATTGGAGTGTAGTAGGTGTGATAAAATAGTGCACGCTGACCCTGCGTGTGCCAAATTATCGAACAAACAACTGAACACACTACGAAATTCCCCCGGTATTGAGTGGAGCTGTGAAGATTGCATTTCAAACCATACCACAAGATCATCATTTCTAATTCCTGAAGATGACGAGGAAGAAGATGAGTGTGCTTCAGAAAATTCTACGCACATACAATCACTTGATACTCGCAAACTTGTACAGGACATAAGCAGAGAGATGAAAAAAACATTTCGAGAAGAAATTAGGAACCTTGAGTCTTCCCTTGAACTGTTGTTTAACCAGATGAGAGATGTTGAATTTACTATTAAGAAACAAGATACCAAAATACAAGATCTAGAAAACAAAAACCAAGATTTACAAAATAAAAACAAGAATTTTGAGCTAAGAGTATCAGTACTAGAACAAAGAGTTAAGAATTTTGAGCAGCAGCCTTGTCAAAAACCTTGGAAATAGCCGGTTTACCTGACCGACTCATCCATGGATATTGACAAAGTATTATACACAGTCGCTTCTAAGCTGAACATGAATGTTAATGATATTCAAGCATCCCAACGTACCCCGGGATCGAAACATAAGCCAGGACCGATTTTAGCAGAATGAAGACTAAGACTGCCCAGAGGAAATGGATCGAGGCTGGTAAGAAGACAAACCTGTCTGTTGGACTTATATTGCCGGATGCCGAAAAGGAAAAGACTGCCAACCGTGTGTACATTAGAGAAGCCCTAACTAAACACTTAAAAACCCTTTTGTACGAAGCTAAAAACCCGTCTAGGTAATTCTTATCAGTTTGTATGGTGTAAGGATGGCAATATTTGTGCCAGAGAAAGTAGTACAGTAAAATCCATTATATACATTCTTTACAGCATATCAGTAAATTACAAAACAAAACTAAGAGTACAAGCTCAGCCTGAGTACTAAATACTATTATAATTTAATGAAACTATTGCTTGTTATTATGAATTTAAAAAATGAAGAATTTTCTAAATGTATATCTTTAAAAGACTACTTCAAAAAACTACCACCTAAAACTCATTAAATGTCTCATGTGTACATATTAACATTAGATCGATTATCAAAAACTTTGCTAAGTTACTTCAAATGATACACAGCTGTCCTTTTCCAATTGATGTTATTGTTATAACCGAAGCAGGTATCTCTGAATCACTTGTACATTTATATAACATACCTGGCTACAATATGTATCACAAATTACGTGTAAAAAGTCGTGGTGGTGGCATTATCATTTATGTTAAAAACCATATTAAGTTTACTTATACACAGCATCAAACCGTAACTTATGAAAGTATAACCGGCACTCTTAAATTACACAAAAACCTGTGTGTAGTGTTGTATGCAATATATAGACCGCCATCGACAAATAAAACTATGTTTGTAAACGAACTGGTAAAAATATTTCTAAGGTGGATCTAAAAAATAACCTTATTTTAATAGGAGACATAAACATTGACCTAAAATCTAACTCATCCTACAAGAACCTTTATTTAACTACGCTTAATGAACACGGAATGATATGTGGAATTTCAGATTACACTAGAATTGAAAAAAAATCAAATGTTATAACAAAGTCATGTATAGACCATATTTTTGCCCGTTCCCAACATTAGATACATACACTGCGGCGTTAGATGTCGTACTGGCCGATCATCGCACCATCGTATTTACCTCAGTCGCAGACGCAAGAACCAAGTGTATACAGGATGTTACCAAACCTAAAATTAACTATGAAATATTGGAACAAGAATTAAACAAAATTGATTGGTTATCAACAAATAACATGAGTCGCCTGTTGATATTAGTAATTTTATCTACAACTCTTTTCAGCATGCAACATCATAGCTACCTCATATAAAACCTATAGTAAAAAATTTAGCAACCGTCCAATTAGAATTCCCTGGATTAATGAAAATAATCTGCCGATTGTGTAAAAAAAAAAAACGAGATAAGCTATTTAAAGTATGGAAAAAAAGCTCATATAACCCTGAAGTACGACTAGAATATAATAAAATACGTAATAAAATACATAAAATTTTAGAGACTAGAAGAACAACTATTATATTCGTCAAATAAACAGAAATTTTAAAAATACGAAAAAAGTATATCATATAGTCAACCAAATGCTAGGACGTGTGACACAATCTATCGATGCTGCTGTGCTAAAGGCGTTCGAAGCACAACGACTTGATACTAAAAAAATTGCTGACAATTTCGCGATCGGATTTGATACAGCGGTTAAAAACATTATCCCAAAATGTGACATAAAACTTCATCATCTTTGTCAACAACCTATTAACTCAAGCTTGTACTTCCAAAAGGCCTCTAGTGATAAAATTCAAACAATATTAAAAAAACTAGACTCCAATAAGGCTCCAGGACCCGACAATATCAAGGTATCTGATATTAAAATCGTAGCAAAAAATTCATCAACGGCTATCGCTAATCTAATCAACTGTAGCATTAAATCAGGACTGTACCAATGAGCTAAAACTAGGTTGTGTTAGGCCAATCCACAAGAAGGGTAAACGCGATGATTATTCCAACTATCGTCCCATTACGTTACTCTCAGCTATAGACAAAATAGTAGAAAAATACGTTTGCGAACAAATACAAGATTTTTATCAAGAACATAAGGTTATCTCTCCGAACCAGTTTGGCTTCCAAAAAGGGAGGGGAACAAATGACTTATTGACAAAGTTTACTGATGAAGTTAATGAACATCTCAACAAAAAAGATGTTGTACTAGCCTTGTTCGTGGACTTTTCGCGTGCGTTTGATACACTAGACCACGAGCAGATTATCACTAAGTTAGAAGTCTGTGGTAACGTGGTCCGTTGCTAAGATGGTTGGTACGAACTACTTACAAAATCGGAAATTTTGCGTTAAGATAAACCAGACGTTTAGCGAACGAATAGATGTAACGGAAGGCACACCTCAAGGTTCTGTGCTTGCTCTCCGTTATTATTTACAACATATGTTAACGATATAAAAGATTCCATTCAATTTTCCACATGTTATCAATTTGCAGACGATACTTGTCTTGTAGTAGCAAACAAAGATCCAGATATAGCTCTTAAACTTCTACAAGCTGATTTAGATGCATTAATGATATGGTGTCATGACGCCCGGTTAGTTATAAATAGCAATAAAACAAAATTATTGGTTATTAAATCGCCATACTTAAAACAAGATCTTTCTTCAAGCTTGGTGGCACATAATGACAAATGTCTTCACTCCGTAAGTCGAATTTCTTGTACATGCCCCAACGTTGAAATTGTAGACTCACAACGGTATTTAGGTTTAATTATTGATAGTAATTTCAACTGGGGCAACCATATTGATTTTGTGTGCCATAAACTAAGGTGTTTTTAGCAAACATTACCATATTAAAAGACCGTATACATTTAAGTAAAGTTAATGCTATATCACGCGCTGGCCGAATCCTATGTACAATATGGATTAGGTAGTTATGGCCGTACATATAAATCATACCTCGAACAAATCTACAGACTACAAGTTAAAATACTTAAAAAAATTGTGTCACCTAAAATTAAAGAACAATTCCAAAACAACGAAAAAAAACTTTTTGACCATTGTAAAATATTACCTATCTATACCAAATTAAGTATTTGTTGATAAAAGAATATTTTTTTTAATGAAAAAATTATTAAAAAAAAGGAACATCCTATATGCACTCGGGCGATAACAGAAAGCCGGTACTACACTATTGGCGCAAAAAATGTATACGCGAGCGCACGGCATCATACATTGTACCTAGATTAGTTAATGAACTACCCTCACATTTAATAAAATGTATAACACAAAAAACATTATGCATAAACTGAAACAATATTTATGTACGCAAGCCACTGAAACGCTAGTGAAAAACCATTGAGGTTTATTTAGCGTTTTTTTTATATAACTAGATTAAATTGTTTTGTATTGTTAAAAGAATAAAAAAAAAAAAAAAAAAAAGATGAAAACTTTGAACGACAAAAGTACCCATATTTTTATTCTTAGTTTTTAACGATATTTTTTTTAATTTATTTTAAATGGTTTATTGCTTTTCGCTACTATTGATAATAATTTATTACACAAACGTGTCATGTAGCTGTGACTTGTAAGTCGTTTTTTACGTTCTCTTTGAAACAATAAATGATCTTTTCTTTGCAAAAGTAGAAGGAACGAAAGGCAGTCTTAACTTTGTACTTGATAATAAAATATTGTAATTTTTCTTTCTACTTTGTCAAAAATAATAGGCTCTTGTTCGCAGACGATGTAAGTCGATTACGAACCAACATTTTAAATATGCAGAGAAGAAAATAAAATTATGATCTGAAAGCTCCTTAGAATCTTAAAAAAACGTTTAATGAAAAATGAGAATAAATTACATAGACATATTACAAATCAACTTTTAATTTTTGTAATCTATATCTATACTTATATTATAAAGAGGAAAGATATGTATTTTTCGTATGTATTGAAATAACACAAAATCTACTGGGCCGATGTCAAAAAATACGTTATCAGTGAGTATTTCATTTATTATTGTAACATAGGCTATATTTTTTAGATTTCACCCGGGCGAAGTCGCGAGCAACAGCTAGTCTACACTAATATTATAAAGAGGAAAGATTTGTATATTTGTATGTATTGCAATAATTCAAAAATTACTGGGTCGATTTCGAAAATTCTATTACCATTAAAATGCTACGTAATGATTGAGTAACATAGGCTGCTTTTATTGTTTTATTTTTTTTTATTTCTCGCGATCGAAGTCGCTAGCAACGGCTAGTTTTAAATGAAAAAACGAGATATTGATGCTTAAAAATACATCTTACTTCTTACAAATATTATAAATGCGAATGTTTAGATGGGTGGATGGATGTTTGTTAGAGTTTGTAGCCTAAACGGCTGAACGGATTTTGATGAAATTTGGTATATATGTAGATGATAGTCTGAAGGAACACATGGGCTACTCACTTTTGTTTTTTTTTAATTCCTCGCGGACGGAGTCGCAGGCGAAAGCTAGTTCAATTAATAAAGGTTTAATGCTTCTAAAAGTATCTTAAACTTTGTTCTGCAAACTTTAATTTTAAGTATGAAAGTTATTGCGGTGTCTCGCCATTATAAGGAGTTAAAGTCCGATGGAAGTTTGGCACGATGTAATCACTCCCGAGGGTAAAAGTTTATAGAAATGTTTCCAATTCTTACTAAAGTTTTGTAGTTTGTTTTTGCAAACTTCGACTCTTTTTATCTTGTTTGCAAAGGTAAATTAATTAACTATTAGTTTAGGCTTTGTGTAATAGTTAAAAGTTATTACGTTAATTCCAAAGATTTGTTACGATATAATCATTGCTTAATGGTTATTGAAGTAGGCCGAGTTGCATAATATCTGGAATGTACGAGTATATTTATTTAGAAACTAGCTTTCGCCCGCGACTCCGTCCGCGTGGAATTAAAAAAAAACAAAAGTGAGTAGCCTATGTGTTCTTCCAAACTATCCTCTACATCTATGCCAAATTTCATCGAAATCCGTTCAGCCGTTTAGGCTACAAACTCTAACAAACATCCATCCATCCATCCATCTAAACTTTCGCATTTATAATATTAGTATGACGTATGATTAACAAGAAAAGAACTACTGTGTTTAGAAAAACATCATAAGACATCAAGTTGATTGAATCCGACAGGAGACGGATTTGGGTCGAGACTAAAGGGTGAAATAAATTGCATTGCAGATGGATCTATTCACGAAAAAATCTCAATCTAATTAAGCCTTTTGCTGGCGATGTTTTTAATTTACAACGAACACGATCCGTCCAGACTAAAAATGGTAGAAAATTTATTTTGACACTAGCTGTTCGCGTGCGGATTCATCCGCGTGAAATTATAAAGACTTTATTTTATTGTTTACATTTGTCAAATTATCAATAGCAAATGTCAAAATGACATGACATGACAAACCTTAGCAATCTTTCTTTCTTGATGTTGGCAGCAACTTATGGTCTCTTTCCCACATTAGGGTTTTTATACAAAATATTTGCCACCTAAGTTTAATGGCGTGAAAATATATAGCCTAAAGCATGACGTCAGTGTAGAGCTTTTTATTAAAAAAAGAATTATTCAAAAAACATGCTGTAATCGCTGACATCTTAGGCAACAAAGAAGTGTGTGTTTACGCTTTATTATAATAAGTATAGATAAGTATAGATTTTATATAAATCGGACAGAAAGATCGAGAAAATATGTGTTCACATTTTTAAATGAAAGATTATAGTATTTTATATTATTAAAAAAATATCAGTTATTTGGTGCGTATGGTAAGCAGTATATCCGATATTCTTTTGTCATTTATTGTTTGTTTACTTCTTTTATCTTACTTCTTACTAATATCATAAAAGCAAAAGTTTAGATGGATAGATGCATGTTTGTAGTAGTCTAAACGGCTGAACGGATCTAGATGAAATTTAGTATAGATGTAGTCTGGAAGAACACAAAGGCTACTCAGTTTTCTTTTTTTTTAAATCGAAGCGGATGGAGTCGCGGGCTAAAAGCTAGTTATCCAATAAATTCTAAATATGTTTTAAGAGTGCATTCTTTACATATTTTTATAAATTATTTTCAGTATTAAAGATTCCAATACTTTTACAGGGTAACGGTTGCATGTTCACAAAGTAGGTCAATACGAGTCAAAGAAGTCATTAAGGCTAATTCCCGTTAAAGCCTTTAAGTAATTTGTTATGGCACGAATGATATTTTAATTACGAATTCACAGGTAATTTCAGTATTATGACATATTTATAACCTACTATAAATTGTCACATATTTTCGTGAATTACTACGGAAAAGTTCCATTTTATTTTTTTTTTTTCATTTATTGCCGCACTCTGAGTTTTAAATCCCTACTGACCAATGATCCCTTAGCGTAGGTTTAGTATTACTGCTTAAATAACCATCAAACGATCAGAGGAACTACCATTTTGTGCAGCGCCCTAACGTAAAGTAAATCGACATATCTCATACTTTTAACGATTTTGATACGTACATACGAATTTTCGTGCAAGGTTGCCAGAGTTATAATTATCCACAATACAAGGAGAGAGTATATCTCTTAGGTTATATTGACTTAGGGTTAGAGGTGTCAGTATTTGATAAGAGTTACAAAGGCAAGCATTATGAGGGTTCCATTGTCAGCGTTAATTAAGGATGAGCTAAGCATTTACATTGTTTTAACATCGGCGTACAGTTTATAAAATCAAAGGGTTTCTAAATTTGAAATTGCTTTAATTGTTCTTGATACTTTAGGTATAAATTTGTTGTCTTAAATATAAATTATTTTTAAATTACTATGAGTCTCAACATTTTAGGAACGGACAGAAAAAAACAATCAACAAATCGTTTTACTTTATTACTACTTACTAAATGAATAGGATATTAATTAATATAATATTAATTTCTAAAATTTGTTAATTCTAGAATCATTCAAGTAGCCAACTATAATTCAATTCTTACATTCTTTATATTTGTAAATAAATATGTTTTTGTTTTATCTGTTAATTGTGTTCTACAAGAGCTTACGAAAGTAATTATATGAAGGAAAGAAATGGTTAACATCAATTAGACGCGAACTAAATACTTTTTTCGAGCTTTTATTATTCTTGGCGATGGCCGGGCCGTGATATAGGGAATTGGCCATGTGAAATTTATTTCATGACGTTCCAAATATGCTCCAACACTATGTAAAGATAACATGTTGTTTTTCAATTAATTAGTAACCAAAACATCTGTTTTCTCATTAATCAGATGTTTTTTGTACTGATGATTTACTTTTTGGTGAAGATATGATTAGTCATCATAGGAAAATATTAATAACAATAGGAAAATATTAATAATTACTATGATTTCCTTTCTACTTCTTTCGTTATTTTTTCCAGAAGGAATATCTTAAATTAAGCAATGTTTATAATTCTACATTTCAACCAATATCTCCAGAGATATCTATAAAATGATTTTTTTCGTCGTTCCATTTCACAAGTTTTCATTTTCAATCTTCTACTTTTTCTCTTATAGTTTTTTTGTTAACAAAAAAAGAAATACGAACACGAAGTAATTCCACTGTTTCGTTATTTTCGGAATGAATAAAATGTATTAAGATCTTCTTGTCTTTTAATTTATTAAATACTAGCTGTTGCTCGCGACTTCGCCCGTGTGAAATAAAAAAAATATAGCCTTTGTTACTCACAGATAAATTATCTTTCTAGCGGTAAAAGAATTTTTAAAACCGGCCTAGTAGTTTTTGAGTTATTGCAATACATACAAAAATACAAATATTTCCTCTTTATAATATTAGTATAGAAGTATAGATTTAGTTATGTGTCTTTAAAATGGCGGTTAAAGTTAAATAAAATAAACTCTCAAAGATATTAAAACACAAAGATCAAGGCGAAATCGTAATTCGTCAACTGCACATTAACACAAATAACACGTTATATGTTTTTACTACTGACAAATTGTATTCAAATACAATCAGTATGAAAATAGAAATATTTCCTAGAAATGTATGCATACATGTGTTAACGGTTAATGGAAACGAGTCGTAATGGTTTTGAATGTAATACAAATGTCACTTTAAAATAAACCATTTACTTCGACTGTCGATATCTAATCAATTTAATTGCTTTGTTTTTGTAATCTACTGTAAAATTCTCACAATTGGTAGACTGTTGCCTAACTTTCTATTATTCTCTACATTGATTGAAATTGTATTAATTTTTTTTATACAATTATATTAAACTTTGCCATCAAGTTGTCTTTAATTATAAACTTTAAACTAATATAATAAATAGGAAAAAGCTGTATTTTTCTATGTATTGATATAACTCAAAAACTACTGGGCCGATTTTAATAATTCTTTCAGCGTTAGAAAAGTAATTTATCTGTGAGTAACTTAGGCTATGTTTTTTATTTCACCCGGATGAAGTCGCGGGCAACGGGTAGTTAATAATAAATTTATTGAAAAGCTAATTTTGTCTTTCCTTCATTATAAATTAACGGCTGACAGACGGTTAACACAAGGTGACTCCCACGGCTAGAAAAGTTTTCATTAAATGCCTCGACTTCTGTGCGTTTAAAAAGTTTGCTATTAGAAATTTAGAACTTTTTCTTTTATGGTCTACATACTAGTAACAATTAAGACATGTCTTACGAGATACACATAAGGAGCACGCCCTTAATACTCTGTTTTAAATTGAGGTTAGTTTCGATTTTAAAGAACTGGTTGGTACTCTTAAAAGAAGCAAGGCGTATTGCATTTGTTTCGTGTAGACTTTAATCGCTCTTATACTTCTTGTTTGTTATAACACGAACAAAAGACCCGCAGCGAACGCTCATATTAGGCCCCGAATGTTTAATGCAAGAGGTAAAAAGGCGACAACAGCGGCCATCAATTTCCAGTAATAATTTAGTAACACGGAGTTGTTTTGTTTCGTACTGACAGGGGCTAAATGTCGCCCACCTGTGTTGAATAACATTTGTTACAGAGCAGATTTTATCATGTTTATTTCAACTTTTAATAGGCTTAGAAATGTTATGATCAAAATAAAGATATTTAATAAAACAATTCTCAGAGAATTAACACACACATTTAAATAAAGGACAGTAAACTAGGTGCGATATTAGCGGACATGAACACCTTACCAATTAGAAGTCAATAGGAATTCATTTGTAAACGTTTGTGTAGAGTTGGAAGTCAGCCAACTGTTTAGTCGTGTGATAGTTCATACCAATGCCAATGACATGTAATAATTGTGTTATATTTGAGTCGTACTTCAAATGTGTCAACAAGTCGCTATTTCAGTACAAGGAAGCGTGCAATTCGATCTTTGTTTATCGAAGCAAATAAAACGATGTCAATATTTACAAACTAGCTGTCGATCGCGACTTCGCTCGATGACTTAAAAAATATAGCGTATGTTACTCACTGATAACGTAGCTATCTAATGGTGAAAGAATATTTAAAATCGGCCTAGTAGTTTTTGAGTTAAATATATACAAAAATACAAATCTTTCCTCTTTATAATATTTTATGCTGGGTTGCTGAAGTCTCCATCTATTTTATTACCTAGCACTACATTAGTGTTAGGTCGACCTAATTTTTAACACCTTAAAAACTATGTTACGTAATTCGGAAACGTATTTCATGAAGTTATCGAACCAAAAACACTAACGAATGGTTAAAAGTAGCTGGGAAACCAGCCGTTAGTGATTCTGTAAATATAAGAAAACAACAATAATACCAGCTTGTTTTCTTTATGTTGTTCGCGTGGCGTTTGCTATTACGTGTATGCAGTAAAACAAAATTACGTCCATTAATTGTCCGTCATGAGCTTTTTTTTCCCATGCATTTGTTAATAAAATATGGAGTTTAATTATTAAGTTAAGTCGCAGTGCGGCTGCTCTCAAATTCAGGCCTTGACCTCATCTTTAATGCAAGGCGCAGGAGACAACCTTACCATTCCTGTCATTATGTAGTGATATTTGAATATTTCAAAAGGTTGGAATAATAAAATTAATTTGCACGTGTTTACTATTATTGTCCATTGTCGCAATACGCGGATAAAACATATTTTCATCTCACTTTTTTTCCAAGTACTAAATGATCAAAGGAGTAATAAATCTATTCGCCTAAATAAGGTACTAGCTGTTGCTCGCGACTTCGTCCGTGTGAAAATAAAAAATAACAAAAGACAGGCTATGTTACTCAAAGATAAATTACCTTTCTAACGGTGTAAGAATTTAGAAAATCGACCCAGTAGTTTTTGAGTTATTTCAATACATACAAAAATAAAAATCTTTCCTCTTTATAATATTAGTATAGATTATGCATAAACTAAATAAGTTTTCAAAATGTTAACTCGTAGATTTTCGGCTCTAAATCTGATAGAACGCAAACCCTTGCATATAACACACTGTGATATCTTATGATAATATCACTTTAAAATTCCATAATCTAATTTAAATTCAGCATATTTCTGTTTGTGATTGACCAACATCGGGTGTAAACAGAATTTTAATCGCGAAGGGAAAATTTATATTTCATTGGAAAAGTCCACTTCGACAAGCTTTGCGAGAAACTAATTTTCCTCAGCTTCGTGAATTTGGATTGCGAAAATGTTTGAATGGTTTGCATTCGAACTTCGTATTAAGGAGACATAACTTAATAAGTTTGATTTAAGTAGAAGTATATTTATTCAATTTCATGTAATGAAATGATTTAAGTATTTCTGAATACTTCGGGAGTCTTTTATATTCGATGGTTCTTAGTCATCTAATTTTTTTTTTTGAAAATTATTTACTACTAGCTATTGCTCGCGACTTCGCCCGTGTGAAATTAAAAAATAATAAACAAAATATAACATAATAATTAATAAATAACCTTTCCAATGGTGATTTTTTTTTTAAATCGGCCCAGTAGTTTTTGAGTTATTTCAATTCAAACAAAAATACAAATCTATCCTCTTCATAATATTAGTATAGATGACTCGTAGTGTAGATAGCAATTGCATTAAAATAGAGTGATCTCGTATACAAATCAAAAACTAATTTAGAAACTGAAGTTTAATTATTAGTTATTTTAACTAGCTTTGGATATTATCTATAGATATTATGATCGCTAATTAACTTGTCAAATTCAGTTCAAGTCGCAGACATCTCTAACGTTGATTGCAGATGAATGCAGAGCTAAATTACATTTATGTCTAGACTCTAAGTTAATACTATAATCGTCATAAACATTGGGAAGTTCAGATAACTGGATAGCCAAATGTTTATGAATAATTCTGCTTTACTATTCAATCTTACTATCTCACTAATATTATAAATGTGAAAGTTTAGATGGATGGATGGATGGATGTTTGTTAGAGTTAGTAGCCTAAACGGCTGAACGGATTTCGATGGAATTTGGCATAGATGTAAAGGATAGTCTGGAAGAACACATAGGCTATTCATTTTTTTTTCAATTCCACGCGGACGCAGTCGCGAGCAACAGCTAGTATGATATATTCTGATAAGTTTCAGATGTTTTGAGATACAAATAAAAGTTATACTTGTTTATGAACCTCGATTCCCAGAATCGACTGAAGTCGGAATTTAGACACACGTTTTATTTTTTTCAAATGAACTCTACCAAACCTGATTCCATTCAACCTGTAACGACTCAATTAAGGTAACTAAAACTGTCTTTAACCAGTAAAAGTCGAACCGCAGAAAGTCGATAATCAATCAATTACCAACTTTAAATGGATCCACATTTGTCAACAAAGAAATTACTTTTGGTGCTAAAAGTTAAAAAGGAAAGTTGGCGAACAAGAAATTTCTATTTAAGCCTTAAAGTCTCTAAGTTAATTTCAACTTACGCTGATGAAATGAAGAAGTGTTTTCAACTTGCGGTTCTTCTAATAAGACTTGATCATTTATTTTTTCAATACTTCAACATTAATAGCCTCTGCATACTTCAGATTTTTTTGGCCGATAGTTTAGTCAAGGACTTAATCAGTATAAACATGTATTGGATTTATAATGTTCATAAGATACATTATTCTTACCTTGTTGTTGTCTACTATTTGTTTTAGCTCTCTATACTCAAAAATCGTGGTAAGAAACCCGTATCTTACGAGCATTATATTTGTAAAAAACCACGACAGTTTAAAGTTACATATGACATTACACCAATTTTTTTTATCATTCTGGTTTGATATCCCGACCCGACTAAACTATTGTCGTATAATTTATAATCTGTGGTCTCTTAAAATATTTTTTTTTGCTAAAGACTAGTCTAAAAGTTGTATAACTCTACCTTATTTGTCACTGGGCGAATTTCAGTATATTGAAAATCAAGTCGAATTACAATTTCCATCAATTGAGTACGGATACGCAGAAGATGCGAGGGGGATAATAGGGATGGATGTGATCGAATCAGTTAGGCGCATCGACGGCTTTGTCGGTACGATGAGCGAATTTCATTTCAACAGCTTAAAATATACTAGTACCTATTACAACAGGAATGAAGCTAAGCCATGTTAAAGCGTTTGAGACGTTGGAATTCAGATGTCGTCTGTAATACTCAAAAGAACTGGAGTAAAATATACGAAAACAAATAAATCTTTTATATAAATAAAATATCAATAGACTAACTATATTTTAATCTTAATAACGAGTTAATAGTTGTTAGTTCAGAAATAGGTTGAAACCAATGTAAAAGGTATTTTTTAAAAAGTTTTAGCCTAAAATATAATCTAAATTGAAACAATATCATGAAAAAGAAAAAGAACAAAACCTTAAATGAAATTTTTCGGGTCGAGAGGTATTTTATTAGCATCGGTAAAATTGCTTCAAAGGTATGATTTTTATTTGAAAACATTAAATAGGGTTTGTTGTATTTTATTTAAATCACTTTGGTCTTCAATTTTATATTTTTAGCCTCTAATCCAGCGTTCGTAAAATACCTGTCTATGAATACTTGTTCTGTATTTACAACCTTTGTTAGTGTCTTTTAGATGAATTCCTAAAATACCTCTGTCTAGCGCAATGAGCTAACAAACAAAATTATTTGCCCATTAAGAGTCATGAAAATAAATGTACTATGTTCTATTTTACTTGTTATAAAAAGCTAGTATACTTTCCTCGGACAACATAAATTCTGATACGAAGCTCAATAATGGGAAAATAACAAGACTAACGAGTCACTTGGGCAATACAGTTGGAAGCAATAGACACTGACAGGGCAGCAAGGAAATAACTCCTTCGTGTAAAAAAATAACTTGGAACCATTTTATTCGATGTATGAAAAGCGGTCGAAGTTTTAAATTGATACGAATTTTCATTAGTCGGTTTATAAAAATGCTGAAATTCATAACAGCTTTAATAATACAAGCATGATATTGTATTTCCGATACTACGCATTTTCTAGGTTTTCAAAGTGAATTTAGAATTTATTTTGTTTGTATCACAATTTACGTGAATTGCTGCGTTCGACTTCGTTTACTTTTAATATAAAAAGACCTTGTAGGACCCTTTTTCCTAAATAAATGAATTTCATCCCGTGTAGCAATTTTAGCGTGACGTTGGTAGATACATAAGTATTTTCCCCATCGCTTTCGCCTTCTTGTCTCTCGCTTGAGGTACCATTAGGGTAATAAAAATGTCTTGTGACGAGAATAAAATGGTTGATACCTTGACGTAGGTACCAATTAGGGACGCGCGTATATTTTTTAACGCTGTGCAGTAAAACTGTCTTGCTGTTTTCTCTCTTATCGCGTAAACGATGTAAAATACATTAGCTGTTTTTAAAAAAGACTAATGCATTATAAATCTATTAGACAGGACAAACTGGTATCAATAAAAATAAGTATATTTTGTGTTATTGCATAGGTGAACATTAAATTTGTGTTGTGTTTTAGGAACCTTCCTTCTTTTTGTTTGATGTAATACAAATTATGTTTTTTCAGCGTGATGCGCCTATTTTTCTTGTTACAGCTATATTTTCTACTAGCTGTTGCTTGCGACTTTGTCCGCGTTAAAATATAGCCTATGTTACACAGATAAATTACCTTTCTACCGGTGAAAGTCTTTTTAAAATCGGCCTCGTAGTTTTTGAGTTATTGCAATAAATACAAAACTACAAAAATACAAATCTTTCCTCTTTATAAACATTAGTATAAATAGCTTTAAACGTTGTTTTTTTTGAAGCAAATAAAGAAAATATCTTTACGATTAGCAGGTGTACTCAAGGGATTATGAAAATGCGGAACTGGCAATGGTATTTTGGATAAATTAGTGCGTTCCTGCGGAAACATGTAAAAGCTTTTCCTCACTTCATTCGGGAAGATTTCATTTCATTACCGGATACTGCGAGAAACAGAATGCCTCCACTGTAAATGAGTTCTTCCGGTATGTTAGTGTCGCAGTTCATTTATAAACGAATTCAGTTCTTTTTTAATTAACTATAACTATGTTATATATTTAAAGCGATTCTGTTGTTAAAAATAATTAGTAAACATTAACTTTTAATAATAAGTTCTGAATGTAATATTTAACAAACATTTTTTTCCAAAACATCTACTATAAGATACAGTTACTATACGAGGTTTTGGTTCACTGAATTATGACTTTATTTATTATATAAAAATATTGTTTTTAATGCAAGTTACATAGTAAATAATATGCTATACCTACAAAACACAATGTAGCATGTTATAGTTAAACATAAATGAATATCATTTGTTAGACAAATAAACAGGGAACTGATTGTTTTATGTGATTACTACAATTCAATTAACGTTCAGGTGACGTTAATTGAACAGAAAAACATGTGAACATCGAATATAATTGATTAGTATTACTGTTATTATATATTAACGTATTCTTTTGTTTTTTCAAACTATAACAGCTCTCTTATTAAAAAAAAAACACTTCGTTCGCGGGATAACTCAACAAGGTATATATTCCGTTTATTACATTAAGCTAATTAAAAATACTAACCTCTCTTTTCTCAGTTCGCTGTTCCTCTTACGAAAGTTCGCGACGAGTGCTTGCATTTCAGCCGAGTGCCTTTCATACAGTTGCGATAGCTGCGTTGTAAAGTCAGACACTGGAACAAAAAGACATTGAGAATCTTCAATTAAAACTTTCCATATCACAGCGTGCACGAAACGAAACTATCGTATAACTGTTTAGTCTCGCTTTGATTCCTATTAGCCTATACGGTGCGCACACTACTTGATTTTTAGTTGTGCAACTAAACAGATGGCTGCGAAACAATCGACAATCGCACAACAGTTGTGCGATAGATTAGTTTAAGGCGTGCGCTCGCTTTTATAGTAGTTATCACTTGTTCAATGTTTCGGTTGAGTGGATTTAACAAGTCTTAAGCAACTTTCAAGACTGTTATTGTAAAAGAAATATTGAAGATTATTTTTATTGAAAAAAGTTTAGGATAGTCGTAAAGTTAACGTAGCGAATTAATAATGGAACTTTATATTTATGTAGCTTAGATATCAAATATATGTGAAGTTGTTTATTTCTAAGAATACTCTGTAAAGTGTGAAGAACACCTGGAAAGTTTTTTTCGTATTAAAAGACATGAATAAAATTTATATATAATCTTTTCGGTTGCTTGGTATCATTTATCTGGTCGTTTTCTGTTGTGTTTTTGTTTAGTTCATAATTTTCAACAGTAATATAGCGAAAGCTATATCAAAAGTCACTTTGCCGTCTAGTTAAGTGAGAAGTACTCTAACATGTCGGGTGCCAGAGATCATTTATTAACAGCACGTTTATAAACAGCGACAAGCTTATACCTCATTATAGCTCGTTGTTGCAAAACCTTTATAACACTTTATGAGGGGACACTAACATTGATTTAATATCTATACTATTATAATAAAGCGTAAACACACACTTCTTTGTTGCCTAAGATGTTAGCAATTACAGCATATTTTTGAATAACTCTTTTTTTATTATAATAAAAAGCCCTACACTTACGTCACACTTTAGGCAATATATTTTTATGCCATTAAAATTAGGGGGTAAATATTTTGGATAAGAAACCCTAATGTGGGAAAGAGACCATAAGTTGCTGCCAACATCAAGGAATCAAGGTTCCCATTGTTGACATTTGCAATTGGGAATGTGACAAATGTAAACAATAAAATAAAGTTTTTATAATTACATGCGGATGAAGCCGCACGGGAACAGCTAGTGCAATATATTCTCTTAAAGTTATTTGATATTATTCTTAATCTATACTAATTTTATAAAGAGGAAAGATTTCTATTTCAAAAACTACTCTGCCGATTTCAAAAATTCTTTCACCATTAAAGCTACCTTTTTACTGAGTAACATAGGCTATGATTTTATTGTTTTTAATTACACGCGGACCAAGCCACGAGCAACAGCTAGTTTGGAATAAGGTGATAAATAAAAATATTTTATTTAAAATTAATCTTGTACTTTACCATAATTCATTCTTAACACGATTCTCGATTGTTTTTTATTTTCATTTAGTATTTTTTTTAAAGTATTTATATTGTGTTTAGGTTTACTATTTTTCCATTTTTTATTTATTTGTTTGGATGTTATGATGCGTGTTAGTTACTAATGACATTTGTAGCATTCTGTTGGGAATAAAAGTTTACATGACTTGTCCCGTCTAAGCGCGGGCAGCGGGCGTAATGTAATAAAACTTGCTTATATTTTCTGAGGCCGTGGTAAATGTGAAAAGTTAGCAGCCGTGCAATATTGTTTGATTGTTTGTGACAGTTTCTATTTAAAGTGACTATGAAGGGTGTACTATTAATAGTTTTATAACATAAAATAATTAGATTATAATATCCTTAGCGGCTGACAAAATCTACGACATTTTTTTTAATTCGACAGGTTAATATATAAATAGTGGGACTTAATCTTTTAGATACGATTTACTATGTTTTGATAATAAAACGTTAAATTAAAAACATAATTATATTTGGCTTGAACATTTAAAACAAAATCGCATAAAATCATAAGGATGAAATAAATAAAAACAGTTTTGTATAATTGGTAAAACAAAAATTGCCGCAATACTAAAAATTACAAAGTTCGAGTACTGTTTTAAAGTTTAAAATTTTGTAGAGCTCACTAAGAGAAACGTTTTTACAAATTACGCTTGTATAAAAAACAACTTTATTACGTAGATTCATCATCATCATCATCATCATCATCATCATCATCATCATCATCATCATCATCATCATCATCATCATCATCATCATCATCATCATCATCATCATCATCATCATCATCATCATCATCATCATCATCATCATCATCATCATCATCATCATCATCATCATCATCATCATCATCATCATCATCATCATCATCATCATCATCATCATCATCATCATCATCATCATCATCATCATCATCATCATCATCATCATCATCATCATCATCATCATCATCATCATCATCATCATCATCATCATCATCATCATCATCATCATCATCATCATCATCATCATCATCATCATCATCATCATCATCATCATCATCATCATCATCATCATCATCATCATCATCATCATCATCATCATCATCATCATCATCATCATCATCATCATCATCATCATCATCATCATCATCATCATCATCATCATCATCATCATCATCATCATCATCATCATCATCATCATCATCATCATCATCATCATCATCATCATCATCATCATCATCATCATCATCATCATCATCATCATCATCATCATCATCATCATCATCATCATCATCATCATCATCATCATCATCATCATCATCATCATCATCATCATCATCATCATCATCATCATCATCATCATCATCATCATCATCATCATCATCATCATCATCATCATCATCATCATCATCATCATCATCATCATCATCATCATCATCATCATCATCATCATCATCATCATCATCATCATCATCATCATCATCATCATCATCATCATCATCATCATCATCATCATCATCATCATCATCATCATCATCATCATCATCATCATCATCATCATCATCATCATCATCATCATCATCATCATCATCATCATCATCATCATCATCATCATCATCATCATCATCATCATCATCATCATCATCATCATCATCATCATCATCATCATCATCATCATCATCATCATCATCATCATCATCATCATCATCATCATCATCATCATCATCATCATCATCATCATCATCATCATCATCATCATCATCATCATCATCATCATCATCATCATCATCATCATCATCATCATCATCATCATCATCATCATCATCATCATCATCATCATCATCATCATCATCATCATCATCATCATCATCATCATCATCATCATCATCATCATCATCATCATCATCATCATCATCATCATCATCATCATCATCATCATCATCATCATCATCATCATCATCATCATCATCATCATCATCATCATCATCATCATCATCATCATCATCATCATCATCATCATCATCATCATCATCATCATCATCATCATCATCATCATCATCATCATCATCATCATCATCATCATCATCATCATCATCATCATCATCATCATCATCATCATCATCATCATCATCATCATCATCATCATCATCATCATCATCATCATCATCATCATCATCATCATCATCATCATCATCATCATCATCATCATCATCATCATCATCATCATCATCATCATCATCATCATCATCATCATCATCATCATCATCATCATCATCATCATCATCATCATCATCATCATCATCATCATCATCATCATCATCATCATCATCATCATCATCATCATCATCATCATCATCATCATCATCATCATCATCATCATCATCATCACCAGCTCACTATACGTCCCCACTGAGGGACTCGGAGCCTACCCTAAGTTAGGGTGACTAGGACATAGTCAACCACGCTGGACCACTGCGGGTTGGTTGTCTTCACACATATGTATCTTTGAATTTCTTCTCCGATATGTGCAGGTTGCATCACGACGTTTTCCTTCACCGTAGTAGTCCATTACGTAGATTACTACTAAGATAATATTTTAGGTAATAGGATGAAAAAAAGGGCGAACGTAAGTTTTGAACTTTAAACTCCACGCGGACGAAGTCGTAGGTCGTGGGCAATCATAATTCATATTTAAATACTATAAATTTTAAACTTTTTAAAAAGTTTAGTTCTATGGATGGACGTTTGTTAGAGTTTGTAGCCTAAACGGCTGAACGGATCTCCATGAAATTCGGCACAGATGTAGAGCATAGTCTGTAACATAATTCATATTTAAATACTATAAATTTTAAACTTTTTAAAAAGTTTAGATCTATGGATGGACGTTTGTTAGAGTTTGTAGCCTAAACGGCTGAACGGATCTCCATGAAATTCGGCACAGATGTAGAGCATAGTCTGTAATAACATGTGTGATACTTTTCATCGGCGAAAAATGTCTGGTTCCGGAGGGATATGTAGTTATTTGTTATTTACGTATTTACTCGATAATTCCGCAATGCCTTGACTTATCTAATTGAGATTTTGAATAGTAATAAAATAAAGTCTGGAGTAACACATGGACTATGTGGTTGCGAGGGGTTGCAGAAAAAAAGGTTACATGTACACTACAAGAGACTGCAGATGGTGTCAGGCGTTTGCAGTTCGCTTTGGTGGATTAAGGGAGTTGCAAAGGGAGGAGGGGGAGGGAAGGACCCTCTCTCTTTTTCTAGCCCAACACCTCCCCCCCTTCGGTAGTTAACAGGTGGTTCACCTCAGGTTCAGGAAGTTGTAGGTTAAGTACAGGTGGATATAAAAGATTGCAAGGAGATCCTATTCAATTAAGGTGGTTTCTGGTAATTGTATCTGATTTGCAAATGAATGCAAGTGGAAGCAGGTATAAACAGAATATATCCCCTTCCTATGCGTCTCCTTCACCGTCAAATCCACTTTCCCTTCCATCCTTTTCTTATAAGAAAAAGGGTGAGAAGGAAAAGGGACTAAAGTTGGGCCTCCGGCACGACACTTATCTGACGAAACGCGGAATTGCTCCCACTTCACGCCTGTCTTTTGAGTGGTCGTGGTATTGCACCGGGCGAGCCGGCCCATTCGTAGGAAGCTGTTAAAGCGGGCTCTACCGCTGTTGCTCGCTTAAGTTAGTTTTTGGTAGTTTTGGATGATTTACAGCTGAAGACTGTTGGCAAACGGTGAAGCAGGCGGTTATCTTTTTATTCAAATTTTGCCAATTTAATTATGTTCTTCGTGTCTTTTTTTATTTTAATGCTGCGCTGACGAAGTCGCGTGGAACAGCTATTATATGTACATATAGCACGAACCACGCCCAATGAAATTCTATATGTACATATAATAAAATTGAGTGTCTGTTTGTAATATCAAAAGAAAAATTCCAGATTTCGGGAAGATGATGTATTTGCGTTGCTGATAACGAAAATCGCATTCAAAATTTCTTTATCTGTCTGTCTGTCTGTCTATCTGTCTGTCTGCAAGCCGCGTTTGTTCCGGGTAATCTCTGAAACGGCTGGGTTGCTTCGACCGGACTTTCCTTGAAGGGTAGATGACATAGACGGGCTACTTTTTATCTTAATATTGCGTGGACGAAGTCGCGGGCAACAGCTAGTATTATTATAAGAATAAACAACTTCGTAAAGGTGACTTTAAAATTGGACGTGGTTTGTGTCGTCTTAAAATCACAAAAAGCTCTTAGCGATTGTAAAGTTTCGTGTACAGCTTAGCGGGGACTACGAGTGTAATAACAAAGTTTGAATAGAGCTTGCAAGTGAAGCCCCAAACAATCCGTACAACCAGCCTTGTTGATCTAACGAACACGACCAAACTGTGTGAAATAAGGGCAATGCGAAATCGAGTTTCCGCAGAAAAAATGTTTCTTTTTGACAAACATCAGGTGTTCAAAATCTATGGCAACGGAAAATATACAAGTGTCTATTTATTAACTATAAGTAAAAAAAAATAATAAGGAATTTAACATTATTGATTTAAAATGTACTTTTTCTAGGTAAAGTTTTAGCTCTACATAAATTTTTCGTACAAGTGAAGTCAACAATAATTTTATGATTAACATCAGGATATATAATTTATTTCATTAGATATTAAAACACAACACTCTAGTGCTGTATAAACAAGAAATATGTAGATGAAAAGTTTTTTTCCAGACTTGCTTGTTCGTCGTAGCATACGCCTGGGACATATTTAAAGTTTCATAAAAATTAAATATGTATTTGCAGTGCATTGTACTCGTGGTTGTTTGCGTTTGCTATTGTCAAGCAGAACTTTGCAGTTGATATTCTACCATAGTGTACAATAGGTACAGATGTTTAAGTTTATTTCAAATGGATACTTTGCACATAAGTATTTACAAAAGAAGTAATCTACAAACAACAGAGTGGACGAATTTAACAAGCTTATGTATCTCTGTTAAAAATATTACTAGAAAAATTATAATTAAATTTGAAAAGAAAGTCTAACATATTAGTATAAATAACTAACTAATAACTGTATATAAATAAAATATATACAGGAGACGAATTACATTACCATCGTCTTAAAAATATGTAATAAACAATCTCAACAATTGAAAGTAAAGAACCTCCAAAACATAACCCGAAACAGCTACCCATAGCAACAACAAGATCTAACGTCGTACGAGCCACTTGTCGAGTAATGCGTTCAAAGGGCTTATTGTTTAATTTAAACTGAACTTTAGCTCCTCGATGCATTGTTTTAGTATCACTTACTTTATTAGATACAATATTGTAATCAGATTCAACACATGATGGTAAACAATCACAATTTAATCCAGTCTCATTAGTACCTGGGATTTTAAGCTTCATCAATTTTGGATAGTTCTTCGTCAGACATCTCAAACCTTCTAAATCACAGTATCTATCGTAATAAATAAGAGGCGATGTATAATGAGTACAGTTACAAATATCTAGTTGTTTATCAATACGACATTGGATGATACAAGCTGAGTAGCTATATCTTTGAAAGACTTGAAAATTGGGTGGAAGTTCGTCGGGGAATCTGCACTGGCGTTCATAAGTTGACATAAGGGAAACTTCTGGTTCATTCACAATATCAATAATTGAAAATATCATTGTTGCTTCAGCACCATTTGCGATTGTTATTCGTCTGTCGTATTCCATATTCCAAAATGGTACATCTTCAGGGGAATGGAGAAAACCTTCAGCATTCTTTGATAATGTTAACGTTAGTTTATCGACGATGTTTTCTTTCGATGTCGCAACATGTAAAGAATGCCCTGAAGCATGTTTATTATTAATCGAAAAGCAAGTTCCGTATTCATTAACAACTGGTTTGAAAGAATTGCAACAATTAATGTATCGGTCATTCCATTTACATGAGGCGAATAATTTTTTACATTCCGTGCGGTAAGTTGACATTATTTTATTCACTGTCTGATTTTGGGACGAATCTTGAGAGTTAGAGAAGCAAGAATGGCATAGTCCATTGAAGAATGTTAATTCTTTAATTAAATTCGTAGGGATTCTCATTTCATTATGATTCTTTTGAGATATTTGTTCTGTATCAGCAATTTCACATACAGTAATTGATGGGAATGTGATATTCCAGTGAAGATAATCAGTGTGAGTTGTGAATCTGATTGTATTTTCTTCATACGTGGCGTAATATTTCACGATCGTAGCAACAGCGATGATCCAGATCTGAACGTATATAATGAAGTAGACAAACTTATAAATAAAGGAGATATCTCTTCGAGCGAGGAAACTTGGTCCGTGGACGGTTAAATTACGGCACATGTGTTTAATTCTTGTATAAAATATAACCCACTGTTTCTTTATAGTTTTCATACTGTTTGTGTTGGAAATTAATACAGAAGTAAGAGGTCCTGGAAATATTTCGGCTTATATAGACTCTGATTCCATTAAAATAACGATTACACCAATTTCACTTAAAAGCTTCTAAGTTAGATTTAAATAAAAGAAGTTATTACTGATAAAAACGTTAGATAATAGTTTTATTGTCTAGTTATTATTTAATACTGTTTGTATTGTATTTAGAAGGCACATAATTATTATTTGAAACTGATAACTTAATAGCTTCAATTTAAGTTACTTTTTATCTTTATTAATATAAAATCAACGTTTTCGTTTATCTTACTAATATTGTAAATGGGAAAGTTTGGATGGATGGATGTTTGTTAGAGTTTGGAGCCTAAACAGTTGAACGTATCTCGACATAATAAATATAACTTAATATAACTTAATTATTACTTGCCATAGTGGTGGAGGGTAACCTGGAAGAACACATAGGCTACTTACTTACACGCGGACCAAGTCACGAGCACAAGCTAGTTATTTATATGTGCCTTAAACCGCTAGTTTAGTTTTGTGAATATTATGAAGTATACTTAAATATAACAAGAGTAGGTAGATATATGTGGGTACTTAAGTAATATAGAACACTTCATGTTTGTGACAGAATTAAGGCTTGTACGAGGTGTTGAGTGTTAATTAACGTCTTTTGTTATCTACAAATAGCTATGTTTAGTGAATCACTTGTATTAAAGCATTTAAACAACGAAGGGTGTCTAATTTACATGCCTTGTAATTACTGGAACATAGAGATATAGGGTTCTTAAGACGTTTAGGAAATTCCCAACGTTGTTATTATGTTATCTATAATAATTCTTTAAATATGTGAAATTTTATAGGTATTATCTGGTTTAGAAATTGTTAAACTATTTGGATGATATTGTAAAGTTTTCTTAAAATAATTGAATTTTATAAAATAATAACTTAATGTTAAAAATAAGCCGTTTATAGATGAACTAATACCACTATCTATATCACCATATTTCGTCTTCAAATTAAAAAAAAAGTGATGAATCATAATTGAAATCATTGAATAAAGGTCATAATCAAAATGACTACAATATGAAGTAAATCCAATGAACAGTGGAATATAAAAACTTTGACATCAAACACCCATTGTCTTGGATTTTCAAAGAACTTTTTTAAAAAGACGCTTTAGCTTTTAGCGTTCTCTTCAGGTATTCAAAGTAACCTGATATCGGATTTTGTCACTATGAAATTGGCTTTTTGTATTGAACATAAGCTACTTTCGTTTGTTAGATTTCAAAGGGTATATTTTTTCAATAAATTTATTAGCATTGTAAGTAAAACTTGATAATAATTATACGAGTATATACACCCTACATATTATTAGTAACGAGCTTTCGCTCGCGACTTCGTCCCCGTGAAATTAAAAAAAAATCAAAGTAGCCTATTTGTTCTTCCATACTATCCTCTACATCTATGCTAAATTTCCTCGAGATCTGTACAGCAGTGTAGGCTACAAACTCTAACAAACATCCATCCATCCACCCATCCATCTAACTTTTCGTATTTCTAATATTAGTAGGATTAATCGTTGAAAATTGGACCATTAGGTACGTTCATTTTATGAGGTCTTAGAAACAGTCTTCGATTATGATGAATTAACAGTGATAATTAGGAAAAGATTAAATCCCTCCCCGTTACAGTGCTGAGATGGGCTTGAATAATTAATCAGCGGATAGCTCAGTCCGTATCCACAAGATAGGTCAATCAGCGTAATTATCTAGCTGGTTGTGAAATTATCCTCTATTTCTACGTAGAGGGAGTTACTAAATCACTTATTGCATCCTACAAAAGTAAGGTTTATTACAATAGTAAGAATTTTATTTTGGTAATAATTTTAATTCAGTATTAATTTATTAAATCTAATGATAAATTAAAACTAGGGTAAAAGATTTTAACGTAACTTTAATGGTGTCATAAGTAATATAAATGTTTAACCAACCAAAATCATAAATTACGTAAACTATAATCTGGTATGACAAATGTACCAGAAAACGATTTTTTATTATTTATAATATAAGGTGGCAAACGAGCAAACGGCCACCTGAATCCACCGAAATGGAAAGCGACTGCTACCCATAAACATCCACAATTGCAGATGCGTTGCCTACCCTTAATTGACGGAGGAGGAGACGCATGCAAACGGAGAAGATGTTAAAACGGGCTCTCTACCACTATTGATTTAAACCTTTGGTTACTATGAATAAATACTTTATTAAAAAAAGGGTTGTTAATTACCTTGTAAACGCTCAAATTATTCATAATTGTTATTAGATGTCAAAAGTTTATCGTTTAACGATGAACGATATTACTCAAAAAGTCACCGCTAACATCAAAGAAATTTTCCCTTCACCCAACAAAGGTTTATTGTTTATGAAATTTAATCATCTCAATAGATTGTACCAACATTGTATTCAATTTATATCAATTCTTTGTGCCATTAAAATTATAATGGCGTATTGAAGCACTTTCTTGGAAACGTGAAAAAAAAACATGAAGTTAATTGTGTCCATAGATTAATATTTTCCTCTCTAAATACTAAAACAAAATCGTTCACTGAAACACTGCAATAATGAATGTATTAGTCGACTTAAGTTCTTCTTTTGAAGTTAAAAAATTAGAAAAAAAAATGTAGGGTAAACATTGTTTAATGAAGGACAATAAATATGAATTTCTAAACGCATTGTCTAGAAATATTTTGAGACTTCGTCCGGTGTATTCTCGAAATGAAGTTACGAATTCATATTTTTCACTCTTTTTGTTTTAACGAAATAAATTATTCACAGCTTACAAGAGGCGAAGCAGTTCTTTTAAAGAAAGACTGTATTTTTTTTATATTCTTTAGTCATGTAATTCATAAGAAAATAATAAGAAATAAATGAATAGGTTTCATCAATGGATATTCAATCCACAAACGCTCCTCAGCGCCCTCTCTAACGATCTTTGCTCTAAAGCGAAGAGGCTCGAATGAGATTCTATAAGCATCATTCACATTTGCAGCGCCAACTCAAATGGAAATATTATTATCATCCAATCACTCTGCTTGTTAATTTTGTTTTGAAAAACAAGTCTTCATTTTAATATTTAAAAAACGCTTAATAACAAAAAATATCCAATATAAAAAACATTATTTTATTGTTTACATTTGTTAAATTCGCAATTGCAAATGTCAAAATTACCGTTACCATAATAACCTTGCTTCCAATGTTGGCAGCTTGTAGTTTATGGTCCCTTTCCAACATGAAGGTTTTTTTCCAAATTATTTACCCCCTAAGTTTAATAGCGTGAGAATATATAGTCCAAAGCGTGTCGTAAGTTTAGGACTTTTCATTACAGAAAGCACTATTCAAAAATATGCTGTGATTGCTGACATCCTACGCCACAAAGTAGTAAATGTTTACGCTTTATTATTTTGGTATAGTAAGTGTAGTATAGATTACAATACATAAACCGTTACATAGATAGTATCACTTAGCATTATAGAGACAATACATTAAGGACTTTATTGTGTCCCTATGTGAGGCCGAGGTAATCCTAAATAGACTACGTTATTGCGAGGTCAGCTTAAATTGCATTGTTGAAATGAGATTTTACGGACAGTTAGGGTCATTCCCGGAACTCGATATGTGAGGCTTATGAAATTAATTGCTTTTCAATCCCAATTTCTGTTGGCCTACATAGCTTTTTCTATTTCAACTTTTATAGTTTACAGCATTGGCGTAGTTTTACAATTTGACATAAATACCGTAGTACTAAGTTTTAGTACTAGAGATATATTTTTGCCAGTATATTTCTTTAGTAGAATCCCGCTTCTTATGAATATTGGTGTTTGCTTTGTAGAATGGATGATCATAAAGAAAACGAGATATAGGAATTACAATAAAAACAACAGTTGGAATGGTAATTTGGTTGCATCTAAGGATCGTTTTTAATAATATAATTTAAAACAAACGTTTACTTTGAAAACGAAATGATTTCAGAAACAATCTGTTATTCCTGTTAATACAATTTCGTGCACAAATTGCGAGTGTCGTAGTTCACTTGGTTTTAAAGCGTGAGTCGTTACTGATGTAAAGAGTGAACCTTTGTGCCGCGGACGGGGACATGTTCCGTAAAACGCTTGTTTTCTTTTGATGTGTGAACTGAAAGGATGGAAGGGCGCGTTCAGGTTTTTATTTTTACTGCTAAAGTATTTTAACGTTAACAACCAAGCTGTTAAACATCATTATTTGTAGTAATGAAGTCTTTTGGCACTATAATATCGATCGTAGCTCCACGTTCATATCTTACTAACATTATAAATGCAAAAGTTTGTATAGATAGATGGATGTTTGTTAGATTTTGTAGCCTAAACAGAACAGATCTAGATAAAATTTTTCACAGATGTAGAATATAGTCTGGAAGAACACATAAGCTACTTACTAAGTTTTTTTTTAACTTCCGTGCGGACGGAGTCGCGGGCTAAAGCTAGTTTTAACAATAAAACAAATAATTCTTCAAATAAAGAATGCTACGTTTAACAAGATGAAGATGAGATAGATGTCTGATTTATGTCTCTTATTTATATTTTTAATGAATTCTGCCGTACTTCCAGCGATCATTCGAGTTGATTACAAACACCGATAGGGCACAGATTACGGCACTCCATTTCGCAAGATTTCCATCGAAGTAGATCACAATACATAATTCAAACGTCGACAAAATTTGTAACAAGGTCTTCGGTGTAAACTGATCGAGACCTGAATTATTAAGTGCCCGAAAGCTCGTTAGTCATTGTATTGTTGACCTTTCGAACTTTAAGGTTTAAACAATGCTACACGCATTTAAAGAATGTCAAAAGCTATCAATTTTTTTAAATAAAAATGATGCCTATTGTTACTTTATTTAGATTAAGATTAAGAATCATCTTTTTATCAATGTAGTCTGTTATAAAAAAAATAAAATTTAAAGAACATAAGGAAATGATAGTCAATTAGTTTGAGATAACATTTTGTCATCTAAACATTCCAGTAGTTATGAATTTATATTTCTATGGTAGTTAAAAGAACAAATTATATTATGTTAGGGTAATATTTAATTCGTATAACAAAGTAATTTCGTATGCAAAACTCATAGTAATGTGGGTCAAAATGCGACAATAGGTCGATATGTCCGCTCTTGTAACGTTGCATCGTGCGGTATTGTGGCTTCTGGACAGATTGAATTGGAACCACTACATGACGTTTGTGAGTGCGGATATTAATTGCTATTTTGATTAGCGTTATACGGATTAATACAGATTTATTTACGCGATTGAATATAAAATTAATAACAACTAGCTGTTGCCCGCGACTTCGCCCGCGTGAAATTAAAATACAATAACAAATATAGCCTATGTTATAGTTAAATTGTCTTTCTAATGGTTAAAGAATTTTTGAAATCGGCTCAGTAGTTTCACGTGAATCGAATACATACAAAAATACAAATCTTTCCTCTTTATAATAAAATAAGGTAAGAATACGAAGGCAACGTGCAAAATAATGTTATTCTCTCTCATTAAAAGATTCCCTTCTCTAAAATCATCCTTGAAAATAAATGCTAAAGGTAGCTGTAAAGTTAAACAGATTTAAACAACGTATTTAAATATGAAATGTTAAAACAGTGTTTTTGGTCTAAAACAGTAAATTAAATTGGACCGTCATGCAATACTATGACGGGCGAGTGGATTGCTTTGTTCATTTTAAATTTAATACAAGACTAGTTAGTTATTTTCAAATTAATAATTTACTCTTACAAAGGAATTGTATTCCATTCTTATTAAATTTAATATTTTATTTATATTTATATTTATATTTATATTTATATTTATATTTATATTTATATTTATATTTATATTTATATTTATATTTATATTTATATTTATATTTATATTTATATTTATATTTATATTTATATTTATATTTATATTTATATTTATATTTATATTTATATTTATATTTATATTTATATTTATATTTATATTTATATTTATATTTATATTTATATTTATATTTATATTTATATTTATATTTATATTTATATTTATATTTATATTTATATTTATATTTATATTTATATTTATATTTATATTTATATTTATATTTATATTTATATTTATATTTATATTTATATTTATATTTATATTTATATTTATATTTATATTTATATTTATATTTATATTTATATTTATATTTATATTTATATTTATATTTATATTTATATTTATATTTATATTTATATTTATATTTATATTTATATTTATATTTATATTTATATTTATATTTATATTTATATTTATATTTATATTTATATTTATATTTATATTTATATTTATATTTATATTTATATTTATATTTATATTTATATTTATATTTATATTTATATTTATATTTATATTTATATTTATATTTATATTTATATTTATATTTATATTTATATTTATATTTATATTTATATTTATATTTATATTTATATTTATATTTATATTTATATTTATATTTATATTTATATTTATATTTATATTTATATTTATATTTATATTTATATTTATATTTATATTTATATTTATATTTATATTTATATTTATATTTATATTTATATTTATATTTATATTTATATTTATATTTATATTTATATTTATATTTATATTTATATTTATATTTATATTTATATTTATATTTATATTTATATTTATATTTATATTTATATTTATATTTATATTTATATTTATATTTATATTTATATTTATATTTATATTTATATTTATATTTATATTTATATTTATATTTATATTTATATTTATATTTATATTTATATTTATATTTATATTTATATTTATATTTATATTTATATTTATATTTATATTTATATTTATATTTATATTTATATTTATATTTATATTTATATTTATATTTATATTTATATTTATATTTATATTTATATTTATATTTATATTTATATTTATATTTATATTTATATTTATATTTATATTTATATTTATATTTATATTTATATTTATATTTATATTTATATTTATATTTATATTTATATTTATATTTATATTTATATTTATATTTATATTTATATTTATATTTATATTTATATTTATGCTAATAATACATAGTACATAGTATCTTACTGGTACTCAGTGACTTATAGACGGTGTGAATTGTGTTTAGATTTCGCAACAGCGTAAATCTTATTGGACAGCGGTTTGTGGTCGAATTTCAATTACGAGAGAGATAGGATGTGCCAGAGAGACCACTTTCGTACTATGTTGCTGAATCAAACTACCAACAAAATATCCGTACAATAATATAATAACATGGAGCTTCCGAAAATAGATTTCAAATGTTACCAAACAACAGAAAATTAACTATGAAAAATATAAAAGTAATTGTTTTCCGTCACACTAAACATGTATTTTGTGTCTTTTCCTAGAAGTATATTAAGATAACGTATTATATTAAGATAACGTAGACTTACCTGTCTTGACCAGTTTGAAGGTGACCTGCTGTTGGTTCTTGAGCTGGTCATTGTGCGCGGGATGCGTCAGCTCCCGCAGCGCCATCTCCACCGGCGGCTGCTGCATGCTTACACTCTTCGGCGGCGTCGCCTCCTTTGATGAACTGAATTTTCTAAAGAAACTTCTCTTCTTCGGTTTAGAACTTGATCCTGTCAAGAAATGACACGATGTATTAAAACATTAGTTGTTAATTAATTTATGTACTTTATTAAACCCCAACCGGTTAGGTAAATAACTATGTTATGAGTTATTTGCATTCAAGCTTATTAATATCACCCAAAAAGTCATGCATCATGTACACAAATAACACGCATTAATATTTCACCAGGCAGTCAAATCCACACGTTTTTTTCTTAAAAACCTTCAAGAGACGATCGATGTGTCGGCGTCGAAGGTGTGGATGTTCTAGCGGAAGGCGCGGGAGACGGGTTGGAGGCCACGGGTTCGGAATAAGGACGTGGCGGAAGTAAGCTAAGGGATGATGTCGCTGGCGAAGGGAACTGTGTGCCCGATGCGTCCGAGCGCCGGTCGGGTTCGGGAGTTGTGACACGAATGTTTGCAGTAAATTGAGGCGTGCTCGCTACCTCGAACAGTGCGTCAAAGTTTCTGTCGAAAATGTTCTTCCGCGAGAAGGCCGGAGTAGGCAAGGGGGCGGGCAGTTCGAACTCATCTGGCGCGGGGGTCCTAACGATTTTGCCGAATTCGCTGTCATCGTGGCGGCCGAGCTTCTTAAGCAGTTTCGCTTTGGTGCGCTCGCGCAGTTTGGCCGGCCGTTCGAGCGACGGCGTCGGCGAGGCCGGCGCGCGCTCCGCGGGCTCCGGGGGCGCCGTTTTGGGGAAGGAGACGGCTCGGGGCGGGGCGGGGGGCGGGGTGCGGGGGCGCGGCGGGGACGGCTGGGGCGGAGGCTCGAACAGTACGTCGAGCGTCGGCCGCTGCCGGGCGCGGGGCAGCGAGTACGAGCTGTACGTCAGGGAAACTACTTCTTCTGCGGGATATATCACGTACATCCCTGGCGAGACCGCATCGCGCCGGCCCCTCGCGCCCTCCGAAGAGGTTTACGCGCGTTCACTTATTTCACTACCACCGAACTAATTCGTTATCGTTTTATTTCAATTTATTAGTCAATTCGTTGCTGAATTCTGTGTGGAATGTAAAGTTTTTATTTTATATACGTGGAACTACGGTAAGGAATGTTTTATGGGAGATTTTGAGCTGAGGGAGGTAGGAAGGTGTACTCTTCATGTAAAGACAGTCGACTGGACTCGTCCATGTAACGCATCTTCAACCTAGATGAGAAAAAAATATATTTATATATTTCATTTTATAACACAAGTTAAGCTGGGCTTAGATAAACGTGTCAAGTGTTGCCACAATAACTGGAGCAAATCCTGTTGTGTAGTATCACTCAAAATTTACACAATGTAACTTTACGATGCTTCCAGTAGACGAGGCGTGTTACGGTTATTGTAGAAGTGATCTTATTTTATCTATGGATGTTTTACCGGCTTTAAAGTGCCTCTTTTTGGGATACTTATTTCACGAAGATAAATCCCTAGAAATATAATATAAAAATACCTTTGACATATTTTAGAATAAAACATCTGAAAACAACAAACATAATAGCAAGTATACATTATATGCGGCACCCAGAAATTTTAAATATAAACTGAAAAACAATAACGTTTACTTTACGAAATTATTTACTTACATAAACGAGAATATAACTTTTATTTAATTCGTACTCAAGTCAAATAAATTAAGACTAATTCAAAGACGATGTTGAAAGCGATATTTTTATATCTTGTTTCGAAAATGTTTAAGTGTAATGAGCCGGAGATGGCTCTCAGAGAACTGTATTGTGTGTATACTCGACCTCTTTTCACTCGCCTTCGAACTTCGCGTCGTCATAGCAATACATAATGTGCTTACAAATATATTTTACTAAAATTTTAATCCTCTTTACACATGTAATGTTAAATACCTGTTTATTGCGTCGGAATGTATCACTTTAGATAAAATATCATCAGTCAACAGATTACAATCATCAATAGAATTACTAAGATATTGATTGATTGACCATCGCATTATTTTGTATATCAGCTCACATGAATTTAAACAATTTGAACAAGCCTTTAAGAGGCTATCTTACAGCATATTGGTGAACATTTAAGGCCATAAAAGTGAGATGTGCACACCAATGGTGCACTTTCAATCTCAATATGGGTTAGATCCTAAAAGTATCTATACGATGTAATTCCTAAAATATTAGGTCAATACTACACAGTAATTGAAAAGCGAATTTGCATTGTTTTAGGTGTCATAAATTAAATTATAACATCTGTAGAGAATTCTTAAACTCTACATAAATAACTTGATAAGTGTACAGTTGCATAAAAATACATGTATTTACATTTAGTGGTTATGATACGTGTGCCTAAGTAATATTAGAGGTAGCTGATATCACGTAGGAACCAGTAGCTATTCAATTTATTTCTTTGTTGGATGTGAAGGCTTGTGCGGAGTTCTTTTCATCGTAGTCTCATTATAAGAATGATGTGGCTGCCACACAGTTCATATGGTTTCTGCCGTTATTACTTACCTAAATTAATTCAGATATATAACATAGATACATAAATAGATAGCTCATATTTATATCTTAAACTACTGCTGTTGCTCGCGACTTCGCCCGCGTAAAATTAAAAATATAGCCTATGTTACTCACAGATAAATTACCTTTCTAATGGTGAAAGAATTTTTGAAATCGGCCCAGTAATTTTTACGTGAATCGAATACATACAAAAATAAAAATTTATCCTCTTTATAACATTAGTATAGTTAAAGTAATCTACGTGTTATTTTATTGTAACCACGTTTAAATTAGACGTCATGATGACATAAAATTACTGTTACCTCCAACAAAAGAAGGCTGTACTGTTTTAAATCAATTTTCCAGTTATGAGACTAATTGTTTGTCATAGAAATAGCAAAAGATTTCTACATTTTGTTATTTGGGATATTTAAGCTTATATGATCATATAAAGGTGGTATAATGAGATGCATTTTAAAAGCAATTGATTATGTTTCTTGTCTCATTAATTTATTTCCACTTTAACGTAGAGTGCAAAGATGGGAGGCACTTTCAGCATAAAATTAACCTAGATAACCTCTGGATATTGCTCTAGCTAGAACGTGACAAGAGCATACTGGGTGGTAAAGGAAAATAGATTATTTTTATGAACATGCAGCTTGGATATGTCTTAGATATTGAGCGTTATGATCCTTAGGGTGGACTTCCTAACACTAAACCTTTAAATAATGATGATTGTTGTATAATCATTTATTCAATTTATGTTGATGATTTATAACTTTATAGTTTGACTTTTGCTCGCGACTTCGCCCGCGTGAAATTAAAAAATAATAAAAAATATACCCTATGTTACTCACAGATAAATTACCTCTCTAATGGTGAAAGAATTTTTGAAATCGGCCCAGTAATTTTTACGTGAATCGAATACATGCAAAAATACAAATCTTTCCTCTTTATAATATTAGTATAGATATATAATACATAGATAACTAAGAGTTGTTTTGATGATCGATGTAAATTTGTTATCTATTCAAATTATACGAATCTAATTCAACATATAAATGGTTAATTTTATATTCTTAAAATGATTTATTTCTAAATCAATATTGTACCATTATCACATATATCACTTTTTTCAGGCTGCGAGAGCGTAATTTTCTGTGAAACTATATGAAATTTATTTTATTCATAATTCAGAAGGCATCGTAAAATATATTCGTAGTAGGCTGTTACTTTCTTATCTAAAGATCTCAATACCTATACGTATTTTAAAGCACAAGTATTATATAAAAGTTTATGAAATAAGTGATTATTTTCCTTTTTTCTCGCTTTTACCATAAAAGTACATAATTAGGGTTGAAACGTTAATAACTTTTAAATTCCGTATCGTCTCACTTCGCCAGAATAATACTTCAATAGCCGTTTATTGTAGAATTTTCATGATAAATCCATACTAAGAAGCTCCCTTAGTGACTATTAAGTATGCTATTTAAAAAGGAATTTTGATTAAAGTAAAAGATATTAATCCATTAGATTTTCTCCCATAATTCTTTTTGACAGAGTTATTTTGTTTCCCGCCCTCTAATGACTCTCAAGAGATGTTCACTACAAATGTTTAAAATAAATGCTTTTAAATAAATGATTATGAATTATTACGTCTCTTGTGTACAAATAGCTGATGCTTATTTAAAATACGGTTTACTTTAATAAATTATCTATACTAATATTATAAAGAGGAAAGACTTGTATTTTTGGATCTTTGTGTGTATTGGAAAAACTCAAAAACTACTGGATTTTAAAAATTTCACCATTAAAAAGCTACGTTATCAGTGAGTAACATATGCTATATCTTTTATTCTTTTTTAATGTCACGCGAACGAAGTCGCGAGGAACAGCTAGTAATTTTAAAAACTCAAAAGGTCTTTCGAATACACAGTTATTATTTGCCGTTACGTTTAATTATTTATCCTTTTATCTTTCGAAATATAACATCATGTAATGGATCTATTGAATTGATTTTGTTGAAATGAAATTTTATTTAATTTTAAAACAGCAGCTAAGGAAAGATATGAGGTTGTATAAAATTGACCTAAATGTAATTTGCGTGTGTTTACTCTGCGTTAGGGGAAACAAGCCTTTGAGTATTTCATTTCCCGTGGAAAACAATTTCCTATATAACAGAGAGCTGCATTGCAAGCGTACTGTACGATACAATGCAATTTTAAAATAACGGAAAATAAACGATATTGTTTCGTCCTTTTTAATTTTTATCATGTATGCGTTTGACATGAATGTTCTTTTTGAGGGTAGCAATATATTCAATTGAATTGAAAGACATTATTGTGTTTATGAACTGTTATATTTGATTGTGAAAAATGTTTTATTAATACACATGGCTTAAAAAAGGTATGGGAAAGTTTCTAACGTAAATATAACTTGAATGGAATATCGTATATTTTAGGTCGGGTCGCCCTAAATTACGATATTTCTTTGGACTGCGACGAACTGAGGATTCTCGTGATGTAGATGCGAATGATTTTGGGTCATCGTTTATTGAATTTGGATTTTTTCATTTAGTTTGAAGACGAACATAGGGAATATTATTTTAAAGTAGAGTATTATAAGTCTAGAGATATAGAACTTACCATAAAAATCTTACTAATATTATAAATGTGAAAGTTTAGATGAATGGATGGATGGATGTTTGTTAGAGTTTGTAGCTTAAACGGCTGAACGGATTTCTATGAAATTTGGTACAGATGTAGACCATAGTCTGGAAGAACACATAGGCTACTCACTTTTGTTTTTTTTAATTCCACGCGGACGGAGTCGCGGGCGAAAGCTAGTATAAAAATAAATGTCAAGTTTTTTATTTTGTAACATAGTTCGTAATTTATTTTTAACATTAAGGTCAGGTAATATTTAAAAATTTCACCAAAACTTAAAAGTATACGAAGTAAAGCAAATATTTACTGTTTTTACTATTTAATTAAAATTTTATTATTTTGATTACTGTATTCGAATAAAACTTATATTCTGTGTAAGGATATACGGAAAAATGTACTAGGATAACATCAAAACAATAATATCGCTTTATTGTGTCTTCTTATCATTTTTACGGTCAAATGTCCACAATAATATAATATAACGCTTAGAAAGTTAATATTTGGAAACGCAAGTTTGAGCTCTTTGAGATACTTGAAATTATTTGGCTTTTAATACATGTAATATTTATATATTAGTAGAAAACTGTTAACATCATAAGAATAATTGTTGACTGACTGAATAAATTTTCATTAAGCTTGTCCTTCTGAGAATTCTTTCATTTGCAATTATAGCACGCACGTGGACATTTTGTATCCACCCCTCTCGGGAATCTAAATGAAAGCAAGTTTATCTACAGAACATAATAAGTGTTCATAAAAAAAATAACTAAGTTGATTCATTAATTTTAACATAAAAATGGTAATTAAAAGAATATTTATAAGGCCGCTCTATTTAGATATGTAATGACTGGTTTTTAAGATAATTTCTTCGCATATTGTGGGCATCTTCCTTCATCTTCCTTATGGAATCAAAAGTTATCGACTTTATTCTTGTCTACTCGCAATACAATAAATCAAACATAATTAAAAACTTAAATACCTGATCGTAGTGTTCATAAAATTCGTAGACTAAATTAATTTCTCGCTGTCAATAATTAATTAAAAATTATTGCGGAACAATTATCCAGTGACAAACTTGACCGACATTTATTGCCGCACTTGGCCGACTCACAAAACTGTGTCAAGACATACATCGTTACAATGTTTATTTTCGCCACTCATTATCCACGCGTTGCCAGAAGCATCTCCTACACAATTTCTAAGCTCTATATTCTCGGCAGAATAGATTTAGTGATTTTAATGGCAAACTATTTAAATCTATGGAAACAACAGTTGGTGGATTTCTATAATTTAAGGAATTTTGTATTAGTTACTTCCTACTTTGTTTTGGAAAGTCTGGATTGTTTTTGAATGTATTCAAATCAATTATTGAAGAATAAACGAGATAAATAAATGTTGATTTATTGATACAGGCATACAGTAAGGCTTACTTATATTCTTAGTAGGTCATTATCCTTTTATGACTAGCTGTTGGTCGCGACTTCGCCCGCGTGAAATAAAAAATAAAAAAAATGTAGCCTATGTTACTCACTGATAACGTAGCTTTTTAACGGTGAAAGAATTTTTGAAATCGGCCCAGTATGTTCTGAGTTATTTTAATATAAAAATACAAATCTTTTCTCTTTATAATATTAGTTTAGATTTGTCGCTTTTGAAGTAATAACATATCGATTGAAAGACATTGAATCGTAAAATGCATTAAAAATAATAAATTATTGTATGAAATATCCAAGAATTATTTCCTTTGAACTTACAAATTGTGTATTGTCACATAAATATTCTTTTATGAGACGTATACATGTGTTTCCAATTGTCATTGTTGTAAATATTATGTCATAAAATATTTTATATTCTTTATCATTGCACAATTTTATTATAATGTAAGTTAAATTATTAACTAACTTGTGGTTGTTGTTAACATTTTTCATATTTTTTTGAGGATACATAGAGAGCTCAAAGTTATTTCTTATTTTCAATTAATTTAGTACGTAAACAAAATGTATATAAATAAATATTAAAATGATTTTGTTCAAAATTCCTTTGCATGTAATATCGCGTTACTTCAAAAGAGGTGTAAGAAAAATATATTTTTATTAGATGTTCGCTAAATTTTAACATTTCTACAAGAATTCTACAAATAGAACGAAAAGAAAGTGAGTGTTGATTTTTATTTAACACGTGTGTTCTGATAAATTGCAACCGTCATCACGAAAATGCAAAATGTCGCGCAACGAGCACTTTTGTCTACAATTTTATAATAGAAACACGTAGCATAATGTAATAATAGATGGTTACTTAATAATAATACGTCTCAATAAAGACTGCTACAGACTCTCAGTTCTAACTGGCGTATGTAAACGTTTTTAAGACCGGGCGCACACCTTTGACTAAACTATCGCACAACTGTTGTGCGTTTGTCGATTGTTTCGCAGCCAATTCAACTGTTTAGTTGCACAACTAAAAATCGTAGTGTGTGCACCTCCACGTAAGCTCATCAATCAAAGCGAGACTAAACAACTGTTTAGTCATCGCACAACTGTGCGATAGTTTAGCTTCAGGTGTGCACGCTCTACAACACTCATAACTGTCAGATCTGAGTGTATGTTAGTAACTGTATCGTTTAAGAAGTTAGGAGGTAAATTGCGTCTTCACCTATTGGCTCGACCATTACTTTAAACTAAGAATGATACGGCTAAAGACAATCACACTGTCGTGAAATAGGTATGTTATAATATTATCTAAGGTAAATAATTGTAACAATATTAACACAAAAGAACTATCAGATATTTAATATTGTACGCCTATATTATGTATATTGTACGCTTCGCGTTAAGAACATGTGGAGTAATAAAAAGTTTTATGTCCGCGGCGAATATACCGACCGTAAGCGAATGTAAATTTATGATTACTTTAACAAAATGACTTTATGATTGACTGTGTACTCAACTTTATATGTTTGACGTAGACATTAACAGATAACAGTCTGCAAACGGAATTTGGTCAGACTAAACATCATCATCATCATTCTCCTTATCCTACTCCCGTAGGGTTAGCACAACAGGTTTTTGTCCTCCAAATAACTCTTATCATACGTCATCTCAGTCATCACGCCCATTTTGATCATGTCACCTTTCACGCAATCCATCTCTTTCTAGGTCTACCTCAAATACAAATACAAATACAAATGTACCTCTACCGGTGTACCCTTCCACACTCATAACTAACGTTCTCCTTGTACCATGCGATTCATTCCTCCTCATAACATGCCCATACCAGGCTAACCTTTTACTCCTTACTTGAATAAACAATGCATAAATATTAATAACGTCATTAACAAATGACTTGTACCAAGAATTGCACGTGGCAGGACACATTAAATTGATCAGGCTCAGATGGGCTGGCCACGTGAAGCAGATGGATGATACTAGAGTACCTAAATATGTTATGATGAGGAGTCCCGAGGGTCGTCGAAATCAAGGGAGACCAAAGCTTCGGTGGATATACGGCATAAATCGAGATGCCAAAAACGTTGGCATAGCAAACTGGAGGACCGTGACTACATAGGCTGAAATGGAAAAAGTTGATGAACCAAGCCGAAGCCCACAAAGGGCTGTAGAGCTATAGAAGAAGAATGATTTAAAAATATAAGAAAGATGGAATTTCTTTGAATAGTATTGTATTAATATTAAAAATAGGAAGTAGTGTATTCTATGAATTATGTTTATAGTATGAGAAATTTATTGTTTACTCTTGCGTCGTTCTATCTATAAACACTGAGTTGTATTTACAAGAATCCATCGTTTATATCGCTTTGATTTCTTCAAAGAAGGGCTCTGTGGTAATTATTCTATGTCATATATTATTTCTTTTTATGTTATATTCTTTATCAATGATAAATTTAAATAACAGTACTAATCAATCACTGCAAACATCATGTGCATCATTTATCTAGAAGATTCAGTTGTGCTGATTTTGTGGACTTTAAACGAGCGTGTTAATAAATAATACAGTATATTTTCTTTGCAGGATACTAAGCCTTAAAATGTGACTGATTCATCAATTAACATTGTCACATCCACCATCATAAATAGTAAAGGTGAGAACCGTCAATGTTACGCCGTGTAACGTTACACGTTACACGACATTAATGCTCACAATATGAAATGTTACGCTAACTATCGAGCAACGAGCTACTCGTTGCGAATATTGGTGTGATGGTATACGTACTTTAAGATTTTAATTTGATCAATATTTCAACTAACTAGTAACTTGCTGTACTGCAAACTATGCTTAAACAAAATCAATAACTGATATCAATACATTATCTTATTTCCCGCTATCCGATGCATTGAAACATGACGTTTTGTTTGATAAGTTCCTGTTGATAAGGACATGAAGCTCTGGTTCAGAATACAAACCTACACAGAACTACTATGGCCCGAATGAACAGCAATATTCTATAAGATAGGAAATATATCAGAGAATATTCATAAAAATTTATTAAACACACTTTCCTTTTACAACCAGGAGTTATTAATTTAAATCAGGAAAATATTTTTTTTAAAATCGTGTTTTAATGTTTAAAAATAACACGTAAATTTCTACAATAATTTCCTTCGCACTTTATCTTTGGGTTAATTCTTAATACAATGTTTATAAAACTCATTTTGCAAAGTATTAAATTATTCTTCTAATAAAGTAGGTGTTATTATTAATGAGGTTTGTGGTCTGCTTTATGTTTCCAGTGCGTCATAATTATGTCCAAGTTAATACCTTCTCCCATATTAAAGGCTTATAGACGCCCACTGGTTCATATTGTTATGCAGGTATCAAGACTTGTTACATTGTAATATTTTACAGACAATCTTACTAATATTATAAAAGTGAAAGTTTAGATGCATGGATGTTTGTTAGAGTTTGTAGCCTAAACGGCTGAACGGATCTCTACAAAATTTGGCATAGACATAAAGAGTAGTCTAGAAGAACATATGTATAGGCTACTCACTTTTGTTTTTTTTAATTACACGCGGACGGAGTCGCGGGAGAAAGTATATTAATAAAAAAACAGCAACTAGTAGATAGAATTAGTTAAAGACTTCTTAATGTAAACTACTGAGATTAATTGATTTCATATTTTTGTGTGTTAATCAGAGATGTCAATTAGAAAGTAGATAATAATGTAGTAATTATAAGTGTAGTGATATAATACTAGGCGTACATTTTAATTCCGGGAAAAACATCGTGGAGTAAATCGCTTAAAGAAAGATTTATTACCACGAACTCTACGGTAATTGGCCGAGCGATCGTCTGAGCGCTTTTGAATGTAAATATGGGCCAGATCAAAGCTGTCAAAGAGACGTGATGAGAATAATAAAGAGTAATTTGAGTGATAAATTAAAATGCAATCAAACAGCACTCTTCAATTTTGTATTGAATTTTCTAATGCACGAGTAAAATGACTGCGATAAAATGTTTACAAGATTATTATAATTCTTAATTCATTTTTTAAAATATCAAGGGATCATTTATGGTAAATATTCAATCGATTTGTTGCGGCATTTTTTATTTACTAAACGATATCCGTCATTATTTTATAATGGATCTTTCTTCCTTACATGCTAGCATGAACTGCTGGAAACGTTGTATATGATGTTAATTTTTTTAGGAAGTTATTCTACTCGCGCACAGACATAGTCCTGAAAGGTCGACCATTTTTAAGACTTAGCTCTTATCTCAAGGCATTATTTATCTGCGACAATCTGTGAAGTTACTGGAGTGAAAGATTTTCTTGTTATTTTTTTCGTATTATATACTCATGAGATAAAAAAGGATGCTTAAAAATTTTACAATCTTGTTTATAATATTATTTTAGTTTTATATCCTCATTTTTATGAATTAATGTGACAATAAGGACTATTTCTTTTATTAGAAAAGGGGGCAAACGAGCCGCGGGAACACAGAGGTGGTCAACGACGCCCATAGACATCCGTAACACCAGAGGAACTACTGATGTGTTGCAGATTAATTGTAACTACTATTGTATTTATGTAACGTAATTGTAAAGAAGGGATGAGTAGATAGTATTAGAGATGGGCCAATAATGTATCGGGCCTTGGCGTGCGTGGTGACAATGAACGGGCTAACTCACAATCTATATTTACAACAGCGTGCCACCTGCGGCCGGGACTCACCGCGCTGCTCTCAGCTGTTTATATTACTGGCTCTTATGCGATTTCCTCAAACTTCGACCTTTGAAATTTTTTAGCGCCGGACATCGTCAACCTTCAGTTGACAGCGCAATCGGTGCATGGATTACGAACAACCTTGTTGTTAGTGGATAATGAAGATTTTTTTAAAACGTTTTTTTAGAACAAATGTTTAATATTATTTAATGTTCTTATGCCTTGAAGAAAATGAAAAGCATGTGCTGACACATCAATAGTTATTATTCTCGTTGAGTACATTTTAGCTACATTTACTTAAATTTTAATAAAACTGTATGAACACATTTTACGCCATATCACTCCTAACTTAGTGTATCTCGAGCCTTGGACTTAACATGTACCTTCATTTCCTAATTTTGAATATGTAACATTCTTAAAAAATATATTCTTGAAGTTACTTGACATTGTCTAACTGGATTATTTCATTCGGTAGCCGCACGACGTATAAGTATGTAAATAATTATTCAGTTAAAGCCTAAGCCTATAATTAGTGAGGTATTGTTTAACGGAACAGGATTACCTATATAATGCTGTCTAAGGCGGCTGAACGCCAGCTGTTGTATCGTATTGAATAAAAATACCATAAAGGAAAATATTGCTGTATTAATAATAGAAGAAATTAACCTATCATGATTAAGCCTGTTACACACGTTCAGTTTTATTTGAACAGATCGTATCTCCAGATCTAACGCGTGTAGACAAAACTGAGAACAGATATACAGATAATACTGTCAAATAAAACTGAGCGTGTGTAACGGGTTTAAGATATCGATAAGTTAGAGACACATTTATGACACTTCCAGTCTTGTTTCTATTCTCCCTTTTGAGGTATATAACCAGAAATTTATGAATTCAAGTTTTGTAATTTTAATTCCTTTTGTTACTAATAATATAAATGAAAATATTTGGATGTATGCTACCTCATAACTTTAAAACTGCTAAATAAATTTAAATATAAACTAAAGCAGAGATTCAATTTAGAATCGCATAGGCTTTCTCAGTTTTATTTCTAAGTTAAAGGATAACTAGCTGATCATAAGCATAGTTTATTTTCTGGTATCATAAAATGTCATTTCCTTATCAAATTTCATCCTATCAGGTTATATCGAAGTGTAACGAACGAGGATGTCCAATTTAAGCTCGTTGTTGAGCCGTATCGATCCGACAGGGAAGCAGATTAGATACTACTACGATCAGGAATTATTCGTATGCTAAATATAGCTTTGTTGACATCAATTAGTCCAACTTTAGTCCTTTCCGTCCTTTTTCTTATACGAAAAGGATGGGAAGGGAATGTGGATTTGACGGTGCAGGAGACGCATAGGAAGGGAAAATATCCTCTTTATATGCGTCTCCTCCTCCTTTGATCAAGGGTAGGCAACGCATCCGCTATTGCGAATGTCTATGAGCAGCGGTCGCTATGCCATTTTGGCGGATTCGGGTGGCCTCGTGCTCGTTTGCCACCTTATGATATAAAAAAAACATCCAAACATTACATGTTAATCTTGCTTTCGTTAGCTGTTGTCCACGGTTTAGCACCTTCTTCTTTTTTAATCTGTAGTCTATCATAGTCTAAGGTTTCTGCGATAGTTCATTGTTCATTTATCATAAATTATTGAGTTTTTATCTATAATAAACTGTTGATTTTTGCAAAAATATCGGTACTAATGATTATAATATAATGTTATTTCAGTGGAGAATTTAATTTGCTTCTAATTACTTAAGATGTAATACAATCCATTGGCTTATCTGAGTCTCAAATTACTTTTAATTAGTGGCGATAATAACAAATATTTGAGATAGATTGATGATTGAAGGCTACTACAAATTAAAAGGCATAGAATTGATGACTACTCAATTTTGTAAAATCTTATATCTCAATAATATTATAAATGTGAAAGTTTAGATGGATGGATGGATGTTTGTTAGAGTTTTTAGCCTAAACGGCTGAACGGATCTCGATGTAATTTGGCATAGATGTAGAGTACAGTCTGGAAGAACACATACTAGTACAAAGATAATTTGAAGTATTTTTTTTTTTTACAAATAAATGAAAGAATATTTAAAAACAAGGGTAAACACTTTCATTTATCTACAAACTAATATCCGATCATTGAAACGAACATCAACGCATAGGTTTTTAATGGATTTTGTAGTTTATTAACATTTAAGACGCTGTTATGTATTTAAATTTAGTTTCAGTATTTAGACCTAAATGACGTAGACAATTTCAATTGTTTTGAGTATATACAAGTGAAGTGAGTCACACTTCCCGTATTCCAATAGACCATAACGTGAAAACTCTAAGTATACCGTAGTGAACCACGCTGGTTACTGAATGCAAATCTATACTAATACTATAAAGAGGAAATTTGTATATTTGTATGTATTGAAATAACTCAAAAACTACTCGGCCAATTTAAATAATTCTTTCACCGTTCGAAAGGTAATCTGTAAGTAACATAGGATATATTTAATTTCACGCGAACGAAGTCGTGAGGAACAGCTAGTTGATTAATAAAAGTATCACTAGTTATTTAAAAAAATATGTTTTGTTTTAACAGGAGTTTGCAAACTAAATAAGATTTATGCTGCGGCAGCAAGTTGATAAAGTCCTGTAACTTCTTAAGTACTTATGTACATAATGTATTCACGCTTGTGTATTGTGTCAATGTTAATATTATATACTTGTATGTTGCAGTTAAGCGGTTAAGTCCTTTACGAATATTGTTTATGAATACAATACTTGAAAGGGAAATTACTCTGACAAATTACGGTACATGAAACCTACTTTATTTTGAAATAGCTGTTCCCGTGCGACTTCATCCGCATGGAATTATGAAAATTTTATTTTATTTGTCAAATTATCAATTGCAAATGTCAAAATGACATGACATGATGACAAAGCATGGCAACCTTGCTTCCTTGATGTTGGCAGCAACTTATGGTCTCTTTCCCACATTAGGGTTTTTATCCAAAATATTTACCCCCTAAGTTTAATGGCGTGAAAATATATAGCCTAAAGCGTGACGTAAGTGTAGGGCTTTTTATTAAAAAAATAATTATTGAAAAATATGCTATAATTACTGAAATCTTAGGCAACACAGAAGTGTGTGTTTACGCTTTATTATAATAGTATAGATAACTATATTAAAGTATGTTTATTGACGGTGAAGGAAAACATCGTGACGCAACCTGCACATATCGGCGAAGAAATTTAAAGATATGTCTGAAGTCAAACAACCCGCATTGGGCCAGCGTGGTTGAGTATGGCCTAGTCACCCCTTACTAGGGCGGCTCCGAACCCTCAATGCAGACTTATAGTGAGCTGGTGATGATGATGGTGGTCAAAGTATGTTGATTAGATAATTTCTGAAACTCTTGACACTTCTGAATTAATTATGACTGATAATTTAGAAATGTAGAAAGATCCATATTTGTTTAGATTTTCTTGTCCCCTGTAAAAATCTTTGTTTGGAATTAAAAGTCTTCATCGACAACATTAAATTTAGTTTGTAGAATAAATGTTGTTGAATAATTATTTTTTAAAATAAATGTATTGTTTTACTGTGTTTGGTATTGCCGATGAGCACGCACGTACATTCCTCTGATATTCCCTCGGGCGCCTGAACGTCTGGCCGAGGCTTTACGTGCAAATGACAGATTCCACCGAAAGCATATTCTACTTGTAATTCCGTTGAAATATCATTTTAATTATAATTGAGTAAGTTGAAACATTTTCAAACTTAATGCTATCTTCTATATATTCGTCTCAAAGTGTCCTCAAAATGTGAAATAAATTAGTGAAAGATTTCTGATTCTATTCACTTATGTTTTATTATGCTCGTTGGGTTCAAGGTAAAAAGAAAATCTAATTAGCTAATCTTTTTATGTCGTTCAGATTTGTTTTATTTGTTTAATTAATTTAAATCTCTATTTATTTTTTATTTTAATTCAAAACTCTTGTCATAAAATTCCCCTTTAACGATGTTGGAGCACGCTCGAGTGTTTGAACTTTAAAATAAATTAAATCTTTAAAATCGTACACGATTATTTTGTAAATGTAATTTACATTTACGATTGACGACAAATGATGAGGAAGTAATGCAACAGACGTTTTGTATTACCGTAGACTTCTATTGACAAACATTGAGACGAAACAATAATACCATCGCTTTCATTCCATTTGTAAAATAGAGATAAGAATATGTTTTTGTATGAATGTTACTCAGTGAAAACCCACGGTTATAGTTTGGCATTGTGATATAATTTTAAAAATACCCGCGATGTCATTGGACTTGGCACCGACGGAATAATATGATCTTAATATATAATCGACTTGTAGGTATAGAGCGTTTGGTAACAACTCTATTATTACATTTTTCTTATAAATGCAAAAAACAGTAAATCGTTTAGATTTACAAAATAATTATTTTATGTAAATATAATAATTAAATGTATCACATTATAAATATAAATTACTCTGAAGGTAAACACATATAAAAGAGCATGTAACTAATTCCTACTATGTATTCTATTATTATATTAAATAACAAAATACAAAACAGTGTGATCTTACTAATATTATAAATGCGAAAGTTTAGATGGATGGATGGATATTTGTTAGAGTTTGTAGCCTAAACTGCTGAACGGATCTCGATGAAATTCGGCATGGATGTAGAGGATAATCTGTAAGAACACATATGCTACCTATTTTTGTTTTTTTGTAATTCCACTCGGGCGAAATCGCGGGCGAAAGCTAGTAATCTATTAAAATGTAATGAGTGTTTTAAAGACAATTGAACAGACCACTATTATGATATGTAATGTTGCTCATTAAATTATTTGTACACACTGTTTTAAATTGCGAGATAAAAATATGTGTTTCTGTGCCAAATACTTTATGCACTTCCGTTCTTATTTTAATTGACGTAGTTTTTATCTAATTAGCTTAAATAGATTCTTAAAATTCTTACTGTTTATATAATAATTAAGAAACTTTTAAACTTTTAAGTTGGACTTTAAGTAATATCTGTAGTAAAATAAATTAAACAAAAATTACTTCTTACCAATTCATGAATATTTTTCAATAGTTATACACATGCACTAAAACATACAACTAAGTTATTTTACTCCTTTAATAAATGTAGACTAAGATTTACACAGTAATTAACACTAGTTCAAAACACACTAAGTACTAATTTATGCACAACTTTCTTCTATTTTAAACGTTATTGGTCACACTTAAACTTTTATAAGGGAAAGGTTTAGATAGAGAATTGTCCAAAATTATCGAAAATCGTGTAAACGGTGTTTAAAAAGGGATGTGTAAAATATCAAAGGTTTTTAAGTAGAAAGTTTCAGTCGTTTCTTGTGTATAAATAGGTTTTGATAAAACTTCTCTTTAAGCTGCATATTGGGGGGAACGAATTAAAAGTTGCGAGTCCCACTAAGTTACCTTGATTCACTGATAAAGATACGAAAGTTGATAAAAGTATCGTTTAAGTTCGATTGTCATTTTTTTCGAAGTCGGGGAAAGTTTTTTAAAAATTTGGGGGGAAATTAAGGAGGGGTATTTTTATGTTGTATTTGTTTGTGTTCGTTTTGTCGATCGTATTTCATGGGGTAGTTACGCGTAGAACGCGCGAGCGGCGTAGAGGCGCGCGGACGACGAGCGCGGAGGTCGAAGTAGGACTGACGCGCGCTGACGATATCCCTCAGATGTGCACCTTACATTATTTTGCAACGCCAATAGAATACGTAAACTTTGTACAATCTAGCGTCAAAAAATTCAAGCTTTTTTGGACAAAAAATACACAAATGGGGATAAGGGACACAAGATACACCGACAAAAAATTTAAACAAAACAATTCGCTAACTCAACTTTATACTTCAATTTATTTTTTTTATCTTGTAAAATCTGAACGGATCATCATGGATGTTCGATGATGAAGATAAATTGTAAATTTTACGGTAAAAAACTCAAAAAATGTTTGCATTTTATGTTGAATCCTTTTATGATTTAAATATTTTATTGGCGTATACGTTAAATGGTCGGAAATTGGAAATCTTTTTAAATGGATTTTATCTCTTCTAAGCGTTTTAATTAAATCCGTCGGTTTGATTAAACGAAGATTAGAATGCAATTTGAGCAGATGGAAATTTAATCATTTTTATAATGGAGATGCTAGTAGATTAATTTAGCTTTAATTTCCGAATAGCAGAGATGATCCGTTATGGGTTTCAGTTTTTACAAAAACCGATTATTTGCTGCTGTTTAAAAATATGTCGTCGGTATTAATTGCGTAACATTTGATAGATATGATTTGTGTTATAAAAAATATTATAGTTAAAATGTAGTTCTAGCCATAAATTCTCAAAAGTAACTAAAACACGACTATTTTTTAGATATTCTTGAAAATATTTTGCATTAGAAAATATATGGATATGATAAAAATCATACAGACGAAGAACCTCCTCCTTTTTGGAAGTTGGTTAAAAATATACAAAATGTCACACGAAATTACAAAAATTTCTTTAGTTACGTTTTTCATTATTTTGTGTTTAATTACTTTTTTTGATTCATAGTTGTAGAGTGACAAGGATTAAACTTTATTTTATTTCATTTTTTTTATTTTAAATCTTCATTTCATATACGTTCCGCGTTAGAGTTCGTGGAACCACGCGTTATTTGATGAAAAAATTTAAAACTTTTCATATTCTGTGCAGAAAGTTTTCGTAATTCAAAATTTTCATCTATTAAAAGCATATCAAGCTTATGAATACGATAGGCCAGATTTTCACTACCACTTGAGCGTGATAGTAAGAGAGACCATAAAACCATTTTATGATGGACCTCTATAAGTAGTTCATTGGCACTACTCTGCATAAACGGTTATATCATTTTCCATTAACACACCGTTTTGATATCGATATAATATTAATTTAATAACCTCTACAACTAAGTATACGTAGCACCAATTTGATTTAAACTTATATAAGTGTATATTATACCAATGTAGAGTAACACTAAACAAGATAAAGGGCTAATTCTTGAAACGACTAAATATGTAAAAGTTTCTTAAATGACTAGCTGTTCTCGTGCGGCTTCATCCGCATGAAATTATGAAAATTTTATTTTATTGTTTACATTTGTCAAATTATCAATAGCAAATGTTAAAATGACATGACATGACATGACAAACCTTAGCAATCTTGCTTTTTTATGTTGGCAGCAACTTATGGTCTCTTTCCCACATTAGGGTTTTTATCCAAAATATCTACCCCCTAAGTTTAATAGCGTGAAAATATATAGCCTAAAGCGTGACGTAAGTGTAGGGCTTTGTATTAAAAAAAGAATTATTTAAAAATATGCTGGAATTGCTGACATCTTAGGAAACAAAGAAGTGTGTGTTTACGCTTTATTATAATAGTATAGATAAGCCCACGCTTAACCTCCAAATTCCATTATTTTGATGTCTGAAAAATTGCAAGACCTTATTTATTTATTTACTAGCTTTCGCCCGTGACTCCGTCCGCGTGTAAATAAAAAAAAACAAAAGTGGGTGGCCTATGTGTTCTTCCAGACTATCCTCTACATCTAAGCCAAATTTCTAAGAAATCTGTGCAGTGGTTTAAGCTACAAACTTTAACAAACATCCATCCATCCATGCATCCATCTAAACTTTCGCATTCATAATATTAGTATTATATAATATGATTTAACGTTTACAAAGCAAAGTACTTAAGATTCATTTCAATATTCGATCGTAATGTATAGTTTTTTTTTAAAGTAAATTAATGTATTACTTTTTAAAATGCAAAATATGTAAAAGCGTGCTCAGGTAATTCGCGACAATAACAATCCATCTTTCTTATTTTCCTTATTCCATTTCTCATTAAGGACGACAACACACACGGAATTCCTCTCGGATCACGTCGGAGACGTCACTAAATAAGATCCATCAGGACGAGTGACGGAAATTTTATCGATTTTCAACAAAACATGAGCATTTTTTTCTTTATACAGGATGTCCTATGTAAAAGGCCTAAGTAAAGTTTACAAGATATATTTTATGTAAAATTGAGTGGATATGTAGAATATATTTAGCCGTATAAGTGTAAAGGAATGTAAAATAATAAGCCAAAATGCTTTTGATAACCGTAAGGTCGTGACTTCAGCTATTACGAAAATGTGACTGAAGTGGGTCACATCCTAAGTATACACTTGGTTACTTACTCTGTAGAGTATTTTGTTGACATAAGTAAATGAGTCACATTTAAAACTGTTAAAGTTAAGAGTTTGAATATAAAACATCTTAACTACTACAATAAGTTTTTTTTTTCAACTTACTCGTAATTCTCTCGTTCGTTTAACTTTCGTTTGCTTTAGGCCTAAACAAAGCCTGGCAAGACAGCTCCTCTATTGCATAAATATTTCTAAATTTTTATAACTAGCTGTTCCCGTGCGACTTCATCCGCCTAAAATTATCAAAACTTTATTTATCCCCTAAGTTTAATAGCGTGAAAATATATAGCTTAAAGCGTGTCGTAAGTGTAATGCTTTTTATTAAAAAAAAGAATTATTCAAAAATATGCTGTGATTGCTGACATCCTACGCCACAAAGTAGTGTGTTTACGCTTTATTATATTAGCATAGATGGGAATTAATAGAATGTAAAACAAAAAATACGTTTACGTCGATCCGTAGCTTGTTTGTTGTGCGTAGACGCATCACATGACGCGCGATGACGTCATCCTACCAACTGTCGACGCCGAGTCTATTCTAGTCCGAGCGACATTTCCTTGGATCACGACCACGACCGAGAGCATACAAAATACTTGACGACATTCAAAGGTCGATTGTACGATCGCAATTTTTATATTTGTATTGACTTATACTATGAGAACACGCTGTATATAGAGTTCTTCGGGAGTGAAAATCTTACCTTTTCCTGACAGAAACGTAACGGCTAAGTAATATTAGGTTGAGATGCAATTAAGATTTTTTAGATGACTTTCTCTGTTGAAGTGTTCATTTTTGTCTTCATCGACTTTGAAGCTCTCTAGTACCTAACTTAAACAACTTTGGGCATGGGCCAGTTGGGCTAGTTAGTGTATTTTGTAGTGTATAGCTTATTTTCTCACTTCGCAAAGTGTAGAGTAATTTACAACATCCTGTATATTAACGAAAAATTATTTACATATTATTTCATAAGATGAAAGTGTTATAAAACGATTTAGAATGCATACTTTGAACAAATAAATTAACGTTAAAAAGGCACTTGAGTGTATTTATAGTTGTTTTCCGAGGCGGAATTTTCTGTCTCGCTATGTTCTAATTAAGATAATTCAATGAAGAAGAACTGGCGCAAATATTTTCGTCGCGCAATGTTCCACAATATATTGAACAAGTCCCAAAAATAATCTCTCAGTGTGGCTAGCAAATGCTGCAGATATATTTATAACTGAGGACATTTCGATGTTATGTTTAATGTAAACAGGTGATGGATATTTATGAAATATTGTCAAAGTTTTTATACTACTTAGTAAATACACGCAACTTAACTTTTATACTTTTTTAAAATATATGTGAGTCAACGGTGTTTATTGACATCTGTATAATATTATCTTTATTTTACATTTAGTTAGTGCCATAATCACATTGGTAGTTTGAGAAGTTTGCTGGTAATTTTGTAAAGATATGTGAACTACCAGAAAGAATATCAAATGTGTCAACTATTTATATATTACTTTCTTATTTCCAAAAAATTTATACAAAAATTAGTCACCTTATACCTCTGATTTACTTTTTTTTTTTAAAAGAGACAATTATGTGTAAGTATCTTTCGGCAACCCATCGTACCGATTCGTAGAGCATAGGCTACGACATCTACAGACTTTAAAATTCTCATAGCGCCATCTAGTATAAAAATTTGAAAAATTTAACAGAGCCATCTACATCGTAACCACAGAGTACTTTGTAACATACTGAAATAGAGACCAATCTTCGGCCTAAAATTGGGTAACACGAAGAAAAGCGCCATCTCTATTTCATAGTTGACAACTTTCTGTCTTTCGTCTTCTGTTTCTTTCTGTTTTTTTTATTTTTTTTTGGTAATGAAATGGGGCAAACGAGCGGTATTTGAAATTTTAAATGTAGGTATATAAAAATATCTAAATATCCATATACCATTATGAAAAGATTTATATATCCATCCACAGAGGATACTGTTGGACGGTTAATTTCTGCCGTCCCGGGCTCTGGAGGTGTAGGGCTATTGAAACACTGTCTTCACATAGTTAACACGTATATTATAAGCATCAATAATCACATTTTATACAATCTCATATTTCATATATCATAAAAAAATCAAATAATAGTTGAGAAAAGGCAAAATGATTTTATCTTCGTTTAGTGCATTTTTTGATTTTGCTAAAACATCGTCTCCATCATCAATTTGGAAACCCGTGGAGTACTTGATGATACGTAAAAGCAGATATATTTATAACTGAGGACATTTCGATGTTATGTTTAATGTAAACAGGTGATGGATATTTATGAAATATTGTCAAAGTTTTTATACTACTTAGTAAATACACGCAACTTAACTTTTATACTTTTTTAAAATATATATGAATCAACGATGTTTACTGAAATATGTCGCTACAATATTATTTTATATTATAACTACAATTACTTAGTGCCAAAATCACATTAGTAGTTTGAGAATTTTGTAACGAACAATAGATATGTGAACTACCAGAAAGAATATCAAATCTGTCAATAACAGTTACTTTCTTATTTCCAAAGAATATATACAAAAATTAGTCACCTCCGATTTACTTTTTTTTTAAAAAAAAGAGACAATTATGTGTATCTTTCGGCAGCCCGGCGCCGTACCGATTCGTAGAGCATAGGCTACGACATCTACAGACTTTAACATTCCCATAGCGCCATCTAGTATAAAAATATGAACGATTTAACAGAGCCATCTACATTGTAACTGAAACTGCACAATTGCAGAATGCTTGCAACATTTATTTACCAAGTTCTTACATAGATGGCGTTTATTTTAATTTCTCAAAAAGTTTATTAAATATCAATCATTTGGACTAATTTAGAGGTCTATATTGAAATCATGAAAGTAAAAGAAATAAGATAAAAGTGAAGGTAAGTTATTTAAAGTTAAACAAAATTATCACATATGCTTATTTTTTAGTAGTAGCTAAGTCAAGTTACACATTTTTTTTTATTAGTAAGTACATTATGTAATTCGCTATTTATGTAGACAAATGTAGATTTATATATGAGAGAATGCAACGTTGAATGGAATGCATGAGTTGCTTTAAATTGGGTCAAACAGAGGTCAAGGCTTTACATCTTTGTCTGCGAAACGAGATCCCAGCCATCGCAGATTGAACCGAGTGTAATATGAAAATATTATATAACTTTTCTTAGATTACTTTATTCTCTCTTATTCCAGTTATAAATAGGTTAGAGAAAAAACATTATTTAAAGAAAAAAACTAAGTCTTCTTCAGATTAAAGCTCTTTTAACAACAAAGAAACTATCTCAAATTTCCGTGGCATTAAATTGTCTCATATCTGTTATAATTTTCAATCAAAAGACTGGTTTCTTAAGGTTTCAAATGCACTATTCATCCTTATTAGACACACATCAATAAAATAATTATATATGTTCAATATTTAGCAAATCATCATTGCATACTTATGAAACACAATTCGTGCTTAGCGATCGTTTAGTCTTAGAACTTTAGCTAATGATAGAAATGTTTAAGTATTTTTGTTTTATCATTTCAATTCCTTATTTATTCATACTAAAAGTTCATAAATCTAGTTTCGCATAAACAATCTTTATTTTTCTCCCTAAATCGCATCTAAACAATTGTTTAAATCAACCTCGAAGTGTGTCAACAGCTAAGCGCCACTTGTAAAAATTGGGCAGCGTTCGCTGTGGTTTGTTGCCAATGAGGACACGTCTGCGAGTAACTTGACAAGCTGGGGTAGGCTGCGCGCGCAACCGCCGCCATTTTAAATTTCCTTCTCTCTCCCGTGACACTGTGGAGCCCCAGGACGTAGTTAACAGCTGTGAGCGCGAAAGAGCACCCCAAAGCTTAAGTTTTCTGATATAGATGGTAAATGTTTGCTCAAAAATATATTTGAAATACTAACCAGTGTTGAAAAATCATCAAGCATGCATTAGAAGTGTTAAAAGTTGTATTGGAGAGATTACGAAAGAATCGTTGTGGAAGTATCGATTTTCAAACCAACAAGCTGGCAGTATTGAATTATTAAAGAACGAAGAAATTATTGATATATTTTTCAATAAGTGTTGTGCTATTGGAAGTTACAAAGCATTACCGAAAAAATCGATAACCGCGTAAAGTCTGACATCTGCTTGCGTGATGCGAATCTAAAAGAGATAGCTATAGGCGGAGAGCTGTACACTTACACCGCCGATAGCCAGTCTGCTGATAAAATATAAATACAGAAGTACCCTTCGCAATCGAAGTCGAGGACTAATTAAAGGTTGGTACCTTTAAACATTTTATTTATACTTGAACTAAAATTTTAACTTTACTTAAATCATATTTAGTACAAAATTTAACTAATAAACGTGTATTTTGTATATTATTGTTTTGTTTTAGTATTACTAATACGATTTACGATCGCATTTTTTAAAATTTGCTTAATGTTTTTTCAAAGTTAAAGAAATATCTTGCTTTGTCGTTCGTTATTGTTTCTGAAGTTTATAAAATTAAAAAAAAACATATCCATATCACTATTACATAATTATAAAATCTATATCCTAATAGATATTACGACTCCGCACAAATATTCCTCTCAATTTAAGAGATCGTTCCCAGTAACGCCTACAATGTTTTAGAACGCCCACGGAATCGTCTATAATTATACCACTGAGATCACAATTTTTCCTCAATTACCACGCCTTGTATGAAAATAATATTTCAATGATTATAAATATTATTTGTATTTGTAGAGGAAAATTACGTAATATATTTAATTCATCCATTTGTTTAAGAGAAAAAAAGCAGGAAAGAAATATATTTCTAATTGTACGACTAAATAAATCTATAAGTTGCGAATTAAATACGATATTTTTTGTTGTGGTATTGCATTAAGATAGAAAAAAAAATCGTGTGATGTCGTTATCCGGTTAATATTCATAATTTTACTTAGTTCTTATTGTCAAACATAGCAGTGATGAAAAGATGTATAAAATAGATAATACTTTAGAAACAAATAAATAAAAGGACATCTAAGAAAGAATCCTATTTATAAATAGGTCATATAACTTAAGCTTGTCTAGTAGCCAGCGTTCCTCAAGCTTTAAGTGTAAGTCCGTCGTCACATTTTTATTAAAGTATACTGCTTTTTCTTCAAACGTGAGGAAAATTAAAAGAAAGTAATATGATACACGTTATAAAGTTAACCTAGCTATTTGTGTATTTAGGTAAAAAAAAAAATTGATGGACCAAGACAATTTTGTACAAAAGGTGCTTTTCTTTTTCTACAAATCAGACATAAGTAGTTGCTGAAATGCGTTGCTTTTTAATTTTAGATTTTCACTTTATTGTTTTCTAAATAAAAGAATGTGTTTGCATATACGAAGGTGGAACAAGAAAATATGAACATGTTTCGTATTTTTCCGTTACACTGTAACCATGGGAAGTAATTATACTTTTTAATTTATGTCTTCGCCAAGTGACTTGACTCTGTTTATCATGTCAACTGAACCTAAAGCGGGCAATGTCCTGAATAAGTAATGAACGACGTTTTAATTTTCCTGTAAAAATATTTTGCGAAACATGTAATGTATAAGCAATACAATACAAATCCATTAACAACAACAATCAAATAAATTAAATCTTTAATTAAAATTAAATTAAAAAAACTAAATTTTTAATTGGTTTATTTGACATTTTAATCACCGTAAAAATTTTTTGAAGTTATTTCATATCTCCAAACCAAATCTTTTGTAAAAATTGTGCGGGAAAATTAAACAATTACAATATTTTTTTTATTAAAATAATTAAGTGCTGTCGTTAATCAGCAGCGATATGGGGAACAGCTAAAGCATATTTCCAGTTAGAAGCGACAGAGATAACAAAATTTGTTGAATTCAAATGTCGGTATGCAACGTTTATAGTAAAAAGAACCTTATTGGGAATAAAATACAGTATCAATTTTAACGTTACATAAGATTAGAACATGCAAAAGTACTGGGATAGCTTATTCGTTTACTGGATTTTGTACCATAGAGTTGTATGTAGAAATTATTGTCTACGCTTTAAATATGATCATCAGTGAAAATCTAGCGCGAAAAATTATTTATCCTGGAATTCCTTCAGAAAATGGAGAGGTACTAGAAGTATTTAGATGTCATGTGATTTAAAAAAAAATAATCTATAACTTTTTTTTAGATGGGTGGTGCTGATATCAAATGGCAGAAGGATGCTGGAGACCAGAACTTCGATTACATGTTCAAACTTCTTATCATCGGAAATAGTTCCGTCGGGAAGACCAGGTACCTTTTACATCAAGTTTATGGCTGTTATTAAAACGATTATATGAACACTGATACCATTATTTAATACTGCAATAACTATTATTATACAATTTAACATGTTTGGTTGACTTACATTTTTTAATTCATCTTATCTATACTAATATTATAAAGAGGATAGAATTGTATTTTTGTATATCTTGAAATAACTCAAAAACTACTGGACCGATTTAATTATTTTTTCACCATTAGAAAGAGCACCTGTGAATAATATAGGCTGTTTTTTTATTATTTTTAATTTCACCCGGATGAAGTCGCAAACAACAGCTAGTCCTTTATAAAATTTCAGTTTCCTATTTCGCTACGCGGACGATTCCTTCACTTCAGCCTTCGTATCCACCGTCGGCATTGACTTCAAGGTGAAGACAGTTTTCCGCCACGACAAACGCGTTAAACTTCAAATATGGGTAAGTTTTATTACTTATTCTGACCGACTTTCCAAAAGAAGGAGGTACTCAATTCGTCTGTATGTTTTTTTAATTTATTTTGTATTTGGATAGTTATAATCTTAAACTTATCAATATTTAAGTAATTACAAATGTCTTCCTTAAGAAAGAGAAGGCTTAATAGATAAATGTTAAATGTGTAATTAAAATGAGAATTTATTAATTATTGCACCGCTTGCAAAAATTGGTCACATGTCTTTGGAACGATCCACTATCCAATTTATACAATTAATCAAATAGGAAAAATCCCATAATATTGATCGATTTAAAGCTACACTTGTCATATATAATGAACCAGAACGAAATACAAATCTTTGAAACAATGTAGTAACCCTTTAATTTTCTTTGTATGTACGAAAATGACACTTTCAAAATATCTTATGTGCATCGTTACTTACAGGACACTGCTGGTCAGGAGCGCTATCGCACCATCACGACTGCGTATTACCGAGGCGCTATGGGCTTCATATTAATGTACGACATAACCAATGAAGAAAGCTTCAATAGCGTTCAAGATTGGTACGTATAGTAACTAATATAATTTATAACTTTAAAAACTGAAATGGCAACTTCAAACATAACGATTGAAGGTCGACAATATCTCTGCTGTTTTTGGGAATTTATTGGATATAATTGGAAATAATCAATTCGTCGTTGTTGTAGGGTGACTCAAATCAAGACGTATTCGTGGGACAACGCCCAAGTGATCCTGGTGGGCAACAAGTGCGATATGGAGGAGGAACGCGTGGTGAGCGCCGAGCGCGGCCGACAGCTCGCCGAGCAGCTGGGCGTCGAGTTCTATGAGACCAGCGCTAAAGAAAACATCAATGTTAAGGTAAGAACAGATTTTTAAGGACACAAAACGTTGAGTTCATAGTTAATCAAAACGCTGAACGAAACAAACTCCTTGATCTATACTTAATATAAATTGGAAAGATTTGTACTTTTGTATTTTTGTATGTATAGAAACATCTCAAAAACGGTTGGGCCAATTTTAAAAAATATTTCACCATTAAAAAGTTACGTTATCAGTGGGTAACATAACATAGGCTATATATATTTATATTTTTTTAATTTCACGCGGGCGAAGTCGCGAGCAACAGCTAGTAAATTGTATTATGTAAGATGCAATGTCAATATTTATTTTGTGTTAGGTAAGTCAAATAGAAGGGATTTTATTTAATAAAAGTTGGTAAGTCTGTGTAGTCTACTAACGCATACGGTTCAGATACTTTCTCTACTAATCACTAGTTAGTTTCTCTGCCTTTAATAAAAATTGCATCGCATCTGGGACAATTGTAGATAGAATAGTATCATGAAAACGGTTCTTTATTTTACTAAAAACTCATTGCAGACGGTGTTCGAGCGCTTGGTTGATATAATATGCGACAAGATGTCCGAGAGTCTGGACTCTGAGCCAGCGATGCTTGCAGGCGGCGCGCGCGGCCAACGTCTCACGGAGCAGCCGCAGAACAATGCGAACCCCAACTGCAACTGTTAAGAAAATTATTCTATACATTACTTACTGGATACTATTTACACGAAGCCTTGTACTGAATTATCTGCGATTCCGTCGTTTCTAGCTGACGTACAAAAGCTCACTTTGCAAGTCTAGATTGACTTATCGATGTTAAATGTTTGCCAAGAATGTCATGTTATTTTTTTCTATCTTGGTTTTATTTTTCAATCTTTCGTCCTTTGATAATTTTGTTTATTTATAATGTTATTATGTTATTAATGTTAACATTCTTTCACTTCAGTTCTTACATTTTTCTATTACTTATCTACGTAAGTTTTCGTATAGGTCTAATTCTACGTTATATAAAATCATATAATTAAATGTATCGCCATGTTGTTAAATGTCTTTAATAATTTCAAAATTTAGTAGAAAATTAGATAAACTTGATGTGAATGTATTGCTGAATACATTTTATTGTTAACAACGCATTTTCATTGATGTATGTAATTTAGAATTGTTGAAACTTTGTGTAACAATAATAACATGTATTAGTATTGATAAATAAATAATATAGATGTTAGGTAGCTATATCTATACTGCAAGCTGGAGTAGAGATCTGATATAATTTAGATATGATAAATTTCTATGCTTAACGTTAAAATTCCAAGTATTTCTGTTGCAATTGACTTAATATTAATTTCAAATTATATCTAACCTAAGGTGTGAAAGCCTTTCAATTTTTCGAATTGCGCAAAATCAATAAATTGACGGAAAAATGTTTGATATGTCACGTTCGTCAAAGCTGCGGATAATGGACCAAAATCAAGAATAAGGAAATGTTCACAAAAATAGTTCTAAAAAGGCGCAAAATATTTTTAGACATGTGTTTTTCATTATAGAAACTTTGTAATTCATATTACCTCATTCCTCGCATTTAGTTGCTTAAAGTTTATAGTTTAAATAATGTTCAGAAGGAAATATCTTTATTTGTTAATGCTTGATTAAAACTATTTTATTTAATTGTAAAACTTTAAATATATCGTATGAAAACTAATGCTTTGATCTCGCAAGTAAAGAGTCGCTTGATATCAGTATTATTGGGAAAACTTAGCTTTTATCTATACGTTGACTGTATGCATCGTTTGTAAATACGTTTTATTATTGTGTAAATTTACAACTGTGTATAGTATATCTACATGCATATAAATCCGTTTGTATTCTTGTTACCTATGCTATGTAATTTAGGTATTACTTAAATCTGAAATACTAATTTTTGTCATTCAATTTAATTGTCTCACGCCTAATCAATTTGTAATAGTGAAACTCCACTGCGTCACTTGTATTAGAAAATATAACTGTCTGTTTTTCTTAAGAGAAAGTAAAGGATCACAATATCTGTTAATACAAATATGTCGGCAGTATAAACCCACTCTTATAAGGTTTGTCGCAGTAACAAACCGATCTATTAGTTTTAAATGTAGACAATATAGACAATACAATTTATATCAAAATTCTGTTTAACAGCATGCACATTATTTTTAGACTATAAGTAAGGTGACATTAGGTAGCTTTACTGACATCTTTTGATGAAACTCTACCAATTATACGTATATAATTTGGGTCCTATTAAATACGAACTCGTCTCTATTTCCGTACCTGTAGCATGGTCGAATTGAGGCTTTCTTATATAATCATTATTAATTATTAATAATATTTAACCACATTATAACAAAATATATTAAAGGAATTGGATTACAATTATTGCCCAATTATAAATAATATTATGAGCCTCTAGTAGTATTCATGAATGTCAATTTTTGCGGATCAATTACACAGGATCCAATGAAATAATAATGACGGGACATAATTTTATTAAAAATAATGGTTTTGATGGATGACAATGTAGAGATGGTCCTATAGCGGGCGTGGAAGGCATATCTTAGAGAAAGGATTTAGATAAATTACTTTTGTTTATGAAACAATAAAATACAATAGAGTTCAATAGATAAATGACGTTATGACCAAAACATGAATATTTGATGAATATTTTCTATTCTTACAACTTTAGTTTTAATTTAGATTATTAAAAAAATGGTTACAGTTTATCTGACACAAACGTAGTTGTTCACAAAAAAAAACTATAATCGTTTAGCTGTATCTATAAATGTATGTTAATATTTGTTGTGTGTTAATAAAGAAATTATTTAAAAGAAACAACTGTGTAAGAGATTTACTGATAATATACAGTCTATATACAAAATGGTTTTTAATAGCTGCCTTTACCTCTAATCTTTTTATATTAGAGAAGGGTCCAAAATTATTTCACTGCATTTCACTTTTCACTCTGCATAACAATACTTTTTCCAAGTACAATCTTTAAATCAAAATTCAATCTATATCTATACTAATATTATAAAGAGGAAAAATCGGTATTTTTGTATTTTTGTAGGTTACTGCTAAGTTAATACTTTAGGTGATAGGTTGAAAAAGGGGCGAACGTAAGTTTTGTACTTTAAAACTCCACACGGGCGAAGTCGTGGACAACAGCTAGTCATTACTAATTTAAAAAGAAAACAAATTTCATTTCAAAGATGCAGGTATTTGTATCAGAAGGATTCCTCTAAGTATGAAATAAAAGCAAAAGACAATTAAATAAAACTCTATACATATAGTCTATACAACATGTTACAAAAAAGAAAAACAAGAGTTAGAGGTTGTTAATGGTAGCCAGTAGTCAAGTAGGTCAATCGATACGTTTGTGTAGATGTAAAACAAGTCAAGGACAACTCGTGAACTACGAACAAATTGTTCGCGTAATAATTGAAATGTTTACAAAATGAAATAATATAGTTTACAGTCTTTGCAATAATTAGACGCCTACGGAGATTTTTTGCAATATTATACTACACTTATTTAATTAATTCTTATTAAAAAGTCTTTACAAGATCCAAATAAAGGGGGCACGTTAGTCCATAGAAAATCTCAGTACTGTCCTCTCTCGAAATGCGTTTGAACTTGTAAGTATGAAGTAAGTTATTCTACAACATACTTTGTTCGAAAATTCTTACACCAATAGATGGCATTGTTTTAAATTTAATATCAACGTTATGATCAAGATCACTTCTAGAGGAAGTATCAGTTCTCGTACAAAAGGCCAGAAACTTGAAACATGAAGAAAACTACCGTAAAAGTATTTTACATTATAGTTGCTTTTTATTAATATATATTAAGAACATTACAACCAAATTCCATAATGTTATTTGAGGTTGTTATTCACAAGGACCCAGAAAATTATCGCACAAATGTTTAATCGCGCTTTGTTTACTATGAGCTTATATAGAGGTGCACACACTACTCGATTTTTAGTTGTGCAACTAAAACGTATAATGGGCGGCGAAAAATTTGACAATCACACAACAGTTGTGTGATAATAAAACCTAGTACAGGAGCCAAGGCTCTCATGAAATGTATATATTTTTAAAGTGAAATAATAAAGGATTTATTTATTTATTTATAATTTAGTCAAAGGTGTGCGCCCGCTCTAGTATTGGAAGATATATAAATATATACAGATTGTTACAACTTAACAGCTGCATTATGCCTGGCATGATTCCGAGCTAACATGATTATGCATTAAGTGTTTAAGCATACACGTCCAATAATTACCATAAATCATATACCTATCTGGATATAGTATGTTACCAAAATTACTTTTTTAGCAGTTTTAACCGACTATTCTTTGACCATGCTTGATAAACAATTAAAGGACTCTGAGTGCGATAATGTTGTTGCAGAGTAAACTCGGGTCATTAACAATATAATAATCTGCGTGTATAAAAATCTCATTTAAAATGAATGTCCCTTGTTTCGGTTCGCGCCGGCTCCCTAACTGACGAGGGCAAACCGCCGCTAATCAGTACATGGATACGCGACGACACAAATACTCCATTAGGCTACGTCATTACACATACATTACGTTTAACCGCAAAGCAATTTGTACGCGATTTCCGCGGCTTGTTGTACGATTGTCGCGGATAGTCATTATTTCACCCTAAAAAGTGTAACAGAATTTTTTTATACAGCATTTATCTAATCTAGTTTTTACCCGCGATGTCTGCGTGGAGATAAAAAAAGTAAGCAGCCTATGTGTTCTTCCAGACTATCCAATACATCTAAGCCAGATTTGATCGAGATCCGTTCAGTTTAGGCTACCAACTCTAACAAATATTCATCGTAGATGGATCTAAACTTCTAAACATCTCTTTCGCATTTATAATATTAGTAAGATTAGTAAGTTTTAGTTCAATTGAAGTAAAACTCATATCTGTCAGCGCTTTTCTTGTCCTTTCAATTAAATTCATCTCCTTCTTTTGTTTTTAAGGCTAAGGCTTGGAATTTCTTTGAATTTGTCGAATGTTGATGAAGTTTTATAGCAGTTATCACAATATCTGGTAAATCATTTATTTTTTTAATTTGATTTCGACATTATTTGGATTCAAATATATGAGGTTAAACAGTAAGATTCATTAATAAGTCATCAGGTTATCGTGATTTGCTTCGTTAATGCTTTTTTTAAATATTTTATCAATTACTAAATGATAAACAACAGGGTTATTGTAGCTATTACAGATAAGTACTCGTAAAACTGAACATTTGAGTCCGGTCTGCAATAGACAACTCATTAGTTGTCGACGAAGCCTCGTTAGTAAGCGAATTTCAGTTATTGAAAGCAATAACTTTAATGAACTTCATCTAGAAATCGATTGGTTATTTAGATTTAGGGCCGTCCCACCAAATTGTAAATTGTCTGATAACAATCCAATGTGTAAATTATGTGATGGAAATATCGGATTATGTTACTTTATCTGACAGTGACGTCATTTTTAAGCTATCTGAGCCTCTATCAGTAGTGGGACAGGCTCTTAGAATTGTGGTTCATATCGTATGGCGAAATACGCTTCATCCTTTAGATATTTTGAGTTTTGATAGAAATACACGCTCCCTTCAATTTTATTCTTAAGAGAGATCTATTACATACTTCTTAACGCAATTATTTTTAAGACTTTATTATTGTTGTTGTTGTGATGATCGCATCTTTGAGTTTGTCTTTTTTCGTGTTAAAGCTTACAGTTTACGAGTTGCTCATAATTTATTAGGGTACGCTTTATCTGGCTACAATTTAATCTTTTATGTTATTTTTTACTTTAAAATTTACTACTCTTTAAAACGAAAAATTAGCGATCTGTATTTATTGTTCTGTTGCAATTTTTAAAGGCGCTATAAACAATGTAAATGTATTTTTTTATATTTCTTTAAATTAAATCTAAAGGTCCGTTTATTTACGAATTAAGAAATCAATTCCCAGAGATAAATACGTACAGCCATTAAAACGCAAGTAATTGTATTACTAATTGTAAAACAGGTCGTTAGTGACCGCTACACTATAGCCGGCTTGATTCTCGTGCAAACACGATCTCAGCTCAGGTATTTACGTAAGCAAGCTCAAACACTAATACGGTTAACGATATTGTGCTTTTAATATATATTTAATGCAATACAGAGAATAATTGTCAATATTTGTAATGTACGAAATTAGGATATTAAAAAAAAATTGAAACCATTTGTTTTAAAGAATGTTTAACATTATACGACACAGAACATAATATTTAAAATAAGATTTTGTTATGTTTTAATCCATAAAAATTGACCTAACAAGGCCACGATATTCATTATAAATAAGTGACTTAAATAGTTTTAGATCTCTTACAATATTTGTTAAAAGTTTTACAGCGTCTAGACATCTGTAACCGCCATATTTTTGTCAATATTTTAGTTCTAACCAGCTCGTTCAAAATACGTTCACCACATACTAATTTAAAAGATATGATATTTTAATTATAGGCTATTAAACATGCTAAGCTGTTGTCTGAATACTTGTAGCATTGTTGGATTTAAAGATGTTTTTAATTTTCGCAAATTGACAATAATTTATCTTAATTATCAAGTAGTGGGGTTAGCTTGTTTACTAGTTCCTTTGATAACAAAGTTTAAGGTGCTTGCAATTACTTTACTGTGTTTGGGCTACGGCCAAATTTTGTGGTCGTTTTGTTTGGAGTTAAGACCAGCCATCTGAGACAACCTATTTCGTAAGTGGAGGTAACAAAGGAGATGTCCATGAATTGGGACTTTTTAATTTGTTTTTTTTTAATCAATTAGAAGATTCATTACAAAGGTTTCTGGTTACATTGTATAGCAACATATTTTGTTTATTTAGAGGTGACAACGAGGTGAAATCAAATTAAGGACACTTTTTTTCGATTATTTTTTGAATCAATTTTTATTGCAAATTTGCTAATAAAAAAGTCGAGATCATTGAATTTAGATCCATATATTAAGATTAGAATTTTAAGGTGAACAAGTGACCTTTTAGTTCTTGTGTATCATTTTTATATCAGCGTGTAGGTTGATTTTATATATGGGTGCATCCAAAATATGTGACAAGTAATTTTTTGCTTTTGTGATATATTTTCTACTGTCATTATTTTTGTATTTGATTCTCAATTATAGTAAATCTTTACTTCTAATTATAATATTCTTGGTCTCAAAATGGAACTGTTTCACCTTTGCTACTTTTATCTGTTTACAATAAGATTCATATTGTGATAGGACGTGGTTCAAATAGGATGATAGTCGAATGGTAGATTCAAACGACCTAAAATTCCAATCCTTATCAGTTCGTAAGACATTGGCAGTCTTTGCCCTCCTATTCACACAGAAACGCTAGTACACTTAAAAAAATACAGCATGGAAGTTTACAATTAAGTTTCTGTTGATAAAAATATTATTAACCTATGATTGTTTAATTGTCACCAAGGAAATGTTTTTCTTTTACTCTCAGAATGTGGTCGGTCGCTGTAGATATAAACGCTCCGATAAAATCCAACAGTGCGTAATGTCAACGTATTTCTATACCAATATCGATATCCTCTTCACAATAGTGTGCAGGGAAACAGAAAAATATTACATTGTTTTGTGTTCAATAACGTAACAGGTGTAAATTATGATTTTCAGTCAACTATATCCTTTTACACTATTAATTTTGAATGTTTTAGAATTAAGTAATTACATAAATAAAAAATTACATTTTTCACTCTCCCAATATACTGTTTTTTGTTATTTTTGTTTTGAACTTGATGGTTCCTATACCTATAGTTCTGGATAGTAATAAGGTGGTTAATTAAAATTACAGTTACTCAAACGAATTGATTTATTTTATTGCACAAAAGCGTAAAAGTGAAATCAATCTATTGTCACCTTTAAACTAAATTAATAAGGTTCTGATTTGAATTCACAGAAGTCAATTTTTGTATTTAAAAATGGTGTTAGTTTTTCTTCAAACTCCTTCCACGTACAAGTACCGTCGGCGCAAATAGCTCGAATGGGTTCTTCGTTCAAATAGAAAACGACGTTGTAGTCAATTTCATCTTTCTTTGTACATCTGCAACAAACATAAAATGAGTATAGAATTTCTAGTTTCATTCCATATTACATTTCTATCTTTTACATCTAGAATAAGGTAACACGTCTGAGGTAGTCGTTATAATGTTCATCTAAGAAATAAAATAAGATACTGAACACACAAAGTTACTCGTAAATAGGTGAGAATCGATTTATAAAAAGTTGTCAATGTTAAGAGCGGGCGCACACCTTTGACAAAAGTATCCCACAGCTGTTGTGCGATTGTCGATTGTTTCGCAGTCAATTCAACTGTTTAGTTGCACAACTAAAAATCGAGTAGTGTGCGCACCTCCATATAATGTCATAGGAATCAAAGCGAGACTACACCGTTGTGCGATAATTTAGCTTCAGTTGTGCGCACGCTCTATACAGTTAAAAACCTGTTGTCATATATTGGGGCATCATCTAATTAGATTAATAGTAACTTATGTTATCTGTTTAATAACATAATAATGATATTATTATAATATACCTGTTTAATACAGCTACAAGATTTACTGAGAACGCAGAATTAGCACTGCTCCGCCATTTTCGATCACGATCCCTGTTTGCACTACTCAAGGGCTTGTTGTCTTTAAACAAACCAAGCGATGTGTACACCATATCTAACATTGTGGCGTGAGTGATATACGCTGTCATTTTCTTTCCGTCACCTTCTTTCACCTTCTGGAAGGTTCTTAATAAATCAGCTAGAGGTATCTGACCGAATGTTTCACTTTGTGGGGTGCCGTAACCATTTCTGTAGTAAGATCTCAAGTCTTGTATGTATTCTAAGACTTGCAAGTCGTCTTTAGTGAAGAGTGCGCACCAAGGGCTCAGTTTGCTCTCGACACCGGACCACGTGTGACGACACAAATCGTACAACGCGGTCACGTTTGTGTCTGTCAGCTCGTAAGCGATCCCAGTTCTTCGTTGTATTCTGTCTTTAGTCTGAAAGAAATATGTATATTTACTTTATATGATTTTCTATGTTAATACGTTATACAAAATTATATTCTGCCGGTTTTTGCATTACACGAAGTCACTGACAGTTTTTACATTATCGTAGATTATTAAAATGATTTGGTAGTATTTTTCACGTAGAGATTGAGGTTAAGTATGAGATGTTAGTCAGGTCAGGTGTGTTTTAATTAATTTTACGATTAATTTCTTAGACGTTACCGAGACGTGCCAAGAAAAGTAGATTCACTTGGCCTACTTTATATAGGTACTGAGCAGGTTTGATTATAAACAATTAAACATATCATTTTATTGGAGATCTTGGTACTGATTTAGGTATCCAATGATTCAATTTGAATGAGAATATATAAACACTGTTAAATTAGTAAAAAATCGCCGACTACAAATTTCTCATAAATGTTAAATACTAAAACGACATCAGAATTTACTAAAAATTTATGTTGGATATAAAAGTATTTACTTACAGCCAGATATTCTGGGTTCTTTTTATACTTTTCTGATTCCTCGTATATTTTAGGATTTTTCTGCACATCCTTTTGGTATTTCCCACAAGTTAAATAAGGCTGAAATAATTAATCAATTAAGTGCATTCATGTAATAATTCTGGTTAATGTTACGTAGCCTTTTATTTCTTATATAATTTCATGTTAAGTAAAAAGATGCTTACGGCCATAACATCAGATTCCGATAGAGCTTTATCGGGGTGTAATTTATTATTGTTAAATCCTTTTATAAAAGCCTTCGCACTATCTTCTATCCATTTACCATACGCTGGACGGAACGTATATTTGTCCAATTTATCCAGTAAATTTGCAAATGTGTGCCTAATTCGTTTTCCAATGCCATACATTTCTTCGTAACCTTCTGGGGTAAGTTCCGTGGCAGAGTCGAACATTTTCTTATCCGTCACCCATGCATCTAAATCTTCTATATCCTGAGCACAAAGAGAACTGTGTCCTTCTCTGTAACTGGACAGTATATCTTCTCGTATTGCTAACGCTTCGCTCATGCTTTTGCCAAACCGACTTGATGGATATCTTTTTCCATGACGGAATAAACCCCAGATGCTAACCGGTTCGCATCCTGAAATTAAATCATACTAATATTATAAATGTGAAAGTTTAGATGAATGGATGGATGTTTGTTAGAGTTTTTAGCCTAAACGGCTGAACGGATCTCGATGAAATTTGGTATAGATGTAGAGGATGGCCTGGATGGCCTGGAAGAACACACAGACTACTCACTTTCGTTTTTTTTTTTAATTCCATGCGGACGGAGTCGCAGGCGAAAGCTAGTTATATAATAATTTCAACAAAATTTTTAAAAAAAAAATTTTTTTCGTCATTGAATTTCTTTGAAGAGGAATTTACAGATCACCGGGCTTGAGGTGGCCGAGCGCAGATGGCGCTTAGCCTAAACCTCGTTTATGAGTAAGTAAGCTCGAGGGCTCCCTCAGGAGCCTCAGCACGGGCCGTTACTAAAAATGGTACTAACAAAGTTATTGGAACTCACCTTTTAATACCACTAACGAATCTCTAATATCACCTCGAATAGCATTATATGATGTTTTAGTTGCAAAATATTTATAAGGACATCCGCTATTCCAATGACAAAATGAAGCAAAAGTACTTGTAAATAACGAGATCGTTAATATTGAAATTATATTATTTAACATTTTATTATCTTCAATTTCACTTTGAATTAACTATCTAAATGTAGTGAGACCTAGTCTCCATCGAGGTTGGGAGGTAACTAAATGCTGTGTAATATTTCCATAATATGCTAATGAATTATTTGCTTCAATGTACAACAAACTTGTAATAAAAAAAGGTAAATGTGATCTCATATTTATTTTGAATCTAATCTCGTTTTATTTATATGTATTTTATTTATTTTTCCTTACCTGAATTCGTTGACTTATTTATTGTCAAATTAATTTTTTGCTAATATTCTAAATGACAACATATTTAAGGACTTAAAAGCTCTAACTTAGTATTTAATTGTTTTGGCATCAAAAGTATAATACTTAACTCAATTCCAATTAACTTTTTTTGTAAGTAATTATTATTGTTAATTTAGGATTTAAATTTTATTGTCAACTTAATCTAATTAAAAAAAATTAATTCTATATTCTTCGACGATGATCAGTAAGAATCAAAAACAAGTTATGATTAGATTCAACTTGAGGTTGCAATGATGAATTCTTCTCTATTCTATTCGGACGAAGTCGCGGGCGAAAGCTAGTGGTTTTATAAAGGAAGAAATATATATAAATATTTTGCTATCATTTATTTTTATAACATTGCATAATATAATAATAAAGCTCTTTACTAAAACAGAATTAAATAGCGGTATTTGTCCTTATAAAATTCAACAAAAGTCCAGTGTAGTGTTTGTAAAAGGTTTTAGTTTTTCTTCAAACTCTCGCCATGAACATTCGCCATTGTTACATATTGACTCTAGAGGTCTCTCGTTCAAATAAAATACGACGCTGTAATCTGTTTTCTCGCCTTCGATGCATCTAAAATAAAAATGATGCATTCATAATGAATAGTAAATCATTTAACCTTTGAAATATAATATATTACATAGAATATATTATATTTCAAATATATATAATATGAATATCAATAAATAATTTTATGACTATGTTATTAGTGCCGATTACTGCACACGTTGATAAGAATGGAATACAACGCAATTTAAACATTATAATGGTTCGGAATATCGCATGAAAGCGCAAACATAATTTGAAGTATCGGCGAGACATAAAATGATGCAAGGTCGAGGTGCACTCGTAATTACCCACGTGGCATCCACCTATGCAGATTTCCGATAGTAATTAACAACGAGCCGGTATACATTTTGAATGCTACAGTACAAAATTTATTTCTATTAATGTCAACACCAAATAGTTAAAACATTATGTATAAATTATCGTAGTTATTAAAAATGCATACCTATTCAATGTCACCATTAAGTTCGATGCGAAAGCTGATGATTTAGATGATCTCCACTTTCTTGCATCATTTCTAAACTCAGCTGTTAATGGTACTTCATCTTTAAAGAGGCCCAATGCGACGTATACCATGTCCATCATTGTTGCATGTGTAAAATATAATGTAAACTGCTTTCCATTTCCATTCTTTGCTTCTATAAATGTTTCTAATAAATCAGATAAAGGAATACGTCCGAATATTTTGTTAACTGGTGTACCGTAACTATTTCTGTAGTAATGCCGTAAGTCTCCAATGTATTCCAGTGCCTTGATGTCTTCGGTGGTAAATAGTGCACACCATGGACTAAGTGTGTTGTGTGTCCCAGAAGTAGTATAACGACATAAATCATATAATGATGTTATATTTTCATTAGTTAATATGTACTTTATACCAGTTCTCTTTTGAATTCCCTCCTTTACCTAAAATTTAGTGTCAAATTACAAATTTTCATACATCATAGAAGATATCGTACAATCAATTTAATATTGCTTCATTGAAATTGTTAATTTATTAATTAACTACAAACTTACTGCGAGAAATTCGTTCATGTCCTGATATTTTGTCGCTTCTGTGTATATATCTGGATTTTGTTTTACACCTTTCATGTAATAGTTACAGGATTCATAAGGCTGAGGAAATGTTAGAATTATTTTAATAGTGAAAACTTTAAAATTGTTATATCCATTAAATAAATACCAACCGCCATAACATCGTAGGTTTTATTTGATTGTTCAATAACCAGTGATTCATTTCCTATGCCTTGGATAAATCCTCTAACACTGTTTTCTAGCCAATGTCCATAAGCTGATCGTAAAGTGTAATTCTTTTCATCCGAATTCATTATTAAATCTTTAAACACTGCACTGAACCTGAGTCCAAGACCGGCCATTTCTTCATAACCCTCATTAGCTAGCTGATGAACGTTATGAAACGTGTCCTCATCACTAACCCAATTGATTAAATTTTCAACATCTTGTGCACACATATGACCGTCCCCTTTCTCGTGACTTGTTTTAATGTAATCTTTTATAACAGTTGCATCTAACATTTTGTATACAAAATTTTCACCGGGATTTCTTTTACCGTGTCTCACTAGTCCCCATAAACTAATCGGTTTACATCCTGGCAAACATTTTAGGTGTCAAATTTAAAAGAAAATATATCAGATAAGGATATTTAATGTCAACTCACCTGGTTTTGTCACAACTGAATCTCTTATATCTCCTCTTACAAATTCGTATGGTGTTTTACTTGAAAAATATTTGTAATGACAATTTTCATTCCAATAGCAGATCTTTGACACCGTTGTTGTAAAAAGTGTCGTCACTAGTATTAAAAATATCTTCATTTTTTAAAACGTTATTTAACAGAATTGGTTATTTAATATCACTCACTGCACGTGTTTTAACTTTTGCGAGGTCATCAGCCAACTAACTCGTTTAATTGGTGATATTATGTTTTATGTAAGAAACGGCACCGGTCACTGTTTCTTATTTATATTATCAATTAAAATGATTGTTTACAATTATTTATCATTTGTTTCGTATTTTGCTATTGAATTCTAAACAAAACTAGAAATTTTGAATGAAATATTTTCGATGATCAAAACAATTGCACAACGCATTTTGTTTGTTTACTATCATTAACTATTGTTAGACGAATAGAGATTTTTTTAAGTTCTTTAATAATAATTAAAGTGCTTACTTTTTTATTGAAATTCATTTCAAAAATTAGCTTTATAGTTTGTTCTGTGATAACAAAAATATGTAAGTAATGATTACTAACATTAAACATAAACGATAATTTTGGATTTCTCGAACATTTAATAATCGCTTTTGATCAAAATTTGCTCTAAAACGATCGATTTCTGGTATTGAATTAATTATGAATTACCGACAAGTTTGAATTGCTTAGTAGAAAACATGCAGAGAGTCTGGATTTTTTTTATTACTCTTAATATCAAAATTCCTAGTGAGATATTTTGTAAAACGCCAACATAATATTCTCAATAACACAAAACGTTGCATTGAATGTCACGAGGTAATTAACGAAGTATTTTTTCTTTCTTACTTAAAATTTTTCTTAAAATTTACATGATCAAATACTGGCAAATATTATAATCTTAATTTTTGATAACTTTATACCTCGTAAGTGCGAAGTATGATAACCCGCTCTATCACAAATTACTTTGTTTTATTTACAAGACAGTTGATAGTTTCAACTTAAACGATATTATCAAGGTAGAGAAAATTTCAATCAGGGCAGTAGTCGTCATTAATCTTAGTAGTGATAAATAGCAATATGTCTAAGCCTTCTTGAAAATTATAGTGATGGTAACGAAATATTTAAAATAAAACATACAATTTGGCACAAATATTTTATTTGTTAACTTAATTATCTTTCGTATAATTACGATGTCAACTAATATTTAATGAACGTTATTCTAATATCAGATAAATATTTATTTATTTTTAATTCTTGACATGCTTCCAAATAATTATTATTTTAATTACAATATTTACTTAAATCCTTCAGATAAAGAAAATTAAAGTTTTCTTTAAGCGTAATAGTAATATACATTTTTAGAACTAATAATGTTTCATACTTTACCGATTTCATACATTTTATAAGCTTTACATTCGTTAGTTTCTCTTAGAATTATTTACATTTTAAATATGATATAATAAATAATTAAACAACTACATTTTAAATTACCTACACATAAAATTGGCGTCTTCTGATTTCTTAATACATAGAGTTGTAGTAATTTAAATATATTATTAAACTACATTTAATATAGATATTGACAATAGTGTTTTATAAGTTGACAAAGTATATTTGAAAAACGTTTTATGTACTTATAAGATCTGATATGAACTCATTGACAAAAAAGCTCAAGAAGCTTTGAAATGTAGATAGTTTGGAAATGTTCATGCGAATGTTCGTCTCGGTGGGGACAGTGCCTAACGAAAAAAAAAAATTTTTTGTAAAAAAAAACTGCTTATCTTTATATTATAATCATTTAAATTTGATGTAATTTGCTATGAAACATTAAATTGAATCATTGTATAGAATTGAATGTTGAAATATCTCGCTCCATGGCATCAAATGCGAGCACAATGAGATTTCCTTTAAGAAGCTTACTTTTAAACGCTTCCTTAAAGCTCTCAAGTTATTTCTTGTCTGCACGTTTAAGTTGTTTGCTCGTTTAACTCTACTGTATTATATAGTATTATTTTAAATGTGTTATGTTTTTCCAATTCCCCAAAGGGGCAGTAAATTTGTATTGAAAAAATATTTTCATTCGTTCATCAAAATGAAGTCACAGGGGACAGTTTGACAAAAACATGTTCAGTATGTATGTTTGTTTGATTTTGTTAACTTAAACTATGAAAATCAAGACATTTTGACAAAAATAAAGATTAAACGATTTTCATTGTTACTTATTAATTTATTCAGATCAGCTCTTATAAATACTTTTAGTTTTTTTAGATTACATGTTTTAAAATTCACGGTTTACAATATTATAGAATTTTTATTTTTAATTTTTTTTTTCAAAAAAATTCCAATTGATCTTTCTCCTCCCTCGTAGACTTCATCATTTTCTATTTCTGCCAGCTATTCAACCTAGGAATAAATGTGGTGATAAATAAAATTTTATTAGTATTAATAACGGTAAATAAAACTCGTAAAATTAATCAAAATGTTACAAAGAATATGTAAAAGAAATTGAATCCAATTATACATCTGACAATCTTTTAATTTACATATTTTTTTTGTATCTTCTACATGTAATCTTAAATTATTTACCAATAAATCTCTAGATATCTAGACCATATGTATATCTAAAAGAGAAATCCATAAGACTTTATATATCACTAGATGAATCACATCCAATAGAATTGATGAACTCATCATTTAAACTTGACGTTGGTCCAAAATTTTCAAAATTATTATGAATGTCAATAACAGAAATCACTTTCAAAAATTAACATTTTTTATTTTACATATTGTTTTTCATCACTTTTGCAATTTATTGTAATTTATTTTAAAGTTGCAGAAGTATGATTTTCCAATTTATTTTGCTTTTTACTATATTGATTTGAAATTGTACCTAAATTTTTATAAGGAATAACTAAAAAAAGTTTAACGCAACGAATGCATGTTATTATGAGACATGTAAATAATGTTGCTTTTCATTTGTTTTCTTTCATATCTAAAAAAAATGAATTACTAAATACAGGTGCGTATATTTTAAGTTTTCATTTAAGTAGGGCTAGGGTGCAACTCTAAGAAAAAATGTTACTTAATATTAACAATTATTTTAATGGCAGTAATTTTATATATTTTTTTCTACAATAATCATTACTTTTGAACTTAACTTTCATATTGTTGGTTAAAATTGTTGGGGGGTTTTATTTTTTGATGTCTGATAATAAACTTTTATACGTCAAAACATAATAAATAGAACGCAGTTTACAATTTATTACAATATTTTGGCACAGCAAACACAATACAGTATCATGTTACTAGAGTAAAACCATATTTCAAATGAATTTACGACACTTGCAAAGTAATAAATCCATTAATATTTTTTATTACAATAAAACTCTACCACGAACTATTCTAAATTTAGGATAAAGCACTTCAAATGTCATGGTCATATCTACATTACATAATATATTCTACAGTCGATTTTATTATACTACCAATCTTTATCTATTTATCATTCCTTAATGAGATTTATGGACGTCATTTCTTCCAATTTCCATTTACTTGCTAAACGTACCATTAGTTAAATTGTTTGACGCGAATATATTGAAGAAATTTCATTGTAAAATAAGGCAGCTTTAAATACGATACCAAGACACTCAAATGAACACTGATCGTTTAAGTAATATCTGGTAGGCAAACGCATCAAACAATGTAAAAAAGGCACCATCTTCACGCTCGCTGGCGTAATCTTCACTATACTCCCGATCATCCTCATCTTGAGATTCAATGAGAAATACGAAGTGATCTATTTCTACAGACGATTTCTTTTCCAGATGTACCTGAGAACATTCGATTCATCCTGGATCTTGTTTAGGATCCAAGTTAGCTCGTCTCTCTTGTAGTGCTGCTAACAATGCCTCTCGGATTTCTCTTTCTGAACTACGCCATAACCTTATCAGTTCTTCTTCTGATAGTTGAGACAGTTGTGATCTTCCCCCAGAATGTAATATTCTTGGATATGGTGGGGCTGGTGGTACATCATGGTCCTGGGAAACCATAATTTCTATACTAGCTCCGTGTGTCGGAAGATCAATACTCAGATAATTATCCGATCTTTCTGAAACATCTTGATATGAACGTGTAGATGATCCTTCAACTCGACGAACCATAGGTGATGGTGTTCGAAGGCGGGTATTAATGTCTGGAGGTGAATTAGTCAAACAACTCACGTCGCGGCTGAGTCTTCGACCAATGTTAAGACTCGTTCTTTCATAGATAGATGCCGAGTCAGAACCTAAAACTGAATCAGTACTAAATCTTCTTACATTTAATCCAGCAACGCTGCAACGTTTTCTTCTACTTTTTGGTGAGCGAAGTTGTCTGGGTGACCGACCTTGTCTTGGGGAGCGACTGGATACATCGGGAGATGGAGATAAGAATTTTGATTCAGTAATTTCCTCCGACACTTCAGAAGTTTCAATTGCGACATTTTCTTTAATAGAATCCAATGAGTGATCTCTGCCTTGTTGAACCCTAACAAGTTACATAAAAATGCTTATTTTTTATTCTATAGAAGATAAAAGAAAAGAACTAAAATGAAGAATAAATTACCTTCTAATTTCTTGAATCATTTCAAAAAATTGTGCCTTACTCTTTCTTCTCCTGCGTTGTTCGTGTTCCTTCTGAAACAAATGTACTCTCCTGTCATAAACCGAAATTAAATTGTTTGGTCCTTTTAGCCAGAACTCTATGAACTGCTTACCCTTTTAACGCTTTTTTGAAAAAGAGAAGTAAAATGTCCCTGACGGATAGTATTAACCAATTCCCGAGCTGCATGGTGTGGAGATACCAATTCCACGCAGTTAATGAATCTGTATAGTTTCTGTAAAAGATTGAACTTTAGTTAGTAATTTCATAATACCTGTAAACATATTACATGTTAAAACAACAAACGTAACAAAGGCAATTTAAGAAGATTAAGTGTACTCTATGAAGACAAGGAGCTCGTTCGGTGTTAAAGGCTGCAGTGAACTGCGGCTCACTCGACGTAATCCGGTCTTGGCTTAACCGTTGGGTACGGTAAATAAAGTGTCGTCAAAGTTTTGCTTGAATGTAAATGTATGATGGAACGAACGTCATAAAGTTAGGGACTTTGTTAAGCATCGATAAAATTTGCATCAGAACTTGTCCTAAAACTAGTCTAATCTTTGTAAGTTTGTATATTTTTAAACGGTATGTGGTATAAATTACCTGGCTAAAGAACATAATATTTCTACTTCTCCAAATTGTTCCTTTTGGTTGGTGACGTAAAATTGGTAAAGTATACTTATAGAAGAGGTGTTCCAAAATTAAAATTAAACAACCGACGATCATTCCAACTCCAAGGAGTATGAATACACCAGCAACAGCAGCTACACCTAAAATTTAAATACATTCATGAGAAACACGTGAATTTGAAAATGATAAAACCTTTCACATCCAAGTTATATTGTTGTTTAAAAGCTACAAATATCCACGAATCGTTTTATGTTATCCACGTATTACAGAAAAACGACGAGACTCGAAACATATTTTTTGGATTACATTAATGTTTATGTCCGCGTACTTAAATTTATATGACAATGTTGTTACGCCATCGTGTAACAAAGAGTTGTTATTGCTTTACATCGTATTATCGCACAAAGAGCTTTGTTTAACATAAACGCTGATTGCTAAAATAGAGTATGGTGGTTTAGTGTAATCTAAACTGCGCTCAGATACTATTTTGTTGAATTGGTACCTCAATTTTGCTGTTAAATTTATACAGGCGTATTTCAACGTTTTATAAAGTATTTTTTCGTAAACTATTAAAGTAAAAATTCATTAAAAAACAACAAATATTTTAATGCCACCTACATTATGATTTTTTGCCTGTCGTGTTAATTGAAACGCAAAAATTAGATTTCAGTGGACAAGAAAAAAACAAATTGCCTCGTAACAAAATTTTAACCTCGTTACATTTTAATTTTCTTATCATCTCATCAGAGGTTGTCCTAAATAAGAGGTAAACACACTTTACGTGGCCTCTCATTTTTTCGGCGATAAATCCTATGTTTAATCTTTTAGGTCGGCTGGTGGTAACACGTCTCTCTGCACCCCTCCGCAACCCCGGGGGTGGGATTAAAGCGAGGGTGGCGATAAATTCTAATGAAATTTCCGGCGGAGACGAACCAGCTGACTACGTTGGTATAAGCAATATTCATTATAATAGTAACCGTACTCGTGTATAGACAGCCTACATTTATTGAAGCAATAACAATAATTTGATCAATATGTTGAATAATTTTGCAAAAGGACTTTTTAAAACTTACCCAACGGCTTAGGTTGTATTCCATAATCTGAACTTAGTTTAAAACATGGCAAAGCACCGTACCATTTTTCGGTTAAGATGTCCATGTAACCGTTAGACGAATATTTTGCTATAACTGCTGATATACTATCCTGCAAGCGGTATTGTAATATTTAGAAATTATAGTATTGACAAAAAAAAGAAAATAATTGCTTGTATCATAAATCATAATCATATTTAACACCCTGTTACACCTTTCACCTTTTTGCTTGAAAAGATTGATCAATAATTATTAAAATACAACCAAAGAGGTGACGATAAAGTGATAATATATCAATAAGGCTTTAAGCCTATCGATCACGCTATTAACAGATTCTATGCACCATCAATCAATCTTGGTCCGCTTGAGGCGGAGTCGTTACGCTGTCACTCGCACCTTCAATCTACGTCTTTCTTCTCATGTAAATACAGATATGCTCTGATGAATGTAGACGTTTCACGAACGCCCATTAGACGTACGATGTAACATTTTTCCCTCACATTATATCAGCTTTTAGAATGTTATATAACTCGAATTTTCGCGTGGTGACTATCTCTTATTATCTCATTTTTATGCAGGATCAAAAAAGACGGTAAGTTCTTGGGTTGTAGATTTGTTTTGTTTTAAAATTATAATAAACATAATCATAATAAAATATACAGAACCAAGCCCACCTCGTTTTCAAATTATGTTATAATTGTCAAATGTTTTTCACTGATAAAATGTCATTTGAGACCGATTTATATTTTTATCATATTCAAAAACACACAGTTCATAAAAAGTTTACCTTTAGCGGAAATCCTTTTGCCATTCCTATTGCATATGTGTCTTTAGCGAGCGCATGTTCTCCGACCTTTTGCAGTTTACATCCATGATCTGTGGCGCGATAGTAATCTAGTACTGGGGTATCTGCTATCAGAAGATCTAGAGTTCCATTCCTAAGGAAAAATAACGGGGAAATCAAACAAAATATATTCTCACATCAGTAAAAAACGTTTCTATAGACAAGAAGACAAGGTTGTCCAGGTCAAAAAAAGTGTAAACATTCGAATTCGTACTTCTTGTTGATTTTTTTTTCATAATGTGAACACAATATGCTTTAAACTAAATAAGTCATAAATTGGCCCTCTAATCATCATTCTACTCAGATTAAAATCTTTGTATGCTCCAACCATCGGATCGTGAAAACAGAAGACAATTGTTATATCGTCAAGATACTAAGAACTGAATGATCATAGGATTTCAGTTAAACTTCACGTTTACTGTAATCGTGGAATTTTATTACCTCTTTAATATTGACACGGATTTTACGACATTTAAACCTTGACGTCTATATGTGGCTGCTGTATAAAGTACGTCATAAAACTGTACTTCGCACCTACATCCTCATGAATATAGGGTTTAGATAAAAGCATTGTGTTTAGTTTTTTAAGTCTTCACTATAAATTCATCCATTTAATGCACAAAATACCTTAGACGTTGAATACCCTCCTCAATATCTTGTAAAGCGTACCGTCGCATAATTTCTGCCAAATGAGGGTTATTCCGTTGAACATAATATTCGGCAGCTGAGGATTTGGCCGTGCCTATCCGAAGGGATAACCACTAAAACAGTTTCGTCAATTCAAGAACTGCTCTAATTGAATAAAAAATTGTTGAGTTATGGTATGGTATATGGTAATATTTACTTACGTTACTCCTTCCTTGATAATCATCGACAGCATTGTGAAAAAACAGGCCCGCTATCAGAGCTGCAATATTTGCCGTATAACTGGCAACAAATATCACAGAAAATCCGCCCCATACATTAATTAGAAACTTATTAGGCCAACTTTTAGGTGCTTTGAATGCCACTAAGTGGCCACATAGCAATCCCCACATCACCCATAGAGCGCTAGAAATACTAAAGTTCTTAGATCTCTGTCGTCCCCAAGGATTCAAGCCGAATGGCGACAACCATTCATATATAGCAACGGCAATTGCTGTAACATTTAGAGATGTAAATATTGCAATCCATAATTCTGGTGAAAAGGGTAATAAAAAAGCTAATAAAGGTATATCTGGACGTTGATTTGGAGCTGCTAGTATTGAAATTCCACTAAAGAAGTAGGGTTGACTGAAATCAACGACCTCAGCCCTAGCAGCCGATACACTAAGTGCGGCAAATGACATATGCGCGGCGCCGGAAACCAAATCACCAATAATACCATTCCATTTTTCTAGATCCTCACGCGTATCTTGATTTTCGGCGTTAACACCTTTATTTGTTTCACTGTTTTCATCTTTATTATGAAGTCGTGAGTTCTTATGTTTTGACCAAAAAGCATTTTCAGTGTCTTTATCGACAGCTCTCTGAAATGGTTTTACTAATTTTCTTGAACCGTACAAGCCATCTTCAACTATGTATAAATGAAAATCAAATTCAAGCTCTTGGGCTATATTTTCTAAGAGGTCCATCGCAAATCCATAACAGCAATGAGTAGCCATTCTCGAAAACGTTGTTGGTTTGGGAGTGGGAAAGAAAAAATCATTACTATCTTGATCGTTTTCCCTTTCGAGTTCATTGAAGACTAGAGTTAGATTATCTCTATCGGATGTTTGTGGTCGATGACAAGCTAGTCCTCGCAGACATTGCCCGTCTTCATCGAGTTCACCTTCCATTACAAAAGGTGGCGCTAGAGCAGTGACTATGCGAAATATTGTTCTAGCACCGGCTGATTGACCATGCGCAACGAGTCGTCCTCCTGGCCATACGATAGTATGCAAATGAACATCTCTACCTCTTATGTGGCCAACTTGCCTCCAAACATTACCACCTTCGGGGTTCAAAATTAAATTAAGAAACGAAAAGGTCGCTGTGAGAGATGTATCTTGTCTTCCAAACCCACCCGCTAGTGCTGCAGCTGATAATACTCGCATTTCTCTAAAATCACAGAAAAAAAGTAAAAAAAAATATAGTAAAGGAATGAAACCGCTTTTTAAACCTAAAAGGAGAAACAAAGACGAAAGAGCTTATCACTAATTAGGGCTGACACTTTATTACCAACGAATAAGGATTGAAATGTACAGATGATAACCAAATTATTTCTTTAATTATGTACAAAGAATGGAAGGAAACAATAGGAAATAAATTATATAAGCGTAGAAAGGTATTTATTTGCGTGGACAGATTTCAACGGGTACCATAAAGATGTTGACGACAGCAGTAAAAGTCTAGACGACCGACCTAATAAAAGGGAGATGATTGCGAATGAGGACGGATTACGAAGCAAATTTGTCAGGAGTGCGTAAAAACATGACCTCTTCTGACCTATTTAACCGGCCTAATTTCTAAATATCTATCAAAAAGATAATTATCATCTGCCATGTCAAGTCATGTACCGTCAACTATCTTTTCGTTGAGTCAGTGTACAAGTCTGGACGCCGGCCAATAACTTCAGGAAACATCCTTCCGATTTATTAAAGGGTGAGAAACTTGGCTGGTACCCAAAATTTTACCTTATTATATTCCACATCAAATGACCTACATATTAAAACATTAAATTAAAAGCTATGATTGGTCTTTACCGATAATTTTGGCTTAACTAAGAAATATTTGATTTTAAAAACGTAGTTTTTTACTTAAAATAAATTAATATAATTCAATATAGTTAATATAATACAAATAAATTTGTATAAATCGTACTCTCTCTCTATTTATTTTTTATTTTTTACAATCTTTTGCATCTCATGCTACGAACAAACAATAATAATGAAAGCCAAAGTAATAAAACAAATATTTATACTCTATACTAAGGTTATAAAGTGAAATGATTTGGATTTATAGATTTTTGTATGTATTGTAATAACTCAAAAACTATTAGGCCGATTTCAATTCCATTGCACCATTAAAAAGCTCTGTTATCACTGAGTAACATAGACTATGACTAAGTCACGAGCAACAGCAAGTAAATCATATATACGTCTATCCAAAAATACATGAAGAAGTACATATTGTAGCCGTCTTAAAGTTACGAAACGAATATCAAAGTACTCACGTACTTTCATAACGGGACTTAGTGAATTAAACTTAGTTACAAGTGGAACAAACAACCCCTGTGAATAAATTATTTTCTATGAAACAAACATATGTCGGAATGTACTTAGGTGAAATGTTAATTTATGCGCAGCTCGTATGTTGCGGCGGACCAACATACAAAACAATTAGAGCGTGCGCACACGTTTGACAAAACTATCACATTTTTTAGTTGAGCAACTAAACAGTTGAATGGGCTGCGAAACAATCGACAATCGCACAACAGCCGTGCGATTGTTTAGTCAAAGGTGTCCGCCCGCTCTTAATGTTACAGGATTGTGGTTAAGTTTAATATAATGTCTTAAGACAAATATGAATTCGTACATGGTTTCCGCCGCAGCCACATAAAATGTAAACTTAGTTTAGACGTTTATAAAATTATAAAGTACTTCATAACTGCGTAATTTTATAGTTTCACGGCATTAATGAAACGTAGTTGATAAAAAAGTCCAAAAGTCTCATCCTACTAACAGTTTTACTTTTTTCAAAATCTTAATTTTCCTACCAATTTTATAACACAAAGTAAGAATTATTGTGATAATAATCCAAGAATGTTTATAACATTATGTTACAATACACGAACGAGACAACTTTAAAATATAAAATGCTATTTCCGAACAGACACATTGGCAAATAGCTGAACATACTGAACTTATTGAATCATAGATTGAAGTCAGCTCTTCGGATATTTCCGTACTATTTCTTCTTGACAATTCAATATATTCCAGTGTAAATCAGATTTTCAAGGATTTCCAAGATTTCTTATTATACGACTGCGATTTGTACCACAGAAATCATCTTATGAATGTTATAGTTATACCAATTTTGTCAAAGAAGCAATCTCTGAAATTACTTGAAACAAATTAAACCAAGCACCCAAATAAGAGACTAAGGCCTTATATTTAGATGTTATCTACAGTACTACTATTAAATCTTCAAGGAAATAAAACATTTTTTTAACAAAATCAGCAGAATATAAATAGAATGTGTATAGTTACATGTCATTTATACGAAATTACTATTTTAAGGGAACACACTGCATATATCTTTGTCCAAGTTGTGATACCCTCGTCAATGTCTAAACTCCTCCACCGCGGCCCGCATTCTATCACTTTAAATACACTAGAAAGATTCATAACATCAATTAATACCCTTCTACGGTTCCTTTCTGCTTTGTAATGAACAAATCTTTGTTACCTGATTAATGGAATTTACTTCTTCTCTAATAGTTTGATTCTAAACAAGAAAGAAAATGAGATAACAAAAGCCAAAAGTATCAGAAGAAAATAATTTGATTACAATGTTTTATTACTCATTGCTTTTGACTAAAGACATGCAACATCATAAAACCAAATGACTTATTTTCTATTGTCCGAAACAATTAAAGAATGAGATATTGATTAATACACAAAATTTGATAATTCATGCAGATTAGACTAGAAGATATTTCAAAATTATATCTTCCAATTACGATTTAAAAAGACGCAATCATATTTAAAATAGGAGGCTCGCTCTATATCAGCCTTGAAGTAAAGACTTAAGCATGAAGATACCGTATGTGGAATATTCACACACGACGCCTTAGAGGGAATAGTAAATGAACAAAGATGTCTTGAAAACAAGGTTTTATGGCGTCATGCAGGCCCTGATATAGACCGGCCAACCTTCGCCTTTTAGATAGGGGACGTAAAACTAATCTCGCGCCATTCTCGGACTCGCCGGTCAATTTACTTTTATGATGATGCTACGCTTGTTACCATTCTATTCCGCAGTTTATGCGGTACGTAGTTTAAACACGGTTCAATGTTTGCAAACTTAAAGTGGACGAGATTCATTCCAGTCTGTTTACTATTTGCAATACATGTACAATTCTTTACGTAAAAAGCTTTTATCGAGAAATCTGAAGCGACTTTTGTCTGGACCTTGGAGATTACCATAATTTCAAATGGTTTGAAGTCATCAAATTAACACTTATTTTCAGTGTATGTATAATTGGACCGACAGATAATCTAACTAATATTATAAATGCGAAAGTTTAGATGGATGGATAGATGGATGTTTGTTAGAGTTTATAGCCTAAACGGATAAACGGATTTCGGTGAAATTTGGTACAGATGTAGAGGATAGTCTGGAAGAACACAGAGGCTACTCACTTTTTTTTTTAATTCCACGCGGACGGAGTCGCGAGCAAAAGCTAGTGTTCTATAATTTATTAAAAAAATAAATTTAGCAGCAAAGATAATTGCTTCTATAAATATTAAAAAATCGTCTAAAGGTCACAAACTAATTAATGTGTTCGATTTTGTAAGTGATTGCGTGGTCATTTACCTCGTTCTATTTCGATTGTAGACATGTTTTTTGTAACATTCAAACCAAATTTCTTATCTGTAAAAAACATGCTCCTCAAAAAGGTATTTGGGTGAGATTCATAATAATGTTTTATTAATGCGTTAGGTGGAACCCGCAATGCCTACTTATCCATCACGGCGGGTAGTGTAATCAGTCACGGCGGCTGTCTACGTAAGATTTTCTTACAAAGGACAAGAATAATTAAGAGGTCGTCAGCCGTTTGCTTATAAGCAAGAGTCGTTTTACTAAACTGGAGTAGGTAATTAGCTTTGTGATAACATTTTCAAGTAGCAATTCCTTCTTTGATAGAAGTACGAAAAACATTTCATTAACTGTTATAATTTCCATAAAAGTGCTATCATCAATTATAACTTCTGCATCTGTGCTGTTGAATATTTTTAATTAGTTTGTAGGGTAATATCAAAGAACCGTACGATGTAATACATATGAAAGTATTTGAAGAATCTGTGCAAATATCGAGAATCTTTCATCACGCCTTCTGTAAGACGTACGTCTTAAAAGTCAAATGTTTTTGGTATTAAGCCTAAATTTTGCAAAAAAAGTAAGCAAAGATTTAATATCGAATTACGAGATCCATATAAAATTACAATTGCTGTTATAAGCTCTTACGTTTGTAACCCAAAATAGAAAAAAATAATTCTCAAAATTCGCGGTTGAGGAAACAATTTGAATGCTTGGAATTACATGACCAATGAAAGAATTTAGGAGAGTAACTACATTTAAAACTTACCTCACAAATTCTATTGAAAAATCCGCAGCAGCATCACTTGTTTCCTCCCAACAGGACGCTGCAGCGTCGCTTAAAAATTGAGCCTGTGCTGACCATGCATCGCACGCTCGCAACACCCGGTACACTGCACTCACTGTCAGACGGACAGCAGACTTTATGAAAGTTTCATCTAAAATGCAGAAATGCTAAATGTTACTTTCTTTGATTATTATCTACACAAAATTTATGATTTACTTGTGAATAATCTCCAAGATTGCCTTCTCTATTCGAAAATTCCTTACCAATTATCATCGGCTGCGGGTACAACGCCAAAAGTCCAACGGGAAGATTATTAAATACTGAACTTCTGTTTTCTTTTAACTTTTTCATATCTGCGTCATTTTCATCGACAGTTTTCTTATCATTCATTAAATATTTATCTGTTCTTTTGACTAATTTATCTCTAACATTATTCATAGTAGAAGTATGCACCGTGGGATTCAATAAGAAATCACTAATATCACTTGAAAAAAATACACTATCTCTTAATTCCCGGTCTTTTTCATTAATATCTATATATCTTTCTTTTAATAATTTTCTCGCTTTACCTAAGTCTTTAAAAGTTATACTATTTACATACTTATTAAATGATTCATTTTCTGTTTTACTTCTAGAACTAGCTTCACTCTTATCTTCATGAATATTATTAATATGGAAGGAACTATCATCTTCCTTTTCTAATAAATCAATTTTAGAACTTTCAACGCTTTTGTTATCTACATTTACTTTCTTAATAATTTCTAAACTATCATTTTTACTTACATTGTAGGAATTAATTACATTTACATTTAATAATTTGTTTTTAATGTGCGCTTTAGATTTATTAGTACTTCTTCTACCATGACCATTATCTAATTTTAAAATATATTCGCTAGTTACGTTTTTAGTCGTTATTTTATTATATCTTATAGATGAAGAGTAATTCGCATCGACTATCGAATTATTGTCTGCATCATCTCGCTTACTGCGTTCAAAGCTATTGTAAAATGCTTCATCTTTATAACTAAAACTTGCTGAGTCCTGTCTGCTGTCTTCGGTATACTGAGTTGAGTTAACTATATTTTGGAAGACATCGAATTCGCTGGAAGCGTCAAGCCATAACCAAAAAAAATGTCCATCGAGCATATTGAGTCGCTTGGCTTCATCCATAACGAGCTTAGCATAATGAATATCAGATATCAATACGACAACACCTCGTGTTAGCCTTGAAACTTCCGCCAAGCGCCTAAAAATATTAAATAGATTCATAAAAGGTATTAAAAGCAATAAAATAATATAACACAACTATAAGTCATAAGAAAAACTAACCTGAAAATAGCATGTCGGGAATATTTCGTGGGAAGCGAGAGCCAAATAGGATTCAACGGTTGAGTTGTCAGAATCGAAGACAAGTCTTTCCTTAAATAAAGCGATGAATAAATATCTTCTTCCGCCAGCAAAGTAAATGTATGCCAGTGGGTATGCAAAAGTGTAGCTCTGTAATAGAAAACATTTTTAGGTTATTTATTATTTGAAAAGTTACATGTCTTAAAAGAGATCTTGTGTACAACTCCACCAATGAACTATTGTACAAATTAATAGAAACATTACAAACTACTAATTTAAAACTTTAAACTGTCATGGTTATAACAAATATAATGTTCGTACGACACGGGTTTCAAACAACCCATTTCAGGGTTGTTTGAAACCCGTGTCTTACGAACATTGTTACTAATTTAAAGGTTACCTTAAAGCGTGTAGCGTCTCCCTCGCAGTAATCTCCAGTCTTATCTCCAAAGGTAGCATGTCCTGATAAAAAATTGGATACATTTAGCGGATAGCATACTTCGTCATTATAATCTATTCAAAATTGTCTGGCATTGTAAGCAGGCTATTAGTCCATGTCGTTGTGTAATCGGACGTTAGAGTAGGAAATAAATTGCTATCATTTTCTGAGACACCTAGTTGAGCTCACATCGCTGGAAAGGGGATGGAATGGCGACAAAAAAGCTTGGATTGTCGTGATTTTGTAGATATACGTTTCACGTCTCACAATACCGGATGCTTTTTGTTTCTGTCCGTTTATTTATTGTTCTCGCTTGTGACGGTAAACTTCTAGATGGAACTGTTGTTTGTTTATTCGAAAAAAGGGTGAGTCACATGAATAGATTTATTTTCAAGTGTAAGTGATTTGAAATCCTTATTTAATCGCAAGTTTTCGGTTTGTATATTAAAAAGTACGAGCCATTTTAAATAAAAACTATATGAAACCAAACGTGTTTGAGTTCTTGTGTGACCTATAAACAATTTAGTAAATGGAATTCAATATACGAGTACATAGGTAATATTTACACACGTTTGTTCACATATGTTCACGTCAATATTTATTTTATAACTTGCATGAACATTCATATATGTGCACATCCCGCATTTAAGTACAAAAGTAAAACAATCATTATATAAACTTTCATTCAGAGTTTTACAAATAAAAAACTTTGTGTTGGATTGGAAGAAACATATAAACCAAGAACATGATTAATTATTTGACTATTCAAAAATGTAATTATAAATTACTAGCTTTCGCCCGCGACTCCGTCCGCGTGTAATTAAAAAAAACAAAAGTGAGTAGCCTATGCGTTCTTCCAGACTATCCTCTACATCTATACTGAATTTCATCGAAATCCTTTCAGCTGTTTAGACTAGAAACTCTAACAAACATCCATCCATCCATCTAAACTCTCGCATTTATAATATTAGTATGATAATATGATTCTGTATTAATGAATTTGAATTCCACTTATTATCATTAAGTCTACAATTATAAACTACGAAAAATATCGTCAAATTGAAACAGAATTTTCAGAAAACTTTAACGCAATTTGCAATTGATTTAAGCCACTAATTATGACTGAGCTACTGATTAAAGCTTTTGTGAATACTAAGTAATAATAACGTAAGCGGTTCATTTAATCCTTTATGCACACGAGCATTCGTCGCTCAAATAATTTGGGCCGATTAAAAATATATAATTGGTAGAAATCATTATAACAATGTTAAGTAAATTTTATGAACTTTCGACATTGCTTTATACGAGCAAAAGCAAAAATAAATACTTTTCATGAATTTCTCGTTCTATTGCAAAATAAGTTTTTTATAAAATTAGTTCCTGCAACACCCTGTATGCTATTAAAGTTATAGGCATACCATTTACGTAACATCGAATCCCCGAGGACTATAAAACAATCGTTTGATATAAAGAATATATTATTAATAACCATTAGGGAATTTGATAGGTCTTCTGCTATTATGTGATAAGAATAATAAACTGATTTACAGTTAAATTATTTTATATTTTTTCAGATTTATTAAATTTTTAAACTTAGTATGCAACCAATTCTAAATACACATTGCAACGTACAAAAATTACGTTGCATCACGTAATTTAGTCGTGTTTTTCAGTCACTAAGGATAAGCATAATTAATTTCAAACGCACCATAAAGTAAATTCCTAAATGGCTTGCAAGTATTTTTCATCTCTAGCTAGTAGTCTGTAGTTCTACATATTAAAAGCTACAATTGGGGTCGATCTGTATTTATAATTTATGGATAAATCGCTTAATTAACTACAGCGATTGATCATGATGCAGATTTGACGATATGATCAATACACAGTTAGTGCAAAGACACTGTGGATAGGCAAACTATTTTTAGGATATCACGATATTAAGCTGTGACTCACATTAGCGATGGTATAAGAGAGATGCAGATGTGAAGGCGAGGTTCGGAGCACGGGGACGCCGGCGCGCGCGGCGGCGGTGACAACGGCGGCCGCGGCGCCGCCTCCACCGCAAACCAGCAGCGCGGCCACGCGCCGCCCCGCCAACGCCGCGCACGTCGACTCCAACACTCGCGTACTGAATCTATAATACATACAAAGGAAAAAGCTATGATTAGTAAAAATACTAAAGTTCGACTTATATCCCAACCTTTAATTACCGGCAAATTATTGGTTAACTGATTAACCTTGTTATAAACATTTTTGCTGATAGAAAACTAACTAAAATTCGTTAAGATTGTCTTTAAAAAAATCACGAAAGTGACAATGAAAAGATTGATGATTGAATTGAACCTTACAATCTGTATCCATAGATGTCTGATTTAGGGACCGAAACAATTAATCAAGCAACCTTTCTGTTGCCACGTCCTTTCGGGGAAGAGATCGAAATAAAGGTTTAAGGGTTGCCAATTAGCTTGCCAAGGGCTATTATTGTTTCGGAAAATTGTACTTGAGGTAAAGGTATTTTGCCGATCTTAAGTTTAATGGTCAGTGGTTTTTTGTTTATTAAAATTGGCTTAAAGCGTTTGCTCTTTTTATAACATTAAACGTAATCTGTTTACTTGGATTATACACGTCGATTACGACAATGATTTAAATTTATATTTTTGATGAGATACTATATTATATACTATTAAAAAAATAGCATTTTGTAGTTTAAATTCTGGGGCAGTAGTCTAAATAAACAATGTCTTTTAGCGTTATTTTTGTATCATATAAAACGTTGACAAAAGCCCTTGAACGTGTACATTATTTACACAAACGACTATTTACATGTCACAAACAACTACAAAGTTATGTAGGCACGTTTAGTGAAAACGTAAGCACAAAGCAATATTAAATTATGCAATTCGACTTAACAAACAGTAGATCTGTTTAATTTATAACTCGGTCCATTGTTACAGAATTTATTCCCGTTTAAAACAAAACAGAAGCTCTGCTTTCTTCGTTATGCAAAAGTGCTTTGAACGTTTTCTGAGTCGCTTGAGTTTTTTCTTGCTCGCTGTATGAAGTGTTTTGAATCTATTACATTTATTTACAAATCTTCACACATATAAGTCAGATCTTATGGTATCCATCCTTACATTTTAATAACAACCGCAATAACATATCATTTCAAAGATCATTTACAAGATTCATATTTCATCGTATTGATTTATGATATAAAGGACGATTCTAAGTGAGTAAACGTCGCAAGTCACGAGTTATGTACGCAGCATAAATGCTTATAACTACATCTACTTTTAAAATATTAAAATCATTGATAATGCTAATTTTACTAATATTGTTACGAGCGTGAGGGATAGAGTCAAAACACCTTGGAAATTTCTGCGTTAATTTATTTTATATTTTTAGATTTATTAAATTTTTAAACTTAGTATGCAACCAATTCTAAATACACATTGCAACGTACAAAAATTACGTTACATCACGTAATTTAGTCTTGTTTTTCAGTCACTAAGGATAAGCATAATTAATTTCAAACGCACCATAAAGTAAATTCCTAAATGGCTTGCAAGTATTTTTCATCTCTAGCTAGTAGTCTGTAGTTCTACATATTAAAAGCTACAATTGGGGTCGATCTGTATTTATAATTTATGGATAAATCGCTTAATTAACTACAGCGATTGATCATGATGCAGATTTGACGATATGATCAATACACAGTTAGTGCAAAGACACTGTGGATAGGCAAACTATTTTTAGGATATCACGATATTAAGCTGTGACTCACATTAGCGATGGTATAAGAGAGATGCAGATGTGAAGGCGAGGTTCGGAGCACGGGGACGCCGGCGCGCGCGGCGGCGGTGACAACGGCGGCCGCGGCGCCGCCTCCACCGCAAACCAGCAGCGCGGCCACGCGCCGCCCCGCCAACGCCGCGCACGTCGACTCCAACACTCGCGTACTGAATCTATAATACATACAAAGGAAAAAGCTATGATTAGTAAAAATACTAAAGTTCGACTTATATCCCAACCTTTAATTACCGGCAATTATTGTTTAACTGATTAACCTTGTTATAAACATTTTTGCTGATAGAAAACTAGCTAAAATTCGTTAAGATTGTCTTTAAAAAAAATCACGAAACTGACAATGAAAAGATTGATGATTGAATTGAACCTTACAATCTGTATCCATAGATGTCTGATTTAGGGACCGAAACAATTAATCAAGCAACCTTTCTGTTGCCACGTCCTTTCGGGGAAGAGATCGAAATAAAGGTTTAAGGGTTGCCAATTAGCTTGCCAAGGGCTATTATTGTTTCGGAAAATTGTACTTGAGGTAAAGGTATTTTGCCGATCTTAAGTTTAATGGTCAGTGGTTTTTTGTTTATTAAAATTGGCTTAAAGCGTTTGCTCTTTTTATAACATTAAATGTAATCTCTTTATTTTTATTATACACGTCAATTACGACAATGATTTAAATTTGTATTTTTGATGAGATACTATATTATATACTATTAAAAAAATAGCATTTTGTAGTTTAAATTCTGGGGCAGTAGTCTAAATAAACAATGTCTTTTAGCGTTATTTTTGTATCATATAAAACGTTGACAAAAGCCCTTTAACGTGTACATTATTTACACAAACGACTATTTACATGTCACAAACAACTACAAAGTTATGTAGGCACGTTTAGTGAAAACGTAAGCACAAAGCAATATTAAATTATGCAATTCGACTTAACAAACAGTAGATCTGTTTAATTTATAACTCGGTCCATTGTTACAGAATTTATTCCCGTTTAAAACAAAACAGAAGCTCTGCTTTCTTCGTTATGCAAAAGTGCTTTGAACGTTTTTTGAGTCGCTTGAGTTCCTGCTCGCTGTAGGAAGTGTATTACATTTATTTACAAATCTTCACACATATAAGTCAGATCTTATGGTATCCATCCTTACATTTTAATAACAACCGCAATAACATATCATTTCAAAGATCATTTACAAGATTCATATTTCATCGTATTGATTTATGATATAAAGGACGATTCTAAGTGAGTAAACGTCGCAAGTCACGAGTTATGTACGCAGCATAAATGCTTATAAACAACATCTACTTTTAAAATATTAAAATCATTGATAATGTTAATTTTACTAATATTATAAACGCAAAATTTTAGATGGATGGATAGGTGAATGTTAGAGTTTCTAGGCTAAACTGCTGAACGGATCTTGATGAAATTTGGCATAGATTTTGAGGATAGTCTGGAAGGACACATAGGCTGCTTACTTTTGCACGCGGAAGGAGTCGCAGGCGAAAGCTAGTTTAATACGAGAATTTCTTAATATACAAAAGACAAGAAAACCTTCAGTACAAATAATGTAGTATTTATGCTTTACTATCAAACTAGAAAATCATTTTTTCAAACAATCTAGTTATATTTACTGTAGCGAAAGAAATCTTTTAATATTTCAACGAGTCACAAGGATTTGATCATTGTTTATGGTACTCAGACTCAATCTTTATAAAGAGCAATTTAGCATGAGGATTCTCAGGAGAAAACCGAGTCCATGCGCTTCTCTCGCCACAAAGCATTCTACAGTGCGGGTACTTAAGACGACTGAACTATTCGCTATTACGTACTACAAATTTGTCTAAGATACAATTTATTTTAAAGCAGAACAGGAGGATTGCAAACAATGTGTTCACGAATATATCCTAAAGTATGGAGCGAATTTGAAAGACAATCTGACGACGGGCGTATATTGAATTTTTCAATAGAAGATGTCCCGGAAGACACATGGAATTCTGCCGTGGAGTTTATGCTGGGAAGTTATATTAAGGAGGACGTTTGGTGGAAGACAGCGGGTGAGTAAAAACTGGTACAATTTATAACAATCATACTAATATTATAAATGCGAAAGTTTAGATGGATGGATAGGTGAATGTTAGAGTTTCTAGGCTAAACTGCCGAACGAATTTTAATGAAATTTGGCATAGATTTTGGAGATAGTCTGGAAGGACACATAGGCTACTTACTTTTGCACGCGGAAGGAGTCGCAGGCGAAAGCTAGTTTAATACGAGAATTTCTTAATATACAAAAGACAAGAAAACCTTCAGTACAAATAATGTAGTATTTATGCTTTACTATCAAACTAGAAAATCATTTTTTCAAACAATCTAGTTATATTTACTGTAGCGGAAGAAATCTTTTAATATTTCAACGAGTCACAAGGATTTGATCATTGTTTATGGTACTCAGACTCAATCTTTATAAAGAGCAATTTAGTATGAGGATTCTCAGGAGAAAACCGACTCGATGCGCTTCTCTCGCCACAAAGCATTCTACAGTGCGGGTACTTAAGACGACTGAACTATTTGCTATTACGTACTACAAATTTGTCTAAGATACAATTTATTTCTTTTATAACTTTAAACTATCGTTGTTTTTACAAATGTAATGTTGTAAGATACGGGTTTCCGAACACGATTGGGTTGGTTTAGCTCCCGATATTTCCAAACTTTTTATACGTTGTTAGTGAAAAGTTTTACTATTTAAGTGATATTTAATTGCTTTTTGTTTATTTTTTAATCAATCTTCTTAAACCTATTATTATCATTATTAATTCATTTCTCCACCTTAAGTTAAGCGGCAAATCAATTTGTAAATTAATCAGTAATAAAAAACTTAGCATTATTTATATGAAATCTAGTCTAATTAATTTTGTACAAAAGAAACATCCTGTATATCAACAATATTCATATTCGCAACTATCATATACTGTACTATTGTTAACGATAAACGAAACCACAATAGGAATACTCCAGTCTGCAACTGTTCGCGCACTACACCACAAGTCAATACAATTTATTTTAAAGCAGAACAGGAGGAATTCAAACAATGTGTTCACGAATATATCCTAAAGTATGGAGCGAATTTGAAAGACAATCTGACGACGGGCGTATATTGAATTTTTCAATAGAAGATGTCCCGGAAGACACATGGAATTCTGCCGTGGAGTTTATGCTGGGAAGTTATATTAAGGAGGACGTTTGGTGGAAGACAGCGGGTGAGTAAAAACTGGTACAATTTATAACAATCATACTAATATTATAAATGCGAAAGTTTAGATGGATGGATGGATGTTTGTTAGAGTTTGTAGCCTAAACGGCTGAACGGATTTCGATGAAATTTGGTATAGACGTAAAGGATAGTTTGGAAGATCACATAGGCTACTCACTTTTGTTTTTTTTTTTTAACTTCACGCGGACGGAGTCGCGGGCGAAAGCTAGTGATAAATAAAAGCTTAGTTGCCGATGAGATGTAACTAATGTTTCTCCAAGAACATAATTGACCCTGGCCTTCTTTTTTTTAAAAAAATACTAGCTCCTATTGATGAAGGTTTTCTATTATGTAACGTTTTATAATTAAAATTAAAAGAAAAATAGACACCATTTTAAATGAAATCAAAAAATATAGATCACATTTAATAAGTTACTTTACTAGGTTTGTATCTGATAGATCATAAAAAGCTCTTTTTTCCTCCGAAATAATTGGGCTACGGTTGCTCCGCAAAATATGGCTAATGACTTGGTATTTTTCGTGAGAAATCGTCCGGCTGTGTTTGAAGGGATTTTATTAATAGGATGAAAAAATGTTGTGTAATTTCACAATTCGGTTGTTTATGTTCGTACCTATATTGTTTTCGGTTTACAAACCAGGTATTATAAGAATTTTATGTTTCGACTATTTCTTTAATCCGTTGTATGCTAAATCAAAACATGAAATGCATAAGTCATTTAAGTAATTCCAATTTCAATTGTCTTGCCGCTCTTCATTTGTTTTCAATTTGTTGCTATTTTTGAATTTAAAAAATCGAACACTTATTTAAAAAGAAGTTTATTAATTTAAAAAGTTAAACAATTGACAGGCACGGCGGAAGATCCGGAGGCGATACAAGAATACCGGGTGCTCCTGACGTCGATCATTGAGCAGAAAATGAGTATAGCTTGCTTCCTCACGGCACCAGAGGGCGCGGGGCGCACGCTCGTCGGGGTGAACATGTGTATGCCGCAGGAGAAAGATCGCTTCGTTGAACACGTTCCGGTAAGAAGTTAGATATTAATACGCTCTCATTATCTTAGTAAAAGGCGTAACTGAACAGTGAATACGAAATAAAGCAGAATAGTGAAAATTATAAGGGATTAAAACAATGGAATTTGTACTCAAATGATGTTCAAGGATTACGCTGAAATTGAATTTCAGCGGAATCCGTTACTGTAAACAACGTACTCATGAAAATGTAAATATGTTTTAATACATAAATAATAAACTTTATTCCAAAAACTACACATTAATTGTAGCTTCATTCCACTGATAATTATTTTGTAATCCCAAATACACATTACTTGGTAATTATTTTACGACGGACAAAAATGTATTACATAAAACATGTTACAAGTGAAAACATTTTAAAATAAAACTTTGTTCGCAGCCGAAATCCAAAGCTGGCATTATGTCACTCCGAATGTTCTCCGAAGCGACAAAGTTTACTGTCATATACGACAAGTATGACGTAAACGCTTACCTTATGGGAGCTGGTCTTTCAGTTACACCAGAATATAGAGGTCTGGGTATCGCCGTTGAGTTACTAAAAGCCAGGTATATCGAATATTTTTTTACCAATACTAACTGGCTTCCATGACACCGTCCGCTCAGAATTAGAAAAAAGGTTATGTAGCCGATGTGTTCGTCCAGGCTATATTGTAAAGAAGTACAGATGTACGTTGTCATTTGGTATAGATAGACTAAATGTCATGGAGAATCGTCCAGCCTACACAAAGATACCTTACATACATCCTAACATGCTTTTGCTTTAATAATATTAGTCACAAGGAGTAAGATATCAATACGACATATCGTTTATGGTCACCCTACTCGCCTGTCGTTAACAACATTTGGTTAACAAAAGGTGTCGGTTGATGCCGAATTTTCCCGTGATTTCTATGTCGTAGTTACTGAATTTGGTACGATTTCAATTTGCTTTATATTATGCGTAATATAAGTATGTTACATTATGCAGTGATTTAATATTGTGTTCAATCTGCATATCATTATAATAACGAGATGAAATTCCGATCTGTAATTGAGGTACATTCAAATATTATTACTGTTTCAACCAAATAGCTAAGTGAACCTATAAATTAAGATTTTTCTATTTTGCTCTTTATTTTGTATTCAAATCAAGGATAAATGCTAAATTTTAAAACCGAAAAACACATTTGTACATGTCGGGATTCGAACCCAGGACCTGTAGATTACAAGTTAATTTCTACACCCCTGAGCCATCCCCGCTATTTCATTATATTGAATATCTTATTTACCTTTCAGAAAAGCTCTAGCCAAGGAGCTCGGTTTCAAAGTAACCGGAGGTATATTTACTAGTGATTCGGCTCAAAAATCTGCAGAAAAAGCCGATATGGAATGTCTTTTCAAGATTTCCTATAAACAATTCGGTGAGAAATGCGACATTCAATTCGACTCCGATACTGAAGATCTGAAAATATTTGGGGCAAAAGTTGAATAATGCAGTACCCCGGAAATGTTTCACTTGATCGCGGGAAAGTTTATATAATCGAAAATAAACGATAATATTACGATAAACATGTTAAAATTAATGCTATATTTAGGTAGAACTACTAATCATTCTATATACAATATTATATTTACCCGTCTGTGTCGAAATAAAAATTTGAAGTAATAATGCTTTTATTCGATACCAAATTATTCACTAAATTCCAGCTATTATAGAAAAAAACAAACTTTTATTTATTTATGGTTTGACATATTTACCTAATGCATACATTTATGTTAGAAGATAATGCCTGCGTTTTATTGCCTTTCGGGAATTCAGCTTTCTGAATTTCGAGAAAGCGGCCAAAACGAGAGACAATTTGCGCTTAATAACTTCATGAATTATTTACGTTTTAGACGTTAATAAGGCTCACACGTTAACTTTTTGCTCATGAAATCAGTTAAAATCGTTAATTTTGTTACTTGAGGTACTTATCATGTTTGAAGTTATAAAACAAGAAACAATCGATTAATTCCCAATTCGTTACGTCAGAGTTGAAAGCCGGCTTAATAAAATTGCTTTTTTCAAAGAGCCTATAAGCCTGCTTATAGTAAAATTTTAAGCTAGGGCAAGTAAAACCTTGAAACATTAATTTAGAAAAAAAAATGCATGCGTTTTAACTATAAAACAGACAGAACAAAGATATGGTTTTGACAGAATAAAGAAAATGCGTTTATAAAAAAATGCTTTATGATAATTACATTAAAATTCACTACTATGAACAACCGAACAAACTAAAACATTCATTTAAACATTTAGTGGTAATTTTAATTAAATAGTACAAATATCAGCCACATTTAACGTGCGTATTTAATCGTTATCTAAATAAAACTGCCACGCAAACTGTTCCCTATTGTACCTTTATTTTACTTTACGCTAACTTTATGCCTTTGGAATTGGTTCATGGCAATATTCCAATGGACTTATCGACCCAAGAAGCTTAAGCAAACGAAGATTCACTGCTGGGAATGCTGATACGACTATTGGCATCTACATTTGACTTAGAGATTAAAAATTATTTACGACTATCTAAATCAAAAGTGAAAAATAACAGCAGTGAAAGTTAGTTTAAATTCGGCAAATTGGTTTAGTAGATTCAAAGAATTATTATTCTAAATCGACCGTGTGCAGATTTTTCTTATATCTATTCGACATTGGATATTTTTCTTGATGCCCAGTCATCATTAGTTAACCTGTTGTGAGGAATATAGTGTGAGTGTGAACTATTTAACTATTTGATTGTGCCGTAACTTAAAAATAAAACACTGCCTACACAAAAAAGTGTCAGTGAACGTGGGACTGAATAATTTTCAACTAAAAATACTGCCAATCTCTACTATTCATGTTTAAAAATACTAAAATATTTTTTTCCGAATAGATACCTTTTAACCAATGTAATTTTGTACGTGCAAAGGGTTGAATTTCCAAGAACATTCTTAGACATTAAAGGGCTTACTATAATAGTATGGAAAATTTGACGCCGTAATTATTAAAAGGAGTTATCATGACTTTATACATGAAACGAAAACTTTGTATTCCTTTTTAAGAGTGTACGAAGGTGACATTTAATAAACTGTTAGATAAGTGCATAAATGTTTTTCTTTTTAATATAAATATACCAGCGCTTGACCACGATTCCACCTAAGAACTAAGTGAAGACGCGGCCGAAGGATAGATGCGCGCTAGCTCAATAAGTGCCGATTCACCCTGCTAACAAATCATTTGATTATGCTCGAATTCTTTGGAGTATTTTATGACTTACCGACAACATAACACCAATACAAGCACACAACATAACCGCTCCGCACGCTGGAGTGCCAGCTGTCATGACTGACACATGACGTGGCGCTTGAGACAACCATGACCATCGCCAATATACTAGTGTACTTTTTTTTATAATATAAGGTGGCAAACGAGCAAGCGGCCACCTGAATTCACCGAAATGGAATGCGATCGCTGCCCATAAACATCCGCAATTGCAGATGTGTTGTCCACCCTTAATTGACGGAGGAGGAGACGCACATAAAGAGGATATTTCCCCTTCCTATGCGTCTCCTCCACCGTCAAATCCACTTTTCATTCTTTCCATCCTTTCCTCTTAAGAAAAGGGTGGAAAGGGAAAGGAACTAAAATTAGGCCTCCGGCACCACACTCATCAGACGAAACGCGGAATTGCTTCCACTTCACGCCTGTTTTCCGTGTGGTCGTGGTATTACACCGGGCGAGCCGGCCCATTCGTGCGAAGATGTTAAAGCGGGCTCTACCACTCTTAAGCGGGCTCTACCACTGTTAAGTATTTAATTTTAGCTTTCTTAAGATCACATCTTTATCTAAACTATCACTCATTTGTGTGCTATTGTCGATTGTTTCACAGCCAATTCAACTGTTTAGTTGCAAAACTAAAAATCGAGTAGTGCGCACCTCCATATAAGCAAGCTTATAGGAATCAAAGCGAGAATAAACAGTTGTGCGATAGTTCAGTTTCAGGTGTGCGCACGCTCTTATTGTCTTAAAATTATTTTTAAAGCGATTGTTAAAAATGTTTCCGTAGACTAAAGTAACTCGAATAATCAATACTGTGCGAGAATCTTAAAATTCAAAAATTATAAGCTTTTGGGGTCTTGATTAAAAAGACTTTGACCCTTAATATCGGTTAAGTGTTATGACAGGCTATAAAAAGAAATCTTCTCTTTCGGCTTTACAGACCCTTTGAGTATAATTTTGGGAACGAATTGAGATGTTAATAAATTTTAAAACGAATTTTATGTTAAAACCTGTTTTAATCACAATTTAATTTTATATTGGTTATAACAATTATTAAAAGTAGATATTTACATTCTGATATGTTAAATATTACTTTGGTTAAATACAAGTTAATTCATAACGTATGATAACGGGTATCCGTTTACAATATCGAAACACAATTGAGAGAATAGATTTTTTAGAGCAAAATAGCAAATCCGGAACATGTGTTTTTTTTTATATTTCACAATACCAAAGAAAGTAAATCGGCATTCATACGGTATTCCTAAATACAGCTTTCATTTCTCATTTCTCATTTTCAGCACAATAGTATGGACGGTATAACAATGATTTCCACGTACTACTCGTGGTATATGTACTACTTTCCACTAATATACAAAGGCAGTATTGAAACAAAGGAAACAAGTTTTCGGAGAATATTTTCATTTGAAATGTAATTAGTTAATTTTGATTAAAATTATATTTGACTACCTTTCGCCCGCGACTCCGTCCTCGTGGAGTTAAAAAAAAGCAAAAGTATGTAGTCTATGTGTTCTTCCAGACTATGCTCTACATCTATGCCAAATTTCATCCAGATCCGTTCAGCCGTTTAGGGTACAAACTCTAACAAACATCCATCCATCCATCTAAACTTTCGCATTTATAATATTAGTAAGATTTTCATTTATTAATATCCTTTCAACCATCGACCTACTTTAAAATTGCCAACTATAGGAATTTCGTTTTATTTGCGGTAACTCAAATATGAAGTAAAATAACCAGAAATGTGAACATATTGCAATTTTATTTAAAATTTTCAACAAAATTATAACAATTCTGTTGAAAATTTAATTACGTCACGTTTATTCGCTTATAAACTTTCGCTTCTGAGTTGGTATAAAACTAAACATTAGTTAACTGGGTCTGTAAAATTTCCGACGGTATGAAAAGTATAATAGCTACTGAATATTTTAATTGATTTAATACCGACTAAGGTTAAATAAAATCTAGCTGTATCAAACTTAGCTTATCTTCAAAATAAAACAAAACTTTTAGTGATATTAAACTAGAGACGAGTAAGTCGTGTTGGATTTTATTTTCTCACAAAGCCACTTTTACCTCGAACGCGACAACTCAAGTTGTCGTGAAAGTACGAAATGTTACCGCCCGAGTTGAGGTACGTTTCATTTGATTGGAAGCGACTTCAACTACTTAGAGTTCTCACTACAAGATTTTAACGTTCTATTTTAAAAATTAAAGGGGGCGAGCAGCTTTTTATTTATTTTTTTACATTACATTTTTTTCTTCACAAACCAATTTAAAAAAGTATTTTGTAATTGTTAATTACAGTTTAGAAAAGTCATGTTTAATTTCCACATGCTTTGGCCTCGTTAGCCTGCATGTTTGGTCCTTTAATAAATTAATTTAACTCAAAGGCTAGAAAATTAGGCTAACATTGCGTTCATTATTACGTTAGATGTTGACCGGGTATAAAATTAATCACCCTGTTAATAACATATCCATACATACCTGATTTTTGTATCTATACTATTTTAATAAAGCGTAAACACACTTCTTTGTTGCCTAAGATGTCAGCAATTACAGCATATTTTTTAATAATTCTTTTTTTAATAAAAAGCCCTACACTTACGTCATGCTTTAGGCTATATTATATATTTTCACGCCATTAAACTTAGGGAGTAAATATTTTGGATAAAAACCCTAATGTTGGAAAGAGACCATAAGTTGCTTCCAACATCAAGAAAGAAAGATTGCTAACGTTTGTCACGTCATGTCATTTTGACATTTGCAATTGAGGATTTGACAAATGTAAACAATAAAATAAAGTTTTTATAATTTCACGCGGATGAATCCGCATGCGAACAGCTAGTATTAAATACGAGATCATTTAGTTTTATTGTTAAAAAAAATACTGTTTTAAACCAAACGTTATTGATGACGTCATTGTTATGTATTGAAATATGAAAGCCGTTATCAAAGGTTTACGAGGCAAGCCGCCTTGGGCGTCGGAATTTAAGCCGCGATATTTTGCGATGTCCCGCCTCGCGCCGATTTCGCTTTGTGGATTTTATATCCAAAAATACTAAGTTTATTTTTGAATAACTTATCTCTGATACTACGGACTGGTAATGTCACTTTCCATGGATTTGCATTTGAATGTCAGAAATTCTAATGCAACACTGATTACGTGATTTGCTTCATTAATTATTTGCCGTTTCAATTAAATTATTCTACGAGTGAAGAAGTTATGAAGGCAATTCAAATTGTAGGAAAATCTAAATCTATAACCCAAGTCAACTTTTGGGTTATAATATACCAAATTGTAAATTGTCTGATAACAATTCAACGTTTAAAATTGACGGAATTATGAGATTTTGTTACCATATCTGACAGTGACGTCATTTTTAAGCTATCTGAGCCTCTATCAGCCAGTGGTAGGACAGGCCCTTAGAGTTACGTTATCTATTTTAGAATAGTGTGATAGAAAATCAATAATCCATTTTACGTGGCCCGACGTGGCTAAACGAGATCGTTTGGCGGCAAAACTGGCAGAATTTTAGCAGCAACACGCGTTCATGTCCAACTATTGATTGATTAACAGGACAGGGTTTCTACGTACTGTTGATCGATTTATTGATAGTTGGTGTTATTGTTTTCATAGGCTTTATTTAGACTTCCTTTAGTAACAAAAATTTAGATACTAAAGGATTACTGAGAAATATAAAAAAAAAATAGTTGTTAAAAAACCTACAAACAAATGTCTACATTCAATTTACATTCCATTTGTTTTTCAGTCGCCGAATGGCGACGTACTTAAACAATCAAGCAAATTACTTCAAAAAGCTTTTTTAATATAATAAATTAATTCATTAAATTACGCTATTTAATGCATAACTTTATTATAAATTGTACAATACATTTTAATTTCCGAAATTCAATGCCGTTCAACGGTTAAGTGTAAATGATTTTCCAGTTAAGTTTCGGAATTTCTTTTTTTTTTCGGATTTATTCTTTTATTTCACTACGTTATAAATAGACAAATAAGATTACATATTTCTTCTATATCTTTATTAATTTCTTATTGCAATATACATTCTTCTGGTTTTCAATTTTTAAATTTACTCAATTACAAATTATGAATAGACACGACCTTTATTTCCTTATACCTATTATTTTCAGTTCATCAATTTGAAAAATGATTTTGGTACAGCCTTATTCAAATTGAAACAAATTCCTTATGATTTTGCGAGGAACAAATTAATTCGCAAGAAGGTCTCAATTATGTAATATTAATAGCAGCGGCAGGATAATTAATTTACGCCGACACAATTGACAGGCTCTAGCGACCCGGGACTTGACAATAGTGGCATAGCGAATTTCTACATGTACGATCAGGGAAACTAGCGTTGTTCCACCTTAAAAATTACAATCATTTGAACATTTTGAAACAGACGCGGAAAAAGAAAAAAAACATACAGATGAATTGAGTACCTCCTTCTTTTGGGAAGTCAAAAACCAATACAACGCAGCTTAATGTATCTGTATGAAAAAAGACGGTAAGTGATACACGGTTGGTTTCTTTTTATTATTATCCCTTCGCTTGCACTCACTGCTATCTAATCAGTTATTTATAGGATGAAGCGAAGTTTCGTTGCAATAAACAAGGCAATTTTTCCTGAAGTGGTACACCGCTAATTTCCGCGACAGTACCTTATACAATATAAGCTAAAGTCTTAGCACTTCAAAACTGTGATATTAGAATAGTAAATTTGTATTTTTAGATACTAATGTTTGTGATAGTAACTTGTGATATTAGGTAGTGATAAACTTAGATAGTAAATTTACATGGTACTTAAAGTCCCTGATCACAACACGTCAGGGGTACGAGAGGGCGGTATAGAGACGCCATTAAAAAAAAAGTCTTAGTAACGTTACTCATGGTATATTCAAAAACGTTTGCCGTTGAAAACGTATGTTTCAATTTAAGATTATCTATGCGTATGTTAATGACACAATTGTACGACACGAAAATTTAATAGAAGCCATAGCAAAAATCAATTTACAAATGCCTGTGTAGTAGAAATCCGGAAATCGAATTATAATGACAGCGTGGGCGTTTGTATAATTTTATCTGAAGCTTACTGTTGTAGTTGGTACTAAACTTTGAAACTGAACCGATTTAATTTCTTTCTCGTAAAATTAATTGCTGACTTAACTTAGTGCACAGATCAGCGTGTCTTAATTAATATCTGTATTGTGTCTGGCTTACTTGAGCTTTTGCGAAAGCTTTGTCTTGCACGATAAAGTGGGTCTGCTGTGGAATTGGAAGTAAGCACTGATTAGAGCAGTTTGAGATAAAACCTCATTAAAGAAACATGTCTAGAAAATTGTATTTGCAGTAACACTTTATACATTTGACCTTAGATTTTAGACCCTAGATTGGCAAATCCGATAGTGAACTCTGAACTGAATTGAAAAATAAAAAAATCGATTTATGGATTTCTTCCATATATTAATGAAGTTCTATTTTGACACTCAGTTGCATAAAATGGAAGGAAACATGATAAGCTAAATTTGTACACATGCAAATTAATTATTTTCTACCTCAACTATCGTGTTTTAGTTCTACTTCCTTAAAAATATTACACTGTTACATGTTCAGGGATTACGAGTGGTAAAAAATTCCGAAAGTTTGCTTTTTGTTACAGAGATATTATGTCAACACAGACTGGGAACGTTTACTAGACGAATCGCCCTGGGCATTGCAATTTAAGCAATATTTTTCTTTGTGTAACATCACCCTGCCTAGCATACCAAATCCTCTGTGACTCCAGAGTGCTATTCATATAAACGCCGATCCCTCGCCCCCGCCGCCGGCGCGTGGCAACCTTTCATATCTTTTTTTGTTTTCAAAAACCATACGAAATTGTACACATAAATACGAGACAACAACGTTTATAATTTAAAAATAACATTCTACTGTTATTTTACCAAAAAAAGATAAAAAAAGACCGCAGCTGAGCGATCGCGGGGATAAGCGTAGTACTGAGACTATAATTTACTTGACTTAGTAAGTAAACGACACGTCTTCTGACTCCTAGTTATGATTTGTAGTGTGAATTACATGACATCCGGTGAACTGCTTCTTTTGCCTAGGCTTAATTAAAATGACTATTACCTTTCATCTTCGGGCAGCTCGATGTAGAGCGGCTGAAGCGTGATGTTGCGCAGGTGCAGCGGATAGTCGGCTGCGAAGTAAGCGTGCGAGACCTCCGCGAGTGAGCGGTTGAACGCGCGTACGACCGCGGCCGCCGAGGCCGGGGCGGCGATGCCCACGAAGAAGACGGCGCGAGCATCCGCCTGCAGCACGCGAAGGTCGCGCGCCGCCACCAGCGCGCACCACCACGCCACGAGCAGCGCTAGGTGTGCGCGCATCGCGCCCGCGCGCGCCCCCCTCACCGCGCCCCGCGCCCCACACACCCCCACCGCGCCCCCATTCCCCTCGCTGCTCCCACGCCAACACCATCCACGCTCAACTAACCCAACGTCAAAAATAAATCCGTCCACCACATCTAACGATTTCTCTCCTTACAGTCACACACGTCTTTAACTCTTTATACACTAGTTGATGTGGACGGTAAATAGTATAAATTATTCTTCATTTACACAAAGACCGTTCAAACGTGATCTGCAACAAAGAATTTTTTTATTTCATTAGTTGTGGAGCAAATTGATTGGCAAGCTTAATTCGTTAAGCGGGTTGCGTAATTGGTTGCTGTCGGTTTCTATCAGACTTTCAGCGACATGTTCCATCGACATGTCTTTAGTACGTGGGTTCCAATTTAGTTTACTATTTAATAGCTATCCGCATCTATAAAAGATAATTCACTTCTGCCGTTGTGTTCTCGATTCTTGAATCATTATTTGTCTTTCCTGTGATTTTATATTCAATCGAGTAATCGCTTTCCTTTAAATTAAAGGTTTATTGTGCTCCTATATGATTATTTTGATTTTAGTATTTCAAATACGCATACTTATGACCTAATAAGTACATGTGAATATTCAAGAATATTCCTCTCTCCGCCCAGAGGCTATGAAGGTAATAAGTCAAGGCATGCCTCATAAAATAAGCGTTTATAATTAAATAATTGATTATTATAAATATCGAAGTATTACCGAGTCCTATGGTCTAAGTTTTAGCTATTTAAATAGAAATTCCATTCGATTTATAAAGTTCGCCAATACGCGGAGCTAAGTCCTAATGACTTCACGGTAGAGTAACTATAGCAGCCGCAACTATCAGTTAATTTAAAACTGCTTGGTGCATTGTTCAAACGTGAAGTTGGTACGAACTTTGGAATTCAGTAATTATTCTTTAGAATCTTTTACTACTACACTTTAATCTTCATACTAATACTTATTTTAAATGCATTAACTTGCACATGTCATTAGATCTTGAAAATATTTTTTGTATTTAACTCAATATAGTAACGTACAAACAGAAAATAAAAACAAGGCTAGAGAAGTAAATACTAAAATATATGTTCATTTAAATATAATTTCATCCGCGTGAAATTATAAAAACTTTATTTTATTGTTTACATTTGTCAAATTCTCAATTGCAAATGTCAAAATTACCGTTACCATAATAACCTTGCTTCCTTAACGTTGGCAGCTTGTAGTTTATGGTCCCTTTCCCACATTAAGGTTTTTCCAATATATTTACCCCCTAAGTATAATAGCGTGAAAATATATAGCCTAAAGCGTGTCGTAAGAGTAAGGATTTTTATTAAAGAAAGAATTATTCGAAAATATGCTGCAATTCCTGAGATCCTACGCCACAAAGTTATGTATGTCTGTTTACGCTTTATTATAATAGTATAGATAGCTACGTTGAAACAGAACGTGAATAAATGTGCTATAACCGATTTTTTGATCTACAATATTTCATAAGAAGTTTTTCATGTTTTATTTTGCGTCAGTGATGAGTTTTTAATTCTGCTATTAATTTCATAATCTAAATTGTAAACCGTATTGGAGAGAATTACAATGAATAAATACTTTAGTATATTTTACATTTTACATTGATAATTTATTTAGATTTATATTCTTGCATTTAAGCTTCGAGTAAAGCTTTTAATTATCGTCTAAAATTATTTTACAATGTCATCTAATTGATCCAATTATTGAAAGTTTCATTGATGTAATAATTACCGGCAGACTCGAGTAATGTAGAAACTTTTCACCTCGAAATTCAAACTTTATAAATGGTTTCCGTTATCGTGATTTATGAATTCTTAAGACCTGACACTTTGATCGAATCGAGGAATTTTACTTGATGGACTATTTTTTTTACTCGTAAAAGATTTTATTTTATTAAAAATCTGTTTTTGTGTCTTTTGTTTGATTTCTACGAGTGTTTGCGTAATTATAAAAGTTTGGCAGCACTTTTAGTTAAGTGTATAATTATTATTATGTAACTGAATTTTAAAAATAAAACAACTGATTTATAAGGCATTGGAAATAATTTACTACTGTCAATACATATGACATATCTAAATTATTTTCCTAACCTTCTATGTAATAAAATTCTCATGAAAAATTCGTAATCATTCTTTTGAGGTGTACGAAATTGCTGAAAATACGCGTAATCGCGCAAACTCGGGGAAAAAAATGATTAATAGCGTACCTTCGTCGAGATGTAATCATAGATTAATATTTAATAACTGATTTGTTTTTCTCCTTAATACAATTACTATTTTGATCTTATAGTGTATAGGAAAACTGATATCTTTGATTATGAAAAAGGTTTCTATATTCGATCCCAAACCTTAATCTCTGGACTTATGGATCAGAATCGGTAAAATAGATCGTCTATGTCGGCCCTAGTATTAAACATCGCTAGTTAAATCCTTTCGATATCATTTAAGTACAAACTAAACAGAGACCTACTTTTAGGCCCTTTTCCTTCCCATCCTTACCTCTTATGAAAAGGGTGGAAAGGAAAAGGTCCTAAAACTAAAGTGTAAAAAAAAACAAAGTGCATATGACGGCGGAGGAGACACATAGGAAGGGGCAATATCCTCTTTATGTGCGTCTCCACCGTCGTCGATTAAGGGTAGGCAGCGCGTCTGCAATAGCGGCTGTCTATGGGTAGCGGTCACTTCGCCATTTCGCAGATTCAGGTGGCCACTCGCTCGTTTGTCACCTTATAATATAAAAAAGAGAAAAAAAAGTTATATTTGCAGAATGTAACATTTTCATCTTTTAATTAATATTATAGATAAAAGATAACGGAAAACTTTAATATAAATTACCGCGAAATAGAAGAAAAGAACCTACTGAAATTCCGTGAAACCCAACTTTCATCCTTAATAACTCTTCATACATAATTTTAATTAAAAATGTAAAAACTTATACTGTTAAAATAATTAATTGGTAGAAAGTTTTTTCACGGGAACGACAGATATTTATGTCGTAACGGCACAGATATGAGCTGGTTTTAATTAAGGAGATTTGTTTAAAAATAAAACTACTACAAAGCCTGTTGGTGTAATATATGAAAAAGGAATAAAGGGTCACCTATTTTTTGTTAATTATTATTTAGTAAAGGTAACTCCATCATGCTTACTCGCAAGTGTACTTGCGGTCAATGATATTTCTTCATTATTTGTATCAAATTACTACATATTTTTAATCATATAAAATATATTAATGAATATCTCCTAATTCTCAAAAATTCATATACAATAGTTAACGTAATAGTTAATGTATCAATTGAACTGGAAATAAAAAGTAAATACTGTAAATTCGGTAAAGATTACAAGGCGTTGAATTGAGATACGTAAGGTAAAAATGCGACCACGAAGGTGTAAAATGAACCTAAAGAGGAATCATTTTTTTCTTGTAACAAGTTGTAACAAATTGTTTGCCTTATCTTGATTTATGAGTTCTTTCCGGACATATCATTCTGTGGGTTTTTCTATGTCGCTTTCTATTGGACGATTTATATTTCTGTAATTATCTTGCGTAACATTAATGTCTATATCTATACTAATATTATAAATAGGAAAGATTTGTATTTTTGTGTGTATTCGATTCAAATAAAAACTACTAGGCCGATTTTAAAAATTCTCTCACCATTAGAAAGGTAATTTATCTGTGAATAACATATGCTTTATTTTTTATTATTTTTAATTTCACGCGGACGAAGTCGCGAGCAACAGCTAGTCTTATATAAATCTATTTAAAATACTCGTATTAATGCAATTAAGAAAAAAAGATCTTTACAATTTTATGAACATTTTAAGAAAAACAGAGCAAAAAGTATAGTTTTGTTGTAAACGTAAAAACTTTTTGCAGCTTAGCCTTTTATCGCGGTGGCTGAAATGGCGAGCTCTTGAAACTCGAGCTTCGTCCTAAAATCCCAACGATGCTATTCACAACACACCTAACAACTTTAACATTTTCATAGTTAATAACGAAAAACTGAAGTCGCCTACTCTCACAAACTAAAAAAAAAATCTAAAATTAATTAAATCACCACTACTTTGTACTTAAATGAAGAAAAACACAATCTTTTTCCTAATAAAGGATTTTAAAATCTGAAGAAAAGTCCATATAAAGGCTGAATATCGCTGAATAAACATTGAAAAAATGTTAATAAAATTAACTTTTCCCACTTGTACATATAAATTCCACAACATTTAAGCTTATATAAAAGGACACAAAGAAACCTTCAATGTAAAGATAATTCAAACAGGCATTTAGTTTACTTTATGTCGTTAAACTAAAGATTAATACAAAGGGATACTATTTCAAAAACGTAAACAAAAGAGAAGTTTAATGCGTTTCACTTGATTAATGGTTGATCATTGTTTATTTGGTCCAGTAAAACGAGTAAAAGATCCTGTTCAAAACATCTATTGTATTTAGTTATTGAAATTATATGTAATATGAAGAACATTATACTACTTATGACTCGCGTAAATACGAATTATGTGAAGTTATGTAATTTAATTTGAAATCTATATCATACTAATCATACTTCATACTAATATTATAAATACGAAAGTTTAGATGGATGGATGTTTGTTAGAGTTTGTAGCCTAAACGGCGGAACGGATTTTGATGAAATTTGGTATAGATGTAGAGGATAGTCTGGAAGAGCACATAGGCTACTCACTTTTGTTTTTTTTTTAATTCCACGCGGACGGAGTCGCGGGCGAAAGCTAGTATGTATATATAATATATAATATATAATATATAATATATAATATATAATATATAATATATAATATATAATATATAATATATAATATATAATATATAATATATAATATATAATATATAATATATAATATATAATATATAATGCGTAAACACAAACTACTTCGTGGCATAGGATGTCAGCAATCACAGCATATTTTTGAATAATTCCTTCGTTAATAAATAGCCCTACGACACACTTTAGGCTATATATTTTCACGCTACTAAACGTAGGGGTAAGTAAATTGGACAGCATCAAGGGAACAAAGTTGCCATAACATACATATAACGGTAATTATAAAATGTCAAACGCCTTCGTTGTCATTTGTGAATTCGAATTTTGACATTTTCAATTGAGAAATGCAATAAAAATAAAGTTTTTATAATTTCATGCGGATGAACTCGCATAGTAACAGCTAGTACGATATATTATTAAAAGTGGTATTGGTTTTAATTAATCTTTATGCTGAATACTGACCGATGTTACGAAGTGTGATGTTACGCCACGAATTTATGCATTCAATACGCAGTGTTAAAGGGAAACCAACAAGCGACTACCTCAAACAGTTTCTTTTAATGAGTAATTATGTAGCTTCTTAACGTAGTTTTGTCATAATAAACATTTAGTGTTCATTAAACTTATCCAAGTCGGGAAGAAAAGTCTTTTTGTCCTTAGGTGAAAGATTTCGATGACGCAATTTGCTTTATTTTATATCCGCCAATAAACTCTACTTCGGGTAAGGAATCAAAATGTTTATACATTACCCTTAAGGGCCGGAGAGAAATGTTTACTGCCAGAATTAGGGCTGGCAATTTTTCGCAATACAAATAAGATATTCTATTAAATACGTCTTTAAAAACAATAGAACATTAATATGAGAGCTTACTGAATTTTTGTAGTATTTACTACAATGTGAGAATTTGTTGCCGTTCTGCAATGCATTTACAATCTTATAACACTAGTTAACACGTTTACTGCGGCAAGTAAAATCATAATTCTTCATCTGGTGCGGCGGCGGGCCAAAATGCGCCCCCAATGATCTTTCCGCCAGTGCTTGGCAGGTCTTTCTAGACCCACCAGCACAAGGATAGATTAAATTGCTATAACTTTGTGGAAATAAAATGTATACATTTTATGTAATGTAATGTATACACCTGAGATAATCGTTTCGCACTAGCGAGTGGGACATAGTTTCAGTACCGTGTCAGGCCGATATCGGCCTGTTACGCAGTGAGCGTGTTAGAAAGTATTATCTTCTAAAAACTCTCTGAAAAACGGATTCATATGTAAAATAACAGTGGAAGCCTACGTTAATCTCATAGCTTATGAACAAAGGCACTTTAATATACGCGCACTATGCCAGAATGTCAAATTCATAAGTGTGTGCCAGTGCAGTGACGCCGACTGCGTATCATCCGTTTTAATATCCGCACAGTGTAATTTGCCTGACGCTTTTACTAAAATATAAAACGCATACTTGTTTTAATTAAAATTTATGTGAAGTTTTAGTCTACTATGATAAAAATCTGGCTTTAAAAAAACAAACTGATCAACATGAGCGTTTAAAAGTTAAGTTACTTTTATAAGTTCATTTATTTAATTTTGAAAATGTAATAGAAAACAAGAAACAAAAGGTATGTCGCGGAAGGGGCTGAAGAGAGATTTTTTTTTAAATTCGGTAATTAAGTATTGCAATTTGGCAAGAGTAATTGTTGAGAAAAAAAGTATATTCGAACGCGCGTAATTTGAGGCTCAAAAGGAAAGTACCTATAAATATTATACGGGAAGCTAAGGCTCGGGTTAATTGTGCACAGGATAAATTGGCGTTCCCTCGTGCTAATATACATCAAGAAGTTGTTTATATCCTTTTTACAACTTTCGCAACATAATTAAATACATTTTTAACATTTTTACGTACTTGCCTCGCTTAAATTACTATTTTTTGGTTATGTTTTGTTTTTAAGAATAATAACAATCTATTTTACTTCTTACTTCATACTAATATTATAACTGCGAAAGTTTCGATGGATGGATGGATGTTTGTTACAGTTTGTAACCTAAACGGTTAAACGGATCTGGGTGAAATTTGGCATAGATATAGAGGATAGTCTGGAAGAACACATAGGCTACTTACTTTTGTGTTTTTTCAATCCACGCGGATGGAGTCGCGGACGAAAGCTAGTGTAGAATAAAGTCATTACGATTAAAATTAACATTACGAGTAAAAGATTTGTAGATGATCTGACCATATTTACTAACAGATAATTAAAAAAAAAATTAACAATACCTAGGAATTGTGTTCAATGTCGGATTTCATATATATCCATTAACATATAATATGTAAACGTTTATAAAAAAGAAATTTACCTGTTAATTTAAAAACACAAAAAAATTCTAACCTCGTTACTGAAATGAAAAAGCTGTGTATAAAATTATGTTCTCATATTTCTAAAAGCGCCTGGCAACTTAACACCAGTTAGTTGTTCGTTTCAACTAATAACTGGCCTGAAGTTTCTGAATCACTAACTACTCGATCACAGTAATAACAGCAGTTTGCCTTAAACAAAGTTTAAGCGAATAACAAAACTTCGGAATGGAAAAACAAAGGCCGAGTTACATATAAAATTTTGATTATATTTGTTGAGTGTTGAGTTCGTATTCACACAAAGGCATATTAAGATAGCAAAAGTTATACCGCCTATTGATTTTTACTAGACACCGTAATATTTTATAGAACCCAGTTTTACACGAGAAATATTTAAGTCAATACTCACTATTATATTTAAGACTAGCTGATGCCTGCTACTTCGTCCACGCAATATTAAGATAAAAAGTAGCCTATAATATGCCCGTTTATGTCAGCTACCCTTCAGTAAAAGTCCGGTCGAAATCGGTGCAGCCGTTTCCGAGAATACTCGGAACAACCGCGGGTTGCAGACAGACAGACAGACAGACTGACAAGAAAATGTGTTTGTTATTGTATGTAGGTATAGATAGATAGATATACATAGATATAGATATAACTACTAAATAGTGGTTTACTATACTGGGTTTTCGAAGTTTCCATTTATTTTATCATTACCTAGTGAATGATTAGCGTTAAGTTGACATAAGTTTCAACGAAGAAAAACTCAAGTTAGGTAGTTGGAAAACGAATTTCGTTAAGTTACTGAAAAACACTAACGAATGGTTAAATATAGCTAGGAAGCCATAAGTGACATTTTTGTGACTTCATTTTAAGACATTTCGTTTAAATGAACAATAGAGTTAAGCGTATATCTCCTATTTTCCTTAACTTTAATATCTCTAAATGTAACCCGTATTTTATGTTGATATTAAAGTATTTTATAATCTATCGAATTGGGTATAAATATCAATATTACTCTACCATAACTTTAACACGTACTTACATATCACATATTGGTTTTATAGCAGAGCAAATATTTTTATTACACCCGACAAACATCTTTAGTGTACTCAAATAAAAGGCGGAACATAAAAACTCGCTCGTAATAAAACCTCCTTTTTCAACGAACACTGAACAGCGAATTTATTTACACGACACAAGTAAAAAGCTCATTACAGTACAAGAGAAGACAAATACTCAGTCCTCTAAGTGCTTTAAATGAGATATTACAATGTCCGCTTGTTCTTTTTTCGTTCTCTATAAAATTATTTTCTTAGTGGCCAGCAATAAAATTCAAGTTAAGCTAGACTAACGGTCTACTTTTAAACATTGTGGAATTTAATTAACAGATTGTGTAATATTGTGACGCATTGGAAATCTGTGTATATAAAAAAATTAAAGGATTTATGAATACGATTTTTTTTAAAGGAATCTTAGTATTAACTCTCTAAAAACCTCTATAATTCTTCACAATCCTTGAAGTTCATTACAACCCTTGGATAATAAATAGAATTCTTAGGGTAACTGCTTTTTTTGTTTTACGAGTATAAGGTGGCAAACGAGCGAGTGGCTACCTGAATTCGCCTTAAAAGCAAAGCAACCACTGCCAATAAACATTTGCAATTACAGATGCGTTACCTACCCTTATCAACGAAGATCCCTTTGTTTCATGTATGTTGTTTAATGTTGAATTAGTCTGAATAAATAAAAAATAATATTTATATTTCTCTAAAATAAACAAAAACATTAACTGCACAAAATATAACTATTTTCAAGCGAACAAAAGATAAAAGGAATTTAGTTAATGCAGCGCTAACGTTGTAATGGCGACCGGACCCGTAGGACCGCTACGGAAACCCCAATGCTGCTATTTACCGATGCGCTAATGTCTACATACTGGACATTAGCCACAGAAATTGCTTCTATAGCCATGTATATTTATAACATTATTGTATTACTAGCTTTCGCCCGCGACTGCACCTACGAGGAATTAAAAAAAAAGTAAATAGCCTTTGTTTTCTTCAAGACTAAGCTCTACCTACATCTATGCCAAATTGCATCCGTTCAGCTGTTTAACCTCTAACAAACATCTATACACCTAAACTTTCGTATTTATAATATTAGTAAGATAACCTATCAAGTGTTGAATAATAAAATATCGTGATTATTTTGTGTGAAATAGAATACAACTATATTGTAACTTAATAACTTACTTAAAGACAGCAATAAATTTCAACCATGACAATTAGTGCAGTTGAGAAAAAATTATAGCAGAAGTTTCTAACAATGTTCTTTTAACGAAGACATTCTTATTGTAAAAGTTGTGTAATTTTTACTAGAAATTTATTTTAAAGTTGATTTAAAAATTTAAGTTCGATTTTATTTCATTTTGTATTATATACTGAAGTGTGTTAGATTACACAATATGGTTAAATTGATAATTGCTTTTTTGCACTGCTTTTTGAAAATCATAGGATTGGAATCATATATTCACTTTTAACTGGTACATATTTTATGCAATTACACGGCGGCATTGGGACGATGGTTCATGTATAATAAAATCAGACGTAGACCACTGGCGTACAAATTGAAAGCATGTTTGTGCAGTACTATAGACAAGAAACTTTCAATACTTCGTTTAAACATAACATTAAATTCACCTTGTAATGTAAACTATGATATTCTTGAATTACAAAAATAAAAATAAGAAATATTCATCTAATACATGCAATATTTATTTCGTAATCTTTACTTCTATATCTATACTAATATTATAAAGAGGAAAGATTTGTATTTTTGTATGTATTGAAATAACTCAAAAACTACTGGGCCGAATTCTTTCACCATTAGAAAGGTAATTTATCTGTGAGTAACATAGGCTATGTTTTTTATTATTATTAAATTTAACGCGGGCGAAGTCGCGAGCAACAGCTAGTTTAAAATATGTAGACATAATTTATGTTAACATGCAAACTAATTAGATTTTTCTACAAATATACGGTTTTAATCTAATTTTGTACTGTTAGAAAATACTGTTAATATGATGGTTCGTATACATTTTTTTAAATCATTTGAATCGAAATATCCAACAGTAAATATTAAACTAATCTATTGAAAAAGGTTTTATTTAAATAAATTATATTTAAAGGTATAGAAAAAATCGAAAATTATATTGTTATTATACATTGCTAAAGACCAGTCAAGTCGTTCAAAAGTTATTTAATTTCGTTGAACATACAAATTTAATAAGAAAATTTAATTAGCACGTGATAAAAGCGGAAGCGATATTTCATTTAAAGCACTTAGAAGGCATCTGAAGTATTTGTCTTTTGAACGTTATCCGATAACGCTTTTATTATTTCATTGAATTTTTACATAAGATTGAACGTCTAGTCTGTTTATATCCTAGAACTTGAATAACATCCTCAAATAGTCAGCTAAAGCTGTGAATTTTAAAGAATGACCTTTTTGGTAAGAAAGGGAAGCAAACGAGCGAAAACACCGAGGTGATCAGCGAAGCCCAGGGACACCAGCAATACTATACCAGCATACCAGAGGAACTACAGATGCGCCCGGCCTTTGGGAAAATGGTAGGCCCTCTCTTAAAGGATACTATCATATCCGTATAATTTTACTGTATTATACAAATATACCTATTTATATCTATATCTATACTATATTATAAAGAGGAAATATTTGTATTTTTCGATAGTTGTATGTATTTAAATAACTCATAAACACTGGACCGATTTCAAAAATTCTTACACCATTAAAAAGCGATGGTATCACTGAGTAACATAGGCTATGTTTTTACCTTTTTTTTAATTTGACGCGGGCGAAGTCGCGAGCAACAGCTAGTATATTATATTCTGTAAGAACACTCTGCTTATTTACATAAAATGCAGATATATCTCACCAATGTTTTATTCCATCCGATAAAATTGAAACAAAAAGGTATAGCAATAAATGTGGAGGCGTAAAAAATATGGCGATGAAAATTTGGTCGTCCATCAAACTAGCGCCACCTACTCATGAATATCGTACTACGTAAATTGTTTCCGTTAGTCTGATTTATAGACCTTTTAGCAGGTGCGAGTTGAACGAGAAATTTCAAAAGTTTAGGTTATTTATGGCAAATAAATATATTTGTTCTTTCTCCCTATGACTATTAAGATAAATGGCCACAATGATTCAATTTTAGTTTAGTGGAAACTAAAATGATACCCATTGAGAACAAAACAATAACAATATATCTTATATTTACTCTATGAAACAAAAGATAATCAAAAAAATACGCAACTAAAGCAGTTTTAATAGGTGTGCAAACATCTTCATCTACCAAATAAATAATGTACGATGGTAGGTGTGTAAATTAGGATGCAGTAGGAAGTCTGCGTTGGAACGTTAAATCCCCGGAACGACCTGCCTCGTTACAGGCTCATTCCATTAGAGCAGTCTGGTAATAGCTTGCGTATTTCAGCGAGCAGAACGCACATAACCGAGGAGACATCTCTGAAATAAACAAAAAGCTCCAAAATCGTGAAACGGAAATAACAGTATCAAGATTTCCATTCACATTTTTGCAATAATAAAAAATGTTTTATATCTTTGACCATCTGATTTTTAAAATAAAATATTATCGTATTACTTCCCATGTGATTGTTTATTTATTATTCATTTTCTAAGAAATTTTTATTTTATTTAATAACGACAATATAGCATCTTTAGAGAATGAACCTAATACGATTCTATACTAATGTAATAACACATAAAATATAGTTTAAAACATATTAGATATATGGCACTAATAAAATAAAAACTGACAATGAAAAAAAAACATAAATTATACACAGAAATAATATTAAGAAGAACATAACAATGTAACTAACATACTCGTACTAAACAATAATATACCAAACACAATCATGATATCTATTCGATGAGATTCTTCACTAGAAAGTAAAGCTTTCAGATGTGAACTTTTTTAATAAGTATTTATATTTTAACCTTAAAAATAATCAAGAAACGTAAATATTAGGCAGTCTTAAATATAATGTGTGTGATTAAAGATACTGGTTTAAGCTCTTATAAGAATATAGAGGTTCAATGGCGTCAGCGTCATCTAGCAGTGCTCGTTCCTTGTTCGCCGAATCAAAACAAAGATTGACCGAACAGATGCAAATAAACATGAATAACATATCTCTCACTGCCAGACAAATACCGCGAGTACCTGGATTTAATAAGCTATCAAAGGCAACACGTAATATGGCTGGAATTGAACACATAACGGCAAACAGCGCAGAAAATTTGAAGAAGATGCAACTCATTGAAAATGCAATCAAAAACCGCATGCTATTTGCGCATGTTGTATGCTCTGAAAATAAAGGTTGCGGGTGGTGATGGCATCTACTGGGCAAAATATTTTCGACTGTTTGTGATTTTTGACATTGGTGTAGTGACTTATAATATTATTTTTTTTGTATTTTTAGAAATAACTTTATATTAAGTGTTTTATATAAGTTGTAATAATTTATCCTTTTATTTTTAAGTATTTTACTCCCAAGTAGGGTTGGCGACAGGCAGGCGGCCGGCCGCAAAATAAGTAAGCCAAAACAACGAGGTAAGGGTTTTCGATACTCGAAATAAAATGAGGATTGGATGTTTAAATATAGGAACTATGACTGGAAGAGGACGAGAGCTAGTGGATGTATTAGAGAGAAGAAGAATAAATGTGGCGTGTTTGCAAGAAACGAAGTGGAAAGGTATGAAAGCGAAAGAAATCGGGGAGGGTTTTAAATTATATTATTGTGGGAGTGATGGCAAAAAAAATGGAGTAGGGATAGTGCTAGATAGTGAAATGAAGAATCAGGTGATGGATGTAAGAAGAATAAATGATTGGATGATAATTGTTAAGCTGTTAGTGGGAGGTGTGATCTTAAATATAGTTAGTGTGTATGCACCGCAGACTGGTTGTGATGACGCAGTAAAAGATAAGTTTTGGGAGGATTTTGATGGAATGATGATTAGTATATCAGGTGACGAAGAAATTTTAATTGGTGGGGATTTTAACGGGCACGTAGGTAGAACGAATGAAGGATATGAAAGAGTACACGGAGGGTGGGGCTTTGGGAGACGTAACAACGACGGTGAAAGGTTGTTACAAGCAGCGATGGCTTACGACCTCACCATAGTAAATACATGTTTCCAAAAAAGAGAAAGTCACTTAATAACATACCATAGCGGCAGATTTAAAACACAAATTGATTACCTCCTAGTTCAGAAATCCAGTGTAATCAAGGTTAAAAATTCGAAAGTGATACCTAGTGAGGTCGTAGCCCCACAACATAAACTGCTTGTTTCGGACCTAATAATAAAGCACCAAGTTTGTGAACTTAAAAGAAAGCCCCAGCCCAAAATTAAATGGTATTTGCTTGAGAGGGAAGACTGCAGGGAAAGTTTCGAGAGAGAGTGGTAGATAAAATGATTGAGATGGATGTTGATATGGGTAGTAAATCGGTTAATGAATGTTGGAATGAGATTGCTACCTCTATACGGTGTGCTGCTAAGGATGTTTAAGGGGAAACGAAAGGCGTAGGAAAGCTAGATAAGGATACATGGTGGTGGAATGACGAAGTACAAAAGGCAGTTAAAGAAAAGAAGGAAGCATTTAGGGCGTGGAAAAATGAGATGAATGAAAATATGCAAGAGTTTAGAAGGAGAATGTATGAGGAAGCAAGAAAAATTGCTAGAAGGTCAGTTGCGGTGGCTAAGGCCGCAGTGCAGAATAAACTGTACCAGGAACTGGACACACCGCAAGGACAAAAAGACCTTTACAGGCTAGCAAAAGCGAGAGAGAAGAATGGGAGAGATATTATGCACGTAAAATGTATGAAGGATGAAAATGGTAAAATTTTATTGAAAGATGGAGATATAAAAGAGCGATGGAAGGAATATTTCAGAAATTTAATGAATGAGGAGAATGATTGGAATGGTGTTGTACCGAGAACACCGGTCAACATGGCGATGGTAAATGAGATCAGTATGGATGAGGTTAAAATTGCAGTGCGAGATATGAAGAATGGAAAAGCGGTGGGGCCTGATGGCATACCCGTTGAAGTATGGAAGGTTTTGAAAGAAGATGGTATAAAGTGGCTGATTCTATTCTTCGATAAGTTGTTGCAGGAAGAGTCGGTCCCTGATGAATGGTGTACCAGTACGTTGGTACCTATTTTTAAAAATAAAGGTGATATTCAGAATTGCAACAACTATCGAGGAATAAAACTCATGTCACATACTATGAAAATTTGGGAGAAGGTGATAGACAGACGGATAAGAGAAGAGAGTGAGGTATCACAGAACCAATTCGGGTTTATGCCAGGTCGAGGTACAACGGATGCCATATTCGCGTTACGCCAGCTTGGTGAAAAATACAGACGTGTCCATAAGAACTTGCATATGGTGTTCGTTGACCTTGAAAAGGCATACGACCGAGTCCCCCGGAAGGTTCTGTGGTGGGCGATGAAAGAAAGACAAGTGCCTGGGAAGTACGTGCGACTCGTGAGTGCTATGTACGAAAGAGCGAACACTCACGTCAGGTCTGAAGCCGGAGTAACCGACAAGTTCAGTGTGGCTGTGGGCCTGCACCAGGGATCGGCTTTAAGCCCTTATCTCTTCCTCCTGGTTATCGACGCGTTAACCGTGGAGATCCAGGAGGAAGCACCCTGGTGTATGCTGTTCGCCGACGACATTGTTCTTGTCGGGGAAGATGCGCTTGAGGTCCAGAGTAGACTGGAGAGATGGCGGGATAAACTGGAGACAGCCGGCCTGAAGATAAGCAGAGCGAAAACGGAGCAGCTATTCTGCGACTTCGGGGGCTTATCTAGTTTTATCCCGATTGCCTTGGATGGCGCCCATCTTCCAGTTTGCTCCGACTTCCGGTACCTCGGCTCATTAATCCAAAGCGACGGCGATATTGACCGTGACGTGAGAAATAGAATAAAAGCGGGATGGATGAAATGGCGACAGGTTACAGGTGTAATATGCGACCCGCATATTCCCCTTAAAATAAAGGGGAAAATTTACAAAACCGTCATAAGACCTGTCATGATGTATGGATCTGAATGTTGGGCAGTAAAAGGGACGGATGAAAGGAGAATACATGTGGCGGAAATGCGAATGTTAAGATGGATGTGTGGGGTAACACGATTGGATAAGATACGAAATGAGTATATTAGAGGAAGTTTGAGAGTAGCCCCAGTGGTTGAGAAAATAAGGAGAAAATAAGGTTAGAGTGGTATACATGTAACATGCCCATGTTATGAGAAGGGATGAATCGCATGTAACAAGACGGACGTTAGTTATGAATGTGGAGGGGTACACCGGTAGAGGTAGACCTAGAAAGAGATGGATGGATTGCGTGAAAGGTGACATGATCAAGAAGGGAGTGATGACTGAGATGACGGATGATAGAGTGCTTTGGAGGACGAAAACCTGGTGCGCCGACCCTACGGGAGTAGGATAAGGCAGGGGAGATGACGATGATTTATATTTTAACCTTAATTCCAATTGACTAGTTATAATTTATGTCTTTAATACTTCATTACATGCCGACGATTCCAAATAAAAACTATCTACATTCTCAGACACAAGAACTCTTGAAACCAATTCTACGAATATTGACTTATTTGATTTATTCTGATAAAACCACGAAAGGCAAAATTCAATGTCTTTTCTTAGAATAGTAGAAATTTATTACTAAATGTATATTTAAGATTTCATTCATAATTGATTTCTTTATTAAAAGTACAATAACAATGAAATTATAAAGTACTTAGATTTTATACTATTTATTAATATGAATTTCATATAAAATAATCGCAAAATAATTTTTAAATATTAAGCTCCTCTGCATTTCAATAATAAACACCTATTTAATATTGTTTGCCAAATATATAATGAAGTTTAATTAAACAGGTTGTGTTAATTTTAAATTGATAAAAACAGAATTAATATAAATTATTACTTGATACATGTATTGAAATGATGAGCCGGATATAACAATCGTAGTTATCGTAGCATAGTAACCTACCGGCGTAGCACCGTACCGGCGTAGCACCGTAGCGTAGTGCACAAGTTTAAAGTAGGATATATTTCTGAGCTTCTTAAGTCTACGTTTGTCTTCGTAATTATTTCTCAAGAATTCGGCGACAGACGGTAATATTTCCCACAACAATTTGATATTTGGATTAATAAAAAAATATTTTCCGACCTGAATGTGACTACATTTAAAAATAAAATATTTAACCACTTCTAGTCATTTTATGGTTATTTAAACAATAGCATAGTAGATTTACTACTATCAAAAACCTCCGAGTGTCAAGTGAAATCAACCGAAGCTCAAACCCTTCGTAAGTATTGCTTACATTCAGAAGTCAACATTTTAATAGTATTTAGAGTTTAAGCGTGGTCTTATTATGTTGGACGCTGTATTAAGATGTCGTTTCAGTTTTCGGCCGTAATAATCTCGATCATAAGTCAAAAAGTTATCACTTTTTAAGCGTAAATCATACTGTTTACGTATTTAATTAACATTGAATAAGGAGACCGTAATTAAGAGATCGTAATAGCGACCACTGTTTGTATTCTCATTGCACGAAGACCCTAAAATAAAAGATCTTTTGAAATTCACGTCTATTGTATGTGGGATTATGATTGAATGATTTAATGCTATTTTGGGTTGTAATGGAATGCAAACTTTTAATAAAAATTTATCTCACATGTATTAAATTAAAAAGCATAAATTGCCTAAGAAACGTTCAAAAGTTCAAAATATCATACCGCTTTATGTTCTACAATATCTAAAAACATATATAGGAAGGTAATATATTTTATCGAATAACTAACAGATAGTGGATTCAACCGCTGCAACTAACAGCTAAATTTAGAGCCCGCTGTATGTTATTTAAAGTTATAGTATTTGCGAAGTTTTGGCATCGACAAACATGCTGTGCAAAGTTTATTGGCGGTACATAATACATAAAATTATTAATGTTATTTATTAGGGCAATATATTTAATTTATTACTAGTTTTGTATCACAGTCAAAGTTTAGTATCTGGTGAATGTTACCGCTCAATAATCAAATCGCTCGACCGATTGAAAAAATATTTTATGGAATTCGTATTCTAAAATGACCTAATGTATAGGCCCAACTTTAGTCCCTTTTCCTTCCCACCCTTACTTTTATTAGAAAAGGATGGGAAGGGAACGTGGATTTTATGGTGCAGGAGACGCATAGGAAGGGGAAATATCCTCTTTATGTGTTTCTCCTCCTCCGTCGATCAAGGGTAGGCAACGCATCCGCTATTGCGAATGTCTATGGGCAGCGGTCGCTTCGCCATTTTGGCGGATTTGGGTGGCCGCTTGCTCGTTTGCCACCTTATGATATAAAAAAAAATGTATTCCGTTATTCATGTACTTAGGATATTTATTATTTGCGAGAGGACGTTTTGACTTTATCTTTATTTTTTTAATGATAACTGTAATAACTCAAGTGCCTGTCGGCCAACTTCCTACATAGAACGTAACTTAAACTTCCCGGTGAATAATTAGCGAGGATCATTAAAGCAAGTCTAGACGTTAAAGCTCTTGAGGGTGATTTAAAAACGTCGCTTTGCTTTTGTCAACCACACAAGTCTTTAATGTAAACGCATCCTTACAGACAATTGTGCATGTAAACGAAGGATTTCAAACGTGAATTTAGAAAGCTTTAAGTCATTAACATAGAGATTTTACTGATCTAGCTACCTTGATAATCTTTTTATTAATAGTTTGAAATGTTAATACATTTTTAAAAGGCCTAAACTCAACAGTTGGTAAATGTTGCTGATATTTTAATTAAAAACAATCCCAAAGCACTACAACTTCAATAATTCTTATATACTTAGTAATACAATTAGTTATACGTACAAATTTGAAGTGGAATATTCGAATAAGCTCATATAATACCGGAAACAAAACTTGTATAAAATCAAGCAAACGCAGAGCTATCAAGCGAGTGTAATATGCGATGAGTATGCCACGAAGTATGTCCCCAGAGCATCTGCGCATATAAAACTTTACCAATTAAATTTTCAGCACGATGTTTGTTAGTACTGGAAATTTTTAAATTTATATGCAAACAAAGACTTCAAACAGAAGTCATATGTGCCACTTTTGATTCAAACTTTAAACATAAAATTAATATTTGCGTATGATTCTCTCCTACAGAGCCTAATGTCATAATTGATAAACATAACGGCGATAACTGCAATTAAATTACAAATATATTTTTTTTTATAATATAAGGTGGCAAATGAGCAAGCGGGCACCAGAGTTCACCAAAAAAGTGAAGCGATCGCTGCCCATATACATCTGCAATTGCACATGCATTGCCTACCCTTAAACAACGCCGGAGGAGATGCACTTAAAGATAATATTTCCCCTTCCTATGCGTCGCCTCCACTGTCAAATCCACTTTCCCTTCCCATCCTTTCCGTATAAGAAAGAAAATGGTGGAAAAAGGACTAATATTAAACCTCCAAGTGTGTACTTAGTATATATTTTTCACACTGAATCCTTCCAATATGAGACTCCCTCAGTTAAAAAACTATGAGGCTGTAAGTATTAAAGTTATTTACAAACTGAGTACCGACCAGGTTTCTTGTACTCTCACATCTGAAAGCCACTATAGTGAGGTCGGGTAATCGTGTAACTAAACACACGTAGCATGGACGGTTTATTACGGTCTAAGGCCAATGTCAAGGTCGAGCCGACGCTTTAGTGCTTTAGCGCAAATTAAGCAATAACCTTGTATAACTATTTGTTTAATATATAGAAAAAACTTCCAAGGACTTAATTAAATTGAATCCTTTAAAAAAGAATTAATCGCACTGTGAGGCGCAATTCAATTAAATTGACTACGGATCATTTCAGAGAAATTGAACTCTGTTCGGAGAAATTAAAACAAAACTTCAATAAATTAATTTCTCAGTAAAAAATTATAAAATTTCCGAGATATACTTTTTTTATAATTGTCTCGGATTAGCTGTTACGAAGCGAAAAATCAGTCACTGAAGACTGTGAACAAACACGAAAGTGAGTTATAACAGTAATTTGAAATACGTGTAAGATATTATGTTTACAACAAAGTTGTGACAAGGTACGTGATAATGTCTGCGAGCGCTCGTCTTGAAATTGTCATCTTAAGAGGTTGCTTGAAAGAGTGCAAACTCCTTTATCTGTAGATTTTTAACTTATTTTGAAGAATTTAAATGGTTCTCTGTGTTTGGACAATTAGACAAAGAAAATGGCATTGCCTAATGGATATATTTTAATTGCTAGATGAACAATGGAATACGATAAATTGTCCGTTGAACTTAAAGCACGTTTGTCTTCGTTAGTGTATACCTAGTTTCTTAGTAAAAGATAAAAAGAAACAGTTTGAAAAAGATAAAGTAAGATCGCATTTAAGTATGAAAATCTTATATCAAAAGCCAATCTATGAAATCTTTTCATAAGTAAGAATGTTGTTTCAGTAATAATAATAATAATAAAGCCATTTATTTCCTTACAGATATATAAAACATTAAAGGATTAAAACAATGTACTCGTACTTATAACTACACACTGCTTACAATTGTTAACAAATAGAAAAGTTTTATTATACACTACGAGAAAAGTATTTTTGTTTCTATTTAATTTTTTTTTTCTTATTATTCTTTTATCTTATTTTATTACATTACTTTTTTTTTTTTTTTTTTTTTTTTTTTTTTATTCTGTCGGAACCCCTGTTTGGGTGAAGGCCTCCTCCAATGACATCCACTTCTCTCTATCCTGCGCCACTTGAGCCCAGGATGTGCCGGCTGTTTTCTTTATTTCATCTTCCCAACGTGTAATGGGTCTTCCTATACTTCTTTTCCCTTGCGGTCCTTTCCATAATGTTGTTCTAATTGTCCATCTCTGATCACTAAGTCTTGCTACATGTCCCGCCCATTTCCACTTTTGCTTTAATGCATAATTCAAAGCGTTCTTTGCTTTTGTTATGCTTCTTATTTTTGTGTGTCGAATTCTGTCTGCTTTCCTTACACTTAGCATACTACGTTCAATTCCTCTTTGGCAGGTGTTTATCTTGTTTTTTATTTTTTTAGTAAACTTCCATGTTTGGCAGCCATAAGTTAAGCATGGTAGTAAGCTTGAGTTCAGTATTTTAGTTTTCATGGTGATTGGTAGCTTGCTTTTGAAGATTTCTTTAAGACTCCAGTATTTGTTCCAAGTTTGTTGTATTCTTCTCTCTATTTCGGATTCGTTGCTTCCTCTTTCGAAACTTATTCTTTTTCCTAAATATATATAGCTTTCTGTGTATTCTAGTGGGATGTTTTTTATTTTAATTGGGTTTTTTGTTGTGTTTGTCATTGTCTTCGTCTTTGTTAGATTCATTTCTAAACCAACCGCTACACTAGCAGAGTATAATGCACCGATCATTTGCTGCATTTCGGAGCTTTTCTCCGATAGCAGCACTAGGTCGTCTGCGAACCTGAGATGGCTTAAATATGTACCATGAACATTTAGTCCTTTATATTTCCAATCTAGTCTGCTGATGATAGACTCAAGTACAGATATGAATATTTTCGGAGACAGAGGGTCTCCCTGCCTGACTCCTCTTTTTATGGGAAAACTTTGACCTGTATCTTCTAGTTTTACTCTTCCTGTATTGTTTTTATAGATACTTTTTATGATTTTTATGTAGCATTCTTCTACCCCTTGTTCTCTTAAATCTTCCCATATCCTTGCATGTGACACAGTGTCGAAGGCCTTTTGGTAGTCCACAAAAGCAATGTAAAGAGGTCTCTGGTGCTCTTGGTACTTCTCTATTATAAGTTCGAGTGTGTGGATATGATCTATTGTGGAAAAGCCTCTCCTGAAACCCGCTTGCTCAATTGGTTGTTTTGCTTCTAGGGTAGTACTTATGCGCTTGCTCATGAGCGAGGAAAAAACTTTGTAAATATTTGGTAGTAGGCTTATCGGTCTGTAGTTATTAATGTCTTTTGGATCACCTTTTTTATATATAAGTATGATATCCGATTCAGACCATTGTGATGGTGTCTTCGCTGTTTGCAGTATTAAGTTAAATAGTTTAGTCAATGGTGCAATTAAAATGGTGCTCGCTATTTTTAATGCTTCGTTTGTTATATTGTCTGATCCTGGACTCTTTTCAGTTTTCAGTGTCTTTAACTCTTCCGCAGTTTCTTGTTCGTCGAAAAGTTTTATATTAGTCGAGTGTTCTGTATCTTCCTCTGTTTGTGTGTTAATTGGTTCGGTACTGATATCGTATAGTTGTTTATAGAATTTAGTTGCAGTGGCTAAAATATCTTTTCGATGGTATATCTCCTTTTTTGAATCTACTAATTTGTCTATCCAATTTGTATTTGTTCTGAGATTTTTGTATCCTTTTTTTGTACTGTTTGATTGTTGTAAATGTCTTTCTAAAGTATTTATTCTATAATTAGCGTAATCTTTTCTTATATGTTTGTTGGTTAGTTTATACATAGCGGACAGCTGATTTTTTATGGACCTAGTTTTATTCCTTATTTTTTGTAATTCCTTTCTTTTTTCTAATAGTTGTATTGTGTTGGTAGATAAAATTTTATGAGACTTTACTTCGTTTCTACTTAATTTGGACTTCTCTAAACTTGAGGTGATCGCCGTTGTAATTTGGTCATATAGTTCTTGTACTGTCGTTTTCTTAGTTTGCGAGATGCTATCGATTGATTGTGCTAATGCTAAATCTAAATATTCTCTGTACTTTTTTATTTCTTCTTCGCTTTTTACTTCGTATTTTACGTTCTTGGTGTATTTAGCCCTGCTCAACTTTTGTTTGGAAAGCTTTATCGTTGCTCTTATGGGTCTGTGGTCTGACGGGTAGTTTAAATTTATAGTGTCAAAATTTTGAAATATGTTTGGACGATTTGATAGAATAAAGTCAATTTCATTTTTGTGTAGGCCATTTGGAGATAACCAAGTCCATTTACGGTTGGGTTTTTTCTTAAAGAATGTGTTTATAATTGATAGTTTATTCTCCATTGCGAAGTCTATCAATCTCTGTCCTCTTTCGTTTCTATTGCCATATCCATATCTTTTCGTAATTAAAAATTCTTCTGGTCTTGGTTGTCCTATTTTTGAGTTAAAGTCACCCATTAATATTATTGTTTTATGAGCACCGTTCATTGCGTCTCTTATTGTTTTATAGAAGTCATCGATATCCTCTTCGCTGGCCGTCTCAGTAGGCGCATAAACTTGAATAATTGTTATTCCATTACCAATAATATTCAAATTAAGTAGGGCCACACGCTCCGTAAGACCAACGAAACTCTCTATAAACTGCTTGAGGGATTTGTTTATGATGAATCCAACTCCGTATTTTCCTGGTGTTTGTCCTATGTAACACAGGATAAATTTACTATATTCTTCTATTTTAATATCTCGTCTTCTTACTTCTGACAGTCCAATGACGTCATATTTTATTTCTTTTATCGCTTCTTCTAGCTCTATTAAATGTTCGTAGGATGAAAGTGTTCTCACATTGTATGTTGCAATGTTCAGATTCGATGCAAGTGGATTGTTGGGACTTAAAGTCTTTTTTGGAGGGTTTTGGTCATAATCCCCCACGGTGACCAGCCGGCTTGGGGGATGATTTTTATATGCTACTTTAATTTGTTGGTTATTTGTTTGTGAGCGAGGCCTTGGCGCTCGTTGCTATTTTATTTCGTCGCTTCTGCTCTGTTCACATATTATGCTGTTTGCGTTTTTGGGTACCAGGTAGTTTTGCATACCGGTTCTTACTCCCCCTTTATTTGGAGTCTTTTGTGTGGAGAGCGCGGAAATAGTTTTATTTTTCTTGTTGACTTGGAACCTTTTGTCTAAAGACGAGTGTAAATTATTTTCTGGAGAGTTAGAAAGAACTCTTTTTTTGTTGCCTGGCTGTTGATCAGTTTTTTTGCTTAATATAATTAATTTATCGTATTTGATTATCGCCTTATTTCCTTTCTCTCTTTCTTTGTTAACTTGCTCTTGTAGTTCTTTCCTTTTTTGCAGTATCTGCGGTGGGTAGTCCTCCTGGATGTAATACGGAGTTTCTTTCAATGCCGTCTTGTGTTTTAAAATGTCAATTTTTATACCTAATGTCGCAAAAGTTATGACGACTGGTCGAGGCTTATCTGATTTCTTCCCTATTCTGCTTATCATCTGCACATCTCTGTTGTCTAATTTTACGCCAAGATTATTTTGTATGAAATCTATAATTTTCTTCTCCATGTTTAAATAGGAATTTTCGTCTTCTTCGATACCAAAAAATACTAAATTACGTTGTCTTACTTGTCTCTCTATATAGTACAATCTTCGCTCTTGATTTTCTAACCTTTCTTTTAAATTTTCAAATTGTCTGTCCCATAACTGAAATTTTTCATCTAATATTTTATTTATATTTTCTGTGACATTCTCCGTTATTTTTTCAGCAGTAGTTAAAATCATGTTTCTTTGTTCGCGCATTTCATTTTGTATTTGACGAAGCGATAACATTACTTCTTCCATCTTTTATTGATATTCGTCGAGTTGGTATATGAGCGATGACCTTAGTTTTTCGAATGTTCATGAACGCCAGCAACGGCGACGATGACTCAACGCGTGCGGCGTGAGCGCGCGGGGTGAGCGCGCGCGGGGGTGAGCGCGCGGGGTGAGCGCGCGGGGTGAGCGCGCGCGGGGGTGAGCGCGAGGGGGTGAGCGCGCGGGGCGAGCGCGCGCAGTGCGAGCGCGCGGGGGGTTGACCGAACGAAGCGAGCGTGCGAACGAATGTCAGTCGTGTTCGTTGTTTAACTGATAAATATTTAAACTGTTTTCACTTGTAACTAACGTAATACGAGCTCGATTTTTGTTTTCTTACTATCAATTTAAAGAGCGTTACAATTTTCACTTAGTCATGTACTTTAAAACACTTAAACTTCACTTTGAACCATCAAAAGCAATTAAAAATCACAGAGCTAAACAAACGTAATGTTGCGTGAACGAATGCCGCGGCGGTACCTCGTTGTTTCAGTAATACTGTGTAAATATTTGTGTGAAGTGTATAATATACGGGGCTTATAAATCTGCTAGAGTGCCCGCTATCTACCGTGCCAGAGACACGCGACGCTCTCAGCCGTGTCCCAGTAAAACATCTCATATTACCATTCTTAAGCTATAACTAAATTGTTTGAATTACATTTAACATTAATAACTCAATCTTAACTCAAATAAACAGATGAAAAATATAAAATGTATCTTTAAATGGTTCCTTAGCGAAGTTTAAAAATGAAAGATCAAGATAAACATGAAATTAAAGAAGCATTAAACGTAATAGTGGATTTGGTAATAACAAAAACAAGTAAACAGACGCTTACGTAAGAAAATACTGTGACCGTGATATTATCTAAGAGAAGGGTTTTAAATAAAGCGCAGTCCCATTTCCAACGTGAGGTCGCGGAATTTTATTATCACATTTCGTGAAATGGAAGTAAATTTTCGTTTATAGTGCGCACACTTTAACGTTAAAATAGAGTTATATTATTTTAGCTTATAAATACCAGTAAGAGATAAGGAATATAATTCAAAAAGAGATAAACAGTATAATATTTTTGTGAAAAAACTATGTGAATTAGTAAAATATATAGATTTTTTACAACGACAATTTGTTGCTTGAAAATTTGAATTTAACCTTTCTAACTAGTAAGTAGTAGTACTAAACTAGTATTTGACTAATTAGGATAAACGAGACTGATATTTTACTAATGCTGGGTTGCTGAAGTTTTCATTTATTTTGACATTATTCAGTGATTCACTAGTATTAGGTGAACCTAAGTTTCAACGGAGTCAAATTCAAGTTAGGTAGTTTGAAAACATATCATGAATTTATGGAACCAAAAACGCCAACAAATGGTCAAATATAGCTGAGGAACCGGTATAACTAGCATTTGTTACACAATGAGTTGTAATAAAAATGTTTTCTTTATTCATAACACGAAGTATTTAGATACGCTCGTAGGTTTAACACTGACCTAGATACTAACATCCCCGTGTTCCAGCTTAGGAAAATTGTGTAAACGTACATCTATTCGCCCACAGGAACGCTATTCATAAATCAGATTAAAATGGTAGCATTAAACCTCAGAATTATAATAATTTATTATGAAAATATATGAATTTGGTCTTTCCCAAAACAATGTGCATTTTCACTGTCAAAACAGTTATATAAAAATATTGTCATAGATCGCATTCATTTTTTTAAAAACAGTACATTGTGATAAAGATTTTTCATCAGTGGAAATGCACGTTAATAACTATATCTACAAATATATAATAATACTAGCTGTTCGCATGCGGATTCATCCGCGTGAAATTATAAAAACTTTATTTTATTGTTTACATTTGTAAAATTATCAATAGCAAATGTCAAAAAATGGTCTCTTTCCCACATTAGGGTCTTTATCCAAAATATTTACACTTAACTATTTACACCTTAAGTTTAATGGCGTGAAAATATATAGCCTAAAGCATGACGTAAGTGTAGGGCTTTTTATTAAAAAAGAGAATTATTCAAAAATATGCTGTAATTGCTGACATCTTAGGCAACAAAAAAGTGTGTGTTTACGCTTTATTATAATAGTACGAGTATAGAAGGACTGTAGATCCATAGGTCGCTGGTTCAGATCCGGCTCGAAGGACCAATTTTATAAGGGATGCGGAGACGAAATAAAACACTTGTATTAAAATAGGTGCTTACAGTTCGGGTTCCCACGGCCTACTTTTTGCTAGTGTGCCGGCCGCCCTCCATATTCACTTTAATTTTTATATTCAAAACCTACCAACATTATTTCCATCTACCGTGGTAGAAAATAGTAGCGAACAGATAACAAATGGTACAAAATGGTACACAATACAGCTTAATAAATACAAAGAAATAAATAGAAATAATACAAATTTGACATAAGTTGCTGTATTGGACAAAGTATTAAAGAAGACTTTGAGTTACATCGTCAACACTTACTAATTGAGTTGTTACGAATACTGTCTAGGAAATTTTCGTGCTAGGACCTCTAAATGCGCTAGTATCATAACAAGAATGTTAGTAACTTAACTATATCAGTATATATTATGTTTTAAGATTACATCTTAACTGAAATTATCATAACGAAATATACATTACAGAATGAAGACCCCTAGGCTATATGGAAATGAGCGATAGAGATTACTCGACTCTCTGAATACTGATGGCCATTCAAAGTAAATGTGACTCCTTGATATTCTATTTTAATTGAAGTCTGAATTTTGCTTTTTCCATTTATTTAAAACTAGCATTCGTTCGCGACTCCGTTTGCATGATTAAAAAAAAAAAACAAAAGTGAGTAGCCTATGTGTTCCACCAGACTATCCCCTACATCAACTCAAAATTTTCGTCGAAATTCGTTCAAGCTACAAAGTTAAGCTACAAAAGTACAAGTTTAAGCTACAAACTCTAACAAACATCCATCCATCCATCTAAACTTTCACTTTTATAATATTAGTATGATTAGTATGTCTAGCATTCGTTCGCGACTCCGTCTGCATGATTAAAAAAAAAAACAAAAGTGAGTAGCCTATGTGTTCCACCAGACTATCCCCTACATCAACTCAAAATTGTCGTCGAAATTCGTTCAGCCGTTTAAGCTACAAACTCTAACAAACATCCATCCATCCATCTAAACTTTCACTTTTATAATATTAGTATGATTAGTATGTCTAGCATTCGTTCGCGACTCCGTCCGCGTGGAATAAAAAAAACAAAAGCAATTAGCTCATGTGTTCTTCCAGACTGATCTCTACATCGTTGCTAAATTTCATCGAGATCCGTTCAGCAGTTAAGGCTATAAACTCTAACAAACATCCATCCATCTAAACTTTCGCATTTATGATATTAAGGGCCTGTCCCACCACTGGCTGATAGAGGCTCGGATAGCTTAAAAATGACGTCACTGTCATATAAGAGAACAAAATCTGATATTTCCATCACATATTTCACGTTCGATTGTTATCAGACAATTTACAATTTGGTGGGACAGGCCCTAAGTAAAAAGTAAGATTTACAAATGTATGTATGTGGGTTTACAAATCTCTGTGTTTTACATTTGTAAACACCTTTAGTTTCAAAGCTCAATATTTAGCTTCATGATTTTAAAGTACATAGAACGTAATATCTCTATTCTCACTATGTCTTTATAAAACAAACAAAGGAGCTAAAATTGCATGCTCCGAAGCGGAGACAACTTAAATTGCTTTACTTAAGCACAAACTACGGAGGCGTTCCATAGCAAGGGAACAATCGGGTGATATTTTTATTTTAATGGAGCTGCCCCGTGGATGAAGTCTCAACGGGCTGTAACAATGAACTCCCAAGATGCTGGTGTATAATTCAACCCTGTCAAGCTCCAAGTGAAGTTTTTATCTATACTTCTATACTATTATAATAAAGCGTAAACACACACTTCTTTGTTGCCTCAGATTGCAGCAATTACAGCATATTTTTGAACAATTCTTTTTTAATAAAAAGCCCTACACTACGTCACACTTTAGGCTATATATTTTCACACCATTAAACTTAGGGGGTAAATATTTTGGATAAAGACCCTAATGTGGGAGAGAGATCATAAGTTGCTGCCAACATCAAGGAAGCAAGATTACCATAGTAACGTAATTGAGAATTTGACAAATGTAAACAATAAAATAAAATTTTCATAATTCTATGCGGATGAAGCCGCAAGGGAACAGCTAGTTAAGCTATAAAACAGATATTTTGTTAAATAATTTTCGATATAAACATGAAAGAAAAATGTGATTGTTTATGTTCTGTAATATTTTTTTTCGTAATACCTTTATTATCAGACTTTTAGGGAGTATTTTGGTATGTTCATATGTTTATAGTTTTGAAAGCATGTCAATTCTATTGCAACGGAAAGCTTAAAAAGCTAAAATGTATGTAAAGTACGAGGTACTATTCGATTCAATCTCTTACTTCGAAAAGTTATAATACATAACTTAAAGGTGCCCAGTGAAGAGGAATACGGTGTAGAAATTTATGATTTTAACTGTATTTCTGAAACTTTCATCTTTATTTATTTTTTATTTATACTTTTAAATTCATTGTTTTAATTGAATTACATTTTAATATTTATTGTACTTTGAGTTTTTATTTTAACTGTTTAAATTTATTCTAGTCAATATTACTAGTTTTAATTGTATCTTTTTTAATAAAGAATACACCCTATCCTCAAGTATCTTACGTAGAAATACGAGTATGTACTCGTATGTTAGGGGAATGTGAGGGCGACATAGTGCCAAAAAAGGTAACCGCGCGAAGGCGACGCGCAGTGACCGATGTTACACTGCGTAACGTCGCTCACTGCGCACCTTAATATGTCATCTCAAAAAAAATAGAAGTTGTTTAAAAATCCTTTAATTTTATTACTCATTAAATTTAACTCCAATTACCGGTGTCAGAGAAGAGTTAGTAAAAACACATTACGATAAAACTGTAGGTGTATTTCTCGGGCCGGCAGGAAACCGTCATGCATATTCAAGAGCTAAGCTCGCGCAAAGTGGCTCCTAATTACTTTGCAACATTAACTCGCTGTTTTATTATTTTAATATACACATTTCCATTAATTAAAAGCGTTGGCTTGCGGCCTAAGTCTTTGGGCTTAAGCGATATAGCGTTGGTTTGTAGGCACGAAGAATCGATCCGCTTAGGACAAGAATTATACACAGATATTTGCAATGTCTAAACTTTTAATATTCACTTCTAGCTGATATATTTCGATTGCCTACGTGCAAAAAAACTTCAGTTTCTATCTCTTTTTAAATACATCAGACTAGCTGTCCCCGTGCGGCTATACACGCGTGGGCTTATGAACACTTTATTTTATTTTTAACATTTGTGAAATTTTAAATTGATTATTCAAATGCTTGCATCACGATGTTTTCCTTCACCGTAAGAACGTCGGGTAAATTCATATCAGCGAAGTAATTCAAAGATATGTGTGAAGTCAACCAACCCGCACTTGGCCAGCGTGGTTGAGTATGGCCTAATCACCCTAACTTTAGGGTAGGCTCCAAGCCCCTCGGTGGGGACGTATAGTGAGCAGTGGTGATTCAAATGTTCAAATGACAAACTTGCTTTCTTGATGTTGTCAGCTTGTAGTTCATGATCCCTTTCCCGTATGAAGGTTTTTTTCCAATTTATTTACCCCCTTACTTAATATGGTGAAAATATATAGCCTAAAGCGTGTTGTAAGTGTAGGGTTTTTCACTAAAGAAATAATTATTCAAAAATATCGTGTGATTGTTGATATACTACGCCACGAATGTGTAGATAAATTAAATGCACATTATTTTATTGTTTACATTTGTCAAATTATCAATAGCAAATGTCAAAATGACATGACATGACATGACAAACTTTAGCAATCTTTCTTTCTCGATGTTGGCAGCAACTTATGGTCTCTTTCCCACATTAGGGTTTTTATCCTAAATATTTACCCCCTAAGTTTAATGGCGTGAAAATATATAACCTGAAGCATGACGTAAGTGTAGGGCTTTTTATTAAAGAAATAATTATTCAAAAATAAGCTGTAATTGCTGACAACTTAGGCAACAAAGAAGTGTGTGTTTACGCTTTATTATAATAGTATAGATTTAAAAAAATAAATATCTAATCGCTATTATAAAGAGTGACGCTGATGTGTAAGGTAAAGTTTTTAATTAAATTATCGAAGAGATCAGGAAGCCAGTAGACAAAGAACAAAGTTCCACTTGTCTTGTGAACAGTTCGATCGAAGTAAGAAAACAAGAATGCTGTTGTTCGTTACCATATTGAGTTGAAAAGTCCATTGTCATATGGTGATGGTGATGACCACGCTACTATAATCAAATTAAATTCGAAGAAAAATCAACCCTATGTGTATGCTTATTAGTTTAATAATCAATCATACTTCATACTAATATTATAAATGCGAAAGTTTAGATGGATGGATGGATGTTTGTTAGAGTTTGTAGCTTAAACGGCTGAACGGATTTCGATGAAATTTGGCATAGACGTAGAGGATAGTCTGGAAGAACACATAGGCTACTCAGTTTTGTTTTTTTTTTTAATTCCACGCGGACGGACTCGCGGGTGAAAGCTAGTTGTCTATAAATCGTTTCGAATAATTTAGGACATAGATTTATTTCAACCTCATCTAAAGCAAAATCTATATCTACATGAATCAATCGTATAAAAGGCGTTTATGATAATATCTATTGCATAACAAAATTAACTTGTTCCTGATTAACTTTTTAATAGAGTTCTGTATACATTTGTTGAATTCTCACGAAATGTTCTGTAGTAAGATAAAAGTTAAGCTATAATGCTCACCATTTCCTTTTATGTAACAAACACGGCCACGTTATGCGACTATATTAGACATTGCAAAGGAAAACATTTCCACGAAACAAAAACATTACTGAGTACATGTTAATGATAACGCCTGTTAAAATATATTTACAACAGGTTTTAGATGATGTTTTTAAAACACTCTATTATTAAGTATCTCGACTTTTCAAGCACTAAGTAGAATATAAAATATACCCTATTTGTCGGTCTTAAGATATATGAAGAAGATATTTTTATAAAAAAACAATAAATATTAAATGTATATCTTATAACATCTTCACGGCAAAACTAGCGACATTTTTGGCCACAATAACCGCTAAAAATAACATTCCTATCCGATGCTTTATTTATAGTTATTCTATTTAAAAATATAACACAAAGAAAGCAAGTTTTAATACACTTTGATGTTAAGGAAAATAATCAGATTTTGGGAGCATGCAATTCTTGATAAAATGTTTTTGGTCCCTTTCACTTGTTCGCTCAATTCAACAAGGAAAACGGGAAAAACTCCACTGACAGTCTTATATTTGATGTAAACCGAGAAATTTTCATGAGAAATAACACAATTTTCTCTGCGTTCTTTTATTATCTTTGCGGAAGGTTAATAAAAAAATGTAGAGGACGTGTTAAATACTTTATTAAGGAACTAAAGCGTAGTTACTTTAACACGGTGCATTTACTATTTAGCTATTTATACAACACTAGCTGTTGCTGAAAACGGGAAAACTCCACTGACAGTCTTATATTTGATGTAAACCGAGAAATTTTCATGAGAAATAACACAATTTTCTCTGCGTTCTTTTATTATCTTTGCGGAAGGTTAATAAAAAAATGTAGAGGACGTGTTAAATACTTTATTAAGGAACTAAAGCGTAGTTACTTTAACACGGTGCATTTACTATTTAGCTATTTATACAACACTAGCTGTTGCTCGTGACTTCGTCCGCATGGAATTAAAAAATATAGCCTATGTTACTCACTGATAACGTAGCTTTTTAATGGTGAAAGAATTTTTGAAATCGGCCCAATAGATTTTGAGTTATCAATACATATAAAAATATCCTTTTTATAATATTAGTATAGAAGTATAGATACAGATTACAATTTGCTGTACGCATTTAAATATCAATTGAAAACATCTACATCCGCCACCTATATTTTAAATCTTACTAACATTATAAATGCGAAAGTTTAGATGGATGGATGGATGGATGTTTGTTAACGAGTTTGTAGCCTAAACGGCTGAACGGATCTGGATGAAATTTGGCATAGATCTAGAGCATAGTCTGGAAGAACACATAGGCTATTTGCTTTTGTTTTTTTTTTAACTCCACGCGGACGGTGTCGCGGGCGAAAGCTAGTTTTACATAAATATCTACAAAAAGTTGCAATGATATCCCATTAGTTGTATATTTTGAAAGATTTTCATACATTAAATTTACGCTGCAATTTGTTATAAACAAAGGAAACTTGTCGGTAAAGTAATTATGAATGCACTGAAGCGGTAATTGGTATTACGACTACTTGGGATAGGATTAAAACTTTAAAGCGATTATTATTTATCCCTGTCTCGTTAAGCGAATAAAAGTGAATTCACATTTTAGAAAATATTTCTTATTTATCGATATCTATACTAATGTTATAAAGAGGAAAGATTTGTATTTTTGGTTATTTGTATGTATTTGATACAAGCAAAAACTACTGGGCCGATTTTAAAAATTCTTTTACCATTAGAAAGGTAATTTATCTGTGAGTAACATAGGCTATATGTTGTATTATTTTTAATTTCACGCAGGCGAAGTCGCGAGCAATAGCTAGTTGTATATCTTTTTATCATTTACAACAACCTCACATAGAATTTTTACAGGTCACTTAAACAGTCTCTTATTAGTTTTCTTACTAAATCTACACTAAAGGTTACCCTTAGTGACCATTAAAGGAATTTACTTTCGTTACTAAGTCTGTAAATTTGCTAAATCACAATAAACAAAAGTGTTATAGAAGATATTATCTTTCTTATTTAAAATGTTACATTATACGAAACGTCAAGTTTCTTTCCTTTCATGCATCTTTTATTTTGATATCTCCGCCTTTCATAATTTACATGTATAGAAGTGGTTTGAAACTGTCTACAGCTTTGGTATATGAGTTATATTTTCGCTTGTCAGTATAAAAATGGAAAGAATGTCCGTCCTTCGAGATCTCGTATAGCAACAGTGTTGTTTAGTGGAGAACTAGCTACAAGGTCGTGTGTTCGTATACATTTATTTTTGTATCTCATTTAATTATTGAAATAATTGTGATCTATGAAATAAAAGACTAACGTAAAGGTCAAGATAATCCAAATAATTCATTTTTGATAAACTACTAAGAATAAATTGTGCATAATGAATGTTAGTTGGTTTGTATATTTTAGGACGTTAAATGAACAGCGTTTTTGGGTAAACTTTTTTGTTGACCGTGTTATTACTAAATAAAATACTACAAAACATTTCTTAAATTAGTCAAATCAATTTAAATAATTTTATTATTTTTTTATTAAATTATCACTTTTAATGCTACCGATGCGTCTTATGAGTATACTAACATATATAATACATTTTAGTAATTTCACATGTTAAGATGTATAGTGTATCAGAATGCATTCCGTAAATGATTCTCTATTACAAGTTGAGTAATAGAGATGTACCGAAGGAATCATTCCGAAGTCGTCTTGTAGAGTAATTACGTGTTAATGTTGTTTGCCGTCGTTCTTCGAGCACACTTTCTATAAACAACAGTCGAGTAACTTCATGAACTCAATTAAAGACTTAACTTAGTGAACAGTTTAGACTACAGGTTCACGTTTTGCTTAGTTTTCGTAATTAACTACAAGTTACCTTAGAAATTCAAACTATAAAAAACAAAAAAATATTATTTAAATTTCTTTAATGTCAACAGATATTGTTGAAAGTAATAGAAAGATAAGTTAACGAATAAAGAAGCTAATCAATATCTAATATAAAATTACTTAACCTCTCATCTGACTTCGTGATGTTCCAACACACACTACGCGTGTGTACCAACATAACACCATGCCTGTGTTCCAACATAATAGTATTCTAGTCACGAGGTACGTTTCCTAACATAAAGACGCGTCCCCGAGGTAACATTATGTTATCGGACATGTTAGTATCCTCCCTTGTTATATTTTGTATTTGATTTATGGTTATAATAAAACAGATGTTATATGACAAATCCATACCGTGGGCTTTCATTGCTCTAATAAATGTACAAAAATATAATGCCATTAAATAACTACGAATATTAAAAACAAAACGTAAACCAGCAGTTATTAATACAGCTAACTACGAACTTATTCTAATTAAAAAAACGTTTTATGTACATAGAAAATATCGAGCAGTGCTTTCACATTAGTTCAGTCATTATTTGCGGGATCTGTGTCGTTAAAGTTTGCAAAATTGCAAGCTTTCACTTTTACATTCCCTATAGTATTTTATAACAGGAAACAAAGCTTGTAAACGAAGTATAAAACAAAATATGTATAGATAGAAAATATCGTTATAAAAATGCAACTTTTATAGCGTTAAAGCTCTTCGCTACATAGAAAGCTGTTATTTTCATGTTGCGTGGGAAAAAATCAAAACAACAGTGAGGCACGTAGCACCGCTACGTAACTCGCGTCTACGAGTAACTTCACTAGTTTAACGACGGCTCTACTGAGTGTTATTTACATGGAAAGTTGCGAAACTCGTTTGCTTCTAAGCTAAAGCCATGTAATCTTTACCTATTGACTCCAACTTTGTCTATACAAATTTTTGTTACTGTTGTTTTCGATTTTATTCAGGATATTGTTAACTTATTTAATATATATTTTTGCTTTATATTCTGATTTTATCTATCATGATATTTATACAAATTTAGTTGAATACAATTTCATGTAACAGATTTTAAAATGTCTATATAAAATAACCTACGGAATTTGTTAACGTGTGTACAAAATAAGCCGGATTCAAATGAGGCATAGACTTTTTCTTCTAGATTATCCTTCGATTTATCTTTTTTACATTGCATATTGACCCATTTCTCATAGGAAGTAAAGCTAAATAGAAACAAGGCGAGATATTAAAACATTATTTAATCACAGAGCTACATACAACAGAGTACGTGAGGAGAAAGCAGATTATCAGTTCATTCGTGCGTTCGTCCCGTCCAGTGCATTTAAAATGTTTCACTTATAAATTCTTATACAGTCTTTTCAGTCATATATCCATGTAGTTATTTCAGCGATGGGTTGTATCAAGAAAACGTTTATTTTATTCTAAAAATGATAAAACAAGAGAATACGATCTACAAACGTTAAAAATCTTGGACCTAATTTTAACTTCAATATGTAAATTGTGGTACGGAAATTTTAAAACACATTATCTTAAATTGCAATAACATAAATAGAAATTTCTGTTTGACTAAAAACTATGCAGTCGTTCTCCATACTAATAATGTAAAAGTGTGTTTGTTTATTTCCAAACTGTAACTTTCTATTTCACTGATAAGAAATATTAAATAACACTAAACTATAGTTCTATATAAAAATAAGAGTGAGGATGTCGTGTTCAATATGTGGGCTACATTGAGGGATTTTTAACTTTAGAAAAACCAAACAAGAAACCGATTCTGCAAACTATTTGTTAATTCAAATAGCTTCGCAGCCGAACTGTTTTCTTGAAAAGTTTGAAAACTAACTGCCGGGATTTCTCGGATCAGTGTTTAATCTTGCCTTACCGTCACAAACTTTGGAACGTGAAATGCATTATTCAAATTTGTAACTAAACAAGAAGTAGTTGAGAATTGATTATTTTACTCTGTAAAATGTATTATCGAACTAGTTGATATCCCCGACTTCGTCCGCGTGCATGTTAACCCCCGTAAAATGTACTTAATAATTTGAACTAAATATATTTATTGTAAATCTGGCTTCAACTTTTATATCATTACAACAGCTTCGTAATACCTAAAGAACGAAATATGATTATTTACTAGCTTTTACCCGCGACTTCGTCCGCGTGGAATTTAAAAAAATACAAAAGCAGCCAATGCATTACTCAAGACTATGCTGTACATCTATGCCTAATTTCAACGAGATCAGTTTAGCCGTTTAGGCAAACTCTAACAAACATCCATCTAACTTTCGCATTACAATATTAGTAACACTAACCACGGTTAATAAGAAAATTATGTAAGTAACTTTAAACATTTTTCTTAGCAAGTTATTAAGCTAGTTTTGCTTCAGTGTAAATAAGTCTTTACCAACATTAAAGTGGATTTTCTTGTACATATTTCTTCGGAAGAAGATACTAAGACACGAGATAAGAAAATTTATATCTCAAGGCGTAAAATATTAATGTTATTAAATTAAATGTAGCGTTATCTTGCTATAACGTTTTATTTTACTTAGGATACGCAAAATTTGTGTTAATTTGAAGTAGAAAAACAGTTACTTTCATGACTTAAGGCGTTTTAAAATAGAACGGCAGAGATGGTTCTCTGCCGTTAATCCGCAAAATGTTAAGAAATGAATACTATAGATAGAACTTAGAAGATGAGTTAACAGACTAACAATACTAATATTTTTGCATGAAATACGAGATTTTAAGAACACTAACCATACTAACAATTATATACATTTTTTTTTATTTCTATAACAATTTTTTTTTAATTATCAGTATATTAGATGATTATTTCACATTTTGTATACGTGTAAATATGTAAAAAAAAATTGTATTTTGTTATAAGGAAAATAAAGCTATCTTTATCTTTTATTATAGATAACGTTTTGAATACTTACTCTAGAAATAAAAATATCATTTGTTTCTAATATTTAATTACAAAAAAGCGTGTTATAAAATACGCAATGCATTTGTCCACATTCACACCCTACATGAATTCAAAAAGTCACGAATTTAAATAACTTTTAAGTTATTCAAAGTAGGTTAGCATTTTTAAGTTTTATAGCCAACCATGGAAAAGTTACTTTTCAACTTCATGAATTACAAAGAAATCTTACACAGTTTTTGTTTGGAAACCTTATACATTTATCTTATTTTCACTTTGAATTGACATTTCATATAACAAGCAAGTTTAAAAACAGCTCGGGACATTATAACAAAGCAATAAAAATTGTCTCGCTAAAATTAGGAAGCGAAATTAAAAATAAAAGATTTGTTGTTGTCACCTGACTCTAAATTATACTTAAACAGTCGAAATTCATACATACTTAAATTCCTAGATTAAAACTGGAAAATGAAAAAAAAAAGTTTTTCGGGACGACATCTCTGCAAACTGATACAGGTGATGATGGTGATGATTTATATACAATTTCAATTTTAATCTATTAAACTTCCCTATAAATTTACGTAATAGAAAAACATTTTTATGTCACTTTATGACAAGTTTATTTTATGACAAATGACTGACAATAAATTGAATGCTATTTGGAGAATTGTTATGTCAGGTCCTTACAGTAAATCTATGCGAGAAGTATAGCGGAATCGTGATAGCATTCCCGTGATAGCTATGTAAATGGGCCCAACGACAGCCTCGTAAATATTATCGATCGCAAATGCTTTTATGAACGACTGAGATTTGGCGGAGAATTCTAAAATCATACACGTCTCTTACTTTCCGACGTTGTAGACTTCGTGTACAGAGAAATGTACACAATTATTGTCTTATAGACAGAAAAAACTATATCTCGTGAATTATCTTCCACCTATAGATTTAATAAAGCTGTATTCAGCTTTTTTTTTATACAAAAAGGTGGCAAACGAGCAAGCGGCCACCTAAATCCGCCAATATGGCGAAGCGACCGCTGCCCATAGACATCCGCAATTGCAAATGCGTTGCCTTCCCTAAATCGATGGAGGAGGAGACGCACATAAAGAGGATATTTCCCCTTCCTATGCGTCTCCTCCACCGTCAAATCCACTTTCCCATTCAATCCTTCTCTTATAAGAAAAGGGTGGGACGGGAAAGGGACTAAAAATTGGGCCTCCGGCACCACACTCATCAGACGAAACGCGGAATTGCTTCCACTTCACGCCTGTCTTCTGTGTGGTCGTGGTATTACACCGGGCGAGCCGACCCATTCGTGCGAAGATGTTAAAGCGAGCTCTACCACTGTTATTTAGCTACTAGCTACTAGCTTATTTATGACAGTATTTATAGAACGCTTACGTGTTTTAATTCCTTGTCCTGAATATTTGTCAAATTAACTTTAATAACATACGGTTTTAGTTAACACTAGCTGTTCCCGTGCGACTTCATCCGTATAAAATTATGAAAATTTTATTTTATTGTTTACATGTGTCAAATTATCAATTACAAATGTCAAAATGACATGACGATAACAAACCATGGCAACCTTGCTTCCTTGATGTTGGCACAACTTATGGTTTCTTTCCCACATTAGGGTTTTTATCCAAAATATTTACCCGCTATGTTTAATGGCGTGAAAATATATAACCTAAAGCGTGACGTTATGTAAGTGTAGGGCTTTTTATTGAAAAAAGAATTATTGAAAAATATGCTGTACTTGCTGACATCTTCGGCAACAAAGAAGTGTGTGTCTACGCTTTATTATATTAGTATAGATATAGATTTGCGAGGAATAAGTTTCTAGTTATACGTATAAAATGCACTTTAGTAATTGGATATACTCGAGAACGCAGATGGGATTCTAGATCAATACATTCCCTTCACAATTAATTTCAATTTGTCATTGGTGCATAACGAGATGGTACTTCTTTGCAACACAATGATTGCAGCATGATTCTTCTTGTATCCACTATAGGACATTGTTGTCATTATTTAGTTACGTCGCATGTTTTTTTTTAATAATACCGTAAAATATTCGAACTGTTTTACATATTTTTTTATAAACATTGCTATCGATTTTTAGTCAACTCTTTGTAAATTATATAAAACAGGTTAGACCTTTTAAGTTAAAATTTCTGTGGGTCCCTAACTAAGCAAAAGCTTGTATCTGAGGACCCAACGTCTTATCAGTTAATGAAGCTAAAATCTATGTAAACGAAGGCGACAAAATGCGTAAAAATATCGATGAGAAAACGATTATTGTTAAATGTCTATTTGATGAAGCTTATAATCATTATAAACATTTTGTGGGCCATTTTGTAGTTTAGTTAGTCATCATCTTTACTTTTTATGTTACCTCTAATAAGTGAAAATGTTTTATAATTGATTAACAATCGTTACTTCGTTCGGTTCTCTAGCACATTATTCGGGACAAGGCAAGTCAAATAAATTTGAATCAACTTCTGCTTTAATATCATCAACTATCAAGAACAATTAAACAAAAAGACGATTACAAATGTTGCACTATACACCGCTTTTTCCCAAGTTAATCGAGTCGTGCTAAATGTGGCTTGGAATAACTTTGTCATCGCGCGTCTTCCGATTTAACAAATGAATTTTTAGATGGAGAAAACGAAAAACCTCATAACACAGCTGGCATTCTGATTTGGACCAATATGCGACCAGTCGCATGCGACTGTAATGCTATAAACAATGTGTGTACTGGTCCATACGCGTAGTCGTGACTGCGATTAAAATGTGAATTCTCAAGTGTAAACGGGATTTTACGTGTAGTGTAGTATACTTTGTATAAATGTATTTGGAAAGAGGTTATCTTTTATTTCATAATTTCACAAATTGTAATATTGAGCTTGAAATAAAGCATGCAATATTTATGTGTATTTTTAAATATTACCAGCTGTGCAAAAATGCTTGTTACAAAAATAACGAGTGTTTTTGTCAGTGCAATAATTGGACGGATTTTATTTTGAAATATTTTAATGGAAAAATATATTGTGTATTTCAATAATTACTTTAAATACTTGAGCTTGGCAAGGCATAATAAAAATAGAGAGATCTAGCGCGTGTTTATGGACAGTGTTGTTAATTGTTATATTAGTTAGATTCATGAAGTTGTCCAATTAACAGTAATCAATTACAGTAGCTAAGCACTTAACAATATTTAACTTATTGTTTTTGCTTATATGTAGAAGTAACTTCGTTCCTACACCCCTACTAAAGGTTAGTTTGTACTAGGATACTCGTCTAACTTAGTATTAATTTAGACAAGTACCGAGAAATTTAGTAACTAAAATACTGTCTTTCCAAAAATCGTTCTTAATACTGGAAAGTTCGAAAAAAAAGATAAACGCGATAAATGCAAGTTTCCATTCTACTCAATTAAATTTTCGTTATACAGACTCCTTTAGTAACTAAATTACTATCCTTGTGGGAACTAGATATTAAGTAACCGCTTGCTCTTTTGAATTGAATAAGTAACTATAAAAAAATCCATCTCAAATTCATAATTACTACAGGTATTTTTACTAGAATTTTGCTTTCTTATAGAAATTACTTTTATAAATGTATCATGGTCCATGTTTTCAAAGGTAACGACGCTATTACTTTACGTTGAAATCCTTTCAAAACTCTTCTTTCACGACATATCTTCTATTAATCTCTTTTGAAAGATAAACACACTGGCAGCAAAGCGCCTCCCTCGGGGAGAGCCCACGATCTGGGATAAATATGTCAGAGTCACCTGTCATTTCATTCCCTTGGAAATTAGATGTAATCAATCTTTATTTTTACGGACGTTTAACTTAAATAAAAATAGAAAAAGTACCACTAAATATTACTTTAACTAATCTATACTATGTATTTATCTTATACGAGTATACCAGCTGTTGCTCGCGACTTCGTCCGCGTGAAAGTAATAAATAATAAGAAAGATAGCTTATGTTACACGCTGATAAAGTTTAGATAAGCTTTTTACTCGTATTTGTGTAAGAACTTTTAAATAGGGCCAGTTGTTTTTGTGTTATTTCAATTCATACAAAAATACAAACCTTTCCTCTTTATAATATTAGTATAGATTAAGAATTTCTTATTCTACATGATTTGTTAACATTTATAACATAAAAGTACATCTTTTTAACACAAAAACATTTGGAATAACAAGATTTTCGTATGTGTATGAGCGTTTAATCCGTTCAAAAGGCAATCTGTGAATTTACAGTGTCATAAAATAAAAATTGCTGAATGGTTTTGATACGTTTGCGTAAAGAATTTCGTGAACATGTTGTACACACCGGGATGATTTTATCGCGTTTTAAAACTTTTTCCCCATGAATGTTTTAATTTTCAAGCATTTATTGTAATACCTTTGAGTTTATTTTGTGGACGTGACTGCTATTTTTAAACTCAGTTTGATATCCGACTTAGTGTCCATTTATCATTACTAAAAGAGACAGAAAGTTAGTATATAAACTCTCAATACAGCACTCAATGCAATAAATCTTAACCAAAAGATTGATTAAGTTACCATTACTTACTCTAAGTATGGCATTAAGCGAAGTTATACGTAATATCATTACAATAGTATTTTTTCTAAAAAACAAAAGCGAGACGCATAATAAATGATAGCTTAAAGCCAATTATCGTTTACAAAAGATCTCCGAATTCGTTGAACTCAAATACTGATAACGCTTCTTTGATTAGATAATCAGAATAACAAAAGACTATAAAACTCATTAGGAGATGTCTCAACAAGTTCACGATACTTGATATTAAAGTCTTTCTATTTCACCCTAGTAATAAGTTTCTGTCAGCTTATCGGGTTTCAGCTTGACTTCTCTATTGATTTTATCTTTACCAGGCTTATTTAGATTTATTCCCGTTTTTACTTATCTTCTCAAATGTCTTTCGATGAATCAGACAATTGTTTACACAAATCACAATAAGAAAATGCAATATAATCGTTTTTAAAAGTTTATAGAATTAATGGAAAACTAGTTTGTTAAAATTTAAATTAAGCTAAATCATATTGAAACATTTTCAACGTGGAATTTCAAATTTCTTGAGCTAAATTAAGTATATACCATATCTAAAAATTGCTGACAAATATTTATATCAACGTCCTACCAATTCAATAAAATTCTTAATAATAGACCAAGTTCTTTGACCTTATCTGTTGACATTGTTCACTTCAAATAAAATGCAAATAAAACGACTTTTTTATTAAATAATTTTCTCTCGGCAGGCACTTCGTTTTATGTATAAAACTTCTGAACCGCTTTGTGAAAGTGAGAAATGGAGTATAAAATACTGAATTGGTCTAATATAAAACCGATGACAAAGTAAAAGAGCAAAAAAATAACAGAAAACTACAATGTATTCTTCAAGGGAATTAATAAGAGCAATATAGTTTATTGTCCGTGAAATTTCATTGGTTCAGTGAACTGACCTGAATGGTTAGCGGGGAAATTATTACGATAGCCGTACAACTTTGTGTTATTTTTATTAAATTTGTATTTCACTTGATAGTACATTTATTATTTAAGGTTTCTCTCGTGACACCGTCCGCGTGGATTTAAAAAAAATGAGCCTATGTGTTCTTCCAGACTAACCTCTACATCTATGCCGAATTGCATCGAGATGGGTTCAGCAGTTTAGGAAACATCCATCCATCCATATCAAATTTCGCATTTATAATATTAGTAAGATTTAAGCAAATCGGATGTACGTCTGTATTTCATTTCTCAATCGCTTTTCACGTGAATTAAATTTCCCGTTAAGGCACTTGGGTCATATAACAAGTCTTAACTCACACTGTCAAAGATACCCATATAAATCACGTAAGGGTATATATCTCATTGGTAATTAAACAAACTAATCTATATCTATACTTCTATACTTATTATTATAAAGCGTAAACACACACTTCTTTGTTGCTTAAGATGTCAGCAATTACAACATATTTTTGGATAATTCTTTTTTTAATAAAAAGCCCTACACTTACTTCATGCTTTAGGCTATATATTTTCACGCCATTAAACTTAGGGGTAAATATTTTGGATAAAAACTCTAATGTGGGAAAGAGACCATAAGTTGCTGCCAACATCAAGAAAGAAAGATTGCTAAGGTTTGTCATGTCATGTCATTTTGACATTTGCTATTGATAATGTGACAAATGTAAACAATAAAATAAAGTTTTTATAATTTCACGCGGATGAATCCGCACGCGAACAGCTAGTATTAAATAATAGTATTAATATAAATATTTTTTGTAATACAATTGAGTGAGGAACAATACGATTTATTATTACTGAATACTGTCTTAAAACAATGAGAAGTCGCCGACTTAATCACTAATTTTTAATGTAATTTCATCTTGCTAATGTAAAAGTTGGTGTGTTTATATTCTTGTCGTTGAATCGTGTTGAAACAGTCTAATGGATTTGTATAAAATTACGTTTATAAGTGGATCATCTTACAAAACATTATTCAACTATATTTATATTCTAAAATCTAATACATATTCTATTGTTTTCTATTGTTATTCTGTCAAATGTAAGCAGTTAAAATAAAGAAACTTCTAAATTGCTTTGAATTATGTTGAAATCAAATGAAATAAATAAAATGGCTTTATGAATATTAATTAAACACATCAATACAATAGGTATACAAAGTCAGGGATTTAACGTATTATAAAGGAGCTATTGAACTCTAACAATAGTTAGATTTGCGTCGAAAACCTCTAAATGGAAATAAGGATTTATGTCGCCACAATGCCCTTCGGTACATGTGTGGGAGGCTGCAGACAGAAGGGGAGGTCTAACTGGTAACCTTGGCGGGACGGCGCCAAATGTTGTTTGGTAACTTAATATAGCCCTAAAAACAATGACTTCGGATCCATTGAACTTATTGTGTTTGTTGTTATTCTATAATTGTGAAATGTTATTAATCATTTAAATCATATAAATATTATAAATGCGAAAGTTTAGTTGGATGGATGAATGGATGTTTGTTAGAGTTTGTAGCCTAAACGGCTGAAAGGTTTTCGATGAAATTTGGTATAGATGTAGAGGATATCCTGGAAGAACACATAGGCTAGTCACTTTTGTTTTTTTTTAATTCCACGCGGACGGAGTCGGGGGCAAAAGCTAATAGTTTATAAATGTAAATTTAGACGTCATCATTTCTAAAAAATCACGAAAAATCACAAATATTTGTCACGTTTCCCCTGAGACGCCACACAATCGGCTTGTGTCGTTATACGTTTTCCGAGCTGTAATTTTAATTCACCTAACTTTAGTAGTGTACACTAAACCATACATTTGTACAAACAAAAAAGATCAATTCCTTCATTTACTTAACCATTTAAGTCTTACCATAAAATTAGATAATGGTATAATTTATTACCAGATTGTGTTGAGGCAAATAAACAAAGATTTAGTAATTAATCTGCCTAAAGATCGCAAATAACAGATGAGACTTATTTACGCTACTTAATCCCCTAATTCCTATCAACATTGTTACTTTCCTTAAACGTAAATGATAAAATAAAAAAAACATTCTCGAATCAAATGGCAAAGCCACTTAAAATAAAAACAAGGTTTAAACAAACTAATTAAATCATGAGAGTAGTCAAAGTATGTTTCAAGCAACAAGTTATTTTAAACAACTTGTTACTGAACATTTTATATTTTCAACACAGCGAAAAGGAGTGCGTGGTTATTTAAAAACTTTTGATATTTGTATTAAATATAAACGTACAGATATATATTTTTATAATTTTAGTAATACATAATAAATATAATTGGTTAGTAAAAAAGAGGTACGAGATAGCCGTTATACATATTTGACGTTTTACCATTTATTGTTGACCGCTTTTAGATTCTGTTTTGTCTCCGTAGGTTGTACTAAGGAGTAATAGTTACGACACTCAACTACAATCAAAAATAGTTACCGTCATTTCGTCTTACGTACAGGTATTGTTACGTAATTGAAAAGGACCAATTCTAGTCTCGTATCAGCAAATAGTAGATAAGTAGAGGGTTCTAACTTAGTTACAAATGCTTTACGTTTAGTGACTGAATAAGTCACGTCACGTTTCTAGGCAAGCAATCTTGATTGTATCATGGTTCTACAAAAACTTGTCATGTTATAGATACTACGATGAGCCTACGACGAGACTACGAAGAGCCTACGACGAGGCTACGATTAGACTACGACAATAGGCTTATAAGTTGCTTTGTAATGATCTTTCAAGGTAAGATAATTGATGTCAAACATTAATCTCTATCCTATTATTCATGCAGAATAATATAATTTATTTAACATTAGACATTTAATTGAAGCTTAAGCTGTTCTTCAAAGTTTGCGTTTCAAATAAAAGCTGAGAGAATTGTGTAAAGCAATACGTCTATTTCTCACAATTTTCTCATTCCATTTGCTCTAAAAGTTTGTCAGAAGTTACACCGTGTACCTTTCTCGTGAAGGACATCTCATAAACAATTGATATTGTTTGTTCAGTTGAAGTTTACTTCTCTACGAATTTATATCAATGAATAAATATTTTCCGAGAATAATTATAATTCAAGATACGGTAATTCTTATAATGAGATATTTATAAAGGTAAGTTTATATCAGAGAAAATGACTGGTAATATAATCGTAACCAATACATTACCATTCCGTCTCAATTATTGAAGCCTATTTTTACCAATGTATTATTTAACCTAGATGTTGATATATATTACCTGATATGCATATCTAGGCAGTTTTTTTAAGTAAAAATGTAAATTATAACCCCTGATTGAACGTCCTATTGAATTCATATTTGCGTAAAGAGTTGTCTCCGTCAACGTAAGAGTTAATTAGCTCTTCATTTTCCCGACCCTCCGCTAGCTTTTAACCCGATTTTATCGAGGTCAATTGCCTAAGTGATCTTCAAGTGACACTCTGTTTAAACAATATAATCTTATAGTTAAAAAGCAAATATTATGCATTCAATACTTGTTTATTAAGATGTACAGACAATCATACGCAAAAATACAAACTAAATGTTATATTCGTGAGTTTCTTAACAGTAGAGTTATCCATTCCATTATTATAAAATTAACACCTATTTTGTAGCACTTATGAAAATATTTTTTAAAAGTTATTTCTCCATTTTCGGGTAATGTTATAAAAAGCTTTAATGCGAAAGTTGCTCATAATTACCGTACCTTTTAATTTGTTTCATTGTATGTTAGAATTTTGAGAATAAATTTCAAATCTACGCAGAATAATTTCCCTGTGGGACCATACGGTCAAATGGTTAAACGGTTAGGGTTCTACGCTCCGTAGGAAGACTCGTATGACGAAAACCTTTTTACATATGGTAACCATAAAAATCCACTATTTAAAGACTTGTATTAAAACATGTAATCTCTTTGGATGGGATATCGTTTTCGTATAAATGCGAAGACAGTAGAAAATAGCAGTTATAAAACCGATGTCATCGAAATTTCCGTTACATTTCCCTTATAATCAACTGCTTCTTAAAGCTCGCAACTTGAAAGCTTCCGACAAATGGCAGTATAATGAAGATGAAGTGTTCAACGCTCACGAGTATTCCGTAATTTTAAATAATATTTAAAATTTAACACTGGAATCCATTAAATAAAATGTTGATGAAGAAAAATTACTTATGATATCTAAAAATTAAATCCGTATTTTAAACTTTTTAAATACATACAATTTATATAAAACATCACAAACATTATATCTAAACCTACGTAGCTACAAAATTTACATCTCATCTGTCAGCTTTTAACAGTCCTTTCTTAGACATCGTTGAATCCCTCAAATTCTTGTCCTTCAATAAATCGTATAATCTCTGAATGCCCGTACGACTACTGTCCTTTAGTAATATATGCAACGACATTCCTTCAATAATCCTAGTCTTCTAATGCTAGTTACACAAAGCAGAACACACTAGACTGCTATTCTTAAATAATAAATAATAGCAGTACAGTTCTGTTCTACCTGTCACTTTGCTGTCGTGTGAAAGAGGCATAAGAGTCTATCGTATAGTAACTTGTATATTCACAACAACTTCGTTAATTTTGTTACAAAATTTCCCGTATTTTGTAATTTAACTTAGTCGTCAAATTACGATTCAAATCGTGATAATTTAATACCAGCAGTAATTGCAAATGTTATAAAACTATGTTATTATGGAAACTATGTAACAATTTATTTCATTTGTTTAAAACTTTCATATACACCGTAAAACAAACAATTGTAGTATTGTAGTGCAAATTGTTTTCTTCCCACAATAATTGTGAGAGGAAATTCTGACGAATACATTATTCGAAACTGTACCAAAGTAGACGCTTTTCAAGAAGTCAGTTAACGATGTTGAATAAAATAACAGTGCTATTTCAAAGTTTTTCGAAGCGCTTGCACTAAAACTTTGAGATGTATTACATCGCTCACTTCACTTGTTGTTCGTCGAACAAAGGTGGGGAAGTTGCAAAGATTTGTACAGTTATTAGAAAAGGTACAACAAAAGTTTTACATACTAAAAGTTTGCAAAATATTATTAATGCGAAAGCTTAAATTCTTATATCAATGAATGGATGGATATTTGTAACTTGTTATCTCCAGACTTGATCTCGCTGAAATTTGACATAGAAGTAAAACATAGTCTGGAAGAATACACAGGCTACTAATCAAGTAATTAAGTAAAACAGCTAACATTCAAATGTGTTAATATTTTTAATGAATAAAATTTATTTAAATTAAATAGATAAGAATAGAATACAAATATGGGTTTGTTATTTTGTTGTTTATAAACAATCTTTGACAAATATTTAAGGAACGTAATGGCTCATAAAAGCTAAGCTTATTACCGTAATCAATTTACAGGCTAAACTGTGGCTATCTTTAAATATCTTCGCTGTAAGGATAGCGAGCGTGTGATTGATGAGAGAACTTATCAAGCGGCACCACTTCAATCTATTACGATCAATTTTCGGAGGCCAACTACTAATTTAACGAAGGGACAGCGTTTCAGATAGTGCGGCTTAAATGCTATTTGTATTACTTTGTCTTGTAAGCCATGATTTATACATAAAAAATATCTAGTATCAACTAAAATAAAATACATCTATTTATCTTTAGATAATAAGATATATTACAGTTCACTGAATATTGTATTTAATATATTTTTTTGTTTGTTTTTAATAACTGAATACAACCAATTTTTTTTGTTTTAATAAGTACTGTATTAAAGATTTGAATCTATTATGTCATATAAAAAAAATCAACAATACGCTCTATAATAAATGGAAACTCGAACGCGGTTAACAGAATTAAAATAGGACAAAAACCTAATCTGTCATTTGTACGAAGGGCAAATATTAGGGCTACTGCGGACGTAAAAAATATGATGGAAGCAAACACGATTCTTGATAAGTTCCATTGAATCGTGATTTATGTCAAGTACGCCTGACGCGGACGCCGGCGTTTTATTTCAATCCGCGGTCCACTGGGCGCTAACAGATACGTATTGATTTGTGGTTAACGTAAAAACATGATTTACATAAAGCTGTTAAACGCAAAATAACAGTATTTAACTGAACAAGTGGCTCTACCCGCGAACATCCAAAAAATAGCTAGAAGATCAGTAATTCAATCTTACTAATGTTTCAAATGCGAAATTTAATGGATGGTTGTTTATTACTATTTATCTCCAGAATTGCGGAACGGATCACGCGATCTATATTGACTGAAATGCATAAACTACTAAGTTTTTTTTTTTTATTTACGCACATAGAGTCGTGGACAAAAGCTAGTCTTTACAAACAATTTAAAATGCTTAATATTACTACAAACATGAATTGTAAATGTTTCAATTTTTGAAGTTGTTATAATTTAAATTAAGATGAAAAAAGCGTCTAAAAAGAGACATTAATAGGTCGCTGTCATGACTACTCCAGACTTTAACAGAACCCTAACTGCGAAGGGTAAGAAACTTTTATTACTGCCGTTAAACTATTAGCCACGCAATTCCGAATTACTTGAGCTTAGCGTATAATTTGTAGAGCGGATTATAGCATAATGTTGGTAATGTTTGTAGCCGTCTAATATTTTCAGGATAAGAAAAGAATTTCACTGGAAGTAACTATTTAATAGTGAAATAAAACTTTGTATCGTTCTCGTTACTATTGAGGACCGAAGAAAGTAAAAAACATCAACTCCAGCTCACTATACGTCCCCACAAAGGGGCTCGGAGCCTACCTTAATAAGGGGTGACTAGACCTTACTACATATGAAGAAAGTAAACATCGTACTTAAACGAGCAAGTATGGATGGATCGATGAGTGTAAGAAGGTATCTCCGGAACGGCTGCTTGAATTTGGATGAAATATGTTACAGTTTGTTACTTGCCATTGTTTTTTAATTCCGCACAGACACAGTCGCGGATAACAGCAAATTTTACATAAAAGGAGTTCCAAATATGATTAGTAAACACAAATTGTGGTTTTACAATCAAATAGCTAACACATTTCGTTATTAAAGTTGCAGTTGCTTTATTTATAGTTATACTTCATATTGAATTAACATACATAACAAAAGCCAACAAGAGATAATGAAAAACAAGATAAAAATCAAACACGATAGGCTCAGACAAACCATTGAAACGTGATTTATATCAAGTGTGGCGCCCGTGTGGACACAAAATGTTTTATTTCATGTTTTTGCGGAACAAACAGATTGATTGCTGTTTAATGATAGAACACGTTCAGTTTAACAGGTCCGCAAACGTATGTTGATTTAAAAAGTTCTCGTTATGGACCAAACACCCCAATGTAGTTTGGCATTAAAACCAATTTTGGTCAGAACAAGTTTTTATCAGGATTTAATTGGATAAACATATCGAATTATTAAAAATGTTCACGTATTTATCTCCAATTTTACTAATATTTTAATGCAATAGTTAAAATTGGTGAATGGATGAATGTTTGTTACTAGGTATCTTTAGAACATAGTCTAGAAGAATACATAAGCTACTTAATCAGCTTTTTTTTAATTCAGTCCGACATCTATTCTTTTCATAAAATAGTTTTATACTTCACCAATTTTCTTTCAATAGACAGAAAATATAAAGATGATTCCAGTGAAAGAAGTGTTTGCATAAAAACACGGATCTTTCTTACTAAGAGCACTAAAAGTTTTAGATGAGTGAGCAAATATCTTTGCTCCTTTCAAAATAGAACAGGAAAAATGTAGAAAAAGTCCTACAGTTATGTACTTTATTTACATTATTATGTTAATAAGCCTCAAAACTACTAAAAATAGTTGACTGAATGAAATCTCGTAATTTAAAAAAAAAAAGACCTGTGCTTCTAAAAGTTTTGCCAACGAAAGTACTAATTAATTAGTTATATAGATAGCGATTTAACGAGAGCGAGGTTTATTTTTGTTACCAAAACCACAATGAAATCAAATAAAAACATGGTTGGGTTTGACTTTAAATTTTTGGTGCTTTATTCGCAGTTTAAATTGAAAATGTTGCTCAAATTGAAAAATGTTTTAAACCCGTTTATTTTTGTGAAATATGCGGCAAAACTAAGATTTGGTTTCTACTTTTTTATGATTTTATAATTGCTCTCATCATTCTCAGGTTATCTCTACTAATTTTATAAAAAAGGAAATTCGATAGTTTGTATTATATAGGCTCCGAAACTGGACGAATTTTAAAAAAAATCCGTCACCATTAGAAAGCTACAAAACATAATATACTATATTTATTACTTGATTTTATCAATTCCGCGCTTATGAAGGCTCAGGTACAAGCCAGTAGAAAATTATTTTGTTTGACACAAGAGCGGGTTCTAAGTGAATGGCAAGCTCTGGTATTTAAGAGGTTGGAGAAAACTTTCAACAGGATCGCATACCTACTAGTAGGAATAGATTGCATCGCTTTACTTTTAACTTGAAAACGCCATTTTGATTTAGACCTTAATAAGGTCAGAATTAGGTTTAAATTTATACGTTGGATTTTATCTTATACAATTTGCAATCATTTTATATCACGTGTACTAGTAACCTTGTTCGTTATAAAAATTCGGCGCAAGCAACGTTTTGGTACAATTTTTACACGAGTTTATTTTTGTTCCCCACGGACAGCGTTCCACGTACATTATGCAAATTGAGAAAACGTCTGATAAAACTAAGTTATTTTCATGTACTATTTTTTTGGTATCACAATAAATGTAATACAAAAAAACATATAGACGTTTGAATAAAAAAAACACTTATTATCATAATGTGCTTTAAGCTTTTTAACTTAATACTTTTTTGAGTTAATTCAATTAAAGATTTTTACAAATATGTTTTATAATTTGACTAGCTTTCGCCCGCGACTTCGTCCGCGTGGAATAAAAAAAAACAAAAGTAAGTAGCCTATGTGTTCTTCCAAACTATCCTGTACATTTGTGCCAAATTTCATCGAGATCCGTTCAGCCGTTTAGGCCACAAACTCTAACAAACATCCATCCATATAAACTTTCGCATTTATAATATTACTATGATTTGCAGAATATTTCAACAAGCATGTCTATAAACTTGACTTGATAATTAAATATAACAGTATTCAATGTTCTCAATATTGTTAAATAAACTAATTGGCATATAATTAATATTGAACCTTGTTCGTATCCAATGCCTCGTACTAAAGCTATCAATTTTAGGTACAACCTACATAACCGCTAACTGAATTGGAAAACAATATATTCTGTTTAGTTATAAATTGTAAATGATAAGCAATTGGTATATAATATTGATAGTTCAATCTGATACATATATTTTTAAAAGATATGCCTTATGGTCCATGCAAAGATGTAAATCCTTCGAAAAATATGGTCAAAGCCAGATTCGACCGCAATAAGGTTAAGGCCCTGTTCCACCACTGGCTGATAGAGGCTCATATAGTTTAAAAATGACGTCACTGTATGATAAGGTAACAAAATCCGATATTTCCATCACAAATTTTACACGTTGGATTGTTATCAGACAATTTACAATTTGGTGGGACAGGCCCTACGTATCGCTGGATATTTATTTGATCTTCTCTATAAATGTATCGTCCATTTAACACGTTCATAAAATATATGAGATAAGTATTCAATATCTAAAAGCGTGTTAGTAATGTTCCATCCCTTGGGGATGCGAAGTGTTCACGTTTAGAAGATATGGCCAACACGTCAGCAGTGATTTATATTGATGGATGCCTTATATAAACTTTACGTGTTACACAAATTAATTCAAAGAAAAATTTCTGGTTAATAAATTACTTAACAATTATTGTTTCTGTCATTTTTCGTTAAATCGAAAAAGGGATCCCGAAACTTAAATAATCTTTTCTTATTACATCAATTTTACAATATTATCTCCTTACTGCATTTCCAAACTCCTAAGTTTAAATTCAGATTTCTTAATTTCAATAAAAATAACACCCTATTATGTAAATACTAGCTTTCGCCCGCGACTCCGTCCGCATGGAATTAAAAAAAAACAAAAGTGAGAAGCCTATGTGTTCCAGGCTATCCTATTCATCTACCAAATTTCATCGAAATCAGTTCAGCCGTTTAGGCTACAAACTCTAACAAACATCCATCCATCCATCTAAACTTTCGCATTTATAATATTGGTATCATAATATCATAGATAATAATACAGTTAGCCTTGACATGAAGAAATTTAGGTTAAGACATTGTTTGTCTATGAAGTTGTAATTTGCTCGAAATGTCTCGGATCTTGGTACTATTGAGATGTCCTCAAGAATTTCAGAATTCAAACGAAATTCCGTATGCATGAGGTTGACTCGGAATAGAAACGATGGTACACTTTCTAGTATATTTTCTAAACACGACTTCTTTTCATTTGATTCTTTCAAGCAAACGCTAACTAGACTTTTAGAAGTGGTATTAATGTGGCTTCATATTTCTTTCAAAACGGGAAAATGACGTCATATTATTTTAAACTAGAAGTTTATTCAAAGTAAAGTGTTTATTAATTTTTTTTTCAACAAGTTTTTCATTAATTAAAGGAATAAAACGAATTACGATTTAGATCTTTTTTTAACTAGGCAATAAGGCATACCAAATTGTAGCTTGTATAATACGCTAAATTTGATATGCCTGGATTAAAAAATAAATATCTTTTATATCGCTACATTATTTATTTAAACATAAAATTGACAAATATAAAATAATATTGGGGACATATCGCTTTATTCAAGTTCAAGTCGACTCTAGCTATAACCATCACGGTACACAATCCTCATAAATTATAAAGGTTCGGTGATAAATAAAAAGTCTCTCCTAAATTAAAAAAAGTTTCATTTGTTAGTGGGCGAGGCCGCAACTAATTGGAACTCATAAATCGAAGTTAGAAGTTAAAATGTTCTAACTGCAGATACCAGTGTTAACTTTATGTTACAAATTCTACAGTTCACAGCTAACTAAAAATAGTAACAAGCAATTGTCTGCGGGCTTGACAACTTTCTGACAATTGTTGATGCTAATATTCACAACTGTACAATTTGAGCTTGTACTTTAAGAATGTCTCACAGTGCTCATATGGCCGGTTTCCAAATTACTTTTGACTATTCGATAGTGTTTTTGGTTCGATAACTATATGTAATGCGTTTCTCAACTACGTAACTTGAGTTTTACTCCTTTCAAACATACGTCAACCTAACACTAAAGAATCTTCAGAAACCCAGCAATAGTTGCCTTAAACAGAGAGATCAAATAAGAATAATAGTAATTTCGTCTATATTACAATAGAACAGTCAGTACGATTTTTGTATGTATGGACAAAGTCATCCTGCAAATAAATTGCCAGTAAATTGCGTAAAAAACCGTACACTAATTTGAAAGCTTTGTTAAAATAATTTATTCTATGACACTATATTTCGAACACGAATTCGTGATCAAGCATAAAACAATATTGATTTACAGCATTCAACAATGTAAGCAACAACAAAATTCAATTACTTCTATTTACATTACTTGTAATAAACACTAGTAATATATACAAATGTTTGCATTAAATAGAGGAATAAAACATTCGTGTTCATGTTTTCCATCATCCTAAAATACCATCCCTATTTCTTCTACTCGTACTTAAAAAGTACATTCTCTTCGTTATTTTTCGCTAGTAAATTAGAAATCTTTGTTAATTTTGTTATTAGTCTTGGCTACATCAATACGTGAACGCTCTTATAAAATAAAACATATCTTATGGGCATTTACATGACAGCGATATAAGGAAGAATGATTGTCGAACAATTGGAGCATGAGAAAATAAGACTACGGTTGTCCTGGTAGAGAATTCACTGATATAGACGTCACGGAAAATATCAAGTGACGTCCATTAGCAGGCGTCAGTGAGGAGGGTCCGTAACACGACACACTCCGCTGTCCGGTTTGTAGGGCAATGTTTTTTGTTTATCAACCACACATAGAAATTGGATTAAGCTGTACTTAACGTTGAATCAAATTACTGATGCTAAATTTTGCCAAATTGACCACAAATGTAAATAGGTGCGTTAGGTTATGTAACTATTTTTATTCTAAAATCGAGTTTGCCCGAAACATGTACATAACTTTTTATTATTATTTTTATATCTTAAGAAAACTCAACAACAGATTAGCTATTAAAAATCAAACGTAAATTAAGGACAATAGCTTATCGCGTTACATCTGTCTACAATAAAATACTTTAAATAAAATAAAATTGTCTCCACTTTTGTTTACACGTAGAACATTTTTCTGGCTCGGGTACTATAATGGAAAGCACTTGAATGATGACGAAGGAAAATTGCGGTCACGTCAAAACGGCACAAGGTCACTGTTAAAGTGTCTCCCACGTTTGTGTTCTACCTACGAAAAACCCTAAATATATGTGATAATCTGATTTACACACAGTTAACATAATCTCAAGGGATTACAGCCCAAGAGTAAATCGAGTAAGCGAGACAATTTGTCGGCTGTACTTAATCCTTGTTGACATGTGATTAACATAACCGCGAACAAAATATCCATATTATTTGGTGAATGTAAACATTAAAAGTTTAAAGTTGTTTGAAAACGGGCAAATGTGCAAGCAAGCCACCTGGTGCTAAATAACCACTACCTATGTAAAATAAAAAAAATGGTTAACATATTAATTACATTTATTTCACAGAAGAGAGGATGAACTAAAAAGAACCATTTTATCTATCTCTTCCTATGTCGACTATTAAAAATAGATCTTGTCAGGATAGCAGAAGACTATAAAACTGCATTCATTTAAAGTACAACTACAAAAAAATAACACCTGGTTTTTCATCACTTCGCGAGTCTTTCAAAATGGCAGCTTCATTTTCAAACGACACGATAACGCGTGTAACTCTGAATGATTTATTTTAAATCTTTTTAACAAGTCAGAAGCGGAGAGAAACGATGAAGGGAGATTGAAGATAAGTATGATAGAAGTCTTAAGATAGAGATCCGGGCGAAGAATTACATTTGGGATTTGCTTCGTATCATTTTATCTAACTGGGACGGACTTTTTGTGACCTTGTTTCGATTTATTACTTTATAATTTTTTTAATGTTTTCTTTTGTATTACACAAGCTTGTCTCTTGAGATAACAAATTTAGATTTTGTGAAGGCCTAGCTTACACACCTTGTCCTTTTTTACTTGTGTCGTTTATAGCGAACGCTCTCGTCTTCAGTCTTCACATAATTGTATATGAAAACTTAATTTTTTTAAACTGTTTAACTCACTGTTTAATTCAGTAAAAAAAATCGGAAAGGATTGCTTATTTAATCTCTAAGTTTCTGTAAATATTTTGTTTGGTGTTAAAGTATTTACACAAAAAGATTTTTCATTGCCCTAAAACAGAACTCGTGATAGGTGTTTTAAAGCGAAAATCGTTGACCTCAATTGCGGTGAGACGTATTTGAACTTAGTTTCAGAGGGATTATTTACGGTCAACTTGGTTTGAGTTGAATTTAACCGGCAAATTTCCGTTAATATTACTCAAATAATCTTTCGAACATAAGCCAGTAGATTATAATATGCTGTTAGATTATCGTTACGCGTTTACGGTACAATTGTTCTCATTTAACATGCATTTAGTAATTAATTACCTTAACTAAGCCATCTATTCTATTATTAACAATATTCATTAGGTTAGAGTGCAGATTAAGGAAAGAAAATGTAGTCAAATAAAAATATCTGCCCCGGTGGGAATGACGCTGTTATCAATTGTTTCTGTAAAAAAAATGTCACACGGACATAAAAAATGGCATAAAAGAAAAAAAATGAAACATACCCTGTGATACTTTTTCGACAATAACTGGTTAATGCTAGGAAGCTGTAATGTTTAGTTTGTTTTGTACCCATCGGGTCAAATAATTTAGGCGAACTATTGGGATGTATGAAAGAAATTATAAATGTGTTACAAAAGTCAAAATCACGTAATGACAGTCATCACTCTCAATCAGAATGAAACTATAGCATACGAAGTAAAGGTATTAACTTGGTTTGCTTTTACAAAATTGGGCGATATTCCGATGTTTTTTAAATTATTGGCTTTCAATTAAAAAGCATTTTCCATACCTAATGTCTAGATAAAATATTGCAGCGAATTTCTCGCAGGCGATAAATCATAAACGCTTTAATTTGCCGCCAATTGTCTGTAACCTTTTAAGAGTCATCCATAAATCAATACGGAATTTTACATCGGACTGGGTTATTTTTAATTTAGCTTTCCTTGTCCGTTCGTGAGCGGAGTATAGAATTCGCAATGTGGATCTTACTTGCATCGACCACAATTTAATATCGAGTCAGTTGGTAAATAGAACGTATTACTATTTTATTTAAACATATTCTATCACATTAAAGTACTTTTATTTATGAAAATGCCGTATTTTATAATATCATAAATTAAAATATTTAAATCATACTAATATTATAAATGGGAAAGTTTAGATGGATGGATGTATAGATGTTTGTTAGAGTTTGTAGCGTAAACGGCTGAACGGATTTCAATGAAATTTGGTATAAATGTAGAGGATAGTCTGTAACAACACATAGGCTACTCACTTTTGTTTTTTTTTATTCCACGCGGACGGAGTCGCGGGCGAAAGCTAGTTAATTATTAATTGAATAAAGTAAATATCGTATTTTGTATCCAAAATTAATATTAAATTAAAATCATTTAGAAACCGGACTTTACGCGTTACCAAAGAACGATAAAAAGGCAAAATTAAAGTATCGCACATTAACACGGCCTACAAACTCCGATATTAAAACATATTTAAGTGTTCTCGTACGTGTGTAAGTTCAAAAGATAATGGCCGGGTCGGTTACAAACGAGCAGTTTAATTTTGGTCCCGGCGCTGGGGGGTGTGAGTGAATTATAACCTGGTGGGCGATATACCACTCGTAAAACGTAAGCCTACATCTTTAAAGAATAAATTAGAGGACAGTTAAAGAACTAGCGAACCCAGCAATTAAAGTCACAAATAAAAATGCTTATTGCTTAGTCTCGTAGTTCAGCTTATTGCAACTTAAAAAATTTACTATAATAAAAATACAAATAATTGAATCACAATAACGATCTTGGAATGCAATGGATGTACACCACGACCGCACAGAAGACAGGCGTCAAGTGGAAGCAATTCCGCGTTTCGTTTGATGAGTGTGGTTCCGGAGGCCTTATTTTAGTCCCTTTCTCTTCCCACCATTTTCTTATAGGGGAAGGATGGGCAGGAAAAGTGGATTTGACAGTGGATGAGCCGCATAAGAAGGGGAAATATCCTCTTTAAGTACGTCTCCTTCTCCGTGGATTAAACAATTAGCAACGCATTATTTAGCACCGCATCTGCAATTGCGGATGTATATGAGCAGCGATCGCTTCGCTTTCTCGGCGAATTCAGTTGGCTGCTCGCTCGTTTGCCACCTTATGATTTAAAAAAAATAACTTTAAGTTTATCATAGTTTAACCAGCACTTTTTCAATGTTTTCATAATTGTTTTATATGGTCATGTTGTGTACACCTACTTTGGTTTAAAACCTAGTTTTATTAATTCATTATTCTCATTTGTAATTATGTATTCGTTTTAAGCTGTTTGGTGAACCTAATAAAATAAATAAAAAAATGTAAAGGTAAGTAGATAAGTTGTTATATGGCGCGCGTGGCCCTTTATAGACACAGTAAATCCCCAGCTATCGACTGCCGCGTCCTTCCAATAAAATGCCATGTATCATTTTGTTTTCGTCGCTACGTACACGTATCTCGAATACGTAAAATATTGGATAAATATTACCAGAAATACAAATATAACGAAGCTACGATGCATGAACTTTTGGTAGTGTTTCATGTAAAATTAAGCTGGGCACTGAACGATGTTACGAGGTGTAACATCGAGTGGCTCGTTGCTCTCCGGTTTCCCTGTAACACTAATTACTGACTGAATGAGTGCTCGCGATATAAAAATATTACTAAAATCATACTAATCATACTCATACTAATATTATAAATGAGAAAGTTTAGATGGATGGATGGATGGATGGATGGATGAATGTTTGTTAGAGTTTGTAGCCTAAACGGCTGAACGGATTTTGATGAAATTTGGTATAGATGTAGAGGATAGTCTGGAAGAACACGTAGGCTACTCACTTTTATATTTTTTTAATTCCACGCGGACGTAGTCGCGGGCGAAAGCTAGTATTATTATAATTGGTTAATACCCGCCTTTAATTCTTAATAAAGCCCTGTGATATATTTTATGGTAACAATACAGAAACATGCCAATTACCTTACTAAGATCAGCAATTAATTTGCTAATCTTAACGAATAGTGTTTTCGGAATTATTGATAACGACGGAAATCATCTAAGCTTATTATCTATACTTATTATAATAAAGCGTAAACACACACTTCTTTGTTGCCTAAGATGTCAGCAATTACAACATATTTTTGAATAATTCTTTTTTTAATAAAAAGCCCTACACTTACTTCATGCTTTAGGCTATATATTTTCACGCCATTAAACTTAGGGGGTAAATATTTTGGATAAATACCCCAATGTGGGAAAGAGACCATAAGTTGCTGCCAACATCAAGAAAGAAAGATTGCTAAGGTTTGTCGTGTCATTTTGACATTTGCTATTGATAATTTGACAAATGTAAACAATAAAATAAAGTTTTTATAATTTAACGTCGATGAATCCGCACGCGAACAGCTAGTGTCATAATACAAAAAACCAGAGCTTCGTATTCCGTACTGACGGAATTACTTTGTTAAATTTCTGTGGCCCTTTGCTGAAGTTAATATTTTATTTCGTCGTTTAGTGATCTGTTGTGAAATAAAGAATTTTTTCCAGAGGCCATTTTCACGATATTGCCTTTTTAATCTGATGCCCAACTTTCGTAATATCTTTGTCCGTTTATTTTTTTATTTAATGAAACATCAGTTATTTTTAACATAACATAAGGCGAATTTTGTTAAGGTCGAGTTTTATTTATTAATGATTAGCTTTCGCCCGCGATTCCGTCCGCGTGGAGTTAAAAAAAAACAAAAGTTATGTGTTCTTCCAGACTATTTTTTACGTCTATGCCAAATTTCATTGCGATCCGATCAACAGTTTAGGCTACAAACTCTAACAAACATCCATCCATCTAAACTTTCACATTTGTAATTTTGGTAAGAGAGGTGAATTTTTTGTTAAATATGAAGTAAAGCAGAAATAGAAAGAAAGAAACAATTTATTCGAATTGAAAGGTACTTAAATAAAGTCAATTACAACAAGAATATGTTTAAATTGTTGATTTATTACTATTTGTCAACAAAGGAACAGGAGTTTGTAATTTTTCCATACACTGTCGTAAAGGAAATTCGCGAATTGCCAACCAAAAGAGCAAAGGGATACGTGGAAGCGGCCAATTTGCGGGTCTCGATACTTCCGTCACTAAATTGCCTCAGGCCTAACAATACAGTAAATAGTGATGTACGGTATCTATACTGAACTTTGTGAAATCGAAATTTCGGGAACAATTCAATTGCAATCTGCACTAAATTCGTGCCCAATTACTTTGCATTCAAATGAGCACTAACATCTCTGAAATATAAAATAGCCTACAATTATCTATTCACAATTAGGACAGTGTGTAAGTACTATGCAATTCAATTTTTATTTTGTAGCCTTTACACTTTACGGTTTTTGATATAGTAAATGTAATTTTAAATAAAATAAATGTAATGATATCTAGACTAAAGTAAAGCTTTTTCTACTCATATAACTTAAACGACCGTCTATCTCTATATTTAAGACTATCTGTTTCTCGCGACTCCGTCCGCGTTTAAAAATATAGGCTATGTTACTCACAATTAAATAACCATTCTAATTGTGAAGGAATTTTTAAAATCGGACCATAGTTTTTGTTAATCGAAAACATACAAAAATACAAATCTTTCCTCTTTATAATATTGTAGTAATCATACTTCATACTAATATTATAAATGGGAAAGTTTAGATGGATGGATTGATGTTTGTTAGTTTGTAGCCTAAACGGCAAAATGGATCTCGATGAAATTTGGCATAGACATAGAGGATAATCTCGAAGAACACATAGGCTACTCACTTTTGTTTTTTTAATTCTACGCGGACGGAGTCGCGGGCGAAAGCTAGTACATTATACAAGCATAAGTATATTATAGTATAGAAGTATAGATAAAATTAAACGTCTTGTTGAAGTGATGGTACACAATCCCGTTGCTAAAAAACGAGGAATGAAAATATAAAACGCTTAGAGTATTCTTTACCGCTTAAAAGACCTTAAAAGTTAAAGACATTCCGCGCGGTAAGATGGATGAGTGCTTCTGTAGTTTTTGTACTAAAGCGAGTACGTTCCATGATAGCGAACTAGCCGAGCGAAGACGGTAATAATTCAACGTTTTAAGTGGTGTTGCTTTTAAAGTCGCATCGTTATATGAAAACTTTAACCTTGGAAACCAATAGCAAGTTATATGAAAAGTATAAAACAAAATTGTTGTTTTCAAAAATACTTTAAATGTAAAAAGCGAGCGAATTAAGATGGCTATATAAAACGTATTGGTGTGACCCTAGTAAAAAGCAAGGGAATATTAATGAAAAAAGTCTTAAATAACTCCAAAATAATTAATTTTACACTATAGTTACTAAACACTGTTAATTCTTTGCAAAGTTAAGCATACATTTACGACGATCAAAATGTCTAACAGTGATCTGTAAATTATTATTTTTTCACCATCAGAATTACACAAACAAAAAAATGCTGAAACATTATCTAAGAATATAAATATTTATCATAATAATTAAATTCAAAGTTAGTAATGATCATCTATTACAAATTGATTTGATAAAAAAAAAACTAACCGATAGGGTAACTCTTTTTTGTTCTCGTCACAATTTTATCGTAAATTTCTAAAATTAATTCCTTCTATTACTCGTATATCACATGAATTAATATTGTTTCCTTTTTAAAATAATGCTATACTTAAATGAATTTCAAAATAAAAGAATTCGAATGTTGATCTTCGCATTAGTTACGCAACCGCACCATATAAAAAATGCATTTATGGCCCACAACTACTCCGACACAAAGGCCAATTTTAAAGTAGCAATTAGTATAAAAAAATTGTTTCATTGTATTATAAGGTATTGTTATTTTTAGGTCTGTTTATTGTATTCAAAACAATCTGCGCGCACGCGTTCGAAATAAAACTAAAAAGGGTAATAAAAAAATTAAACCTCACCTGAACCGTTTCAAAAATTGCGATGAACATTTTACAAATATCACTGAAACTTTACAAGTTAATATCTTTGTTCAGAATTCATACACTTGAACGGAGAAAGTTAGGACATTCGTAGCTTTGACGCGGGTAGGCGAAAGTTATATTGCACGGAGGAGCGTGCGGACATAACCCCGTACCGACAGAGTAATGGCGCGCGAGGGTGTAAGAGGAGGAAGGGGAGGGGAGCTTGGTACGCATGCGCGGTGCTCGCCGCGCCCGGAGTCGCTTGACGTCACCCGGAGGCCGATTCACGGACCCCGGCCTCAACATACTCGCCTCGTTCCAAACGCCTATATCAATCTCCTTTAGGGTCCTTATAAATCTTAACATTAACGGCTCACTGCGATACGTTAATCAACTTTTTTATCTATTACATAGAATAAATTCATTCTTACTTTAGCTTCTAATAAACACGTCTAGATGCTAGCTAGACACAACGCAGCAACTGTTTTAATAAATGACCGAAAGAATCCTTACATAGTTTTTCGGCATTCTATTGAATTATATTATAAACATTACATGACAATCAGAATTAAACAGTAAAAACATGTTTTTAAATTTTGTAATGAACTTATCCCTTACTATTACTGAATTTCCATAACAATAGTCGGTCTTAGTATTTGACTTTTACAATTTTCAATCCAGTCACGATGCATTAGTTCAACGTAGTGTATAAAATTCACAGTTCCCTCGCCTTCTAGAAATGACTCCGATAACAAACGATTGCAGGCCCGTCTCACTCGTGCGGCCAATCTCTTTGTATCCCCGACATCTGACAATCGTCGAGATTACAGTGTCTCTGAAAAAATCACAAGCGAACGTGCGTGTACCGATTTCGTTTTGTCAAATGCGTAACTGTATTCGGGAGTAAAGGAAGTTTATCTTATATCTTGGGATACAATTTTATTAGTAAAATTCGTACGCAATCCAAATAGTAAACTAAATGGAATTCAAAACAAGTTGTTTTGTGAGATTCTAATATTTGGCATTCACAAAATTTGCATTTAGCGATCTTGTGTTGCCGTTGTCCATGGGCGTCGAATTAATTAGCATTTAACGTTTGCGGATATGCTGTTTTCCATAAAAAAACAAAGAAGTCTGTTATTAACGTTTGTTAATTAGGACTTTCTTTTATGTATGTCATTGTTTCATAGCTAATTTATTATTATTTGGTACGAAAAATGTTGTTTTAGATTATTTTAACATTTTCAAGGAACCAAAGAATTAAATTGTTTAAACTATCGTGAGACATTACCTTATAACGAAAATTAAAACGGCTTAACTCACGTATTTATTATCCGGTGTCGGCACCGACTAGTTTCAGACTCTTCGGTGGTCCTTCTTCAGGGCGAGTATTAGTTAGCTTTTGTTCGCGGTCACGTCGCGCCTCGCACTGCGGGCCAGGGCGCAGAGGGCGCGGCTCGAGGGGGCGGGGGGCGCAGGGAGCGTTGTGGCCGCTTCGTGCTTCGGTGACGGAGATGTCGACGGGCTCAAAAATATTGATGTGTTGCTATTGTTTTTAAACTAATACTCGCCCTGAAGAAGGACCCCCGAAGGGTCTGAAACTAGTCGGTGCCGATACCGGATAATAAATACGTGAGTTAAGCCGTTTTAATTTTCGTTTTGAACCAAAGAATGTCCAAATATGCGATAAGTATCCTAAGTTACTGCATCACATTTTGTCACTTCACTTTACGGACTATCAACAAAACTTAAAGCCTCACTGAATTCTGAAATGTTTTTCGCAAACACCGTAAAGTAAATTCCGGTAAGTGAAAATACGAACAGATAAAACCTCTCCTGGTTTTATTTTCAATTTCCAACAGTATTTGTTGGATGTTTGTTATTGTAACACTTTTCTACTACACCTACATAAGTATAGCGTATCTATTTAATACAAAAAACTTTGTTTTTTTAGCAATTTTCTTACAAAAGATTTTTATTGAGTAACCTGCTTAGTTAGTCACCCCTTATTAGGGTAGGCTCCGAGCCCCTCGGTGGGGACATATAGTGAGCTGGTGATGATGATGATGCTAATGATGATGCTTAGTTGGTAAAAAAATAGATAAGGAATCCTTTAGAATTTTGTGAATCAACCTATTTCGTCTTTTGTTTCAAATTAATTTTCCGAGTATTCAAATAGGAAGCAAATTGTATATGTTTTTCTCTCTCTACAAATTATATTAATATTTCTATACATTTTTATGTACACAATAACTTTTGTACTATCTGATTGTTATTATAACATACATTACATTACGTAACTTTACCCTGTAAACTGATAATAACGCTATTTATATTCAAATTGCAATTTATTGTGCCACGTGCGAACAAACGCCCGAGTTTTTCAACATTACATGAAATGAAACGTCGCATACATGTTGTATTTACACGTGGTAATACGAACAGATAAATTGGAACATACAGGTAAAATATCCAGTCAAAGAATTAAATTTGCTACCCACTTGGATTGAATATCGTTCAGTTTGTCCCGATAAGACCTATGATTAACTCGACTTAGTTTTTAAGCGTCAAATGGGTCGGAAATAAATATCTTGAACTGTAAAAATAACAGTACGATATTACTTTTCATTTGTTTAAATTCATTTTATAAAACCGCATGTCTATTCATTATTTTTATTCACATTTGCATGCCTGCCGTATCATTATGAGTAGAATAAAAGATAGAAATGAATAAAAGGCATACTTTTTACGAGCTTCGTCAACTTTACAATGTAGAATACATTTTACTTTATTGCATCTATATTTAATACTAGCTGTTCGCGTGCGGATTCATCCGCGTGAAATTATAAAAACTTTATTTTATTGTTTACATTTGTCAAATTATCAATAGCAAATGTCAAAATGACATGACATGACAAACCTTAGCAATCTTTCTTTCTTGATGTTGGCAGCAACTTATGGTCTCTTTCCCACATTAGGGTTTTTATCCAAAATATTTGCCCCCTAAGTTTAATGGCGTGAAAATATATAGCCTAAAGCATGACGTAAGTGTAGAGCTTTTTATTAAAAAAAGAATTGTTCAAAAATGTGCTGTAATTGCTGACATCTTAGGCAACAAAGAAGTGTGTGTTTACGCTTTATTATAATAGTATAGATAGATGCATTTATAAATGCACATAAAAACTCCAAGTCACAACGAAACAAAGTACAGACAAATTGAAATGACGTCTGCCACCGATAGGATTCAACCTGACGCTGGAAATTAACTCGCGATCTGTTGAACACAATCTCGTTATAGACAATTCATTAAACAACAATCTTTGGTAGAGAAATTAAACTAGAAAACCTACCCTAGATGGCGCTGATGTCTAGTATAACTTATTGATATGATTTAATGTAATAATCGTTATTGTATTCAAACTACTAGCTTTCGCTCGCGATTCCGTTCGTGCCGAATTAAAAAAAAACTAAGTAGCTTATGTGTTCTTCCAGACTATATTCTACATCTGTGACAAATTTCATCGAGATCCTTTTAGCAGTTTAGGCTACCAACTCTAGCAAACATCCGTCCAAACGCATTTATAATATTAGTAAGAAGTAATATTATAATCATACTTGTCATATTAATATTACATATCCGAAAGTTTAGATAGATGGATGGATGAATGTTTGTTAGAATTTGTAGCCTAAACTGATGAACGGATATATTTGAAATTTGGTATATAGGTAGAGAACAGTCTGGAAGAACACATAGGCTACTTTTATTATTTTTTAATTTCACGCGAACGGAGTCGCGGTCGAAAGATAGTATAATTGCAACCCAGAATCATTTTTAATATTAACATTTGAATGCAAATAATAGAGCACTATAAATAATCAGTAGGTAACATTTCTAAGTGCTCTTAGACGTCGACAATAATAAATTGAAGTTGCATTCCATAATGACAGAGCTATCCAGCTGGTTTTATTGTTAACTGAATGGGTCAACTCGAGCGAGGAATTACTAAGACATAGTTCAAAGTAAACGTACTTCTAGAGCTTTACTGGAACACGTAAATGCATTGAACACATTTTGAACTCCACCACAGAAACATACATCTTGCATTATTATATTTAAATAGATATTAAAATTGTATCTATGATATCAGTTAAACGGATATACATATTATAACATTTGGATCAGAGATATAGTCTGGATCATCTTTACCTTTTTTTTTAATACACACTCTCGCAATACTAACAATAATATCAACATCATCATCACCAGCTCACTCTATGTCCCCACTGAAGGGCTCGGACCCTATCCCAAGTTAGGGATGACTAGGCCATAGTCAACCACGCTGGCCAAGTGTGGGTTGATTGACTTCACATATATCTTTGAATTTATTCGCCGATATCTGCAGGTTGAATCACGGTGTTTTCCTTCACCGTAAGACCGTCGGGTAAATTGTGTGCATATGAATTTCGGAAAAATCGAAAATCACATTGGTACATAGCGGTATTCGAACCCAAGACCTGTAGATTACAAGTCAAGTGCTTAAACCACTGAGCCGCGGGCGCTCTAACAATAATATAAATAACTAGCTGTTGCCCGCGACTTCGTCGCGTGGTATTAGGGAACATGCGAACTATATTGTTTTATATCTGTGCCAAATTTCAATAAGATATTTTGAACTGCAGAATGATCGAGTAAACATTAAAAAACTAAATTAATGAATCCCACGGGAACCGTAACTATTCCCGGGATAAAAAGTAGCCTATGTGTTCTTTCAGACTATACTCTAAACCTGTGCCAAATGTCATGGAGATCCGTTCAACCGTTTAGGCTACAAACGCTAACAAACATCCATCCATCCATCGTAACTCTCGCATTTATAATATTTATATGATTTAATTCAACGCTTCAACTCGGTACGCTAACATCTAAAGTATGTCGACTTGGAGAATGAAATATTCGTAACAAATAAGCGTGCAGTATTTGTGTTGTATAAAGTGATCCGTTTGTACGGCCTCTGATACCTCATGCGAGAAATTGTTTATTGAAACTACGTGAATTCGTTTTTATAAGCTTATTTAACTGGATATAACTCTATTCTATTCGTTTAATGTTACAGATCAATTAATATTCGAGTTATTTTATCGTTTACTAGCTGTTCGCGTGCGGATTCATCCGCATGAAATTATAAAAACCTTATTTTATTGTTTACATTTGTCACATTATCAATAGTAAATGTCAAAATGACATGGCATGACAAACCTTAGCAATCTTTCTTTCTTGATGTTGGCAGCAACTTTTTTTATGATTTTTAAAATCAGCGCTTGACCACGAATCCACCTATAGTTATGTAAGTGGTAATGTGGTCTTGGTAAACTTATGGTCTCTTTCCCACATTAGGGTTTTTATCCAAAATATTTCCCCCTAATTTTAATGCCGTGAATATATATAGCCTAAAGCGTGACGTAAGTGTAGGGCTTTTTATTAAAAAAAGAAGTGTGTGTTTACGCTTTATTATAATAGTATAGATACTTAGTTTTATTGCTTTTTCTTTTATAAGTATTATATAATAAATCCTAACAAAATTGGAATAAAACACGATAACAATTATTTAAGGAATATTATTCTACATTTACAATACACAAAAAAGGCAAATGATCATCGAATTTCTGCGTACAAGAGAACGAGACTTGATTAAATTTTCATGAACGAAAACTTCCCTACAGGAACATATTTACACGTTTAGCCCTTTGCGTCATTTATATGTGAGCCGTTTTATGACGTTAGATTTACCGACCTGAATATGAAACTACTTCAGTATTTTGTTGTTAAAGTATAGTAACTTTTAGTTGTGTGAGTACAATCTTTATTATGTAATGAAAAATATGTAATTTAAAAGAACGGCATGAGAAACCATACTAAAAAACCTGTGGTGATACGCCATCTAGAGTCTTTTTTTAAATAAGACTAGCTGTTGCCGGCGACTTCGTCCGCGTGGTATTAGAAAACATACGAACTATGTAAGACAAAAAACTACGTATCCCTCAAGAACCTGTCAAATTTCGGGAATTAAAATTTGACTTTTGACTTTGTTTTATATAATTCATCAATCATTGCAGAATTATCGATTAAAAGTTAAAAAAAAAACAAAATCAATGTATCCGACGGGAACCGTAACTTTTTCGGGGATAAAAAGTAGCCTATGTGCTCTTGCAGACTACGCTCTACATCTATACCAAATTTCATCCGTTCAGCCATTTAGGCTACAAACTCTAACAAAGATCCTTTCGCATTTATAATATAAGTATGAAATAGTATGAAGTATGATTTTTAATTTAACATAATTATTTCATCGTTCAAATCTTGCATTCTTTTACCACATTGTTAAAAAGTGCAAGTCAAACAGTCAAAGTGATTAAATCATGTTGGCAATTAGTAGAAAAGGCGCTTGAATTAATTACTAACTTTGTGGACATTGTATCACAATAGATTGTACTCGTACAACTCTTAGCTTTGTACATTTAAGAGAAAATTGCACGCAACTTCTCGTAACGTTTGATTTATATTTCTCTGAACGTTAATTTAACTGACAGCCGCTAAATTAGATATGTAATGTGTTTGTTTTCAAGTAGATTTATTCCACGGTTTAAGTTAATATGCCTTACTATTTTCAATTAAGTGCAAATTAATTTATAACCGTGTAATTTGTCACTGAATTTCCATGAATGTGACTATAAGCGATATACAGTGACATGTGAACTACGAGTACTACAATGAAGCATTTTATTTGTTTACTAGCTGTTGTCCACGCAATATTAAGATAAAAATACTTTTTTACTGGCTAGGCTACTGCCTATAATATGCTCGTCTACATATGTCAGCTACCCTTAAGTGAAAGTTCGGTCCCAGCACCGCAAATACATCATCTTCCCGAAATCTGGAATTTTTCTTTTGATATTACAAACAGACACTCCAATTTTATTATATGTATAGATGCATATTGTTTTTAAATAGTTTTGTTAATGCTACTTATAGGAAATTACAATAGTAATAAAAGTAATTTGATTATACTTTGATGTGAATTGAAATGATATTTGAAAAATGTTCTCCGGCTTTTCAAAATATGCGTCATTTGGATACCTTTGTTTGACATGTTCAATTCCACTACATTTTCGGAAGTAGCTTTTTCTGCTTTTAACGTATCAGTATTTACTTTATTTAAACCGAATAAAATACGAATTGCAGAATATTTAACATTCGCGATACGTAGAAATAACAAATGATGTTCACATTTTCGAGCATTCGTGCGAGGGTTGATTAAATTTGCACAAACGAAACTTCTCCACGTATTTACGTTTATTAACTTTTCCATTGTTTATGTTACTAAGGACTTTGTAATGCTCTTCAAATTCATAAACATACGAGAATTGCTGATTTTTATCTGAACATTTTCTTCGCCCATTTTACAATGATATATTTTTTTCTTGAATGTCACAACAAGTTGTTGTCAATATTTATATCGAAGTATCTACAACAAACAACATAACTTCAAGTCCGTGACTAGAAGGGTAAGAAGAGATTATGGGGAGAAGAAAGAGGTTCAGGCAAATTTCCCTGGCCTCCACATTCATACATGTTGATGTCCTAATCTTTTTGTTTAAAATAAATCAGTTCGATGTAATATTTTCATGTTATGATTAATTAGTACTTGAAAAACTAGATTAAAACCCATACGCTCTAATAGGCAATAAGCTCAGGGGCACTCTTCAAGTAAAGTGGCCGACTCATTTATACGTTTTTCAAAGAACTTAATATGAAAAAAATGAGATAGAAATTTTATGGTAATGGTCGTTTTTAAATATTTTATCATCTATTTACAATTATATTTTCAAACCAGTATATTTTCAAATTGATAATTGTTGTTCGCCATAAGTTAAAATAACATTTATATTTTTAATCCTAGTTTATTCTAAATTATTCATTACTAGCTTTCGCCCCCGACTCCGTCCGCGTGGAATTAAAAAAAATCAAAACCAGATAGCCTATGTGTTCTTCCAGACTATCCTCTACATCTATGCCATTTTTCATCGAGCTCTGCTCAGCCGTTTAGGCAACAAAACATCCATCCATCCGTCCGTCCATCCAAACTTTCGCATTTATATTATCAGTAAGACTACTGCACTTATTAGCGGTTACATTTTTAAATGATAAAATGTAAGCGGATTGTAGATCCAAGCGTCTCGTTTAACTATGTCAGTTGTATTGTCTCAATGAAATTGAAATGGACCTACTATTGCTCGGACCTGTTCAAACGTCTGTAGCTCTTTAATGCCTCTTAAGCTGATTGCATTGGATATTGTACTGATGTAATATTGCTCAACCAATACCGTTAAAGGAATCTGTTTGAATTTTCAACTAATCATAAATTGAAAATGTCCTAAGTGTTAGAGTTCTAAGGCTGGGGCCTTAAAATGCTTTAAATTTGGCGAAAAAAGTAGAATATAACCTTGTTTTAATTTGTTCCTAAATATCTCTGGAACTTTGTTATTTTTTCAGTCTTTTATGCCAAACGCCTATTTTAATTATGGCTCACAAAGGGATTTGTTTGCATAGTAAAAGTGCAGCATGCTTTGTACAAAACGCTTTGTACATTTTGTATTATTTCTTTGTCATTTTTGTTATATAGTATGATTAAAAATTTAATAAAACTTCAATGTAAAATTTTGAGTGTAGAACTTAGTCTTAAAATCTAGTCAACGCCTAACATTTTATATAACTTCATATTTTATCACAAATAAAATGAATTTTGTCACCATCTTGAAGAAAACTAATATTAAAAGTGCAAGTATCTCGTAAAGATTCCGAATGTCTAATAGAAAACTCATAGCTGTGCCATTCTGCTCAAACTTTAATCAGTTGGATGACCTTTTCAAATAATAAATTTCTTTATTTGAGAATAACATCATTATAGACAGCTTCAGCCGAATATAAATAAAAAGACACAAAAAAATTGTATCGAAAAAATGACATGGATTTAAACTTTTTAAAAAGAAAACTGAAACATCTTTAATGAAGTTACTTTATTTACCATTTCATACTAAAATAATGTAATGTCATTTTTTTCTTGATTTCAATGACCTTAAACATAGAGGCACGGGCCACGTCGCATAGGATTACATGTCAAAACATCTAAACAAAAACAGCTTAAACGGCTGAGGGAAAGCCATAAACAAGAATTAGATAACTAAAACATGTTTGTTCATTTTTAAAAAGAGTACAATGACTTTATTTCTTTACTAGCTTTCGCCCGCGACTCCGTCCGCGTGGAATTAAATAAAAACAAAAGTGAGGAGCCTATGTGTTCTTCCAGACTATTATCTACATCTATACCAAATTTTATCGAAATCCGTTCTGCCGTTTAGGCTACAAACTCTAACAAACATCCATCCATCCATCTAAACTTTCACATTTATAATATTAGTATGACTAGCTGTTGCTCGCGACTTAATCCGCGTGAAATTAAAAAATATATAATAAAAAGATAGCCTATGATACTCACAAATATCATAGCTTTTTAATGGTGAAAGAATTTTTTAAATCGGCCCAGTACTTTTTGAGTTATTTCAATACATACAAAAATCCAAAAATAGAAATATTTCCTCTTTATAATATTAGTATAGATAACCGTTAAAACAGTCGAAACTAACAGTCAAAATTCGGCGGTCAAAAGTTCAATATTCCCATCCAATAAATCCAATCAAGGAATATTGACAGGGCTAATAAATTCGAAATATTTTTTTAAAAGTTGCAAGTTTGATTAATGTGCCAAAGCTAACGACGTCACTGGCCTGGGCGATGTGCCAATTTTTATCTCGCCCCCACTTACAAGGGCACTCGACTGACACTCATAATCTGACCTAAAAGGCAAAAACCTTTCATTTTATTCTATCCCTCATGACCACTAACAGAATAGAGCACAGAGATATCAAAACAGAAAAAAAAACAAAAAGTCTAGTTTCGATAATATTAATTTTTTGTACTCGATTCTGAATAACCATTAAAGTTTCCTTTTTGTCATGTTTGTAAAGACTCATATAAAACTCTCCTCTCTCAAAAATATTACTGTTTGTCTAAATAAATATTTGTCTAATGTCTATCAGATTACAACGGATTAGAGCCTAAGATCAAGAGTTTTTGCGTCCGAATCTACAACCTTTAGCCTTTTATGGATTAATTTAAATAAAATACACAATACCATACATTCTAAATATTATATTTACAATGCAACATTGCCGCTGCGCCAACGCAGTAAGTAAATAAGTAAGTAATGCAACAATGTTTCTATGATTCCAACTTCACTATTATACTGGCGTTATAAATGTTTATTTAAGACAAACCGTTCAACTGTTCCCTTAACCCACATTCAGAACTAAAGCTAAGTGTTCCAATAATAAGTTCGAGTGCTGTGGGAAAAGGCGGTTTGATTTGTTTCTCTTACAAATGTAAGTTAAGTGGTTAATTTTTCTCAATCTGTTTCAGTCCTCTTGAGTATAAAAGTTTTTCGCTTTATTTTGCAATAGCGAAGAAATTAATGTGTATTATTATTGTTAGCTTAGATTAATGAAATTAAAATGAGGTCTTATATAAATCTTTAACGAGTCGTCTATAGTCCGATAAAGTTATCTGGCCCGATAAAACGTTTCAGAAAAGAGAGTTATAGTACGAAAAGGATCTCGAAAAACATTTTTGATATAAAATGGGACGGCACTAATGAGATTTATGTTTTACTTATACCTACCGGGTCAGACAAGTTTGTCAGCCTATAGTAATAGCATTGAAGCCTAGAAATATTTATTCTAAATAGGCATATTGACAAGCACGTAGCTAGTATATTCATGTAAATGTAATTTAATGAATTTATTATGCGAATGTAATAATTTTATATTCAAATAATATACACGAAGAAGCTTCAATTGGAATTTATTCATTGAATTTCAGATATTGAATACGTGTGAAAACTGCTTATAATATTGTTTAATTATTGTAACATTAATACTAAGTGTAAATCGTAGACGTTTTTCAACATTTGCTCTTTATTTCTGCACCAATACTAATTTTAGATAATCTGTGTTAGCGCCTGCGAAAACTAGTTAGCAATTTTTTTCTAGCCAAAAAGGCACCAAGGCATCAAATCAAGTTGCGGATCATTATCCGAAACGAAATCTGCTAATTAAGTTTCAGATATATTATCACTATCAAGTTTCGCTTTATTTAATTGTATCCGTAAACATACATTTTAGTTAAATAAAATACACAATACCATACATTCTAAATATTATATTTACAATGCAACATTGCCGCTGCGCCAACGCAGTAAGTAATGCAACAATGTTTCTATGATTCCAACTTCACTATTATACTGGCGTTATAAATGTTTATTTAAGACAAACCGTTCAACTGTTCCCTTAACCCACATTCAGAACTAAAGCTAAGTGTTCCAATAATAAGTTCGAGTGCTGTGGGAAAAGGCGGTTTGATTTGTTTCTCTTACAAATGTAAGTTAAGTGGTTAATTTTTCTCAGTCTGTTTCAGTCCTCTTGAGTATAAAAGTTTTTCGCTTTATTTTGCAATAGCGAAGAAATGAAATTAATGTGTATTATTATTGTTAGCTTAGATTAATGAAATTAAAATGAGGTCTTATATAAATCTTTAACGAGTCGTCTATAGTCCGATAAAGTTATCTGGTCCGATAAAACGTTTCAGAAAAGAGAGTTATAGTACGAAAAGGATCTCGAAAAACATTTTTGATATAAAATGGGACGGCACTAATGAGATTTATGTTTTACTTATACCTACCGGGTCAGACAAGTTTGTCAGCCTATAGTAATAGCATTGAAGCCTAGAAATATTTATTCTAAATAGGCATATTGACAAGCACGTAGCTAGTATATTCATGTAAATGTAATTTAATGAATTTATTATGCGAATGTAATAATTTTATATTCAAATAATATACACGAAGAAGCTTCAATTGGAATTTATTCATTGAATTTCAGATATTGAATACGTGTGAAAACTGCTTATAATATTGTTTAATTATTGTAACATTAATACTAAGTGTAAATCGTAGACGTTTTTCAACATTTGCTCTTTATTTCTGCACCAATACTAATTTTAGATAATCTGTGTTAGCGCCTGCGAAAACTAGTTAGCAATTTTTTTCTAGCGAAAAAGGCACCAAGGCATCAAATCAAGTTGCGGATCATTATCCGAAACGAAATCTGCTAATTAAGTTTCAGATATATTATCACTATCAAGTTTCGCTTTATTTAATTGTATCCGTAAACATACATTTTAGTTAAAATATTTCTTAGTTGATTAAGATTTTTTAATCCAAATTCAGTACGTGCTCGAGTCGTCAGCAATTCCCGTGAGGTTTGCGGCGTTTCGTCTCGAAACTCATCGGGAATACGTTCGATGCTTATTTGGTTGTGCTAGCTATGACCTAATTAATGGAGTGTCTTTTGATGACCGACTTTATTCTGAAAACTGAATATCTCTGTTTGAAATTATGTGAAATTCCTTCGTATGCTGACGATCTAATGGACATAATCCTAAACATCATGAAAATCTTTTTAGTAACCTTTATGATAGTAAATTCGTTTCAAAAGACTATCAATAATGACAAAAACCTATTTTTCTGCACAAATTCACTGCAGCTTGTTAGTTATTCATTAAGGAATTAAAACTAACCGCTATACAGAATTTAAAAACTCAATTACCCGTGCTTTTCTGCTGAAATCCTTTTGAAAATATTTTTATGATTTCAGGCTGAAAATTCAGTGAAAATACGAAATGAATGTCTCGTTTTCTTTAGAAAAGATATCTATAGACTCTTGACACAATATTTTTATGTGAACAGTTTGTTTATTATGATAATTTTATGATTACTTATATCGTGTATTTACAACAAATATATAGGACAGAAATGACTGGCCGGTTTTAATTGTCTTTAAGAAAGTTTTCAGTGCCTAAAATAATATGCTTTCAACAAATAATTAGAATACGCAAAGGTGTCAGAGACAGGCGAGAAATCCTTTGCTAATAACGCAAGCAAAGATAATAAATTGGCACCGAGCCACGCTGTTGACATTCTCGCCAGGGTTATTAAAACTTAGCGACATTAGCGCTTTTGTAAGCTCACAAAAACACTTTCAAATTAGCCTGTAACTTTTTATTAGCTTACACTTACGTAGTACACTTAAATGAAGCAAAAAAATTTAGTTGTTTGTACAATTTTTAACATGAACTACTAATATATATTACTAAACTACTTTAAAAACATGGTAATTGCTTAAACGGTAAACATACTAGCTGATGCTCGCGACTTTGTCCACACGGAATTAAAAATTGTAAAGAAATATAGCTTGTGTTACTCAGCGATAACGTAGCTCTTTAACGGTGAAAGAATTTTTTAAATCGGCCTAGTAGTTTTTGAGTTATTTCAATACATACAGAAATACAAATCTTTCAACTTTATATAATAATATTAGTATAGATAGACCCACAAAATACTTTAACAATAAGACAGTATCGTTAAAATATTGACGTATTATTTCACAATAACTATAAATAATTAATAAAAATGTATTTAAAACGGGTTTTCGTTATAATTGCGCCCGACACATGCAGAATCCAGTCACACAACGAGCGAAATTAATTTACATGAATTTCAGGACTTATTTAAAATATCAAATTTGCGGTAATGCACCATTTAACTTGAACACAATTTCATCGTGAATTCATAATAACGTTTACTGATAAACAATATTACGCATTTTCATAAAGTGCATAACAAACTATTTTACGGTTACTTCTATAATGTACCAATGTAAATGTCAGTTCAATCAGCATTAATTTTTTACAGTAATACGAAAGCTACTTTGAGATCAACGGCGGATCCAGGGGGGGGGGTCATGGGAGTCATGACCGCCCCCCCCCCTGAGCTGGTTCGTCAAGGGCTTGACAAAATATATTTACATATTTTGTCAAGCTCTTGACTTGACCACGACGATGTGACTCCCCCCCGCCCCTGGCGCCAAAGCAGAATCCGCCTTTTTTTGAGATCTTAATATCGTAACAAATCTATACTAATATTATAAAGAGAAAAGATTGGTATTTTTGTATGTATTGAAATTACTCAAAAACTACTAGACAGATATCAAAAATTCTTTTACTATTAAATAGCTACATGAGTAACATAATTTTTTTTTAAATTTCACGCGGACAAAGTCGCCAGCAACAGCTATAAGAAATAAAAAGTCTGAGCCACACTTCCTTTCTGTAGATATAGTAAAAGTTGACAAAAGACAAACCTGAAAAAAAGATAAATTATCTGCGAGCCACTGCCATTTGTCCGTTAGCTTATTAAAAGTTTAATAAAAGAACCGTGTCACTCTGCTCGCTAACTTTATCTTACTTTGTCACTACATACATGTTTGCAGAAGTTTTTACAACTGTATAAAATTTTAAAATTTTAAAATTTTAAAATTTTAAAATTTTAAAATTTTAAAATTTTAAAATTTTAAAATTTTAAAATTTTAAAATTCATGTTTATTATTTTTACGGAAAACAAGTCGACGAAACTAGATAAAAAATCTGTAATTATTTGTAGGTAAATCATTGACTTTTGTTAGTCGTGTCACATTGTTTAAACATGCTTTAAAAGGTTAAAACACGTTTACTATTTGTGTATAGCAACAATTCGAACGCATAAGCAATTTCATCTCGCACTATTCGAGTCTGCGAACAAAGCTAGTTGACCGCACACTGTTCGTTCTTTTTTCGACCCCATGCCGCGATATTGCTTCCGACAAACATCTCTTTGCATGATAATTGCTACATTGAGACTTGCATACAAAATTACTGTCGTTTTTCCCGCAAACTTTTAGTGCGGTTTCACGCTTGAAGTCATCTATTATGTAAAAATACAAATCGAAATTTTTAAACAATTTCGTTTTACATATTTGAAGGCACAACTCTTGTCTATTGTGGCTTTAAAAATAGTGCAAACAATTTGCAATAAACTACACGTGTATGTGTCAATCTTACTAATATCTTAAATGCGATAGTTTGGATGAATAGATGGATTTTTTTTCTAACTTTGTTTGTAACCTAAACGGCAGATCTCGAAGAAATTTGGCATAGATGTAGAGAATAGTCTGGGAGAACATATAGACTGTTTACTTTTTTTTTAATTTCACGCGGACAAAGTCCCGAGCAACAACTATAAGAAATAAAAAGTCTGAGCCACACTTCCTTTCTGTAGATATAGTAAAAGTTGACAAAAGACAAACCTGAAAAAAAGATAAATTATCTGCGAGCCACTGCCATTTGTCTGTTAGCTTATTAAAAGTTTAATAAAAGAACCGTGTCACTCTGCTCGCTAACTTTATCTTACTTTGACACTACATACATGTTTGCAGAAGTTTTTACAACTGTATAAAATTTTTAAATTTTAAAATTCATGTTTATTATTTTTACGGAAAACAAGTCGACGAAACTAGATAAAAAATCTGTAATTATTTGTAGGTAAATCATTGACTTTTGTTAGTCGCGTTACCTTGTTTAAACATGGTTTAAAAGGTTAAAACACGTTTACTATTTGTGTATAGCAACAATTCGAACGCATAAGCAATTTCATCTCGCACTATTCGAGTCTGCGAACAAAGCTAGTTGACCGCACACTGTTCGTTCTTTTTTCGACCCCAAGCCGCGATATTGCTTCCGACAAACATCTCTTTGCATGGTAATTGCTACATTGAGACTTGCATACAAAATTACTGTCTTTTTCCCGCAAACTTTTAGGCGGTTTCACGCTTGAAGTCATCTATTATGTAAAAATACAAATCGAAATTTTTAAACAATTTCGTTTTACATATTTGAAGGCACAACTCTTGTCTATTGTGGCTTTAAAAATAGTGCAAACAATTTGCAATAAAATACACGCGTATAGGTTAATCTTACTTATAATGTAAATTCGAAAGTTTGGATGGATAGATGGATTTTTGTTCTAACTTTGTTTGTAACCTAAACGGCAGATCTCGAAGAAATTTGGCATAGATGTAGAGAATAGTCTGGGAAAACATATAGACTGTTTACTTTTTTTTAATTTGACATGGACGGAGTCGCGGGTGAAAGCTTGTATGTTTTATAAAGGCAATAACATACTTCATAACCGTAGAATTAAAAAAAAAAAAGCTAAATTATCTGCGAGCCACTGCCATTTGTCTGTTAGCTTATTAAAAGTTTAATAAAAGAACCGTGTCACTCTGCTCGCTAACTTTATCTTACTTTGACACTACATACATGTTTGCAGAAGTTTTTACAACTGTATAAAATTTTTAAATTTTAAAATTCATGTTTATTATTTTTACGGAAAACAAGTCGACGAAACTAGATAAAAAATCTGTAATTATTTGTAGGTAAACATTGACTTTTGTTAGTCGTGTCACATTGTTTAAACATGCTTTAAAAGGTTAAAACACGTTTACTATTTGTGTATAGCAACAATTCGAACGCATAAGCAATTTCATCTCGCACTATTCGAGTCTGCGAACAAAGCTAGTTGACCGCACACTGTTCGTTCTTTTTTCGACCCCAAGCCGCGATATTGCTTCCGACAAACATCTCTTTGCATGGTAATTGCTACATTGAGACTTGCATACAAAATTACTGTCTTTTTCCCGCAAACATTACGGCGGTTTCACGCTTGAAGTGATCTATTATGTAAAAATACAAATCGAAATTTTTAAACTATTTCGTTTTACATATTTGAAGGCACAACTCTTGTCTATTGTGGCTTTAAAAATAGTGCAAACAATTTGCAATAAACTACACGTGTATGTGTCAATCTTACTAATATCTTAAATGCGATAGTTTGGATGAATAGATGGATTTTTTTTCTAACTTTGTTTGTAACCTAAACGGCAGATCTCGAAGAAATTTGGCATAGATGTAGAGAATAGTCTGGGAAAACATATAGACTGTTTACTTTTTTTTAATTTGACATGGACGGAGTCGCGGGTGAAAGCTTGTATGTTTTATAAAGGCAATAATATACTTCATAACTGTAGAATTCCAAAATCGTGACATTTGTATTAATATTATCATCTTTTTTCCTTTTTGACAAAATAGAGACAACAATATCTGTCAAGGCCATGAAACTCTACGGTAACGTAGAGCCATTTATCATCCCATTGGATCGCCGCAAAAATTAAGATGTTGAAACTGGCCATTCAATTTGCTCCGGATGTAATCCATTACTATGATCAAAGGTTTACTAGAAATATTATCTTTGCCTAGACAATCGGTTCCTTATCAATTACTCTTTCATATAATAAAATATGTCAAATATCTAGTTCTATAAAAAACACAATTGTCATTAAATGTTTCATGTAAACTACAGATTTTCGTTTCAAGAGACTCCTACAATCCCATTTCATTTACATTCAATGCTAAAATGACCACTATCAGAAGCGAATCAAAGCAGAGGATACCGAGTAATAGCCTTTATATAGCCCGGATTGCTTTTAGTTCCATGAAATTCGAAGGCTGTTGGATATGAAATAGGTTATTAATCAAAGCTAGATTACCATTGTAAAGTGAATGTTCGAGTAAATTATTCTCCGTAATATAAACGTATGAACATCATGCATATCTTTCGTTTAAAACAATTGAAATTATATTGTTAAATATAAGCTGATGTTCTTTAGTTATGTGAGAGAAAATGTTTTAGCAGAAATTATTTTATAATTTATAAGTTTGAGCGTTAATTCTAGTTTGTGTATAATTGAGGTTTCGATTGGAATCTGGTATTATTTTTATGTTTAAAGATAACTTGACTTATAAGCATCAATAGATGTTAAGTGATGTTACCAAGTGGTAATGGAACATTAACCTTTAACATTCTACTTGGATCCATTGAAAGTAACTATCATAATTTTAGTGTTTTACATGTATGTATGTAACACAAGCTTGTTGGTCATGTGTACCTTTTTTGTGGATTTTTGCGCAATATTGCTTCGAACCAATAACGACCCCTTTGCATCGTGCGACCGACGATTCCTATGTCGTCTATTTTCAAGCAAAAATTTAACAAACTCTTTGGCATAATATCTTTGTATTCAGATTCTGTAAATTTGATTATTCTTATCCCAATTAACTACTTTGTTCTTGCACTCTCAACAATTTCTTAAACACTATTTAGAATCTTCGAGAACAAAATATCTTTAGACTTTAAACTCTTTAGAAGACTCTACAAATATTTAAATAGATTTAAAACTCTACAAATGAAATTTCGAAAGATTTTCCCACTTCATTTGAAAATATTTTCCATTAATTTTTATTTCAAGCGAAAGGCAAGCGTTTTGCTTTAAATTTTAACTGGAAACAAAAATTATGATTTCAGTCTACAAAAAAAATTACATCTTTTATACTCCATCTCGACGATTTAAATCGCGATGTTGCTTTTAACTTAACCACTTGTGAGTAAAATAAATCTGATACTACCACTACATTGTGCAAGAAATAAATAGTATAAGTAAATTCAATTAAAACAAGTAACGACATCTGCAGACTTCGAAATAATACTTTTAGTTTCACGTCTCAATGCCTATAGTTCTTATAAGTTTAATATTCCACATAATAGATGGCGTAATAAGTATGAATATCAACGCTGTAATACTACAATTAATTAAAACAAAAGATTTTCAGTCCATGCATACAAATTACTACGTGCTGTTTACTGTCTGTAATTATCTTTTTCATAACTGTGTCAGATTTATTGCAAATCGATTAATAATTGTACTACAACAGCGATGACGAATTTGATCATAATACGATTCGAATATTATTGCTGATATTAAAGTACTAGGCGCCAATTATGAAATTCTTGACGGTTTTTAAAACAATAATCAGATATGGATGCTAAAAAATTATTTAAGGTTAACATAATGAATTTATTTCTGCTATTTAATATTATTTTGTTAAACATTAAGGGCCGGTCCCACCACTGGCTGATAAGGTAACTAAATCCTATATTTCCATCATATATTTTTACACGTTGAATTGTCAGACAATTTTTTTTTAAGTTTTTAAGCTAGCGCTTTACAATTTACAATTTGGTGGGACAGGCCCTAAATCTTTTTCGTAGTATAAAATAGGAATATCAAATGTTTTATCACTAAAGGTTGTATATTAGGTAAACAGTAACTTGATCCAATTACAACAATTTTAAGGCTTCGATATGTTATATTTATACGTTATAGTTAACAGGTAAAATGTTTCTACATATTTGGTCAATTGATAATACAAAAAATATACTTTTCAATTAAAATGAACCCGATCAGAAATTCAATTTAGTTAAACTGCTTGTATGGTTAAAAATTCAGTCCGTATTATACAAAATTAAATTCAATATCAGCGAGTTGCAATAATCATTTATGTTTCCCTTTTAAGGACGATTGAGGTCAACATCCTAATATAAAAGCTTTTTAGTCAACTCAAAAAAATATAAACGAGAAAATTAATATAAGGAGTAATACATAATTATAAAATACGTATAAAAGGAAATTTAATAGACAACGTAAACCCTATTATGAAATGTTAGATAACAAAATAATATCTAAATGCAAACACTGAATATAAAGATGAATTCATTTTGAAAAAGTGACAAGAACGCTTAATCCTCATTTAATCTTGACAGATGATCTTAATATGAAATATGATTTGGAAGCTAAAAATGTAATAAATTAAAAGAGTGGCAAAATATAAATCTGTTATTGATATTATGACACAACGCTTTCATTAAATTCGAATAAAAAATACTCACATTATTTATTGTACACATTTAATTTTACGTCTAGTTTTCAGTGTAAAATATTTCCAGTTCCACAGTATATTATTCTCCATTACACCACAACAATAATGTCATCTGTGTTCACTAGTTGGTATCTTTAAGTCCGTAATTGTCAAAGTCTGCCAGTAGAATCACGTACCATGGAAACCCAACTTTATGTTCCTATACTCAGTAATTGCAAAGAAACTCAGCCGACCTTGACGTTCACTATATTCACATAACATTAGGTTGATCTCGTATTCCCAGCTCAGATTACAGTTGAAAAACTTCTATCATATACATATTATGTCACCGTAAAATTGAGACTATCGTTAATTTATTTTATCACTAGATTTCGCCCGCGACTCTGTCCGTGTGAAATAAAAAAAATAAAAAAGCAATTACTCTGTATTCTTCCAGACTATGCTCTACATCTATACCAAATTTTATCGAGATCGGTGCAGCAGTTTAGACTACAAAGTCGAACAAACATGCACCCATCCATCCTTTTAAACTTTCGCATTTATAATATTAGTAAAATTCGCCATTTGACTAAGTGCGGAATTCGACATTCACATTGCAAACGAGGACAACGAAGTTGATATAAATTTTACACTTCAACTCCAAAAGCCGTGCACCGCTATTTCCATTACAATAGCCTCATCGTAACTAATGCAACACTCTCGCCGTATATCCTACTGGTCCATTAGGATACTTCAACTATGACGTCATCCGAAAATCGTTAAGCTTGAATTCAGTATCGACACACTTGTATATCCTCGTGTAACACTCAGTTTACCCACACTGTGAATAGATTGAACTGAAAACCATCTTGATACTTATTGCATTTTATCTGTCTTGTCCGTTTGATATAAGGGACGATGCTGTCTTAATCCACCCATGTGTTATCTACCGTTGATACTACGGCAAACACTTTGACTTTAAACTATACTTTACTTACTATACTGGATAATAATTATAACAATATTCAAAACAACCGTCAGCAAGAGTGGTGTTCCCACTATACTTGTCAGATATGCAAATATATCACATTGCTATCAAGATAGACTTTTTAATAAAAGTCAATACAACAACCGTATCCATTGGTTTTTCGCCAACACCCATACATTTTTAGTACACCGGAAATGAGGTCGATAACACATGATTGTTTGGTCTCTTATTCTATTCTCTATTTGTAATCGCCCATTCCAGTGAGTTTTCAAAGTCCGGTTATAAGAGCATAGCCTCATGTTATAATAAGTAATGAATTTTTTTTTATCCTCGCAGTATTTATGGGCATATCCTGTTACGAATTGCTTCCATCAATCTTTAGCGCAAACAAATGTTCGTTTCGAATTAATCGAGGTCAGTTATTTTCGAGATAAAAGAATGCGAAAGTTTTCCTTTTTTATCTAGTGTACTAATAGAGTTAATCAAAGCCGAAGAAAAATAAATCAAGAAACTTAAGTAATAATGTAAGAGTTGTGTCTTAAAGGGACTTTGTTTTTGATACTAGAAGACTTTTAAAAGATGCTTTGTTACTTTCAAACAAGACATTTCACAAGAAATAGAACAAAATTAATATAATTATGAACTTTCTCACCGTATTGCAGAATAAAATCGTGAATTTTTTGTACCATTTGCCAAGTCATCTTACAAACCGTTTCGCTTATCTTTATTGCTAACGCTATTATCCTTAAATGGATCAAACGGACACCGACAATGTAGCAGTCCATGTAAGAGGATATAATAATTTTTTTTATCTAAAAAAGTAAATTTTGTAGCTAAACCCATTTTTTGGAAAATTTGATATTTTTCGAATAAACCTAACCTGAAGTTAGATGGTCATGTGGTCAAAATTTGACACGCACGAGTTTTTTTTTATAATTTTTGGTCTGTTGTAATGCTTGTAATCTATACTATCTATACTAATATAATAAAGTGTAACACACAACTTCGTGGTGTAGGATGTCAGCAATCACAGCATATTTCTGAATAATTCTTTCTTTAATAAAAAAAGCCCTGCACTTACAACACGCCTTAGGCTATATACTTTCACGCTATTAAACTTAGGTAAACAAATTGAAAAAAAGCGTTGATGTGGGAAAGGGACCATAAACTACAAGCTGCCAACATTAAGGAAGCAAGGTTATTATGGTAACCGTAATTTTGACATTTGCAAAATTTGCAAAATAAAATAAAGTTTTTTTTATAATTTTATGCGGATGAAGCCGCACGGGAACAGCTAGTTAATAATATGCAAGAACAGAATTATTTTATTTAATAGCAGTAACTATTTGTAGAGTTCGATATTTCATGTTTACATAAACATTCAATAATTTGAATTAATATAGTAACAATCGATATTTAAAAAATAACACGTAATATGAAAAATGTTATTCTTCTTTCGAATTATAAGATTTTTCTCAGGTTGGATCATTTTATTTGACAATAGATGTTATTTCAATTCATATCTCCATTTACGAATGACATGTGAAGAAAAAGATGACTTATATTGGTCGAAGGACGCACATAATGAAGTTTTATTTCAAGTCTAAAGACTCATTAAATCCCCAACAATCAGTAGAATTACAGAAGCCTTTGTGTTTGTTAGACAAAGGAAATTAATATGAATAATAGAAATTTAAATAAATCGAGAATTATTATTAGTATAGAAACTCTACACATGTAAGGTGCAATGCGAATAAAGTTTTAATGTGATAAGTAACAAGAAGTGCGAAATATCAATGGGTAAGTAACTCAACATTTTATGTAAAAGCTATTTTATTTGGAAAGAAATCCACAGCACGTGGCCCAGAGGGTTAAGTTATTACTTTCAAAAATGGGAAATAGCGTATTTGAATATTTAAATTTATAAAACCTTCTGATTATCCCTATACACTTTGTCAGAAATAAATAGACAATTAAACAGTGGTGGAGCCCGCTTTAACATCTTCGCACGAATGGGCCGGCTCGCTGAAATACCACGACCACACAGAAAACAGGAGTGAACTGGAAGCAATTCCGTCTTTCGTCTGATGAGTGTGGTGCCGGAGGCCTAATTTTAGTCCCTTTCCCTTTCCACCGTTTTCTTAAGAGGAAAGGATGGCAAGAAAAAGAGGATTTGACGGTGGAGGAGACGCATAGGAATGGGAAATGTCCCCTTTTATGTGCGTCTCCTTCTCCGTCAGTTTAGGGTAGGCAACGCATCTGCAATTGCGGATGTCTATAGGCAGCGGTCACTTTCCTTTTCGGTAGATTCAGGTGGCCGCTTGCTCGTTTGCTACCTTATATTATAAAATATATATATATATATATATATATATATATATATATATATATATATATATATATATATATATATATATATATATATATATATATATATATATATATATATATATATATATATATACCATTAAAAGCGTTAATCAATGACTTATAGAAGATACCCGATTCTAAATGATTCGGTCAAATACGCGTAGTCATCAATGTGGAAACTATGAAAGGTTTTGGTTTCTCCTGTGAATCATGATCAAATTTTTATTGGAATTGGATACATTTTCAATTGCGATCGCGGGAAATCCGAGCAAAAGGTTATGGTCAAAAATAAACCTATCAGCCGGAACGAGCGACTCACGATCTGGTGACGGCGAGGTCGTGTCAATGTTGCATTTTACGAATTTCAAATTTAATCGATAAGGTCACATGAGAAGTTGACTGAAAAGATTCCAGTCCCGAGTTCTATGACCTATGGCGCGTACTATTTGGTATATTTTTTTTATCAAGAGAGCCTTTATTAACCTTTGTAAAAGCTTAAAAATAGCAGCAATTAAATCTTTGATCGTTTTAATCTAATTTAAGTACTTGTATAATATAATTTACAAAAATGTGCTAAAATAAATGTACAATAAATAAATAATGTAATGTAAAATAAATAAATGTGCTAAAATGTGTTAAATGTGATTTTGTGATTACTTTTGCAAAGTTTTTGTCGTGTTTAATGATTTCGTAATAGAAATATTTAAAGCAAAAACTATTTCCCTAGCATCGTAATGACGAAGGTAACCGGCGTAAGTGGTACTCGCCGCTCCACGCGAGGAAGTAAGGCAATACTCGCCTAAAATTTCAATGAACCGTAACCGGTACTTAGCATAGCTATAAAATTTCCTTTTAATCTTGCACAAACATTTTGGTGTACAGCGTTTATAAATTTTCTAACGTAGCCACCGTTGAAAAGAGACGACTCTGTTTTTCTCTTTCGCGGGCAATGACAGCGAGGTCTCTAGAGGCGCGCGCGCAGTAGCAAGTAAAAGTAACTTTTAACAATACCTTGGCGGCGCCTGCGCGCTGCGTACGTCAGTTTTGCCAACTCCTACTGCGCGGCGGAACGTACAACGTTACCAACTTTTTTCTTACGTCGGTGGCCAGTGTTATTCTTAACTGCAAAAATTATTGAAAAAAAGTGTTTCTTAACTCTTCACGTGAATATTAGTGACGTTTAAAAGTTTTATACAATAAAAGTTTGATTAATTCAAAGTTATCATATGCTGAAGTTATTGGATGTTATACACGATTGGACGTAAGTAATTTTCTTATAAAATAAATAACAAACATATTATAGACTTGGCCATCTGCCTACACACATGTATGACATCCGTTCGCAAATGTTATCTTCGGCGACGAATGAAACGGACAGTCCGATATTGCATATTGCAATTTACATACACAGTTATATGATAAATTTTGTGTAGGTACTCGTAATATTTATTGGCTGTATTTCACACGGTGGTCAGTTTACAAATCGTGTGACGAAAGTTGTTTACGGGCCCTGGCGGGGACTGGTCAAGGGGCTAGTCGATTGCCTACTGATTGCTATGGACAAGCTGTATTCAGTTCACTTGGAACTGGTTTCAGTTGTTGCAGACACGTGTAGCCTTGCTAAAGATAGAAAACCTTAATATTACTGTGTACAATACTTGCATAAATACTTTAGGCAATTCATATCACTTATACCTTTGTTCGAAGAAAAGCTTTATTGCTAAGTATTAGTATAAGGAGATACTATATACTTCATCAATGAATAAACTTTTTCCGATATCTCAATCTACATATTATACATTTACATTGTAGCAGGTACAATTTAATAATAATTGTTAACTATTATTACAAAAATGTGCTAAAATGTGTTAAATGTGATTTTGTGATTACTTTTGCAAAGTTTTTGTCGTGTTTAATGATTTCGTAATAGAAATATTTAAAGCAAAAACTATTTCCCTAGCATCGTAATGACGAAGGTAACCGGCGTAAGTGGTACTCGCCGCTCCACGCGAGGAAGTAAGGCAATACTCGCCTAAAATTTCAATGAACCGTAACCGGTACTTAGCATAGCTATAAAATTTCCTTTTAATCTTGCACAAACATTTTGGTGTACAGCGTTTATAAATTTTCTAACGTAGCCACCGTTGAAAAGAGACGACTCTGTTTTTCTCTTTCGCGGGCAATGACAGCGAGGTCTCTAGAGGCGCGCGCGCAGTAGCAAGTAAAAGTAACTTTTAACAATACCTTGGCGGCGCCTGCGCGCTGCGTACGTCAGTTTTGCCAACTCCTACTGCGCGGCAGAACGTACAACGTTACCAACTTTTTTCTTACGTCGGTGGCCAGTGTTATTCTTAACTGCAAAAATTATTGAAAAAAAGTGTTTCTTAACTCTTCACGTGAATATTAGTGACGTTTAAAAGTTTTATACAATAAAAGTTTGATTAATTCAAAGTTATCATATGCTGAAGTTATTGGATGTTATACACGATTGGACGTAAGTAATTTTCTTATAAAATAAATAACAAACATATTATAGACTTGGCCATCTGCCTACACACATGTATGACATCCGTTCGCAAATGTTATCTTCGGCGACGAATGAAACGGACAGTCCGATATTGCATATTGCAATTTACATACACAGTTATATGATAAATTTTGTGTAGGTACTCGTAATATTTATTGGCTGTATTTCACACAGTGGTCAGTTTACAAATCGTGTGACGAAAGTTGTTTACGGGCCCTGGCGGGGACTGGTCAAGGGGCTAGTCGATTGCCTACTGATTGCTATGGACAAGCTGTATTCAGTTCACTTGGAACTGGTTTCAGTTGTTGCAGACACGTGTAGCCTTGCTAAAGATAGAAAACCTTAATATTACTGTGTACAATACTTGCATAAATACTTTAGGCAATTCATATCACTTATACCTTTGTATGTTCGAAGAAAAGCTTTAGTGCTATGTATTAGTATAAGGAGATACTATATACTTCATCAATGAATAAACTTTTTCCGATATCTCAATCTACATATTATACATTTACATTGTAGCAGGTACAATTTAATAATAATTGTTAACTATTATTACAAAAAATATAATAAATATAATAATACTATTAGGTAACAATTGGTGAGCTGTATTACTTAACATTCAACGATTATTTGGCAGACGTAAGCAAATGTATGAATTTCATACGTAATGAGGACAATTGCACTAATACATCAATGTGAAAATAGTTTAAATTGTACGATAAAGAAGGCATATGACCATTGATACCTAGTCCCTAGAATTCAGTTTATCATAACCTTTTCTTTTGTTTGTTATTGTGGCATCATCATCATCAACTTCCCCTTATCCCTTACGGAGGGTCGGCACAGTATGTGCTGTTTCCATACATTTCTGTCAGCCGTCATATCTGAATCCAATCCCTTCTTAAGCATATCCTCTTTCACATAATCCATCCATACTTTCATCGGTCTTCCATTCAATTTTAACACTTTCTTGTTATTGTGGCATATTAAAGGATATCAAAAACAGACAGCTAAAATCTGAAATAACAGATTTCAGGTGTCGTGTCTAGTCGAATCGATTTGCTAGTTTTGTAAACGTGTTTTAGAAGTTCGTACAAGGAAAGCCAGCGTCCACGATTACAATGAGTTATGTAAAGTTGATTGAAGGTCAAATGACCAGACGGCGACTCCACCTTTCAAATAAGCAATTAAATATAATGTCAAATTAATTGTCTCCAACAAAACATGCTGCTGTAATAATAATCGTTTAATGACCACTAAGGAGGATCTTGAATTAGTATGAATAATCGGACTTCTTAAGTTTTAAATACTATTGGAAAATATTCTTACAAAGCATCATTTAAGTTTTTTCAGTCAATTAATTATTCTTAAAACATTTTTTTTTATTTGGAAATGACGTTAATAAAACAATATCCTGTCAAGATTAATTTATGCATGTTTCAAAATAAACTGGTACAATTATAATAAATCTGAATACAAAAAATCATTCTAGAAAACTCAGCAGTCGATATTTGACATTTCAGATGTCTAGATAAATATGCGTTTTTAATTTATTTTTATATGCTTGTTTTAAATTTCGTTTATGTCATCATGTACCATGGGTCGAATACTTTTTAAGAAGCAATGACTGTAATAGTATTTATTTACTACTAGCTTTCGCCCGCGACTCCGTCCGCGTGGAATTAAAAAAAACAAAAGTAAGTAGCCTATGTGTTCTTCCAGACTATGCTCTACATCTATGCCAAATTTCATCGAGATCCGTTCAGCCGTTTAGGCTACAAACTCTAACAAACATCCATCCATCCATCCATCTAAACTTTCGCATTTATAATATTAGTATGATATGAAGTATGATTACTATTATTACCAATTTGGGGCAATTGGCTTTAACATATCAGATTACTTCAAATTAACTAAATATAAACTCTATTATGGTAAAAAGTATACTACTTCTTAAGAAAAAGTATTGCCATTCTTAGTCATAATCATAGTTACGCAAATAGAGTAACAATTCTCTTAAATTCCATATTCTTAATTACCTCATAATTATCATTAAATAATTCAAATTTTAGTGAATTACTCTCATACAGAATACATTATTTTTAATGTTAAAGAAGCTTTATGTTTATTTATTAAAACTTATTACTTTTATGTTGATGATAAAGAAAGCATAAACGCTTTCGTTTAGTATAGTAAAAAGCTCGGATGAATTGTTAATGGTCAATACATTTCTTATATATACCAATGTACTGTACTATACAGTCGAAACACGATAAGCAAGAACTGTCTAACCAAGAAACCTCTCTAAGTGTGAAATAGAAACCTTTATAAAAGTTGTGGAACCGACATTTTTGTACGCGGATCTCATATCTGCTCCCTATCTATACCTAAATATTCATATTATTTAACCTCAGTTTCCACTTAATACATCTGTTCAGAAACATGTTGTTATCTCTATTTATTCAACGGGCAAGCGAGAGACGGCACTATATTTTTGTTTATCGGCAGTGAAAACTCGCGGATGCACATTAAAAAGTGAGAATTGTTGGTGTACTTTACGTCCGATATGGGCGCCGCAATTGTCATAGGTGCAAATTTTGTCGCTGTCGTTACTAATACTTTCTCGCAAATTTTCGTGTTAGATCCTTATTGTTTTGAAATAGCGAATGTATCAATAACTACGGTTGTCAATCAGAGAACACTGCGAGGAACGTTTCCACTTTGATACTTCAACACGCAATTCAATACACGATCGATGTCGTAAATTATTATGATCTACATTATTATAATAATACCGATGATATAATCTTAGGTTAACGTTCGTAATAAATTCTCACATTTGCAATACGCATTAATGAAACTAAGAGTTTTTGCCAAATTGACATCTAAGCTCATGAGAACTAAGAACATTATTATCTTGCGGAGGTGAAAGAATCGAATAAATCTGCAATTAGGTTAACGATTCTTAACATAAAACGTGTGTCATACGTTAAGTCGATTATTAAATTGATATCGAATATATAATCGAATCGTTTAATCGATTCTCAGACGACCTTTACTTGGTGGCGCAACTAACGCGCACCCGCGATTCGCTTCAATGAACACTTTCCAACGACCCCACTGTACGCAGACAACTTGAACTCTTGTCGCTGTCAACTATTAAAATAACCTTGGATTTTAGTTTAGAAATTAGAACTGCATTGCGAAATCCGGGTCCCACCAAGATATCAAATATTATCGCAAATATTTATAAAGATTACACAAGCTTCCAATTCCAACCTTATCAAACAGTTAAGCTCTTTTTACTTATTTATTTTTAACTCTTAGAAGTTCAAGATAATCGTTAAATTTATTTTTGTAGCTTTAGTTATTTTAATTTGATATAAACAACAGGTCGAGTAAAACGTTCAATTGATACCTTTGCGACAATAAAACCAGTAAAGGTCAACTTTATATCGTTATATTATTTTTCTTTATTCAGAAATAACTTACAAAAATAAAGAAAAACAAAATATATGTAAATTGGTCATCGAAATGTCATCCGTTTAAGCTTAAGCTATCTCACACTCACTTGTTTGCGCGTCTTGAAATATTCAAACTGTAACCTTGAGGTGTGTCTTTATCTTGCAATGTTTAACAGCAGTTTGAATAAATAATATCTCTTATATTTGTTACTTATTTTTCTTAATATCCAACGATTCAAACAATCCTTCCAATATTTTCAAACTCTAATTCGTAAATTACAAGCGCTCTATTTTGATTTTAGTGAACGGTTCAAGAAACGTTTTACAAACATCTAATCATTTAACAATAAGAATAAAAAGATTAAAACATTCATAAGCAGGTTGTACTGAAATGGCCACGTAATTCAAATAACATAAAAGATTATCAAGCACTCTATCTGTCTATCAGTGTATACTTATTTTTAAAAACAAAAGAAAACAGAACACCGTAACACGCGATACTTTTGTAATAACACATATGTATTAGTGCAATCAGTTCCCTTCGCGCGGCAATTGGATAATGAAGTGTTTCGACAGGTTACTTAGCAGTCGACTGACACGTCGGCACACAATATCGTCTATGATGAGTTTGATGCAACGACCTTCAATGTAATCGTATCTAATCACAAATAACCCGTCACATGTACACATGGAAAGTTGGCAAAGGTCAGGGCGAGACCTGTTGCTTTTTAAAGTAACAATGAACATTGCGATAGAAGTCCCGTCAATGACCAATTCGTTTGTAATTCTGTCTTAACAATTGATGTAAAGTAAATGTTAACTATAGGACATTTATAAAAAACAAAATAACTTTTTTTTTAAATTATAAGGTGACAAACGAGCAAGCGGCCACCTGAAACCGCCGAAATGGCGAAGCGACCTCTGCCCATAGACATCCGCAATTGCAGATGCGTTGTCTACCCTTAATCGACGGAGGAGGAAACGCAATTAAAGAAGATATTTTCCCTTCCTATGCTTCTCACCGTTAAATCCACTTTTCTTTCCCATCCTTTCCTTTTAAGACATGGGTGGAAAGGAAAAGGAACCAAAATTAGGTGTCCGGCACCACACTCACCAGACAAAACGTGCAATTGCTCCCATTTAACGCCTGTCTTCTGTGTGATCGCGGTATTGCACCAGGCGAGCCGGCCTATTCGTGCGAAGATTTTAAAGCGGCCTCTGCTACTATAAAAGAGATCTAAAGAGTTTAAACATTGGAAGATAGAACGATAAAGCGCTGTTTCTGTTACTCGTATACTTACTGCACACGGCCTTTGGCCGACGGCCTCATGAACACGGGACGCGGTCGATGTAAGTTGGAGGGGTAGTCATCGGCAAACCTTCTACGCGCGGATAACATTTCCTACACTTAATTAATAGCAGTATGAAAATCTAATTATCTAGGACTTTAATTCTGTATTGTGTTTATCATTGGCTATCGTCGCTTCAAAAATGTCATGTTTATTTGAATTATTTTAGTACGACAACAGAAAGAGAAATCTGTTTTTTCTCCTATTAGCGCCGCGGCCTCGCTTGGCTGAGAACAATGTTTTATCAGTTACTACATACTTAATCAGTGAGATTTACGAACAGGAATTCAACGTTATCGCGTCCTTCGATGACCCCGCTGCAAGTTATGCACAAAAATTCAACCGTCTAGTTCAGTGATTCTCAAAAGTTAAGATTTTCACATAATAATATCAAAGGGAATAAAATAGTGTAATAAATGTTATGTAAACAGTGCAAAATGAGAAAAAAATACAATGAAGTTTACTGGAAATTCGTGTGGAAATATTTCACATTCGAATTTAAATAAATTCTAGAATTTATAATTTGTAGAATCCAGTAAAGCTAAATTTAAATTTCGCAAAATTATACATTCATTGACATTTTCAAAAATAGGTCTAAACTTGTTTTATCCTCATTTCATATCTAGAATATTCTCAACTCGATTGTTTAAATTTTTAACCATAACAAACAATAAGACCGAATATTCATATATATTTACAAATTGTTCCCAAAATAGTTAATAGCGGTTAACAGTTTGGAAGCCACTGGTATATCTTATAAGGTCGCGGAATCGCGTGGAAGACACCGCGCGATGCGCCGCAGCGTTCAGCTGACGCAAGCGCGGTGAGGCAACTTGCATTACGTGTACTATACGTGCACACGCTGACCCAATTTACCCCAGCGACAACTTAAAAGCCAATGTCTGGCTTTCTTTTCAATATCTTATATGTAGGTGACACATTATTGAACGTGTCCCTTTTTTAAAGTTTATTTTTACTAAAAATTGTGTCAGGTGTTGTACTACATATATCTATGGATATATTAGGTTTCGCCCGCGACTCCGTCCGCGTGGAATACTAAAAAACAAAAATTTGTAGCCTATGTGTTCTTCCAGACTATCCTCTACATCTAAACCAAATTTTATAGAGATCCGTTCAGCTGTTTAGGCTACAAACTCTATCAAACGTCCATCCATCTATCCATCTAAACTTTCGCATTTATAATATTAGTATGATAGCATGAATAAATAGTACTCAAAGTCAAGGTTGAAATAAACCTAACCCATTTAGGAATAAACCCGCTACACACTTTGGAGCAAAAGTTCTGGTGTGTAAGTTGATAAGTGAATTTATTCATTAAGTTAATCAGTTACTAATATGCTCGATTGAAAAACAAAACATAATTGTAAATAATTTGCATTAATAAAACCATGATGGAACTAATTATCGAGTCGTGTTCGGGAAGCGGTGCTAATTACAGCGAAGTTACCTGCTATATAAACGATGCGTTATAGCATATAGCTATTAATAACTAACGATAAGCAATCACGGCTGGGACTCACGCGAGCCAGAGATGCGCGGGTCGTCGACCCAGCCATGTGTAAATACTCAACCGGTGACGCTGCATACCATACGCATGCAATCGCATTGTAATTGGGTCCCCAATGCCTTCACAAATAAGCTCATTTTACACTAAGCTTTACTTGAAGTTATTTGCGAACAGTCGGCGCTAACATAACTCTTGTTCTTCGTTTTATTTTAGGTCTCTGACTCGGCAAAATGTGCAGGTAGTTATTGTCACATTAGAATGACACTTTCGAATGTGCGGCATTTTATGGTAAATATTTGTGTAAATTCAGAATACCTTAGTTTGGTAGAAATTCAACATTAAAGACATCAAATTTAGCCGAGGAAATTACCTAATAAGCTACCAAATACACTCAGGTTTTTAACATCTAAATATTTAAGATTTTGGTCAACTTAAAACGCGATAAATATCTCTGTATACAATTTTTTAGTTTTCAATCATCGTTGCTGAAATTATTGACTAATTCAAACTCCGATTACTCGGAATGATTCCATTGAATGACTTAATTTCATACTATTTACAGATATCAGTGCTGAACTTGTTGTTCTAACTTTTTTCCCTGTGAAATATGATCACAGACACATTACGAAACCGTGAAGCAACCTTTTTCTATTAAATCCATTACAATTTAAATCTCGTAATTCAATTTAAAATAGAGTTACGCTTCACCGCCTGCAATGGCTAGTGTGAATTTGTCGTTAATAATAACACTATTAATATCTGAAATACTTAAAATTCATAATTGAACGTATGAAATACAAGTTGTGAACATGCTATTAAAATTAGTTACCAATTCTCGCTATTTATATCAATAACTCTAAATGTTTTTGTTGTTTATCAAGTTGAAGACAAACTAAGGAGTAAACTAGAATAATATTGTTAAACAAATTCCATATTCTATGGCGTCATATTCAGATTATTTACATCAAAAACATAAAACACAATAATTCTCTTACGTAAAATTAAATAACAACAATAATTCAAATGGCAACGCTTAATAGATTTTATTTGATAACATTTTCCAACCTGCTAGCATTGTTCGATTTGACAGCTTATGCTAGTTTCACACGAGGGTAGAACAGTGAAGCAGAGTACTAGATAGTGCAGTATTGCGTTTGTCTGAACAACATCGAAACAGAACTGTACTTGATTGATCAGAAAGTTGCATGTTCATATACGTCTGGGTCACCATTAAAGACAAGCGTCCTTAATGCTTTATTTATATGTACCTATTCCGACTACGACTTACTTACTAACCCATTCGAACATCATCGCTCACATGCCCAGCTTTCCTACGCAGAAGGAAAACACCACAGTTAGTTAGTACAAACAATAGCAGTACTTTTCTGCCCTACTGCTTCCGTCCTTGTGTGAAACATTACGTAGTGAGTTAACTAATAGTGACACATCAGGCGAGGTGTCGCGTTGCGCAGTTTCGTCTGATTGAACGAATGTCCAAGTGATTAGGTATCGACATCATCTGGTCACGACTTCGTGGCGACTCAATAGTCTCCTTAACTTTCTACATCAACTGTTACGACCGTCAAATGACATTTATCAACTGACTATTCATTGTCCTTATTTATTCGATGGCCTTCTTCGATTGAGCTATAAGACCTAAAATGCTTGAACATAACCTCTTTGTGACATTTAATAAAGTGTTAGAATCTAATGTTAACGTTCATCGAATTCTTTTTGAAAAGACACGAAAATAGTATAGTCTAAAGACTATTGAACTATTAAATTGCTAAATATACAAACACACGAATCGAGTTTTAGAAACCTTAAACTTTGGAAGAACTTTTAATAACGTTCAAAATAGTTTTAAAGGCTTGTAGTCTAACAATACGTCAAGATATAAAACATGTAATTGATCGATTACGATGATTAATTTAAAGATGCTCAGACATCGAGATTGACTTCGAAATGATTGCAAAAGATTAACAGCGAATTGACATTAAAGGATGAATTACATCAGTTAAGAGTTGAATGCAAATATTTGGTTTTTGTTAGTGGCCAGTGAATGTTACATTATGGTATGACGAAGTGTATAACGGATATCAAGCTCGATATGGTTGCTAGTCTGCTATTGCACCTTTAACCTTGCACGTATCACTTTCAAAATACCGCATTCCACGTAGTTACGAGCGATGCAGGCGAACTAACATCACGCCACTATTCTTTAAGACTTGGGCATACGCTAAAATTATTGTCGTTGTGGAAAATTAGGCGTGCGTTTATGTAGATTACAAATATGTCTACAATTTTGACGATTATTTTTAAAGAACGAGCGAACTTACTAGAGATATGAAACTCTGAAGTTTTTTTTTAAATAAATATTAGTGACTTTAATATAACTTTATACGAGTCTTAAATGAACATTTTAAATTTGTTCTCCACCGTCTATGCAGTCACGCAAATTACTTTACGTTAAAAAACCAAAAGGAGTTAGGTGTGAACTTCCTGGATTCAAGGTCTTTTGATTTTAAGGCAGTCCACTTTTTTTTTTTTATTGAAAATTTTACAGAAAAACACAAATTAAATATATGCACAAATATAGCCCCGCAAAAACCATATAATTGGTTTGTCCGCGGGTTAATTACAATTAACATATTAACATATTTTATTTTCTTTTTTCTAGCCGTGTGCCAAAAAAGAAAAAAATGATAAAATGTTAGGTATATATATAGGTGTCAGCCGAGGTATATGCAGTGATATTTCTACGTAAGGTTTTCTACATTTTTACCATAACAATTGACAATTGAAAGTATAGTAACGTTTTTAGTAATGACTGACACCGACTTCAAAGTAATAATAATTGTACAATATAGACATAACAGCTACAATAAGGGAGGTTTACTATTTTCAAGAAATTATTTCGTTACTTTTTAGTGTACTGTTTTTTTGAGAAGATTTTGTTTTTAGTATATTTTGTTTTTAGTGTATTTTGTTGGAAGTCGGTTTTGTTTTTTATTAAAAAGTTTATTTATTTCTCGATTTTTAGTGAATCTAGACATCGCAGTATGATAATCACTAGCTTTCAAACAAATAATGAGTTATCTAAATCGATTATCTAAGAAATTAAGTAAACAACTAATACATCGTTGCGATCATTCACTCATAATTCGGTGCGGCCGCGCGCCGTTGTTGCCCGTGAGTTTTAATATTTTGATAACTTCTAGAATCTTGCACAGAATTACATACTGTAAAAGGCAATTACGATCTACATATAATACTCTATCGTGAAAACATATTTATTTGGATAAGGATTCATACCAAATAAGAATAAAAGCGTTTTAAATAAAGTCGATTGCACTTATTTGACGGTTTTCTCGAAACAAACGGTTATTGTGCGACAACCTTAATAGATAGATATATGCTATCGCAGACTTTAATTCAGCTAATTGAATGACCTACAATTCTTTCATACATCATTTTTATGTAGGTCTTATAGTTTAGGCTACGTAAGCCAAGAAAGCAAACTTTGTTACAAGTTGGTATTTTTTTCTGCGACTCGTAATTTGCTATTTATGATATCTCCTAAACTATTTATCGGAATTACACAGTTCCAAGGGTATTTATAATCTACATTAAATTCTCTTGATGATGGACACATTTATTTTGATAAGAATTCATATCGAACACGAGTAATAGCGTTGAAAGTGGGGTATAGATTTTGATCGAAATTTTAATGAAAAAAGTGGTTATTGTGCGACAACCTTAATAGATAGATATATGCTATCGCTGACTTTTATTTAGCAAATTTAAAGGGCTACAATTCTTCCATACATAATTTTTGTGTAAGTCTTATAGTTTAGGCTACGGAAGCATAGAAAGCAAAAAAGACACCAAATTTCGTCACGCAATTTTATGCTAAACTATTTAACTACGCCGTAGTCTTTGACTCCAAAAATCAAACAAAAAAATGGGACCCACCTGCAAGCACTACCTATCGGATAAAAAAAGAATTTTCAAAATCGGTCTACCAGGGGCGGAGTTATGCCGTAACACACATAAAAAAAAAAAAAGAAAAAAAAAAAATATATATATGGACGAATTGAGTACCTCCTTCTTTTGGGAAGTCGGTCAAAAATGATAAAATGTTAGGTATATCTTCTATTAGCATTGTTTTTAACGGGTCCTCTTGTTCATACTATGTTTGATTTCCGCTCATTGTATGCAATTGACAATTTAATACTTTGACCGTGAGATATTTATAATTTTAATTATGCGCATAAATTACGTGATAACAATTTACATTCATTGTTTAACAAAGGCATCGTAAATGATGTTTACGTTATTATTATTACATGTTTTCTTTTTAATATTATATTTCTATTAGAACCAAAATAAATTGTAACACTATTAGAAGCAAGGAACCAAGACAGGCCTCAAAGGCCAGCAACGCATCTGTAGTTCCTCTGGTGTTGCGGATGTCCATGGGCGTCGTTCACCACCTCGGTGTTCTCGCCGCTCGTTTGCCCCCTTTTATTATTACAAAAAAAAAACAGAAAAGCATAAATCTGTCAAAATAAAATAGAAATTGGCCATTAGATTTACATTTTCCTAGTATTTGAAGTAAAATTCAAATCACATAAAGTATTTTTACCACAAACTGTTGTGGGGAACTTAATTAAACTAATTAACACAAATAACTATTAACGATTCAAATCACGGTATCGTGTCGCACCAAACTTCCGCCAGCTGGTACAAAAAGTGACAAAATTACAGAGGAAAAAAAACCGTGACTGGTTGCGGGTGAAATTTTTGCTACAGGAAGTCGTGCACTAGAATATTTTCACTACGTTAACTTAATATTATTTGTAACTTTTGATTTTATCTGTTTAAAAAAAACGTTGGTCAAAAATGAAACTTAAAATCGAAAAAAAAAATATGTTTCTTTTAATGAACATCTTTACTTGAATTTGCACCAAATTCTGATTATTTGGAATTGTAACATTATTTGCCTTTGCCATTGTAAAGAATACCGAGTTCAACTAGTTCTCTAATAACGCTACCTTAAGTCAAGAGTAAATTCTGAAAAAACTAAAATATCTGCTATATTTTTACAATTTTAGTATTTACTATCCCAATAATAAGTCTTAAGTATCTAGTGTGTTATGTAACGTTGAATTTACCTTCAAGAAAAGAGCGTACTCCCTTAAAGGCTGGCAACGCATCTGTTTCCCTGGCGTTGCAAATGTCCATGGGCGTCGTATCAAGTAGCATTACGCGAACCGCTGCTCGATTGCCCTCTTCTACTATAAAAAAAATATGTTCATCAAAATCTGTCAATCTCATATAACAGGGTGTGGTTATTACAAAATGAGGCACAGAGCAATTAATAGAAACTATTTCCAGTCTGGAATGTCTACAGCTTGTTACGAAACAGCTTTACTAAGACAAATGATAATTGTAACAAGCTAACCTTACGTGTAATTAAAACACTACAATACTAATGCTAGAAAAAAGAAACATTGGAAGGCAACAATCTCATTCATTGAGTGTAAATTGTTATAATTACTACCTTTGCCCGCGACTTTATCTGCAAGCAATGAAAAGACTTGACTATGTTCTACATTTGTACTAAACTTCATAGAGATCAGTGTTTAACTTTTTGAAGATACTTAATAACAAACATCCACCCATAAATACCTTACAACAATATTTTTAACTAGCTGTTGCTCGCGACTTTGTCTGAATGTAGTTAAAAAAATAGTAAAATCACAGCCTATGTTACTCATTGATAACGTATCTTTTTAATGTTGAAAGAATTTTTGATATCGTCCGAGTAGTTTTTGAGTTATTTCAGTACATACAAAAATACAAATCTTTTCTTTTTGTAATATTAAGTAAAGATTAAATTAAATGTGAATTTCGAAAACCGTCGCAAATGAAAGATAACATAAAAAGGTTATTTAAACTAAGAGACGTCAAAAAATAATTTACATTCAATCATAATTCTGTATATAATTTAAACTACCAAATGTGGTAATGTTAATACAGTAGTCACAGTAATTTGGCGGCTAACGGCGCAACCGTTGCATGTCTACGTAATTACGGCAAACTAGTGATTTACTGATTATGTTTGTGTTTCACAACACATTTTACTCAACACCATAGCCAGAGTACAACGAATATGAGAATTGAAAATGCGACTCCTTAATTAAAAAAAAAATATTTAGCATTGCAAAATCGTTTGCCACCTTTTCTTAAAAGAAACTATCGTAATTGTACTCCGTACTACAGTCATTTATTTATACTTTAACCAAAACTAACTTTATAAATAAAGTATGTACAAAATATATAATAATAATAATTTACCTGCTACAGAAATTAAACTAAAAGACATCAACGAACACAAGTGACAACAACCTTTATGTCAATTTTAAGGCACAATAGATAAGATCTCGTTTCACAATTTCCTGCTTTAAAGAACTTGGGTTAGCATTGCACATTTAGTACGATATTTCGTATCGAGCAATCATTAAATTTATAGGGTATGGTGTAAAATCCATGACACAAACTGAAGTCATTTTACAATACTTTTCACAGTTTTCTTGCAAACATTGTTTTTCCACGTCGTATTCGAAACTGTGTCACAATTTTTTTTTTTGTATTAGGTGACAAACCAATGAACGTAACAGTGGGCCGTGTTACGATTTTGTTTACTTTTTGTCAGTGGCTCACTAAATTCCGGCGGCGGTTTCACAATTATATTCGCAGTCACATAATAGCCTAGAACACCCACGTAAAATATAGACTTTTGTGATTTTTCTTCGACCACTTTGTTAACACGATTTAGCAACGACCTTAATTTTGTCACAACACAATTATAAACACGTTAGAAACTCAATGTTAATAATCTTACTTCTTACTAATATTATAATATTACTAATATTATAAATGCGAAAGTTTAGATGGATGGATGTTTGTTAGAGTTTGTAGCCTAAACTGCTGAATGGATCTCGATGAAATTTAAAGAAAATCGCTTAGGCACAGAATCTGATCAATTCCTATTGCTAGGTAAATAAACTTTTGTTTACCGCAGTCACTCCTGACATGATCATATGGGCATAAATTTCGATCTGAGATAATGGTACACTAATTTATAAAGTAAAAACAAATTCAATAGTTACAGAAAAGCATCACATTTATTTAAAAACACTTCTGTTACTCTAATCTTCCGTTTGTAATTAGTTAACAGAAGCTACAATGCGACATTCGTAAATGCCGCCTAACGCCGTTCCCACGCTCGGTATTCCGCACATACCGTGTCTAGTTCAATTATTGAACTTAGTACATTTTCCAGCACACAATGTATCGAGACTTTTATCCGTGTTCTCGATTCAAAGTCGCACGCGACAATCAAGTTTTTAACAAATTGACAAAGGTCTGTAACGTTTGTGCCAACTACTGATGCAAATAGTTTCGTTTTATAAAACTACTGTTCCGGTGCAGCTTCATCCACATGAAATTATAAAAAACATTATTTTATTGTTCACATTTGACAAATTTTCAATTGCAAATGTCAACACTATCGTTACCATAGCAACCTTGCTTCCTTGATGTTGGCAGCAACTTATGGTCACTTTCCTACATTAGGGTTTTTATCCAAAATATTTACCCCCTAAGTTTAATGGCGTGAAAATATATAGCTTAAAGCGTGACGTAAGTGTAGGGCTCTTTATTAAAAAAGGAATTATTCAAAAATATGATGTGATTGCTGACATCTTAGGCAACAATAAAATGTGTGTTTACGCTTTATTATAATATATATAATATATAATATATAATATATAATATATAATATATAATATATTTTACTTTACTATATAGTATAATAGTATATAGTATAGATACTCGTAGATAGATAACAATTTTCAATCATACAAATGTACTTTTAGGTTAGATCAACATATAGTTAAAGTTCAGGATTTAAACCCATTCATTAATTGATCACTTAAGGAGGAAACACTTACGCAATTCAATAATAAAACGAATTTCGAGTTCCGAATATAGTTATCATGTAATTCACAGATGTTATTGTTAAACATAATACACGGAAATAAAATATTGCTGGCTATCGAGGTAATCACACAGCCAACCTTAATCTCATTTCATGGAGGCCGTATCTCAATAAAACAATCAAAATCGAATTGTGCGAAGGAACATAAGATTCGTCCCAGCCACTACAATAACTCAATTATTTTCAATGGCGGAAGCAACCGTGAAAATACGTCTGAGCTATCTTAAATTACGTTTAAACCTTGAAATACACACTACAATATATCCGAAAATAATTAATAAATATCACTATTATAATACGTAATCCTTTCACTTTATGTTATGGTTTTATAGTTCTATCTATCTATCTGTTAAGTCTAATTGTTCGTTTTAAACCATTTCTCTATTTCTGAAAATTTGTATCAACCCATGAAGTAATTCACAGGGTTTTCACTAAAGATGGAAAATTGATGAGTATTCTTCACTCTCAGTTTATTCAAGCTATTCCTTCTCTCGTTACCTTTATTGCTATAGCATCCTAGTTTATCAAATACTCAACTTATATACATACCTTCTCCATAATACCTTCATTCATTATTCTTTTATATTAGTTTCTCTTCCTTCCATACGGAGAACACTTTATGATGAGGTGCCACGTATTATAGCAATCTGTAAATGAAGATCAAATAGGTTACAATGTTAAACGGTTATTAATTTTGATCATTGTAGTTAAACAATTTATATTTCGCTATTGCTTATTGCTTGTTTGGAGGTCGGCGGCCGCAGCGTGAGGCGCACGACCCCGCCGCGGCGCCTTGAGACCAGCTTTTTGCACCGGACAATTGTCCCAGCGTCGAACTAAGATACGCTTTCATTTACATCTCAATAGACTGATTATATCTGCCATGTGCAAACATCTAAACCTGCTGAATTAAACTTTCTACAACAAACTACATTCCCCACCTCAATTCTTCTACTCAACTGCTACTTAATTTATCTGTCACATTTAAATTAATTTAAACAAAAAATAAACATTCAAATTTTTCGAAAAGTTCACGAATAATTGTCAAGTGAATAGCTAAATGATTAAATCATCTCGTATTTGTTAAAGCGGACTTCGGGCGATCTTTAAACAAAAACTAAACATTCAAATTTTTCGAAAAGTTCACGAATAATTGTCAAGTGAATAGCTAAATGATTAAATCATCTCGTATTTGTTAAAGCGGACTTCGGGCGATCTTTAAACAAACCGGTCGCTTGGCATTTGACTTATCAAATAGACATTGCCAACCGAACCTTAATCAGGTGAACCAAGTCTCATTAATAAAATCTCGTTCCTAAATATGTTCCTATTATCATTCATTTTAATACTCTCGTATCAGTGAGATCATTGATTTATTTAGAATATGGCTCTAATTTTCAAGGTCTTACAAAATACCTGTTCGTATGTGCATTTTGTTGCATTAAAATCTATTTGCATGACTTTTTCTCTTGTATTCGGGTTTGTATCTATACTATCTATACTACTCGTATTATAATAAAGCATAAGCACACACTTCTTTGTTGCCTAAGATGTCAGCAATTACAACATATTTTTGAATAATTCTTTTTTTTATAAAAAGCCCTACACTTACGTCATGATTTAGGCTATATATTTTCACGCCATTAAACTTAGGGGCTAAACATTTTGGATAAAAACCCTAATGTGGGAAAGAGACTATAAGTTGCTGCCAACATCAAGAAAGAAAGATTGCTAAGGTTTGTCATGTCATCATGTTTGTCATGTCATGTCATTTTGACATTTGCTGTGATAATTTGACAAATGTAAACAATAAAATAAAGTTTTTATAATTTCACGCGGATGAATCCGCACGCGAACAACTAGTACATAATAAAAATAAGTACAAACTATTTGTAATATTAGACATGGCACATGAATTTTGCAATAGTAGACTGTTCAAATATTAAACTAATCAATAATTAGATTTGCAACTTGCAAATTACAAACAAAACGCACGTTACTTGAGTTTCATAAGTAACCTTTGCTCAAATTTCATCAGTGACGTAATCACCACGTGACCAAAATATCGACAATTCTTCTTCGTCACAATAGACTTGATATTTCGCGATATCGCAAACCGTCTCATAAATTAGATACATGACATTTTCAATAAGAATCTTGACCTTATGACTTTTTGTGAGGCATTAAAATAATGGAATACTATTATTATTAAACAGGTGTATTATTATTGTATTATGTATTAATACAATAATGTCTGATGCCTGTCAATGTTTGTTAAAAACTGGCAATGAATATTTTTAAACTTTATTTAGTAATTTTCGATATTCATATTCATATTAATATTTTGATTTTTATTCTTTAATCTTTTGCTATTCTTTTAAATGCTATATTACCGTATTAAATACTAGCTGTTCCCATGCGACTTCATCCGCATAAAATTATGAAATATAAAATTGTAAATGTCATGATGACATGACATTATGGCAAACCATGGCAACCTTGCTTCCTTGATGTTGGCAGCAACTTATGGTCTCTTTCCCACATTAGGGTTTTTATCCAAAATATTTACCCCCTAAGTTTAATGGCGTGAAATATATAGTCTAAAGCGTGACGTAAGTGTAGAGTTTTTTATTAAAAAAGAATTATTCAAAAATATTCTGTAATTGCTGACATCTTAGGCAACAAAGAAATGTGTGTTTACGCTTTATTATAATAGTATAGATAGTATAGATAGTATAGATAGTATAGATAGTATAGATAGTATAGATTCGGTAATATCATCGTGTGTAGAGTTTCAGTCAGTCAGTTGACCGTCACATCAGTATAGTGACGTCATAGGGCAATCGTTAAAGTTTCCACGCACGAAAAAAGTCTAAAGAATTCTGAAAATAAAGTGAACAGTGAGCATCTTTAATATCAATTTAATGTAACCGGTAGCCGCCTATCTTTAGATATAATATTATAACTATCTGATTAAATCATTAACTCAAACGTTTAATAGCCCATACCTATTTTATATTAACTCTGTTTGAATAATACATTATTTATTATTATTTAATTATTATAAATATACTCGTAATGTTAATCGATAATTGATTATATCAAAACGTTATACTCATAGCTACTCGTTATTGATTATTTAAATAATATCGCATCACAAACTTGTTTTAAACCTAATATAACATAAAAAAAACAAATAAACATATAATATTATTATTGACCCGGATACATGTACAAAATGAATAAAAGTTTTGTTCACGGAATATTACATTAAAAAAATAGCAAAATTCAACAGCTAGCTCGTAAAAATGTCTTTTTCTTGTAACTCATAACAATTTTTAAATGTTTATGATACCTGCATCAGTTGGTGAAGTCAATGGAAATCTCTAGAAATAGTTTACAAAGATGACATTGCATACAATAGTAGTATTTCCAACCTCATACAAAAAGTTTTTAGAGCTAAAAATTAAGCCCGCACTAGATACTATGGACCCATTTCACCAATATATTTAACCTCTTTATAATTTGTTTTAATGATGGAATGATAATGTCGCTCTAACAATATTCTGAGTACAGATCATAATAAATCTATACTAATCAAGATTTGTATTTTTGTATGTATTGTAATAACTCAAAAACTACTAGGCCGATTTTAAAAATTCCTTCACCGTTAGAAAGGTAATTTATCTGTGAGTAACATAGACTATGATTTTATTATTTTTTAATTTCACGCGGGCGAAGTCGCGAGCAACAGCTAGTTAGTTAATATACACAGACGTGGAACCGAATAATCGATTTCTTAATTACTACTCGTATAGAAAATCTCAAACCTCATAACTTTTTATAATCTGTGCTCTTTCGTTGTATTATTTCTAATCTTTACGACATGTTATAAATGGCTCCTTTTAATCTATAATTTTTCTTCCAATTTCACGCTAAATATTTTGTTCGAAAGTATGTTAAATATCTCGCATTATGACATTTGAAATTTACAACAGTATAATGATATAACACGACTAGTTCAAAACATAACATAAGGTGACATGGCGCGTTACAAAAGTGGGACTAATTTATGTTCTTTGTCTACATATTACGTATTCAAAATTCAGAAACAATATATGCTTTTCAAAATATACTATAAAACCATTTTAAAGAGAAAATTATAAGTGTAAAATAATTTAAGGTAAGGCAATTCAATAACCTCAAAAGTCGACGCTATAATTGTCAAATTTTAAATAGTAAATAGATATCACGTTTTATAACAAGTTATAGTTAAACCACAAAACGGGATTATTTTGAATTACTTTCCATTAAATTGACTTACTTGTTTTTATTGTTTCTTGTGTATGTATTTTATGTTTTAAATTATTAATAAGGTTATGTTGGTTGTAAACTCCACCAAATGAAGGCCAACTGAAAGGAATTATAAGAAAATTAAAACCACAGTATCGTATTAACCAAAAGAACAGTATTAAATAACTCACTTGATTGTTAACGTTACGAACGACGCAACAAGTACGGTGTAGAATTTAAATCAGTCCCATCACAATTAAGTTACGTAGCGTCTGATTGTTTAAATACCTACATTTAATTTAAAAACAGAAGACGATCTCAATTTAACATAACGCTTCATGTTCAACCAGTGAACAGTTTAACATTTGTAACGTTTGGCGAGAAAGATTTCATATCAAAATAATAATTTTTATTCCACAAATCATAATTCATACTAATATTATAAATGTGAAAGTTTAGATGGATGGATGGATGTTTGTAAGAGTTTGTACACTAAACGGCTGAACGGATTTTGATCAAATTTGGTATAGATGTAGAGGATAGTCTGGATGAACACATAGGCTACTGACTTTCGTTTTTTTTTACGCGCGGACGGAGTCGCGGGCGAAAGCTTGTATTCATAAAAAAAACTAAAAAAAAATTACATAATATTATAATCGACAACCATATTGTTCAAACTAACTAAAACCGTTTATTGTTCACGAATAACGGACATTTGAATTCTTTGATTTTTTTTTCAGGATATGGGCAGCCGGCTGTACTGGTGCTGGTGAGCTGGTGACGTGAGGTGGTGGGGCGACAGACACGATGCGGATGCACGGCTAGCCGACACGCTCTCACCGCGCACTACCGCTCACATTGAGGTATTATCCCATATCCACTATCCATATTTTTTAACCACCCTTTATTAATAGATCTAAGATCTACGCAGATAAAATTGGTTTCGACCATTTTGTTTTAGCACAAACGTACCTGTAGCGTTGAACTCAAATATTTTTTGTTACGAGAATTTTGTTATTTTCTTTCTTACTATTGATTTATAAAGAATAAATGAAACGTATAAGGTACATTATTAATTCAACATTAGTCTTATTAATAAATGTAAATTCAATTAATAATTCTAACTGGCTAGTGTAAAGGTCGATGAAATATTGCATTAACCATCTTATTGTAATAATCTCCTTACTTGAAATTCAATTTGCTATTTGTCAATAAGAAATCTTTAATGCTGCAAACAATCATGCAGTTTTAATGACTTTGTATGTTATTATTTGTCAGTTACATTTCACAGTTGATCTTTTAAATATAATAACAAATACGTATGTTTACAAATCTTTTAGAGAATTTTGCAATCTGTCGTACATTTGGCAAGTTTCACTAAAAGAACTTTAGACCAGATCGAAAAGAATCTTGTGCAATAAGACTGCTATTACTGGAAGTAAATAATTAAAACTCTAACCTCCGATAAAGAAAATATAGTTTGCTAAACTATTACATCATACTTCATACTAATATTATAAATGCGAAAGTTTAGATGGATGGATGTTTGTTAGAGTTTGTAGACTAAACGGCTGAACTGATTTCGATGAAATTTTGTATAGATGTAGAGGATAGTCTGGAAAACCACATAGGCTACTCACTTTTGTTTTTTTTTTTTATTCCACGCGGACGGAGTCGCGGTCGAAAGTTAGTAGTTAAATATAACTAAAAGACTTTGTTTTATAAAATCACTAAACTTTCGCATTTATAATATTAGTAAGGGTTTTAGCCATTTACGTAAGTTGTAAATTAATTAAGATATAACTAAATATCTTTTCTTAGCTAATTAATATCTCATATAGATTGTCTATTATAAATCAAATTGTACAAATCTTGCAAATGATTGCGATATTATCGAATATCATCAATCATTTGTACATCGAATACCAACTAATGATACGGCTTTGAGCTTGCGCACACTTTTGACTAAACTATCACACAACTGTTGTGTGATTGTCTCCTGTTCCTGTCAAAAATGTATGAAACTGACATTTGATAAGTTACGTGCTTGTCACGTATTCGTTCCTATACATTTTTACATATTTTGTCAATTCTACAAGCGACTTCGCTAATCGAATGTCATATGTCTAGGGGGGCTGTTTAGTCTCACAACTAAAAATCGAGTAGCGTGTGCACCTCCATGTATGGTCATAGGAATCAAAGCGCGACTAAACAGTTGTGCGATAGTATAGTCAAAGTTGTGTGCGCGCTTAATGATTATATACAAAACATTCGAAGTAATTTTGTCTGTACGTCAATAATAACACTACAATACTGAAATAACAGTAACACCTGAATCTATCGCGATCGTCAATTCGTTTTGCTCCATTGACCAAGCAAAGTGCAGTTGACATTCCGAACACATTACAGGCCATCAATCAACAGGCTAAATATAGACCAGTTTCTTTGTTGCACAGTACGACTTTTACAAACATTTAAGGAAATCATTTTGTCTTACGATTCAAATGTCCTTAGACATTTAAATTAACTTTCGATGCACTTAATATCCGTTTAATTACTAAAAAAAGGTAACAGTTAAAAAAAAATTAAGACGGGGAAAAATGTTAACATACTATTTTTTGTGTCTGGTTAAATGCAATAAAAAACAAATATTATTCTCTACTTATTTAGAATTTTCATAATAATTATGTTCATATTGAGAAGGCTCACCTCTAATACTAAGAAATAGAATTGTTTGTTAAAAATATTAAGAATATCGAACGACCTTGATATGGTCATTTAATGTCTGCCGTTCACTAATACTCGACATCGAGTCATTGTTAAGAAAGACCTGTTAATCTTTATCACTAATTCGTCGATTTTTTATGACTAAGGCCTGTCCCACCACTGGCCGATAGAGGCTCAGATAGCTTAAAAATGACGCCACTGTCAGATAAGGGAACAAAATTCGATATTTCTATCACATATTTTACACATTGGATTGTTATAGACAATTTAAAATTTGGTGGGACAGGCCCTAAATTTGCGAATTGAATTGTTTATAATTAAATTTCGGATCAGAATAAATTAAATCAGTTCAGTCTTAATAACAAAGGAAAAAATATACGCATACAAATTGTTTTGGCAACGCTCTTTAATTGGTAGTCAAACAGTTTGACGTTCACTAATTTTCATTACTGTTCATACATCACAATTGTAAGGTTTACTTACCTACTTTTGTAGAAAGCTTGCTTGTTACGCCGGCCTTTTTACTGCACTGTGACATTTCGACACTAACGGGGTTATTAAAGGTTAATTAATTATAATAATTATTCTGTAATAAAACATTTTTACCTAACTTACACAGGGGAAAAGGATTTTGCGTGTATGTAAGTTTTTATATATGTACGAGTAGTTCTGTTTTCATTTGAAACTAAAACGAGTGAAAAGATGTAAGTGAGGTCATTCAATATCTATTCTTTCGCGGATTGTCTTAGACATTCAATCGAGTTTTTTTGTTCTCTCAGTAAATTATTGTTATTATTTTTAACAATTCTTAGAACTTAACATATACTAGTTCAACGTAGCTATAGTTAAACAATCATGATAGTATGGCATTTTTTACTATTAAAATGTTTTGATTATTTCCTGCATAAACAATGCGGATTGTAATCTAAGCTTGTTACTTATTAAGTCGGTAATTTTATATCGGACTGATTAACCTTGGCTTATTGACTTACTTACTATTAATAGCTAACAAATATATTTTGAAAGAAAAAAACTTCTGTTCACTGCTTGGTATAGTAAAGTATCAATTCAAACTTCTGCTCAGGAGAGAGCTCTCGAATAAAGTTACTTGTATAGTTCAATCTACAATCAGTTTGTGGTTAAAGTTTACTTTCTAGATTTCTTATCCAAGAATTCTTTTTTTTTTATAATATAAGGTGGCAAACGAGCAAGCGGCCACCTGAATCCACCGAAATGGAAAGCGACCGCTGCCCATAGGCATCCGCAATTGCAGATGCGTTCCCTATCCTTAATTGACGGAGGAGGAGACGCACATAAAGGGGACATTTCCCCTTTCTATGCGTCTCCTCCACCGTCAAATCCACTTGTCCTTCCCATCCTTTCCTCTTAAGAAAAGGGTGGAAAGGGAAAGGGACTAAAATTAGGCCTCCGGCACCACACTCATCAGACGAAACGCGGAATTGCTTCCACTTCACGCATGTGGTCGTGGTATTTCACCGGGCGAGCCGGCCCATTCGTGCGAAGATGTTAAAGCGGGCTCTACCACTGTTAAATCTGGTCTACCAATGTTAAATAAATATGTTCTTTATATCCAAGAATGTCTTTATTTTCTAAATAGCTTTTGCTGTGCAAAAATGTATGTGCTTTCTATTTATTTTACACTTTCATATTTTACCAAAGATATTATAGAAATAGTTGATCTAATAGGTTAATTTATACCCATTTTAACCAATAGTTATGTTGTATCTTAAGCGTGATAATCTCAGACCTCTTGCTAAATGTTAATGTTTAAGATTTCAAAGAATTTTAATGTGTGTAATAAAATTGATTCGTGTATTATGAAGGTTCTATCTAAAGGTCTGTGGCGGTCGACTCTCTGTCGAGAGGCGGCAAGTCGGAGAGGCGGCTGGGAAGTGTAACGAAATGTCAAGGACGTTTGTATCAATAGTCGAAAGTCCCGCGCAGCATGCGGATAAATGTTTAAACACACATTCATCATTATTGTAGCCGTGGTTTGAAAAATAGCTGTCGTGACAGCCCATATCAATATTCGAATGAACCCGAGGCAATAGTGAACTAACACAAGTTTTTATTTCAATCAAGTTTGAGGTCTAAAAGATAATTAAACTGCATTTAATTAACTACAAATTTCACTGTTTTAAAATGCCTACTTACTAATATAATTTATACCATGCCGCAGCAAGACAATTATTTTTAATTTTTTTTAATTTCAATTTATTCGACAACTTATGCGTGACTAAGAATTTAAAAGTGCTACATTTCATCGCCCACTCCAGGGTCAATGTCAGCTATTAAACAATTATTAGTGTAACACATATTTACAAGGAGTTTAACTTCAAACTAATTGGATGTTAATTGTTTTGAAACGTTATATAGTTACTCTGCTATTGACTACCTGCTTCATAAGATAGTCGGTAAAAAATTAACGCCTCGAAATAATGAATTAGTATGAGCAAAAAGATCGTTTTTTTATCTAATTCCGGCCGTTACGATGAAAGTAAAAGTTTGCCTTGCATAAGTAGACCTAGTTTAGTAAACAAAGCGGAATATTTAATGCAAGACATTTTGCTTAAGGGCTTTTTCGATTCAACAAAATATAAGAGTAGGTAGCTTATTCCTCATACTTTGCAGTTAAATGTCGTAAATGCTAGATCACTGAATTATAAAGTCTAACGCTGTTCGATGTCGTTACAAGAATATTACGAAAAGACAGAATGCAATTTAAGAATGCAGAAATAGGCGCCTACACGCTAGGCTTGAAATCCTCTGACTGTACCTCGATCAATCACTAGTGAGTAAGAGTCCACGATGTTACAAGAATGTACCGCGAATGCGAATTCTATTTGAATACAAATTTTGATACAGTTTTACGTAATTGAAGCATTCCATGTAAACGAGTGTCGAGTAAAAGCGGGTTGAATGCGTTCCGAGGTTGCGCAAGATTGCGCAGCGGCCGTCACGAGTGGCCCGCCCACCTGCAACGTGCAATTCTCTATGGTGTACTTACGATTTGGATCAAAACATACTATTATGTAACTACACTCGTTAGCGGATCATCGAACAAGATGAGACTCTTGTCTTCTCGACTAAGACACGCCTGTAAGCATATAGTGTGGTTTATTTACGCGTAATAAATTGAACTGTGTGCTAGATAAAACCAGATGTAATCTCATTTTCTTATCAAGCGGGTTTTGGATTATTCTAATCATACTACATACTAATATTATAAATGCTAAAGTTTAGATGGATGGATGGATGTTTGTTAGAGTTTGTAGCTAAAAAGGCTAAACGGATCTCGATGAAATTTGGCATAGACGTAGAGGATACTCTGGAAGAACATATAAACTACTCAGTTTTGTTTTTTTTAATTCCAAGCGGACGGAGTCGCGGGCGACAGCTAGTTATTCTATAATTGTCATGCAGAAGTTTTTTTGATTGGAATTTTAGATTAAAATTTTAGCACTATCGAATTCTGAGCAGTCCATTTAGTTTACTGTATGAAATGCATTAATCATAGTCAGGTTAGACGATCCCTCTTTTAAAGTGTATTTGATTTGAATCGATGTAAAATTTTAATAGTGATTGTAGGGACAATTGCAAGGGTGCAATGTTGGTGCCTATTTCTGGCGCAAGAAGCAACATGAATACATTACCACATTCCGGTTTAGCAGAATATAGTTGCAGTTTTTTAAAATATAAATGCTTATATTCTCTGGAAATATTTCCTTGTCGATTTATGTGATAATGTCATCGGTCCGTCTTATTGTCTACATTCACGTTATAAGTTAGGTTGTTTTAATTGTCTCGTAATTTTAATCTTACAATATCAGATGCTAAATACCAGTTTTTGTTAATGCTTGTTTTATTGATGTCCTTTTTAAGTTTTTTTTATACTCGTTAAAAATCGTACATATTACTGGTACCCAGGTATTATTTATATTCTACAGCTTAGAATCGTGCATATTTATATTATAATTTACCCTTGAAATTTGAAGGAAAATGTTACGTAGAGGACATAAAATGATCTACATATCTATATCAAAAACAAATCATAAAACTGGCTTCGATTGTTAGTTAATAATATCTGATTATGTTACCGGAGCAAACTTTAGTATTATGTTCACTTGATAATAAAGAATCTATCACAGATTAAAAAGATTATTTAAAACAACGAAATATAATCAATGTTAAACGAATTATTGCCCGCCAATTCGTCAGTGTGGAATTAAAAAGATCTGATTATCATAGCGCAGGTGATGAATTATTTTAAGGAAATTAAAATAGCTTTTTGGAATAAAAGTAGATTATATCATATTCCAGACTATAATATATCCATGTCCCAGTATAGTCCAGATATAAACAGCCGTTCTAGAGTTACCTTTTAACAAATAAATCCATCTCACCATACTTTGATTACGCTTTTTGTGATAAGTTTAAAATTAACGTAGCTAAAATAGATCTGTATATGTAATGCTAAGTGTCAACTCTACCGAGTGTTTTACGAAATGACATGGATAGTGACACTGTTTACCATTTGGCACGAACCCGACATACTGTTTGCATGCTCGTAGCTTACATACACACTCTTAATAGGTCGTCAATCTGATCCATTTAATACAGATAAAACATGCCTGCTACTACTTTCCGTAGAGAAAAACATTTAACAGTATGAAATTAACACTGACACAATGTAGAACATTTAGCTTATTTATTTTTATCCTATAACTGTCATCTCATATCATCAACTTGCCCTCATCCCTAAGGAGGGTCGGCACAGTATTTGCTGCTCTTTCACACATTTCTATCAGCCGTCATACCTGAATCCACTCACTCACACAATCCATCCAGACTTTCTTCGGTCTTCCTCTTCCTTTGTAGCCATCCACATTCATTCTTAACACTTTCTGGTTTATGTCCCCATCGTCTTCTCATCTCATATGACACCGCTATTTTACTATTATTTGAAAAAAAGAAAGTGGTCTTTTATTTTTGGCGAAACGAACTAAGAAAGAAAGAATTCATTATTGGTAATGAATAAAAATCGTCGAGATAAGGCGTTAAGCGTCATTAAGAAGTTACATCTTATTACAGAGTACACTAAAATGCTTTAGAGATTAGAATATCTGATAGAAATCATAATTAACGCCCTTGGCATGCAACACTGTGTTGGCAATGCGCAGTCGTCCCGTAGAGATCACGCCCACTGGCCGGTTAATTTAGCATCCTGTATGAATCACTGTAATTTATAAAACTATCTGCATACGTGAGAGAAGTATACGTAATGTTTATCATTACAGCATCCTTGGCAATAGTCCAAAGAGAGTAACGTCAACTACACTAACATTAAATTTATGAAATCTGCTATTCTTCCCTATCAACTGAAAACTATCCATTCGTATTAATATTATAATTGCGAAAGTTTAGATGGATGTTTGTTAAAATTTGTAGCCTAAGCTGTGGAACGGATCTTGATGAAATTTGGCGTAGAAGTAAAGGATAGTCTGGATAGTAAGCTACTCTTTTGTGTTTTTTTTTATTCCGCGCCAAGAGTCGCGGGTGAAAGCTAGTTGATTATAAAAGTTATCCCACTAAAAGGTTATCTATCAGTCCTCATTTTATTTATCTGAGTAGTATGCCAAACATTATCATAATTTAAATTATCTTTACCTAAATTTTTAATTAAAGTACGAAGGCCATATTTTTTACTTTATTTTCCGTCTCTCTTAATATAAATTGAATATCGAGTGTTTTTGTTCAATGCAGTCAAAGGCATTTTTTTACTCAATTCATCGATTAGGCTCCATAATCCCGTATCGTGTCAGCTTGTATTAGACTTTTTAGAATAAATTTGTTTTCCTCCTTTTTTATAGTAGAGTGAATGTCCCGCTTTTGTAGATGTCAAAAAGGACATAAAACTCGTTATCAATGTTCTTGAGAAGTAAGAACTTTGTATTAAACCTGATCGTGTTAACTGCTATTTTATCTTGGCGTTTAAATAATTTTATTATACTAGCTGTTGCTCTCGAGTTTTTCGGTGTTTAATTTAAAAATAAAGCTCATGTTGCTTCCGGTAAAAATCCCTACAAAATTTGTCAAAAGATTCAAAGATAACATAAGTATTATGTCTAAATGCGAGTAAAAACACTATATCTAATAAATGCGAAAGTTTACATGGATGGATGGATGGATGTTTGTTAGAGTTTGTAGCCTAAACGGCTGAAATTTGGCATAGATGTAGAGGATAATCTAGAAGAACACATAGGCTACATGCTTTTGTTTTTTTTAATACCACGCGGACGGAGTCACGGGCGAAAACTAGTATCTAATAATTCAGTTGCAACATCTGAAGATTGAAATACCAGAGGTCATAATATTTTTGCATTGCAATTTATTGACACAGAATACTAAACAAGAACATCGATATGACATTGTAGAAGACAGGCAGAGTACAATGCTGCTTTCACCATTGTCTATTCTAGAATTGATCACATTGTCACTAGGAATGTTGGACACGCCTTATATAGTTTGCATAACATAAACTATGATGTCTAACATCGCAAACACTGGAGCGAGGAACTTGTTCAACATCGCTGTAGCTCCGATCTCACCCTGACTTTGACCGGACAATGCAATGCCATTTTAGAGACTTGCTCACTAACAAAGAGCACATACTCAAGATCATCTTGCTCTGAATTTAATTGTATACAAAGATCAACATAACTGGTTCTGCATGACTGATACGGTAAGTTCTATACTCAATTATATTCAATCACCAGCTAACAAATGTAGAATCACACAAGATTCGCGATAAAGGCGATCTTTGCCACCCTTTCAAATAAACATTAGCACCCTGGACTACGTTTACTCAATTTATCTTTGTGGCAATTAAAATGAGACACCTTAATTCCAAATTTAAAAGTGAGAAAATCCATATTACCTAGATTTATGTTCAATCTATTCACTCCAGTATTGACTGTAGGTCTTTCTAGGTTAAACCTTTTGCAATACTCGTTACTTAGGACTCTACTACTGTTTAATACTACGAGTATCCATCACATACAAACATAATTCAAAGAAACGAATTTACTAGCTACATCCTTATTTATAACGGGCGCACACCTTTGACTAAACTATCGCATAACTGTGTGCGACTGTCGATTGTTTCGCAGCCAATTCAACTGTTTAGTTTCAGAACTAAAAATCTGGTAGCGTGCGTACCTCCATATAGGATAGGAATCAGCGAGACTAAATAGTTGTGCGATATTTTAGTTTCATGATATAATGTTACAAATGATAATTTCACTTAGATTCTGTATGACCTAAATCAGTTCATAGATCATACCTTTCAAAACGTAATCAACACATAACACCATATTATTTTATCATCAAGAACCGTTCATTAAATAGCGTCGGATAGATATGATAGGCTACTTAATACTGTATGAAATAGCTTCAACCGGTTACGAAATGTTAATTATTGTGGAATTACTCTACTTCGTAAAGTTAATTACACTTTACAGTGTACTAAGTAGTAATTTGATCTTATTATTTTATGGCAGATATAAAACAATTGACTGTATTACACACTGTAACGTGTTGTTGAGAATCGAATCAAAGCTCTATACTTATACGTTAAATACTTTGCAAACTATATTTTTGTTCGTAAGTGCAAACGGCCAGTTGCATCTAACCAATGGAAGGGAATAAGGAAGTACCGGATATGAAACAATTTGGTAGTAACAAATGAAGAACACACGGCCAAAGGAAGGCCATGGGAATGTTGATACCAAGGCGTTGATGCCAACTGGAAACGACAATATAATTCTTAATTAACACCTACAATTTTCAAACATTGTTATTATCGTGTAAAGGCCGTTTTCACGATTGAACGTGACGTACCGGATATAAGATCGGATACAGTTGTTAACGATGAAGGATTCTTATATCGATTTCCCGACGTGGAAATTATTTTATTTATAAATATCCGTTTAATTGATTTGTACTTAAAAATTATTTCAACCTTCGATTGGTGTAATTCCACTTGTGGAAAACTTGAATCAAATTGTCTTCGTTTTTCAAAAGACAATTTAAGTCATTTAAATTGCATTTATATACCAATTACCTGTTCCGGTGCGGCTTCATCCGCATGAAATTATGAAAATTTTATTTTATTGTTTACATTTGTCAAATTATTAATAGCAAATATCAAAATGACATGACATTACAAACCTTGGCAATCTTGCTTCCTCGATGTTGGCAGCAACTTATGGTCTCTTTCCCACAATAGGGTTTTTATCCAAAATTTTTACCCCCTAAGTTTAATAGCGTGAAAATATATAGCCTAAAGCGTGACGTAAGAGTAGGGCTTTTCATTAAAGAAAGAATTATTCAAAAATATGCTGTGATTGCTGACATCTTAGGCAACAGAGAAGTGTGTGTTTACGCTATATTATAATATAAGTATAGACGTATAGATAGATTAATTAAACTTTAAAAGCAAATAATAGTTTGTTATTCGTACTAAGCAATGTCATAAATAGAAACACTTCCTGTTTAAAAATATGGAGATTCATTGTTATAACTGACTATATACTATCTATATTAAAATCATAATCTACATAAAAATCTTATTCATTTACTGCACAAACTACGGAACTTTTCTCTCGTTTCCGGTATCAAACGATTTACAATTTCTTAACATTTTTATGTAACTCTGCTATTACGTTTTATTGTAAAGGATTACATCGGCAGTTTATTAAAACGTTTACAATTCTTGGAATTAAACAGTCGGTAGTCAAGATCTCTTTTATGATAATTTTTAATTTGTGAACCGCGTACATTGCACTAAAAAGACTGAGAATTATTTTACAAAGATAAACCTTAAAAAAAACAACAGCAAACTTTACTAAAATGTATCCAACGTATAATGATTAAATAATGTCAAGTGATTTTTTGAAATCAAATGGGTATCGTTAATTGTGTTTTGTCATTTTACTAAAAAAAAAACTAATATTTACTTTCAAACAAAAGCATTGGAACGTATCCATAATATCCTTACCGAGTCGTGGGTCCATTGTAGAAGCATTCGTGATGTCACTTCGTAATTATTCTATTTAATTCTCAATCATCATTTGTATGGAAGTGAATGAACAATAAAAAACGTTCCATGAACGAAAGAGGAAACGTCGCGGAATGCGACACTCGCGGCGCCGGTCCTAACTGTTCTAAGAGACGGGAATTAGTTGTTTTTAATTATTTCGATGATTAAAATAATCAAGAAATCTTTCTTTTTTTATGTAGATTTTTGGAAGCTAAATTTCACAAGCTCTAGGAAATCTGAACATGTTCTCAATAAATACCTTATATTTTGATAAAATTAAACATTGGAGGTTTTGTCTGATATTTGATTTCTATTAAACTATTAAAAAATAAACCAATTGATGCGCGATGTATAAATAGTTCTAGCACAAAGGTATACAATAATATCTTGCTATTCCATAGTACAGATATTAGTAGAAGAAACTGGATATTGATGTCTATTTCTTAAAAAAAATAAGTTAATAATTTTTTAACATTCCCGCTCCATCTCATGTCTTGGACCACAATCCCTTCTAAGTGGGTAAGGCAAAGTCCTGCCCACACGGTCCCGCTCGCTCCCGACATGCGCGTGCCACACGACCTTCATCCTGCATTCTATCGCCGACTCATCCAGGATACGCACTATTTACTGTTGCAGAGGACAATAACCTCACTGCCACTGTTATCTTTACATAACATATAAACAAAGCAAATTATACCATAAACAGATACATCGTGTATTTAGTAATCTAGTTTAAATTCCAAAAGTTTCCCTTAAATCGATCAGTGACCTGGTTCAGAATTATCAGATTTCAGGCGTTTTCATTTCTACGTAAATTAAACAATGTAAATTGCGCAATCTGATGTCATAAAACTCACAATTTTTTTGCAAAATAAACGACCGACTCTGAGCTAACCTCACTTAGGTACTGCTACAATTAATTACAAGGATCTCGGCATAAAAAGAACCATGTCGCAACAACGGTCGCGCAATTCCAGATGAGTTCACGAAAAAGCTTTTACTACCTTATAGGAATAACAATTGAAGTCACTAACTGTGTAGGCGAAAGACATTATGATAAGCGTAATCTCGTGAATCAGTTACATACATGAATAGCAGTTAAGTAATGCTTGTATAGTGATAATATTCAGCACACGTGCCGACATAGGCCAATGTTATTAGCTTAATTGTCTTTGGTGAATAGGCTTATTGTTCATGCTTTTGTTACGGGAGTAGCCTGCCCGGTATCAACATTGTGATTCCCAACCGAAGCGGATGAAACCACGTAACTTAACTGTTTAATACATTTAATTACAATAGAAGCCACTTGTGATTTATCAACTAGTAAAATGTTAAACATTTGTAATTTGAAGTTATATTCCAAGCTTGTGTGAAATGTAGACAATCTATTTAATTTAATTTTCTTTATTTGTAATTATTTACCACTTTCTTTTGAGTTACATTTTCACATTTTTAATGCACCAAAAGGTTAAACAAAAAATGTCAATTTATCAAAGAAAATAACTTGATAATTAAAAAAATTCAGTAAATATTCAGACGCATGTTACTTTACACTGCGCAGTAACATGAGACCAGTGATTGTAATATTTTTGCTTAGCGTTATACAATACTTATCATTCGAATGAGCACATAAAGGTTAGTGTGTCAAATATTAATTTACCCACTAGGCCTCGAAAACTAACGTGCAGAACTTTAAGTTAATACGGTAAAAAACTAGAACTAGTAGATTATTCTAAAAGAGTAGTTCGAGTAAATTGTATGTTGTCTACAACAAGGTTGTCTATTACGATAGTTGAGCTCGTGTAATGTTTTCCTTCTGTAATAACGACCAAATAGACCTAGTTCTACAACATTGCTGAGAAAGATATTATAGTTTTAATTAAACAGAATTGTATTGTAGAAAAAACAGATACTTTAAATTGCAAATTAAACACTTTTTGTGTTTAGATTCTTGTTAATTTTAATGCTGGTATGTTTTTCATGAAAGGTATATGCTATTTTATTTGGAATCCTAGATAAGATCTTCTTTTAATATTATTTTTAAACTAATATACATTTAAACCAGTTAACCATAGACAGCAATGTAATTACGTAAACTTTATGGTAGATTATGAAAGACTTGGTACCGTAAAGCAATAGAAATGAGATCAATTTCGTGAGCGAGTCCCATCAAACTTTTTTTTTTCTAATGCAATATCCGCGGTATTAAGACGTTTGTAAAAGGCACTTCTAACGATGAGCCATTATGCAACACTCACTGGGACAAGGCTCTTTGATCGACGTTATATGGATAGAGATTATCTACAACTCGCCTTACCTCGTCACTACTTTAAGTATAAAGCGATTTATTTAAAAAAAAGACCTATCAATTTAAATCAAAGAAAGTAATTGAAACTGAACCTTTCTCGTACTCATATACGGTTGTATCAAACATTTTCATACCTTTCTTTGTATTTACAAACTAGCTGTTGTCCGCGACTTCGTCCAGGCAATATTAAGATAAAAAGTAGCTTATACCCTTCAGTGAATGTCCAGTCGAAATCAGCCCAGTCATTTCGGAGATTAACCGAAACAAACACGGCTTGCGGACAGACAGACAGACAGACAGACACACAAAAAAAATGCGATTTTCGTTGTCTTATAATTTTTCTTTTGATATTACAAACAGACACTCCAATTTTATTACATGTATAGATGACAGAGACAAATTACAAATGTTTGGGCAGCGTCTTTGTTCGATAGTGGATACACGCGATGCGCTGGTAACACAGTGACCGTCATATCGCCTCCCACTCGCTGACATAACGGGCCGCCGCTCACACCGTTACAATGCGCCGCGTCATATGCACTAACTATACGTCCAGGACTCACTCAATGTGTTTCATTACCACACTCGCAGTGCAGATTTATCATAGAATCATTAGAAGTGAGTGCGCTGCCTTATTGACTAAGTCCTTAACTTAACAACTTCTAACCAATTCTAACTTTGAATGTCTAAGGAAATGCTAATGATGCTATTAAAATTCGCAATATATCGGAAATGATCTTCCTTTGAGTGTATTTGATTACGTCACGTGCTAGACGATCGCAAATATTACTTAGTATTCTCTACTTGTTTAACTTTCTACAAACACATATATGAATATAAATTAATATTTATTGAAGTAAAAAACAAACTCGCACGTCTTTAACCCAAATTGGGACAGTCCGGTCTGTACAGAGGTCCGTTATTCGTCTCAAAAGTAATATAAGTAAAATCGAATAATGCAATTGATAATTTCTTTTACATAATAATAGTCGATCTTATCTATAAAGATTTAAATTTATTTCATTGATGTAAAAAGAAAACCAATGAGAAGCACATTTAACTAGGTATAGACGAAGTTTATAAGGCAAAAGACAATGTAATCGTCTTTCTTTGTTGCAGTTGGTCCATTTTTGACCACATCTTATGTAGATCAAGGTGGTCCTACCGATTTTACGACCAAGCCAACAATATTTTATGAAATAAAACTTTCAAAAAGTTATTATCAAGCGACCAACTTCGAAGTCTCTATAAGGAGCTTGGGTTTCTAGTACACTGGGACGAATGGAAACCAAATTGAAAAAAAGAACTGTAAAAGATTTTTTTACAGTTCTTTTTTTTTCTTATAGTTATGTACATTTTGTTTAATAGATAATTTTTGACCCGGCGACTCTTATCCTTAATCTACAGCTTGTCCTTGGACAAAGGCCTCCTCTAAGGACTTCCACCTCTGTCTATCCCTAGCTTCACGAAACTAAGATCGTATCCAAATCGAATTGAGGCAATCATCGTTCAAATTTCGCTTTTATTATTCGCATAAGTTCCGGTTCACATTCACAACTGTCCGCCGGCCTAAACAACTTGACCAATAGTTAAGCAAACTAAATTAATAGCCTAGATAATACCACAGTACTGTTAGTGTTTACTACGAATGGTCCAGTTTGCGTCTTTCAACTGGCATCGGTCTTACGTGTAGGAAACCGCGCCCCGGGACAATCTGACATAATATCCCATTGCAATCACTTTCACAATATCGGATTACACTTATAAGGCTACATAATGAAATGCAATTGATAAATACTTTTTCTAATGCTGGTTTAACTTGGTTATAAATAATTTTGCAATATGCATTTAATGTACCATAGACTTATAACTTGAGAAAAGTATATTATTTCTATTAATAAAAAAAACATATAAAGATGCTTACACATTATGTGGTTTAAAATCATAGAAGCTGTGCCAGAAAATCACATAAAAATTCTGTTTAGTATCTAACCTTTTTTGCATTCAAAAACAATGATGAAATAATTGCGTGCAATTATACCCTTGATTCATATTTATTTGAAGAATAACCCACTTTCGCTGTGTAGCAGCTTTAAGTGACACAAATATAATTTGATAATAATAATTCGAGAGCGGACTCGCAAGGACGTATCAGTCGGTCGGCGCCAACGCTCGACCGCGACACGTAGCAACGAGCCTTGCTGGCCTACCTGAACATTATTGCTTTACACGGTATAAGGTTGCTCGGTCAACTTATCGTGTTACTTTTAATTACAGACTAATTGAATTAATTAAAACAAAACAACAAGATAAAGCCCTCAAATCTCAGAATCCAGAGCAAAATGCGAAACTAAAATAAAATAGCTTCGTATTTTTGTATGTATTGGAATAACTCAAAAACTACTAGGCCGATTTCAAAAATTCTTTCACCATTAGAAAGCGAATTCGCTGAGTAATATAGGCTATATTTTTAATTTCAATTGGACGAAGTCGCGTGCAATAGCTAGTATATAATAACGACATTTATCAAAACAAGAATTTTCTTCCAATACTCACCAGTATCGAATAATTTCTGCACAAGTCAGTATGATGATTGTCTTAACTTGGTTAACGTATTGAATAATCGAACTATAGTCTATTTCATAAATAGAACGCTTAAGGCGAACAATATTAAGGTGCCTATTATTCACGTCATATACGTTGCCAGTCTGATTTAGATAACAGTAAATTAGTGCAGCAGTGCTGCAGTGTCGTAAGTCGAAAGCTCGATAAGGCTGAGCCAAGTGCACTATATTGTCTATAACAATGTGTAGGTTAAACTACTGTTAATGAAGAAGCTATGGTCTTTAAAATCTTATAAATCTACTCCACAGTTTTATTAATCTGATCAATTCCACGCCAAGTTATATTTCAATTATAAAATCATCATCATCTCTATCAAATGTGATATCTCTAGTTCGTTTGAAACAAAAAGATTGCATAGTATTATTACATCTTTGACTAGCTACACCATTTTTCTCAATCAAAAAGTGGATCTTTTATCGCCAGAACGTTTAATTGTTTCGTTATGTAATTTTAGATGGAACATATCGGAACATTTCATTGTAGATGGTTAATTGTAAATGTCGAAATTCCATTGTCGTGTCCTGATGCTCGTGCGAATATTGCAGTCCTATTGTTTCTATTATAACATTTATATTGCGATATTGAAACCAATTAATTTATTACCTACCACAATAGGGAATACTAACGCATTTTTTAAGTTTTATTCATAAGTAGTTTTGATAAGAATGACATTTTATAAATATTTATTTAATTTATTTATTTTATTTTATGTTTTAACATTAAAATTAGATAATATTTGCCCTCCAAGGTCACGGTTATAAGTGTCTTTACCTTTACTTTAACAGTCTAATTTTGTCCAAATATTTTACTCTATAAAATTGTTAAGTGATTAATCGTTTAAGCTTTTAACTAAAAGAAGTTCATCAAACGATCAATAATGTAACTGCATTTTTGTAAATTATTATTATCAAGTTTTCGTCCGCGATTCCGTCCGCGTGGAATTAAAAAAAAAAAACAAGTGAGTTGCCTATGTGTTCTTCCAGACTATCCGCTACATCTATACTAAATTTCATTGAAATCTGTTCAGCGTTTTACGCTACAAACTCTAACAATCATCCGTCCATCCATCTAAACTTTCGCATTTATAATATTAGTATGACTAAAACTGTTATTCCGTTGATTCCAGATGCGGCGGCAGGCTCGGATCTCAATAGGAGGCGCGCTCGTTGTGCGTTCCGCTTCAGCTCTCCAAGGTGATCATTAATTACATTTACTTATTACTTGGTTATACCTAGGGCCTGTCTCACCGCTGGCTGATAGAGGCTGAGATAGCTTAAAAATGACGTCACTGTCAGAGTAACAGAATCCGATATTTGCATCACATACACACGTTGGATTCTTATCAGACAATTTACAATTTGGTGGGACAGGCCCTTAATCTTATATTTAACTTCATATGTTACGACTAGTGACAAGTTGAGTAGGATACTTATGAAAATAGCAGTAAGTATCAATTCAAAAGGAAGGTACCTTAACATACAGAAATCCATACATGTTAACATTGAGGAATATGTGTGTGAATGTTAAATACTAATAGAATGGTTTTTATTTTACAGTTTGGCTGTGGTTGCTGATATTTGTATTCCAGAATGAATTCAGAATATCGAGGTCCATTCAACCAGGCGTAAGGATTAATTATTTTATAACCCTAATAACTTCTACCTTTCATATGAATCTTAGTAAATAGTTTCAATAATTTGTTTATCTTCGATAAGAGAATGAAATTATTAACTTACTAGTTGTTCCAGTGCGATTTCATCAGCATAAAATTATTTTATTGTTTACATGTGTCAAATTGTCAATTGCAAATGTAAAAATGACATGACATGACAAAACTTGGCAATCTTGCTTCCTTGATGTTGGCAGCAACTTATGGTCTCTTTCCCACATTAAGGTTTTTATCCAAAATATTTACCCCCTAAGTTTAGTGGCGTGAAAATATATAGCCTAAAGCGTGACGTAAGTGGAGGGCTTTTTATAAAAAAAATAATTATTCAAAAATATGCTGTAATTGCTGACAACAAAGAAGTGTGTGTTTACGCTTTATTATAATAGTTAGTATAGTTAGTATTAGTATAGATAATTTCTATCTTTCATATGAATTTTACAAAATTGTTAGTTACATTAATTCGTTTGTTTTCGATAAGATAATGACATTATTAAATTATTCAAATTGATTTCTAAAACGATGTTAATGTTAATTTGTTCTTATACACTTTTCAGTACTTGGACTTTGACAATCTACCCGAGACGAACTTTACATGCGCTGGCAAAGTTATCGGTGGATATTACGCCGACTTAGAGACGTCATGTCAGATGTTCCACGTGTGCACTGTCGGCCAACAAGATGAGCCGATGGATATAAAGTTCCTTTGCCTTAATGGCACTGTTTTTGATCAGGTAATAAAAGAAGTAAATTACTATTCACAAAATATATGGAACTAGCTGTTTCTCGCATCTCATCCTTGTGGAAATTAAAATTGTAATAAATATAGCCTATATTACACAGTGATATCGTAGCTATTTATTGGTGAAAGAATTTTTGAAATCGACCCACTAGTTTTAAGTTTTTTCAATACATCCAAAAATCTTAATGATTCCTCTTTACAATATTGAATAGAATAATTCTGCAGCTAAAATGTCCTTTACAGGAAACTCGAGTTTGTGAAAGAGTGGATGAAGTAGATTGCACAAAGTCAGAGAAGTTCTACAGTTTAAATTTAGAATTATACGGGAGTACTGCGCCACCTATTATACAACCAGAAATAAGCAGTAAACCACAAACTAAACCAACCGAACAGTCATATACTATAACTACTAAAACCAGTACGGAGGAATTATCGGATCCCTTCGTAAATGAAAATCCAACATCATCAAATGACAAGACGCAAGACTTGTCTCCAGAGACATTAGACTCTACAGATGATCCAATACAAGATGTAAGAAAAGAAGAACAAAAAGTATCTAAAAGTCCGTCAACACAGACGACACCCTTAAAGAATATTGGATCAATGAACGATGGTAAATATCACATAATAAAACTGTTTATAACGTTAAAGTATTAGCTAAGTGAAGATTTTATTTTAATTTAAAAAATTATATTTTTCAGAATACCGAGTAGAAGATGACATTGACGATGAATATGAGGAATTTTACTCGCATCCTGCTACAACTTCCAGTTCACAATCAATAATTACAACAACATCAACGACGACTCAACCGCCTGTACCTAGAACATCAACTACTACATCCACAACGAGACGGCCGCCTTCTACTTCGTCCACGATATCATCACAAGCCCCTGTGATACACTCGTCTTCAACGCCATCCACTCCACCTTTAACTACTATCGACCCATCACTTCTTTCTCCTCAAGAATTTATATATCGCCATCGTGGCCCAGGGTCGGAAGCTATTTCTTTTCAGCGTCAAAGTTTCCGCCCTGCTGATGGTGTCTTTATAACTCACGCTCCGCCACAACAATTCGATCATTTTCAATATGAATCTTCAAGAACAGCACCGCGCCCTGTATCTCGCCCTACGCCATTTGTGCAGAGACCACAACCGTTCCGAGCAACTACTCATGACCCGAGAGATCAACTCCTGCGCCCAGGACCTTCCTCTCAGTCTTCTGAGAGGCACGAAACGTCCGTAAAACATCGCTCACCTTATCCTTCAGCGTTACCTTCACAACAAACATTACCATTTAATTTTTACTACGACCGAAAACGAAGTGACGATCTATCATCCGAAAAAGAGTCACCACCAAGTGCTCGATCAGTGGCCCCACCTACTATTGCAGAAAGACCATTCAATAAACCGAAAAGTCCCCCACGAGTTATCGTTACCGCTAGTGCCTCAGTTAGTGATAGTAATGGGAAGAAATTGAACTATACCGTAGGTAATGTAGTTAGCGCCGTAAAACCTATTGTAGCAATAAATTACGACGATTACAAAGAATCCGATCTGATTTTCGATCCCTTCTTTCTCGATGTGCCAAAACTGAATAAGCGAAGAAAAACAAGATCTAACAAACACAGAAAAATATTTACAGTTCCTGCAACGGCAACTATACCTACGAACCTAATTTCCAAAAGTAGTATTGAATCGACGCTCCCTCCAGCTACTTCTAGAGCGACTACTGTCAAAATGACCTTTACAACACCCTCTACAACGACGACAACGGCAGCCTGGAATCCTGAGGACTACGTCGACGACAATTATGAACCTCACGCATATCTGCCACCCATTCCTCCACTCGCCGTTTTTGTATCTCAGGAACGTGTCAAACATACAAAAGTAGAAAAAGAGTCGAGAACCGATGTAGGTAAAGATGAATTGAATCCAATAGAATTATCAACAAAGAACGTTGGTCGCAAGGATGAGTCCCGGCCGACGGCGTCTGCGGTGCAGATGGTCTCTAGTCAAAGTGCGGGTGTTGCGGCGGCGCGTGACGTCACGCCGAGCGCGCCGCCCCCCGCGCAGGCCCCCGCCTGCGCCTCATCGCGCAACACTGACTGTCGGAATCGTGCCTAATGAATAGCTCACTTTATTTGTAGATTAGTAGACAGATATTTAAATAGGTAGTAAATTTTATAATTTTCCAAGCAGACGATGTGTTACTGTGTTTCTATTTAATTTGTTTTAAATATTGTAATTGCAACAAGTCTTATTTTTGTAATTAAGTTAGTAAATATTTGTTATTCCGAAACATACACTGTACATACGTTAGGAAATATCAACTTTAAGAAATATTTTATATGATTTCCTAAAACATTCAATTATGATAAATTTTATGAGGACGTTTTGTACATACTTTATGTATCCTAAAATATATTACTTAACATTTTAATTTTTTTTTATTTCCCATAACAATCGTATTAGTAAATTTGGGCTGAGCTAGGATTCTGCCCTCATTGTGTGTCAGCATGTTTTGATACCTATTATATTGTATTTTGGATAACATAAAATTGTTTGCGAGGGCATTAGTTGTTCTATAACTCCTTAAAAAAATATCTATTTTAAAATTAATTAGCATTAATAACAAGACAAGACAAATATCGCCACCTTCGGTAATTTAATTTTACCTTAATTTCACTGAATATTAACAACCTTTTTGGTGTAATTATTTTTCGACGCCGTTTTTATTGCTTTCAAATTGAAACTTCAAAATTAAATAAGCCGTCTAGATTTGGTTGAAATCAAAACAACCTTTTGATAAATATTTGGAATATAAAAGTGAAAAACTACAACAATGTCTAATTATAGCATTATGAGTGTGAAAGATATGATCGAAATGGCTTTCGGAGATCCACGGGTAAGTATTATCCCGTAATAATATCATCAACCAGCTCACTCTATACGTCCCCACCGAGGGGCTCGGAGCCTACCCTAAGTTAGGGTGACTCGGCCATTGTCAACCACGCTGGCCAAGTGCGGGTTGGTTGACTTCACAAATATCTTTGAATTTCTTCGCAGATACATACGAGTATGTGCAGGTTGTTTTCCTTCACCGTAAGAACGTCGGGTAAATTATGTACATATGAAAATTCGAAAAATCGAAAATCACATTGGTACATGGCGGGATTCGAACCCAAGACCTGTAGATTACAAGTCAAGTGCTTAAACTACTGAGCCACCGACGCTCCGAATTTCTTTTGCTAATAATATTAGCAAAAGAAATTCTTAATAAAAAAAAATTGTCGCAAAGTTACTCCGTCCTCTACAATTAGATAAATGTAACCATTTCTAGTGGAGAATCAATTTCTTCGTAAGTCATATGGCTTAGTCGTTCTGGGTGTTGAGTTTCTACACCTGCCTGATTTGTGATCTAAGCCATCGAATTAGTTAGGAATTCTCTCTATATTATATATTATATTTAGGATAGAATTCGATAGATTAGGCTCTATATTATATTTAGGAATTCTCTCTAGGTTAAAGTGGCATAGAATAATGATATGATTATAATTTTTTCAACTACAATTTCAGATTGACGTCGTTAATTTTAAACTACTCCAGACGATTTTATATCTACTCGCCCGTCAGTTACGTATATTAGGTCGACGTGTTGAAGTAAACGTCGAACAGCCTTTTATATCACCACCCCGAAGCACTATAATTGTAACTGAACTGAAAATGCAAGCTGCGGGCCCTAAGAAGCCGAAACGGGCAAAGTTATCAGAAACTGATTCAACAGATATAACCGGTGAAAAAACACCTTCTCAAAAGAAAACTTTAAAGTCTACAGGAGGTGGCCAAGAGTCTACAAAAGGCGATTCCAAAAAACCAATTACTGAAGCAACAAAAAGAGTTACTGATCCCAGACAAGGTGGAAATGAAACAAGATCAAGAGAAACTGATGCAAAAAAAACCTTAGTTGATACAAGAAGAGCAGTTTCTGTCCCAAGATACGATGGTAAATCACAGGTAATTTCAATAAACATCTTGTTGTAATTTAAGTTTTAACTACACTCAAACTATTAAAGAACTTAAAATTTCTAACCTAGTTCCCCTAACAGGATGACCAGAGCATATTGGGTACAATTGAGGAGAAAAGGGAACGTGTGCTACGTGTTATTCGTCAGGTTCAATTTTCATCGTGTCCTTTACATTAGTTTTTTTTTTTTTGTTTTTTTTTGTTACATGCATTAAACGACACAGGTGAGTATGCTTTGATATATTTTTACATTTCTACAACACGTAACACCGAAGTCTAGCGATCTACAAGAATTCGAGGAAACTGAATAAAATTTTCTTTTTATTTTATCACCTAGGCTACGTTACTTATAACAATATTTTAAATAACGATACTTCGTAATACGAAAAACTCATCAATGTTACCAAAAACAGTTTAGTTAATAGTTTAGTGTTTTATAGAGAGCAGATTCACGAGAGGAAGCTGAAAAATCTCCAACTCCAATGGCGTCGCTTGATTCCATAGGTATTTCTGAAATATGGATAATATTTTATAGTTACCTAGGTTAATTTAGGCTGTAAGTTTTCCAAATGTTAAATAAATAGATAAATAACCAATACATTTTGTAATAACGTGTTTCAATATGGCAAGATGAATGCAGTATAATCTCAAGTATATTGGACTTATACGTTGCATTAGTATATTGTCTTTACATAATTGGATGTAATACTAAACTTGCATAAATCGAAATTAAATGTATTCATGATATTTTAAAAAGTAACATAATGTATATAAAATATAATTAACATTTGTATTATTGTTCAACAGAGGTGCAGTATGAAAAGCTGCTAGTCGGTATGTTTGATTGCAGTACATTCTTCTGACACTATTTTTTTTTGTAACTGCAACCTTAATATTTGTTAAATGTTTACAGTGGAACGAACCTCTTCAGAAGAAACTAGAATCGGCATTGAAGGTATTTTTTTAACATTTACAACTGAGTGTATAACCAGTTGATTAAAGAGTAATTAGGAGAATTAATCAGATAATTTATAGACTATATCTAACAGATCCTCGCTCTACAATGAAAACACGTAGGCTATCTGTAGTAACACAAGATCAGTTTCAAGCATTAGTTGAGAAGGTTCGAGAACTCCAGAGCCAGTTCGGCGGAGTTCCTTCATCCAGATTTCCAGACAACATTGAACTAATGCAACAACTAAGAAGAGGAGCCTCGCTAACTGACGCTATGGCCGCCTTACAATTATCAGCTCGTCTCGAAGCGGCAGAAAAAACATTAGGTCAAATGTTATCACTTATAACCACTATAGCTGGTGGTACTCCCGGAATAGACGCAGCAGCAACTGAGGTAAATCATTTAACTTGTAACTACTTTAATTTTAAAAAAAACTTTCAACAAAATAAATAAAACTTGAAATTATTTTTTTATTTTTAGTAAGGAATAGACTTGAGATCTTTTTTCTATAACAGTTTTTGCAATACAAATTCATCTAATTAATTTTACGCGCAAACTTATAATTAAAGGGTTTATAAAATTACAACTTAAAGCTAACATTTGTGTATAAGTTTATGAACTGATTTAGGCTATAAAGAGGGCAACTCTCAAGGCACGGGAAACAGCTTACGGTGACAAACAATTGACTGAGCAATTCCGTGCAAAGGATCGCGATAAGTCCCCAACTCTGAAACCAGCTGCAGTACATCCAACCACACTAAAAACAATCTCAGAAGAAACCAAACAACCATCAACTTATACATACACTCAAAGTGCAGCTGGCCGCCCAGAAAGTGTATTAGAAGAGCCTGCGATTACATTTGGTGATCTAAAGTAATGTTATTAGAGATATATTATTTCGGTATAAGATGTTCTATGATTTTTTCTTATAAATCATTTAATTTCAGCCATGCATTAGAAAAACTACAAGGGGAAATACTTACTGAAGTCAAAACTTTAAATAATGCTAATACTGATAGTGCTGCTAATGCTTTGAGGCTTACAAGAAAATTAGGTACATGCTCTTTTATGTGTATATTTTATATATCAGATACATACCAAAAATAACGTTCAATTTTACTGAAATAGATTCGAAAATTGAGGCGCTGACACAGCTAGGGCCGAAGATGATTGATTTAGAAAAACTTGTTACAAATTATGCTGAACAAATTAATGCTTTGGACACTGGCTTAAGTGCACAGGTGATGTTATACAATTATCTTGAGTATCTTAGAAATAAATTTTACCTAAACGGATCGACCGCAAGATCCTTGTAATTGATCATCGTCATCACTCCTACCTTATCCTACTCCTATAGAGTCGGCGCGCCGGGTTTTTCATCCTCCAAATAACTATCATCCGTCATCTCAGTCAATACTCCCTTCTTGTTCATGTCACCTTTCACGCAATCCACGAAAGATACTTGTAATTATTACAATTTATTAAGACAGATGACTGATTACCATGAAAACTTGAATCAAATGCAACACGACTTGGAGATTGCTTTGGAGACAATGGCCGAGGCACTTGCTAACACCGGCTCTGATACTGAAGGTATGCTCTTGGGAATATTTACTTTGTCTGCGATATTTAATACGCCCTCTTGATCTCACTCTATGATGACAAAATTATTTTTACAGTTGTAGCCGAATTAAACACTAAACTCGGATTTGTTCAAGAAGATATTGATAGAGCAGCGATAAAACAAAAGGAATTAATGGAAATGCAAAACGGTCTACATATAGAACTACGAGTATGTTTAAATTTTTCAACATACACATGTGAATTATCTTATTAATTATGCAAATTCGGTGTCCAATTGATTAGAGACAACTTCATTTGACCTGCAACATGTGATATTTGAAAAGTGTCATGAAATAGTTTACTTGCTAGCCTTAGTTGCAAGGCTCCCTCGTAATTTATTCTTAGTCTTTCCTTGTTTCTTTTCCATTTTATTATGGTGGCTATAAGGTGGTCGTCTCATGTCAGATGCCCTAGGCTACCTAGAGCATAAATTTAAATGTTTTAAAATCATTAGAGTATATGGCAAGAAATAGAAGTTTTGAGGGAAGTAAAACCCGATAGAGATGAAGTTGCGGATGCTCTTCGCGATAAAGCCGGACTTAAAGCATTGAACGGTCTTGTGTCACACAACCATTTCGATGCCGTACGTGGAGATTTCCAAAAGAGTGTCGTTGCCGCTTACGACAAATTTAACAATCAAGAAATAGTCTGGCAGGTAAACGATCTTGATATGAAAAACAAAGATGTACATATAGTCTACGTAAATACCTAGTTCTAATTCAATCTTGATTCAATAATTTTATTCCAGAAAGCTATTGATGACATTTTTAGGGAACTGAGCGAAAAGGCTGATTACGTTCAGTTGCATAGCTTGTCCAATGATATCGATAACAAACTCAAAATGCTAAACAGCAGAGCTCAATTAATCATGGACATTCTCGGAGAACCAGTCGCTGCAGCTACTACCAAAAAGCTTTTCCGTGATTCCGCTTGTCTGTCTTGTTCCACGCCTGCACGTATGGAACCAACGGAATCCGAGACTATCCCGAAACTTCCAGAATTTCCAAAGTCAGCACAGAAAGGTGTCGACACAGAACAAACTTCGAAACCAGCACAAGACAATGTATGCATACCGGGTAGGCCTGTACCTCATGCAATAGACCCAAGGTATTCAATGTTTTATTAATCATATGTAAATAGGCAACATTTGATCAATTGTTAAGACCGATGACTTTATTATTTTCAGATCTGAATTCTGCAAACGTTATTGTGGTGGTGGTGCTGTAGGACGTCCAATAAAGAAAAATGAGCCAATAAGATATGTCTCTTCAACACTTAAAACAACTTCCATAGGAACCGATGGGAAAGTAAATAATTTTTTATACCAAAGATTTTCTACATCTAACTACGTAATACAGTTCGGGATAATAGTAGAAAAGAACAACTTCGTTTAGTGATCACTTGATCACGAAACGAACGTGATTATAGATACGACCTTTTGAAAATTGGAAGGGAATAACAGGCTATAGTAAGTCTCGCCAGTGTCGACATGAAAGTGTAAGGTTAAGCACAAAGTTTTTACGTAAATTAATATTACATTATTAATATCACGTTAATTTTTCTAGACTTACACGACAGAAGAACCTTGTCAACCGTGTGTACCATGTAATCAACCACGTTCCGAAACCATTCAGCCCTTAGAAGCTGATAAAGGTACCAAATGGGATCGATTTTCAAATGATCCTACTCTAAAATAAAAGGTTATTTAAATTGCATCATAACTTTAAGGAAATAATAATATAGATCTTCCATTTCAGCTCCAAAATTTAAAGAGGAACTAGTATCTGATGTAACGGCACCGTCCGATTTTTTTATGCAGGAAGTATCTGGTTTAGAACAAGAGACTGAGACGAGGAACGGCGTTTCTGTAACACCAACACTTCCTTTAGATGACGACTAAAACTATAATTGATTTTTACATACAAATGTTCGTACAATAAAAGTTTTATTTATTTTTTACTCTTGTTTTATTTTCCTTGTGGGGTGATAAAATTTAGTCTGCTGTTATACTACATTTCACGACTTGCTGATATACAGGATCTACCTTAGCCCAGTAAACTAAATTCATACTGCATTTTTAGCTTAAAACGTAAATCCTAGAACCTAAGACAGAGTACTAAACAGTTGCGAGTATTTACACAGATAAAACATAACGTAATTCAATTCCATGGATCTTGACATGTCAAAACTGCCATCGTGGATTTTTGAAGTTTTGTTTTGACATTTGACTTTAGCTTGACATTTGACATATTGTTAGCAATTTCTCCCAAGTTATTATTTTACATTACAAAAATCTTTTAATAAAAACAAAACAGTATACGTATAAGATAAAACGTAAGTTATTAGTGTTATAGTTTTTGTATATATTTAGGTTTTTGAAGTACGTTTGTATTTAACATTCTTCACCAAGTTTACATCACTCATTTTGCTAACAGGTTAGGTTCTGTGCCAAGATGCATAAAATTTTGGAATTTCAAGCTGTAGTCCTGGCGGCTGGGAAGGGCTCTCGGTTACCGGACGTCGGTGGCAGCGTGTCGAAATGTCTTTTGCCTGTAGGACCATACCCTGTCCTATGGTATTCCTTAAATATGTTAGAAAAAGTTGGATTTCAGGGTAAGTTATTTCGTTACTTATTATTGTTTGCCATTGCAGTCTTATTGTCTAGTGTTGATTAATATAAAAAATGTAATAACTTTTACAGAAACCATGATTGTTGTTCTGGATGAAGATAAATCAAATATTTCGAATGCTTTAGAGAACTGTCCCTTAAAAATCAAATATGAATTGATAGACATACCCTCTGAGGAGGATTGGGGGACTGCAAATTCATTAAAATATATCAGTAACAGAGTAACAACAGATCTTGTAGTTGTTTCCGGAGACCTCATTACAAACATCAATCTAAATGAAGTACTAAATTTGTACAGAAAACATGATGCTGCATTAACGACTCTCTTTTTTAATAATGGTCCCGAAGAATGGCAAAAATTACCAGGTCTTCCGAGCAAAACAAAACCTGACAGAGATCTTGTTTGTGTGGATGAAGAAACTCAAAGGCTTGTGTTTCTAGCCAGTGCTAGTGACTTTGAAGGGAATGTTTCTATACCAAAATTATTGGTAAAAAAGTTTGAGTCTATCAACATGTATAGTAGATTACTTGATGCTCATGTCTATGTTATGAAAAAGTGGATTATAAACTATTTTATTGATGCTGATAGATTTACTTCGATCAAGGGAGAACTTATACCGTTAATTGTAAAGAAACAGCTTTCTAAACCTAAAAATCCTGCAGAGAAGAAAGGAACTTCTGAGAAAAATGTTGAATTATTTAAGGATATCTTTTATTATGCTGTGGATCATGGATATGAAAGTGAAATAAGAAAAATGTCAGCGTACAATGATCACAAACTGGGAAGCAAGCCTGTTTATTGCAATGATACATTGAGATGTTATGCTCACATACCTGATAAGAATACCTTTGGAATTAGAGTTAACACTCTCTCATCATTCTGCTTGTCAAATAAAAAGGTAAAATATAATGTTATCTTTTAGCAATGTATTTAGAATTTGTAGTGGAATGCAAGTTGCACATTTAAATTGTCTGAGATTTCTTGAAATATTGTTCTTAATGAATTAAAAGATTATCAATCTCTATATACAATTCATGTTCTAGCATACCTTAGAATTGTAAATAATTCTACTTTACTTAGTATTTTAACTTTGAAATAATTCTTTTTATTATTACAATATTTAGTACTAGCTGTCACTCTTTAAGGTTAACAGTATTTTACTTTGAAATATTCTTTACATAATTACAATATCTAATACTAGCTGTCTCCCAACTCACGGAATTAAAAACAAACTTATTAACCAATGCATACTTCCAGACATTCTACACCTATACCAAATTTTAAAATCTGGAATTATATGGAAACATCCATCCGAATTTTTGCATATACTATAGTAAAGATGTTTTCTTTCAGATAATATCTCAATGGGAAAATCTGACAGGATCACCTCTCACTGATCGATTACATCCCAACAGTGAAGTGAAAACAAAACAAATTGATGAAACTTGTACAGTCGGAGAGAAAAGTTTTGTCAGTGAAAAAACATCAATAAAGAACACTTTTATTGGTGCTAACTGTACTATTGAGAACAAAGTTAGATTAACTAATTGCATTATAATGAATAATGTTACTATTAAGGAAGGGTATGAATATTTTTTACTACATTTTTTTGTTGATAAATTGTCTAATTGACCCCAAGACTCAAATATACATTTACCTTAGGGCCTGCCCCACCACTGTCAGATAAGGGAACAAAATCCGATATTTCCATCACATGTTTTACATGTTGGATTGTTATCAGACAATTTACAATTTGGTGGGACTGGCCCTAAATATTCTATATAGTTGTTACCAGAGTTGATTTTTGCTTTTCTACTTATCTATGCTAATGTTATAAAGAGGAAAGATTAGTATTTTTCGAATTTTGTATGTATTGAAATAACAAAACTACTGGACCTAAAAAATTCTTTCACTATTAAAATATTATGTTATCTCTGAGTAACATAGGCTATGTATTTTTTATATTATTTTATAATTCCACATGGAAGAAGTCCCGGGCAACATCTAGTATAGCAATATTTCCAAATATTTTTGTACTTGAAGTAATTTATAGGAGTGCTAATTCTATAATAATATAGAGTTATTTTACAGGTGTGTTCTCCAAGATTGTATATTATACACGGGAGCTACTCTGGAAGGGAACTGTTCCTTACAGTACAGTATTGTTGGTCCGCACCATTTAGTGTCGGCTTCTACTGCCGGTGTTCAACAACTGTACGCAGAAACAACCGACAACATGATTACACTCGGATAACATGCAATGATTCATTATTTAATTATTCTATTCTACGGATTTTCAAATAAAATGGTAGGTCCATATTTTAGAAATGTGTTAACAATTATCTCAAGATGATGATTAAAGTCTAACCACAAATAAAATCCCTGGCCTAAAAGTTGTAGGCATGTTTATTACATCAATTCCAATATATGCAAAAGAAATTGGTTTGCTTTTTAACCGACTTGCCAAAAAAAGGTTATAATTTCGTCTGTTTTTTTTATTGCCTAATATGGCGAGGGATTTTATATTTCTCGCCAGGCTATACTTTCTGGATAATTAGCGAATGCTAAACAACAAATCCATTTTGAAATCTAAAATTAAAAACCTTCAATATGTAAATTATATGAAAATACAATTTGATCACATCAAATGAGTTTTAATTTGTACTATTTAAAGCCGTTGTAAAATTACACTGCTGTTAAGGAATTGGTCTTAGTCAATTGGACCAGTATGGGTTAAGACTTCATGCATAGTTTTAAATCTCTTTAAATATATTTACAGGTTTTATAGCGATGTTCTTTCATAAAAAACCTCTTATAAAAATAGTAGGTACATTTTATTCGCAATCATGTGTCGAATTAGCATCGTACGTAACCAGTGTCATCATATGGGAAGACAAGTTGCGCATGTAAGCGCTTAATTGGATATTAATGAGATATTCTAGACATTTGTCAATTGCTATCGTACGTTAACTAACGTACATATTACAATACCCTAACAGCCTTACAAATAAACGCGATATAAAGTTAAACTTAGGAATAAACTGAGTATAAACAAAATTTGTACTAATATTCACTTATACTTAGTTTATTCCTAAGTTTAACTTTATACCGCGTTTATTTGTAAGGTTGTTACAGTTTAGCAAACACATTGTAATTTCTAACTATTTTCGTTGCAATTTTACTCGTCCCGTTTCCTTAACATGGGCGTAACACAGATCGTATTAATGACGTCATATTTCTGTCTATCCACTGGGCTAGCTTGAGATCCCTATTCTAAGCTATTTTTAAATATTTAGTACTTATAATTTGAATCTAAATGCTCTGACCCGAGACTCAAAGCATTGCGCGATCAACCGCAATTTGTTAGCAAATGTCGTTTACTTTCTCATAATCCATGTTGCAACTGGAGATTACCTGCTTGCTGACGATAATATTGCAGACTAAAAGTGCAATTATTGATATTGAAGATTTAACTAAACAGCTGAACCTTACTATGGTACAGATGGATTCCTACTCAAACCCTAGCCATAACAATCTTAACTCTTGTACGAAGGATACCCTTAACCGAAGCACTTGACTAGGAAAACAAACTGTATGTTACAGTCTACTAGGGCTACATAAGACTACGCAATGGCGTACAATGGTACCACCTGCCTAACCTTTCCTAAAGGTGGGACTTAACTTACTAGGTTAGCAGCAGTTCTATAAATAATAGGCAATAAAATGTATTTGTCTTATATAGGAACGTTTCACAAGTGTAAAAGTTAAACGGTTATTTTAAAAATTATATTCTACTTGAATAAATGTGAAAATATGGATAAGGATGGATTTTTGTTAGAGTTTGTAGCCTAAACGGCTGAATAGCTTTGGATAAAATTTGGTATAGATGTAGAGGATAGTCTGGAAGAATAGGCTACTCACTTTTGTTTTTTTTTAATTTCACGCTGACGAAGTCGCGGGCGTAAGCTAGTGTTAAATATTGATAATCGTATTTGGTTATAGCAAACTTCGCAGTCTACATGAGAAGGTATATATCATGTAAGTTAACTTTTTATATAGAAGGTCATTTGAAAGCATTTCAAAGAACTTTAATACGACCTTGCTTTAAATTACCAATAAATTGTTTAAAATATTATTGACATTTGGTAACAAGTGCGGAACTAGCAAACGCATTTATTTATTACTGAAAATAACATTGAAAATTGTGATGTTTATGAATCTGTATGTATTTTGATAAACTTATCCTTATAATATGAAAGTAAAATACAGTAACTCCGGTTCTATTTATTTTAAAATTTATATTTAATGAATCTAAATAATTAAATTTTAAGTAGTTTCAATTATACGCCTATACGTACTTTACTTTCTCTTGTTAATCTAACAAAAGTCATACACGCTGGTATATATTTTGTATTTCTTTTATAGTTTTGTAACATCACCCAATTTTGTAGTCACGAATCTTCAATCACGTCCGTATTACGTAATATCTCTCCTCACTATTAAATTCTTTAAAAGCTAAATGTTAAGATTTGCTACATTTTCATTTGATAAACGTCTTTAACATACGTTCTATAGTTTATTTTTTACCTATACGGATAACTACAAAAGTTAATGCATAGTTTAAAAAAAAACTAAACGACACGCGTAGAGCATATTAAAACGAATTAGTAAAATCTGAACAGTTGCGGAGTGAGGAGATAACAAAAAAATCAAACAGCCGAAAACCACCTCCTCATTAAAGACTATTAAAACAATTCAACCAAAAAAACCTGCTAAAATGAATATCTGAATTAAAATAAAAAATCAAAAGGTCAACCTTTTGATTTTTATTTTAAAGTCTAGGACGAGCAGAATTTTTTTTCCGTTAGTTATCCAGCAGTTTATTAAAAATAAAATATATATTTTTTTGAAAATGAATCATGAAATAGCACGGACAACCATCATCGGTCAAGGTTGCTGGGCACGGACATCTTGTATTTACGCTCTGTTTACATTTGCTTAAACGCTCTTTTGCTGAAATGCTCTATTTGCTATTTCAGAGAAACAAATGAACATTTACCTGCTTTTTTTTCGGAATCTGACCTCTTTAAATAAATATTTTTTGTTAGATTTTTTTATTCCATGTTAACTAAACCAAATATGGGTCATCATAAAATGTTTATTTCTATTTCAATAAATTTATTTAGTACTAGCAGTTGCTCGCGAATTCGCCCGCGTGTAATTAAAAAAAAACAACAACATAAATACAACATAAATCTTTCCTCTTTATAATACTCGTATTAGTATAGACATATAAAATTAATACAATAAATGTCGACTATGATGAGTATTAGCTGCTTATCCTCTTTCCTTTTGGTGTATTTGTTATTAAAATAATGATTTTGATAAAATGGACTAAAGCTCGAACGCCTGATTTCCTCGCCATTGCTCGATGTGTAACGTGTTACATTTCATATCGTAACGTCTGTCAATCACAAGGCGGAAATATTAAATATACCATCAGATATATTATCTATGAATACGTTATTAACATCATAATTATGAATAATTCAAGATTCTTCTCAATTTAATTTATTTAAGTAAATCAATTAGATGCACTCAGTTAATTCATTGCATCCGTCACGCATACTGTAACAGCCAGTTCAATCCACATCATCTTTTCCGGATAGATAAATAGGATAAAATACAAGCCTGCCTTAATCTGGCTCTGATATTAATTTGAACTATGTTATGTAAAATAAAAACAAAGTTTTCCACATAAGCCAGAAATATAAAAGTAGTCCTGTTATATGAAAATATACTCCGTTTTACTTTATTTTTTACCTGGTGCAATGTTTTTTGTTTCGCGAATTCGGTGAACAACTATGATTAAAAAAAGCTGTTTTAAATTTCCTAGTTACTCATCTTTTCGTGGAATTTTCGCGCCTTCTTACTTACAGAGTACCAGTTCACTAAAAGGCTAAGAATATATGAGAAGTTTGACAGAACTGTTTTTTTTTGCTTTTTGTCTGGCAGTAAAACACCGAAGTATATTTTGCAAAGTGATAAAATAAAAAAAGTATATGAAAGTGAGATGTGAAGCCGGTCAGGCGGTAGAGACTGCGAGCATTAGCCCGCGCGCGCCTGTCTGTTTGACAGTACTCGCAGAACTTTCCCGCGCAACGCACGCGCAGTCAACGTATTACAACAGTCGGAAGCGTTCCGAAATTACGTGATTCCATTAAACGCACATTCCCATTCAATAGTGTAGTCGATATTCCTTTATTATTTTGGCAATACATTACTTAATCGGGTGTATAACAATACCTGTGTTTGTTTATTGTGCTATCGCTTATAATACACCGAGTGAAGCAAAAGAACGAAGGACGGAAAAACAGCTGATTATATTCTTTTGGGGTGAGTTTGGTTTGCTTATTGTGGACGTACTTGTTGCAACATTTAAAAAAAAACTTGTTGGATTTAATGCTTTACCGAAGTACGTAACAAGTCTAGAATGATAAACGGTACAAGTCCGTAATAACTCGTTTATTTCTGCAGCACTGGGCATACGGTAAAAAGGGTGTTATAAACACAAATAATCATACTATCATATTAATATTATAAATGTGAAAGTTTAGATGGATGGATGTTTGTTAGAGTTTGTAGCCTAAACGGCTGAATCGATTTCGATGAAATTTGGTATAGCCTGGAAGAATACATAGACTACTCACTTGTGTTTTTTTTTTAATTCCACGCGGACGGAGTCGCGGGCGAAAGCTAGTAACTATATAAAAAGAAAAATATTTAACTAAAAAATACAATGGGCAGAACATAATAAACACGGAGTGACGGTAGACATAAAAAATGTAAAGATAAAAACTACAGTAATAAGTAAACTTAAGGATTACACTCATATTTGTTTTTACTCCGACTTTAATGTTAAGTATATTGACCAATTCACTTATCTCATGACCTTGCATAAGACCTGCACAGCGGAATGTAAAACGATTTGTAATAAGTTACAAAAACTTAAAGCAAGCAATGAACACATACGAAAAAGACTTAACCGTATCATAAAATAATCTGTATATTCAACAATATTTTCTTTCCTGCTTATTAGAATTGTCATTTTACTAAATTATACTGATTTGTGATAGTCTCTATCATTTATATTTGCTAATTTATTTTTTTTAATACAACATATAACTGTATCTGTATTCCTTTTTTTGACCGACTTCCCAAAAGAAGGAGGTACTCAATTCGTCTGTATGTTTTTTTTTGTTTTTTTTTTTATGTGTGTTACGGCATAGCTCCGCCGCTAGTAGACCGATTTTGATAATTCTTTTTTTATCCGAAAGGTAATGCTTGTAGTTAAAAGCGAGAATATGCGTTTTAATTCTGTCTTCAATAATTAAGTAAATATTAGTATTTTTCTAATAAGTCAACTTATAAAACGTCACCTACGAAAATTTGTTTCCTTATATAGCTATATATAGCTTATTTATCACATTATATTTACATTTAAATTAGCGTGATAAAATCATTATTTTCCTAATTAAAACATAGTCCATTCTAACTACGGTATAAAATGTTAGCGTGTTTTGACTTAGGAAGTACTTCCGAGCCCGTAACGGATGGAAGTGCACGATTGTATGCAACGTAACGTAACCCGTAGTCCACGCCTCATTGCTACCACGTAACCATCATAACCTCACACCTGTAAATCCAGATTAAAGTAAAAAAGTATTAATAAAACATGTTGTGCAAACATTTAAGAAATACTGCCAGAAACTGAACTGAATTTATGTTTTACATAATGATTGTACATAAATAAAATTCAACGGTCATTTTTGCAATATAAACGAAACGACAAAAAAGTGAAACTTATCTTGCTTATATTTTTAGAGCAATTACTTAAAAAATAAAACTATTATATATTTTTAGATTGTAAGTCTATACTACTAGCTGTTGCTCGCGACTTCGCCCGCGTGAAATTTAAAAATAATGAAAAATATAGCCTATGTTACTCACAGATAAATTACCTTTCTAATGGTGAAAAAATTTTTAAAATCGGCCCAGTAGTTTTTGAGTTATTTCAATACTTACAAAAATACAAAGTTTTCCTCTTTATAATATTAGTATAGATATACTCGTAGATAAACGACTGTATTTTGACATTTATTTTGGAATCTAACATTCAATCAATTATTTAATTACAATCTATGAATAATTCCTCCCTGAACTTGTGATCATTATTTATGTCGTCATGTTTAGGTATCACATTAAAAAAAAAAAAAGAAACCTGCTCCAATACTTCAGAGTTTCGGCGAAATAAAAACTTTACCAATCTCGTTTTATCTTACTGAATTCTAATATACTACTGTACCTACATTATAACAGGAAAATAAAAGAACCTATTAAAATTAAAAATACAGTCTTAAGGAAAGTAGTGCCCAAAATTATTAAAAACATTGTTCGACTCAAATTCCTCGAAAAACAATAATAGTTTAAAAAACAAGTGATCTAGACAATAGACTACAAAAAGGAAAGCGAAACTAATATCTCAGGCTTTCACGCGTCTAAGTAATATTGGTCTGGTCACGTTAGAATTTAGCTATGCTTAGTTTAAAATTAAACCAACCATGCTGCAAGTGTGAATTTTAAAAATTCCTTCTTTGTTTCCGCAAGAATGAAGAGAAAACTTTGTTTGACCGCCTAAAAATTAATGAAACGAATTTATTTATTAAAAAAAAGCTCTACTATTCCCGCGTGTAACATTAATTGTAATTATATTTGTCAGCTAGTTTGATAATAATGAAATAGAATATGTAAAAATCTACAATCAAAATGAGAAATTTTCTTTTATTCTTTTATTGTTTTGTCTTCATTTTTTGTTTAATATGTGTGTGTGATAGTTATCTGATTCAACGTTTGTTATTAAAAAAAATCTTCTCTCGTAAGTGCTGTGTACCTGTCATCTATGTGTTCTTCTGCTTTTTTTCTTGTTTTTATTTGTCTATAATATACTTAATTTGGTTGTGAATTTTGAACATGCAATTGGTGTACCTTATAAATAAATAAATAAATAAATAAAAGTAAAGTATAAAAAATACGTCCGAAATTATTGGAATAGAATATAATTTTCTATAATTTCTAAACAAAATATCTTCAAGGTCACTTTATACTTTAAATTAATCCCATAAATGAATTTATGTAGTCGAATATTTACGAAAGAGTTTATTGATATTTTTAATGCTAACATAAGCAAATTGAATACAATTTATCCTTATTTGCATTGACAACAAAACCTGTTAAGAGGCTTAAGCAATTCTGATTCTCAAATTGGATATTCCCTAACAAGCAGATTTACATCTTCAAGATAATTTATTAATGACTAGGTGACAAAATTTATTAACACAGGTATTACAAATTTTGCAATGTAACATTAAACTTACATTAATACTCATAATCGAAATAACAACCAATTAACTCTGATTCGATCTTAACTTCGTTAATAGTTAAATTCATATCTTGTAACAGGAAAATTATTTATCGATCTTACTATTGTAAATTCGATAACTAAATAAATAAAAAAAAGATACAAAAATATTTTCATAAAGCTATTGTGTATTGAGTAAATAACATAAAAAAATGCTCTACATTTTCGAAATAAAGATTCATCTGTTACTGTTTTAATTTATGGTATTAAATATAATAATTTCTTATTGTAATTCCTCTTGTACTAAAATATGTGATTAACGCTATAATTTAGCCAGTAATCAACTATACAGCTAAGAAAAATCAAAGACTACATTCAAAACAAACCATCTCGTATGAAATGTGTAATGTTGCCATAAACAAACAATAGCTGGACATTGTTCTACAATAATATTTTGATTGTTATCACGGAGCGTGTTACAACATCGGTCGTCTTCGCCTTGGTCCGTCCACTATGAAAGCCGGGCACGCGCCTTGCATTAAGCAAGCCGCCAGCCGCCAGCCGCGGACAACTTGCAAAACGCATCGCTTTCTAATGCTGGAACCTTCGAAAATGTGGAAAACTGCACCTTTGTTAACATGCTGAATCCGTAACACCACAACATTTACGAATATTTACAATTTAACATTAGCTGTGCCGTTTTTAGCTCTACTATCGCCCTGTACGAGATTTCTACAGCGCCCTCTGTTTTTACCATGACTGGGGAGGAGACTAAGGGCCAGTCCCACCAAATTGTAAATTGTCTGATAACAATCTAACGTGTAAAATATGTGATGGAAAATCGGATGTTGTTACCTTATCTGACAGTGACGTAATTTTAAAGCTATCTAAGCCTCTATCAGCCAGTGGTGGGACAGGCCCTTAGAGTATTATATGAAAGTAATTCGCAAACGTGTGGCGATCGCCCAATTGAAACCTACTTTAACGCTGGTACGTTATATTTAAAATAATTCGTTACAAAGATTAAATATTTTAAGGCATTAACTAAATAGCTTCTTAGCACGGTGTTTATAAAAATGTCAACATGGTTTCAATAATATCTTAAGTGGTCGTCGATGTAACAATATAAAGTGCTCATGTCCAGTTGACCCGCACTTGACCGTCTTTTACTTACAAGTTTTACGTAACAATTTAACACAGTCCATAAAGTATTGAATTTTATTATGAACACAATTACATCTCGGAATATATATTATATTGTTTTACGATGAATAAGTTATTATTTTCCTTTTAATTTATAGGAATCATCTAAATCGATTTTTACTTGGTACAATAAAATTATTTATATGTATTTATAATATTTATGTATTTAAAATCATTTAATTAGTTCACCGTTAAATTATCACTATATTACCGTATTTTTTTAGTGTGGAAACACATTATTTTCTCCAGTTTTTTTTTTCAAACAAAATTAGAGATGACAATTATAATTATCAATGATTTCAAGCACTAAATTGAAAACATTATTATTGGACTCGTTTTAGGCATAAACATTTATGAAATAAAAATCATGTTATTTCAATAAAATTGACGATTTCCTTTACAAGTATGAAGAACGTTAAAACTGTTGTGTCACTGTTACTTGAAAAACTATACAACTATCAGAGATCACTGCAGCGTGATTTGCGAAAAGTATCTATTATTTGATGCAGGAACGATTATAGTTGCATGCAACACGTTATATAAGGTTTCAGCTAAACTACATTCACGTATCAAAACGTGAGATTGTCATTTGCCAAGTCCGATAGTTTTTACGGGCATACGTGTCTACGAAGTCGATATAGACTAACTATACTTCCGAGATATTTCGATCTAAAGTATATCCGATAGATAATTTGATTGGTTCGATTGGTCATATTCATAATGCATAACGGAGTTGTCTCTTATACGTTCTAGGATGCGACTTGGAAGCTATACTTTGTTTACTAAACTGTCAATAATATACCATTGTGTTGAGACTGAACTAAGGTCACATAACTTTATGCTCTAGTCGAGTATTCAATACCAATGTATGAATACGCATTAATCATTTTAGAATTTATAGCAAGGTCTAGGTCTCAATCACTGAGCACATTTCTTTGAGTTCTTCACCAACGTTGAGAAAAAGAAACATCACCATATTTAAAGCTACTAGGATATATTTAAGATATAACTTCAGGTGAATGCCCTAGCTACTGCCGATTAACTTAAAAGAATCTTGGCCATTAGAATTAGTAGCACGTCTGTAGCAAGCCGGACAAATTGTTTTCCCCAACACGTATTATATAGTTCATTGTTCTTTAGCACACACGTACAAAAAGCAAAAAGGTAACTAAAACAGTTAATACATATCCCAAATAAATTACAGCTCTCAGCTATAACAGAGCTCTTGTTTATCGTCCAATAAAAAAGATCTTAATAAAAGGCAATTTAAATTACGTTCAGATTAACGCAAATTAGCTTTAAAAAGAACTCTTTAATGTGTCTCTTTGTGTCAAAGCAAATTATCCGAAGGTCGCATATCAACATTACCAACCGTTTCTTCTTTTTCTGTCAACACATAAGGTGGGGGAATACACAAGCTAATAAATTAAACTAACGTAAAACAATGTTTAGGGAAATATAATAATAGAGTATCTTCTGTCTTTCTTCTGTTATTTGAGAGCAATACAATTTTTAAGTAAGTGTTAAAAACAATGTGAATGGGAATTTAACTTTGTTACTAGTCGTCTAGTCGTTTTTCATCCATACCATATCTGAAGTTGGCAGACTAACCGATATATGGATCGCTAACGATGCTGTTTTATATTCTGCTTAGATAACATCGTTTTATACTTCTCTGTACGTGCCGCTCGTTCTGATCGAAATCGACGAGGAAAACATTATTTATGTTTTTTTTTTCGTTTCGCAAAAAACAACACGTTCAAATATTATGGCATCACAACAAAGTAGCTTGAGGTTCCGTACATATTAATCATAGTCGCTTTCTCTGTTACGTTACGTAAATTTATAATGATATTTTAATAGTAAATTATTAAAATATGAATAGACAATATGCAGTTTGATAAATCCTTCCGGCATTTTATTTTGAAATATTATCAGCTGTCAAAAGTGTTCACAGAATCAAATATATTTTCTATCTTTTACTAATGTTATTTCAAAATTACAGAGAAACCTTACATCACGTTAATTTTTACCGACTATATGGTGATCAGATTTTTTTTCAATATCAACATTTTGTTTTTATTAAATCCAACGACATACTAATTCAAACCGGTTTCATACCAAATTTTCAGAATCTCAGATTTCAAACAGAATTTCAAATTCAGAACTCATGATCAGTTCCCTTAACCATTGGGCTATTGGAGCTTCAAGCAGTTCAATAATTTCATCATTAAACATTAAAATTGTTGCTTTTTACACAATGGGAAGGTTAGATCGCTGATATACTATTTCGGATTATAACATCTGTTCGTATGCATTTATTACAGACACAACCATATTTGTTGCCTCCATTACGTAATAAACCAAGCTAAACACTAATTTTAAGATGAAAATAAACAAATTTGCATTAAATATTATACTGCAGTAATAATATTGTAATCAATAATATTCAAATAATTCTCATTTATAATCAAATCTATGCATATTCCGAAATCTGAATCTGAATTTACTTTCAAGAGTATTTTAATCTTATAAAAGAAACATTAAATAAATAGAATAAAATTCGCACTTTTGTCTATCTAATTGACAAGAGCACAAAAAAAGCATAAATGTACACTTTATAAACGCGTAATCATCACGTCTTCATCCTTACGACCTTGGCGTCATTTATTCCAATATGATATCTCCAATTATAGATAGAATCGCAATAATTTCATTACAATAGTTGAGTACTTAAAAGAACAATATCCCATTACGCTTTACTACCACTATCCTAATGAATGGTCTACTGTCTTCTGTTTATATATAACTGCTTTACAACCCATGACACATTTGTATGGAACAGTATTACATAAATTGTTCATTGTGTATATTTACCGTAAAAATATTATTATTACATTAACAACCAAATTGTTACTGTTTAGATTTTAATGTTTGTTATTATGGACAATAAATCATTAAGTTTTTAACTATTAACACGTTATTAATAATAACGAATTAATTTGTTAATTGGCTAATCTTTTGCGGACATGCAACTTTAATTCGCTTATCCAGTGCAAATGCTCTTTAACAATAGAATGGTAGCTTCGGTTAAAATAACAAGTCACGTAATAAAATAGAGTAACGACTTAAAGCAGGAAACAGTTGACACCGCAGTGTAGACATAACATCTCCCTGACCTAAATATCTCACAACAAACTCTCCGTGACCGATACAAAAGTAAACTGACATACGAGATGTCTTGATTTCATAAAATAAATATGAAAATGAATAGATCATTTTCTGATGTGAAATAACATTAAATTACGATATACTAGCTTTTGGTTCTCGAATTCATCTGCGCGAATAAAAAAAAACTTGTAAAGTAATCTAATGTATTCTTCCAGACATAGCTCTACTATTATACTGAACTAGCCGTTGCTCGTGACTACGCCCGCGTAAAGTAAAAAAATGTAATAACGTAGCTTTTAAATGGTGAAAGAATTTTTAAAATCGGCATAGTAGTTTTAGAGTTATTTCTATGTACAAAAACACAAATCTTTCCTCTTTATAATATTAGTATAGAAATACGAAGTATCATGTCTACAAAGTCGTAAACTCAAGTATTAAATAGATTTTAGAAAGTTCTTTAACGTTAATGGATTGTTGCTTTCAAACAAAGCTTTAACAATAGGTAAACAAATTACTCCCGACTTGTGTTAAGTGAGTGTTAACTTTAAAGAACTGTAGAATAACTTAAAAGAGCTTGCCAAGTTACTCGAATTTATATTTAAATAAATATGACAACTGCATAACAGAAAATGACAAAATCTTATCAAGATTTAAGACCTTATCATATGTACCTCTTTGTAAGCCCTATGACAATATTTAACAAGCAATATTTACATACATTTAACACGAACTTTCCGCCAAAGGCCACATATACTCGTTAATGGTAAGACCTCAAAATGTTGGCCTAATGACCAGGTATGCCGACCTCAATATGCGGTTACATAACAGTTACGTGGCATGTTCTAGTTGGACGCTCCCAAACTATTGTCTCATAACATCCATAATAACAGGGAATTCTACATGTTTCCGTATTGTTGCATAAAGTTTTTTTAACCCACAATGCGTACTAATGGTTATAGAAATGACCATTTCCTCCATGGACGCATTAACTAGTTCATACATTTGAAATATACTTTCCGATACTCTATTCGCGTGGAATTAAAGAAAAACGAAAATGAAATAGCCTACGTTCTTCCAGAGTATGGTCTGCATCTATGACAAATATCGAGATCCGTTCAGAAGTTTAAGCAGTCAATTCTAACATCCATCCATCTTAACTTTCGCATTTATGATATTAGTAAGATATATTGAAATGTAAAAAATAACTATATTTATATAGTTATACTATAGTTTTTCCTATCTTTTTGTTGTAAGATGTACCTGAAAGGGAAGTCATTGGCTCCTTAAGCACAGGTTTTCCTAATTAAGGAGCCAATTCGATATTGATATTTAATAAAGAATTTTTACTATTATTATTATTATAGACATTTAAATACTCCGCAATTAGTTTTGTTCTGTGAAATGTTATTTCTCCAATCGTTCTGATTGAAGCAGTCATCTATGCAAAAAGACAAAAATAACATTAACCTTAACCTACATATGAAATAGTTACTATATTTATAGCATTTGTAATTAATGTTTCTGTTAATAATTAAAAAACAAGGAGTAAAGTTTGTCGGTAAACTAAGGTTAATGTTATACCGGTAAATAACAAAAATTGTTTGCAATAAATGGACCGCATAATTGCTTAATAACATTTTTAAACACTAATTAGTTAAAAACACGATAAATAATGGCTACGTCCGCTAGTGAAAGTTGCTAAACAAATCGAGCAAATCATTTCCTAGTATTACCTCACTATCATAACAATTATCTCACAAATATCGATATTTTATTTTTGATAGAAATCAAAATGTTTTTACGGTTGACCTTTTAATGTAATAAGTTTATTTTATTTTGTAGAAATGGCTGATTGAATTGTCCCAAAATTTACCTAACAACATTTTCGTGTGTGACTTGACCTATACACTAATATTGAATTGTTTTATTTTATTTTATACGATGCACTTACAAGATGTATTTATGATGAAATGCTTTCAGTTTGCGTTCTAATAAGACTCAATGCCCCGGGCAAGTCCCGGCGCGGGGGAACCTCGCTTTCACATTATCAAGGATCATTTACTATTAAATTGTATACGCTCTTATGCCTTTCTACGAGTATATCGCCTAAATCTTGTCTCTGTCGTATTTCGTAGCTTAAAACAATGATATTTACTCTATTTTTTAATATTTCTTTAAGAAGACTTTTTGTGGAAAATAGTCAATTTGTTAACTGTAAACTGTTTAAACTTGTAAAATAGTTTTTAATAATTGTTTTTAGTGCAATTTTTTTTATTTAATTATTTACGTTAAATTACGAAAATTGTTATCTTCCTGGACCTACCTCAACGTTTACATTATGATACGCATTGTTACTTTAAAATTATTTTTTTGCACTTTATGTTTAAATTATGTTTAAGCATAGTGTTTACGTTTTGTAGCAGAAATATTTACACTTAAGATTCACTATACAATTTGATACGTAGGTAATATTATGGATATTATATTTTCATCACTTTCCATTTTCTTGTGTTGAATGTAACTTTATAGCCTTGAAGTCAGACTATACTCCAGAGAGAAAACTAAAACTTTCGCCGACTGACCCGGTCATATGCACTTTATTGCATTTATTTTTATATTATGTTTAAATTATGTTTAAGCATGGTGTTTACGTTTTGTAGCAGAAATATTTACACTTAAGATTCACTATACAATTTGATACGTAGGTAATATTATGGATATTAGATTTTCATCACTTTCCATTTTCTTGTGTTGAATGTAACTTTATAGCCTTGAAGTCAGACTATACTCCAGAGAGAAAACTAAAACTTTCGCCGACTGACCCGGTCATATGCACTTTATTGCATTTATTCTTTATACCGTCAATCAACTTTTACTTTCAATTTTTAATTTATTTATTACATTTAACAGGTAATTTATTTTTATATTATGTTTAAATTGACATTTCAAAATAACACAAAAATTAGCTACTAAAATTCATAATGTGTTACGTCGATTTTTGCTACGATATTAGCCTATGTTCATTAACTTATGCTGAAAATTTAAAAACACATATTTCATTGGTGCATCATGTCATTTAAAAGCACTAATTAAGGTAACATAGTGGCAACATAATTAATGATCTAGTGATGTGAAATAGCCTGACCTGGTATAGCTTACGTTATCTAACCGTGCTAGTGTAACGGGAAACGTGCGTGCACTTCGCGGCAACCTCTTGCCACACATACCGTTGAGAAACATATCTAGGTATTGATTTCTTACGTTTTGTCAACATAATACACTAGACAGGTGTTTGGTGTGCAACTTTTGTTGCTTAATTTGCTCGAAAGAATGCCTACTTGATACTTAAGGCTAAACTTACATCACAATCCTGTGAAACTAATTACTACCTAAGCGCCAATAGCCTAATGGTTTGGGGTACGGACTATCTTGAGGACAAAGGTTCGAATCCCGCTATTCGACTATTGTCGTGAATTATATCCTATCACAAACTTTGTCAAGTTTACCTGGAATTGTTAAAATAAATGTTAGTAAATCAACTAAAATCTACTAATATTATATTTTCAGAAAAAAAACTACTATTTTACCATTGTAGAGTTCATAGTTATTTTCTATATTATAGAGGAACCATAGAACTGGTATTGAAAAAAATCATTCAAATTTTTAAATAGCGGTTTTTTCCACTTTTGTATTAAGAAGTCAAGAGATAGTACAGCCTAGAAATAAAAAAAGGTTATGTTTTTCATATAAATTATGACAAAACATATTTACTTAAATAAAAATAAGGAAGTTAAATTGGTTATAGACTTAAATCATTGCCTCGTACTTGATCGTGATCGATATGAAATAAAAAACAATCCCATGCGAGCGGAATTATATTTAACCTTTCAAAACTGGTTTTACTTTTAAAACGGAGTTAATCAAATGTAGTAATATGGTGTTGTTATAGTGTATAAAAATTAATATGAAAGTTTGAATTAAGTAAAATTTACTGGCGGTACCTAGGTAGTTTCTTGTGAGATAGATACGGAGTGTTGTTATCTGCAAGGAATAATTTTATTCGTATGTGGGACCGTGCCAGCGGGGACCACTGTACACACACGTCAATGTATACATTATACATGTATGCTGTCCTATAAAATATAAACAATAACATGATATATTATCTCGTTAACCGACTACCCTTTTTTGAAGGAGATTATCTATCGTCTGTATTTTTTATCAAACATAAGGTAAAAGATGACAATATCTACAAATACAAATACAAATATTTTATTAGTAAAAGTATTTTTTACAGGTCAAAATGTTATTTTTTTTACAGATATTCTGAAATTGTATACATAAAACAACCATTATGGCAGAAAAAAATCCTCCACACTATAGAAAGCTTTCCTAATTGACCAGGACTTAAGTTTATTTTTAAATGACGGGAGGTTGGTAGCCGCTGTGACGTGGTCCAATGACGTGTGTAGATTTTTCGGACTTGTATAAATGTATTGGTAGTAGAAACCCACACTAATTCTTTCTCTTCGTGTTATTTGAAGTATGTTACTTGTATTATTAGTCTGGTATTACATTTTGTAATTTGCCGCAGTTTCACCGGCGATATTTCATTATAGACTCTTATTACCTGCCCAGGATCTAGCCAGACGAATGTGAAAGTCTCTATGTATTAAGCTTTTTATTATGATTGCTTGATATAAATGATTACTATATGTTTTGGTAATAATAGAGTAAAACTATGGCGTGTATATTTTGAAAGTTAATATCGCGTAAGCAATAGTTCGGGTATAATAGTTTTATTTTATGTCTTGTTTTCGTTTAATATCGTAATATGAAAGAGTCATTAACCTTGTAACTTTAACATTTTTGCTTTTTATAAATACAGCACTCTTATTTCTCAAGTACATATTATTTTCTTGTAAAATAAAACTTTAACTAAATGAATTTGTTTTAAATTTACATTGATAACTAGCTTTCGCCCGCGACTCCGTCCCCGCGGAATTAATAAATGCAAGTAGCCTATTTGTTCTTCCAGACTATCCTCTACATCTATGCCAAATTTCATCGAAATCCGTTTAGCCGTTTAGGCTAAAAACTCTAAGAAACATCCATCCATCTAAACTTTCGCATTTATAATATTAGTATGATTTAAAATGTATCATTGCTATTAACACGCCAGTAAGTAGAAATCTAAAACTAAAAGATCTCTCTTAGTATAACAATAGTCATTGAATCAATCTTTAAGTAGGTTTATAATGATTAATGCAATCTGTGACATGAAAAGATACAACAGAAATCTAACCAAATAGTGTACGGCCATCTTTCTTTCTGTAAATTAATGTTAAAAGATAAAACGAAAAGTATGAAAATTTCAACACAGATTGTTAAGTACATTCTCTTAATAGGAATTATTCTAACAGTTTTCACCCTAATATTATTCTATACAAATAAAGTATGTATTATTAGAGGATTAAGGACTTAAAGGAGTTGTAATCTCCCTTCCTAATACTTAAATTATCACATTTATTCATAACAAACATGGAATTAAATTTAATAAGCCTTTTTATTTTTAACAAAAGCCTATCAGTAGGATTCAGTCGTTTTTCTTAATATTTAATTCCTAATTTATTTTTAATACTCTTTACGTATGGTTGCTGTTATCATTAACATTGACTTATTAGCCTGATTCTTACCGGTTTTGTGAGCTTTCGTACAGACAAAAGCGGGTGACCGCGTTGACAAGTGCAGAGAAAGTCGCAGTGCATACATAGCTATAGCTGACAAATCAAACTTCGTCAGAGCAACGTTCACTAGATAAATTAAAAGCGAGTTCTGCCACTTTTACTTGCAATACTCAAACAAATAATTATAACTAATGTACAGTACTGACTATCGTAATAATAATTTCGAACATAATAGCTTGCTTTTTGTGCAAAATATGGCAAGTCAAATAATTAAAGTGGACATTTATTAAGGAAAAACTGCTATTTAAGATCTCATCATCGTCAACAGTAGTGAACAGTCACTATTTGTCAACATTATCATATTATTGCAATAGTAATAACCAAGCACGTTTACATATGTTTCCACCAAGCAAGTTTGCATTTGTTTCCTAATAATGATTTTAATAAGTGTAACATTCCTTTTAAGTTGTACTATTGAAATCGGCTAGTTGCAACAGCTCACGATTGAAAAAAAGTATTTTATTTTTAACTCCAAGAAACCTGTAGACCTAAGAAATTGTTGCCCTAGCCTATAACCTGTTCCCAACCCGTCTAACAAATTTGTTCCTTTCTCTCTCCTTTTAACAGCCACGTTACACATGCTAGGAATGTATGATATACAAATTTATTTTGTTCTAATGCAATATTCATTAAAATAACATAGGAAAAGGCTTTAGAAAAATGAAAGAATATACTAGCACTTTAAAATAGACTGAAGCAAGTAATTTTGTTTATATAACGCGTCTCCAGTACCAGGAGAGCAGAAACACGAAGTAGTTCGTTGGTCGTTCGGAGTTGCGCGTTGATGTCTTTCACTAGCATTATCCAACATCGATTATTGTATCGCAACACGAACACTTTGAAAAGGTCAGTTCTGATCATCTTAAGTAAACACTTAAAGTGTAGACATAAATTATAATCATTAATATGTTGAAAGTGTAATCTTTAAGAATCTATTAAAGTTTTTTGTTTGAGCCTTCCTATATCTGAGTGAATATATTATGGCTCAAAATTCAAATTATTCATTTCTGTGGCGAATAAAAATGTCTCTAACATTTACTATGTGCGTGAGTGACATGGCCCGATTGTAGACATTACACAAACGTCCCTAATTAAGCCAGTTTTGACGACACGCATAAATACAAAAACTTCATAGTGTTGCGTAATAACTATTGTTAGCAATTGGTATCGTTGGTGAGAAAAATTTTCTTTGTAGTGTAAGCCGATACGATACTTTACTACAATCACTCAAGATAAAGTATACTTCTCTTTGGGTAAAAAAAAACATGTTTTTTTTAAACAGCTCGTATCTTACTATTTAGTACACACGGTGCATTGCCAAGATAAAATACAATTGCTGGCTAAGTATCGAAAATATTTTTTTCAAAACAAAATAACCATACTCTAAAATTAAATTATTAATACTTTCTTGAGACATTTTCCACTAATTTATCAATATACATAGGTCTACAGCTAGTCAATGTCTAAACCTGACTTTCAACGTGAGGTTAAGGTTTAAAAATTGAATAGCAACAAAAAAATAAACTAAAGAACAATCTGGATCATCAAACGCAACATCAATTTGTGTGCTTTGTTTCGTAACACAATGCCGGAGGTGAATCAAAAAAGGAACGTTTACAAGTAAAGCGTTCAACGATTTACAATTCACAGCACGGCATTTCCTTAACGCTTTTGTGCGCGTGTCGCTATTGGAAAATACTTTACATCAAGATCTACGCACAACGATAAGCTAATACGTAAATTAAGTGCAGTTTAATGCAGCAATGTTGAGGAAGGGCACACGTCATTGATTACAATTGTTGCCAGTGTGCATTATTACTTTCAACTAGCTGTTGCCCGCGACTTCTTCGACGCAATATTAAAATAAAAAGTAGCCTATCATATTTCCGTCTATGTCAGCTATCACTATCACTATCACTTCAGTGGAAGTCCGGTCGAAATCGGCCCAGCCGTTTCGCAGATTACCCGGAACAAACGCGGTTTGCAAACAGACAGACAAACATAAAAAAATTAAAAGCGATTTTCGTTATCAGCAACGCAAATATACCATCTTCCCGAAATCTGGATTTTTTTTTTATATTACAAACAGACACTCCAATTTTACTATATGTATAGATTACTACTACACTACATTACAACTACATTAGTGTAGTACGAAGTAGTAAATTATGATAGTATCTTCGAATTCTGGATAATACTGATTTTAAGTCTTGCTACTATTAAACGTACCCCTGCCTGATCGCAAAGTAAAACGTATCAGAGGATTTGTGTGGATATTTTTTCTGTTGCGTTTGCTTTTAAAAGTTTGATTCTTTAAATGCTATAATTTTAAAGAATTGTTTATCTATAAAACATAAGAGGAAAAAAAACATATTCAAGACATGTTCAACCAATTTACATATAATTCACAACACGCACATGTTTCGAACTTAAAAAGATAATTTCAAACTCATATAAAGTTACTGTTTTAACAATTCCATTACGACAGAATAAAAATAGTTTCAAAGCACAGACTAATAGTAACTGATAGTATTAATATCAGATTTTCAGAATTGTAATAAACTTTATTTTGAGCTATAATTCTTAAAAGTATCAATAAAACGTAGAAATATTTGGCATTATCCATTAAAAATTCAAATTAAGAAAAAACTATTTCGTTATGTGATAAATAAAACATTTATAGATGCTATCTATCTATATTTCAAACATATTTATCATTTTAAATAAAAAATTCAAACAATTATTTGCATTGTTAACAGACGAGCCGTGAAACATAAAATTTGCACGCCATAATATAACATAAAAGACGTTGTTAATCTATATGATTACGTTCAACAATGATTTGCATTGTATAGTATGATATAATCAATGACTTTGTGTAAATATTACGTTACGTTGCATGGACCACAACAATACCAGATGTGGGTCAACAAGAAACAAAGTGGAAAGAAGGTTGCCGTGATCTGCAACCGTGTCAAAGTAACCTTTAATTATATACTAAAAATAAACATCCTAGATAATTTATGCTTTGCTATGACATGCTTTATTTTGGCAGCCCTATTTTAATTTACATCCGGCTCGAAGGACCAATTGTTGGTTTAAATGGTTTATTAGTCAATAGTACAGAGTTTATAATAATTTTATGCGCGTTGTAAGATCCCTTCGTCGCCGTAACTTTTGGTTCTGACGTTTTCCAGTGTTGCCAGCGTCCCGCGCGAACACCCGTAGTAAAACGATAGCGTTTTTAAAAATAGTTTGTTCTTTTGATATAGATCAAAAGAATAAACTATTTTTAAAGATGAATTCAGTTGAAAATAATCCATTTTTCGAATGTCATATGTTTGAGATTAAAGAATGAATGCACACAAATCGTACGTTTTAACCTATTGTGCAATGTTTATTATTAAACAATTTAGACTTTCGTCTCAGTTAAATATGATTTGTCATTGAGGCAGTCGAGCACGCCACATCGAGTTAACATTACGTAAAGGCCGGCTCACAGCGATTTCAACAGGTCAATATGACCGCGGCGAATTTTTAATCCACCATTGCAGATCGAGTGTCGAATGTGTTAGCACATCATAAGAGTAAACCTGACCTAACATTTAACACTGAGTATGCGTGAATTTTTTTTTTTCATATTACATGAAATTTAAACTGTATCGAATTTTTATTTTTCCAAATCACAAGATTAGCTTCGCACGAATCTTCCTTTGTTTATTCTATATTTATTAAATACCTCAGAATTACAATAAGGTGTAAACTGCGTGGACATTAATATCCACTTTATACTAAAGGTACTAAAGTACAAAGATTCGGCGAATAAAAAAACTTTTATACACGTGACTAACACTGAAAGAAATAACATTTATCACTCAATGCTTTAATTAGTAACTATAGAGAATCTTCAAACACGAATACATCGTGAGCTTACAGTCCTCAGAAGCAAGGACGTTATTTATTTGTCTACAAAATGTGAAGTTCAACCTCGCCCGACAATCCGTCAGATAAAGGACATGGCCTAGTCTCCGTCTTGAAATAGAAAATGCTAATATATTTTTATGCACTGCCTTTGTCCACTACTTTAGTATTATGCAAGTGATGTGAATTATAATTGTCTTCAAGGTTCAACTACTGACTCACATAGAGATAGACAAACTACCAAACTTTTATGATCATACATCGTCCAAAATTACAACTCCATTCTTAAACCCTTTTTGATAAAACTATTGTTTATTAACACGAAGTGAAAGCTTGTTCCATTCAATTAATCGATTTGTCTTTTTGTAGCATCGCTATTTCATCACCGTTACTTTCAAAACGTTATTGATTAGTCTCGGCTTGGTTATTAGAATCAATTATCTGACCCTTTATAGAAAATTAGTTATATTTAAAACCCTTTTACACGTTACTTTAATGCTAATACAATTATGAAAGTTATTGAGAATCTGGTAATTATATGTGCTATAGACTAGCTGTTCGCGTGCGGATTCATCCACATGAAATTATAAAAACTTTATTTTATTGTTCACATTTGTCAAATTATCAATAGCAAATGTCAAAATGACATGACATGATAAACCTTAGCAATCTTTCTTTCTTAATGTTGGCAGCAACTTATGGTCTCTTTCCCACATTAGGGTTTTTATTCAAAATATTTAATGGCGTGAAAATATATAGCCTAAAGCGTGACGTAAGTCTAGGACATTTTATTAAAAAAAGAGTTTTTCAAAAATATGCTGTAATTGCTGACATCTTAGGCAACAAAGTAGTGTGTGTTTACGCTTTATTATATTGGTATAGATAAATAAACTAGTCCTGTTACTTTCTACTTCTACAACTTCAGAAATATTATAACTTACTGTAGCATATTTAGATTGTCTATGTTAGGAGTTATTTTTATTAATATAAACATAGTAAATTTACTATCATTATAATATCGACCTTTCAAACACGTTTCATAACAATTCTTTATAATGCTTTCACTTTCGTAGCTCATCCGAGATAATTGACTTTCATGGTTATATTTTTAATCAGAGATAAGGCCTCTGTTCAGATATGATTAATTACTTTGCAGTATTGGAATTTTAAACTTTCATAAAACAAAGAACTTAATTATAATTGCTAAGAAATATTAAATAGATTTGTAAAGAATTACTTCGTTAAAATATTAGTTACTGGTTTAGACTCTTGCCTTATCATTGATTTAAAGCCTTGGCCAAAAGGTACCCAATATTGACCTTTAGCTTCCACAAAATTAACAATGCTCATCGAATATTCTTTAAAATGAATTTGAATTGACGGTTCAGTGAATGCAATAATTTATGTGTCAAGTATGAGTAAACTATTGATATTATATTCAAATTAAATAGTCAAAGAGCAGCCTTCACCTATTCATAATTATTTGAAGACCGTTCTAGAAAATGTATTCTTTGTTTGGATTGAGTCAGCCAATCGCAAGATCTACTGTGCTCCGGTCAAAAATAAATGAACCGATATTTTTTTCTGAATTATATCCTAATGAGGCCTACAGTAAAAACATAACTACATTAGTGAAAAAATACTTGAAGAATAATAGAATCGATACAAAAAAATGTTAAAAGCATTAATTTGTCTACACTAATGGGACATTATGATTTACGAAACACAAGTATTTGTTAACTATGAACATAAAATATAGTATTTCCATTCATTGTGTAAACGTCAATTATATTTCGACAAATACAACTGATATATAAACATTATTTAAATACGTAACTATGATTTATTGCAAACTTGTGGCATAAGAATAGAACTATCCCAATATTGGAGAATAGAAAAAGCTTAATTTACTTACCTAATGTTTTGCTAATACGGCCTTGCCACTTACAACTAAATATTGCAATATGCCTCCGCCGTATTATGTAAGATAATGTGCCCAACATTTTCTTCCGCATGCATACTTCGAAACTACCGTTGCAAAAATAAAACTAATAAATCTTTTTTATTCACTACCATTTTCTATTTAGTAAGTATTCTTATATTTATTTTTAACTCAATCATGACAGTTTTAAATTAAATAGAACGAAACGTATTCCATGTTAACAAACTCACACACATACACACAATCATATAGGGGAGTGAGGGGCTTGTTGTAACAGGGGTAAATAGTAACAGGCACTTTTCACTAGGCTGTTAAACTTTATTCATTGAATTTTTAACGCCGGCGTCCAGAAACACGCTGTTTATTAATAGCTCCTAAACATTAGTAATAAAAAATATAGCCTATGTTACTCACAGATAAATTACCTTTCTGATGGTGAAAGATTTTTTTAAATCGGCCCAGTAGTTTTTGCGTGAATCAAATATATACAAAAATACAAATCTTTCCTCTTTATAATATTAGTATAGATATAGATATATATTTCTTTGACTCGATTTAACCTATAAACCGTGCCACATCATGTTGCCATAACAAGTTGCTACTTTACTCTACGCTATTCAAGGATATTGACTTTCCATACATTTTTAGGCTAATCAACTTCAAGTATATTGGTTAAATATACATATGAGCATGGCATTAACATAGCCATGAGCAACATACCTAAATGCTTAAGCATACATCAAACATGTTGCCTACTTAAACCCAATTGAATATAAAATACACTTCATTCCATACATAGCAACAATATGTGAAATATTTATCACCTTAATGTTATAAAAGAATCATAAAAAAAAGAAACAGTCGAATATGTTTGCTATATATTCAACAGAAATGTAAGGTAATAAAAAATCTCGAAGCTTAAATAATTATTCTTTAACACGTATTGATTTTAATTCATATTTCTTTACAGGTAATATGCGTCGACTATACCTGACAGACAGACATTTGCGTGTGATGCTGTGGTGCATACTTCTGGGATTGCAACCGACTTTCGCCGGTATACTGGACCCCTTCAACTGGGCACGTTCTGACCGTATCGAGGTCAACATTCCTTGGTTACCTTGTAAGTTAACTCATTTTATATGTCTCTCTTTGTTCTCATAAATAAAGAAAGAAGCAAAGCAAATAGTGGAATGAAAAGATAATTGGACAACTACTGCTGTCAATAAATTTAACATCGAAAACCTTTATTCGAAATCTTAGGTCTGTTCTATTCTACTTTTTGTTCCAGTTGAAAATGAAACTCGATGTTACGATGAACTCGGCTGTTTGAATATCACAAGAAGTTGGTATCATCTGATCCATCGGCCATTCAATGTTTTTCCTCTGCCTAGAGTCGTTATTAACACCAGGTTGGTATAATCTTACTAATATTATGAATGCAAAAATTTAGATGGAAGGATGGATGTTTGTTAGAATTTGTAGCCTAAACTGCTGAACGGATCTCGATGAAATTTGGCATAGATGTAGAGGATAGTCTGGAAGGACGCATAGGCTGCTTGCTTTTGTTTTTTTAATCACACGCCGGCGGAGTCGCGAGCGAAAGCTAGCATCAAAATAAAATAATCATGTTACAATAACATGTTATTTCACGTTGCTTATAACAGAAAAAAAAGTTCTGCCTATCCGATTTAATATTTTTTGATTCCATGCAGACTAAAGCTTAAAATGATAACTCCATAGTAAAGTTGCAGACAAAAACTAGTATGAATAATTAGTAACGACTGACTTGAATAAATTGTTTGTAAAAGCCAAAAAAAAATTTTTGTGTCGCAAAAAATACGCAACATGTAAGTTGTGAGATAAGATTACCGTTCGCAAAAACATAAGTGGTATGTTTTATAGATTTCGTCTCGCTTGATGTCGGTTAGTGGAACGAGGGCATATTGTTCTATTAAATATGTAAAAATTGTTTAAACTTTCAAATATTCATCTCGCGTATCTCATAAATGGGTATTTTTCCTTCGCTTTTGCTATACTGAGTATTGCATTTGTTTCATCAATATCTATGTTATTGTCCATTTCCTTTTTACAGCTACACCAAAATACTTATGAACGTTAAAACCTAACATTTCAGATTCATTTTGTACACAAAGAAGAATCCAACAGACGGTCAGATATTAAATGTCAATATGAATAAAACAATAATCAAGTCCAACTTCAGCCCAAAACGTTTGACGAAGTTGATAATACATGGCTTCATAGACACGCCGCTATCCAACTGGGTAAGATTCAATTTAAAATAATCTCTTACACTATTGTTTCTATAGCATAATATTAGTACTCATGCGCAATAACAAATTGTGACGTCACGTCAGCATCTATTTATTTTATGTAGACTCGACTCAACTTTTATACAAACTCTACATAAAAAGTTTAGGAATTAAACTATGCAGGTTCATGTTGTAATTGAATCGATGCGTGCAGTACCTTAAAAAACATTTGAAATCCTACATATATAGCCTCGATTACATCCCTAAGATAAGTTGAAGTTTTTTCTATATGAGATGATCTCTTGTTTATAGGTAAGCGAGATGAAAGACGAGCTCGTGAAAGCAGATGATTTCAACGTGATTGTAGTGGACTGGGCTGGCGGCAGTCTGCCACTCTACACGCAGGCCACCGCCAACACGCGGCTGGTCGGCTTAGAAGTGGCGCACTTTATTAACACCTTACAGGTAATTCAAACTACAAATAAAACTAATTAAATACTATAGATAATTTACAACATGAATATTGTCTACGATTTTATTGACTATAGCAGAGATTTACAATTTTCTTTGTTGCACTTTTCAAACTATAACTGCTTTTGGTTAACCCTCTATATTTTGTTCTTTGACTTGCCTCAATTCTATTTCCCGCCATCGTATACCTTTCGAGTTTACCTTATGCCAGCAGGTCCTGGCATCCAGGATCATTTTCGGTATTACTAGGCGGTAGTGAATAAAATTCTGCACGATTTAATATTTTTTTATTGTTTACGATATTTTAATGATACACGATTAGCGCTTTCAATTATATGTTGTGAAATTAATGTGATCATCTTACAGAAAGATCATGGTTTAAATCCACTGGATGTACACATCATTGGCCACTCTTTGGGGGCGCATACGGCGGGCTACGCCGGAGAGAGAATTCAAGTAAGTGCCTAAAATGAGCATCATTTATTATTTCTGGCAATCTTAATTTATTGAAACAGGATCTTCATACTGTCTTTGATTTAGCTTCTTATATTGTAGGGATTAGGAAGGATAACTGGTCTCGATCCAGCCGAGCCATATTTCCAAGGAATGCCAACACACGTTAGATTAGATCCTACTGACGCTGAATTCGTAGATGTCATCCACACTGACGGCAAAAGCATTTTCTTATTAGGTAATGTTTGTTGAACATTTACACTTGCTTTTTCATTCATTTTATATTTGATATGTAGTAGATCCATTTTGAATAATCAATCTGTATGTTGTTGTAAATAAATCGCTTATTGCTTTATATTAACAAACTAATAATGTAATACTTTTGTATATTTTGTAAATATGTATTATATGCTTCCTAGCCGTTGATGTTCATTTCATGTAGTTATATAAATATATATTGAAATTCATGATTATTTATCGCATAATTCCACTAATTATCAACCTGTTTATCCCATGCGTGCGACAGATTTTGTATTTATGGCAGGATATGGAATGTCGCAGCCGGTTGGGCATTTAGATTTTTACCCGAACAATGGGAAAGAGCAACCCGGCTGTGACCTCACTGAAGGCCCACTGATACCGCTCACACTCGTCAAGCAAGGCCTGGAGGAGGCCTCTAGAGTGCTCGTCGCCTGCAACCACGTCAGAGCTATCAAACTGTTCACAGAATCTATTAATGGAAAATGTCCGTACATTGGTAAGGAATATAATTTAATTTACTTTTAAACTTAAGTCTAAATCTCGACGGGCAATTGAGATTTTGTAAGTTATTTTTATTTATAGGTCACCAATGTCCATCTTATCAACACTTTATTTCTGGAAAATGTTTCCATTGTGGTCATGGTTGTGCCATAATGGGGTAAGTTTTTTCAGAAAATTCTTTATCCGTGCTTTAACGAATAACTTTCTAAATTAAAATAAAAAATGACATATATAAATTATTTGAGATATATTGTAATACTTTTTTGTATTGGTTTAATTTTTTTTACATTTAAATACATATTTATTACTATTTAGATTCCACGCAGACAGTTCTCCGGGTCTTATAGCTAACAAAAACAATCAGTCGGAAAACGAGGTTTTTCCGTCCGAAGAACAAGAAACTATTGGCGCTAAATACTTTTTAAGTACTGGAAAAGAACAACCATTTTGTCGTAAGTTTTGTTACAATTAAATCAATTTAATTTAAGAGTATAAAAAATATAATATTGTTTTTATTTCCAGACCGACATTATAAAGTTGCAATACAATTGGCCAACCCTAAAGGAGCAGAATCTTGGGTTCAGGTAAAATAAAATGATTTCTGTTTAACTAATTTTACATTAAAGGGAATAATATAATAGTATTTCCTACTTAAATATTGATTTTTTTCCACCAGGGTTTCCTAAAAGTAACACTAATGTCGGAGAGAGGGGTAATCAGAGGGATGGATTTGACACCGAGTAATTATGTCAAGTGAGCATTTACTGTGACGAGACTTCATAATAATTACTTTGATCCTTCAGAACATATTTGATGTTTTTTTTTGTTTTTCAGATTAGAACATGGAACAACATACACAATAGTAGTCACTCATCCTGTAGATTTAGGCGGTAAAATAAGAAAAGTATGAATTTTATTCTTTTTTCAAATTATGCTTTTTTTTAATTTTAAATTAATGTTTCAACTGTTTTTAGGTAGAGTTATCGTGGGAGTACGACATGAATGTACTGGAGCCGCGATCTCTTTGTATCTTATGGTGCAATGACCGACTCTACGTAAAGTCGGTTCTCGTTGACCAGATGGAGATGCCTAGTAGAGGGTAAATTATTATAATCCGCTGTAACTTCTGTCTACGAAGCAAATTATAGCTGTTAATTTAATTATCTATTTTTTTTTTATTTCAATTATCAATGTGGCAATCAATCGTCGTCAACATTATACCAAATTAAAAAGTTAAAAGCAAAACACTAGTATCGTATCTGTTTTAATTCATGAAAATGACTATTTAACACAGTATCTTTTCCCGCAGGAAGAGAAATGTAGATTTCAGCAGTAAATTGTGCACGCCGAAACGTGAGTTTGCAGAAATTCCCAACAGGGGATCCGCAAGTTTCTATGACAACTGCAGCAGATAGCCAACGTGCCATACAAATGACGCTAGCACCATTATTTATTACAAATTAATAAGGAAAGCTTTAAGTCATCAAAATTGTGATGGATCAGTCTGTGTCTCAAAGTGTGTTTTGTGGCTGGATCTCTTTGTGACGGTGTATTTATACCCAGTGACATTATTAGTTATAAGCTTATATTTTCCATTATGTGATTTTTGTTTGAAACCATGACGTGTGAAGAAGAATACTCTTAAGAATGTTTGTCTGTGAGTTTCATTTTATCTCTTCACTTAACATTGTTATGCTACTATAAGTATTTTTGTTGATTAAGTTTTTGATCAACGATTACCTCTTAAGATTTTGTAAATATGATACACTATGAATTTAATGTTAAGAATTAAATAATTTAAAAATGTATTTTTATTTAATGATATATTTATTTTGTAACAATATACGAATTATTAGAAAATACTATCTTCCTTTACTTTCTAACCAAACTATGGAAAAATTTGTTTTAAAAAATCAACAATAAGGGGCTGAATGCACCCTCTTTATTTAAAGTGGGATTAAAAAATCAATTTGTGAAATTGGTCATGACCCGACTTTTGTTTTTGTTCTTGCTTTTGTATCTGTTAACTTTTTATCATTTTTAATCTACTCACCTTACAACTGTCAATCTGACACTTTCGAATTGCTGTCGATAATGTCAGTTTCGAATTTGTCACGTTTGTTTATTAAAAATAATTATTAAATAAAATAAATGATATTCTATTACAAAAGAAATTTAAAATGTCGTCACAAACATCAAAGCTTGTTTTAGGTTTAACATGTGTTGCAACGGGAGGCATAATTACTTACGTGCACGTTAAACAACAATCAGACAGGTAAATAAAATATTATTTTTATTAAAGGAAAAAGCACCTAAATATAATATACGGTGAATACGCAAATACATATATTTATCTGCGAATATGATTTTGATAAATAGCTCTCTTCCTTTGAAACAAATATAAAAAAATAATTAAACAAATGTAGTAGTTAATTTAAATACAATTTTAATATCTAATGTTACATAACTATTGCTTTTAAGCAATTTTTTATCTTAATGCGGGTAATTTAAGTTTTAAACATTGACAGGTGGATCAATTCAAATACAACTTAAAATTTAATTTCCTTTTCGTCAATTGTTTCATGAAAATTAAGCATTTAATTTATGAGCAGTTACACCAAGACATCTGTCGAGTCTATTTTTATAGAAACATATGCTCATTGATACTATTTTTACGCAAGTGAAAAGTCTCTTTTAGCCATATGTGTATTAGATGTATCAAATCAGTGTGGAACTAATTATTTCCACATGACTCCAAAACCAGAATAAATCAGTAACAATTGTCTTCCAGGGAAAAAATGCATGAAGGTGTAATACGAGACACAGAGAGACAACAGCGGAGAAAAATTGAGAATTTATATCTACTCCAACAACAAAATGAATTAACAAAACAGTTAAAGAAAGAACTGAAGACTTCATAAATAAATAAAAACATTTAGTTAGTACTAATGATTTTATTTCACTACCTTAAAAATATTAACTAATGTAATAAAGCTACTTCTTTTCTTTTAACCAAGTTTCTAACATTACATCCTTAAGATTCAAATTTACTCCAGTTGGATGTTTCTTGTCTACTCCATCTATAAATCCATCAAGTTCCAACTTCTTTTGTGCTACAGCTGCAAGACATTCAAATGTGCGCGGCTCCCATGCTGCTAAGTCCGACAATGATTTACGATCAAGCATAATATTAGAGCGGTCTAAGCCTTCTTTCAAAGTAAACGCGCTTATATTGTGCTGCTCACAAGCCGCGGTTATGCGAGTATTCCACAATTCCTTCATATCATCTTTCTTTAGTTTGCGTGCTTTTGTAGCGTAGACCAAAGCGCGATGGACATTACGCACGGCAACAGAATAACAATTCCTTCGCCGGCCGACATAAGCAGCAGCTAATCTGAATATCTTCCGTTTTCTCCAAATTTCATCAGGCCCACGAACTCGAATTAAATTAGTTAAAGTTAAAAACACCATTTCGTATTTCAATAACACGGATAATTCAAATGCCAATTAGGTGTAATTGTAAAAATAAAATTGCTAAACCTATCTATAATTAAACGGCACCTAATAGACACAAAAACAACCTCAAATCTTACACCATTTTCTGATATCTGTCAATGTCTACCAACGTCTGCTAAATGTTGCCACACTGCTGACAGGCGATTATTTCAATCAATTTGTTTAAAACCCTCAACCTCAATCTAACCGATAATTTAAAAAATGTGTAAATGAAATAGATTGTATATAATTTAGATTTGTATATTTCTATTTATCATTACATAGCAAATAAATATTAGTTTAATCTTTTTCAAACTCTCTTGATAATTCTAAATCTTCGCTATCTTCTGGGTTCACTTGATATGAACTGCTTGATGCTTCAAAATTGTTATTTACTGACATTATACGTTGTACATTATTTTTAATTTTCTTACAACTATCACTATCGTCTTTCCGCGCAATAAACCTAAGCATTAGAATCTAAAACAACAGAAATTATTTAAAAAAAATTGCAACAATGCGTTCTAAAAGTTGTCAATTTCAATGGCATTTGGCGATGAACGTTCAATAATAACTATATGATATATATTCTTAAAAAGATAGCGTCAAGTTAGTTTATGTTAGCCTTGTTAAAGCACAAGTTACCTCTATTAGAATCACCAAGGAGAACAGGAATAAATGCGCGTACATCGAACACCTAATGATGTGGTACATTTTATGGCCACAACCAGCTGTGTTTATTGAATACGTCCCCAACTCCGTCAAGAAGTTAGATATACAAGAACCACTTTTGCAGCAACTGTTAAAAGTTAATGAACGTAACTATAACTAATCTTAATTTCTATTGTGACAAATATAATATTTAAAAAAAGAAGAAATTCACCTCAAAGGAACACTGTCGGTAGCCTCCTTCAAACTTCTAACAGTCTGTTTATTAGAGAAAGGATCCCATTCGTAATCACGAATTTTATCATACCACTCATGTTTGAACCAATCTTTATAAGAGTTAAGCTGAAAACACCATAGTAAATAAAATAAAATGAGAGATATAGAATTATTTCATGTACGTTTCTATAGTGCGAACTTACTCCACAACAATGTAACGACCATTGAACATTGTCAATGAAGTTTTTATATTTTGGAATGCTTCTATAATATTTCATGCCATGTCCGATACTGTTTACCGTGTTCTCTTCGCACGAATGTATCACTTTTATACACAAGACAATGCCAACGGCGTTGATGACAATTATCCATATTATACAAAACCATAATGGACAACACATAACTTTACTTTTGAGTCTGGAACGAATTGGAACAAAATATCAATAGAAATCTGTTAACTCAAGATATGAAGACAAATATTACGTTAATATTTGAATTATATTATAGAGTACGGAGCTGTTAGTCAAAGAAAATCAGACAAAAACAGCATTTTGAAATACTTTAAAACTGCTTATAATCAACTACTATTGAACACATCAAGATTGCTTATTTTCTTAAATTTTATAAGCAACAATGTTTTTTTAATATATAAAATAGATTCAATAAAACCGTACTCGACGCGAATACCGTATGCTATAGAATATAAAATGTGCACGTTGGTGGGTAACGTTATTATTCCCGACAGCAAAACAAACGCGTTAACCAAATCCGTTCCGGTCTGCACGAGGATATTGCCTACAACTGTAACAAAAAAACGTACATGATTTATCAATAAAAAACTCTAAATTAGTGGAGATATAACAATTACTTACAGAAAAATAAAAGCAAAGACCATATTATGCACAACATCGATATGAACCACAAAAAACAAGCTCCCCACAAAACGAACGGATGGTTTTGATTCGCAACCATATTAATATCCAATAAGTAGGTATAAAAATCGAGTAAACATTTATCACCAAAATCCTCAAGGGTCTTAAGATGTGTCATTAATAAAAACAAACTGACAATGTCAGACTTATAAAGCAAGAAGGTTTTAAAGTTAAGGTCACTTTTTTTTGTAAGAACATGATTTTCCACAAATGTCCAAAAACTTTTTTTTGTAAGAACATGATTTTCCACAAATGTCCAAAAAACTTTATTTTTTCCATCTCAAGTACGTTTTTAAAATTTTAAGGTCTTAAATAAAATACGGTATTAATGAAGTACACTTTTTATTAACATATATTATTTAATACTTATAACAGTATAAAATAGACAAAATATGATTTACAATGTATTATTCTATTTATATCAATAACAATACAAAATGTAGTAAATATGTATTCCAATTCTTAAATGTATAAAATAAAAATTCGAAATATATCAATTAGATAACATTTTTATAAAAATAAACATGTAAAAGATTTCAAAAAGACGAATTATTATGTATATTAAAAAATATAGACTAGCTTAATCTGTATTAGTTCGGCAGAACTTTCTCGAACTAATCGAGGATTTCCTCGATTTTTGTGACGTCACCCATTTTCTTTATCTTGGCAGCGGCTGTGAACTCGCAGCCCGTGCTCACAATCACATCCTCTACAGTCACACCCTCCGCCAACTCCGTCAGAATTAGACCCTTCTCTTTGTCTACTTCAAACACACACTGAAATTAAATTTGTTTTAGAGGTTATAAAACATGCAAATATTAATAGAGCCGGTAACGCTAGGTGACATAATTTAAATGATCTAAAAACGGAAACAAGCATCTTCTTTACTTTATGAAAAAAAACAAGCTTTCTCCCGCGACTCCGTCCGCGTGGTATTAAAAAAAAAACGAAATTAGTAGTAGCCTATGTGTTCTTCCAGACTATCCTCTACATCTATACCAAATATCATCGCAATCCGTTCAGCCATTTAGGCTACAAACTTAACCTAAACTTTCGGATTTATAATATTAGTAAGATATTCATCAAAATTCAGTTATTTTTACTAATTAGAATTTATCAGACATTTTTAAAAATAGCCAGATTACTAACGTGAAAACAATAGTGGCATTGCGAGTGTTAATATTACTTGAATTGGACCCCGCTAGCACTCCAAGCTTACTTGAAATGGCTGTAAGACATACGGCCTGTCCCACTACTGGCTGATAGAGGTTCAGATAGCTTAAAAATGACGTCACTGTCAGATAAGGGAACAAAAGCCGATTTCCATCACATATTTTACACGTTAAGATTGTTATCAGACAATTTACAATTTGGGACAGGCCCTTAATTAACAAAAAATATTAAAAAAGTATACCTTTTCAGTAATAATCATATCAACGCAGTTCTTGCCGGTGAGAGGCAGCGAGCACTCGGCCAGTATCTTGTGCACGCCGCCCTTCGCCGTGTGCTCCATAGTCACCACCACCTTGGTGCGCGGCGCCGACACCAGGTCCATCGCACCGCCCATACCTTTCACCAATTTACCCTGAAAAAAAAAAAAAAATTTAACCGACTTCAAAAGAAGATACTCAATTTGATGGTTATTTTGTATATAAATCGGTTCCTCTGCGATTTTTGAACCGATTTACGTGATTATTTTTTGTTTGATATATAATATCTGCCATATAGTTTTTAAAATTAAAAACTGACTGGTAGTTTTCGAATTTTTCTTATTTTTCTAAGCATACACTTACTTTACTACTTTCACTTTACTATTTACCAAACATTGTTGCACCTGAAAATATCTAATAAAGTATAAATCAAACAACTTCAGAAAACGTCGTACGATATTTTAAAAAGTATCAAATTGTTTTAATCCATTTACAAACAAACATGCCAAATCATTGTATTGTAAAGACATGAAATAGTAACTGATAAAATAACTCACAGGTATCATCCAATTAGCCAAGTCCCCGTACTGCGAGACTTGCATAGCGCCCAGTATGGTCAGGTCTATGTGGCCGCCGCGGATCATGCCGAAACTGTCGTCCGATGAGAAAAATGAAGCTCCTGCAATCATAATTAATAGTGAATAATAGAAACATAGAGAAACGAGAATTAACCGACAAGTAAATGCAATTATTTTGATAGCTGGCATGCAACGGCGGTTCCAGGGGGGGGAGTCATGGGGGTCATGACCCCCCCTGAGCTGGTTGGTCAAGAGCTTGACAAAATATATTTACATATTTTGTTAAGCTCTTGACTTGACCACGACTATGTGACCCCGCCCTTGCTGGCATGTCTGGCGATACCAATAATAAAAACGTATAGATTTTTTTTAAAATTCAATGTTTGTCTTAGCTGTACTCAGAGTTAAATGGTTCTTCAAAGATCAGATTTAATGTGAGAAATCTACAATAAAACGCTCATTGACAATTGCTATCTAATATATCACTGATCAGTGATATGTTAGATAGCAATTAGCACAATAATATTATTATTATATTTGTTTATATTATATGCATAATATATCTTTGGAAAACTTACCAGGGAGTACAGTAACAGTTTCTTTCCCAGCATTAATCAGATCAGCATCCACCGCCTCTTCTGTAGGGAATGGTCCAAGTCCGAGGATGCCATTCTCTGACTGTAGCAGGACTTTCACATTTTTTGGTATGTAATTACTGGCAAGCATTGGCATACCTGAAAAAAATAAGACAGAATTAAATGAATAGCTGCAAAATAAATAATTAAATCTTAAAAACTCTAAGAAATTAATCTTAAATAATCTTGAGCTAAAACAATCAATAATATACCAGCGCCACTGTCAATGTAAACCAGGCATTATTCTCTTTGGAAAAACCAGAGATAATAAATTATTTTTTACTAATGTTACGGCTTAAATTCTTAGCATATTAACACAAACTCTACTATGCTGTAATCAATTACACTTTACACTTTTACATATTTCTATCATTATTTAAGTTAACATACCAATTCCAAGATTAGCATGCATGCCATGTTTAAACTCTAAAGCGGCTCTTTTAATTATCCTTTCCCTCATTAAATCGGAAGGTTTCTTCTCTGTTTGTTCAATTGGTTTAGTGACAGTCTTCCTTTCAATGCGCTTCTCAAATCTATCTCCTTTAATAATCCTATGTACATATATGGCTGGTATATGGACAAAATCTGGATCAATCTCATCAACAATTTCTTCAACTTCAGCTATTGTTATTTTAGCAGCTCTACACATAGCTGGATTGAAATTTCTTGCGCTTTTCCTGAATATCAAATTTCCATATTTATCTGCTTTCCATGCTTTTATTAAGGCAAAGTCGCCAGTTATTGCTTCTTCCATGATATAATCTTTTCCATTGAATTGTTGGACATGACGAGCAGCACTAGGTATATCAATCTACAACATAATTTATATAATAATTCAATTGTTTTAGAATATTTTAAACAACTTGTTAAATACCAATCAATTATTTTTTGTCACACACAATAATTTTTGATTTTCTACTATTCATAAAATATTGTACTAAAATTTGCTTACTTTTCCATCTTTAGTATATTTAATAGGTGCTCCTCCTTCCTGGATTAAAGTACCAAAGCCAGTAGGTGTGAAGAATGCAGGTATGCCCGCACCCCCTGCCCGGATCCTTTCAGCTAATGTACCTTGTGGAGTTAATTCAACCTAGAAAATGTAGATAATTTTATAAATTTATATAGACAATAATCAAAGTTATGATCTATTTTGTTTGCAATTCTAGTAAATATGTAGGATTATTCATGTTTGATACCAATTATGAATTTTACCTCTAATTCACCACTTAAAAATTGCTTCTCAAATACAGCATTTTCACCGACATATGATGCAATCATTCTCTTTACTTGCCTATCTTTTAACAAAATTCCCAGTCCAAAGTCAGCAACTCCTAGAAAACATTTCCAATCAATTAAAAATATTATCTTAACATTCTATATTGTTGAATAATAGTGTAGTGTTAACAAGTGCTATTATGACAGGTAATGAATTATTTAAAAAAATAATACCTGCATTATTAGAAACAATAGTAAGATCCTTTGCACATGTTTTATTCACCGCTTGTATAAGGTTCTCTGGAATACCACAGAGTCCAAATCCACCTACTAAAAGTTTAGAACCATCCTTAATGTCTTTTACAGCTTCATTAATGTTATGAAATATTTTATTACTCTTTTTTGTAGTACTGTAACTGCAGGTCAGTATCTGTAAGTCACAGTAAAGATATATCCATTAAATCTAGTTTATATATTAAACAATATCAATAAATTACTATATTTAACACCTTAATTAATATTTATAAACAAAAGAATTAAAAACAAGTTGATTTATTTAGAAAATCCTACATCATAATAACTTACCTTTGCTACATTATACAGCTTCAAATTCGGCATATAGTTTAATTTTAGAAACATAATCCTTCTAGACGTTAAAGACATTTTAAGCAAATTTTAACACTGAATCACTGTAATATTTACATAAACATACAAGTTTTAATTTATGTTTAGGTAAAACGACGCACTATAACTTAAAGATTTAATTTCTTAACTTTATCTCTTTAGTTTCTTTAACTAAATACAAATAATTATGACGTTAACACTTTAAATTGTCAAGATACAAACAGGCACAACTCGCGTATCACAAATACCAGATAAGAATGATCGGTTGTTTATGTAGCAAATCGGACAAACATAGCGAGGTCATCAATATACATAAATGACGCTTTACAATTTCGCTTTTAAATTTATGTAAATATACGACAAAGTGAATTTGAATTTGATATACCTACTGTGTCGATCAGAACGCGCACATATTATTTTAAAATGCGTTTTGTCAAATAAAATTGTGTCTGTAGTTTTCTTCTGTAATATATTTAGAAAATCTAGGAATACAACTAGTAGAAAATAAGTAGTTTATATCAAGTATTTAAATCATTATTCTCTCAAGTCTTTTAATTCGATCAAACCTGTTGTTCTCCGATCAACAAACTTGTTATTCTTGTTTAGCCGCATTTAATTAAAACTCGAACCAATGATATAACGTAGATAAGCATTCTTTAGCAGTCAGTTAAATCTAGGAATAGCCGTACAGCAACCGGATGAAAAGACGTGAGTTCGAACCCTATAAGAGTTGGTTTCCACTGATGATACACTTTTATGAAGAGATAATATCATCCCTTTCATTCTCTTGGGAAAAATAGAGACAACAAATTCTTATAAGAATATGTGCTAATAATAGTGTTGTTATGACAGGTCATTGGCTTTTCATGTTATGAAATAAATAAGAGGAAAGAGATTAAAGGGAATAGGTAAATAAAAGTAGCTTTGCTTTGATAGATTAAATGTTTACAGTGGGACTAGTGTGAACGCAGATAGGTAAAGGCGAAATAAAAGTATGGTCGCTGCTTCTATTTCTTGGTTGGCATGAACTACTTCCCGCCAACTTATAGTCTATTCACTTTACCAAATGATTCTTTACCATTATGTTGTACCACAACCAGAGAGGAATAAAAAAATTGCATCCACCTTCGCGCTTCTCCTGAAATGAAGACCTTAATATTGTAACAGGTTTGTGAATTCTACTCTTTTCAAGGTACTCTATGATTCAGTAAATTAGAAAATAAAACAGACAACGCAGTGAAATAAAAACATTTATTTTGTGAAATTTTACAAATCGTAATAAACGGTATTTAGCCGTCATATTATTTATAGCTGATCGCTTATATTTAAATTAAAAACCTAAAGTCTGTACTGTACAAGGCACAAGTTTCTTAATAATTATTCTAATTTTGTTTAGACATTTCTCTAACATTTTGTCTCTATCTATTTGTAGTACACTCATCTCACACACACTCGGCTAAATATAAATATCTAACAAAATAAGACTTGTTGGAAATGAATAGAATACATTTCATCTTCCATAGCACATGACTTTATTTAACAATTTTTCAAATCATAGAAGTAGGGCGAATTTTTTTTTTCAGTAAAAATTTTATGTCGCCCGAAAAAATAAATAATATTCATTACAGACAGAATGATATATTTTTATCCAGAGCGATCAAAATAAGGACATCGAAAAAAAAATTTTTGCTCTTTTATGTAATTTTCTCTTGAAGCCTCTTCTCCTGTGTGTTAGCTCCAAATTAAATATGCAACAAGCCTTTTTCGTAAATCTTTGAAGTCTGCTCAGAGGTACAATTTTTTTAACGGAAAAAATATGCAAATATTCCGACAAAAAACTTATTCGGTTACTTAATTATAGTAAAAGTTGAGAATATTTTTTTAATAAATTTTGTACTGAAATTGGCAAAATATTTTAACATATTGTACATTTGTAAAACATTTATAATATCACAAAATCACAATTCCTAAAATATCTTTCTACAGAGTTTACCGAAAACATTTAGTTAAGTTACATGGGCATCGTCAAGGGAGGGCAGTGGGTCGTCAGGTACCCCCCTCTAGAGAGGTAAATTGTTAATTAAATACATAATTAGGTAATTCAAAATACTAAGGTGCCTCCAGTCACTAGAGGCCCATTTAATTTAACATTTAAAATATTTTTACTACTATGCCTTTACTAACCCCCCCATAATCATTGGCCTGGCCCCCCACCCCCTAAATGATCGGTTGGCGACGCCCATACTTGAACTATGTCTTAGAATAAATAAGTCTGGTCATACTTTGGTCAACAAAATCAATATATTTCGTTTCATAATATAGTGAAATGTTTTTTTTAAAGCATTCTCGTCACGTTACAATTTTAAGTTTGATTTATTCCACTACTTTTATGTGAATTAAATTCTATTACATACATTTTTTGTCTTGTTTCGGTCTATAATTTTAAAAATTAAACTTTATTTGACATTTTATATTATTGTGTACTTTACAATTTTTTAAATATAATTTTAATACACAAAGCTAGAAAAACAAACACCTTGAATCCTCGAGATTAATTGAATATATTCTTTCATAAAAGGTAAGAATGTTTATAGAAAGATTTAATGGTTTTTCCTGATGGAAATTAACGGTTTTTGCTTTTAAAAACTTCAAGAATTATCCAGAACATCGATAGTAAATTGACTACAACGTAAAATTATATTGTTTTAAATGCAATATACCAATATACCCTAAGATAGTTTGCCTCTGTTAAGCTAAACATATACATTTAACATTATATAGCTAAAATTTAGATTTCTTTTAAATAAATAATGAAGAACAGCCATAGCATATTTCACTTATTTAAGTGAGTCTGCCAGATCTAGCATCCGTTATCACACCCCACAGCTCTATGATGAATTCATCCGTGAATCCAAACTCTTGTAAATCGCTGTTGTCTATGGCTTCGGCGAGTTGCATTGAATTCGTTTTACCCTCCGCTATATCCCACATCTGTGTTGCCAGTTCTGTATCATTTATACCCATGAAAGACTCCAGTAGACCATTTATTTTATCTATCCCAGCCTGTGACCTCTCGTCATGCTGTAAAGTAAAAAATATTTAAAATTTGAGTTATTTATTCTTCATTGCAGTATTGTCGTTATTGCATGCACACTGGTAACACACCTTAAAATCTATATAGATAGGCATAATGATTAAAACAAGCATTAAATTATTAAATTTTGCCGCTGAATTGTTTAGGCTTTTAGAAAGCAAACCGTTACGCACTGTTTGTGCAGCAATTCTAAATTTAAAACAATCAGTTCTTCGTTTCTGAACTAAAACAAATGTTGGGATAACAGATAAGCTCGATTGCTCAACTACAATTGACCTGATTGGTAGCGTTATCGATAATTTACTGAATTAATATGCCAGCACTCAATGATTCATGCTTGTGAGCTCTATGGTTTATTTTTAGATAACCTATAAAATATTTTACCTCGTTTTCTATCGTCGCTGGACCATTCGCTTTGAATCTGAGAGTTTCTTTTCCGGAACCATAGTTTGTTTTTCTTCCTGATCTTGCGCCGCTTGTCTTTGGTCCGATGCTTCCGAAGCCGCTCTTCAAAGGTTCGACGAGACGAATCGTGAAGGTGGTACCTTTTGGTATTTCCTTCAATAATTTAGCGACTTCATAATGCCTCTTGCCGATCATATTTTCTCCGTCCAACTTCTCGATGTGATCGCCGACCTGAAGATTAACAATGCGACTACAATAAGTTAATGGTCACAATAGTTTATTTCCTGTAGGTCTTAACAAGGTGAATGACCTGGCGCTCTACTTAAAAAATACTTTGGTTTTTTACATATAAGAGTACTAACAACTATGTAACTACTACGAATGTTTATGTGGATATTAAGATTAATTTGATCTTACTTCTATATGCGGTATTCTCGAAACAATGGAGCCTTCTTTTATCCTTTTGATAAACGCATATCCAGCACCGTTATCTGTTATTGTTAACCCAAGAGCGTCATCAGTTTTGACTATCTCGATTTCTTTAGGTCTACCTTTTCTGTGTGCGAATATGAAGTCCTCTAATCCTATTTGGCCTCCGAGAAGCTTCCTCATGTCAACTTTGTGGGTATTGAGCGTGCAAAATAGGATCTGAAACCATAAAAATCAATATTTTTACACGTGTAAGCGATAAAAGGTAGAACTTAAGTCATTAATCACTAACGTCACGACCACGACTCGATGCTTTAATATGATTATATCGACACACCCTCCCTTTTAGCCCGAAATTGAACAATCTTACTATTGTGAATGCGAATGTTTAGATGGATGTTTGTTAGAGTTTGTAGCCTATGTTGCTGAACGTATCACGATTAAATTTGGCATAGACGTAGGGGATAGTCTGGAAGAACATATAGCCTACATGCTTTTGTATTTTTTTAAACCACGCAGCAGAGTCGCGCGCGAAAGCAAGTAATATAATAAAATGAAAACAATACAAAGAAATTAGTTCAGTCTTCGTAGCGTGACTAAGGCAACTTAATTAAGTAAATACCAATTTACCTAGTAATTTATTATCGAAAGAAAGTAAAAGCATTTCTGTTATTTCCGTTCGAGGCCCTAAAGGACAGGATTCTTGACCAATCAATCCCAAACATTCGTGGTATGTTAATTTACACATCGATATAGACGTTTAAGATATTTTTTTTATATCGCGAAGGTGTATTTCAATGAGAATACCGATTTCCAAAGGCCGTTTTTGACGCAAGTTATTTTCGTTTTACATAAAAATTTGAAATGGTTTATCTTTATAGTACAAAAGTTTATATTCCAAATGTGAACAGTCTTGCAAATACTTTCTCTCTACGACCAGTTACGTCGTGAGAAAGCATCCATCTTTGTATGTTGGCTTCTTTCAAATAATTTGCATTTATCTACTAAGCATCTAACGGCGATCCCAATTTTATTTTTTTGAATAGGTGACCTAATCATAAAGGTAAGATGTAAGAATATTTTTACATACCAATGAAAAAGTGTATTCCAAACAAATAAAATGTCAAAAGTAATTTTATAAAGGTAATAATGATCATGGTAATATAAAACAAAGACAATTTCAAGTTTATAAAAATATTCCTTAAATTACCATATAACTTTTATTATTACGTTGATAAATAAAATATCAGTTATATTAAGATCACATTGATCGAGTCTGTATGAAATTCGTTCAGATTGTTACAGTGAAAGCAATGCTCAAATCAATTTAGCCGCGAACCGTTGTCGCCGATTGACCTTGATTTTTACTTGCCTTGCCTTTATTACAATACTGTGAAATAATATTACAATCGAATACAGCGCGTATTTAATCATTTTTAAATGACTATGTTTTTTATATTATAAGAGAATAGCATTTTGAGGCAGATAGAAAGACAAGTATCTACGTACTTTTGAAAGAATAAGTTGTAAAAAAAGATTTTCCCAAAGAAACAAAACAGCTGAGTCAATAAATCTTATAAGTAAACTAAAACTTAAAATAGGCTAAGAAAACGAATTGCTATGAATGAGGATTTCAAGGTTGTAAGATCGATTCATACAAGGTTATTGTTATTAATTTCCACCATAAAATGTTATGATAATTTGCAGAATAATGCACACCAGGATTGTTGTTAAAATAATTGTAACTACAATACGAAAACACAAACTGTTCATATTTTATCGTATTTATTCACACTTTGTATGCAACCTCTATATCACCTTGACATATAATTACTTTGTTCCATCGAACTTTTGTTAAGATTTTTTTTACTACTCGTATGTTGGCAAAATGTTTCACAGTCATTGACAATGGCGAAGCCTAGACGAAGCCTCTCAGTGGTTACGCGATATATGTAGCGGTTTGTGGTTTAATGAATGATCAAGCCCTACCAGGAATTGTCACATAATATCTTGCTTCAAACAATAGTATTTATTGTTATGGTAGTTTAAACAATTCTATTTACATCCAAAATAAGGGACGAAAAGTAGCTTTACAAAGTTGATTTGCTTTAGTTTCCCCCGGATTTGTAATATCTGATATTAACTTGTCAATAAAAGACATGGGCGTACTCTCGGTCCTTGACCCCATACCCACTAGGTCAGACATGCTATAATGCCATCCAAACTTTATAGACGCTCGCTATTTTGCACGAGATGGAATGCAGAACACAATTTAAAGTATCAGGGTGATTGCATGGCTGTGGCGGGGCACGAGCTTTAGTCATCCAGCAGTCGGCCTTGGCGCAGACATTCACAGATAACTAACGAGCTACTATAAAGTTTGAATCTTGTAATACATTAGTACGGTCAGCAGAATCACTTGCCTCGTGCGCTACGAGAGACTGCGCCCCAGTATCACTTCCTGCCTACCCAGCGAGGCGTATATCCGTAATGACACTTTATAACTCGTTCGTTATATAAATTTTGTGAATAAATGTACAATATGACCCTCTTCTTCCTAGTCCAAAAAACAAAACACAGAGTTTTGTTACCGTAGGTTTTCATTGCCTAACATAAAGTTTCACAAATTAACAATTAAATTATCAATTTGTCTTAAAATTAGGAGGAAAAATATTCTAAGAATAATATTCTTATAGTAATATTTTCCCACATAGTGTCTCGACTAGCGACTAAACTTTAAAGTAAGTAAAGAGGAATAATAACTACTTTAATGGATCTACCTTGAATTTTAATACGCCTTAGAAAGTGACACAACAAACTTGACCGGCATACCGATTGGCTCAGGGAGGTGTTAAGTTTTTTCACAAATCTATATTGCAGTATTCGTGCCATTTGGTCTCGACCTTAGTGCGCTCGACTGATATTTATACAAGGACGTCCAAATGTCGAACTAAATATTATATAACATTTTTATCAACGTTTTAAGATAATGTATGTAAAAGACCTTTCTCTTCAGGGTTAAAAGAAATGCCAATATACCTATCCTCAATTGATTTCATTTATGCCCCTTGATATGACAAGTAGAGTATAGAAATAAACACGATTTAATTCTTATATAATTTCTCGACTCAATATCCCAAATCGATTTAATTTCTATTTATCAAATCGCTCTTGAATAACTGAAATGAAGGATTATAAAGCGGTATAAAAAGAGGCAACAGTGTCTACTCTATTTCCATTAAGGTGATTCATTTCTTTATGAAGTCATGATAGAATTAATTATTGTAAACTAAGCACGAATCTTATATGACGTAAAATTCACTTCAGTATAAAAGTACGACTTACCAAATCTGCTCCACACAAACTTATGTGAGCCTAGTACTTCCTTGCCCTAGTTCTACGTATATATAGATAATCTGTTACTTTAGTCCTACTTTTCTCGTTACAATTTTACGTCAACACTGTTGTAACTCACTTTTAACACTTACATTTTCTTAAGACTATGAAATCTTTATTGCATAAGCAATTAAATAATATGATTCACTTTTAAATTAATTTAAACCTGTGGCAGTTTTATGCCTTCCTTGCTTAATTACGAATACCATTTGTTTATCTGTTACTACCTGCAGAAAATGGAAAGTTATTATAAATGCAGCCAGCCAGGTGCGAAGACTAAACTAGTTTGTGGTCAGTGCATGTCAATCCTTAGCTTGTTATACGATATCCTACATATTTTATTAGAAAATAATTCTGAGTACTTTAGATATAAAATACTAGCTTCGGCCCGCGGCTCCGTCCGCGTAGAATTAAAAAAAAAACAAAAGTGAGTAGCCTATGTGTTCTTCCAGACTATCTTCTACATCTATACCAAATTTCATCGAAATCCGTTCATCCGTTTAGGCTACAAACTCTAACAAACATCCATCCATCCATCTAAACTTTCGCATTTATAATATTAGTATGAAGTATGATGATAATCATGTCTCAATAACATTTGTACATTCTGTTTCAGGGATATAATCTTTGTCTGAAAGTTCATAGAAGAATATCCCACATGAAAAAATATGATAAGTTTTTCGTACTAATTATTATGAAAAAAAAATTGAACGAATTATCAATTTAAGCCACGCTTTAATAATTATTGTAATCTAGATTATCGTGGAGTTGCTTCGTATTAAATATTGCCGTCGTGCAAGCAATTACTAAAAATATTTGATCAGCTACACTAATCATTTTTTTCCGGCACGCAAGAAATAAAAATTTAATCATCTAAATACTATGAAAGTTAAGGAAAAACAGTTATTGAAATTATCAAATCTGTATAGTGCGATAACATGCCAGACATTTTACTTGGAAAACGCTAACATATGCTAAGAGTGATTAATATTGCAATTTTTAGATAATAAAATGGAAAATAACGTGCGCACTGCGACGTCAGCTAATCTTTGCACGGTAAAGTAAACTCGTGATAAAGTCGTGTCTCTATCCAACATTGTAATATTATACTGAAACGAATTCATATGCTTCTGAAAACTAGGAAAAAATTTAAAAACTAAATATGAACTAAATGCCACCTTTCTAAACCAATCAAGCAGTTTTACACACACTGCAAAATCAATTAAGCAGTTTTACACACACTGCAAAATCAATCAAGTAGTTTTACACATACTGTAAAATCAATCAAGTAGTTTTACACATACTGTAAAATCAATCAAGTAGTTTTACACATACTGTAAAATCAATTAAGCAGTTTTACACACACTGCAAAATGAGTCAAGCAATTTTACACGCATTGCAAAACCAATCGAGCAGTTTTACACGTACTGCAAATCAATTAAGCAGTTTTACACACACTGCAAAATGACTTGAGCAGTTTTACACACACTGCAAAATCAGTTACGGAGTTTTAAAATAAGAGCTGTCTTAACTTTTCTGCGGTGGTTAAGAAGTATCCATTAAATTATTACTAGTGATAAGATTATTTTAACAATATGGATATTTTTATCGCGCATTACAACATTGATAATATCATTTGATCATAAAATCCAAAGGAACCGCTATGACGATCTACAAGTTTTGTAAACATACACATTACTCTGGTTTAATATAGACGCTGGTAACTTGTATTTAAAAAAAAAAACTATTTAACTTTATGCCTCCTTTTGTGAGTCATTAAAAACTGTTTCGACATAATTTGTATTCGATTTCTGTTAATGTAATTACCATTTCATTAAAGGTGGTAATTCAACATTAAGGTGAAGCTTTAACGACGTTTGAGTTTTAATTTGATGTTTGCTTTACCACTAAGTGTTACTTGAATATCTCATTATCATATTCCCGTTTCTGGTTTTCTACGAGTCTAGCCGAGAAGGAAGCCAATTATTAACTTCATGGAAGTAACCAAAAACTCCTGAATGATTTTTATTTCAGATCTTTGTCATCATCCCCTACCTTATTTAATCCTCCAAATAACTCTATTATTTAACCTTTTACTCCTTAATTTTTCAACCACTGGGGCTCTCTCAAACTTCCTCTAATATACTTATTTCTTATGTTATCCATTCATGTTACCCCATACATCCATCTTAACATTCACATTTCTGCCACATGTAGTCTCCTTGCATCCGTCCATTTTACTGTCCAACATTCTTACGACGGTCTTGTAAATTTTCCCCTTTATTTTATCTCAGATCTTTGTATGATGTAATTTGTAGAACCTATCGTTTAACATGTTGATAGTTAGACCTAATCATAATGGTTTATTTATCTTTCTGTGCGATTAATTCTAAATTATCCGTAGATCTGAATTATGGATTTTTACCTGTTATGTTTAGACCAGATATCTACATCGATACAATTTAATTACTTCAATCATAAAACTTAATTAGTTATGTGTATACTAGAGTTATATTAAAAGCTTACCATGTAAACTCGCGTATTGCATATCGTATTATAGTATTTTAAGAATATTAAACGCAAAAGCCGAGTAAATCAAACATTTATTGTTTGATCATAAATCAATTTTCCCAACGTTTAAACGAAACATAAATACCCTATCCCATGTTTATGTTATAAAATGAATCTCGTAAACAATTATGAGAATCCACTTACTGTAATGGATATTTCAACAACATTTTCCATCCCGTAAGAGTTTATTGGCTTCTAAGAACATTATTAGCCAACGAAGAATCACTTATAGGAAAGTTTTATAATCAATAATGGTAATGGCTACTCCCTGGTCCGGCGGTTAATGTAAGCAGTGTGTTTACACGATCTAAGTTCGTATTTCTTAACAAGCAATAAATATTAAAGAGAATTTAAATATGTTATCCTATAATTTAATAATAGAAAGCCTCATATAAGTATAAGATACTTTTATTTTAGTGCTTATTAAAACGTCTACGGATTTCAATCTCAAGATTTGGTGAGTCATAAAGTTTTAGGCCTGAAAAAGTGAAAGTCACCATTCTGCAATACAGAAATAATCCGCGAAAAGAAAGCAAGTATCAGAAGGGTTTCGAATTTCATTACACTTATTGGACATTTACGCTTTTTATTACTTTTCGTTTTATATAAAAGGTGACTTTTTTTGAGGTTTAGTTACCTACGACTTTTTTCATACAAGAATTGACTCAACGACCTGCATTGCAACGTTAACAACTTCCCTTTCCTCATTGAGAGGAGAGACGGCGTGGACCAGTTTACGCGTTCATTTGATAACTGCCACTGGGTATACTCTTTTTTATTCACCTCCAGTAAGACTACGTTTGCATTCGAGCTTTTGCAGTCAGCATTTCCTAATATTTAAAAAGGGATATTTTAATAGACAGTAATAGATATTTCGTAAATTTTATGGTAAAAAAAATAAGTTTTTGTGATAAACGCAGCACTATCAACAAACGAAAATTCAAACAGCATATTCCAAATTTAAACATTATGTGGCTTTGGACACGGAAATAAAAAAACAAATTTGAGTGGGCACAGACTATACCTACATTCGATTAATACACGCATATTATTTTACTGGCGATTGTGTCATTTTATAAATGTATCATGTCCTTCCTTTCTGCGATATGATTGTGTTACATTGAGTTCTGGTCGAACGAATGTGTCATGCCAGTGGTAATATAACCAGTACAGGGGAGGTGGGACGACTGCCCAGGGCGCCGGACATACAGGGTCACTAAAGGCAAATAAAAGGGCGTCTTTTTCGTATGGGTTTGTATTGCAAATAGAGGATGCTATGAGAATCTCGCCCAGGGCGTCGGGAATGCTAAAACTTGTATCCACAAGTGTTACCCAATGTTAATTCGTTAAGTTTGCGTGCTCTAAATCATAATTATTCCAAAACACGCTTCGTGTTGCAAATTAGTTTATTGTAACACGTTTGTACCCTCAATTATTAGGCTTTTTGGTAAACAGGGGTAAATTTTATCATTCTATAGATGGTAATGAAAAGTATTTTATAAACAAACTGCTGTGTACTTAAAGAATTTTATTATATAATAATAATTTAGTAATAACTATAATTATTAATTAGAACTGAACCATTGTTAAGCGAAACAAATTAAACGGTGATTATAGAAATATTAGCGCATAAATGAGCAAAGAAAACTTATTGTTTATCAGTGTATCCTTGCAAGGAATTATTCATATTTAAAACTTAATCGATAGTATCCTCAACATTTTATCACATTCCGAATGATGCATGCAATGATGAATGTGACGCAGTTAAAAGTGTTAAACTGCTGAGTTGTTTTAACGTATCGTTGGTTACCACTACCGTAACAACATTAAAAAAACGTTTTATTGAAAGAGAATGATAGAGATTTCAAATGTTTTCACGGCAGTGGAAACCAACGCTAAATATTGACGCTAATTTGCATAAAAGGGTTCCAAACATGTACTGCGCTTTTTAAGAATATGAACTATAATAATAAAATCATGAAGTCTTGGTGTCTTTACAATATTGCTGCGAATGATATTACGACGACCGACGACTTATCATCTACGTCATGGGAAAAAACATCATTGAAGGTAAAATCAATGACAAGTTCCTACATAACAAATAATTATTATGGATCACGACTCAGTTTTAAACCATTGTTTTATGTAGGATCACGCAGTGATTATAAAAAATAATGAATTATGATAATTTTGATCGGGACCGGGTATTAAAATTACTGTTTTTTTTTAATTAGGCGTATTTGCATTGTAGTTAAGTTGACCGTAGTAAACATAGAAATTGAATGAAAGACTGCAGAGTGTTGACGATTCCGTTTGACCGAGATTTGAACCATGTACCTGTATTGTCTACGCACATTTGCTTATTTTATCGGCGACTATATGAACTAGAAACTAAATAGTTTTATATGTTCTCTATAGGTCAGTTAACGCTAGTTATACTCAATTATCAAATTATTCGATAATACAGACACTGTAATAGTAACATAATAAAAATATAGTCTTACATCTTCCGGCGGAAAGTCGTAACATTCCGCTATCTTCTGATAAAGCTCCTTTACATTAGAAAATCCAGATATGAGGCCGAGCGGGCTGCCTTGCGCCTGTTGACAGTGGAACACCAGTTGCGACTTCTGTGAACCATTGTTATTGTCCAAGCCGTTACTGTGATTATTATCAATGTCCTCCGCCGGCGTCGGCGCGGGGGGAGGGTTATATTTTGGCGCCTTCTTCTTAAATAACGACATTTTTATGCAAAATCACTTTTAACAGTACGTAATTTAAACTTATAGCGAACGTCAATGCGCACTCATTATTCACCAATACACAATATTTTAATCACTACTGAGTCGCACGACTCGCAAGTGCTATAAATTTATTTATCATTGTGTCACAGTATAAGATAACTTATCGCTCAATGGCGATATTGGATAAGATTATGAGTGTGAAGGTAAAGCATTACGGAACGCGCGAACCAACAGGCACCACCACACTAAATGGAAGTCAGCAAAAGACTGAATAATTACGAATTTACGATGACGAAGCCCGCATAGCGAGTGAGTGAGCGAGCGCGATATAGAACCCACGGAACATCTTTCCGAGAACGTCAGCAAAACGTTGCGGCAACGGCATACTTTCCAGAGTTCAGCGATGATCTGCGGTATAACATGGAAATAGCTTTGACTTAATGACAGTGGGTTCGAATCAAACTTTTTGTAAGTAGGAAATAAAGAGAGAATCGAGTCAGATGTACCAATCTTAATACACTTGTAAACACATTTTTTTTTACCCTTTTGAATAAAAAAAACTTATCTACTCGAAGTGTTACTACTTGCAAGTTCAAAGGATTACAGTAGCTATTAATTTACATGTAAAAAAGGCCTATCTATACTAAAATTATAAAGAGGAACGATTTGTACTTTTGTATGTTCACCTAAAACTACTGAGATGATTTTAAAAATTATTTTACTATTAGAAAGGTAATTTATCTGTGAGAAACATAGGCATATTTTTTACAATTATATTATTTCTCGCGGGCGAAGTCGCGAGCAACAGCTATGAGTTAATAAAATAAAACTGATACCAACAAAAAATTTAACTAGAGTTGAAAATAATTCTCAACATGTTTCTTTCTCATAACCTATGCAACTAGTTGGATACACGAAACTAGTATGTCCTATTACAATCAACTTTGCCTGTAACAACATTCCAAAGTCTGGAAAAGTTCGTAAATTAATTGGATAAAACTGACATTATTTTATGTAGAGTCGATGCGAATATACCCATTTTTTGTTTGCTTGATCTCTGGAAATTTTATATTTATCTAACCATACTTGTATAATAAAAGGATGTTATAGCACATGTATGGTTAGATGTTTATAACTAAAATTAACTAGCAGCCCAATTTAACTTTACACAGGCAGTAATTATGTTTTTAAATCTATACTAATATAATAGTGGGAAAGCTACTGGGCCGATTTTAAAAATTCTTTCACCATTATGGTAATTTATCTGTAACAAATATATATATTATTTTTTAATTTCACGCCGACAAAATCTCGAGAAACAACTAGTCAAACATGGCTTACGATAACATTCTATATAATGGTGAAAGAACTTTCATATAATTCTACTAGTTTTGGAGTTTATGCATTAACATATACAAAAATCTACTGTCTTTTAATATTACTATAGGAATATACAACTAAAATAAAATAAATTCTTAGATTTTAGGTTTTTATTGATGTAGGGCAATAAATCTACGATGAGGCTACAGCTTTCTTAGGTGTAGGTTTGCCTTCCTTGAAACCATTGCGGAAACGCCTTCTGACAATCTTGAGGTGACGCATGCGGCCAGTGCCGGTGGTCTTCCTGCGCTTAGCCTTAACTGACCAGTGGTCTGGAAATATACAAATAAAATGTTTTAAATCATGTATTGCAACAAAGGAAATTTTCCTAATTATTTCGCTTATAAATGATGTACATGTCAGATATTGGTGTAAATTGTGTATAAATCATGTACACATGAGAATCACCAATATTTAGTATGCTTTACCTACATTTTACAAGAACACAAACATTAAGTAAGCATCCTCAATCAGTGTAGGTATAATAGTAGAGTTTAGTGTACTTCAAAGTGCATACAAAAACAAATTACTGTAGATTTTGTTTATTCAGGATCATCTTAATTCAGTAAATATACAGATTTACTTCATGCTATAAGAGACTAACAATTTTATGAGCTGATTTTTAGGCTTGAAATAAAATAAGATAATAGTAATTATTATTATAAAATGAAACTAGAACTATCTAGACATTTGCCCAGACCGAATTCTTAGATATTTTAATAAAATACCATGATGTTGGGCATTGGATGATATTTATTTTGACACAAATGTTTTATCAAGAAAAAAGCATAATGTAATTACGGTTGAGAAGGTTATCAAATTACTTTTATTGTTAGTATTGAAACTAACCAACTTTAAACTGTCATAAACAAATATTTTTATTTAGTTTATCAGATCTTTTACAACTTGGCACTATAGCCACATAAATTTTGTTTTTACAGAAAATTATGAGGCAATTAACTAATATACTTATATTACTGACAAATATAACCTATAGAACTCGAACAGCACACACTAACTGAACATTATAAAGTGGTAATACTTACAAGAACGGAGTTTCGCAGCCGGATAACCACACTGTGCACATTTTGATTTTTGAATGTGATACGAGGATCTACCACATCTTCTGCATAATGTGTGGGTCTTATTACGCCGCTTACCAAAACTTGAGGTACCCTTCGTCTGAAATTGGGAAAAGGTTATTTCACATCACTTTTGTCACAAATACTTGTTAAGTACAACAAATGTATAGTGCTGGAATTTAATTCCAACATAATTTTTAATAATAGCTTATTACAACTTTAGATGAAAATTGATTTATAAATATTTAGCATTAACCGTACCATTTTGTCAGAGTTTGACAATGAAAGAGACCAAAGATAACAAAGCACTCAAATCGATGTTGCCATTTAGTTTTTTTTTCATGTGTCACAGATAAGAAAATATACTTTCAGACCAAAGCTATTTTCAGCAAATGTCTTAAAATTGCTTTGGTAAAAGATGTAATTGATTTTCTAACAGTGCCGCCCATAATCTGCCACACTGCTGACCTGCGTGCCGATATTTTTTTACGCACTTGCGATATTAGACTGGTCAACTCGTATTATGCGCCAAGAAAAATCTGAAATTAACGGAAATACAAAAAACTCCTTGGCTTGAACTAAGACACAATATTTTTATGCTGCGTCTGTACTATAATCATTTTTTGTTCTGGCGAGTAAATTAAACAAACTAAAGCGTCTATAATCTAACTATTGTCTATGCCGTCTATGCAAAATTTTATTGTCAAGGCCAGGCTAGCGAAACTTCGAACAAAAAATATTTTGTATGGCTTAACGGACTTTTCGATGGCAAACTTAACAAAATTTAATGTCATGACATTAAATTTTGTCAAGTTGTCATTATGAGCATGCTTTCTCACTCTATCGTCAAGAGTTCCTTTTCTACCACAAGTGTCATTTCAGTTGAAGGTCTTTGTCAAAGTCCGTCAAAATCTATCTTACCGACAAACTAATTATATAATACTAATTATGTATAATTTTTAGATGAATTTGTGAATAGTTCGTTTGACTGTTAAGTTTTTTAAAATTTATATACAATGTCGATCATGAAACGATTTATAAAATGTGAAATTTGTAGTGTACGGTCCTTTAATAAAATAGGACAAAAAAGAGATTTTACGGCGCAATTCCCATTGGATGAGAACCGGTAATCATTTATTAATAATTTAATTATTAAAAAACGTAAATGTAAAGCTATCATGGTAGTTTTAATTAGTTGTATAAAGTTAAATTTGAAAAATTTATTTTGTGCTAGTGATGTATCTAGTTTACAGTTGTCATTGTAATTTTATTATCGATATTTTTTGTTTCTCAATGTAATGGGGAGTTTTCACTGTCGATATGCTTGTATAAAACATTAATATCCCTCACATTTTCAAAAACGAATTACACTCTCTTTAAAAAAAAATGAGACATGTATGTATATACCGGTAATTGAATCCTTCACATTTTACAGAAACGCACGTGTAAACATAATTCTAAGGTACTTTTAGCAGTCCCACAAACTTGAAATTTTGAATATAAATAAAGGTCAACGTATAATTAAAAGGAAAAAAATGTAAAATACCGGAATCTGGGTGGATGGATAGAAATTGTTACCTGAAAATTTTTGAAGGAAGGAAAAGGTTTTATCGTAAATTCTAATGTGTCTATTAGGAATGAAGCCAGGTATACAAAATTATTATTTGACAGTTACCCTAGACAATTATTATTTCACAAAAATTTCTTTTTGTTTTCATTATACTTAAAATATTACTTGGCGATGCCTTGTAAATAAAACAAATAAATGTAATTTTGGTGATTATTTTATTTATTTGCTTCCCTTTGGGTAATTTAGGTTCAATGTCAGTGAATGAAAAATTACATTACGAATAATTTTACATTGAGCCTAAATGCAAAGTTATTTGAAATATGAGATTGTATTAAGAAGGGCCACCCAATCACCCCACATTTAATCGATATCGATATCGAGGTATCAATTATAAGAGCCCTTCACTAATGATTTTTGTTATGTTGGTGCACATGTTTTTTCATTGTGTCGGAAAAATTGAAATTAAATATTTTTATCCTGGTAACTTTTTGCCACGAGAAGTGAGTTTGGCAGGTGTCAGACCGAAATCATTCTTTGTTCTAAGTCCCGACTCTTACTTATATGCTCTTTGGTCAAGGCGAAGTTTATTTATTCTCCGTACCATATCTCCTACAATTCAATTTTATTCAATGCAAGTCACTGGCTCGAACTAAAATTATTCGCATAAGAAAAGAGCACTTTTGCTATTAGGAAGGCAATCAAAGGTAAGAAAATATTTTGTACAAGTATCACTAAGAGACAAATAATCAATTAAAATTTGATCGAGATTAGTCGAAATAGTTTAACTCGGATATGCGAAATAGTTTTCGATTTAAACAAATACTCTGCCCAGGATAAATATTAATGGCGTTCTTGTATTGAGCCAACGTTAAACATTTTACCATTAGCCGCACTTTTGACAACTGCAAATGCAACAGTGCCTCCGCCTGCAATTAAGAATTGAATAAAGTTGTAGTTATTCGACCTTATTTCTCCTTAGTCATAAAAGTATGTAAAATGACAATTTGTCTATTTTAGATTAAACTGAACAATGGATTTATTAAATAGTATGAAAAATTTAACCATTAAACATACACAAAATGATGGTGACCAACAATTTTTTAAGTCCATATCAGCAGATATTGACGATGTTGCCACAGAAATTGTTTTGGCTGAATATGTTGAAAAGATTTTACTTATTGTGTCTCAATATCAAAAAATAGGAAGTATGCTAATGATACAAAAAGACCAAGTTCATAGTCCTCTAGGTACAGATGACATTTATACAACAAAAGTTATTTTTGGTGCCACAGGGGAAGATCAACTTGTAGCAGCAAGATATTTAGCTGAAGCCATCAAAATCACAAAACCACTCTGTATATTCATAAATCTGAAATCTTATGATATTGAAACTGTAAAAGCTTGCAAAGATATCATTTTGGATTTGAAGAAAGAGGAAAAGTAAAATAATGGAAGTAGCAAGAACCAATACATTCAAAACTGTAAATAAGTTATATGGTCAACTTGTAATAGGACCTCCAGGTGCGGGAAAGACAACATATTGTGACAAAATGGCTCAGTTGCTAAAGAAATTGGAACGAAAAATCATTATTATTAATTTAGATCCTGCCAATGAAACTATGTCCTACAAAGCTGATATTGACATCAGACAACTAATAGTTCTTGAAGAAGTTATGGATCATTATAGTCTTGGTCCAAATGGAGCATTATTATACTGTTTACAGTATTTAGAGAAAAACATTGACTGGTTATTAAACCAAATAAAAGGTGACCATGGTACAAATTTCATCTTTGACTTACCTGGTCAAGTGGAGCTCTATTGCCATCATGATGTGGTAAACAATATTTTTCCAAGTTGATTGAAAAAGCAAATTTACAATTATGTGTAGTTCATCTAGTTGACTCACATCATTGTTCTGATGCTGGTAAATTCATATCTGCATTGATGCTATCACTTTCCGCCATGTTAAAGATTGCTCTGCCACATGTTAATTTATTAACAAAAGTTGATTTATTGAAAAAACATATGGACAAACTTGAATTTGGCATAGATTTCTACACTGATGTTTTGGATTTAAATTATCTATTGGATAGTTTGGATGGTGATAGGTTTACTGCAAAATATAAGAAACTGAATGCTGCTCTTGTCTCTATAATTGAAGATTACAGTTTAGTATCATTCCAACTGGTGAATATATTCAATGAAGATAGTTTGATGTCTGTTAAAAAAATAGTGGATAAGACTAATGGATTTGTGTTTAAAGCAGAAGAGGGTAGGCACATAAATAGTATGTTAGCTTGTGCTATGGGTGTCAATGAACCCGAAGATATGGATACCTTGTAATAAACATTTAATCTGCAGTTCGTTTTCATTTATCTATCCTATTAACCTCTTAGGGGTCTGTAGAAGTAGTTTTAAATGAATTCTGCATACTATTAAAATGTAATGTGAGAACAAAAAAAACATTTAATGGTTCAACCATGGAATGCAAACTTTCAATTCCTTTTTAAACCAGGATGCAAAAACTTAAATTTACTATCAATAATTCTTAAGGATTTCAAAAAACCATAAGCCATATCTAGGGGAAAATGGTGTGTTGTATTTTAAGCACATTGCATTGGCTACTACATTTGGCACTTACTAAAACATGTCGCTATGAAGTGTAAACTACAGTACATTTTGTCATATTTTTTAAGAAATTAAAACAGTTGCATAGGCGTTACCAGGAGCACAGCCCCAACCCCCTTCCTTGGAGAGTCGAAAACTGTAATATAGATTATTTCACAATACTAAGGTGTCCATAATTCTTGATAGATAGATACATTGATGTCACTTTTACCAGACCACATGTTGATAAGCATACTTTGCAATAAAAAGTCAAGTAGGCCACGCAGATTATATTATTACTAGCTTCCGCCCGCGACTCCGTCCGCGTGGAATTAAAAAAAAAACAAAAGTAAGTAGCCTATGTCTTCTTCCAGACTATCCTCTACATCTGTAACAAATTTCATCGAAATCGGTTCAGCCGTTTAGGCTACAAACTCTAACAAACATCCATCCATCCATCTAAACTTTCGCATTTATAATATTAGTGTGATTAGACGCCATTGATTAACGTTCTTCTTCCCCCTCCATCTCCATAAATAGATGGAGATGTAATAAGGTCTCTTAAAATATTTACTCTTCTTTTCAGATGTCCAAAAATAAACAGGTTGAATACAAGAATCTTCTTGAAACTGAAGCAAAGATTGATAAACTGCTCCAAGACAGCTGTAAATCATACGAGGTCCGTTTCCTACACGAATATAACAACATAAAGGACGCGGCGCAAATCATCATCGGCCACGTCGCCAACATAGAGGGGACGTCGGTCACGGAGATACACAAGCGACTTAATCTTACTGAATAAAAGACAATTGAAATGATGGAACGTTTATTTGAAGACAAATACAACTCTTTACAATTTAAAATGCATCCAATATTTTTTGTGTCCATAAACTAAAACAGTGATGAACATTTTTTTAAAACTTTAATTTCACATTGCAGGTTTTATGTACTTAAGTTATAAGTGTTTTCAAAAAGCCACAGTTCCATGTTTGCTACTTCAATTACGAAAAATGTTTATGTATTACATGAGAAATATTCTAATATATTTTATTTTGACAATATTGAGTGACCATCGTCAGCAAACAAGTTTATAAAATGGATTAAAAAGGGTATTATACTGTTGAATACTCTAAAACTATATTGAATAATGGGTTTAAGACAATAAAAATAAAAACTACATCCTTCTCGGAATCACCACTAATGCGTAACATTTTAAAATGTGTTAAAGTTAAAATTAAGCAGCACAAAATTCGGCTGATTGTCATGAAAGGCATCTCAACAAACTCCCATATAGGGGAGTGCGGTCCACGCCGCGCCTTTCACTCATCGCCCCTAACACGATACTATCGCCCATGTAATATTACCAAAACCTCTAAACATGTTTAAATTGTTGTTACACATAATTCTTAAACAAATCAAAATATATTGACGTTAAAATTCTAGACGCTACATATTGTTTATTAATAAGCAAGCAATATTATATAATTGTTTATATAAATGTTGTCGCGTGCGACAGTTAGCTAAGTTAGCAATAGAGTGGCGGCCTCGCGTCGCTCGCGTCGCGCGCGCCGCAGCTCGAGGTGGCGAGCGACGGCCCAGATGCGTTACCTTTATATCCGTCGGCAAACATCCTCAAACACGGATCATATACATTAGCTTACCAGTCCCCTTTACATATTAATGTTATATTCAAAAAGACAAACTACGAGGGACACTTCAACGTTAAGAATTACGGATTATTTCATGCAATGTTTAAAAAAGTCCATTAACAAGTATTATGGTCCGTGCTTGTAACGACTGGGCGGTCGTTATGTATGTTTGCTCGATAAGTTGTAATCGTGTTTCAATTATCAAAATCTTATATTGTGGCAACAAATATGTTATTAACAAGTATGTTATTGTGGCAACATATTTCGTCTATGTACCAGCCAGGGTTTAAGCGTTCAAATTGTAAAGTCTTCATAGTTCCATGGTTCGCAGGTGCCGAAGGCTTAGTTTGTCATTAGATAACGTTTGCAAAACGTATTCGAAATGGAATGTAACTGTATTGTATGCCGATCTTGTCAACAGCTTTACCATCCATCGAGTATCAGACCGACACTTGTGTCTCACAATATTCATCTTAGTCATTCCAGCTAAATTTAAGTATAACAATATAACAAATATACAAAAATACATAAAAAGTGAAGAACATTCACAATACTGGATCTCCCAAAATGCGTATAAATATATCACTAACAAATCTAACTTCACTATCGAAATAATACCCTATAGGATGCGGAGAATGCAGTACGTGAATGTTCTTTCAACTTCATTAAAGGTCTATCGTTAGACTTAAATCTATGAGTTTCAGACTCGTTTCAGGGCAGTCCCAGACTAATTTTCAAAAGCACCAACCGACATTCAATAAATGCAATTTCTATACAAAAATTTCAGCCTTCCCATCGTACCTAAAACGCTTCGTTCCAAACGTATACCTACTAAAATACTTCAAAAATATGCTTCAGCCAGGTATACATTGTGACAACATCTCAGTGAACCGAGAACTACCACACAAAGCGGACCATGCACATTACAACTATATAACATTCCGATAACAGTCTTAGCTAAGCTAAATCACTTCCCTTCCGCTTTGTGTGGTAGCGGTACAGACAACAAACAGAACAAATTTCAAGACCTCCATACTCTTTCAATAATGCCTAAACATACATCAAGAATTCCTAAAAACAAGTCTGAACAGGATTGGTTTAATCAATCAAATCGAGATCAAAATAAAACGAACCAGTCGCCTTCCTCAGCCCACAGTTCGTGCAAACAGATTTCATTGACCAAACCAAACTTAGAATAAAACAATGCATTTGGTAAATTGTAAATATACTATGTGTAAATAAATAATGCCGACTCAGTACTTCATATGCTAAACTAAACATATTATTTACTAAGTCATCTCACTTTTCAATTAACCGTGACTTAACGTGTTAGCTCATTAAATATATATTTTCTAATTATCACTTGTCAAGTAATGGATGTTAAGGTCCTATCCTTATAAAAGATAAAAATTGTACTACCCTCAAACGGTAGAGTGTTTGTCTTTGAACACTGCACTTTGCTGTAAATTCCTTAATAAAATTGGAACATTTGCACTAAGCAGTGTTCAAAGATGTTTGTCGTAATAGGTTGCGGCATTATAATGCAAGTCCAATGTCACTTATCAATATTATATTTAATTGAACACTTGATGTGACAATTCAATTAATATAAAATCAGTCTCAATGTCGGGAAGTCTTTAGATGTTGAGGCACGTATTTGTCACCTTACAGATAACAACACAATCTTACAAGCGACAGATTGTTTGCTTTCTGTTTACAAATTTATTTATTATGCAACTGTATACTTTACGTGCTAATATAAACTTACGTAGATGATAGCGTTCTACCACATAACGTTAACAGTTAGTAAATGTTACATTGTCAGTTAAAATGTCTTTTTTAAAATATAAAGAAAAAAAATATAACCATTTGCATCAAAAACGTAGATGCATGTAAATGCTTTACCATTTAACAAAATAAAAGCGAACGAGCTGTTTAAAGTAACTAAAAACAAAAAAAAATGAGAAGAAAAATAACAAAAACAAGATAAAGTTACCTTTGGGTTAGGTTAATGTTTTAGTTATGTTCGGGCGCGTCTCCCTGCCCCATGTGCTCCTTCTCCGCGTTATGGCAAACCTCCACCGCCTACAAAGAAATTATAACATTCAATATATCACTTTATTTATAGCCTTCATTATGACACCATAATGCGGCATCAACTTCTCTCTAAATCCTATGAATTATCAACAACCAGTCATTCTCTAGATTTTTCCTTTTATCAGTGGGATCATCACATCACAACTTCCTATTCCCTGTTCCATTGATATAAGATTTCAAAGTTTAAAATAACTAGTAATAGAGAAGACAACATTTTTTTTTGTTTTTCCATAGTAAATAATCCAGCAGAATAATATAATAGTTATATATTTTTAATATAACTAAATCTTGAAACATAACCTGTTTCAAGATCATTATAAATGGTTCCTGAAAGTTATGATTAACGTTTAATGGAACATGAAAATTATGCAACTCAGCTCTCGATGTCCTCGTGTCATCACATAGCGCGCTTCAATATTCAAAATATGAAATGCACATCGAAACGAAATTAATCCAAACTTTTGACATATGTATGTAATTTTATTACCTAAACGAAGCTAGATAAGCATGCTGTGATGACCGGAGTACAGAAACACGCGCGTGTCCCGTGTGTTCAGGGTGACGCGTGTGTTCAGGGTGACGCGTGTGTTCAGGGTGACGCGTGTGTTCAGTGTGACGCGTGTGTTCAGTGTGACGCGTGTGTTCAGTGTGACGCGTGTGTTCAGTGTGACGCGTGTGTTCAGTGTGACGCGTGTGTTCAGTGTGACGCCTGTGTTCAGTGTGACGCATGTGTTCAGTGTGACGCGTGTGTCCCGTATGACGCGTGTGTCGCGTGTAAGACAAGGGCAGGGAGTCAAGAGGCAGTCACCTTGTTCTTGTCAAGCGGTCCATTGGCCTCGACAGATTGAGCTACATCGTTCTTCTGACCGGTGCCCTTCTTTTTCCCTTTTCCTACATTCTTTTTAATAGTTTTACCAGATTTTGCTTTCTGAGCTTGAGATCCTGCATAATTATAATCGTTAGGTGAATTGTTAGTACAATTAAATGAAAAACTTTTGTGGGTTAAATAAATAAAAACCTTCTGGTTCATCTGGAACGACGTTGTCCTCGTGCGGGCTGCCGTCGTCCCCCTGGGCGATGTCTTCCGGTCGAACGGTTTTCCTAAATTCAATATGAAATATGACTATTAAATGTCTGGGAGTAGGTACGATATTGAAATAAAATGGTAGCATCTATTGCAGTGATTCTCAACCTTTTATATGTCGCGGGACATAATTAATGATTTCAAAATTTGGCGGCACACAAAGAAAAAGATAAAAATTATTTACTTACTACAAGTCACTTCATAAATAGTTTGACAAAAATATGCAAAATTTGGCGGCACACTTTTGAAATTTGGCGGCACACAAAAGTGCCGCGGCACAGTGGTTGAGAATCACTGATCTATTGCAATAAAAATATTCTATTATAAAATGAAATATGTTTACCCATTGACAGTGATGGTGGCTGGTCGCAGGGGCTCGTCGTGTTCGCGTCGCGTGCGTCGTGCGCCCCGTGTGGCGCCGCGCATTCCGCGGCCCCCGCGCCCGCCTCGCCCACCCAGGCCGCGCACCCCGCCCGCGCCGCGCCAGCCACGCCCACCGTACGCGTTGCGCGGTGGCGGCGTGTACCCCACGTAGCTCACCTGCTATCATACCACCACCACTCATTAATAAACTCAAAAACACTCAGACGGTAGCATATAAATCATACTCATACTAAACTAATAAATGGTTAACGGATCTCGATGAATTTGGCACAGATGTAAAACATAGTCTGGCCATTTTTATTTCATTTTAAATCGCGCGAACCAAATCGCAGTCAAATGCTAGTTGTACATAATTGTATACTGAAAATTGTTACTTCATTTAAAGTTTCAAGAAGTATGTAATTTGTAGATTGCATAGGGTCAGTAAACAATAGATCTTGAGTTTAGTGAAGTTGACCCCTGCGCTATGCTATCTAGTCTAGTTTGCTATTTGAAAGTTTAAAATGTCATTATTTATATTGATTGGCGGCATAATAAAGCGACTTTAGAGTAGTACAATGCAAAAAAAGTATGAAAGCAGCGAGTACCTGTGGGTATCTCTGCGTGCGCGAGGGGTAGCTGCCGCCGCCCCACTGCCCGACGACGACACCCGCTATTTCGAGGCGTGCGCCGGCGCCGCGGCCGCGGCCGCGCCCCCAGCCGCCCAGCTGGCCGCCCAGCGAGCCGCCCAGCGCGCCGCCCACCACGCCCGCCACCAGCGGCAGCGGCGGCAGCGCGAACTCCACCTCCAGGCCCTCCAGTATCGCCTTGCGCATTCTCTCCACCTGTACCACATTGTTACATTGTAAAAATATATCTCGAGTAGCCGACGAGTTATTCTAAAATTTAATATGTGAGGAACAAACTTAAATTGCAAGCGGTCGATTGTTTTTTTTCTTATATTATAATGTGGCAAAGTGAAGCGATCGCTGCTCATAAATATCTGCAATTGCAGATGCCATGTATGCATGCATTTTCGCACGAATAATCGTGCAAAGTTGTAAATTGTGCTTTACCACTGTTAGATTAGTTAATCACTGTGTAATAAAGTGGTGAGTCGCCAGCGTTACCTTGACGACGGTGTCGAGGTGGTTGTCGCAGAGCTGCGCGAGGTGCTTGCAGTGCGCGGCGCGGTGCAGGTTGCGCTGCAGCAGCTTGCCGTCGAAGTAGAGCCAGGGCGCGGCCACCAGCCAGGGCACGGGCGCGCCGCACGCGTCGTTGGCCAGCAGCGCCGCCTCCGCGCCCGCCATCACCAGCGCGCTCAGCTGCACGCCGCGCCCGCTTATGCCGTTCACCTGCCAACCATACACATTACTAGCTGTACCAGACTATGTTCTATATCGATCTCAATTTTCATCGAGATCCGTTCAGCCGATAAGGCTATAAACTGTTAACACCATCCACTTAAATTTCCATTTCAATACGCATTTTCAATATTAGTGAGATTAATATAGGTAATTAAAAAAATCTAATCACAGATAAAGATAAAGTTTAAAAATAAAACGTACTGTCATTTCTTGCAAATGGAGAGCATTCATGAGATCATTTGAGAAAGCTGTTGCCAAGAATGCATCCAGTTCCTGGCGACGCAGAATTTGAATCTGGGAGGTCATGATGAATCTAAAAATATTAAGTAAACGTTCAATATAAGAACAAAAAACAATAGAGTATAGGATTAGGGATGGAGACACAAATTACCTTAAGACAGTAGCTAATATCAATAAATGTTGTGGCACATAGGATGTGTTCAACATCAGCGGAGTATCGGAGCGCATGCAAGACAGGAACGCGCGCATGCGGCGACATTTATCATCTTGAGCGGTTCTGTGAAATAATATAAATTAACACTATTTCTATATGAAATATCACTAAAATGCTAATTATATTTTATTTGCTAAGGCTCCAGATACCGCCATCTGTATGTTTTTTTTTATATCATAAGGTGGCAAACGAGCAAGCTACCATCTAAATCCGCCAAACTGGCGAAGCGACCGCTGCCCTTAGACATCCGCAATAGCGGATACGTTGCCTACCCTTAATCGACGGAGGAGACGTACATAAAGAGGATATTTCCCCCTCCTATGTGTCTCCACCGTTCCATATCGTAATCCACGTTCAGGATGGGAACATCCTTTACTTATAAGAAAAAGTGTGGGAAGGAAAAGGGACTAAAGTTCGGCCTCCGGCACCAGACTCATCAGACTGTACGCGGAAATTCTCCCACTTGACGGTCTTCTGTGTGGTCGTGGTATTGCTCGGGGCGAGCCGACCCATTCGTGCGACGATGTGAAAACGGGCTCTACCAGTGTGTAGCTCACCCGAACCAGAGGCGCTGCACGGTGGGCACGGGCCAGTCGAGGATGACGCCGGGCACCAGCTCGGCCGCCTTGCCGGGGTTCACGCGCGAGTAGATCCACTCAGACACCTGCACCTGGCACGGCTTCTCGTGGCACGCAGCGCTCGTTGATCCCTCCTCTGATATAATTACAATTGTTATTAGCTTTCGCCAGCGAGGAATAAAAAAAAATAAACTTAGCCTAAAGTTCTACATTTGTGAAAAATTTCATCTAGATCCATTAAGAACTTTTTGGATATATCTTCTAACAAATATCCATTTAAACTTTCAGATTTATAATATAAGTTAATATTAACTGTGTGCTGAATTTACAAATGACTCCTGTTCAGTAAATGTTGCACCGACCGCATCCCCGCCCTTTTCTGCTCTGTACTGTCAGACGTCCTTATGCGACGATAAATAAAGCTTTTGTGTATGGATTACAATGTACATTATGTTAAATTAATAAAAACATAAACTGAATTTTTTTCTCCAAAATTAAAACACTGTCATAAAATTAACACTTCACATTATTTAACAACTTTTATAAAAAAAAAAAACTGCCTACATAATATTCGTGATCTTACCTCTAGCTTTCTGCGCCATGAAGCGATGATGGTGCATGTTATAGAGGATGGCGTACACGTTCTGCCTGATGGGTCTGAAGAAGTGGTGTATGGAGGGTATCTCGCGGTGGTTGTCGTCCTCCATGAGCACGGGCAGCGTGATCTGCCGGTGAGTGAGCACGCACAGCATCTGCGGGTGCATGAGGCCGCGCGCGTGTCTCTCCGCGCACGTGCGCAGTACTTCAGCGGGCGCGGGGGGGCAGTTGTCCTCGCTCTGCATCGCTCTACCGCTCGGCGCCTGCAACAAATACATTTTTAAGCTTTCTTCTGCGACACTATCTGCGGCGAATTAAAAAAACTTGTTATCAGATCCATCAGCACGTTTAACAACCTCGGTAAATTTACACGAATATTGAATTTAATTTGCGCCTGAATATAATAAAAAACTTATTATCAGATCTGTTAGGTTTTGGACAATCAATCCTAGTGGTCGGTAGAATAATTACGAAAATAATTTAAAAAAAATTGGTAGCTAAATCTGTTTGTTTAGTAAAGTTTTATTACACTAAACACTAAAAAACTATTTATTAATGTGAACAATGTGCTTGCATATCCGGATTATTCCTAACCGTCACCCCGCTCTGTCCCCACGTGGAGACAAATGAGAATAAAAAGGTTCATCCGTCCCACCTTTTACGACGATGGAACTGTTGGAACTTATTTTATTTCATAACGGTTCCATCTGTCACCTTATTGGTGATAGTGAGACTAAAAGGTGGGACGGATGAAACTTTTTATTCTTATCTGTCTCCACGTGGGGACAGAGCGGGTTGACGGTTGGGAATAATCCACATCTCCTTGGTAAATGAGAGTCGCATTACAAGATACAGCTGTGGCTCTGTAGCCACACTTTACTGGCCTATCCAAAATTTGGTTTTTGTAATATTAGTAGGAAAGGTAATTTTTCGCATTATTTTCTAGTGTTTTGTGCATCTTATTTGATGAAAAATAATCATCATCATCATCATCTCCTTATCCTACTCCCGTAGGGTCGGCGCATCAGGTTTTTGTCCACCAATTTGATGAAAAATAATGTCATTTAAATTTTTTTAAATGACATTATTTTGTCATTTAAATTTTTTTAAATGACATTATTTTAGAAAGAATTTTAATTTAGAAATTTTATTAAAGAAAGAGATGTTAGTTGTTTTTGTCCAGCAGCATAACATAACATACACGTGGCTTAACTTCCTCTGAAAAGTAAAAGTAATAAAAACAATACCTTAAAAATGGACTAGGAAAATTATTATTTAGTCAATGAGATATGTTAGATTTGCATGTTACATAAAACAGTGGAAATAAAGGTATAAAATCACACCTCCTTGGATGGGGCCTGATCATTTCTGTCTCCGGGCTTAGCAGGCTGTTGCTTGGATGTTCCGTCACCATCAAGTGTCATGGAAGCGATACCATGGCTGACATCATTGCTCTCCTCCATACTAAAGTCGGCATTTATTGAAGCATTGGCAGTTGCTAGTTTGTAATCTTCCAAGCCTTTTTGCTGTAATTTATTGAGGTTCTATTGTTTCAACCATTCAAGTGCTTTTGTAAATAATAAACAAATTCAAAGCAAACAAAAGTGTAAACACGAAAATAAAGAATTTAAGAAAATAATATTAATACTAAAGATAGATAGCAATACCAGAAAAGAATATACAAAATAACGATTTTATGGTGACTTCTTTTTTTAACTAATAACATTCAAATAAAGATATTTACAATATTTTAATTCAAATCATAATTTTATAATATTATGTATTAATTTCATACAATTCCATAATATCCGAATAAATACATACATTTACCTATGTCATTCTACAAAATAATATTAAAAAAATAAATATAAAAAACAAAAAAAGATGTTAAAAAAATGTGCACTCGGCTAAAACATATTTTGAATAATTTTGTTGATGGTTCATGCATTATATGCTTTGCCAATGGATGCCAATGATTGTATGGTAAAAGGCGTGGATGACTATAGCAATGTTGCGTTCTTAGTAATAGTAATAATTGTAAAAACCTCATGCTCCGATGTCTCTGAGGCCAGGCGGGTGGTGTCCATATCACCAGATGTTGACGGAGGGCTCATCTCTGGCTTATTTTTCTTGTTAGTTTTAGGACGACGACCTACAAATATAGATAAAAATGACAACAATATACACCTTTGTTTTAACAAAGCATTTTCAGACGAGAAAAAGGGAGACTTCGCATCATTTTTAAATGTGAATATTTTGGCAATACAAAGGCACAGCCACACTGATTTTCATTTTCTCACTTTTTATTAATAACTTCTAGTACATTAGCATATATGCAATATTATGGTAACTAATAATCTACGTTAATCAGCGCGTAACATCCTTCGACCACGTTACCACTTAACTCTAGGTGGAATCGTGGTCAAGCGCTGTTTTTAAAAATCATAAAAAAAAAACCTTAAAAATACTTTAACATTTAATTACTAATAAATAAGTTAATGCTCACCAGAAGCAGTTCTATATTTTAAGAAACCATCTTTAGTTCCATTGAGATAATACTGAACGGCCTGTTTCAGTTTAGCAGCGCGGAGATCATTGAGATCACCAAATATTTCAATGCAAGCAGCATCTACATCTGCTGAAGGTAATTCCCGAACAAATTGACAAATGGCTTTGATAAGAGTTTCTGGCGGAACTTGTTGCTGTAAATAAAGATAGAGCTTTGAAATTAGACTATTTTTATTAATATCAAACTAAAATTTACAATTACTACGAATATAACTTATAAAGCACAAAATGTGTTAAAAAAAGGTGTAGATATTGCATTAGATATTAAATAGTTTTGTGTTTATGTGAATAATTAAAAGTATTTTATATTATTATTGAACTTGTCTTACCTTCTTTTGCGAGATACCTAAACGTTTATAAAAATCTTGAAGGCTTTGTTCAGATAAAATTGTGCCTCCAAGTAAAGCTGCCATAAGACACAACCTGTCCTGCGGTACATCTAAAACCTTTGGCAACTCATGCACCATGTACTCTTTCGTTTCCAATGATGACTATAAATAGACAAAGAACATTAAAAAAAATGAAGTGTCTTATATATAAGAATGACAATTGACTCCATCCACACTCATTTAAAAAATTAGATTAATAACATCCATTCAGACAAATTTTTGCATTTATAATATTACTAGCTTTCGCCCACCACTCCGTCCATGTGAAAAAAAAAGTAGGTAGCGTATGTGTTCCTCTAGGCTATCCTCTACGTCTATGTCAAATTTCATCAAGATCACACACACTTAGGCTACTAAGTCTAACAAACATCCATCCATCCATCTAAACTTTCACACTTATAACATTAGTAAGATAGTATGATAATATTAAACATACCCTATATGTAAGTTTCAGCTGCGATGAACTAAAATATCTTGGTGGTTGAAAAACTAAATATTCACCGGAACAACCTACAAGACCAGCGTAGGTTTTCTCTCTGCAAAGACCGACAACCTCTTGGCAATGGTCATCTGAAGACACCATCTAGAGAAGAATACAAGCTTCAAAATACTCATATTCATGTAGCTAAGGGTTACATTTGATTAATAGTAAAAAACAGCAATAAAATAGGAATTAGTGTAGTTTAGTAGATATTTTTATATTTTATAAGTTTATTCATACAATATTATTTTGTAACTAGAATTCCAGAAATTAATAAATTTTGCATTAACCTTTATCATGTGTTTCATAGCAAGATTAAAGAGTAAAATGTTCCAATATATAAAATGTACATATTTATACTTGTGGAGGTAAATGTAAAAACATTAGTATATATTTTATTGCAAAAATAACTCACAACAGGTATATTAAGATATCGCAGAGCAGTCCTAAGGCAGGAATGCAGCCCTGTCGGGGGAACCCACCAAACTTTAGGAGGAGGTGTTCCCTTTGTGACTATATGTCGCAATACCTGAAAATATATGTTGATTCAAAATATATAGCTAAAAATTTTAAGGATAAATTATATGAAAACATTATAAACAAGTAAATACCATATACAGATTAAGTAAAGATTTTGACATTTCATATTTGTAAATGACACATGAATCGAATAGAGCAAAAAGAATATTTCTAAACATATTTATTTGCATACATATAAACCTGAAATAAAAACTGCCATAGCTTTTTCAAGTATTTTAAGATAAACTAGAGGTAATTTAGTGTTGTTTACAACTGATTGGTAACAGTACTATAATGTTATATAAAATTGGATATTATATTTCAAAAAAGTAAACATAATAACAATACATACAGAGTTGACCCTCTGCCTATATGTGCTCTGTGTTTGGATCCATTGCTGTGGTACTGCTGGTGGTGTAGGATGTGATCCATTGAAACACACACACAAAGCCACTTGGTGTTCAGCAAGAGCCTGAGATAATGTTGTCAAAAACTGCACACATCTAGCCCACTGACCCCCGCAAGCCCAATCTAAAACCATCAAATGTTTTTCACATATTCACATTGAATTAAAATACGCGGCAATAATAATACATGACTTGTCACAACAGTAGATTCTAAAAGCATACCTGAAAAGTACCCTCCGTAAAGACGATCCAGGCATCCTTCTGCGTCAAGAACTAATCGAAAACCACCAGCATGATTTCTAGCAATTCTAAATAAATCGACACCTACACCTTCATTTTCTAAAAATGTTTGTAGGTCTTGTATGCCCATGATTAAAGGAAAATTTCAATATCTAATAATTCGATCGAACACGTTCGTCTCGACTAATTGGTCTGAAATCAATGCAAAAACATTTAAGATATTAAATTGTTTGAAAATAATCACGCTGGTAATATTACCGCAAGGTGATTATTGTATTAAAAAGAACTAAAAAGAATATACCGAAATGCAAAAAACATAGTAAAAAATAGACTATATAACCGGCACGTTTCTAAGAGGAAATTAGGGTACAGATCGAGTCCAACACATAGTTTGGTACGATGTGTAAAACTGCCTTGTTTTGATCTACCGATTTAGAAAATTTAAAGACTCACGAACCTCGATTCAAAAAACCATGCCAAGAGTAAATTACGGCAGCCGAAACTTGGAAACGGAAGCCATTTGTAATTTTGTAATTTTATGAACCTTCCTTGAAGTCAGCACAGATCTTACAAATATTGAAGAGTAAAATTAGTTCTAGTCTCGTGGCAAATTCTACCCAATTCTACCAATAAGAATAAATTCAGTTTGTCTTCGATGATGATAAAATAAACCGTCGTTAATATTTTGATTGTGTAGTCTAATCGAAAGTCTTAATCGTCCTATCGTGGATAACTAAAGTGAAGGTTTCTTTTTGAGCTATTTTAGTCTGATTTTTTGATGTTGGATTGCTGAAGTTACCATTTAATCAATGATGAAAATCATTACCATTTCAATTTATTACCGATTCATTAATGTTACGTTTAACTAAGTTTCAACAGAGTAAAACTCAAGTTACGTAGTTTGGAAACGCATTTTATAAAGTTATCGAAACGAAAACACTAACTCGTTCTCTCTCTTCCCAGACTGTATCCCATATGGTAGTGGGGTCGGCTTTCTTTGTGAATATCCTCCACTACGCTCTATCTTATCGAAAAAACTAACGAATGGTTAAAATTGTCTGGGAAACCGACCATGAGTCTTTTAAGATTTTTGAGTTTTACGTGAGTTTGACACATAGCGCGATATACTCTTTGGCCTGATTGTCGTAATCGTTCGTCTATTCGCCACTTCGTGTCATAGTTTTGTGTTGGTTTGGTTGGGCGTTGTAAACCTAAAAAAGTCGAATAATGTGCATTTATTTAATCTTTACGTTTTATCGCCGTGCATAGCAACAATAAAAACAAACTATTATACAACACAAACTGTAACAAACTCTGAAAATGCTGTAAAACCTTGTTATAAAAGTATAGTTCTGCAGTCTCGCGGATTGATTTTTCGAAAAGGTTTTGCAAAAACTAGTGATGCCGGAGCAAAGCAATGATTACCGTGTTGTAGTTTTTGGTGCAGGCGGTGTGGGAAAGAGTTCTCTTGTATTACGTTTTGTAAAAGGGACATTTAGGGAGTCCTATATACCGACAATAGAAGACACTTATAGACAGGTAAGAATAATTTTCCCTAAATAATCCAATAGGAATAATTATACATTTTGAACTTTTACTCTATTTATAACAAATTAAGTAAAAACGAGAAAAGTTATTCATAGACTTTGGGTCTTATTCAATATATTAATTAGTCTTAAAAAGCATTTCGGCTAAAAATTAAGTAGAAAATTTTTTGATATAAATTTTAGTGAATTGCACTGTAAAAAAAATTGTGTATTTCAACCTACAATATAATATCTATTGTACTGGGTACAAGGCTCTTTGTACTTTTCAAATTTGATTGTTGGAGGTTATGTTAAAAGTGGTTACTTAAATATTTCCTTTTATTTGATGGTCACTAAACAACTCCCTTAGTGATGTCATTCATAAATTCAAAATATTAATATGATTTTATTAAGCAAACTGACTAAATGATGCAATAGTGAATGTAATTTTGTTTAATGTGATGAAATAGTAAGTTATTAATTACTAGCAGTTGCTAGTGACTTTGTTCACATGAAATTAAATAATAATAAATGATATAGCCCATGTGACTCACTGATAACAAAGCTTTTTAATAGTGAAAGAATTTTTTAAATTGGCCCAGTAGTTTTTGAGTTATTTCTATACATACGAAAAACCAAAAATACAAATCTTTCCTCTTTATAATATTCATATAGATTAATCTTATAAAGGATGTTGTATTCATTGTTTAGATCTTTTGTTAAGCTGTTATTTATGATTTCCAATGTTGAGATTGTGTTACAGCTGCCAAATATCTTACTAGACCTTGGCTGTGTTCCAATTCATCATATTAATCAGTTTTACTTTTTTTTATTTTATCTACTACTGTTAACTTGGCATTTATTTTTGTATCGGTAGAAAAATAGAATTTTCTTTTTTACAGGTTATCAGCAGCAATAAAACAATATGTACACTACAAATAACTGACACCACAGGATCTCATCAATTTCCTGCCATGCAAAGATTATCGATTAGCAAGGTAATTGCTTATAATATGTTGTTAGTGTCAATTTTACACAATGCTTAAAGTTAGCCTGTTTTTGTAACCAATGTTCAATGCACTGCAACAAACCTCTACTTTTTTTTAATAAACATGTATTTACACTATAATCCTCTGTGTAACTTGTCTTTTAACATTTTCAGGGACATGCATTTATTTTAGTTTATTCCGTAAGCAGTCGACAGTCACTTGAAGAATTGAAGCCAATATGGCAGACAATAAAGGAAATAAAAGGAACCGAGTTACCAAACATTCCAGTAATGTTGGCTGGCAACAAATGTGACGAGAGTCCGGAGATTAGAGAAGTTTCAGCTGCGGAGGGTCAGGCACAAGCTCAGACATGGGGTGTATCATTCATGGAAACATCAGCTAAAACTAATCACAATGTTACACAGCTCTTCCAGGTTAGTCATGTTATTTTTTTAATAAAATGAAAATTCAAAGTCATGTAAGCTATAGGTACACAATTAAAAAACAATCTAATTTAAGACATAAGATTTTGATGAAAACGTTTTTCACTAGGAATTGTCAATTAAAGTCTTCTTTAACCTGCACTTGTACCTATGGAGGGTAGATACTGTATGTGCTGCTCTTCCATGCATCTATCAGCCATTATATCTGAATTCACTCCCTTCAGGTTATCCTCTCACACAATTAAGATGTTAAAGTAGACTTTATTTTTATAGGAACTTCTGAACATGGAGAAAAATAGAAATGTGTCGCTTCAAGTTGATGGTAAAGGCAAAAAGAAAAAGGACAAGATAGTAAAGGAGGGAGAACCATCGGCCAGTGGGAGGGAGAAGTGTTGTGTTATGTAATACAGATGATCACCATTTGGATGTACCAAAGCAACCTTTAATGACAGTTGTGAATTAATAAGTGAGGTATGTATTAATTTTTTGCCACTTATTATGTTATCAACTGTATTACCATCTAGTTTTGATTCTAGTCATTAAATATGTCCCGGGAGATATGATCACGGGAATAAAATAAAGATTTTAAATAAGTAGTGATAATATCAATATGCCTTAGACTTAATTTTCATGGACTTTAATGGTCACTTTCATCAAAATGTGTATATTTTGCTAATATTAATATTGTTTTATTTACACTAGTTATCGAATATTGACTGACGCAACATTATATGGGTGTGAAATCATTCCATAAGTGTTAAAATACAACGAAGAGTCTATAGGACTTGCTGTTAATCAATTGTACGCTATTTAATATATGTTAAATATTTATCTGAAAAAATATTGCTACATTCACCTAAATTTTTGCATACTTTTAATATGAAGTTTAACATTTGATGCCTAGTCGTTTTTAAATAAATATGCAAGAATAATAATGTAATTTGATAAGAGTGATTCTGATATTTATTGTTGATAAATTGACCCAATTTTCATATAAATTGTAGTTGTTATAATAGTTGCTAGAGCAGACTTCAGTGTGGTATAGAAATTGTGCAATTTTTGTTGCTTTTGTTATTTTTTTACACATTGTTCTCTGGTATTGTCATTGTGAGAAAAGATAATGGGTATGTGCCAAATTAGAAAGCAGTTTGTAGCAGTAGACAAGTAAAGTTGTTTTTAGATGAAAACATTTTAACATACAGACAAAATTGTTAACATTTGTTGTGTCTATTATGTTGATTGAGTATTGTGGTCATGCATATTATCTTTCCTTGATCTCAATAAGTATTTTTTCTTGCTTTAATAATTTAGCATTTAACCGTCTCACAATGACAGTAGTTTAAAAGGCTTGGGGCCCGTCCTACCACTGGCTGATAGAGGCTCAGATTGCTTAAAAATGACATCACTGTCAGATAAGGTAACAAAATCTGATATTCCATCACAATTTTACACGGATTGTTATCAGACAATTTACAATTTGGTGGGACAGGCTCTTAATATACAGCAGATTTAAACTAAATAAGCAATTATTTTATTTAACAATATTAATTATAAGTTAGTTATGTAAATGAGTAGCTGTCGCTAGTTTATAATGCACTTTATTTAATATCATTCACTTACATATCCAATTAGTATTGTCCATAGTTTAACATTTTATCTAGTCAGTTGTTTGCTATTGTCGCGTGAGCAAGTCATAGTGAGGTTGGTTATTTAACTAGTATGTAGGTAAAAGTTTTATGTGCATTAAGTGCTTATAAATATAAAATTACTATTAATGCAGCAAAACACATTCAGTTATGTTTGAAATTTAATTTATTGTTCTGTTTAATTTGTTTTCAATGTTAACAGTTTTAGCTTATTGGCATTTGTGACCATTTAGAATGTAAAAGATTGAATTAATTGTTAAACATTGAATTGTTATAACTGGACCAATGTTGTTTGATGTTGATCGATGTAATGTTACCATAGGTTTGTTTACTTTGTACACATATTGTTTATAAGGTCCTTTTTATGTGACATATCGATGACGTCACTGAACCCTGTTAAATCGGGTGTGTATGGCGAAAAACATATAGGTGTTCTGCTCACGTCATCGATGCTGATTGGCTGTATTTATTGTTGAGTAAAATCATCGAATATTAGTAATGATAGTTTACATGCATCCGGTGAATTAAAAAGGTTAAAGAATTTTTACCATTACACACAGATTTAAATATATAGATTACTAAAGTACAATTATCATTAAATTATTTACAAATCATACTGGTATCTTGAAGAGATGCCGAAAGTATCTATGTTTCTTCTCAAAATCACTTTGAACTTTTTGCGTGTCCATTTATAGCCTACTGAGTTGTTCTTGTCTACCCTTTGTTATGGGTGACTAAGCCTTAGTCAACCATGCTGGCACACTGCGGGTTAACTTCATACATTTATTTTTAAATAAGTAAAAAAAATATTAAGTTTGTGTATAAGTATCTATATATTTAAATCTATGTCACCACACACAAAATGCCTTAGTGAGCTTACTAGTGTCAATAAAAAGTTTTCTTGTTTTATTGTATTTTATAACAATTATTGTTAATTTTGAAGTTTTATAATATTCAGTATTGATAAAAGGTGCCTTAGGCTACCAAATGAGACACCAATATATGTTTTCTTGGATGTCTAATAGTAAATAAGGTTAAAGGTTGATGTAAAGGGGCTGTTTCACTTTTTTCACTGTCTATTTTATTTTAGAACTTTCTTGTTATTGTTTTTTTTATCTATGTAGATCGCGTTTGCACATTTGCCTTATACATATGTAATAGTTGTAGATATGTTATGGATCAAGTGATTAGAAAGTGTTTAGTATTTAAATATGACCTAAAAGTATCTATTAGTGCAGAAAAATACTGTTAGTTACACATACAAATACATAATAAAAGATGACAATAAATTACTTTTAAATAGTATTGGAAAGATAAAATGTTTGAAATATGAATTGATACTGGATTGGTCATCGGTTGAAATATGGAAATTTCATTAGAAAGGTGGTGTGGAGTCAATTGGCCCAATGGGAATAAAAAACTTAGAATCAATTGGCACAATGGGAAAAAAAATCTTATTAGGCTGATTGATCTGTAAGCCGATCGTCCCAATGGGAAACACCTGAAAGATGTTAGATATATTTAGTTTTAGCAAAACATAACTTAAGTTGTCAATTGTCGCTCTCAATTGCGTTAAGGTAACTAAGGGAGACTTTTAGTGCAGAATTGGTACAAAGCTTCTAAACTAAGGAGCAGCTTAAGTTAATGTGGTAACAATAATTATTGGTTTTAATTTGCTTAGTAATTTATTGATCTCCTTTTTCTGTGCGATATTTTACTTTAATATAGCCATCATTGTAAGCTTAATTTGACATGTTATAAAGCGTTTTATTCGTTTTTTAAAACACAGTCGTTTTGGTCCATAACATATTTTAAAAGCTTAATAAGTCTAATACCTTTATATTACAGAATCATTGTACGTGTGTTTTTAAATTAGTGCCACTTTTTGTCCCAAACGTTTTAAAACTCTACTAAAGCCAAGTTCGGTGCGATTTTCATGTAAACATACAACTCAGGATTATTCGCGTTTTCGATTTTGTATTTTTTTTAATATTTGATGTTAATATCCATGAAATGGTTCAAAGAATTTTTTTTTAATTCCGACATCCAAATAAGGTTGTGAAGCTTGTGCTGTTATTTCGCATCTAACTTGTCCGTAGTATTGTTTAAAAGAATGTTAACAGAAACTAAGAATTTATGTCTTTAAATGTATGTTTATCATTTATTATTAGAACTAAAAAGGATGTTTCCACTGTCAAAAATATTATTATTATCTCTTTTTCTGTTCCTTTTAAAAAAACTATTCTACTTGTATTTTTTTTGTAATATTTCGAAATAAAGGTCTGGTAATAAACTTCATTTCTTCTACAAGTTGAGCAATATTTTTATATGGCTTTTGTATAGAAATGGAGAAGAGAAAATGAAACGAACATCGAATAGATATATATAAGAAGGGAAAATGCATAAAGTGGGATTGTTAGAACTTAATTATAGAAATTTAGAATTCATAGAATCTTAGGCGCTCTTGGTAACTTGAACGATTGGAATATTTAATAAAAAAAAATAGCTAGTGTAGTTAATCTTATAATCTACTCACTTTGAAAACATACAAATTAAAAATAAAGGTGTCAACACACAAGGCAATAATATAGTATAATAGCAATTTATTACCTGTCGATTATTATCCTATATTCAATTAAATTAAGGCTATCCCGATCGTGTGATGCTGTTTTTTTATCGCACACCATTTTAAAGTTTTATCTTTAATATACGATAAATTCAGTATCTGCTTTATTACTATGTTCTGGTAATAAAATATCACATATACTGGTGTATTGTAAGATTTATTACTAGCTTGTATTTACCAGTTGGTTGTATGAAACATATTCGAGCTAAAATTATAAATACCTCAATCTTTTTTTATCATCAGATTAAGCTGTAGCTATTTGACATAATTTACTGTAGCGTTTTATTATATTTTTACTTAATATTGATATAAAATTATCACCAAATAAATAAATATGATTACACAAATTATAGAATTGCTATCATTACAATTGGTGATGAAAACCTTTACCAGAAATCAATGGAAACAGTAAGGTAATTTACCTTTGGGTTGTAACCTTGTATGGACATCTTTCTTATGTATTCCTATAACTTCTATTACTACTCGTGCACAATAACATGGGAACTTATTACTATGACGTTACAAGTTCAAATCTTAAAAAAAAAACTCGTAACGCCATCTATCAATACGCAATTATGAATTATTTTTACTAAGTGTGTTGTTATGTTATTGTGGATGAGTAAGTTGTTCTCTAAATTTTGTCTAATGCTTGTTAAAATTATTACCTCAAGTGTATCATAATTTAAAAAAAATACTTTATTGCAAAATTGCAAAAATGTTTCGACCAATAGCACTATAGATTGTAAGTACTGGGTTTAAGGTTAGATTTTGCTTAATATAGATACTGTTGTAATATTTTTTATTGTAATAATGCTTCTTACATTTGAACTGATTACTCCAATTATTATATTTTTTAATTTGTCTTAAAACACTTCTTACTAAAGCATCACAAATAAAAAAAATCCAATAACTTAGTCTTTTTATTTATTAAAATACGTACATTCATTTAATTTTTTCTTACAAATATGTATTACATATTATTTTTGACTACTTAAAAGATAAAAAAAACAAAGGTAAGTTAAAAATAAATTAATATAATATGTGAAAGTGGGACACAAGCAAACCTTGAATTCTAACGCATTCAATTAATTTAGATAAGAATAACATTGTACATTTACATTAAAAAAAAAAACATTCTTATTAAATACAATTGGTACAAAATAATGCTTTTGAGGGTTACATGTTATTGCTTACATGTATACTAAGTTAATATAAAAACTGGTCATAGATAAAATATTCGTGTATAAAATTTATATCACAGTTAGTTACAAAAATCCTATATTTACAAAGGAATAGAAATATTAAAATTTTAAACGATATTGAACACATTACAGAAGGAAAATTTATTACATACATGATTTCAGCGCAATTCGTTAAAATAATTCTTATCTTACAGAATATAGATTTTGAGAAAGACAAAAAACCTTGGTTAATTTATTATGAATGGTACATAGCACATTATATCGTTACCAACTCACTATACATCCCCACAGAGGCGCTCAGAGCCTACCCAAGTTACACTAAGAACATTATATGCTTTTTATTAATTAATACACTAATTACAACCATTATTTTAGTGATTACAAAGGTTTATTTCATACATATTTGCGCCAATATAACTATATATTTAGGTTTAAAGTAAATTTATTGATCACTTTGCATCAACTGATATAAGTCTTACAATGGCACATAACAAGACAAAATTAATCAACTAAACAGTCAAAATAAAAATTGTTAGTCTGGGGTAGACATCAACTAGTTTTAAAGCAAACTGATTAAAATACATTGCTAAGCATCACCGCTACCATTTGTACCAATTTTATTACGCCGTCTTATATTTTTCTTAACATTATTTTCAATAGCCAATCTATTATTACTAAACCATTCTCTTTGTAAATTAGGCAATCTTCCAGTACTAGCCGATCTTCTTAATGTTGAATTTCCTGATGATTTCGTTTCCAGTCTATTATTTTGTGCAACTCCATTGTGCTGTGTTGAAAGAGCTCTTGAACAAATATCTAACAATCTGTCCAGTGTTGGACCACTTATTCGATCAGCGTCATTATTTCTTGATGCCTCCTCATTATTAACAAAAGATCTATTTTGTGACTTCAAACCAATATTTATCAAACCCAGAAAACTAAGATTGAATGGTATATTAAGTATGTAATTAAAGATTATCATTATTAAAAGGAATATCAATAAAGTGTTGAAGATAATTATCAACAAGCCAAACATTATTTTATCCAGAGGAAACCATAGACCATCTGGAAAAAAGACCATGAATATTACTCCAGTAGCTAAACCTAATTTTCCATATTAAAAAAAAACAGATGAATTGAGTACGTCCTTAATTTGGGAAGTCAGTCAAAAATAATGTCATACAGATTTACTAGCTTTTCAGACAGACAGTGATCTAAATCTATACCAAATTTCTTTTAGATACATGTAGCTGTTCTGAAGATACCTTCTAACAAACATCCATCCATCCAAACTTTCACATTTATAGGATTAAGGAAGATAGAGCAAAATTTAATTTATCATTCTGTTTGATTTGCTTTCAGAACACTCTGGTATCTTAAGAATAACATCAAAGCTTTATTAAAATCTTTACAGTGATTAAAGAAGGTATTTGGACCACACATATATGGATTTTTAAATATTACAGAGTTAAAAATGTTCTCATATTTACCTGTAATACCATGAATCATTGTTTTAATGTTATCACTGATTATCAACATTGGTTCTGATATCAATATGGTAAATATCCTAATTCCAATCTTCAGAGGGTTCATGTGCTTCAGGAATACAAGAGGGTCAGGAGGTGGTACCTCACACTCTGATGACCAGAAGGTCCATTTGCATTGATTTATAGCTGAGAGGAATCTTTCCAATTCCTGTTTTTCAGCCTCCTGTAAATCAAATAAGTGTTTACAAAAAATATTACCAGAATACAAAGATGCTTTGTAAGTTTTTGTGGTATAAGTAAAAAAAACTAAGTGTTAAAATGACCATCTATACATATAATAAAATAAGAGTGTCTGTTTGTAGTATCAAAAGAAAAATTCCAGATTTCGGGAAGACGATATATGTATTTGCATTGCTGATAACGAAAATTGTATAATATTAATTTTTTTGTCTGCCTGTCTGTCCGCAAGCCGCGTTTATGCCGGGTAATCTCCGAAACGGCTGGGCCGATTTCGAATGGACTTTCACTGAAGGGTAGCTGATATGGACGGGCGTATTATAGGCTACTTTTTTTTAAATTCCGCGCTGTCAAAATGGTGTAACGGGTGGTCCAAGTTTGCGGACGACAGCTTGTTATTAATAAATATTTATCTCCAAGTAATAAATTATTCATTTGTCTTCAATTCAAATGTTTTGTGTGATTAAGAACAAAATTGTCCATATTTTCTGGTGAGTTCCCGAAAGAAGGTGGTTTTCAATTGGTTTGTACTTTTTTAAATACATTGATTTGAGTTTAAAACCAGGAATATTTACATACCTTATAAGATACAAGTACTTCATATAAATAGAGTGCAGTAAACAAAATAATCAACATATGTTTGTGTGACATCCGCTTCAGAAGCCAAATCACAGCAAGTTTAACTGACAATGCTCCAAGGATCCATGTTATTTCAACCTGGAAAATATTAAAATATTTAAAGAAAATTGACTGTAATTTTAACGTCAACAGAGCTATTGTCTTAAGAAAACCTATACTTACTTTATATTGACTTAAATAAATTTGTATATACTCATTCCAGGCCATTACAACTTTTTCTGTTATGGACGGTTTGTAAATTGAATTTTCTATATAGCCGATTGTGCGTCTAAAGTTATCTTCAGTTAATTGTTTGTCAGATACTGTGTATTCATTTAATAATGCCCATTGTTCCTCGTTAAATTTCATTTGTAAAGCCACATCAACTGTGTTATCTTCATTTTCCTATAAATAAATTTAAGTAGTCAAGACTATGACGATTAGCAGAAGTCATGTCAGATAGTCTTTACCAATTTGGTGCTTAAAAAAGAATTATAAATGATAGAATTTTCAATAATTAGAAATCACTTTCGTGGTATTCGGATCAATTCGTTATTGTAAAATATTACCAAAACAGCTAACCTTGACTTGACCACCTTTTAATACTATGACTAGAATACGTTTAAAAAACCATTCGCTCATTCCAACGTTGTTTTCTGTATTTACAATTTTCTTCGGAACATGTCGAAGATCTGGAGGTATATTCTCGGAAAATTGAGAGGACATAAGATGACCTTCATAGTCCCACGGATCCGGTCCTTTTTGTGAAAAGCAGCTGTTACATTTTAAATAAAATAGTAAAACATGGAACCAGATGTTCTTCATTTGGAATCTTTGGAAATAAAGAGAACTAATAATATTCACGTTAAAGCTAGTTAAAATCGTTATAAATAAAAGAAACTAGCAAAAATATTATAACTTAACTATTACAAGTTGACTATTTGTGTTTTATTGTTATTGAAATTAACATTTACGTGTTTTTCTCAGTTTGAAATCGAAACCAGATGTGAATGTCATTGTCAGTGTCAATATGCACAGAGTAGAATTGAGTATTCATTTATGGTCAGATGTCAACCCCTTGTGAACCCCAAGCTTAAAATGTTTTGGTATTAATTTTAAATAATATCTACAAGAAAAATGTGAAACATCGCAGTTTTCGTTTCAATAAAGCATGTATTTTTAAGAAATATCTGAGACAAGGGACTGAGGGTAACAAGCGGTGTGGTAATGGAACAGAGTGATGGAGCCTAAATCTTTTAAGACATTGACATATCTATTGTTTTGGTGGTTCCTTTTTTCAATTTCGATTTCAAGCAATTTAAGCAATAGAGATAGAGTTTTATGGTTTCTTTTGTGTTTGTTATCATTTGTTGTAATTTCGGAAGCAGATTATTGGATTAACATTTCCCTTTTCTGATTCACTTAAAAATGACTTCTATAGATCTCGATCCATCCATAAAATTGTGCCTGAAATATTTGCACTCCAGCGCGCCAGATTCAACAGAACAACTTAGATTAACTTTTGATGATGTTCTCGCACAAATTTACGGCAGTTCGAAAACCCTTGGTAATGTTTTACCTAAGAAATATTTGGCTGAAGAGAAAATGGAATCAACATCACGATCGAAACATAAGAGTGATAAATCAAGAACGGTTCCTATAGCTCAGCAGAGTCCCCAACAGATTCAAATACCGGAACGTGAAGATGATGACGGCTCCGTAATGGATGGGGAATTAGCATTTAACCTCTTGGAAGAGGACTTGACTTGTGCTGTATGTAGGCAGATTGCAGTACAGGCTGGAAACCGCTTGGTTGAGTGTGATGCTTGCCATGCTCTCTATCATCAGGTGAGCCTATGCTCACAAAATTAGATACTGTATGTCTATACATACAGTATCTAATTTTGTTTATGTATTCTATGTTAGTAATTATAGAAGTATATTAAAACAGCATTTAAATATGTATCGGCCAACATGGCATAAACTCCAAATTCCTTTGAAATTTTATCCATTAAGTTATAAGCAGCACTTACAAAGTGTTTAAGATGTTTCAGTATTTGCTTGATAGAATATCAAATTTTTCATTGATAAAATCTGTTATAAAAAGCACTAATTTGTGATAGTAAGGACTAGACTATTAAAAGCGAAATCTTGCTTACAGAAGTCATATTAAAGTAATTTTTAATATCACTGTAATGCCATATTTTTTTGCTCTTTAGACTATGATTTATAGTTATTTCACCATTAAAAAAATGTTTAATTGAAAAGAACAACGCTAATATTTTTTTATATTTTCAGGATTGTCACAAACCAGTTATAAGTGACAATGATATGGGGACAGGATGGCAATGTGCATCATGTCTTTCATCCCAAGGTTTTGCTGCGGGTTACTCTAGCAAGACATCTTCATCTTCTAAATCACCTTCTCATGCCTCTGGATCCACTACCCCAGTGAAGATATCCTCGAGCAGCTCTGCATCATCATCACCTTCCAAGATAGTTACACCAAACATCAATATAATCACCGCTGACAAGAGATTACAGATTATGAAGAAAAAAGCTGCAAAACAACATGAAAAGAAGAAATCTAAAAATTAGGAATTAATCAAGTTGTATTGTACTTTCACTAAAGAAATTAAATGAATTATAGCTTAAATGGATTTTCATTTACTTTGACTTTATTATTTAAATTCCTATTTGCCTTTTTTATTGACAAAAAATGTATATGGTACTATGTTGATACTATTAAATTCCGACAAACCTATTGCCAGGCTATAATTTCTTGTCTAAAACAAACTCGCGTCAAAAACCTCCTTACAAAAAGCAAATCGTACGACTTTTAATGACCAAATCAATGTTGAATCACATCTATATAAATAAAAAATCTACTTGACCATTTTTAAGTACAAAAGCAAGCACTGTTTGATAAATTAAGGCAGTAAAATACACGGCATTAGTATATGCGTGAAATAAACGAATTCTGTGCTTGACAGTAAAATGCTGGATAGCTAATTCTGGTACCTTTTTCTCATTTTTACTTAGAAATTCATATGGAAAGGATTTGCTCTCGTGTTTAGACGATCCGTTATTGTACAAACTTATGAATTTTAGGGCCATTAAACGAAAGTTCCCAATTACCAATAATACAAGTGAAATAAAACACAAAGATCAACTATACGCGCATCTCGGTATAATTGGGATTAATACAAGTCTATGAAAATTTAACAAATAAATAATACTGGGTCATATTAATCGCTGTCGTATTAGGATAGAAACGTGACTATTATTTCTACAGTGATCACTGTCACGCAGATGTTAGATTGACACAACCTTAAAATTATCACAACGTAGATGCTCACTTTTGTATTTTGGCAAGGCAATGTAAACGAAACAGTATCTCCTATTTTACACTTCTAAAAGCTTTGCGTAATACTTTAAACAGATATATGTTGCGTACACATATAAAGTATACACAGTGTTTTGTTTGTTTTAATGAAACAGGAGCTAAGAGCATCGAGCAAGATATTTTCTGAGTATTGTAACCAATCGGGATAGTGGTCGTCCGCCATTGGGCGATAGCTCCTGTGGGCGGACAGGGATACGGGATGCTGGGAAATGTTTCGCTCGATCGGCAACTTTGACTCTATTTCTTAGAGCTTTCGGTTTACGTTCAAGTTTTAATATGATACAGAACACGGGGTATTGTAACGCCTATCAGCTTAGTTTTTCGTTTAGTGAGAATCTCTCGAGTTTTTCATCGGTATTAGTTTCAAGGCGGAGTGTTGTGTGGGCGGTTGAAAGTTATTATTGAAATAAAGGATATTAGTGATATTGCATTGTAGTTTATGTGGATTTTAAAGTTGTGACGATTTTAAACGAGGTGTATGTGAGAACGTTGATAATCGAAAGTGAGTCGTTTTGTTACATTTTTCAGTTTCATATCATTTTTAAAGAAAACATTTAAAAAAAGATAAATCTGCGACTAACACATTAAAGTAATCACTTTCAACTCATAGACCAAGTTAATTGTAAAATATCGATTCATTATGCTGTTTTTCTGTGCAACCGTGGTACCTATCATAAAAACCCACTAACACCAAAAATATCGGTAAACAAATATATCTTCAATCGAATTTTCATCTCCGTTAAAAATACAAACATGTGTTTTTACTTACCAATCTTTCCACCATCATTCTTCCGTTGGTAATCTAATAAAATACCATGGTTAATGCGGTTTTTCAATCATTTAACAAGATATAAATTGCTTCTACCATAAAAGTAATAAGCTATGGTGTTTTAGTAAGCAGAACCTTATTGACTATTTAACATTTATTTAATTGTAGCTTTATAGAGATAAGATAAAGGATGATGAACAGCAGCAGAGCGCGAGTGCCAAAGTGCGCTCGGTGCAGGAACCATGGCCTCATCTCCAGCCTGCGCGGCCACAAGAAAGCCTGCGCATACCGCCATTGCCAATGCCCTAAGTGTGGCCTCATCAAGGAAAGGCAGCGGATTATGGCTGCACAGGTAAACCTTAGCTAAACGAAAAAAAAAGAATCATGTATTTTTTGTTTCATTGTGACATCATTAAGGGTCCTTGCAGACTGCTGTCTTATTATCGGTCGATAGTTCGATGGAATCGGCCGATAATATACGTTAATTATTAGTGGAAGGGTACACCGGTAGAGGTAGACTAAGAGATGGATGGATTGCGTGAGAGGTGACATGATCATGAAGCGAGTGGGGACTGAGATGACGGATGATAAAGTTATGTGGAAGACAAAAACCTGTTGCGCCGACCCTACGGGAGTAGGATAAGGAGGAAGATGATGAAGTTCGATCGGATCGACTGTCATTCACATCGACACATTCAATTAAAACAAAATCGGTGTAATGTGCACACCTTCATATAAGATCATACTGATTAAGCGCCCCGTGAAACGATTGGCGCCGATTAAAAGTCTATAGTCTGTGTAGGCTCCAACTTTGAGATTAAAAAAAATTCACATTTTACTTAAAAAAAACAGGGAGATGTTTTGTACAGGACTTGGCTCAACATGAGTTTAATCGCTTTAAGTAATTAGCGAATGCCGCAATTTTTAGGGATTACCATTAGGTATAATACCGTTTAAAAACATACAGATTTTTTATATTTGTCTTTAGTAAACAACGCTAAATTTTCCTAGCATTTTCATGTACTTAGATCTAACTAGTCCTTTTTGAGTTATAAATAAAGTGTTCTTCTTTTGGTTTTCAACTTCAAAAAGTAATACTGTAATCGGCGTCAAAATTAGAATGAATGTTTATAAGTAGCGTCGATATTAATAGCATCAGGTGAACCATTCATTTCCTTTCTTCTCTTATGAACCGACAAAAAAACAATAGTTCAAAATTCGAATAATTTGGAACCAATACTTCTTCCTATTACAGAAATAACATGCAATGTAAAGGCGTTAATGTGTTTTAATGTAGTGAAATCGAGACCGGCTAATGCGTTTGGTTTATTTGAACAAGTGGCACGTGTTTACCGCAGACGCCGGATGAAACATCGATCGGTTTGTACAGTAATGCATCGTTCATCGTTCTCCGCTCTCCGCTCTCGATGTCCCACCACTTTCATCCCGAGGAAGCGCCGATCCATTCATTTTCATATACTCTCCAACTCAATATCGAATTACACGTGTAAACTTAAAAGCTAATTTAAACGATCAGTTGTTTTTACATATGTACGTTTGATTTTAAGTCAGATTAGGTTTATTGTTTTAAATTGAAAAGTTTTATATTTTTGTAATAGGAAATATTTAGAAACATTTGGTACAGTTAAATAAGAAAAAATGTTTTACTCACAAAACTCGCAAAGCTCTTCAAAAATACGAAATACAAATAATGTATTTTAGTTCTTTTTTTTAAGAGAATACTCTAGCATATTGGTATTCCGTCCAAGTCCAGTTGTTATTTGATTAGAGTTGGGATCGAGTTTTATTTATTTTGTCAATTAGGCAACGCCGGCGCGAGCCCCGGGCTCCGGCGCTCCCCGGGGTGACCGCTTACCGCAAACACAAATATCTTCTGTTTGTCATTGATTTTCCGCTAAATTAGTTTATCTAGATCAAATTACCTATCACTCACTGTCCGGTGTACAGAAACTTTTAGAGATCATTTTTGATTTTGTGTCAGTAAGCTAAAAAAGATTCTATGCGAGATTTTAACACTTGTTTACGTACTTTTCGCAACACGTTTCTTCTTAATATTTTTCTCATTGAAATATTCGCACACGTACTCAATTTACATTGGCGAATATTTTTGTCTTTAATTTTACGATTCGATGTTCTGTACATCTTTGTAAATTTACTAGAGAAAAAATTGATTTTAACTTTTCTAACTGTGAATTTCCACTGTCGAAATTTCAAGAAAACGTATTATTATCTCTGGTAATTACAGGTTTTTGGCAATAAAATCTCACGATTATTCAATATTAGCGGTTGTGATGATAATAGTTGCTAGGAATGGTCATGTTAAATTTAAAAAACTACATTCAAAGCACTTTACCAGGTAGCACTGAAGAGGCAGCAGGCGGCGGAAGATAAAATAGCGTTGCATCTGGCGTCAGTAGAGAGTGGTACAGCGTTGGAGACATTACCACCAGGCCGGATTTACGGCATGCGGGTCACAGGACCCTGCCCAAGTCCAGGTCCGGAACCAGATTCTGCACACGAAGACCAAACTGTAAGTAGAATTGACAGCAGATCTCTTTTGAGCAAAAGACTTCTGGCTGAAGGATTAATTAATTTTTAAGATAATTAGCATACCTATTTTATAGCGATGACATACGACTCTTACTATAATCTAGTATTGTCATAAATATATTATTTTGTTCAATGGTCGCAGCCCATCCATATAGACAGCGAGACCAGCGATTCCCTGCCGGATTGCGCGTCCCCTGACTCCGCGGGCAGTACCCTAGCAGCCAGACCTCGGTAATTAGCAATCCTGTTACTATTATGAGTTCATTTCAGTCTTTCGCAATCTCGAAAATGTCTGAATCAAACGACACATCATTCGTCAAATTGGGTTTCTCATTCGGTTTACACAAGTTAGCGTTCGAGACAAAAGCCAACGCACTTGTCGGGGGTTATAATGTAATGGTTGGTTTGCCACAGATTGGTTGCTGATGCTTGAATGTTTTTTCTCATATTAGTCTCCAAAATGAAGATACGACAGAAAGCGAAGGCACAGTGAGTACGGCGGGTATAGAGATGCTGAGGAAGTTGTTCCCGGGCAAGAAGCGATCTGTCTTAGAATTAGTACTGCGACGGTGCAATCACGACTTGCTGCGGGCGGTTGAGCATTGCAATGCTATTCATGTGAGTGAAATCGGCTTTTTAATTTATTTTAAAGTGACATTATTCTCCAATTTTTCATTTAAATTAAAGACTAAAAATGTGTAAAGTCTTGAAATAAAAATATAAACTAACTATCTGTAATTCCTTTCTTTCCTCTTGGACTGCGTTACAATTCAATTAGCTTTTCTTCAATTGGATATATTAGAAACTCGAACGGTTAATAAAAATATAATTTTCTTAGGGTCAACACGATAAGGTGTCATCTCCTGGCGCCGGATCCAGTACGAGTTTCGAAACTTCTGTATCAAGTTCTGAGGAAGTTGAGTCCAGATGGTCTGCTTTCCGTCCCGTCGGTCCCCGGGCACCGCTACTGCCGGCTTTAGTGATGGGTCGAGTCTGCGGCTCGGATTGGCTGGTGCCATTGCCAGCGTTGCCGGCTCTAAGCACTCCGTTACTGTTTCCTTTACAGCATCCCCACGGACCCCAAGCTCCCTGCAACCCATGTTCTCCTGATTGCAGACAATGTAATCGCCATTAATATTAGTTATTGTATTCTCGCCTACGTGTTACCTTTTCTTTTTCTTATCTGTCTTCCTTTTTTCTACATGAAGGTAATTTCCTGTCTATCTTTCAATAATCTGTTTTTTTTTAATTAGCTTTTATTTGTATATAATTAATGTTTTAATCGATAATTGTGTAACTTGTGATATTTTAATGCCAAAGAATTTGTGGACAATCAGTTCATTGCAATAAAAATAATTCGAATAATTAAAAATTGTGTTTCATTTTTTCATAATCCTGAATTTTAATCGTTCCGATGATCCTAGTCCTAGAAGCAGATTTGGCAGAGGAGTGGACTTACGACAGAGAAAAGTACTCTTTCTGTACATCCCCTTTTTTATGCTATAGGGAATCACAATAGTTAACATTAAATCACGTAGTCGGGGCTGTAAATGCAAGGAACAGTTAATTAGTTAAGAAAATAAAGCGGGTGTCTCTGCGCACGGCCAGCAGCTATTATCATAGACAGTAACTAATACGAAACAATCCTCTTAAACGAAGATGAAAAGGACACCCACTTATTTCTAATATAATAAGTAAACATGGGAAAAGAGGGTTTAGGAATAAATTGGCTTAATACAGTAAATGAATTCTTGGTGACTTTATAAATAACTCTGTGAGAATAGATACTAATTCTGCTTGGAAATCAGAGAAATCCTTTTTTTGTTATTTATTAAAAAACATATCGAATAGAAAAAGATAGAAGCAATTTGACTTTTTGTGGTTTCCATTTGCACCAACCGAGATCTGAAGCCAGTTTTTCAATATACCAGCATTAAAATATATATGTGTTCAAAGACGAAATTTCAGTAACTTATTCACAGTATACCGTCGTCGTTGAATTAAGGTATGACAGTTATTGTGTGAAGTTCATTAAAATACAATGCGTTGTCTACACAGTCACAGTTTTACTCACGTTAAACATAAGCTGGTGACTACAATATAATTATAACCTACAAATTAGTGTCAGTTATAATAAAAATAGATAGTTCCTACTCAATTCTTTACAGATTAATATGATTTATGTATTTTTAGTTGTGTTAATAATATTTTATATAATCTGCGATGTTAATTATTTTGTGAGAACGCTGTTTACGGTTTGGAGTAGCAGAATGATTCGGAATAAAAAAAATCCCACACTTAGTGACGTCACAACTGTCTACGGTAAGAAGTCAACTGTTGGTTTTATTGTTAAGTTGTACATTTAAAATTGACCTCGACTTCAAGGTTCTTCAAGTCAATTATCTTGTTTTTTCCTATATATTCTCTTGTGCTTTACAAAAAATAATAATATTATCTACTCTTTATCCGCTTGCAGGGATGTGTACATTACAAGACTGCAATATTTGGTTTGAGAATTTACGTTTAGCGAGACTTGTACGAGACTTGGATTTTGCGCGCTACCACTTTTATGATCAGACGGGAATTTACCAGCGCAGTTGTCTACTGGGTATACATTCTCTCCAGGGGTCTACACTGACTGTGACTTTGTCGCCTATACCGCTGTTTGCGATTTATAAAATCAACACTAAGGTAATTAGAACTGCAATCGATTGTCCCAGAGAACGCTACCCTAGTCTTTTGAGCCATACATACATTTTTTTCATGTTTCTTCCGAATACGATAACTTAGTGCTGGCTATATATCTATATCTATACTAATATTATAAAGAGGAAAACTTTGTATTTTTGTATTTTTGTATTTTTGTATGTATTGAAATAACTCAAAAACTACTGGGCCGATTTTAAAAATTCTTTCACCATCAGAAAGGTAATTTATCTGTGAGTAACATAGGCTATATTTATTCATAATAATGTTTAGGAACTATTAATAAACAGCGTGTTTCTGGAGGCCGGCGTTAAAAAAATTACTAAACTTTAACTTTTCTCGGCTTACGCTGCATAAACCGTGAGAGGTATATAAAAATGATGTATCAAAGAAATGTAGATCTCAAAAAGTTCTACAGAAAAGTGCGCGATAGCATATATCTATCTTTAACGGTTTTCTTACAATAACCACTTTTTTGTTTACAAAATGAATTAAATATCGCATGCTATTTGCGTCGTTGTTTTATTTATATATATTTATTGGTTTCAGTATTAATCCTTATCCAAATAAATGCCTTCGTTGCCAGGAGAATTTAATGTAGAACAAAATTGTCCTTTACAGTATTTAAATTGGACAAATAGTTTAGAAGATATCGCGAACACAAACAATAAGGGCAACCGAAAAATCAGCTCACAAACTACCGGGCTTAGAAATTTGGAATCTTTCAACAATAGATTTCTGTTATTACGTAGATTCATCATCATCATCAACACCAGCTCACTATACGTCCCCACTGAGGGGCTCGGAGCCTACCCTAAGTTAGGGTGACTAGGACATAGTCAACCACGCTGGACCACTGCGGGTTGGTTGACTTCACACATATGTATCTTTGAATTTCTTCTCCGATATGTGCAGGTTGCATCACGATGTTTTCCTTCACCGTAGTAGTCCATTAAGTAGATTACTATTAAGATAATACTTTAGGTAATAGGATGAAAAAAAGGGCGAACGTAAGTTTTGAACTTTAAACTCCACGCGGACGAAGTCGTAGGTCCTGGGCAATCATAATTCATATTTAAATACTATAAATTTAAACTTTTTTAAAAAGTTTAGATCTATGGATGGACGTTTGTTAGAGTTTGTAGCCTAAACGGCTGACGGATCTCTATGAAATTCGGCACAGATGTAGAGCATAGTCTGGAAGAACACACTACTACTACTTTTTATCCTGGAAATAGTTAGGTTCCCGTGGGATACATTAATTTTGTTTTTAATGTTTACTCGATAATTCTGCAACGGTTCAACTTATGTTATTGAAATTTGGCACATATATTTAATAAAGTCTGGACCACAGTGGGAAAAGGTTCATCCCCGAAAAATGTCAGGTTCCCGAGGGATATGTAGTTTTTTGTTATTTACCATATTTACACGATTAGCCCGTAGTGGCTAAACAACTTATTGTGATTTTGTATAGATACAGACCATAGTATGGTATAACACGTGGAATCCTTTTCTACCCCGAAAATGTTAGGTTTCCGAGGATATGTGTTGTTTTCTTATTTACATGTTAAACGCGTTAACCCCGCAGCGGCTAAAAATATTTTTCTGAAATTTAGTACAGATAGAACATAGTTTGTAATAACATGTGTGATACTTTTCATCGGCGAAAAATGTCGGGTTCCGGAGGGATGTGTAGTTATTTGTTATTTACGTATTTACTCGATAATTCCGCAATGCCTGGACTTATCTAATGGAGATTTTGAATAGTAATAAAATAAAGTCTGGAGTAACACATGGACTATGTGGTTGCGAGTGGTTGCAGAAAAAAAAGGTTACATGTCACTACAAGAGACTGCAGATGGTGTCAGGCGTTTGCAGTTAGATTCTGGTGGATTAAGGGAGTTGCAAATGTTAGTAGGTGCTTGAAGGTAGTAACAGGTGGTTCACCTCAGGTTCAGGAAGTTGTAGGTTAAGTACAGGTGGATATTAAAGATTGCAAGGAGATCCTATTCAATTAAGGTGGTTTCTGGTAATTGTATCTGATTTGCAAATGAATGCAAGTGGAAGCAGGTATAAACAGAATATATCCCCTTCCTATGCGTCTCCTTCACCGTCAAATCCACTTTCCCTTCCATTCTTTTCTTATAAGAAAAAGGTTGAGAAGGAAAAGGGACTAAAGTTGGGCCTCCGGCACGACACTCATCTGACGAAACGCGGAATTGCTTCCACTTCACGCCTGTCTTTTGAGTGGTCGTGGTATTTCACCGGGCGAGCCGGCCCATTCGTAGGAAGCTGTTAAAGCGGGCTCTACCGCTGTTGCTCGCTTAAGTTAGTTTTTGGTGGTTTTGGATGATTTACAGCTGAAGACTGTTGGCAACCGGTGAAGCAGGCGGTTATCTTTTTATTCAAATTTTGCCAATTTAATTATGTACTTCGTGTCTTTTTTTTATTTTAATGCTGCGCTGACGAAGTCGCGTGGAACAGCTATTATACATATAGCACGAACCACGCCAAATGAAATTCTATATGTACATATAATAAAATTGAGTGTCTGTTTGTAATATCAAAAGAAAAATTCCAGATTTCGGGAAGATGATGTATTTGCGTTGCTGATAACGAAAATCGCATTCAAATTTTTTTTGTCTGTCTATATGTATGTCTGCAAGCCGCGTTTGATCCGGATAATCTCTGAAACGGCTGGGTCGCTTCGACCGGACTTTCCTTGAAGGGTAGATGACATAGACGGGCTACTTTTTTATCTTAATATTGCGTGGACGAAGTCGCGGGCAACAGCTAGTTGTAATATAAAATTAACTCTAGGGAATGGTCAAGACTCCAAAAACGCCTTAGCGCTCCATCCTTATTTTATTTAGGAATTCTTTTGCAGTTGGTGTATTGGGATGAACGTTCACTATTTTTCGAGCATGAAGTAGTGACAGTACGTGACAAAGAAGTGCGATCTCTTCTAGTGTCTCGTCAGTACGCCATAAGAAACTCAGATGCTTCCACTACTAAGCCCCTGTTGGAAGAGTTACCAGGATCGCAGAGCAAACCGACATGTCCGGAGTATATTAAGAGCTGGTTGGATAGCATGGAAATTAGTAGCGCGAAATTGAGAAATACAACTAAAGATAAATAAAATGACTATTTAAGTCTATATGTGGTATTATTTACGTTATAAGCAATTCAAACGACTTGATAGTTTTATTAGTGTCCTGTGTCTAAGATTTAAATTGCCGGTGGGAAAGTTGTTGTATCAGGGGTTTTTAAGTAAACTAAACTGCGGTGCAAAAATGCGTTTGGAAGACGCAAAAATAGTAATATTTAGATATTAGTCAACTATGTGGTGTCATGCATTAGTCTCCCTAGACCCTTCACCTTCGCGGTCACAAAGTGACCCTTCACTTTCGCTTAATTCGGAGCTTTCACACTTGGACTTATGCTGTTATTCTCATAAGTTATTGGACTTCAAAAAAGTCATTTTGTTAAAAAGAAATTATTTGAAATGATTGCTGCAGGCTTCCCTATAAAATAATGTCTAATATATTAACTTCAACGTAATCAGTAAATGCATATAACTTAATAAATGAGGTCATTAAAAATTGTGAAATCAAATGAAAAGAATTTAATGATTAGGTTAAAATTTACATTTTAAATAAGATTTTACATGAATCTGTAAAACAGATATTTTAAAAATACTATTAATGCTTATAATACTTTGTTGAATCGGCACAACTATTTTTCATATGATCGACAGATCAAGGTCATTGACCTGCATATTCTTATTTGAAACGCATACGAGTTTATAGAACGTAATACAAGATGCAAAAGCAAGATTACACCTGACGGTGCATTCCGTGACTAACTTCAGACGGTAAACAAGTTCATCGACTTAGTGGGGACAGAACAGAATGTACCATACGTCATCGAGTCGTTTCCGCACTTAACGCATCACAATAAAATATATTCAGTTATCAGTTGGACACCAAACCAAGTGTTTTATCAGTGTATTAAAAATGTTTTGTGCGATACTTGCATTAGTTGCACTTGCGTATATATTGTGGGACGTTAATTACTTTCTTAGAATCGCTTTCACAATAGTAACAGGAAGATTGTTCCAAAAGAGATGTGGAATCAACGATACTACATCAATTTACGGTGAGTTAACGGTATATTATAATGTAAATAACTGATAGATAACGGATATCCGTGCTAAAATGTAGGGTATTTCAAATTTATCAATCTGTAATACGTAGAATAAAAACTAATATTATTATACTAGTTTAATGAAGTATTTATTAATAGCTCATTAAAATAATCACTAGACGTTATAAAATGTAAATATTTGTACAAAGAATTACATGGAACTTATACGATGTCATATTATTTGAGATATTGAGAATGGGATAGAAGTCGCTTGGCGTAAATACAAAACTCTTTTTTATGATTTTTTTTATTACGTAGTCATGACTATTATAATAGCTAATTGTGAGGTGATTTTAAAATGCATGTTTATTTTGTCTAAAAATTTAGAAATAGAATTTTAAACATGTAAAGAAAGTTACAAGAATAGCATGCTATGTAATTTTATGCGACTTTCTGACCTCTGTAGTAGGCTAGAACTCAATTTGCTTAAAAACTAAAAACATTGTATTATTAATTATGTAAAATACAATGACCATTGTATGCAAAGTTTGTAAAATTACTTAGGGCCCGTCACACCACTGGCTGATAGAAGCTCGGATAGCTTAAAAATGACATCACGTTATATTATTATCAGACAATTTACAATTTGGTGGGACAGGTAATTTATTTTTTGCACTAGAACGTAAATGTATTTTTAGTTGGGATTCAAAAACACTTACTGTATTCGTTTGTTTTTAAAACATAGTTAATTAATTAAGTAATTCCTGTTTATTAAAATGGAGTTACAAATTTACCTGTACAAGAATACCGCAAACTACATCTACTAAATCTACTTTATCGATCCATAGTTTAGTCAGTATGAACATATATGGATGTATGCGCATTACACCGATTTCGTTTAATTTGATTTAGCTCAACATCCCGACCTTATCAAACTATCTGCCGAAAAGTCTATAGTCTATGGGGACTCTTAGTATATCAATTAGTAGACATTGCACGAGACATCAAAACTAATATTCTAACACGAATTCCAGGTTTTTGTACAACACAAGATGTGGATATATTCTTGAAGCACATGAACAACGCACGCTATGTCCGTGAGCTGGACTTCGCCAGGTTCCACTTCTACGATAGAACTGGTATTTATGACAATATCAAAGCAGCCAAGGGTCACGCGTTGCAAGGCGCGTCTAGCATACGATACAGAAGGACTATACCCATATTCTCCTTCTATAAAGTAGAGACAAAGGTAATTGAATTGAGCTTTTTCAGTCGGTAACATAATTTAGTGCCACACAGAATCGTCTAAGATCATATATTATGTCTGATTGTGGTTTAATAAATTGCTTTGTGTTATGAAGGTCACGGATTTTTCCATTTAGTTATTTATGTGTAAATAACAGTTTCCTCTACATTTAGTTTTATTTAAAAGGTCATTTTATTTATTATGTCCAATTATTTTTTGTTGTAATTAACCATACAACAATTTAAGCCGCGACTTTTTTTTTATTTCCTTAATAATGATAATGTAACCTTTACCTTAACCCTATTGTTGTGTCGCTAATAGATATGGTAATTGAATATTCCGATTAAGAGAATATCTATATGTAAAACTAGCTGTTGCTCGCGACTTCGCCCGTGTGAAATAAGAAAAATAATTAAAAATATAGCCTATGTTACTCATAGATGATCTTTCTAACGGTGAAGGAATTTTTTAAATCGGCCCAGTAGGTTTTACGTGAATCTCTTTATAATATTACTATACCTAGATATAAATTACCATACTATAATTAAAACATTTAAACTTTGTGAGACATTTTTACCGATTAATTTCCTGCCCGTCGGGTGGCGTTTCTTGGGTTAAATAGAGCTAGTATAAGTTTGCGGTCTGTCTCGTACATTTCTTTACGCGTGAGCTAAGCCTTTATTTAATTAGTTGAATATATTTGTTTACAGTTGGTGTATTGGGAGGACAAAACGCTTTTCATAGAACAAAAGTTCATCACGACTAGCGACGGGTTCGTCCGTGCTATTGTGTTGTCGCGTCAAAACCTTTTGGAAGTGGACGCAGCGAGGCTGTTCAAAGATATACCCGGTGCGGACAGCAAGCCGGAATGTCCTGAGGAGATCCGCCACTGGTTACAATCTATAGAAATATCTAGCGCACGTTTAAGAAAGAAGGATTAAAAAAGCTGAAATATGTCTTCGTGCGAATTGTACAGAATACGTAAACTTATTTTCTTCCGGGCAGTAATTTTTTTGTTATTATTTTTGACATTTGATAAAAATCTCTACCTAATTAGCTATCGAAAAGTTACTCGTGAATTACTATGTTATTTATTTCAATTTTCAATGTAAGAAAATTAAGTATTTTTTCGTTCGTCTCTCTCTGATAGCCAGATATATTAATTTACATGCTAATTTAATTGTTAATTCTTCGTTTTGGTGTTGTATGTTGATAGTATTAAACGTTAAAAGTGTTCTTGTTTTTTTATTTAAGAAAACATTCCCCTAATTAAAAATGTCGCACAGATGGTGAAAAACGACAGCCACCAAAAGTATCGTATGTCAACGTTGTACCGACTTAGGGTGTATAGACTTACTGTTTACAGAACTTGTTTATCATGAATACCAAGTTTGAAATTAACTTTATAGTAGTAGCAGATTATCATTGAAGCTTATTTAATTTATTTATTCTATATTAGTATATTAGTGTTTCATATATAGTAGTCTATTAGTATTTCATGATTTAAGTGATACTAGCTTTTGCCCGCAATACCGTGAGCGCGAAAAAACAAAGTGAGTAGTCTATGTTTTTCGCAGACTGTGATTAATCTTTGTTCTACATCTGTGCCAAACTTCATCGACCTCTGTTGAGTCTTCGAAGACATCTATGAAACATCCATCCATCTAAACTAAAATATTAGCAAGATAATGTGCAGCGGCGTATTACATCTACTTAATTAATCATTTTCCTATAGCTGAGGACTAAATAAACCAAAGATAATACCTGTTTTAGTACAGGTGTTTTAGCAGTGGAAACCCATAGTTATGTTGACATATGCGTTGCGAAGGAATGTTTTGAGGTAGGCCGGGAATTAGGCTGGCTCTCCTAAGGGTGGTATGAAATAAGAAAAACGACCACACACGCATTGTACATGACGTATACACAGATTAAGCTATTTTGATACTTTAGAGAGTGTGTGTAAAGTGGAATTGTTAAATAATAATAATATGATCCAAAATGATTAATAACTAGCTATTACTGCAACTTCGCCCCGTGAAATTACTGTTACTCACAGATAAACTGCCTTTCTAATGGAGAGAGAATTTTTGGAAATTTTGAAATTGGCCCAGTAGTTTTTGAGTAGTTTCAATACATACAAAAATACGAGTACATCCTCTTTATAATATTTGTATAAACTAGGTGTCGATTGCGACTTCGTTCGCGTGAAATTAAAAATAATAATAACAAAATAGTCTTTTGATAACGTAGCTTTAATGATGAAAGAGTTTTTGAAGACTGCAAGGTATTTGCGAAGTAATAAATACAATAATTTAATATTAATAAATACAAAAATACAAATCTTTTTCTCTTTACAATGTTAGTATAGATAATCTTAATAAAAAAAAAAATAATAATAAAAAAAAAGACTCATTCCACTATTCACTACACACTACAAACTACACTACACTACACATTACACATTACACAAGTATCTTGATGAGTTGGTCGCTGTAGCAATGGTGGCGCTAACCGACCGCGTGCGTCTTGTCGCGTAACAATAATAAAATATCCATTAGCTGTAGTGTTTTCGGTGATTTTAAATCGTGTGTTACACAAATATTTTTGTTTTGTAATATTTATTTAACTTCGAACATATTAAGGAATGTTCAAATATAAATTAGTTTACAAAAAATGTAACGACATAAACATAAAATATAAACAATATGAAGTATAAAAATGCTTACTTGATTAAAAAGTATTTAAGCACATGCAAACAATTTTGTCAGTATAATTGTATTTATATTCGTCTAAGAGCATTGAAAATTTTGTTATTGCTAGTTGACATTTATATTTTTAGAAATAAATTAAAAAAGCTTGAAATATAATTATTTAACTCTATCTTGCCTATCGATAATACATGCAATGGTAGTCGTGACTGCAGTAATTAAAATCATAATATTTATGAGTAGACAATAAACATTAACTCACCAATACCATCAATCGTTTTATATACACAGCGTAGTGAATACTCGTAACATTTACAATAGTTATCGTTTTCTTTCATTAAAAATGTTGTACCTTACACTGTAATTACAGGCTGTTCTTTGAAGTAGTTAATGTCTGTAAACAACGATCATAAATCGCCATCATTTAGTTCAATCCTTTTTTGAATACAAAATCATTCTTGTGTAAGAATCGTAGTCGTAATTTATATCGTGGTGGTTCTGTAGTGATAATATTTGAAAGATAAACTGTTGCAAGTTATGTAGACGAAGAGAGTAAATTAAATGTAAAAAAATGAATTCCGTTTTTGTATTTTGTATTTTTTGTGTTGTTTAACTTTCTGGTTTTCTATTGTTCATTCGCGCATTACCATTTTTGTAAAATATTTCTATTAGTGGAGACCTATTATTGGCTGTACAATTTAACTACCACTATACCTTTGTAATAAATAGCTGTTGGTCTTCCTTGAAAATAAATAAATAAATACAACATAAGTATAAAGTACATGAAATTTGTAATAACGAGTGAATACTACAAGCTCTTCGATTGCAAAGCAAATGTACAATTTCACCTGAAGTGATATTAAAACTGTCAAATTACATTTCTACTTAGGTGCTAAATTCAGTTATTGTAAAAACATTCCTAAGCGTTTATTTCAATTTCTAACCTCTAAGGAACCATAAAGAACTTAATTGTTTTAGTAAACACCAAACCAGAAGCGTGCTGTTCGTACACTTCAATAAAACTTATTGTAAAGCAGTGTCTACTTGTTTTATCCTAATAGTTTGCTACTTGAAAACAGTCATGATTATACTGAAATCTATTCTAACGCCGATCGAAATATTACTTCAAACTATTCTGTATAGATATTTCCAATCTTCATACTGCATCGCTTTTGTTTCTAGTGAATCGTTACGTTTTGATTATAACAAAACCTTTGTTTATATTGATTCGGAAGGAAGAAATTTAACTGACGATTTGCTCGAAGTTTCTGAAATGGGATGTTTAGATTACATAGTAAGAGTAAAGTATCCCATAGATTTTATAAAAGCCTTCGATAAAGTAGTTCATTTGGGTAATACACGGAAAAGTGACAGAAAAATCGTATATCTACCTGGATCTTACGACGATGACGTAACTGGGAAATTGTTGAAGGTTTTATTAATGAAGGAAACTTCTTTTATACCAAATGTTCTGATAATAACACCATCTTTTAACCGGTCATGCGAATCTTATGATTTGAAAACGCACAAATACGTCGGTCTGTCAAACCACAGTGATCCACTATATTTAGATACGTGGAATTCGTGCACTAAAGAATTTTATAAAAATAATAATTTATTCCCTCATGACATGTCAAATATGTATGGAAAGGTAGTCAAAGTGGCTTGTTTTACTTATAAGCCTTATGTTTTATTGGATTTAAACACATCGGTAGTGCCTTTTGGTCGGGATGGAATGGAAATGAGGATTATTGAGGAATTTTGCCGGTTAGTATTTTTTTTTCCTTTCAAACAAACTTAACTAAGCACTTTTTTCCTCAAAGGCCGGCAACGCATCTGTAGTTCCTCTGGTGTTGCGGATGTCCATGGGCGTCGTTGACCACCTTGGTGTTCTCGCCGCTCGTTTGCCCCCTAGTGTTATAAAAAAAAAAAAAGAATTATGAGATTATATGTTTTTGGTAAAGATACACTTGAAGTGGGAAATTACCTATTACCTACTTACTACGGACAAATTACTTATACCGTTTTGATCTCATGGACATAATACTGTCTTTATTTATCTTCATATCACTAGATGCTTTTTTTATTTTATTTCCTACATTAAAGGAAAAAAATAGCAAAAAATACGATCGTATTACAGTCGTAAGTAATAATAAGGCTAAGGTTGTTATTGCATTTGAATTTTTGTTTCAGATGGATAAACTGCTCAGTGGATATAGTAAGAGACGATAAGCACCAGTGGGGTGAGATCTACGAGAACATGACCGGTGTCGGTGTTCTCGGCAGCTTAGTAGAAGACCGAGTAGATCTCGGAATAAGTATGTCTATTTAAAATATTAACCAACGTATACGAAAGATGTATGTCTTAGACCGTGCGCACACCTGAAACTAAACAATCGCACAACTGTTTAGTCTCGCTTTGATTCCTATGAGCTTATATGTAGGTGCGAACACTACTCGATTCTTAGTTGTGCAACTAAACTGTTGAATGGGCTGCGAAACAATCGACAACCGCACAACAGTTGTGCGATAGTTTAGTCAAAGGTCGCCCTTACCAAGTACATAACAGTGAAGTTAACAAATTGATAAACCTCCTTGACTTATGGAAATAATAAGAAAGGAAAGCGAAGACCTCACATGCGAAAGCAGTTTTCGCGTCTCACGCATTACCTTTTGTAAGATTAACTTGAAATTTATTTTGATTTTAGCGGCTTTATACTCCTGGTATGAAGAATATTTAGTGCTCGATTTATCAGCTCCTTGTATAAGAACTGGTATCACATGCATTGCTCCGGCACCAAGGTATATAATAATATATTTTTAATTATTTCGGAAACTATCTACTTTTACCTTAAAGTTTCAAGCAATTGCTTAATTTTTTTTTTTTTCTTACAGGTTGCTGGTCAGCTGGGAAACTCCTTTCTTGCCATTCACTTTATACATGTGGATTGCAATATTTTTTACGTTTCTGTACGCCTCCATTGCTCTGATAATTGCGCAAGGAGGCTCGACTAAAAAGGTTTTTCTAACCACATTTGGTATGATGATAACGCAGGTGAGATAGTAAGAGTATTTGAATTAATAAAAGCTAAAAAATCGACACTAATAGTGTCCCTTTGTGACCAATTACTACGTCTGAGTATTTAAGTACTTAAGCCATCAAAAACAAAACTATTTTCATGATAACATCGAATTTCTACTAATGAATATTTTTTGCAAGACATTAAGTTGTGTACTTGTTTGAATTCGCTGTACGACGATCATCAAGCTTATACAAATAAATAGTTTACCCGAATTACAAACATTGCAGTTAGGTATCGGATCGAAATCTACATTTCATCAATGCCTTCTGTAAAATTGTTTACGCGAAAAAGTTAACGTTCCTCAAAAGGAAAATAATTTTGAAAACAGGTGTATTCTTTTGTTTATTCATGCACATTACGCATTAACGATAAAAAAAATAAAAAAAAAACAAAAACTCCTTTTTAGTGTTAAGTTTTCGGTTAAGCAAAGAATAAAATTAAATGAATAACATTAAAATTACAATAATGTAAGAACTATTTGACCCGAGGAATAGTAAAAAGGTACAAAAATAAACGCTATAAAATTGTATTGGCAGTCACAAAGTGATGTCGGCGGGTCGTGGAGGATTCGTAGGATAACTGGATGGCTACTGATCACTGGCTTGGTTCTGGACAATGCGTACGGAGGTGGCTTGGCATCTACTTTCACCGTGCCCAAGTATGAAAAATCAATTGACACAATACATGATATCGTGGATAAGAAGATGGAATGGGGGGCAACGCATGACGCTTGGATATTCTCGTTGGCGCTATCCCAAGAGGTAATAATTATAATCTATATCTATACTACCTATACTAATATTATAAAGAGGAAAGATTTGTATTTTTGAATGTATTGAAATAACTCAAAAACTAATGAACCGATTTCAAAAATTCTTTCACCATTTAAAAGCTACGTTATCAGTGAGTAACATAGGCTATATTTTTTTTATTTCTCGCGAGCTCTTGAGCTATTTTTTTTTTATAAAAAAAACTATTGAAAAATTTAACTTAAATAGACCAACAACTATATTGTCTTGCTTAGTTAATGTCTGTTAAAAATCGATTTTGAAATCATTTTCGTTTCAGCCACTAATTAAGCAATTGGTGGACCAATTTAAAACGTTTTCCTTTGAAGAACTGGAGCGAAAGAGCTTGTCTAGAAGTATGGCGTTTAGTATAGAGAAACTGCCTGCAGGTAAATATTTGTGAACATGCCAGACAGACAATGCAACTAAACTGTAAGAACAAGCCGTTCTCTAAGTAAACATCGTGCTAAACTTCATCATGATTTGGTTGTTAGTAAAGATATCGTAGATATTACAATAATTGTTTAAATAATCGGAAAGTTGCGTAATTCACAAAAGAATATAGAGAACAGTTTTTACTCGTATTACTACAATATACTATACTTAATAGTTTTAAAACACAGGTTACTACGCTATTGGTGAATACATCACGGAAAAAGCTGTGTTGGATTTTACAATAATGTTGGAGGATTTCTATTACGAGCAATGCGTTGTTATGTTGCGGAAAAGTTCCGCCTACACAGACAAAATTAATGCATTGGTAGGAAGACTTCATGAATCCGGACTTTTGCTTGCATGGGAGACACAGGTAAGCGAAATGACATGAATTATAAATTTGAAGATTTTCAAGAATTAAATTCTAGAAAATCTTCAATTTAAAATTCTTCGGATATATCGGAAAATATTCTTCGGAATATAATACTAGGAATGTTTAAAATATTTCGAATAGACTAAAGCTTATAATTTTTAGTAAGACGTATAATTGAACTGTAATTTGTTTCCTACCCTGGCCGCCCGGCACTGTGTATATGTTGACCTTGTATAGAGTATTTTATACGAGGAAGTAATTAATTTATGATTATAAACGATGCTAAAACAACTACTTTAATAGCCATTTTATTATTACGAGTACATTAAGATTTACAATGAATTTCAGATAGCATTGCAACATTTGAATTATCAAGTTCAACTTGAAGTTAAATTATCTCGTTCTAAAAAGGACGTTGAAAAGATTGAACCACTTGCTTTACGCCATGTTTTAGTAAGTATTAAGATTACCGCGTAGTCGCCAACTCTACATTTATTTATGTTTGGTTTTGCTTAAGTTAATTTTTTTTCTAGGGGGTGTTCATACTATATGGTCTTGGAATAATTATCTCCATTGCGATTTTCGTTTTAGAAATAATTGTTCATAATAATACGAAATAAGAGTACAACTGTATGCACTATTGTTTAAAATAAATTAAATTTTATTTCTTATCGTAATAAACTATTGGAAATGTTATCATATGTCATTTAAAGCTATGCTCAACAGAAGGAAGAAACGGAACGTAATTTATAGCTAGTGTTGCGTAGCTTTCAAAAGCTCGATATCGACAAGACAAATATTTAAGATTTTAGTTTTGGTATCACAACTTCGCAAATCTAACCACCAATTTGTATACAGGTTTTTTTTCATTTTTTGTACTTTAAGGCGGCTCAATATGCTCATGTAAATTGGTTTAAACATATGACAAATATTGTGTAAATATGAAAAAAATATAGGTTGTCAACAGTAACAATCCTTTTTTTAAATACAACTAAGTCTTTTAATGATTTATTAACGTTTTCATACAAAGTTTAATTTTTCACAATGACAATACCAGTGAATAATGTTTTAAAACGGTAGGTTATAGTATTGTTAGAAAATTCACGCAAGTCCATCACTAAATCAAGACTTATCGGTTGGCAGCATTGCGCACGTTTGTCACGCTTGGTTGTCATCTTGAATGTTTGCAGATGTCGCGGTCGCGGGAAACACGATCGATACAGTGTTGAGTTTGTTGTGTGATAGGAATCAATTAGGCTTGCGTGAATCGTCCTTAAATTATGTTTGAATGAATAACTAGAATATTATAGAAAATAAAAATCATAATGTTTGTGTATCGCTTCGTGTATTTAGCGTTTTTCCTTACCGCGTCGGCTAAATTTGTTTGGAAGCACCATAATAATGAAGAATTACCATTGGTTTTGGAAGAAGTTCACCAAAAATGCCCAAATGTAACCAGAGTTTATGCTTTATCAGAACCATCTGTGCGAAATGTTCCTCTTTATGTGATTGAATTTACTGACACGCCTGGATTTCATCAGCCCTGTAAGAAACATTTATTTAATTGTTTTATTTATTTTGGCCTTTTTATTCCAGTTTCTGGACCCCATTCTGGGTATAGGCCTCCTCCAACCTTTTCTATAAGAAATATATTTACTTAAAATACTTAGGCCTTAATAGTTTTATTTAGTTTTTTTTTATCTACCTGCTTTGCTTTAATTTATAAAATAAATTTTAATTACAATTTTTTTTTAGATAAGCCTGAAGTGAAATATGTGGGAAATATTCACGGAAATGAGGTTCTTGGTCGAGAATTGTTGCTTGGTTTAGCTGATTATTTATGCGAACAATATTTAAAGAATGATCCTAACATAAAGGCACTTATTCATAAAACTAGAATACATCTTTTACCGTCTATGAACCCTGATGGTTGGCAACTGTCCACTAATTTTGTGAGTACAATTATAAATACATATCATTTTAACTGTATACTGAATTGCAATTTAAATATACTCTGTTCTGTATAGGGTGGTCAAGACTATCTCCTGGGACGTGGTAACAATCATACAGTGGATCTGAACAGGAACTTCCCAGACTTGGATGCTATCACATTTGAGTTTGAACGACTTGGTATCAATCATAACAATCATCTGTTGAAGGATGTCACCCGACTTGCAGCGCCTGTAAGTTCATTTATTAAATCAGAATTAGTTTATTTATTATTTTGAATTTTATTGCTGTGTTTTTAATATCTATTAACTTGTGAGACATTAATTAATATTTGTAAACCATTCAGAATAGGCTGAATGACATTTTATGTTCTATTTTTTTTTAAATTTAACTCAACATCTTACAATGCCTTTTTTCATTTCACTATAACACTAAATTCTTTGTGGTTATACTTAATATTTATAAAACCATAGTAATTTTTTTATAGAAATACCGACAATTAGCATGCCATTATGCAATAAATAAGGCTTCAAATAAAATTATTTATTTGAAGCCTTATTATGCTATGTCGGATACACATGGCTACAATGGCAATATAGCATTTGCGGTACTTATCCAGTATTTAGAGATCTCAATATCATGTCAATTATTCCTGACATTGCAATGTGTAAATGTCAGTTGGAGCCGGAGACCCGCGCGGTTATTCGCTGGATAATGTCTATACCGTTCGTACTGAGCGCGGCGATGCACGGCGGAGACCTGGTCGCCAACTACCCGTATGACGAGAGCAGGAGCGGCGCCCTCGCCTCCGAGTACTCCGCCAGCCCTGATGATGATACCTTCAAGTTAGTAATATACCTTACTAATATTGTAAATGCGAAAGTTGAGATGCATGGATGTTTGTTAGAGTTTGTAGCCTAAACTGCTGAACGTATCTCGATGTAATTTGGTATAGATGTAGAGGATAGTCTGGAAGAACATATAGGCTACTCACTTTTGTTTTTTTTTTAATTTTACGCGGTTGGAGTCGCGGGCGAAAGCTCCAAATAAGACACTCAAAATTACAAACAATAGGTTTAACGTGATATATACAGGTGGTTGTGAACAAATTTTTGTTGGCTCTGAGCACCCTTTAGTAATTACTAGATGTTGCTCGCGACTTCGTCCACGTGAAATTAAAAATTGTATTATAAAAAACATAGTCTATGCTTCTTAGCGATAACGTAGCTTTTTAATGGTGAAAGATTTTTTTTAAATCGGCCTAGTAGTTTATGAGTTATTTCAATACATACAAAAACATAAATCTTTCCTGTTTATAATATTAGTACAGATTTAAAACTGGTATAAAATGTTTATATAAATCTTATTAGCTGCGATACTTTAAAGGTCATTCACCATTAGCAATAAAATAAGATATTGGTTTGTTTGTTGACGAGCGCTAACGGAGAATAGTAATTGTGAGTACATGATCTGTGCAGAATGCAAACGTATCGATTAACTGTTATCCTTGTGTTGCGTATCACGGCCGCTGGGTACTGTCGCTTTTAACGCGCTCTAATTTAAGGAAATAAAAAGATAAAAAAGTTAACTTAGTATAGGAGCTGTCTTACACACACACACACAAATCAAACACAAACACAAACACACACACACAAATCACACATACACATAAATTACGCGATATAGAATTGCGGAAAATAAAGTCCTTAAGTAATTATAGACCATGGCTATTCTTTTACAACCTTACAAATAAACGCGGTATAAAGTTAAACTTAGGAATAAACTGAGTATAAAAAAAAATTGTACTAATATTTGCTTATACTCAGTTTATTCCTAAGTTTAACTTTATACCGCGTTTATTTGTAAGGCTGTTAGAGTTTTATTCCCTATAGGGAGATAGCTATGGCATATGCGAACGCGCACGCCGATATGGCATCGCTGAATCGTCCCGGATGCCACATCAATGGCCCCGACCAATCAGAGGCGTACAACTTCGGCAAGCAAGGCGGCGTCACCAACGGCGCTGACTGGTACAGTCTTAAAGGAGGTAACATTATTTTCAGCCAGTTATAATTAATAACTTTTTCTATCTTTTTAATGTACAATCGCGGAAATCCGCGGTGTTCCATTACAGGAAAAATTGCCTTGTTAGCTGCAGACAAACTCCGCCTTTCTACAAATAACTAATTAGATAGTTAGTGGTGCAAATGAATGGATGATAAAATAAAGAAACTAGACGTGTATCACTAACCGACATTTTTTCATAGATACATTTATAAGCTGTGTTGTATTTTTGTGTTCTGCGTCTCGTTTTATAATTTTCAAACGAGTGTAGCTTTAAGGTGGAACTCCGCCATTTTCCCAAACTGTACACATATATTATTACCGGCCAGTATCAATTAACAAAAAAATATGTATGATAAGTGTTCTTTTACGGAATACAAAAGGGAGTTTAATATTTACACCAACTAGGAAATACCGTGGGATATTAAGCAATCCATTTGTATTGTGTGCAAATGATAAGGCCAGGGTTGCAACAAAACGTGGATCCTGAAGATTGTAATTATTTTCCTTTCGCTATCAGGAAGTATATGAACTGGGATAATGTAACCTTAATCGTGCTTTTGACATTTAAACGACTAGTTAACCGTGAGTTGGACCGGTAAAGTCGGCGTCAGTAATGTCCAATTTCTTTTCAAACACGATCATTCGATTATTTTATATGTATCGTTATGCGGCTCGCATAATCGAATATAATTAAACATCGTAATTTTATGCCAATGTAAAATCGATTATAGATTATTTTTATTATTGTAACTCGATTAATATCGGCGATGGCGCAACCGTCAATAAAAGGATTATTTTACTTATGTCGTTTGTAAAGGGTCAATTCAGATTCTATATAATTTTATGATTTTTTTTTCGTCGCATATACATTTACCTTGAATCTATGAAAGAGGTTTTATACTGGTAAAACATCGTAAATTATTTATCCTCCCCGAGTTCTCGGTCATCCACTTGAAATTAATGTTAATATTTTAGGAATGCAAGATTTCAACTATTTGGCTACAAATGCGTTTGAAATAACCCTTGAATTGGGCTGCCAGAAGTATCCATTGGAGAATGAATTAGAGAACGAATGGAACAGGAATCGTGAAGCTTTACTTGCTTATTTGTGGAAGGCGCACATCGGAGTAAAAGGAATCGTCAGCGATGACACTGGCTTCTTAGAGAATGCTATCATATCTGTGGTCAATCTCACTGGACACACGCCGAAGCCAATACGGCATGATGTTACTACAGGTATGTATTATAAACTGCGAAAATACACTACAAAATTTATAAAACAAACAACATACGTGGTATCTGCTTTTAAACCAATTTTAGATATATCTGATTACTCAATTAAAATAACGTATAACGTAAATAATAATAACATTGTCATATTCGTTTCATTGTCCGATTTAAACAATTGTTTGCGCTCACAAGATTCAATTACAAGCAATATATTCAACTAAGAGTTTCCTCTTCTAACATATCATACTATCTCTGTAACTCGTAGAAACGGTAATAAACAGTACATGATCATACGAAAAACATGCACAGTGTTTGACTGTCAGTCACCTAATAGACGGTAAAAAGGCAATATTAGTATCAAGTAACTTTTGCTTTTGAAATAACAAATTCCCCTATGACTCATGATATCGCAGCGGCAAATGAAACCCGAGCGAAAAAACCGAATTCGATAAGCTTATGAATATAATTACTAGCTTTCGCCCGCGACTCCGTTCGCGTGGAATAAAAAAAGCAGAAGTAAGGCTTATGTGTTCTTCCAGACTATCCTGTACGTCTATGCCAAATTTCATTGAGATCCGTTAAGCCGTTTACGCTACAAACTCTAACAAACATCCATCCATCCATCTAAACTTTCGCATTTATAATATTAGTAGGATCAAAAAAAGGTATTTTTATGTGACAAAAGCAGATGGACCCACTGCAGTTTTATATACGAACGATATAAATGCAAATTACATTTCTTTTAATTTACACTGATTCTATGAACTTTATCGACCACTAAAAGGTGAAATATAGCCTATACTCAGCAATAACGTAGCTTTTGATTGGTGAAAGAATTTTTGAAATCGGCCCAGTAGTTTTTGAGTTATTTCAATACATATAAAAATACAAATATTTCCTCTTTATAGTATGGATAATAGTCATATGCACATTACAAATTGCATGCATATTTTCGATACAACACGAGATTGTGATTGGATGACGTCACGCTGCTGCACTAATTGTAACAATGCCCAACGACTGTAAACACTAATACGCAGTATTACACTTGTGGTATATCAGAAGCCCAGTAACAGCTAAAGTAGTCTCGAGTTTCAGCGAAATACGATTGTATTTGAAACAGTGTTCTTTGTAGGTTGTTTTTTTTTTAATACAATAATTCTATCTATCGCTCTAATACTTGATTCAAACAAATGGATATTATACTAGGGCACTACTAATTAAAAATTGTATTGTATTTACATTTTCAAGTATTTTCTTTTAAACAATGTTTTTAGTATTGAATGAGAATGACACGCATATCAAAGTGTGTTGGTGTTTTCCGGATAAATTTAATCAAGCAGCCCTTCACGCTTAATGTTTTCAGATAAATACAATTATGTTACACGAGGACGTAAAAAATGTTTAGATACGTTCATGAATTCTGACAACCTCGTGGAGAAACACTTTATACTCACATTCGGTAGCAATTATATTTGTAGTCATTTAATAAAAAAGTTATTGTTATGTTCATTATTTTTGAATGTCAGAAGATATTAACATTTTACATATAAATGTCGTTTGTTTCTAACGAATGAATGCTGAGTTATAAATCGATCTTTAGATAACAAGATGATACAGACGAAACATGCTAATTTAACTACGAAGAATAATGTCCCTGTAACGATGACAAGTAACTATACGCCTAATTGTCTTTTAACTGGCAACAATTAGATGAGTTGTAGATCTTTATTGTGTTAGACTAGATGGCTAAGATAAATAGAAAGTAACCACCCTAATCTATATTTACAGCTGCTTATACTCAGTTTTATTCCTAAGTTTAACTTTACATCGCGTTTATTTGTAAGGCTGTTAGAGTTTATAATTTACTAGCTTTTGTCCCCGACGCCGTCCGCATGGTATTAAAAAAACATAAGTAAGTAGCCTATGTGATCTTCCAGACTATTCTCTACATCTATGCCAAATTCAATCGGGATCCGATCAGCAGTTGTCTACAAACTCTAACAAATATCCATCCATTTAAACTTTCATTAATATTAGTAAGATTATCGTAATTATGAAGGTGTGTACGGTGACTACTACCGCTTGCTGACGCCGGGCCGGTACGAGGTGACCGCGAACCACCCGGGACACTACCCCGCGCAGCGCATCGTCACAGTGCCCCAGCGACAGTCCTCAGCACGTATACTCAACTTCAAACTGGAGGTAGGAATTACTATCAATAATCGTTTTGTTTACAGGAATCATCCTGCTCGAAGGACCAGAAACATACTATCACTTATAAATGATGTTACTGATTAATGTGATGTGAGATTTATGTAGAATAAAAGGTTATATCAACCACAGGTTATCCTTATACCGGTAACTAGGCATTTTAAGATAATTAACTCAATGCATGACGAAGTAATTGTGTTTTGAATAGTTTCCGACAATAATTTCAATGTAATAGCAAGATTTAACTCATTTATTACATTGTCGATTATATACAAAGATATGTAATTTCTGTGTCACAAATAGTTTGTTATGGTAGGATCAAAATGTCACTATAATTCCTAGCTCGGCCGCTTGCCCAATTGAGGCAATTAGTAAACAAGACTGTTTTGTTGCACTGTACGTTGACTTGAGATCGGTTGGTCACACGTAGAATTACAAAATTACGTTGCATGTAGTCTACTAAAGTATGTCGAATTTTAAGAATTCAGTTTTTAACTATATACTACCAAGTGCAGAACAATATTACGGACAAACATATTTTTTTTTGAACAGCTAATTTTTTAGATGTTTCGGTTGAAAAAGAAAGCCTTTTGTGCTTTAGTCGAATTTACAAAAGAATAATATTAGTAAGACATGTATTTCTTCATAGTAATAGCACACATAATTTAAAAGAAGTATTTTTACTCTCTAATTGGAAAAGGTGGATCTAAAAATAGACTGACAACATGACGTCACGTGTAGCATTCAATTGACGTGGTTACTTCTCCCTCTGACGTCAGCCCAACAACGCACATTACACGTGGGCGGTTAGTATTGATCGTTCATACGATTTCGCGCTTCGCTTCTTCGTTGCAAACGTTGATAAGCTTTAATATAAAAATGGTTTATTATAACTTACGGCTGAATACTAAAACCATATTTTTTTATGTAACAGCGTGTAAATGTCGAATTTCTTCCACATGTATTGATCAAAAATACTTATTCAATAACAATGATACTCTTTGTATTTGGCTGTTTATTTTATGGCCGGTTTCCCAGTTACTTATAACTATTCGATAGTTTTGTTGCTTCCATAACTTCATGAAACTTAGACTTTAAAACTTAGTTCAACTAACACTAATTAATCGATAGGTATTGATAAAAAAATAATGCTTTTTGTGTTATAAATGATCTTTATTATGTATGAGTGTCGATTACAATACATTCGCTTGTTCTTAAGTCACCAAGGTCGCAAAGAGAAAGACCTAAAACGCGAGTACAGGCACCTCATTTATATTACTATCGGAGCTTTGAGACTGGCAGACTGACAATATCACTTTGACCTTGATTGATAATCCTGTTCAATTTAGAGTTAGTATAAGTAGCTGTTGCGAGCGACTTCGCCCGTGCGAAACAATAAAATAATAAAAATTATAGCCTGTTACTTTTAACGAAGATTTTTTAATGGCGAAAGATATTAAATTAAACAATTTGATTTATAAGTCGTTATTGATGAGGTTAAATTTTTCTTGTTTATTCGTTTAAACATTGTTTATCGATAGCATGTAGCACTAGCATAGCTCGCGTCTTCATCCGCGCAGAAATTGTAACAAACATACTCTACATTAATCAATGATAACTTAGCTATTGATAAAGGAATTTTTGAGTTATTTCAATACATACACAAATACTAATCTTTCCTCTTTATAATATTAGTATACATTAAAAATATGACTACTAAAAAGAACAGTTTTTGCTACAATTAACTCCGTTTTAATATTAAAATTCTTAATTCCAGCCTATACGTTATGATGACGGTGCTCTGTTCTTCGAGCCGCCATACATCAGATACCAGCCTCGTATCTACAAGCGATCCCTCTTCCAAAAGGTCACCAACACTCTCCTGCAAGCTGGAGACACGCACACACAGTGAAGCCGCAATCCAATATAGACCTTATTCTTATAGAGATAAGTATGAAATTATCAATGTAAACTTGTTAGCGAAAATTATGTGATGTGAATCAGGATGTTGTATAGTTAAGTAATAAATTGCATTCGCTTGTGTCGACATTTTAGTCATATTATTCGAAAAACTTGAATTTTATTATCAAAATTGTATGTATAATATATTGGAATCGCGCAGAAATTCGAGTGCCATAATGTCTTTCCAATTGTTAGTTTTTTTTTTTTATTAATGTTGTATACAGAATAAAAATAAAATTGTCTAGTCCAAACACGTTACCTTTTTATTTATACTTTATCGACATAAAACAATCGACATTGACATTAAAGTACATAAAAAAGGAATAATATAATTGCTCCTTTCATTATAAAGTATTCGTATATGCCGTATGTTATTCCGACTACCTAAATATCTGTTCGTTTGTTATGTAAACTAAATATATTTTATAATTTTAAACATGATCTCATTGTTTTGAAGTTTCCGAAAGCTGAGCTCATCGCAATCACGATATTCAAAATCATAGATATAAATAATAGATAGGTGATTATTTAGAACTAACAGCTTTTTTATTTCGATTTAAACTCGCCTTTTAATGTTAAAAGTTAAAAAATGTTAAGCGCCAATAGCCTAATGTTTTGGGGTACGGACTACCGATCTTGCGGTCGAGGGTTCGAATCCCGTCATTCGACTATTGTCGTGAACCATATCCTAGCACAAGCCTAGAGCTTAATTGGATTGGTTATAGGAGATATTAGTAAATTAACAAAAATCTACTAATATTTTTAATTAAAAAAAAATGTTATGTATATCACTTATTAGTTCGAAAACTCTTCAATCATCGCTGCCAAAATGGCGAAAATCAAATAGACACAAAAAACCATACTTTTATAGCCTGTCTATTTTTAGAGGTAGTCAGAATCTATAAAACATAAATTAAAACGATCAATTGTTTTGTATGACATTTATGTAACAACTTATTTTTTTTTTTTAATAAAATTAATAATTTTCTGTTAAATAACTTTGAGTCAAATGAGGGAATTTGTAATCTTTATGACACACAAGACAAACAGGAAAATTTAAATTAAATAAAGTGTTACCTCATAACAATATTATGAAACTCTTTCTTGTAACATACGGCAAATTATTATTTATGATGTCAAATGACGTGTTTATAATCAAAATATTTACCTGTACATAGTTTGTAGTTGAAAATCATATTTAAATTGTATATACGTTTGTGTAAAATGTTTAATAATTTCATTCTCTTATAATCTTGACAAGGTTTGACGGAGTTACAATGTTACATAGATTTAAAAAAATTATGAAAATAGTTCATTTTTAAATAATAATTTGATAAAATATAATAGTGATCAATATTACAATTATTATTTATTTCACTTTAAGATATTTTTTAAATGTTTTTTTCTTAAATAACAGTCCAAAACATTGTTATACTGTATTTCGGTTTGAAAACTAACTGCGCTGCGTTTAATTGTAACCTTAAAATGTCGCTTAGTGTAGGTTTTTATACTATTTCGGCACTAAGGGACTGTTTATGTAGCTATCAAACGTCTTTGAGTGTAGCAGTAATTTAATTGACCTACGACCATCATTGTAATTTAGCTCGTTATAAACCTTTATATCTATTTAATAAACTTTCATAATGTTAAAAGTGTTGAATAAATGGAATTTACGTGCATTGTTTTATTTCAATTTCCTTTTAAATTATTTACGGTATTAAAAGTAATACTACGAAAGGTTTTATTTTTTTTTTCTCGCAGTTATCTACTGCTACATTTATTAATTGGTATTTAATGGGATAAAAACGGATGAGCAGTAAATAAACTCAAAAACTACTGGATCGACTTTAAAATTATTTTGCCTTTAGAAAAGTACATTATCAATGAACTAGCTGTTCCCATGCGGCTTCATCCGCATGGAATTATGAAAATTTTATTTTATTGTTTACATTTGTCAAATTATTAATAGCAAATGTCAAAATGACATGACATGAAAAACCTTAGCAATCTTTCTTTCTTATGTTGGCAGCAACTTATGGTCTCTTTCCCACGTTAGGGTGTTTATCCAAAATATTTACCCCCTAAGTTTAATGGCGTGAAAATATATAGCCTAAAGCATAACGTAAGTGTAGGGTTTTTTTATAAAAAAAAAAAAGAATTATTCTAAAATATGCTGTAATTGCTGACATCTTAGGCAACAAAGAAGTGTGTGTTTACGCTTTATTTTAATAGTATAGATATAGAAGTATAGATAGTATAGATATAGATAATATAGATAGAAGTATAGATAGTATAGATATAGATAATATAGATAGAAGTATAGATAACATAGGCTATATTTAGTACTAGGTTTTTTATTTATTTAGAGATCAAACACTTAAGCTACATCATCTTAATAAAAGCATTTTAATAAATGAAGTTTTCCAAATTTCGTTGGGCCGTAGGAAAATAGGATAAACATGAGCAACTTGCACGTTCTGCTTCAATATTGTTAAAGGAAAAATTAAAGAAGTACTGGTTGTTATAGGTTTTATTAAAACCAAAGTTTTCATTTTAAGTTACAAGTTGTACTTATCTAATAATTAGCTACATATTTTATTGACATAATTAAGTACATAACTACATGTATAAACTATGACTGATAAAATTGTATAGTGCAGATAAAATCATTCTATATTTGAGCACACTATTATAAGCTATATAAAAGTTATATACAAAAATATATTTTGAACTCTGAAGTAATTCAATCGGTTACATAACGTTGATAAACAAATCATCAAATACACTATCTTAAATTAAAAACTTCAAGGAATCTTATACAGTATCCAACAGCTCTGTTTCCACAAACAAGTATAACACATTTTTTATCTTTGCCGTAAAAAGAATGGTACAGATGACAGCTGTATAGTTAGTTTTGTGCCTTCAGTTTCACTGCAGCATTAGTGATGGAGCAAAAATAACCTAAAAACTGTAGACACAGATTGGACGATAATAATTTAAATCACCTATGCATTTCTGTTTTATTATCTATGGTCAAGATTATTAATTAATTAATTGGGAAACTAAACATTTTATCACATCTTTAAAGATGAAGGTTAAGTTAAAAAATTGTTATATAATATTGTTTACTTTTCCGGCGATTGATCGCAGTATCTGAAGTACCAATTGTTACAGAAACTTGCGAAAATACTTGGATCAAATTGCTTACATTCCTGCAAAAGTCGATTGTTTACAATAAAATATTAAGTTTAGTATCACTCAGTTCCTTACAACTTCTTTTATTAAAATTATATTTATCCCTTCTTTTAATTATTTTAGTTATCATTATTAAATACAAAAATATGAATTCTTAAAAACTAGTAGGTAGTCATTGAGATAATTTCGGACGGATTCGTTGCGTTTTTCAGTTTTACAATTTGTTACAAAAACAAGAGTACACAAATTATAATTTGAGATTTTTAAATCACAAAACTCTCTTATTCTTTTAAGGGAAGTAAATGGCACACATAAAATTCATTCATACAAAAAATCGGTGCTTATTACAATCTAATTTCTTTCGATGTTATTGCAATGGATTAAAGATTATAATTTTACATTTAGTTTAGACGTCTGAACCATTTCCTGATTCAGATTATAATGAAGCCTGCAATAAACTAAAGCTTAGTATTTACAAGTACAGATTTTGAACAATTTAGTCCGATTTATTCGCGCCAATAATTTTCAAGTTACCTGGAATTAAAACAAATTATTAAGATTTATGTAATGTTCCGTTTCTTACGCAGCTTACGTTAGTAAACGACGAAATCAATATATTGAATTTTTTTTACCATTTAGTGTCTACTCCTGTGCATGCCGGAGTGCCTGCTGCCCGGCCGAGACTGCACTATCGCGTAGTGGTCGCTGTTGTCCGACACAGACCTGGAATATACAACAAAAACATTAATTTTAAACGTCTAAAAAGTATTATTTAAATAAAATTAAACAATTTGATTTATAAGTCGTTATTGATGAGGTTAAATTTTTCTTGTTTATTCGTTTAAAAATTGTTTATCGATAGCATGTAGCACTAGCATAGCTCGCGTCTTCATCCGCGCAGAAATAAAAATTGTAACAAACATACTCTACATTAATCAATGATAACTTAGCTATTGATAAAGGAATTTTTGAGTTATTTCAATACATACAAATAAATAAAATAATAAAATAAATAAAACACTATTTATTGACCCAAAAAATTACAAGAAAGAAAAACAAAATTTACAGAACATATTAATGAGACAAAAACAACAAAAAAAAATGAAAAAAATTCTTGGCCAAAAGGAGAAGGCTCAGCTGATGCGGTCTCCAGCTTATTACTGAAGGCCGCACTGGTTTTCAGCCTCCCCTTAACTACTAGTACATGGTTCAGTTTATGATGCAGGGGCAGTTGATATATAAGGCATAATTTCACTGATATGTGTGTGTGCGTGTGCGTGTGTTTGTGTATTGTTGTGTAAGCTTGTGTGCGTTTGTGTGTGTGATGAAGAAAATAAATATATAGGGATACATATCATATACATACATACATAATGTTTAGTATCGAAAAATACAAATGGAGTTTCTGAAATCGGTCCAGTAGTTTCTGAGCTACTCCACTACATACAAAATACAAATCTTTTCTCTTTATAATATTAGTATAGAAATAGATAGGACTGAGGGCTCAATTGCGGCAGCTTAGAAGGGTAATTTGGCTTGTCTAGAATCAAAGTGCCGTAGGTTTTGACTTAAGAATTGTCTCTTTAGTAAAGCAGTTTTGTATTTATTTTTAAAGGTTGTAATACTCATTTTTTGCCTCATAGGAGGAGGCAGATTATTCCAAATCTTTGAGGCATTGAATTTAAAACAACCATTATACCTAGCTGATCTTGCAGGCATTATAACCAGTAGGTTCTCACTAACTGATCTGAGAGCTTTGCTAGTAGTATTTCTTCTAAAGGTTAATAAGTCGAACAGATATGTCGGGTTTTGTTTCCAGATTACTTTCTGAGTTAGACACGCATACTGGAGTTCTCTTCTGGCCCTCATGTTAAGGATGTTGTTTTTGTTCATGAAAGGCGTTACATGGTCTCGTTTAGGTACAGTAAAACAATATCTAACACATGCGTTTTGAACTCGTTGTATCGCTTTCTCGGTATTCATAGATAGTCTAGGGCCATATACTGTGCTACAGTAGTTGAAGGGAGAGAGAACTAGTAGATCTGTTAGTTGTACTCGCAATTCTGGTCTTAGATACGATCTTATTTTGTATAAGGTCTTAAGTTTGAAGAATGCACCTCTGATTTTCTTGTGAATGTGTTCGTTATATTTTTGTTCACCGTCTATAACAAGACCTAGGTTGGTAGCCTCGGTTACCACAGGTAAAGGTTACACATACAAAATACAAATCTTTTCTCTTTATAATATTAATATAGATTACCTTGTTGAGTGTATGGTGGATGAGGGGTATCTGCTACCGTACTGGCTCCCGTGCCAGCTGCGATAGGGGTCGTAATCCTCCACAACTGATGGGTCCTTCTCAATCACCTGCAAAATTTTTCAGGTATTATACAGAGTGATTCTTGACGAACGGATCAAAAGCGGATGTATTAAGATTCATCCTGTATATACATTTCAATCGCTCGTTTATTTCAAAACGAAGTATTACAAATGTTCATACATCAGTCCTCGCGCAGGAGCAGGTCATGGCGGTGCAGAGGAAGCAGTTGATGAGCAGCATGACGAGGAACATGACGCCCAGCGCGATGGCCAGGTACAGCAGCCACAGCGGCCGCACGCTGCCGTCCGCGCACGCCAGCGCCGCCACTGACCACGTACCATATTCATTTATCAATTAAATTAAAACTACCACATAAACTTTATGATTTTTTTGGTATTATTTGGACGTTATGTACAGTACAGGGTACACCCTTATTCATCCTATAACACCCGTTCACACGTACGCTCGCAGCTAATCCCGAGTCAGCCATAAAGTTTGAATGTTGTAATACAAATAAGTAAAGCCTGAACTGTTCTGACTGAAACGCACATAGTTTTATAGTAAGTTATTCTTTATAGTAGGTATTAATGAGATACCGTTGCTGTCGTTGGGGTCGAGCACGAAGACACTGGTGGAGGCAGTGAAGCTGCCCTCTTCATCGCCCGGCTCCGCGCTGTCGCTCGTGCAGTCGACCACCGCGCAGCTGCCTGGAATAACAATATGTTACTAGCGGGCAATTGTCTAAGTTTCTAATTTTGTAAATGACACCCAAAATCCTTGATCCCAACACAGGGGTACGAGAGGGCGGCATAGTGACACCTATTAAAAAAGAAAGTTTCTATTTCTTTTCAAATCTATTGTTTTAGTTTCTTGAGCGGGCGCACACCTTTGACTAAACTATAGTACAGTTGTGCGATTGTTTCGTAGCTCATTCAACTGTTTAGTTGCACAACTAAAAATCAAGTAGTATGCGCACCTCCATATAAGCTCATAGGAATCAAAACGAGACTAAACAGTTGTGCGATAGTTTAGTTTCAGGTATGCGCACGCTCTAAGAATTAAGTAAGCGTTTTAGTGGGCTAAGGACAGTAATCTTGTTACCCACCCAATATACTGTTTAATATTGGTAGTAAACAAACCAGAAAAATCACCATTTGTAAAGCGATATTTATTATTTGACTATTGTCAATGTCTTACCTTTGCATACTCCAATATCACACTGGAAGTTGACTTGCGAGGAGCCCGGGAATCGGAAGATTGAGGAGATCGACAACTCAGCCATACCGATCTCGTTCTTTACTGATACTTGCTGTTTTAGAGGACAACTGGAATGGTAACGATAATATTTTGTATTGCATACTTTAGTACGTAGAAGCAGACCTTGACTGAAATATCAAATCTGGGATGGGCTTAGAAAGGTTTGAGATTCAACATACATATATTATTATCATGACCTACTAACATGTCAATAATTTTCTAGCAGATTTTTTAATAAAAAATAAGTTATCATACAATTTAAATAGGATTAAAAAATTTATGAGATCTTTTCGTAAAATAATAAAACAAAACACGATGTGTCCACTTACCCTCTTTGGTCCAAAAGCTCTACAGTATTATTCCGCATGTTAAACGCGAAACAATTTTTCATTCTGATCCCGTGGAGTCCTGTAAAGTACACGCATTAATCTTCAGTGACGTTGCAATTTCGTGCTCGAAATGCCTTCACTGGTGGCCAGAATTTACATGAAGGTTTTAAATCGCTCGCGTTTATTAAAAATGTTTTAGCTGAAGATAACACGATTATATTGCTATTCTATTGTGCTGTATTTGTTCTATGTAAAATTTTCAATATGTCATATATAATATATGACGTTATGACCTCATAAATTAATAGTTTACCATCAGATTTGCTGATTTCAGCTTTCAGCGTATAATGCAACCCGAAGGCAGCGTTGAACACCTTGCGTCCGTTGTCATCTAACATACGTAGTGACACTGTGGATGTTTCATTTCTGTAATCAAAACAACGATAAACTTTTACTTCAACTTATTACTTTAATATTATGTTCTATACTATGCTTAGTTATTATGAATGACTTGTCCCCCCGACTCCGTCCGGGTGGAATTAAAAAAAAAAACAAAAGGAAGTAGCATGTGTGTTCACTATCATCTACATCTATGCCAAATTTCATCGAAATCCGTTCAGCCGTTTATGCTACAAATTCTAACAAACATCCATCCATCTAAACTTTCGCATTTATAACATTATAAGTAAAAAAGTAAAGTAAAGTATGATTGAATTGTTAAACCTGCAATCTTTTTCCGATTGAAGCGGGAGCGACGATTGAAGATTTAGATGAAATTTGAAAGGAGTAATGAGTGTAATCTATTGTGTATAGGTTCTCTTATGTCGTAAATCGTTGTTCCTTAAAGGTATGTAGATAAGGTTCGTATGATTTCTAGCTATTAGTTGAAATGGTAGTATGTACCTGGAGTTCTTGAAGCCGGTCTTGCCGCAGGTGATGACGTAGAACTTGTCGTCAGCCAGCTCCAGTGTCCGGTGAACCCGCACCGCCAGCGGCAGAGACCGCTCGTCCGTACGCTGGAACATACATTACACAATCAGTTGTCATTTGTGGACAATTTCAATAATAGAGCAAACTGAGTCTTTTAACAAAAGGCGCTCTACGAGATAGATGATCTAATGTTATGTACCCACTAGCTTTTGCCCGCGACTCCGTGCGCGTGGTATTGAAAAAAAAACAAAAGGAAGTAGCCTATGTGTTCTTTCAGACTATCCTCTACATCTATGCCAAATTTCATCGAAATCCGTTCAGCCGTTTATGCTACAAATTCTAACAAACATCCATCCATCCATCTAAACTTTCGCATTTATAATATTAGTATGATAAATGTACAACTTTTAAACAAAAATGTATTAACAATTCCTATCCCCATCCCTTCATTTCCTTATGTGTAAACGATGGAAGCCAAAGGGAACTTCGGTGCTGGTTTTGTGTGTTGTATACTAACGTTGTTCCAGAAGACACCGCAGTAGTCTGGTGATCCGGGCGTCGCCATCAGGCTAATGTCGAAGTTTAGGGACTCGCTGCCGTTACCCGTCGCCATGCATGCCGGCGTCCTGAAAACAATATTTACGATAATGTTAAAGCTAAATGTTTTCAGTGAGGTTTTTTGTGAAATATTACAATATTTGCTATAACATCAATTGCTTTGTTGTACAAGCATAAAGTATTACCTGAACTCTCTGGCGTGCGCTATGCCATTGAAGGGTTGGTTGAACTGGATGTTGATGGACATGACGCCCGTCTTACATGTCGCCTTCACTGCCGGCGAGAATTCGCCGCTGCTTTCCGTGTTCTAAAAATAATAACACAATAAATTGTTAGACACATAAAATTTAATTCAATCAAGACACTTTCGTTATAAATATATTACTTTTCTTCTGATTTCATTTTGGATCCCTCTTAAAATCCTTGAATAAATTAAGAAAACAATATAAATTTTAATTTAACTAAAAGACTCAATAATTTAATTAAAGGTTGCTCGCACGAATATTGCACAATAAAATACATAACGATTTTTACCCAAGTGGGCAATTATTAGAATAATTTAATTAACTTTGTAATGTATGTACATATTTAAGGTGGCTTACTGAGGTACTGTTTTGTTACAAAATGTTTTGTTTTGAGAAACAGTTTTCATTTTAGAAAGTAAATATTGCGAGGCAATTGCTGTTAATTAACTTCTATAATAATTTAAAACAAAACTAAACTGTTCTTGGATTTAAAATATGCATTATTTTAACCTTAACCTACAAGTTATGGTTTGATGATTTTTAATAAAATACTCACTAAGAATTGTGTAATTACCGAATTTCTAACCTCAATCATCTCATAGTAGTCAGGTTATCTTGACATAGGTTGAAATATACGCATAATAAACGCATATTTTCTCAATTTAAATTTGGTATTTATTTGCAAATAAGTAAAATGCAATATTTATTAGTTTTCGTACGACAAGAAAATAGCTTTTAAGTCGTGTCGTTCCGGCTTTTATTGCTCGCTTTAAATCTTCGTTATTCGCTCACGCATTTCCTATTTATGGGAAATTTAAGCGGAAATAAAATCGGTCATTAACCTAAGTCATTATGTAAAACTATTTCTAACACAGCATGTTGAGTTTCCACACCAGAAACTCTCTTACAAAAGCATTTTATCTCGCTTTTTTCTAGAATATTGAATGGGATAACAATAGATTTTGGTACTCTTGTCTCGGTACTGCAAACAAACAGTCACGAAACTCATATACGACTGATTGAATAATAAGTTTTAGCCCCGGAATCTAAGACCAATGTTACCTAACCTCTTATCTTCATTGATTAAGAAGAGATTTCAAAGTATCTTTGCAATGGTTTCTTTGGCTGTTAGTACTGTAACGTATTGAGTAGGTAATGGGCAAGCTTTTGTAGTACTGTGAGGAACAATCTGTCGGGAGGCAGGCAGGGCTGAGGTCAACGGACGGGGCGCGGGTCACTTAGATCACTCGCCTGTTTCTTGCTTACTTTAGCTTTGTCAAGGAAAAAATTTCGAATATTGCACTACGACGGTTTAATTTAATTTCTGATTGCAACCTTATTTAGCATCCTAGATTATTCAAATATGTTTTTTTTTATGTGTACATAATAAACGTAGTTGAAAATATAATAATCTTTCGCACTAAGCATTATTTCATTGATTTAAATTGAATGCAAGGATTGAGAGCAATTGAAATTAGAAAATACAATAAATATTTCGATAATATATGAAATTATTGTTTAAAATTTGTCTAAGTCAACACTATTCTTTGATGTTATAAATTAAACGGCACTATTTAATAATCAGATATAAAAGCTTTCGACTTAACAATAGGCCCCAGCCAGGCTCCGAAGGCCACCAACTTATTTTGTAATCGAGATCGCCATCGCAATGTAATTATTTAGATTTGGGCCACAATTTAACTTGTGTTTAAATATATCTACTAGTTGAATAGTAGCCCTGGCTATTATTTCAAAACATTATTCATAAAAATTACGTTAATAAAAAGGTACGTAGGTATGTCAAGAAAAAAACTTTTAACGTAGAAAGCAGATAAAATACCTTTTAGATATGGATGTGTTACTCCAAGTATCATCTTTCATTAAGTCAGTTATTGTTCAATAACACGGCGTATCTCGACTCGACATCCGTTTATCTAATACCCGTATCATTTTATTGTAGAACCTTGCAATGCAATCGTATTACACGGAGATTGTGCAACAGGCGTATAATATGCTATATCACCGTTGTTTGATTAACTGTGATTTTAATTTTCACGTACGTTCGAAATTCGAAATCTCAATAACCGGAGAAATACCAACATAACTGTCTATTTCTTGTCGACTTGCCAGTTCTAAAGGTTTGTACGGTTTCCGATCAAATTCAAGTTTTCGAACGTGAGCTTGCAAAGCGGTATCGAATATTGGGACCGTTTGCTCCAAATTGTAATATTTCGGTGTACATATCGTAGTAGTTTGTTGTATTACTTAGTATTTTTTGTTTTGTACTAAAATTATTATTCGTGTAAGTAAGAAATTAAGTATGATATCATACTTATATTTTAAATTAACGTGTGAATAACTTTTTATTGGATCAACTCTTTTGAATGCAGCAAACATCGTCGTTATATTGTTTTAATAAAAAAAGAATTAAAGTATCTTATTCTACAAATAAATAATAATTATAATAATAAGTTCGAAAATAGTACTTTTACAAACGGCATATAGAAAAATAGTCCTAATAATATAGTCAAATTATTAATATAGTCAAATTATCAGAGACTAGCTGTTCCCGTGCGGCTTCATCCACATGAAATTAAAACAGACATATTGACGGTTGAAAACGGTACCGTTATTTTTACGTAATTGTTTCCCAATCTGCAGAACTATATTTGCCTTACACGGCTTACCATTATGTAAGTGCAAATATGAGTTCACCGAAGTATATATGTCGTGTTTGATGTAATCTGGCAACCGGTCCGCTTCGATTCGCCTACGTCACGCCTCGCCGTATGACTTACGACAGGCGGTTGAAGCCAATACCATATAAGAAACTTGAGTCATTAACTTTGTTTCGTTTGTTATGAGATAATAAATGGTTCTGAATATTTGAATTAGCACATCAAAGCATTTTTTCATACACTGTTTATGAGCAACTAACACTTAATTTTGCTTAGGAGCAAAAGAAAAATAAGTTCTGTTCTGATTTACGCTTCTAATCCCATCGTAGTGTTAACTGTAAAAAAAAACATACAGACGAATTGAGTACCTCCTTCTTTTAGGAAGTCAGTCAAAAATAATATCAATTTAAAATTCAATTTTAAAGTCGTTAGTGACCTTTGGAATAGTGTGAATTAAAACAAATTGTGTTTGTACCATAATTTTACACTTAAATCACTAATGTTGTTTGTAGTGTGTGCAATTTCCCACGGAAGCCGTGATGTATTGTTAGGGACACTTGGATGTCTGCAATAGGAAGTGTCGAATGATTGCTGTTGGTGATCGGCGTATCTAATAACATCTTGCTTGAGTTCCCGACGCTGATAGAATACCCGTATCGTACATGTGTTTTGATGCAATCATTTTGCTATTAAATTCTCTAATAGCTACCACTTTATTCGCGATTTTTGAATACGTCTACACGTAACTGTTGGCATACTTTATACTTTATAGCTTCCGCCCGCGACTCCGTCCGCGTGGTATTAATAAAAACAAAAGAAAGTAGCCTATGTGTTCTTCCAGACTATCCTCTACATCTATGCCAAATTTCATCCAGATCCGTTCAGCCTTTTAGGCTACAAACTCTAACATCCATCCATCCATCTAAACTTTCGCATTTATAATATTAGTAAGATTGTTTTGACATACTTCGCTAAACAAAAAAAGGATATTGAATTTTTTCCCGTATGAAACCGAAGCGATATTCGGCTAGAAGCCTTTCGTGGAATTCCCGAAGCGGCATTATCTTAATACTTTAAAGTCGAGTTTTTTATTTAATGATAATTTGAATTTCGTTCTCCGTGTGGTCAACGTTAACAAATAAATAAGATGTAATATATAAAATAAGTATAGCTTTTAATATTGCGTTTCTATTTTTGATTTGTTTTTGGTGAATATTTGATACCAGAAACACGCTGTTTATTAATAGTTCCTAAACCTTAGTAATAATAAAATATAGCCTATGTTACTCACAGATAAATTACCTTTCTGATGGTGAAAGAATTTTTAAAATCGGCCCAGTAGTTTTTGAGTTATTTCAATACATACAAAAATACAAAAATACAAAAATACAAAGTTTTCCTCTTTATAATATTAGTATAGATATAGATATAGATATAGATATAGATTTAGAGATTTTTTGAGTAATGTTTGTTAATTTTTTTTACGGAATTCACAGATTAAATTATTCAAAGACAATTTATTTATAGCAAATAGTTGTCAGTGTCTCAGAAATTAGTCTCAACAAAACATTTTTTATAAAGTATTTTAACATTAAATGCCACTGTATTTATGGTAAAGCATTGGAATGTAAAAAAATAAAAACATAAAGCCAGTTGGCGATTGTCGTATTGAAATAGTTTGAGGTATTCGAAGAACTAGTTCTTTAGTTCCTTAACTGATTTACCTTACTTGAATATACGTTGTCAGATAAATTAATGTGCTACATTCCAAGCTTATTATACCGTTGATTTTCGTGGAACAACAACGTAACATTTACTCTAAATAAGTTGTTCAGAAACAGTATTTAGTAATTCTGCAAAAAGTATAAACAAGAACTTTTTACACTCAATGTTTTTTTAATTCCATCTGGATTTGACAGAAGCGATTGTAAGATCTTATTAAACTAGAACAAAAAAAAAATAGTTACATACATTTAGGACAATTTAGGACTTCGCAAAAACTATGTTCATTGAGTTTTGACGATGAAAATGTTTAATATAACTTCGTGACTAATTGCGCGCTTTCACAAAATGTTTGAGTGGGCTGACATTGTCGAGGTCTGCATATAAAAATGTCCTTGTAATTTTGACAAACAATTGTGGGATGTTCCAACATTGATTGTTTATTTTAGTGTGGAAAATTGAAAAGTGTCAGGCGTTATCACACGTGAGACGATTCGCATGGCTTTTTGTTTCGGTCTCAACGGAGACAAACAATGTGTCACAGACACGCCTGTAGCACGTAACATCTACGATCGTAAACAATTTAGATATGGTATGACGCGTCTTCAATTATTGTCTCCAAATTTTTCGGACACGGCAAAGCACGTTTCTCTAGAGATATCCAAAACAATATCTCTCATGTGGACTCATACGACAAAAACGTTGTATTTAAAGACAGATTTTTATATATGTCCTACTATTTCATTTGCTCACCAACGTTAATTACATTTTACCTTGGCTTTAAAGTTCTAAACCCACGTCGTATACATCTTGTCTAGTATTATAATTAGTAAGCTGGAGGTTTATTCTAGGTTAATGGAATCTGACTTATTATACAGCATATTTCATTAGTGTATAACTGAATCTACCTTGTTATTAGACATAATTGTGTTTGCTACTTGTGAGTGCTTTTAGAGATAAATATTAATGATAAAATTCGCCTGTCCTTGTGTGAAACTTGACCATTACGAAAGCTGTTGTTATCTGATTGTGTTAAGGCGTTACGGCGGAAGGTGGCGCTGGCGTTGCAACGGCCATTTCCGCCATACATCATGATGGCCCGCGGCCGAAACAATCAGAGCGGCTCGGATCGAGGATGAATTTAGAATGACTTTAAGTAGAAAATTATATAACCTGATAATGGTCTCGCTTATATCATAGATCACTATGTGGTGTCAGTACAACACTTTTTCGTATTTTACACACAACCTATCCATGTATTTTAACCAACTGTAATTTTTTTAGTCGGCGGAAAAATATGAATCGATTGATACTTCTTACATGACAAAAACAGATCTGAAGCCTTAGGAGAGTTCATGATATTAACATTGATTGTTCAATCTGAAACTCTTATATACCAGTTTGATTACCAAAACACGATACAGTAATAAAGCATCTTGATTACTGAAGGAGCAACAGGTAAAGTATAAAGGCCGGACGACCGAGGAAGACGTGACCTTGTTAGAGCGGAGGTCGCACGCGCCGCACCGCAGCCGATAGACAGTTCGTAGCAAACACGCGAACTTACTCGATACATTACTGTTGTAAGGATCGACAATTGAACATAGTAATAATAGATAAAAAGTACTGTATTTCAAGGATTGAATTAAAGCTGACACAATCGAGACAATTGTGACCAATATTTGACGAACGATATACTGATTTAAATGACAAAAACTTGATGTGCTGCTCCCTCATATAGTGGAACTAGCTGTTCGCGTGCGGATTCATCCGCATGAAATTATAAAAACTTTATTTTATTGCTTACATTTGTCAAATTATCAATAGCAAATGTCAAAATGACATGACATGACAATCCTTAGCAATCTTTCTTTCTTGATGTTGGCAGCAACTTATGGTCTCTTTCCCACATTAGGGTTTTTATCCAAAATATTTTCCCCTAAGTTTAATGGTGTGAAAATATATAGCCTAAAGCATGACGTAAGTGTAGGGCTTTTTATTAAAAAAAATATTATTAAAAAATATGCTGTAATTGCTGACATCTTAGGCAACAAAGAAGTGTGTGTTTACGATTTATTATAATAGAATAGAAGTATAGATAAGTATATAAGTATAGATATAGATATAGAAGTACAGATAAGAGCAGAAAGATGATCAATTTAGTGTCTTTTACTTTAATAAAACATTAACGTAACATTATCTCATTGTATAAAGAGGCTCGATATCCTTCAAAGGAAAGCGTAAGCATTGAAACTTATATTTGCGTTAACTTTTATTTTGATTTTAGTTACTTGCACCTTGAACATATTTTTTTCAATACTGAACAACAATTGGTGACTTCAACAAGAGTGTAACTCAGTTCTCCTTGAACGTCCTATAGTTATTCGTTGCACGTTACATGTCTACAATGATGTGCTTTGTTCCATTTGTTAGCGTGTAATGTGATGTCATGCGGACAAGCTTGTCGCATGTCGCTCGCTACCATAACTAGACGATTGCTGTTACCAATGCAGAAGTAAATGTTTTAAACCAGATATTGAAAAAGCAATAAATTGATATTATTTAAACTCTATGATACTCCGGGGAACATTATGACGCAAATTGTAACCGTTCAAAAAACGATTTAGTGGTTTAGGCTAAAACTGATTAGGAAAACAGTTTAGTTATTTCAAGTTTATTTGACTTCTCTATTAAGAATAATATTTTTATTCTGAATTTAAAATAAGTTATATAGCCGATAATTGATTTTAAGTTTATACAATAACTTTCTTTGGATCGAGGTAAGGCATTATTATAATTTTACGCAACAATTATTTTGTGGTAGGAAAAATAGAAAATAAAATGTGCTAAGTAAATATGTAATGTAACACTATGTTGATGCAGGAAGAGGGAATAAATTATTAAGCGTTTTCATTGTTGCCACACAAAAATTGTTTATATCCGTTAACTTAATCATTCAAGTACGTTAATAAGCCTTTTTTGTCTTTCCCACATCAATATTGGTAAGGAAAAGACGACGGAGAGGTGCTTGTTAGTGTTGTAATTGATTGTTTCAGAACGACTTGTTTCCCGTATATCGTAATGTTATCGTTAAAATATTTTCTATTAATTTTCGTTTGCTCTACTTTACTAATCTTACTAATACCTATTATAAATGCGAAAGTTTAGATGCATAGATGGATGTTTGTTAGAGTTTGTAGCCTAAACGGCTGAACGAATCTCAATGAAAATTGGGATGGATGTAGAGCATAGTCTGAAAGAACACGTAGGCTAATAATTGTTTTTATTAATATTCTTTTCATGTTTTAACTTTTGTAAATGTTTTGTTTTTGACATTTCAATGGATATCAGGTTTTGCTATGTAGTAATATTATATCATGCCTTTTAAAAGATGTTATTAAAAGATGTTATCTTGTTTTTTAATAACAAAACTTTTTATGGTTTCGACATTGCGTGAATTAATATGGTACAAATTGCAAGTCCATTTCTAATTGATGAATAGTGACTAAGCAGATTAAATAGTTTCTTGTCGTTAGTTGTCAGAATTATTTCAGTCTTTCTTTTTAAATAGAAATTTAATCTTTTTCTTATTGATCTGAACGTTTATTGTATCTGAGTTAATTAACAAACATATACGTTACGGAATCTTCGTAAAAAAACCCTTTCTTTTTTGTATTAGTCTAGGATAAATGTCTAAATTTTAATATTGATATTGATTTTGTTCCGCATTCACTTTACATACGGTTCACGCAGTTTAATATTAAATTAAGGTGAATCATTGAGATAGGACATAGTATGCATATATAGTGAGTCAATTCGTTTTGAGTCACACTGTTTCCATGAATGATATTGTCGTTAGCACTTACACTGCATAACTCCAATACAAAGGGGCTGACTGTGTGTACAGCCTGTCTTGAAAAACACTTGTTCATATTGTATTGTAATATACTTCAATATTTTTACCTATCAAAACCAGTATCCCCCATCTCTGTTTTTTAAGAATCTGTTTTTTTTTAATATAATGTGGCAAACGAGCAAGTGGCCACCTGAATTCTCCGAATTTACGAAGCGACCGTTGCTCAGACACATCGGCAATTGCAACGCGTTGCTACCTTTTATTGACAGAGGAGGGCACGCACAGAAAAATAACTTCAACACAAAACTTCATTCCTTTCCCTGTCAAATCCACTTCACCCATCGTTGCTTTTAAGGGATGGAAATAGTGGATTTGGTTAGGCTACGGGCACGCACACTTTGAGACGAAATGCGGCATCGCTTCCACTTTACGCATGTCATCTATCTACGTTTTATAATTACGTTAGATGTAATAAAAACCGTCATAAACTTTGTGATAACAATATTTTATGTGTCACGACTTCTGAGTGGGTTAACTACCAACTTCACGTTATGGTTGTTATTTGTCAATATGACAACCACGTACATATTATTGATGCAGTGATTACAAGGACATTTTTATTGGGCAAAGGGAACTGTAAACTGTGTCGAATTCTGTTAAAGACAGCGACTAATATAAATGTTTGCTGCAATATTTAACATGCGTGATATTGTATTGCAAAATATTGGCAATAATACGGAAAACGACAATGTCACGCACTGAATGAAACTAGCAATAAGTGATAGTAAAATGGATTCCATAATCCTTAAATTGGCTTAGTTGTGGGATGGTTTCAGATAAGTGGAATAGTTAAGTGGATTTTTTCAGCACAATCTTGTATTTTAATTTTCAATAATACCACCTTATTTCTTTTTTCGACATCTGACTTATGACATATGATATAAGCAAACAGGAATTAAAAAATAAAACTTTAAAAAACAACTAAATCATCCCACTAATCCATACCTACTATATACTTATGGTGGTCTAAGTAAATGATTACTTAGCCGTTGCCTGTGTCGCTAATAAGCAAGTAGAGTATTATATAACTCTATCATCATGAAGATTTTTAATATTTATTATTATAGAGTTTCTTTTGTTAATCGAGGAATATTTAAAATTGTAATCAATGTAGTTAACGTACAAAAATTATTCAAAATGATATAGCAAATTCAGGGCGTAAAATATTCAAGTTGTCAAATGACCCTGAGTTTGTTTAAAATGCGTTAAACAAACTAAGTGAGCGCGATATCCGGTAAAGTAATACTTCAAGTTTATAGTGGTCACTTGAATGTTCATTACATTAATAGGAAATATACTGATATTTGGTTTAGTTTAGAATTGAAAGCGTAGGCGCCAGTAGCCTCGCCGGCATGTCACACTGTCTTAAATGTTGTCCTACACCTCCTCCTTTTATGGTATAGGTAGGTCATACTGAGTACACTCTACACAGACTATAATGCAACCGACCCACGCTATATTAATATTTATAACCTGTTCATTGTCTTAAACTCGATTCGGATGAGAAATAATGAATAAAATCTTGAATAATATTCATTCTTTGCATTCTATGTTTTAACGTAATATTCTATGTTGAAAACGTTGAATATTTATATTTAAACAGCAGCTGATCAAGTAAGGTCTAAAGAATTTACATAGTCTGTGTACATATGTACATTCTGTTTATAACTAGTGTCCAAGGTTTTTTAAAGTTATATTTACCTTATCTTATGATATAAAAGTGTACAGTTGTTATTGAAGTTAGTAATAAAGTTTTATACTAGGTAATTGATTTATAGAGTTACGTTTATGTAATAGAGTGTTAACATTTTCCCATGCGGAGTCGGCCAGTGTTGTATGATCTGTTACGGACGCTAACTGGGTTACAAGTATTACGTCGACGCGCGTAACCGTAGTGTTTAACTCCTAAGTTACAAAACAAATATATAATTAATACGTTATTTTTATAGATAAATAACTTATCAGTTATGCTTCATGCACCGCTGAATGCTTTCACTTACACGACAAGTTTTGTCATTAATTTGTATCTTCCTTGTAAAAGAAATCGATTAACAATAATTGCTGACAATTGACTTTTTATTGGAGTTTAATCGTTTTGATTTTTAACTTATCTTAAACGTCATTTATTGTCTCTTAACCTTGGAAATAACAAAAAATTGACAGAACACATATTGAGTATAATCTTTTAAGAGTACAGTTGTCTAAAATAAACCTTAAAGTATAGAAGTAGCGCTTCTAAGTAAGCGCTGAGATCATCATTTATCAGTTGCATATGAAATGCATAATCACCTGAGCTGCTGCTAACGCCAAGGCGCCAATTAAATACAACGGCCACATGTTGTCCAATTGAACGTTACACTGATCACAATATTAAGGCACGGTTTGTTTGTTTAGTTGTCAGTTGTTAGCGCAACATGGCGGCCGTCCGGCACGAGGGATCGAGTCACACTGACAGGCTGCACAAGTAACCGGCCTAACTTACAACAGCTAAGGCAAGTTACACACCAAGGTAGAACAGTGAATCCGAACAGTACTATGTTTGAATACTACCGTAATGCCTGTATTCTCCACTGCTCTATCGGGTTGTTCTACCTTTGTGTGAAACTAGCATAACTTTACTTTCTGTGAACGGATGCGTCCACACCCGCACCTTATTGTCTTAATGTTTGCTAAAGATATTTTGTTTGTACTGACCATATACGTTTAGAATGAAATCGAAACCTCTAAATAATTACACAATGCAGTATGTACAAACTGTAAGGTTTTAATTTTTTTTAAATTTTAATCCAATAAGAATTTAATGACTGTTATAGAGTGAAAAAAGAATGGATGTCAGCAAAAATGCTTGGATTTTTTATTAATAAAGTTTGAGACATTCTTTATGATGTAAATAATCAGATAGTTATAATACATCGACAGTTGGAACTTAATAAGAATATCAATTTAGTCTTAATTTCTAGGAAAATCAGAGTCAATTTATACTACGGGTTTGTTATCGTGACACAACACGTGTAAAGACAAAGAAATATTTTTTTTGTCACATATGACACATCTAGATAAGATATCTATTCTGTAATTTAAAATTTAAATTATGTTAATTTAAATTGCATTGTTATGTTAATATAATAATCTCATATATCGAGATAAATGTCTTGCCAAACTCTAGTGTGAAGTGTTCTATGCAATATTGCGTTGGCGGCGTTCGCAATTACAACACACTCACACATACGTACTGCATTCTTACACACTCACACACTGATCCAACCAGGTATGGCACCCGATGATCCTTCCAAAACTAACTTGTTGTTTTTTGTCCGTTTCGTTCGAACTAGTCTGGAGTTTTGCACTTTTTTACCAAAGCCTGTTTGACTTGTTATAAATATTCTAAGAATTATAAACAAGTAACTTTAAAGCCGTAAATTCTAATGGATAAAAACTAGATAATTTTCTTGAACAATCCCACTTTGTCCAGAGGACATAGAAAAGATTTCAACGCGTAACCTAAATAAAAAGTCTGCCTAATTGAGTTTCCTTTTAAGTATGTAAGTTTACGGTATTTTAACTATACCACTAGAATATTTAAGATTTGAAGATTCTGTTCTCCTATGGATCCATATTCATTAAAAATCTGCTGTTTATGTCCGAGCTAACAAATGCCAACTTACAAACGATTTTAGGAAAGAAATGCATCCACCCGCCAGTACTTTCAAATAGCGCCATCTAGTGAAAGTGTTGTTCAACTTTTTATTGCAAATGTCCGTATGAAAAGAGGGCGCTGCGGTCGGACATGTCTCCGCCCAAAATCAATAATCCAGTGGCTTGCGCTGTCCCGACGATTTTCACATCAGTATCTCGTAAGGGAGCCCATTTCACTCATTTTCGTGTTGGTTAACGCGCACCAGTGCTCCGCGAAATACTACGAACCTCCCCAGCTCGCCCTAATAACTGTAAGTAAAATAATAATTATTATATAAAGAAAATCGTATCAAAAGAACATTTACTAATATTCAAGTAGAAGTTCATTCATTAAATATATGCCGGGAGAAGTAAAACGAGCACAAATCACTCGTATTGTGGCAGCGGGGTTAAGTTCAAATACGGAGCCCGATCTAGGGCGGGGATGGATCCGGCTATTGTAACACTTATATGTATCTTATGAAGTGTAAGCCTTTTTAATACATTTAATTTAAAAATCGCAATGTAGTCAATTATAAAGTTTTCGTTTCTGAAATATTTAACATAAATCTCGATTTTGGTATTGGAAATTATATTCAATAGTAATTTATTTTTCAAAATTACGATTAAGTTAATTCGTCATTTCTAATTCTTTCTATTAATTTAAGTATTCTTTATTAAAAGATTACCATTTTATTAAAAACTATAGCTAGGTGACTAGAATAAATAAACGATGTAAAGTCACGAAACTATAAAGAAGTATTTCTTTTGATTCGTAAATAAGAACGTTCAGAAGTCGCTTTCATTTTCTGAATACTAATGAATCGAACTCCCTCGAGTCTACGCATTTTCAATTTCGTGGTTTCAGGCGAAGCAGGACGGTGGCAATTCTTTTTTAATGAACGCCTGCGAAATGATGAATAGCAACTTTAACACGCAAACTTTGCATTATTAAAATGTATTCAAATGTCCACGTTTTGTTACTTAAAAGTCCTATATGACCGATATTTACATGTATAGTTTATATAATGTGTGCGGTTCGTCACAGTGTTTTTATTGATTAAACAATTCAGAGATTTTCAATAGAATCTTACGTAACGAAATAAACTAAGAAACTTGGCGCAAATCCAGAAGACAACTAAGCGTCGTTGGACGTAAGTTTAATGCTGAAATTAGCTAGAATGTGAATCAAAAACCTTTATAATGACAACAATAATTATATCTATCTCTAGGACGTGTTTTTTATATGTTTTAAACTATAACAAACGGAGATGTAACGTAGAGTCGTCTCCAAACACATTATAAATGGAACTTCTCTCACCCTTTATGTCTTTTAAAAATCTTTTACAAAGTATCAATGACTCTTTTAAATATATGTCTTCGTGAATAAAAATATAATTATTATACATTTCACCGACAAATCACTCGAGATTTCAACAAGAAAATCATGTTCTCAGATTTATTTTCGATGTCTCTTGAGGATTTTCTTTACCATTCCAATGTTATTTCTCTCCGTATTCTAACCTTTCCTTTATTTGAAGAAATAAAATAAGTTTCTGGTTCAATGGTAGCAAAATCAATCTAAGCGTTTGTGGTAACACGGTTTAGAGTTTCCTTTGAAAAATACGACGCGTGCGGACGACTTTTTGATGTTCTTGTTATAGATAAATCTCTCCAGAGGATTACGTAACCGTCCATAACAATAGCCCATGTATTTTATAGGACGTTTTTATCTGAGTAGTAACTATTGTTGTTTTATATTTATGTATGAACTACCTTTTGTCCTGTCTGTTCTTTCAGACTAACCTTTACATCTATGCCGAATTTTAAACAGATCAGTTCAGCAGTTTAGACCACAAACTCTAACAAACATTCAAACCTTCCGTTCATCTAAACTTTCGCATTTATAATATTAGTAAAATACACAGTAGGTATATTTGATAAAATTGTACCCATAACTTCATTGACATATTTAAAAACAATTTAGTTACAAGTTTTATCTTTTCAAACCAATAAATCTTCATAAACAATTGAAAAATTAGTTAACGTCTCAGCAATGTTTGTGTCGTAGATAGGTAAAGAACGAAAAGAACGAAGAATGAAAGGGATTGGAATATGGCCATGGATCGACTCATTCACTACGAAACGCAGAAGTAAACTTACACCAGCTTAAGTTAAAACTGGGTCACCACGACGATGACTTTATTTTTAATTGTTGCAATAGGGGCGCGTGAAGACTTACCCCTTAATAGCTTATTATCCAATCAATATTGAATTTTACGTACATGTTTCTACGAATTTAGAACTTGTTGTTTTATTTACTTATTTTTTTTATTCGGTTAGCAAAATAACAAAATTATTAATCAATACTTATATGTTGTATGTATTGTAATAACTCAAAAACTACTGGTCCGATTAAAAAATTCTGGTACTATTAAAAACCTACATTATCAGTGAATAACATAGGCTGTATATTAATTATTTCTTTAATTTCACGCACACGATCATAGCAACAGCTAGTATTAAACAAGCACTAACTTTCGGATAAAAAAAGAATTATCAAAATCGGTCCACTAGCGGCGGAGTTATGCCGTAACACACTTTAAAAAAACATACAGACGAATTGAGAACCTCCTTCTTTTGGGAAGTCGGTCAAAAAGGACAAATCGATGAAATATTTTCAACGGATCCTTTTAAAGGATAATAATTTAACCATAGCGTGTCTGTAGGATAAGATGTCTAAGATCTTTGATCCTCCTGAGTCGAGTCCGCAGCATGTATCTATATAATGTGTCACGTTTTGGGTCAAGAAGGTATTCAGCGGGCGCGTTTACGACAAGCCAGTTCTACTTATACCTACATCTATGGTTATAACTTCGTTGTTTATGGTTGTTTTTATAGCTCAGTGGCCGGGAAACTAACTTTAACTATTTACTGCCTAATAACAAGTGAATTATAGTTTAATAATTGAATTTTACTGTATAATACAGATTTTTGATACTAACGTATTTTCCTGTATTCGCACGAGTAGCGCTTTTGTTAACATTTCTTTCTTAAAGTAGCGTCCTTGTGTTTTTGAACGTTAGTATTTTATATTTATTTTAAAGAAATGTTAAAATAAAAGTATTTTAAAAACAATTGTGCTAAACCTTTGTCATTGAGACGACCTGTTTTTCCTGAAGTCCGATTCCAGCTATTGTATTTTACTGTTTAGATCCATGTCACGCAGGAGCTAACAAAATGTTGGGCATATTTACTTATAGTACTTTATTAAAATACTGAAGAATAAGAAATAAAACAAAACATCTTCGTGTTAAAAAACCATAGAGGTCGTTTTGTTGCTTGTGGGTATTTTTATAAATCATATTTTATTTTCAAAATATGAAAACGTGATCGTAATATTTAAAAGTACCTACGGATAGCAAGTCGCTTTAATTGTAAATACAGGTTATGTTTATCATGATTGTGATATATATCAAAATAGGATTTTTCTTTGTTAAAATTAATTTTTCCTTCAGGTAGTACTCCCTCGCTGTTTATTCTACGCTGCTGCATTTTGTCCTGCTCTGGACATCTAAATCTCGCAATAATTTGCGAGTAAAATAGCTTAGGTAAGTATTATAAGTTTTATACTTTGAACATAATGTTAAGCCACTCGAAATTTGAAAGTTTAATGCCCACCACATATATGCTACTAGCTTTCGCCTGCGACTCCGTCCGCGTGGAATTAAGAAAAAACAAAAGTGAGTGGCCTATGTGTTCTTCCAGACTATGTTCTACTTCTATACTAAATTTCATCAAGATACTTTCAGCCCTTTGGGCTACAAACTAACAAACATCCAGCCATCCATCTAAACTTTCGCATTTATAATATTAGTAAGATTCTAGTTCTAACTATTTTAACAGTCAAAGTTTCCAATTAAAACTGAGTTAGAACTGATCGTCTGTGCGTCTCCAGCTGATTGTCAATAGTGTGTAAATGTTGTTTTTAATTAGAGTGTGAAATAATCAATGGTACATTAGGAGCTGTCAAAATAGAGCGGTCGGGGTGTCCTGGCATCTGTGGCCCGCAGGCCGCGACCACATCAACCCTGTCTTTCTCAAGCTTCCGAAATTCCTTCACTTCAAATGTCAATTACCTGAAAAGAAGGTATGTAAACATCTTATGTTTTTATTATTTATTATTATTTTATAACTTTTAGGTTATTTACATTACTAATTAAGTTATGAACTACAACAGTTTGTTTAATATTTGGACTATTTACTTAATATCTTCAAATTAACATACATCTTATTTTTATTTCTATTTCAATAGTATTAATTGATTTTTATATTGCACGCTAACATAATATAAAAATTCCAATTCCATTGTCACAACAGAATTAAAATAAACTCTAGTATGAATAATAAATAATTTACTTTAAAATTTTTAAAGGCAATTACGATTTTTACAAAGCTACCATTTAGAGATATGTGTATGATCCCCAATTCTGCTAATAACTAAGGACTTTATAAGCAACTACTTGTCTGAAATAGCAGAATTGAGGGTATGACCTGCTTCACCGCGTCGCTGCCACCTCCCCTCCACACATCCTCCTCCATACCCGCTGCGTACTGTGTAGCACCACTCATTCGTACAGCAACATCCACGCTGACCGGTCGCACGAACATTTTTTCGTTTGCTTTTGTAACGAAAAGCAGTCGACCATTGTCTATGCATGGCGCTTAATACTTTCGATATCATTGTTGTCAATCGATGTGGCTATTAGATTCTTTTTTTAATTATAGGTAACATTAATTGCAATAAGATAGTTCTATATCAGGAATAAGCGCATTAAGAAATGATTAACATTAGTGATCTAACTGGATAAAAAGAGCTGTGTAGACAATAAAAAGAAATAAGTTTTGTATTAAAAAAAAATAAAAGAATTAATCTCCAAAGATAATATTTTAGGCTTGTAATAGGTAAAGCAATAATAAATGAAAATTCTGAAAACATTAGGACTGTAGCAAGCGTTGTTAAAATAACTCTAAAAGGGAATTCAGCTATACTTTATGGGCAGTTTGCAGTCACCTACGAGATTCCAAGGTTAAAGATTTTCCTGGAATCCACCATAAGCAACTAAGATTTAATATAAATAAGAAATAGCATAGGCGTCAAAGAGTGGCTACATTTTGTGCGTGTTCTGGTCCGTTTGTGCGTGTCCCTGTCCCGTGGCGGTGCGTGGTGCGGTGTGCTGCGGCCGCGTAGCTCAGCGGAGGCGTTGCGCAGATTCAGCTCGGGGGACCTGCAATCCGAGTGCGATGAGGGCGAGGTGGACCCCTACACCGGCCGCCCGGCTACCACCAGCCAGCCTAAGCCGCAGCCGCAGCACCAGCGGCCCGTCTCGCAGGGTGAGTCTGCATATTTTACACCAATTGCCTTAATATTACTGCAAATGTTAAAGTCACGCGTATAGCAGGACGATTGCTGTTCACAATTAAGGATTATAAAAATCAAAGAATTTGCTGGTAATAGAAATAATTGGACATTTTTAACTTCGCCATTAAACTTGACAAAACTTATGAAAGCAGTTTATCTCATTACATGGAGCGAAGAACTAGAAAAACTTTTAATTTGTTTGAAGAAGGACTACGGCGGAGTAAATTGATTTCTAACTTTTAGACAACGTCCACTGTGACGTCATAATGCAGAGTCAGTTCATCATTTTATACATTTTTATTTTATTCTATTACATTCAGAAAAAATGCCCAAGTAATTCTATATGCTCCAAAAATTGTTTTATATGGATTAACAAATTTTGTGTATCAACGTATTGCGAATTCGAAATAATTTTGCTTTACTTTTCGAACATAGCTACTGGTGGTAGCATCGGCAGTGCCTCCAGTGTGTCTGCGGGTTCGGCGGGGGGTACGGGGAACGCGGCGGCGGCGGGTCCGGCGCCCGCTGGTGGCGACCTGTCCCTCAACTTGCGCGGCGGATCTCGCGGGACTTCGGCGCCCTCCTCGCCTGCCAAGTCCCGGGAATCGCTATTACAGCGCGTGCAGTCTCTCACCGGTGCTGCTAGAGACCAGGGCGCCAACTTGTTAGGTAAATACTGACGTCTTTAGTCATGTTTAGTCTCGCTTTGATTCCTATGAGTTTATATGGAGGTGCGCACACTACTCGATTTCTTATAAAACTGTATAAAACACAATGTTCTAGTCTTCCGTTCTTTACTATACAAAATGACTAGAGGATCAATGACGTCGGTACAGATTAATCACAGTGCATGTTTAATTCAATTTAAAGTGCAATAAGGTCGAAGATTGAATGCAGTTAAGGGTAAATAGGTAGGCATTGTTTAGTCTTTGGCTTTGGGCAGGTCAATTTGTACGAACATGTTGACCTTTGTGTCGAGCGCGGTTCTGCTGATGGAACACTATGTTTCGTAAACGTGCAATGCAAACAGCCCGCGTCTGCCGCTTAAGTACTGAATGAAGACGTAATTGGATTCCGTTGCTTTGTTTCCATTTAATTGAATTGGACTTGAATGTATTGCATATTTAACTCTATTTGTGCTTAATAATGAAAGTAGGTTTATTACTTATGTATTAGGCAATGACAGCTTATTAAATTGGTTGTTAGAATAGTTAAACATTGTAGGTGTCTAAAGATGTTCTTTTGTTACTTTGCATCCTTAATTTTATTAAACAAAAGGTAAAATAATATCACACGTTCTCTGTTTCCATAATTACAGCATTACATTTTTTCTGATAAGAATTTCGAGATTTAAATAGCGTTATTTATTTGCAAATAAATGAATTATAAAAATTAAGTACAAGCACGGTTGTTCTCTTGTGTCATCAGAAAGCCTAACGAGCGTTTTACAGCCGAAATAAAAAGTTCATTCGAGTGCCTCTTGACGGCCCCATTCACGATTTCTCCCTTACATTTTTGAACAATACAGAACAGAACTAAACTTTCAATGGGTAGGTACTTGATCTTTGTGAAAAAATCTTACATTGTTAGCAATAACAATCTATACTAAGCTATGAAATAACCTAAACCTAAAGACAATTAATTTACTCAGATAATAGTATTTAAAATAAAACAATTGCGTTATTAATGATCTAAAAACATCAGAGAAGTGTAAAAAGAGACCACAACAAAGAAATAAAACTTACTTTACAGAGTAAAGTTCTTTTTAATCTAAAGTTAAATCTGAAACTAAATTTCTTATTTGCAATATAATTGTGGCTTAACATCATATTACTCTTTCTGTACTTTAACCACTTCCCTTCTCCTGTACAAAATATATTTATAAATATTGTTGTTAATAGGCAGCGTAACATCTGTGGCGTCGGTGGGTCGCGGCTACAACCGAGATCGCTGCGTCACGCTGCTCGTAGTGGATGACCAGAACACTGACTGGTCCAAGTACTTCCGCGGCCGTCGGCTGCCTGGCGAGTGGGATATAAGAGTCGAACAAGCCGAGTTTAAGGTATGCTCTACAGTTGTAAGATGTACCTTATGATTGGATTTCCACTGCCAAATGACTCGAATATAATATATCTTTGTTGAATGTCCATATGTTTTGGAATAAGGATTTTTGTTGGAAAATCCACATTGCTGTTAGTTATTTACTTTGACTTGTTATCTCTGATTTCTAAATACCATTAATAGGACTTTTATTGACATATTCTTAGTTTAATTACAACGGAATAAAAAGTGCCTGAAACCATTTGTAATATAAATTGCTCTCAATATCATCATATTGATGAACCGTGCAGAAACCATAGAAGTTCACGGGCATACGACTAAATATACTAATTCATTATGTAGAGGTAATGAGTGTTTACTATCATACTAATATTATAAATGAGAAAGTTTAGATGGATGGATGGATGTTTGTAGCCTTAACGGATGAACGGATCTGGATGAAATTTGGCATAGATGTAGAACATAATCTGGAAGAAAACATAGGCGGATGCTAGTACTTTTATAAATAACTAGCTTTCGACCGCGTCTCCGTCGGCGCGGAAATTAAAAAACAAATGCAAGTAGCCTATGTGTCCTTCCAGACTATCCTCTACGCTAAATTTAATCGAAATCCGTTCAGCCGTTTAGGCTACAAACTCTAACAAACATCCATCCATTTAAACTTTCGCATTTATAATGTTAGTAAGATTTTTACATTAGCTTTATGAGGTTTGTTTTTAAAACTCTATTTTTTATTGGAGATAAATATGTTAATGTAGGAGTGACATTTAAAATTGGTTAGTTGTGTGTTCGTTACAATAGATATTGTTATGAAACACAAGTTTTGAACCTTGCAATTCATTTCAATCATCCATTTATATAGAAGAAAGAGAATATAATGTAACCACTGCGGTCTAATTAGATTCGTATAGGCATAGACATACTTTTACACAAAAATCGCGTCTCTTGAGCAAATGGATTTCCTAAGCTAATTTATAAACATGAGCTTTTGATATGAAAAACTTTTCGTATCAACATTAATATCATTACTATGAAGTCAAGTAAGGCGGAAATTGAAGGCGTGATGGCAATACATAAACGTTCTTTTTGTGAGTTTATGTTATTTACCTGTGCCGTAATATTATGTTTTTTTTTTAATAAAAATAGTATTAAAATATATCACGATAATAGGGCAATGCCATTTTGTCTGATTTGTTAATGGCCAAATGTAAAGTGAAACAGTATTCAGTTAAAAAAAATTATGTCTCATAGAACAAATTCGTATAAATAGCTTAAAACTTCAAGTCTTATTTTTAATTTTTGGGTTTACATTCATAGATATTTAAACTTTAGTAAATTATTTCGCATTGTCGGTCCAAAAGTAAATAACATATGTACGTATAACTTCAGTGGGAAATTCTTTGCTTACTTTAGTTGGGAACTAATTGTTTTAATAGTATTGTTTGTTTGCAGGAGCTGTCGGTGACGGCGAGTTCTGACGGCGCCAACGTGTCTATGGCGGTCTATCGCAGTGGCACCAAAGTGACGCGATGTTTTAAGTTAGTATTTTTATCAGTAAACATGCGATATTTGTGTAAACATGAACTAAGTTTTAAAGTACAATGAATTTATAAATAGTTAAAATCTGATCGACATTAATGCGGTCAAAGTTTGCGCATTGCAGAATGTTTTTACATAAATTTGCATGTTCCTTCACAATTTTATTTTCTATTCGTTTTACAATAAAAAAATATTTTTTGGTTTAAATATTTCTATATAAAAAAATCGAAATTTCGATATTAATAAAGTACAGAACACTTTTGCGCTGATATAAAAGTACAGAGTTACCTTTCAACCTGTGAACCATTAATTAAGTTGGGCGATTTGTTAATGTCAAGTCTACAATTTATTTTCAGCAAAGTTAGGCTTACAACTTCTTACATTTATTTTACCTATCAAGATTTCTACAAAGTAAGAATTCGTTTAAAAATAAAAAGGAACACCAGTCTGAGAATTCTTATTACACCAATAAGACTTTTCCATATTAAAAATAATACTTCAAGCTATTTGAGTGTAGCGTTTCGTTAGAGAAAGAAAATACCTATTATTTTTTTTTGTCATTGTTACTAAAAAGTGATTAACTATATTGTGAAAGGTCCGAAAGGAAAAGTTATCTCCATTCAGGCTCAGAATTTGCGACTGAATTTATGTTTGTCCCATTTCATAATCTGCGTAATAAATGGGCCATGCCAAGTGCTTAGTGGGTATCATAAAGCGGTTTTATAGTACATTTAATAGTCAACCGACTGTGAGAATGTATTTTGAATGTGTTTACATTAGATCTGCAAGTATGTGCTCAAATTTTACAAGTAAAAGTTTCGCTGCTGAATCTATACTTCTATATCTATACTATTATAATAAAGCGTAAACACACACTTCTTTGTTGCCTAAGATGTCAGCAATTACAGCATACTTTTGAATAATTCTTTTTTTAATAAAAAGCCCGACACTTACGTCATGCTTTAGGCTATATATTTTCACGCAATTAAACTTAGGGGGTAAATATTTTGGTTAAAAATCCTAATGTGGGAAAGAGACCATAAGTTGCTGCCAACATCAAGAAAGAAAGATTGCTAAGGTTTGTTATGTTATGTCATGTCATTTTGACATTTGCTATTGATAATTTGACAAATGTAAACAATAAAATGAAATTTTTATAATTTTATGCGGATGAAGTCGCACGGGAACAGCTAGTAAATAATAAAATTCGGATTTGACTCGTTTAGAGCCAGCGACTCGCCTGTCGAGTTCAATTTGATACACGAAAAAAAAAACATACAGACGAATTGAGTACCTCCTTTTGGGAAGTCGGTCAAAAAAGATAGCTAGCGAGAAGAGCATGGAATCTGTTAAAGTAGTGGTAGAGCTAGTTGGAGTTATTGGTCGTAAGGTCGTCATTCTTAGGTCATAATTAGGTTTTTCCGTTCCCTTCATATCATCATCATCATCATCTCCCTTGCCTTATCCTATTCCCGTAGGGTCGGCGCACCGGGTTTTCGTCCTCCAAATAACTCTATCATCCGTCATCTCAGTCATCACTCCCTTCTTGATCATGTCACCTTTCACGCAATCCATCCATCTCTTTCTAGGTCTACCTCTACCTGTGTACCCCTCCACATTCATAACTAATGTCCTTCTTATAACATGCGATTCATCCCTTCTTATAACATGCCCATACCACGCTAACCTTTTACTCCATATTCTGTTCCCTTCATATGTTTTATTTTATAGAAAAGGGGCAAACAAGCAGTGGATCGCTTAAATATGTGTGGTTGTTGATTGTTTGTTAATATTATCGTTGTTACAGGCCGGACTTCGTGCTGGTGCGTCAGAACGTGCGCGACGCGGGCGCAGACCACCGCGCGCTACTGCTCGGCCTCAAGTTCGGCGGCGTGCCCTCCATCAACAGTCTCAACTCTATATACCACTTCCAGGTACGTCAATTACCTGAACGAGTCTAATGCTAGATTTACAGAACCTATCGGGAACCAGAGGGGTACAAACAATAGCAGCAAGTCTCCTACTCGGCGGTACAAAGTTACCGAGCAAGTTACTGAAGGAGTCCCTTGTTGTATATCTAGACATACTTTAACAATGGACTCTTTAGTAATCAATAAGTGTCTCTGAGAGGAGCTGCTGCCATAGGTAGATTTAACTTAATTTATGTTCGACCTAATGTTACCAAATTGTGTCGTTACTCTATAAGTGAATTCTCACATAAGGTAGAGAGTTTGTTAGTCTTTGACGTTTTATTATTCTTTGATGTTATCTGTATCAAAGGAAAGTTAATATTAACATTGATGAGGGTATAATGAAGAAAGTTTTCGTAATCTGTATCGGATTTGCGCTGTAATATTGTGTTAGAGTTGATGTAGTTAGGACGTAAGATTACTTAAGTTTTGGCAATATTTCTTCGTCGTTCTAACCTTTTTAGATAGTTTTGTAACTGGTGTGACCCTTAAAGTTTATGTTTATCTTGGAAACTACGCAGTGTGTTTTTTAACTAAAATTAAGAAGTCGAATAAGTTTATGAATTTAGAAAACAAGAGTGATAAAATATTGACATTTCTGTCTATTCCTTTGGAGGTAATTTTTTTTAATTTTTCGGTATGTTTTGAATAATCTTTGGTATTGTATTTTGGTCAATATTTGCTATGTCCATTATTTTATTTTCCTACTTCAAGTGAGGTGTAACTATTCGTCCTGTATAACATTTGTTTTTTGTTAAAAGGACCGTCCGTGGGTGTTCGGCCACTTACTCCAGTTGCAGCGTCGTCTCGGCAGAGAGAACTTCCCGCTGATAGAGCAAACCTACTACCATAACTACACTGACATGGTAAGTGCGTAGATGTAACATTGCAACTCTTAAATTTCAGGCGCTAACAATATTTAATACTTTTCTAAACCATCCGTTGGATTGTGAAGTAACTTTGATTATGTGCTTTTTACATAATCACGAAGACTTATATTATGTATTTTAATGGTTTATGGTATCAATATAAAAACAACAGTAATTTTCTTAAGTCTTTATTTTATGTAATCGTTAACCTAACTTTTTTGTTAATTTACAAATTTAACTTAAACATAAATAATAATATAACTTAAAATAAATAATACAAATAACGTTAGAATTTCACTTCAACGCTAACACAATCAACATAAAGTCCAAAGGATAACAAATAATAGAATTTGTGAGTAAATTCGTCATCTTTGAATCATACCAAATACTTTTTTGTTGTAAATTCCTATTTAGAGTCGACATACACTCAATTACTGATTCATAGCCATATAATGCATGCTGCCTGCGTTTCGTAAACCTTCATGAACATGAATAAATTGTTAGGGTTCCCCAAGACGATACGGACGAGTGATACCGCCCTTCAAAACATTTGAGACTGGGTACTAACATTAAATATAAATTAACCTAGTAGGCGTGTTAGAATGATCGTTTTGGCTTAGTAACTCATGTTTGTATCGTATATCGGTGAATTATTAGTATAAAAAACGTAAGGTAACATCGGAATTTCCAAAGGCGTGTCGAGATATACAAAATGTTTGTTACGATTAATGTTTACATTCGATGCGGCGATTCAAGTCATCGTGCTATTGAAGTGCGGTTTCTGCAAACACCTCGTGAGAGCGGGCGCCCTGGAACACAAACATACATCAACATACACAAACATATCAAAGGAAACTTTAATATATCTTCAACACCAAGTTTGGCAAATTTTAAAACAATAATTTCAATACAGTATTAGTCACTGAGACCCTGTAGTTGAAGATATTGCTATCACATTTTTAAAAAGACTATGTTTACGTTTATGGTAACTTATGTTTCTAAACCAGTGTTTATACAATGAAAACCCATAGTTATACTCGTACCTCGTCCAACGGCATCGTCGGTCGCGATCGTGCAGGCAGATGCCGTGCCTCTCAAAGCAGTCGTCGTAGTTTGTAACGCAGGTATTAGGGGACTTTGTGCGGCGCCCCGTCACGTGCACCTGAATCATTATTAAGACTCATTTATTAGATGTTTATATCCTACCCATTTCGGTGGACATTTGACAACATAACATAACAATGGCTTGATGGCTTTTAAGCTATGAAATCGAAGTTTTGAAATTCGATTTCCGTTTCTACGAATAAAATTCGAAATTCGAATCTGATTTCGCTTTTGTTGTTAGTAAGTGGAAAGGGAATTTAATAATACTGTACATTGTCAGTGTTACAGAAAATACATCATACTAATATTATAAAGCGAAAGTTTAGATGGATGGATGGATGGATGGATGGATGTTTGTTAGAGTTTGTAGCCCAAACGGCTGAACGGATTTTGATGAAAATTTGTATAAATGTAGAGGATAGTCTGGAAGAACACATAGGCTACTCACTTTTGTTTTTTTTAATTCCACGCGGACGGAGTCGCGGGCGAAAGCTAGTACAGTAATAAATTCTCTTTTATGTCCAACAATTAGGTCGAATAAATTCGTCTGATCCAATACCTACAATATAAATTCACTTTCACTTGAATTAGGACGAGTATCTGAAATTGTTCGTATGTCGGTCTTAATTAAATAACTCTCGCGTTCTTTTGAGACGGTTTTTACGAAAGCCTTAAAATAAATTACGTCGAAGTCGTAAATATCGCCTTATGGAAGTGTTCAGTAATTCGTAAAACTTTATGCTTTTTCAGTTATAAGATGAACAGTTTTTGTGTTTAAGACTAGGGACATTAGGTTTTTTTTAATAAAAAGTAGATTAAAAATAAAAAAGCGGTTTTGTTTTAGAAGACAAAAGCACCGCATACAACAAATCCAGAGCTAATATTTGCATGAATAGACTCAACTCCGTCCGTTCCTTGCGTGTATTCCATACATATTTGTTATTGTTTTGTTTTATGGCTAGGTATGTTTTATATTTACCTACAGTTATTTTCTAGTGTGTATTTGTTTTAATTTTTTCCATAATTTGTGATTACGAGCATAATTAAAGATTTAAGGAGGCTGACCTTGTGTACTTTCCACTTTTCTCAGAGTTTCCACTGTCTTAAAAATCACAAAAACATGCTCCTATCTTTCTTATTCAAAAAGAATGAGTAGTATGATACTGACGTTTTTGTAAGTTTAACAGTTTAAGCAAGAAAAATACGTGGTTGTGAAGGAATGAATGGGTTGTGAATGTGGTAAGTGTGGGTTGTATATAAATTTGTATCATACCTTGCAAGTGCAACCCTGTTTGTAGAGTAGCCTGAAGCCTTTTCGCTGTCGCGGCGTCACATCCCGCCACTTGTTGACGTACCCACAGAAGTCTATGTGCGCTTGAAGGTGCACAACATTACCTGGAATTAATTAAATGTCACAAATTGTCTATACTATTATAATAAAGCGTAAACACACACTTCTTTGTTGCCTAAGATCTCAGCAATTACAGCATATTTTTTAATAATTCTTTTTTTAATTAAAAGCCCTACACTTACGTCACGCTTTAGGCTATATATTTTCACGGCATTAAGCTTAGGGGGAAATATTTTGGATAAAAACCCTAATGTGGGAAAGAGACCATAAGTTGCTGCCAACATCAAGGAAGCAAGGTTGCCATGCTTTGTCATCATGTCATGTCATTTTGACATTTGCTATTGATAATTTGACAAATGTAAACAATAAAATAAAGTTTTTATAATTTCACGCGGATGAATCTGCACGCGAACAGCTAGTTTTTAATAATAATAATTCCAACTCTATGACACTCAAGGGAATTTGAATGGAGTGATAAGTCATTCATCAAAATCGGTTCAGTTCCTTAAATTGTTACAATGGCACTTATGGCTGAATTCTGAAACGAATCTCAAATATTTTGATTCGTAAGCGCTTACAATCTGCCAGCTGTCAAAAGTTTAACACAATAGTTACCTGTTATGACATAGGTCTCTCTGGGCTGTAGGCTAACGCCGCATAGGGCTTCTTGTGACGCCGTCAGCAATCGTCCTGATTTAAGTGCTACCACCGCCTTCGGTGTCGTCTGCGAACAATCAATTTAAATATCAAAACAAATCAACAAAGAGGCACTTGGTGACATTTATAGAACCGTTTTCACCTTCAAAATTTTATTATGTCTTTCGACGCATCTAATTAGATTATCTTACTTCATTTCTATTTAGCTTCCTCTAGTATTAAATTAGTTTGCTATAACATGTACAACTAATTGGCGAAATAATATAAAATTTAATTTTTATATTTGTATTTACGAAGGTAAGCGAGGTTTTAAATTAAAAGAGTGTAAAATTATATGCATATGCGTAATTAAACGTAAGCGTCCTTATATTTAAGAGTGTTAATATCGCTGGCTGCTTTTAAAGGCAAAAATAAAATGTAAGCTCTTTTAAAGTTAAATCTCCCGGACGTGACAACATTCAGAAATCGACTCTTAACAAATTATCCACGGAGTCTTTACATTACAACCGAAATTCGTATAATATTTTGAGTCCCTCGCTCTTGAATTATGCATCACGTAATGGCGTTCGACTTTCCCATATAAAGCTCGTTAAAAGCACAAAAGCGCATAACAAAAGTTCACTTACTTTGTAGATGTTTCGGATTTTCACTTTGTACGCGTCGTAAGTGTCATTTCCTCTGAACAATTTTTGTACTCGCCCCACGATCACTGAAACGATAACAAAACATTTATAACGTCATGTAAATTCCAACATTATTGTACTTTGTATAAGAAATACTTTGTCTTATGTTGTTTAAACTAATCATTATATGCGAGTAGTGTATGTTAGTTAATTTACTAATTTAACTCTAAGGTGGGTATATAAACTAAATTCAATAATTGAGCTTTGACGTATTGGTTCTGATCATTGTGCTGTACCCAAAAATTCCGCATAAATCTATCAGAATAATGTACAAATTAAGATGAGAAGGAACACTTGAATGGTAGCATATGTTTTTCGTTGTCTTACCGAAGTCGCTTTTACAAAAGTGTGTCTGAGGATGCTGCGGCATGCAACTGCAGGCGTCGGCAGCTCGCCACGTCGCCGCTACCAGCGCCAACGTCACCCACCTCGTCAGCATCGTCCACTCTGACCTATATCCTGTCCACAAATAATCCAATAAGGATTTATCGAAATTTAATACTATTTCTTTTATCTACGCATCCTGATCATTGGTGCTGTTAATCTCTTAATTCTTTTTTTTATTCCCGAAAGTTGCGCCAGTAATATGTGCGAATATGCTCGACTCTTGCTCGTGATATTTTAAATGTTGAATGTTTGTTGTATTGTTTGTGCAATCAAAAATAAGACTTAAGATCTAAGAAAAGCAGGAGAGAACTGTTCCCAAGCATTTTCTATAGCGTATTTAGATAATAGAGTTCGGTGCATTTGAAATAAATAGTTAATTTAAACTAAACGGTATTGTGCATTGTGTACGAAAAACGTTTATGACAATGTCACCTCAGAAATAGAAACCGATGACCCATATCTGTAAACGATGCATTCTTTGTCAGCTCCGGAAATTGGATGATAAAGATTAGTGAGCGTGAGTGCATGTTGCAACATTCAGTACAACGGAGAACACAATTGTATGAACATTTTTAAAATCGTCCGGTTCGATATAAATAAAATATCTATATATCTATATGTCCATAATAAGTTTAAGAAATAATAATATAATCTTACTAATATTATAAATGTGAAAGTTTTGATGGATGGATGGATGTTTAGAGTTTGTAGCCTAAACGGTTTAACGGATCTCCATGAAATTTGGTACAGATGTAGAGAATAGTCTGGAAGAACACATAGGCTACTTACTTTTGTTTTTTTAATTTCACGCGGACGGAGTCGCGAGCGGAAGTTAGTCCAACCATAATTGCAAACGTCTATAAAAAGTAAATAAACGCATTGCTCGTGTGACGGTTAAAAACATTAGCAAATATATTACGTAAAACCAATAATATAGGACCTCCTTAGTATCCCGTCAAATATATTTAGAATACCATTTATTCTATAACTTTCAAATGTTATTCCTTTTACACAAAATAGTATTATGTGCTTAAAACTGTCTCCGTGTTTCACATGCAAATGTTTGCATTTCTCTTTGAAGCAGTACTTGACCCCCGGCGAGTGTGCTTCCGCAAGCTAATGTGCCTCAAAAATGTCTCTTCCTAATTATAACTTGACATACTGTCAATTAAATAAACTATTTAGTTTGTACTAAAAAATATTCCGAGTTATAACTTTCATGTTCTTAGGTTACGCTCTGAATTGCGGTTAAATTGATTTATTGTAGCAATGAAGTTTTTTTTTTTTTTTATAATATAAGATGGCAAACGAGCAAGCGATCACCTGAATCCGCCCAAAATGGCGAAGCGACCGCTGCCCATAGACATCCGCAATTGCAGATGCGTTGCCTACCCTTAAACGACGGAGGAGGAGACGCACATAAAAAGGATATTTTCCCTTCCTATGCGTCACCTCCGCCGTCAAATCCACTTTCCCTTCCCATCCTTTTTCAAAAGAAAAAGGGTGGGAAGGAAAAGGGACCAAAGCTGGGCCTCCGGCACCACACTCATCAGACGAAACGCGGAATTTCTCCCACTTCACGCCTGTCTTCTGTGTGGTCGTGGTATTTCACCGGGCGGGCCGACCCATTCGTGCGAAGATGTTAAAGCGGGCTCTACCACTGTTAATGTAAGTGTCATCTAAAAATATCTTTTGGCGTAATATGTTTTTGTTTTTTGTTTATGCATATTTAATAGATAGGAATCCTAGTTAAGTCGTCAAGGCTACACTGATTTATGTAATTAACAATAGTGTGCAATAAAGATATTCTTATTTAATGATCGTCGTTGCGATGAATAAATGTATTAAAATTAAATATAAAACAAGCGCTTGTGTTATAATAAATTTACTTAACCTACATAATGTTGGATAGCATTAAGCAACATGCGGTCGGTACTGAAAATTAATTAAGTTTGCTAAAGTAACTGACAATTTCTACATCGTAGGTCTAAAACTTAGGGAGTATGTAGCGTATAATTTATTAGTTCAGCGGAGAATGTACGGCCACGGGATGACAAGCGTGTCCCACTTATCGACCTTAAATCAAACTTCCTTATAGAATGGAACTTGAAGTTACCTGACAAGTTCTTAGTTATACACACCATTATCCTTACTTCACGGTCACAGCTATTAAGTCTTGCCGATACCAAAAGTAAAGCAAAAAGTATTCTTTTGAGGCGCGAATGAGTAAATAGACGGTCAGCCTTTGAGCTTGGACGTTAATCGGATTTGTCTGTAAGTCGTGCACATAGACATTTCTACTTACTCAACATCAGAGATGAATAAAGAAGGTCTGCTAACCTTTTTACTTTTGTACTTCATGGCAGACGCGTCGGGTACTCTTTTAAATTATACACGCTTTCGTGTATTGAATATTATAGTTTTTAATACAAGCTTTTTATTCTGTAGACTTCAAATTATGAAGACAAAAATTTATATTTAATATTTTGATAATATTTATGCAATTATCTCTTACGATTTAGAAAATAAGTATCTCGTTTGTAAGAGTGATTATTCCCACGATGGCTATAGATTTTATTTTGTCCTTCATCCCAAACGTGACAGTAGACGTCTCTAACAGCTTATGTCAACAGATCCAAGAGGATTTTGATATAAAAGTTTTGTGACAGGAACTTAATGGATACCACGATATTTACCTTAAGAAAAAATAAACGCCAGAATAGATCGAATGAAATAAAAGTATTATCGAGAGAGGTCTAACGCTTGGTTCAGTTAATTTCCTAAAAGGTGATTTTTATTAGAGCAGACGTAATATTAAATAATAAATGATGAAGTCTCCATTCATTACCTTTACCTCAGTAATGTAACATCTGACGCTAATAGTTATTAATAATTTCATTAATATTAAGTAAAACATAATAACAAAATTAGATTTTAACGATGATAAATTTAAGATTCTATAAAAAATCATAATAAACTGCATTAATACATCGTTAATTCCATTACGAATTATATTTATTTGTGTCGGGAACATGGACATGCATGTCAAATTGACAGCAATTGCGTTTCTGTGTAAAAACAAAATGGCCGTCCTTGAATTTAACAATCGTAATAACCATAGTCCGGAGTTGTGGTTATATTGTTTTCTTTACAAAATTATGCGCTGACCGAACAACTTTCAAAAGATATAAAGTTTTTTATTACATACATTTAAACCAATTAATTGCGTACACTACAGGGATAAGATAATTGCTGAACTTTAAAATTGACTCTGCTTTTTGGTGGATTAATTAAAAATAGTTTGGTTGTGTAAAACATTGAGATTATTTCTTTAAGCCTCTACATTGTTAATCAAATTTTAGGCAATAATACGTATATTAAGATAATTCTAATGATTTCAATAGCCATCGAAACTTTTTAATGATAGATGAAAATTATTCTAATTTTGACCTTTTAATTCGTTCAAAGAGCAAATTACAAGCTTTTATTTAATTAACGCATTTGCAGAACTCGCAGAGAATCGATCTTAACAGCCGAGATAACACCGTGTACGACATCGCAACATCGAATGCATTAATCCTTATAGTATGTGTACTGAATATTTTACATGTTGATGGTAGACGTTTCTAAATAATTGAATAATAACAATGCGGAAACATAATGAGCACATTCCCATGATCGCGAATGAATTGTGACCGACGCCGCCGCGCCGTGCCGCCTTCCCCACAATGGCTCGTTTGTCAGGGTTCGTCGAGAACACAAGGTGATTGTTGGTACACGCGTTTACCGACTGTCGCCACTGGGTTCAATGAACTATTTCAATCCCTAAATTATCGGAAAATTCTTTGTCATCTCGTAAACCTACCCTCATTATCCGATTTCTTTCAGTAAGAACAAGGGAGTATTTGTTCTTTAAAATCCTTTCATCGCATGCAAATTTCCGTATGCACTTTAAAGGACATGTGTGAATTGAAAACAATAACTTTTGAATTGGATATTCACCGTTTTTTTCCGACAGTAAAATACAAAAATAAAGTATTCAGCGGAGGTCCGTATCGTTATGTATCGGTGGTTACCATTTTTGTGTCCATTATTTACGGTACACGGGAACATTGAAAGGCTGATACCGCAAAAAGATACCGAGACGTGCAAGCAGTTTGACATAAAACAACTGCTTATATGAAAAAGTATTAGCAACATATGCTGGGTGAGATAATTGGACCTTGTTCGCTGTATACCTTCAGTTTAAACGATACAAGTGGACTGTACATTGTAACTTTTTCTGTTTTCAAAATGGGATAACTTCACAATTTCTATTTTTGTAATAAATAATACCTTTCGGTAATTTCGTATTAAATTCAAGCATATACATAGGTATTTAATGAGATAGATTCACATGTACTATAAAAGTTGGTTAAAATGTAGAGTTATTAATAATAATTGCAAGTTCATCGAATAGTCTGCGGTTGTGGGTCAAGGTGGATGTTCCCGGCTGTGGTTTTCCGCAGATATACTATTTAATAATTCCCTTGCTCGAGGACCAGTGTGCGGTTACTTTATTAATTCCCATTCAACAAACAAAACTTTAGCAAACACTAATATCATACTTGCAAACATTAAGGGGAATATTGGAACTGCGGTTAGAGGAGGAAATTAAATTTTAAAGGTAAAATTTAATATACTGCTGTTATTTTGTGTCGCGTATTTTATTTTCCTCTAGGGCCGAGTGCTTCTAATGATAGAATTAAACTACCGTGACAGTATTACTGTCTCTTTTTTATCGAATATAATAAAAGAGAGGAGAATATTTAATAATACAACTGTCACGCCAGTAGAGTTATACAGTAAAGAATGTTATTGGCACAGTTTGGTTGATAATATATCTAAGGTTGAAGACAAGCTCAATCAATTGTCTTTCAACAGAGTTCGCTAACGACCGTCTCTGACGCCAGCGTCAGATCTCAGCGTAAATCTACCGAGTGATTCTTAGCATCAATCGTGACACGACAATTATAGTAACCAACGTGTCCATCAATCTCTATAGTTTAATCTATCCCGCAAATAAGTACCAATGGATAAACCAAGATATTAAATTTATTTCTTTCAAATCCCTTCAAGAATGACATACATTCTTACTAATGCGGTCCAGGATCATTCTATTAATACTACTTTGATCACACAAAAGTATCCATACCTTAAATTTAAAACAAACACATCATATAGCTGGTATTTTTACATATATTTTCTAACAAGTTTAACAATGATTTCTTACCAGACGACTCTTGTTCCCCTTACATCATACAAACAAAAAAAAGTTGATGTCGTCCTCAATACGTCGTGTATTCCATAATATATTAGTCTCTAACGTTCACAATTTATGTTCTCAACTAATTATAGTTTCACACGAGGGAAAATAAATGATGCAGAGCAATAGGCAGTACTCTCAGTTGGACGCACGTATAATAGAACAGTAATAAGTGTGGGTTCAACAAAAGTATTACTGCACTGTCCTACTGTAATACTACGCTTTTGTGCCTTTGTGTGAAACTGGCATAAATACACACGTGTTGAATTAATTTTGCAACAAACGGTTAATTAAAGCATGGAGATTCCCTACATTACAATCTACAATAGAATAATCATTGGACATTATTCACTCAGCTCCCGACAGATGTTAATTGAAATGCCAAGTTTCCGCGTTTCTTTGATCATAACAATTACAACAAAAGATCTTCGTTAAGATATTGTTATAAAAATTGTTTCGTATAACGCAACATTGTTGTTTTGATTTAGATGTTATAATTCCGCAAAAACAAATAATAATCATAAATATTATTGCATACTTAATGCGACGATTACCGCATCAATATCGTCTTGACTCCTTAAATAGCTTAACGTGTGTTTAAAGCCAATGATTGAAAAATTTTCACCCCAAATTTATTATTGGCTCCAAGTTCTTCAGCGGAGATGTTTATGAGATGTGCAAAAAAATATCAGTCGTTTGTTATTATATAGGTTAGAATTAAATTGAGGGTCTGTTTTACAACACATCTTAGTAAATAGATATACCCGCGAGAGTGATGTTCAAATTACTGGGTTTAGGATTAGTTGATCGTGTTATCATCTTGGTTTCTAAAGCGACAGCTCTAGTAATTGGCTGGTAGCTTTGTAGCAACGAGCAAGATTAATTCTGTACAATTTCGTTCATGAGATACGTCTGATTGATTTAATAATGTCGTCAGTGTACAGCGAGACAGCGACCTACATCTAAGCACTCTATTTGATTCGAGAATTACCTTTACCCGACTCATATGTTTACCTTTTAGACTTTGTAACATATTTACTGAGTTATTAAGATATTTTTTATTAAATATGAAAGTTATTAATAAATTTAAAAGATAGCAAAATAAAGCCAAATAAAATTGTTTTTATTTTTTAAGCGCATTCGACGTAAATGCATCCATTTTTGTTCATATAACATTTTGTTGTAACTTAAACAACTGCAATCGATTCCTTACAATGTGCGTTTACAATTCCACACCGAAATGTTAGATTTATGTCAAAAGCGAGACGAAATAACGATACCGAGGATCGTTAAATTCGTTTTCGTTCGCGGGTTTCTTGTTACAGACGCAAATTGGGCCCGTCCCCGTAATTACACCCAACATGGAGCATGTTATATTATGTATGCCTAACCATAAAGGGCCGCAGTAACCCATAATAACTCAAACAGATTTATGTATTCAATTTGATTTAATGTAACATTAAATTTATATTTAAGTTTTAGAATATAATTGCAAATTCTCATGTGTGTAAAAAATATTTCTTAAGTCTAATAAACATTTCTTAAATTTAGTGGATTCATAATTGATCTGCTACGATATTTGCTGGTAAAATCGAGATATCAACTTAGTTGTCGATATAATAAAAGTAAAAGTAGCAATGATTTATCGAATGCCAATTCTTAATGCGTATTAAAAGTGAAAATATAAACGAAATGCGGGCGCAGCGCAACGAAAAGACAAACAAAAAGCACACCTCGTAAATACGTTTCACGTACGAAATCCATTGTAAAAACTTTATATAATATAACAAAGAAACTTAAGATTCAATACTTAAATATAATTTAGAAATAACGTAACTATACTTGAGCAACGTGAATATTAAGAAAGGAAACTTAACCTTATTGTCCTCAAACTACAATGTATCAAACTTCGTGTTCGGAGTACAATAAAAAAACAAAAAAGACACCATTTATAGAAGTCATAAATATCATTCAGAGAGAGCCGGAGTAACCGACAAGTTCAGTGTGGCTGTGGGCCTGCACCAGGGATCGGCTTTAAGCCCTTATCTCTTCCTCCTGGTTATCGACGCGTTAACCGTGGAGATCCAGGTGGAAGCACCCTGGTGTATGCTGTTCGCCGACGACATTGTTCTTGTCGGGGAAGATGCGCTTGAGGTCCAGAGTAGACTGGAGAGATGGCGGGATAAACTGGAGACAGCCGGCCTGAAGATAAGCAGAGCGAAAACGGAGCAGCTATTCTGCGACTTCGGGGCTTATCTAGTTTTATCCCGATTGCCTTGGATGGCGCCCATCTTCCAGTTTGCTCCGACTTCCGGTACCTCGGCTCATTAATCCAAAGCGACGGCGATATTGACCGTGACGTGAGAAATAGAATAAAAGCGGGATGGATGAAATGGCGACAGGTTACAGGTGTAATATGCGACCCGCATATTCCCCTTAAAATAAAGGGGAAAATTTACAAAACCGTCATAAGACCTGTCATGATGTATGGATCTGAATGTTGGGCAGTAAAAGGGACGGATGAAGGAGAATACATGTGGCGGAAATGCGAATGTTAAGATGGATGTGTGGGGTAACACGATTGGATAAGATACGAAATGAGTATATTAGAGGAAGTTTGAGAGTAGCCCCAGTGGTTGAGAAAATAAGGAGTAAAAGGTTAGAGTGGTATGGGCATGTTATGAGAAGGGATGAATCGCATGTAACAAGACGGACGTTAGTTATGAATGTGGAGGGGTACACCGGTAGAGGTAGACCTAGAAAGAGATGGATGGATTGCGTGAAAGGTGACATGATCAAGAAGGGAGTGATGACTGAGATGACGGATGATAGAGTGCTTTGGAGGACGAAAACCTGGTGCGCCGACCCTACGGGAGTAGGATAAGGCAGGGGAGATGATGATAAATATCATTCAGAATAGCTGCGACATTTGCGATGGTCCGTGGCATGCTACGTGGCTTACAAAATTCGATGGTATCGATTGATCGAAGATTGGCCTGATAAAAGGCTTTTGTATTTGTGAGAACTATGTAACCTATACTAATGTTATAAAGAAATGTAAAATTGTAAATGTATGAAGAAGCTTAAAAGTAATTAAAGGTGGTATGGTTACCTAAAATACTTATTTAAAACCCTGTTCAAACGTTCAGTTGAAACTGACAGAACTAATCTTGTGTAGCGGCTTTTAGAACTTTACTCTAGGACGAAGTCAAAATGCATCCATCACTTAATTTAAAAAAAAAACACGTTTTGAAATGACGAAATGTTATGTGAGTTTTCAGAATTAATAAGGCGTCCTTGATCTCTCTTTTATTTATATTACACGTCTAAATAACCCGTAATTGAAGAATTGTTATGAAAATCACTTCAACAAGCCTAATTTAAAGATAAAATATATCTTTTTATTTATTTTCATAACATGCTAAACTGTATGAAATATTTAAAATTGTTTAAATTCAATAATCGTTTGTAAACATGAATATTTTCTGATATAAATTAACACGATGTGTGTAAACATACTTCAAAATAATTTATGTTAGCTTTTAAAAGGTTACTTTGCTTTATTTTAGTGAAATCGTTTCAAAAATAATAAATGGAATGATTGATCGAATGTATTAACAGGTATATCATTTTATGCATCATTATTTGGATTCGTTTGCGATACAGTTGGCGGTTGTGGGCGAAATAAATTATATCGGTAGAATAATGAATGTGTTAACCGAAAGCAACCAAAGATAATACCAATATTTAGTTACTTTCATGTTTTAACAAACACATCCACAAGTATATCTAAGCCAAGTATCCAATTAACAACATGCTGTAAAAACATACGCAAAAACATTTCAATGTCAAATGCAACAAAAAACTGTATATATGATATTTTAATTTTGTCTCATCAAGGCGTAAGAACCTCATGCTTCAAGTATGGGGCTATTATTAATCTGTGATAACATGTGAATATTAACACTAAAGGCGGGTTCACATGGTGCAAGAATTGGTGAACGGGCGCACAGTAGCCGCACTCATGTAACCGTGTCGCTGACAAGAATCACAACTGTGTGAATCTATCTTATGTTTAACATATAATCGCTACCGGATATGTATCTCGGTATCTCGTTTTCATTGGATCAAGTGTTTTGTTTAGCAACTTGTGATAGTGAATAAATATTCGACCACATCTACTTTTGAAATTCATAACACAACATACTATGTTATTTTATTCTAATGTTTCTTTAATCAATAAACATACAGATTGTATATGTTTAAATAATAAATACAACGGTCTGATACTTCAGGAAAAATTCTTGTTTACAACATAGCCTTGGTTAAGAAGATTATCATCGAATTAACACTTGTGGAGATTATGTGTAACAAGTTGTGGCGCCGGCAAAATGTTTGCATTTACTATTCTATATTCGACTACGATAATCGTATCCGCAATGATTCTTTTCATTGCGATCTACAATGCAGCCGGTGACGCACATCGATTATTTGTAAATTATCTTAGTCCATATACACTGATAAAGAGTCTATTTAAAAGCAAGAATCCCATAAAAGATATCACATTTGATAACCATTACTGTAATGTCTTACGAGTAAAAAGATATTTAAACAAAAGCTACCTTAATTCGTAGTTCTTGTTAGTATAAGGACTTGCAGGAAACCTTATCAATATTTGGGACAAGTCTTTTGTAGTGTATTCTTGTATAATTACTCCTGAGATATCATATTGTTTTAACAAATTAAACGTGCGTTTGTAAGAACTGAGCGTGTGTTGTAAAGCTACGAAATAATAGACGATTATTTAAATGATAATTCACGAATATCCGTAATCTTGGATCCATTACATTTTATTTTTTGATATCCGAACAAAAAACAAACCTTAACAAGGACCTACCGCGCTTAGAATACTAATGTGACGAAAGTTTGCGAAGGATCGTAAATTCGTTAGTTTCTGAATAAACTTCGTTGTTTAGTCAAGCAAAGTAAAATATTATGAGTGGTTTTTGGTATGTTGCCAACTCACGTAGTGTAGATGTGGGTCGGAGCGAGGATTCCGCAGATGTCCAGCGCCCAGTGGAACACGACTTTAACAACTACAGCACTTTTATAAAGAAAAAAAGTCAGTTTAAAAAAATTATTAAAACTTTAAGATGAACACATGTATTAAACAAAGACTACACAACAAATTGTTTTAAATAAAATAACAGCCACTACAACACGTCTATTTGCTAATAACAACAGTATATAATTAACCGCTTTATTATATACGTTTCCATTTTTACCTTAAATGTAACCACACTGTAGAGTATCGCCAATTACTAAGAAATGTGAGCAAACAACCTGCAGCCGAATAAAAACAATTTTCATGAGTCAGCGTCGGTACATCTATTCTATGAGGCGGTGAACCGACGACCCCGCGGGCGCCAACCGATTACAAGACGCAAACCCGACCGCCCACGACACCAAACACTTTCATATTGCTCTGCAAAGATGTACCTATTGTACAGGAATTATCTATCTTGTCATGTAAAGGTCTTCATTTTAAAACTATTCAAATGCTATTAATTGATTTGCTTTCTATGATAAGATCATCTTTGTCTTTGATTAAAAAGATAATCTTTTACTTAGCCTAAACTAGCAAGAAAGCAAAGCTGTTTCGTTCAAGTCTAAGTAATTTTTGTCGGAATCAATATAAGCCGTGACTTTATTAGATCGAGCTCGTGATTCCAGCGGCTTTCACAGCCATTATCCAGTCGAGTACGTTTATAGTTGTTACTCGACGTTGATAAGGAGTTTAGACCCTTAAAGCCGGTCAGTACATCGATTTACGTCAAAAGATCAAGAGATAATAACGTGTAATAAATACAGCCAATTTCCCCGCGAACGAAATAAGTGTAACATGACATGTAATTTTCTCAACTATTAGCCGCTGCCTTTATAGTAATCGATACGTTTTATTATAAAATATCGTGGTTTTCGGTAATAATTCCTTTTTATGTTAGCAGTCGAACGTAAAAGTCATTGTGTTAGCTCAAATCACGATGACGATGCGATTGTTGTTTAGAAGATCGTGCAACATGAGCATTTGTATGCGTCTCGTCTAAAACAAATTACAGTTTCTTCGTTGATTGATTTCGTTCGCTACCGGCGTTTTTTGTGTTAATTTGATCTGTAATTACTTTTATTTTTTGTTTCTCTTTTATATTTATCCGTGTTAATAACTGTTTATATATTTTTTATTTAAAATTGTATTGTTTTATTGTTCTCTTGATTTCACAACATACTTTTTATGTTAAGTTTTTATAAAATGAGTCATAAGATTTTTAGATAGGTAAGCGATGAAGGACATAGATACGTCTGTAATATTATCCATCTAACGGTGAGTTTACACGGATGTATATGTGTTTTTATTTCTTATTTTTTTTAAAGAGCAGGTAGAGTTTTTATTTCAAACTAGCTGTTCGCGTGCGGATTCATCCGCGTGAAATTATAAAAACTTTATTTTATTGTTTACATTTGTCAAATTATCAATAGCAGATGCCAAAATGACATGACATGATGACAAAGCATGGCAACCTTGCTTCCTTAATGTTGCCAGCAACTTATGGTCTCTTTCCCACATTAGGGTTTTTATCCAAAATATTTACCCCCTAAGTTTAAATGCGTGAAAATATATAGCCTAAAGCATGACGTAAGTGTAGGGCTTTTTATTAAAAAAAGAATTATTCAAAAATATGCTATAATTGCTGACTTCTTAGGCAACAAAGAAGTGTGTGTTTACGTTTTATTATAATGGTATAGACAACAAATGGCACTATTCAACGATTACTTGATCTGTTTCTTGGTGTACATTTTAAAAATAAATCTTCATCAAGTGACCGGCTTGGTGACAAACGACATTTGTTTCTGGTAGTTAAACTTATACATTTTATTTCGTTTAAAAGGAGAGTGCAAAATTGTTTTGCTGCAACACGAAACGCCACTTATAAAAAGTGCGCGGGCTGCGTGAAACTGAACTACACGATTATTAATCTTGATGTTGGCAGCGGAAGAGTTGCGTTACTTTCATTATTTGATAACTTGCTGATTTCGAAGCCGGTTTTGGTTATTCGTCCAAAAATGGAAGAAGTTTTGCCAAAATTGTCGTACCCAGACGTGAATGTTTCCGTGTACAAAATCATTTAATGAATCTTATTTTTTTTACTGAAGGTTTAATATTTATTTTCTGAATACATTTTTTAGTTCCTGTCAAACAGGAAATATAAATTATATAAATAATTAACCTCAACTATTAATTTTATTTCGCTGACTTAATGATACTTGAAAAGTTTTAAATATACCCAAAGGACTCATGAATATTAGTAGTTGCTGAAGCTTTATTCGCGGTCTACAATAAAGGAATTTCTTCAATTAAACATCTACGGAAAACTCATTTACATAATGAATATACCGTCGGACGTGAAACAAGTATTCTATAAATATTTATGACGTGATGTGAGTCACGCTACGGTATGAAGTATTTAGATTTATTTTGTTACAGAGGATGGTGGTATATCCTCACTATACTCGTACTATCGACTTAGTATTTTTTTACTAGTTGATATTTCTTATGACCATTCCAATTAAGGTTGTGTTAGGATATCTATACTTAATATTATAAAGTGGAAAGATTTGTATTTTTGTATACGACATAACTCAAAAACTACTGGGCCGATTACAAAAATTCTTCACCATTAGAAAGATAATTTATCTGAGAGTAATATAAGCTATATCTTTCATTATTTTTTTATTTCACGAGGACGAAGTTGCGAGCAACAGCTAGTTCATAATAGTCGAACGGATTTAAACCTAAGTCCACGTGATCGGATGTCCATACTTCGTACTTTAATCATTAGGCTATTGGCGCTTCTAATACAATAGTGGGCTATGTGCATTATATTCTTGTAACGGTGTGCAGCTCGCCGGCGAAAGCAGACAGTTAATCCGCGTACTGCACCGCACTGCACTGCAAGGTCAACTTTCACGACACTCCAAGCTTGCTTAGCTGTATAGAATGTCTAAAGGCTCCGTGTATTTTGCTATTAATCACGTAATCCAATATTGTAAATTAATCCGAAAGTTTCTTAAAACCTTTATTAAAAGGTTTTTTATTAAATACATTGTTTGTATTGGACCTAAATCTGCATCACAAAAGAATATAGAACATAGTAATAAATCTCAGAAACTATAATTAAAATAGTTCTAAAACCTTCACACAAACACATAAAGCATTTAACGGGGTCAAGCGATGTGTGTATGCGCACCTTGCTTTGCCAATTTCAAATCGATGCACTCGATTTACATTTCCATTTACATTTCAAATTTATAAATGCACATTCGAAACAAATAAAAAGTCTAGATTGATTCTCGGTATTTCCAAACTAATTAGATGAAATCTGTAAAATATAATTCGGTCTTATAAATATTTAATACGAATGATATTCATTTTGCGATATTGTGAGAATCTGAAATCTATTTAATATTACAGAGCAGTAGTATATGTCTTTATGTCTCTTCGATAAAAGTACGCTCGATTAGCTACGCAATAGTGTGGACGAGAATACTGCCAATACTGATCTTATGAAGTTAATGACTGCAAATATCGTTCTAGGTGAAAGCGAATACATAAATAGACAACCATAAGTGACCATTTAATACAACATGAATTTATTTAACCACTAGCTTTCGTCCGCGACTCCGCCCGAGTGGAATTAAAAAAAACAAAAGTGAGTAGCCTATGTGTACTTCCAGACTATCCCCTACGTCTATGCCAAATTTCATCGAGATCTGTTCAGCCGTTTAGGCCACAAACTCTAACGAACATCCATCTAAACTTTCGCATTTATAATATTAGAAAGAAGTAAGATTAGTAAGATTTAATGTCTTATCTCTTTTTATAGAGAATGAGGGAGTAAACATTATTTTTTTATATCAATCCAAGGTATGTGTTGATAGATACAAACACATTATGTGACAGCAAAATACGCGGTAAGACTTGACCATTAATGCATTCTGCAACTCAAACCAAATGCAAACCATTTTGCAGTGATTAGTACAAATGGTGCATGTTCCAGTGTTTTCTATTTCTAGATCTTGTTTTGTATTATGATGGATAGTAGCTTTATTTACTGTCAGATAATAGATATCCTCGGCCTTTAGTTTAATGGAAACTGACAAGATGACGTAAACGGTGTATATTTAAATACTACGCGTGTCTTGCAATTCTTAGGGCCTGTCCCACCACTTGATAGAAGGGAACAAAATCCGATATTTCCATCACATATTTCATACGTTGTATTGTTAGACAATTTACAATTTGTTGGGACAGGCCCTAAATGTCGTTTTTTAAATTCGAATACTGGAAATAAAATAAAGTAAAGACAGACATTTATATAACAATATGCAGTACAGCGGAAATATCACTGGTTTCCTCTAGTTTACAAAAGGAAACTAAACACTTTGCTTAGTAACATGCTCGTGTGTTCTGTGAAATATTATAATACAATGCAGTTTAGTTATTTAAAAAGCAAAGGAAATGTTCATAATATTTTAATGACTGCTTTCCTCAATAATTCTTACAAACAATTAGCTTTAAAAAGAAAAATTACATGTAATTTTAATTAGGGTATAGGATTTAAATAAGAATGTTTCGTGCATGTTGAAGTGGTGTATAATTTCACAGAAACCATATATTATCTGTGCGATAACAATTAACCAGTCGCGTCATCACTCCAGCACTGAATGGACTGTGATTCACTGCGAATTATTTTTAGTATGGCTCGGTATTCGTGTAATTTACTACGAATTACGTTCCGGCGCCTACGCATATTTTTTATTCATTAGGTAACTGTTTTAATGCGTGCATACGTCATGCATTGCTAGAAGCTATAATTAGTTGTAGGCTATGTTTATAGCTATTAATTATTAGTTATTTAGTTGCAAAAAATTTAAGAATAAAACCAATATTTGCAATAGAAATAAAAAAACATTATCTAGGTTGTAATTTTTACGAAAGTTGTTTAATTGTAGCTTAACAAAAAATTTTTTTCATCTAAAATGTTAGATATGAAATTGTAGTTTGAAAAGTATTTTTAATATTCCACTTTAAAAGTCCATACGAGGATCTCAACCACGATTTCGAGTGCCATTATCGCTATCCAGCGACCCAAGAATATAACAATGCGACTAAAAAGAATTTTTATTTATTTCTCTACTGGAGCGTCCGTGAAATATTCCGCTGATAAAAAAACGACGCACTATCAGACGCATATCCCTATCGAATGGGAGGAGTATTGTACACTTTTTAACATGCATTATTCATGCGATATCCCACTTGTTCTCACATTGTCTACGGGTCTGCAATTATGAAATTTATGTGCAAAGCCTTTGGGCAGAGCAGATGACGGCATTTACGTTGACTCATCCAAGTCTCGCTCCACTGGGCAAGGTTGTCCACTTGTGCACTGACCTGGTACTGATTTATTGCACCCCTATCGATATTGATCGATGTGTCTGACAAAATACAACAGCTGATCACAAAGATTGACATTAATGTCGGTTAATGCACTAACGATTATTTACGATTGGCATTTGTTTGGTCACATCTGTTCAGTTTGGAGAACTGTAGGTGTTCTTTTCAGTCTTAGAAAAGAACTGCATTTATAAGGTAGTAAGATTTGAGAATTAAAGTTTCCTAGTGGGTTGACAAGATATTCTAGTTATAATGAGATAATATGTTATAATTATATTGGAAACAATATATTTTAAAGGAAAACAAATTATAAAGTAATCCTTTACACAATATCTTCGCGTAATGATAGTTTAAATATAGTCAGAACGTTGAAAATCTCTGAATAATATAATCCTAAGCATTTGTTATGTCTCCGGAGTCATTTACCACATAAAATAGAGCACTAGTTGTTATCTTACCCTCGCATTCTGCGAGTGATCCTTACGAAGTTAAACCAACCAATTGAGTTAAATCTAATTAACACGAATAGCCTAAGCTTAGGACACAAACTGAGAAAGATAAAGGTCTTAACTCAGAAACCTTCATGTGGACCCTTGATTGTTATCGTAAGTCACTTGCAATTGTATACATCAATATAATGAAGCCTTTAACCCAATACAAAAGCGTTCATTTTAAATACAATATATGAAATACATTTGAGCAAATATTATTTTAATAATAGTGTTTATTCTATTATGAATCAATACTCGCATTCACCAGCTGCCTGGAATATCGTTTATGTCACGCTTCACTTTAAATAAGCGTGAGATTTCACGGTCGAAACGCAGTTACTAATAATGTAGATACACCTACATACTTCGTACGGTGAAAACACATGTAGACATGAATAATATGTTCATTCTTGCCGTTATGAATAATATGGAATGTTGCAGGATATCGTAATGTACTTTTTTATAGAGAATGGAAAAATCTTTCATGAGATTTTTGTCATGGAAATGACTGCTGCTTTTCATGTGCGTAATATAAAATAATATAGATTTTTCAGTACGTCTTTCCATTAACGCATTTTCATCACAACATGATTGACAAATTGTTTTGATTGTTTATAAAAGATTAAAATTCTGTCAATCAGTTCTGTAAATTTTCAATATAGGTTTATAAATATTGTTTCGTCAATATTTATTTCTGGATCGTGTTTGGCATTGTTTTATATTATCGCAACGATCGTAAAGACGGTTAGCGGCGTCGTTCGTCTTCGTACATAAATCAAACATTTAACAAACTGTCGACTCAATAAACCGTTCCCGACCGCGAGATGTCGCCTCTTACATAATGACAACAGTGCAACACTTCAAATAAACCGCATTCTTATATATGTTAAGTAAACATAAAATTCTATTCTTTTTTTATAATATTCTATGTCTATTATTTACATTTATAGCTTCCTTATTTTTATAGCTTAAAAGTAGACCAAACTATTTTGAATTAAAAAATGTAACAACATCAAAGATCAAATTTAAAACGCATAACATGAACTAGATATTTAAAACTTAATTGCGTGTTATTGATTTGAATCTTTGTTACTATCTTAAAAGCATAGTTCCATTATATGTTAAGGTTATCTTTACAACATAAAAACATAGTGTAGTATCAACATATCAGTATTGCTTCGTGTTACACTATTAACGTGTGACATTCCAGTGTTAATGCTTCTATAAAAATGTAATGTCCACTACAAAAATTACATAAAGGTTATCAACTTAAGCCGCCCCGTATGCAAATAGACGCTTCGCTTAAAGGTGCTAAGAAAAGATTAAAAATAGATGTGATGAAAGCAATGGAAATAGTATCGTTTTATGTATAATTGCAGTTATTTGAATTTGTTTTTGCATTTTATGGTGAAGTGGTCATAAATATATATGGCTGGTAATTTCACACGAGGGTAAAAAAGGCAGTGTAATAGTACTACTATCTGGACGCCTACGCTAAGAACTGAGGTATAAGTACTGTACTATCTACTGCTCTGCATTACTGTTTAGCCCTAGTGTGAAAATAGCTTAGCAAATAAAAAATATCGTTGAATATTGATTGATTGTAAAGAGAAGGGAAGCTTAACGAATGACGCAGCAGGCGAGTGTCAAAAAAGACACGTTCACAAATTATCGTCTGGCGACAAATTAAATTAGACATGATGAGGTAGCGTTTGTTCGTAAATCGATGTGACAAAATATTACATAAACTACTTATGAAGATTTTGTTGTACGCATTCAATTTATAAATACTGTATAGAAATATCTATTAGAAATATTATATTTACAGATTAATACTACGTTAGTATAAATTTCTTCAATACCACTTCAACGACTTCAAGTTTCCTAAATAAATTGGTTTCATTACTTTATAAAAAGCTTTTAACATAAAGAATTTTCCTTAATGTAACAAAAAAATTAACTCCTAGCTATAAAAATATGCCCATAAAATTATTTTAAAGTTAAATATACGTTATGAAGTGATTTCACATATTTTTGTATATACACACACATACTCTAGCACAATTTTAAAAATCAGTTTACATGTACTTATAATTTCCTTAAAGCTTTTTTACCAGGACGATAAATTCAAACATCGTACATCATAACGTGTAATTATATTGTATATCCATACATTATAAATTGCGTATGCAAATGAAGCGGGGGCAATCTGCGCCACCTGCGCTGTGCCCGAAGGCTCTTTACAACAAAAAAGATTTCCGTTTGGTGAATCATGTAAGCTTAAAGTTTGATGGAAAATGTACTATCCAAACTTAATATTAGTAACATTTAAAAGCTAAATCAAAATGAAATCTATAAATATGTAAAGACCCCTGTTTCTAAATTTCAATTAAATATTGAGAAACTAATTATCATTAATAAGGCATGTCACACGGGTGCCCCACATTCCAACGAGCGTTCGAAAGTTTTGCATTTACAACATTTGTGTACATGTATGTAAACACGTCCATCGTACAAAACAGTCCGCGGGTATTTATAATTGTATACATCGTCAGTCGCCACCGTACCGCGCTGGATGACATTTCACGGGTAATTACTCGAACATCAATAACAACCTGATTAATTATATGAAGCTCAATAAATAAATGACGGAATCCCCGTGAGGTTCGGCTCGCTTCATAAATCATTTCGGCATTACGAATCACCTTTTTAAAATATCCCCGCATACGCCATCGAAAAGTATTCCATCCTTTGTTAAACATTGGCGTAATTTCTAAAATTGAGACTGAATAGCTACCAAATGTTCAGACATAAACTGAAATTTACGACAGCAATAGACTTTAAAACGAAGTTTAGGTTATGAAAGAACACTCAAAACGATCTGAATTACGTCCGGGCATAAAAGCAGGTGGGAATGGGAGTAAAAAAAACTTGACCTTCGTCTTATTTATGCCGCCTACGGTCGTAGCGGAAAGTGAACGCTGCGAGCGGAGCTGCGAGCCTGCGACGAGACTTCACCTGCTTTGAAAAAGTCAATTTTAAAACGTATTACCCTTTGTTCCTGCGCCCGCCGGAGGAGTGTTTACTTCGCCTTTATTGAGATTCTGATGTGACGACCGCGGTGGCAATGCCTTTTGAAACAAGCTTTTTACTGGCAATTTACCACCGCGTTGTTATTTACTTATAGGAACCTATAACACCTCTTGTTTTATGTGCCACCGTAAATTAGCGTAGTTTCACCAATTTGCGTCGCATCTGTAAATTGTTTAGGTTGCAATATTCGTTGTATTTAGAGCTTCGCTAACGTGACCTCGCCTTGTTGATACCATGGGTTAGTTAGTAGCCCTTTGAAACCTAGATGTAGCCTATCTATTCTATTTTTTCTAATACTACTAACGTCGTGAAGAAAATGAGATATTTTTCCTAAACTTTGTCTATCTCAATGTGTGTGTGGGCGTTTTATAACGAATTTAGAAGTCAGGAAATATTTGGCAATATTGCTGATTTTATTGACATATCATACAAATTAATGATGTACGAAAACTGATGATATAAGGGGAAACCGTAACCAAGTTAGATTGTATTTCTACATCTCTGGGTCACGGGAATGAGGGTACTTATCTACCATCTTAGCCGATTGGTCTTCGTTAAAGTTAAATCAAATTGTTACTGCTTCTAATTGTATGGTGCGACGTGAGATTTGAAAAAGATATAAATTTTGCTTTATGTGGCGCGTCTGACACGCTTTGTTACTTAAATGTTATGAATAATTAGTTGGGCAACTTAAATATGTATGTTGTTACGGTATCATCTAAATAGCCACATAAAAATTAAAGATTTATTGCTCTCGCATAATGTTCTTTGTACGTTTACATGCATACATTATTCACATTTTAAGTGTTGCCAAATGTGTGGGTAATTTTATTTGAATATAAATGTCAGGATTTACGATATTAATCCGCGGAATGAAGTGGCCTTTTTCACTTATCTCTGTATACCCCTATCGAGCCAAATCCTCGTTGACGGGACTTTCCCTTGACAAATGACTAGTCCTATGACAAACTCTAAGAATCATTTTGTGAATTTACTTTAAATTATTTATCCAATTAAGAATTACAAATAGTTACATATGATAGATTAATTGGTGTAAATTTATTTCGACGGAAAGCCTATTAGAAACTAAGATATGTTGCTATAATCCCGTCGGCTGGAATGAAGTCGACAGCTCCACTTCTGCGAGTCATTAAATATAGTATGTAGTAAAATTATTCCTAACTTTCTCCTGAGCCAAACAGGATGTGAATGCAAGGCAGAACGATTTGTGGTAGGAAATTCTCCGCATGCCGCTGCTTTGTTTAGCAACGTTACGAAAACAAAATAGCTTTTCATGACTGCTTCGAGGCAGAAAATAATAAAAACTATCTTATGAAATCATTCAAAAATATTTCATGTATACCAAACTATAACTGGCTACCAAAGTTCGGAACATCTTAATTTTTTATACTGTTTAAAAGGTTTGAGGTCTTAGTCTAATACATGCAAGGTGCTAGATCCGATTGAATAAAAAAGAAACGGCTTGTTAGCTTACTGTCGCCAGTTATTTAAGTATTAACTAGTGGTTCCAAGACTTTAAGTCCATCCAAAACGATAACAAAGTCGAGTTAAACATCAAGCAAATATTTCAGAACATGCTTCGAATAATTGTATTGTATGTGCGAATCTAATTCAAGCGTGTATTGCTGGAGTAACTGCAGGTCGTAATAGAGACGGCCTCGACACATTTCGGCGCAGCGCGACACCTAATTTAACAATATAGCGTTCTAGATATTTCAACAATAAATTACACTACTGTTTACATTCATAAATCATCAAGATCTCTGTTTTTTAATTAAGGAATTAGTAGCGAAATATCTTAGGAGTTTATATTAAGTCATTCTACGTGTCATTAATCGTGTAGTCCTTCTTTATTACGTCAGAAAAATCATCACATTGTCGTCGTCAGAGTAACCTGACCCACAAACTGACGCACTGATATGTTTTAAAACTAAAAATACATACTCTATGACACACATCAACGTAAGCAGGTTCAAATACGCTTCTAATTACAATATTACTATAATGTTATTTATGACGTCAACAACATTAAGTAATTCCTTGCATACAGATGTATCTTCGAGTCGGTTTCCACTGCCATGACATTGTATTAATTATACAATGTAATATATTGTTATCCTTCTCTTTCTCTATTAAAAGACAGAGACAGTGCGAATGCGCGTCATAAAAGTTGTTTATTGTTTAACACGTAAACAAAACTATTGTGATATGCAAGGATAGTTCACGGTCATCGGGCAACATTGAAACAATAATTGTAATTGACTTACAAATTGATATTCATACATAGTACGACGATCTCATTTGACCCGGCCAAAAGTCCAACTAAAGTATTCTTGTGTCTTGAGTCATTTTATATGCCTAATTAAGTATACTTTGTGACACAACTAACCGCGATAATAACTTTGCCTCAAGATTTGGTGGTAAAGCTCCGAACGCAAGCGCGTGTTCGAGTCAGATTGCTCTGACGTAACTTATTCCTCGCCCGCTCCATGTCAGGGGCGAGTGAGCATTGATTAACCCTGATTCAATACTGACTTTTTAATTTATTCTTTAGTCCACTTTAATTTTATATATGCTCCATTTCTAACTTATATAACTCTGAAAAACATTTCTAGCTAACTTTCGCCCGCGACTCAATCCATGTGGAATTTTGAAAAAAACAAAATTAAGTAGCCTATGTGTTCTTCCAGACTATCCTCTACTTCTATGCCAAATTTCATCGAGATCCTCTCAGCAGTTTAGGCTACAAACTTTAACAAACATCCATTCATCCATCTAAACTTTCCCATTTATAATTTAAAATTAATCATAAGATTTGAATTGCATATTTTTACCCAAAAAGTGACTACATCCAATAAGTGATATTTAACGTCAAATTAGAGCATGCAGTAGTATTCAATACCATTATTTATCTGCAAATGGGTAATTTATAAAAATCATCATATTTAATATAATATATTGCATACTAGCAACACTTAAGTGTTAGAAGAGGTTTGTATGAAGACTATTTGCAGAACGAAGCAATTACTTTAATTACGGAAGCACTTGTGTCGGATTCAATCAGTAGGTACGGTATGCAACGCGCTTACCGCAATGTCAATTTACTGGTCGTCCGCTAATTGTCCAGTGGCCGTTGTTATTTTTTTATTGCTTTTAAATTATATTAATGCACGCGGCAACACTATGCGCGACATTCTATCAACGTTCAGATATCCTTTAGTGATACAAATAAATTAGAAATACCATCTGAGCAAAATTAAAGTTTTTTTTCGAATATCCTTTTATAACAGACGTCCTTTGTTAACTGTGTTCGGGCACAATAATTATTACGATTAGCCCTTCTCGTTCGTAAACCAAAAAACCGGATTTGCCTCATTTACATGTTCAATTTGTAGCAACAATTATTTATTTCAAAGCAACTTTCCCTGTCGAACATCTGTTAGCACGCACTGCAAAAGCTATTAACGTCTTTTTAGTTTTGTTACGTTCATATGTTTTGTTTTTATTTATGTTTTTAATCGTTTACGTTTGGACTGCATACTGCGTTTTACGTAAATTACTTAACGCAATTTATCTAAATTAATCTCTTCCCTATTTGTTTCACATTTAATTTTATGTTTAGATATTTTCGAAAGAATGTAAATATTTATATTACCTTTTTTACTAACTACAACTCTCCAATAAAAGCTGATTATTTAATAATTTGGGATAATGAGTCAATATCAAGATGGTTTATTATTTCTACGTAACCAAATTAGAAAAATAAAATAAACCTCTGCTCAAATTCATATACTTAATGTTATCTCGGCAGTGCTGTTTATATTCGTGCAAAAAACAGTTTCATCCGAAAACGGCGACATATAATTTTAATACTGCTAACATGGAAGGAAAATAAAAGGTTACAACAGACCTTGCTCGTTGTACCCTCGAATTAGACTTTAAAATGAATTTAATGTTATAAAAAAGAGACGTGGGTCGGACTGGTCTAAACAAAGCCTTGTGGACACATTTTTGTAACAATCCAACTGATTTTTAAATTTTACCGTTAACAGTCTGTTTTGCTTTATACATTTTTTCAACACACAAAGCCATCTATAGAAGATAAATTGAATGGTACCGTCGTAGGTTTGTAATCAGAACCGTCGGATGCTTCGTAATTCGATATAAGTATGCTTTATTTATGAGTTCAATATTGTTTATTATGTCTGAATTTTCTACTTTTCTTGTATTAAATTTACATTTTAATATGTACAAGACATCATAATAAGGAAGCTTTGTATTTCTGATCGTACTTTAAGCCGTTTGATTATAAATTATTAAACTCGTCTCATCGAATTAATTATGATCATCTTTAATATGTTAAATAGCACGAAATACAGCCGGCGCTGTTCCGTCATAAATCTAATCACACGAGCTACCTCACCGTGAATCATGTTGCGTTACTTCACGCTCATTTAGCTCCACCAATTAATCAAACATCTACACTATATGACTGATATTTCAGAATTCACAAGATTCCTCAGCTTATAGTTGACTCATCTCTTACTTTAAATATTGGATTATGATGTAATTGTCAGTAATTTACTTTTCCTTTTTTTTCTGTTATCGGGGGGGGGGGGGGGAATCTTCAAAAAGATACCCTTCGTTCTGGGGAGAAAATCACTTTACCTAAATTTACTTTTCCTAAACTTTAATTCCCCTAATAAGAACTATGATGAGACAAGAAAGTAATGAACTAATAATTCAACGTATTATTGTGATCAATAAATTCTTATTGTTTTTGTAAAGTAATGCAAGTCGCAGGAAATATTTGTAGCAGTGACAGCTATGACCGGTCGAGTCAGATACCATATGTCTCCGGAATCCGTGCCAATATGTCTCAAAATAGCCGGGACGTTATTGATGTTAATGTATATTTAATAGAGATATATGCAATTTAGATATTATTCAAAGAATTCCATAAGACGTTGCAGTAGGTCGTGCGCAAACCTGAAACTAAACTATCGCACAACTGTTTAGTTTCATATTTATTCCCATGAGCTTATAAGGAGGTGCGCACACTACTCGATTTTTGGTTGTGCAATTAAACACTTGAATCGGAAATAAACAAATGCACAACAGTTGTGCGATAGCTTAGTCAAAGGTGTGCGCCCGCTTTTACGACCGTTTTTGATTAATTGACTCTTTATTGATCAATATAAAAATAATCAATGTTACTTTTTTTTCCTTACTGTAATATTTCAATAATGTTATATCAGAAACGGCCCTACATGGTAACAGTTAATTAACTGAACCAAATATATGTCTGATACCTTGTCATCTTTTTAAAATATATTCCTTCGAAAAAATGTGACTGCTAATAACATCTTACTTTGTAACACGGCGCAATCTACAACTAAAGCTAACGTACTATTGCTAATCTCGTAATATGTTTAAGCTATAAATCAATACGTGTTAAATGCATTTATAGTCGGTTCTGAGTGCACATCATTCGCTACGCCATGCAGTCATAGAGTACAACGTCGCCCTCGCCCGCGCCCGCCGTGCGCAGTCGCCGCGGACAATAAAGCCGTTTGTTATTTTGCATTTGATGACTTGATAGTGCATTTCAATTTATAGCACCATTGAGTGCCTGTAACGTCGATCATTAGCCCAGTTCTGCGACCGGTTCGTACGGCCACAATGCTGAATGCATCTTTTGTGTAAAAGAATCGAATAAAATAGGCCGATGGTAGCAGTAGAATCGATTCCACCGATTTTATTATCCGCTGCCGGCGGAGGTCTATTGCCACGCTTTATTGATGCAACGAAAAAAACATGAAATGCGATACCTATCCAAAGAGAATATAATCATTATCTTTTGATGGCACACACGAAACATTTCAACTTGGCCAAACTCAATGTGAATTCTTCGTTATGAGAATCATTTCAGAGAAAAAACGTCTCTGTTTTAATTTGCCATACATTTTTACTAACGTAACTTATTGTGCCAATATCTTACAGTGGTCAAATTAAATAGACTTTATCACAATTAGCTTTTCAGTGCATGTGTTCATATCCGGAATGTAGTCCAGGATCTCTATTGAAGGTCGATCGTTCAACCACTTTATAAACATGAATGTGCAAAAATTTAAACTTGTCTTTTATCGTCCGGACTGTATAGACGTAATTAAAAAAGGCTTGTCTATTTACGCTCATAAAATCTGCGTCGCATTTCGTACTCGGTGCGGGACAGGAATTCGCGTGACTTGCTGGTGTATGTACATATTAACATTTCACAATAGCGTCATCGCGCAGTCATGTCGGTGCGATTATAAAGGCGATATACATGTGTTATCTCGTTAATCTTATGCACCGACGTGTCCGTGCATACCTGTGCTATCGCGCCAGAAGCAAGGTCGCCATCTTGCTTGCAGAACACAATGGATCTGACGAAACCACTCGAGAACAATCATTTAGTGCATACGTTTTCATGCTCCACTTCACGTTAACTACATACCTACTTAAATTCATTCGCGGTTGTAAGGTTATGTTCAAAGATCAACTTTAAGATCTGCCAATGGCAGCAATTTAAAATTCTCAAATAATGTTACAATATGATTTTTGCGTAAGATAGATTTCCACTCCAGTTAACTGAGTAAAAATTAGATTCGCACTCAAGTACGAATTAATCTAATTTTTAACACGATATTAACGTCACACTTGGAGAAATTTTTCGCTTTACTTATAATGTGGAGAGAATCGACATTACGCAAGCAATTTGAGAAAATAATTTGTTAAATATATCGCATAGAACAGCTCAATAAGGTACCGACCTCTGTTTATTACTATTTTACACTTCAATTCGCCGACCGGCCGTTAACAAGAAGATTACTTTCTCAGGAACGAGAAATAAAATCTCGGAATGGCTTAATGTTATATAACATTCCTTTTCTCAGTAAGTCAGGCTTACTGCGTATGTACATATAACTTTTTTTCTGAACTTTTTTTTGTCAACCTTTCAGTGACATTATCAGGTATTCGTGTAATTTTTGATATTGACCTAAATATTTTACATGAAGTGGCACTACGGTTTTTATTCCCTTTTGTTCATAAAGATATTTATTCTTATGACGCTTTACGGCTAGAACCTTTATATAGGTGTTCATAATTTAAGAATTTTTGACGTAACATCGCATTACGATAGCTCATAGCCATTGAATGGGAGGCGGGCTGGTGACCTACATTCCATCACTATGCCATTAACACACCCATTGGACTTCTTTGAATCCAGACACAACAATGAACAGAAAGGTTTTTTTCATTCCAAAACTGCGCTGTTGCGTAACCCAGAAAGTAGGTTAGTTATATTGTGAACCAGTTTTGGTATTAATCACATTGATTTTTTTTTACTTTTAATCGTTTAATCCTGAGATTAAAGTAGTTCGATGTCTAGTTCGTTGTTGGTTTTAAACATGACAGCGTTCCAAATTCAAAATTTAAAAAACAAACCGAATGTTCCATTTGCATTCGCAATGTCACGAACTTATCCAAAACGTAAACAAATATTCTAGAGTCTAGAGCTCTACAAATATTTACCTAACCGGTATGGCGACGTTCGGCGATCTTTATTATAAGACCTAACTCTAGAACATTATATTTTATAACTGCGACGAAACGTTTAAGATCCACGATTTTATCTATCACAAAATTAAACCCGTGTTTTAGTAGGACACGAAAGACATGTATTATATAAAGAGATATTTTTTTTTGGATTTAAGACATTTTTTAAAAATATAAAAAATATTTCCCACAGTTTCAGAAGTTATTATTACCTCCCTTCCTGTTAAACCGGTATTGAATTAACACATTTACATGTATACGTCTCCGACTCGCCGGTATTCATAAACGCGACAAAGTTATGAAAGAATCCGCTCTCCCAGCACTTTTACGTTACGTGGAACCTCACATCAAACAAGCTATAAAATCGCCGCGTCCAGAGAACGGATCGAGTCATCTGTCTGGGTGGGATACATACCTCTTCGACGTCTGCATATCGTGTAGGTGTTAGAAAATATTTCAAGCACCACTCAATTGTAGCGAGTTATCAGTTGGTTTCAAGTATTACTGGTCAATGTTTTATATCAATAAAGTTTCCTTAATTGTAATCGTCCGATTCTTGTTAGCTGGGATAATATTGCACGCATTTCAGATAAAGAAAACTATCTTATAAATGTTTACATAAAAAAAATTACCAACTTGAATCCGTATTGAATAAAATAAAGATTTGTCCTCTCAAAAGATGGAGTCACAAAAATTTTTATTTTTTAATATATTTTCTGATATTTGACAATTTTTTTATATTTATCTGAGATTTGACAACGGGACTCTCAGTCTGGCAGTTATTTTAATCCAAACTTAAAATCAACAGACATTCGAATTGTTTGTTATGTATCAATGGAAACTAATAGTGAAAGTGTTTGTCGGAGAGCTTAGTGTCGTTGTTTGAATATCAAATAAGGTGCATTTTAATATTCTGTATTTACGTTCCTGTCCACGCATGTTGTCACTTATTTAAGACATAAATTTACGTGGTTAAAAATTTACTATAATTATAATGTTAAGAAGAAAATTAGTATCGCGCTTTAGAATTGGCGCAACACTAGATTATTGGCATAAACGTCACATCTCTAACTGACAGCTGTCAATGTCATTAGAAGGATTGATTTTTTGCGCGCCATCCTGGCGTGCCCTCTAGTTCAGTGTTTAAATTAATATCACTAGTTACAATTATATTGTTTGAAAATACTTAATCAGTTTGCAATTATTTTAGTATACTCTGTTGCAGTAAATAAGAGAATGTGATATCTCGGTTTGTTTATTTTAAGTATTATAAAGGTATAGTTGATGTGATAAGCGCATTCATTGCAATAAATGGGCCAAGTGTCCGCGGCGGCTGCGCACGCGCTGATTCAAGCTCTAATTATAATGCATTGGGCGTCGCGATATCCGATGCTCAATTAATTTAATTATTACATATTAGAACGCACGTCGAGAGATGCTTTATTTTATTCCGACAATCCGGTAATTATCTTTTTATATTACAATCCATCGATTCATTATTACAGATTCTATCGTATTCAAGATAATCTTAAACTTTCTTGTATTTTTACAGAATATTTTTAGTTTACTTCGAATCTCTTGCGTACAAAATAAAATATTGCAACATCAATTTGCTGTAAAAACATATTAGTACTGTCAAAATAAATGTAGCAAACCATCTTTTTTATTTTGCGAGACACATTTTGGGATTCAGCTGCCATTTTTCCTCCTCATGATTGGACAGTGCAACGAACTTTTTCAGAAATAAAACGACAAATTTGGTCTCGATTCATCCACATGTCGCGCAGAATTTAAAGATTATGTTAATATAGTTTATTGAAGACGTTGCGTTAGTTGCCATATGTGAATTTATTTACAGTTTTCTCGGAATTGCATCCAAATGTACTATATCAAAATCGATGAAAGTTTTAATATGTAGGTTGCAGTAACAGCGCATTTTAAATATAATATTACTATGAAAATTTACACTTAAGTAAGTATAATTAAAAGATATATGTTGCATTTCTCTTACACGTTATAAATATGAAAATACTGTCGCTAATAAATTTGTATTAATCGTGTTATCGCATGCGAATATCGCATATATTAGTTTGGTAACGAGATTATTTGAATGGGTCGCGTCATAAATTATTCTCAGTTTGTGTACATGGCTTTATAAAGGTAGAGAGAGATGGTATGAGAAAGAAAGGGAGGGAAGTTTTTAAATCGTCTGCAATCGTCAGATCACTTGGGCTTAATTGAAGCGTTGCAACGATGCTGTATTTAGATGATTTTGGACATACGCCAGCGTTTGTTCTGTATCGACCACTTGCACGGATTTTTGGTTCAACTGCGAGGTCAAGGTTATACAAGTGGGCGATAGCTTCGTATGCGTGCAGACGGTCAGCCCTTGCGAGTCATTTTGCATGTAACGCATTTATCGTTTGGAGATAGATCAAAGAAAATTATTTTAAAGCGCCCTTAAAATCATGTGAAGTGTTGGAAAAAGTTAAGCTCTCTTAACTGCGATAATTATTGGAAGAATAACTAAATAAATCTTAAGTTTGATTTAACTAAACTTTAAAAAATTCTACTGATCTTTTCTATTTATAAAATAAAATAATTAAAACACTGTAATTATCACAAGGTTGAGAGATAATGAATGTTGATAAAATTAGGAAGTCACTGCATTTCTTAAAGCAATGCCACGTACTAAATCTGCTCATTCTGGCTGAAATCCAGCTGTTTTATTATTGCCATATGATTAAGAGGCAACATTTCCTAGTACTCCTTCGAATCAGTATTGGCATCTATTAGTTAACGATAAATAAATAGACAAGGAGAGTCCTTGTTTACGCAAATTGTTAGTTTGACTTGTAATTTTTTTGCGTGCCGTGTCTATTATGTTTAAAATTCTTTAGGAGTAAACAAGACTGACAATAGCAATCAGGATTTACATTTTCTGGAACTCTCTTAAATTAAAGGAAAAACTATTGAAAAAAATATCAAGATAACTTTTAAATTGATTATGCAAATATTTGTTCCTTATCAAGAGACATTACGAACATGACATAGAGTATGTAAACATCTCGATAACAAAAAAAAATGGAATGCAGGTAAACAATCCATTACGCTAAACTTACACGTATGCAACCTTGGCCGACTGGATAGCTGGCTAGTGTTCTTAGCAGGATGTTTACGCAAGACATCATACAAACGTTGAGCGAGATTACCATCTCGTTAATTCGGTAACTTTTTGCAAAACAACGCAATGATTAAAATCAATTGTCTTTTGATAAAAGTACAAAACTAATGATGCTTTATATTATAACTAGCTTACGTCCGCGACCCCGTCCGCTCGTCATTTAAAAAAAAACAAGTGATTAGCCCATGTGTTCTTCCAGATTATCCTCTACATCTATTCCAAAGTTCATCGAAATCCGTCCAGCCGTTTGGTCTACAAACTCTAACAAACATCCATCCATCTATGCCTAGATGTTCCCGTGCCGCTTTATCCGTATGAAATTATAAGAACTTTTATTGTTTACATTTGCAAAACTTTCAATTGTAAATATTAAAAATCAAACGCATAACTGACACTGAAGGCCTTTGACATTAGATAACAATTACCGTTACCATGGCAATCTAGCTTATTTGCTGCTATTTGCTTGTAGTTTTTGTTCCTTTCCCGTATGACGGTTTTCCAATTTATATACCCCCTAAGTTTAATAGCGTTATAATATATAGCCTAAAGCGTGTCGTAAGTGTAGGTCTTTTTATTAAAAATAGGTTTATTAATAAATATACTGTGATTGCCAACATCCTACATAACTTAGAAATGTGTGTTTACACTTCATTATATTAGTATAGATCGATTAGATACTTATATAGATATACATATAGATATACATATACAAATAAACATAGATATAGATATAGATATCCAGTAATTGTATTAAATAAACCAAGCATATTGAATTACCAGATGAGCGCATACGTTTGATTAATGATACAAATAAATCAGAATGCAAATATCGAAACAGCGCACACAACAATAAGTAATAAATTTACTGTACAACAAATTAGATTTACTTATCATATGTTTTAATGTTTATTATTATAGCTACTGTATGAAGCATTAAATGCTTGTAAGTTAACTGTAGCTAAGATATTAATCTTACTAACATTATAAATGCGAAAGTTTAGATGGATGGATGTTTAAGTGTTTATAGCCTAAACGGCTGAATAGATTTCGATGAAATTTGGTATAGATGTAGAGGATAATCTGAAAGAAAACATAGGCTACCCACTTTTGTTTGTTTGTTCACAAAGCCAGTTGGGAACTAATGGGAATATAAGATTGGTCATACAAATTCAAAAAATAAGAACTCTGAGTGGTACATTAAGCCTATAAAATGTAAGTAGCTTTTTAGATGTAAGTTCTTGTTGTATCTAAATAAAACTCAGAAACAGTTTACTCTCCTTAACCTTGACGGTAGCGAATTAAATAAAAGTCAGCGGTCGTGTTGTGCTGTAATAGGAACGTCTTTTTGTGCTGATTACGTCATCTATTATCTGAACGCTTGCCGGTCTGTGACTCCGTCTACATTTCTCATCTCATTCCAACACTGAGTGTACCGTCAACAAAACACTAAGCCCTAACAATTTTTGGTAATAAATTGTGCGTGAATTTCATTAATAAATACCTAATAATTTTAGCATTATACTTATTTCTATAACAAAGTACATTTTCAATTTTATCACCATTGTTCAAATCAATTCGGTTTTTTGTCACAATTTGTCGTATCTAGTTAATTTAAATTACAGCACAAACGTGAGAAAAATGTTTGAACAAATTACACAATCTTTGTAACCGTAGATGTTCACTGCCGTAACACCGTTTCTGATGAGAATTGGAGTTGACAATATGTAGGAGTAGTGTGATTTCAGTGCGCACAGTAACGTCAACATAAAAGTGCGATTAATGCTTAACTAATAAATTATGTCAAATCAAATTGATTCGATTCGTTCGGATAACAGCGGCATTAATAGGATTAAAATGTAAAAAAATGATAGCCAGTTTTTATTGTTTATGTGACTGCAACAATATGTTGCGCCTTTTACGAAATGTTTGATCACGTTTATTTGTGGTCTGGCAACATTAAACCAACGTATTTAAAAATGACACAATGTTGGCCCTTTCATTTATTTTTACTTCTCACTAGAGTGTCAACGACATACAGCTTAAATGTTTGGTGTAACTATAATACAAAAAATATTAGTTTAAATATAACTGCTTGAAATTATTGTCGTACTTGATGTTTTATTTTAGTAGCTATTTAATTTACATATATGAAAGTTGATGTGTTAATTTTATCGCCATTTTGAGGTACTCAATATTTTTTTCCAAAAAAAAAACTTTCATTGATTTCATCCGGTCATTCGATCGTGCAAAATCGTAAAACCAGTCGCATAATAACGTTTTTAAAATCATATCTGGCACAACAGACACAATATTCTTACGTATAAAATGCAATTATTTTTATTGATCTCGACATTAAGTGCGCTTTTAAAATTTAAGGTTAAATACACCAAAACCGTGTCAATTAAACGCGTCAACTTGACATTAATAATTCGACCAATTACATATTAAAATCAGCAAGGGTTAAAGTACATTCAATGTATTTATTTCATGCAAAGCCGTCACAAAATGCAACGTTTATACAATTTGAGACAATAATAGTGATTATGTAACGCGGTAATTCCCAGGCTAATGAAATACTCATATAACAGAAAGGTAAGCAGTTTAAAACACTAACTTCGTTAAAGAACGTCTAACTTTGAACACAAATTAGTTATAAAAATTTGATTAAATATTTAACGTATGATTCCGTGTTATACTTGCCTTTTAATCGGATTATTCCCAACCGTCACCCCGCTCCGTCCCCACGTGAGTATAAAAAGTTTCATCCGTCCCACCATTTAGTCTCACTATCACCAATAAAGTGACAGATGGAACCGTTATGAAATAAAATAAGTTCCAACAGTCCCCTCGTCGCAAAAGGTGGGACGGATGAAACTTTTTATTCTCATCCGACTCCACGTGGGGACAGAGCGTGGTGACGGTTGGGAATAATCCTTTTAATCGCGTATGTATATTCTACTGACCGTAACTGAGAGTACGGCCTACACTGTTACGGACCCGTTTGTTTACTTCTAGCTCTTGCTTATGTTTATGATTGTTTCGATAATTTCAACGAAACTCGCATGTTGTGGTTTTACCGGATGACGTCACATGATTAAGACTAACATAAGCCAATGTATTAACTGTTTATTGAAGAGATTAGCGATTAGATGTAAAGTGTAAGTTTTATATAATCGTAAATGATGCAACGAAACTCTCTAAAACGTTGACTTTCTTACGATATTTTTGTAACAATTTTGTTAGTCGAAGAAAGCTAATTTCTAATCGTAATCTAATCAGATTTCAAAAGAAATCTAGCCAGTATTGTTCAAAAATAATTAATTTTAAGAACCCTTTAATTCTGTAATCCTGGCGTAACATAAGAACGTTTTGGGAGTCAAGTTTCACCGTCTATTAGGGTTCCTAAGCGTCAGAGTGTCGGAGTACTGAGCTGAGGCTAGGCATCTCGTATTACCGTTACCGGCGCCTAGTATGTAGAGCACGAGGTGCGCTGATCGGAGCCTATTCAAATGCAAATACACAGCTGGTCGTTCTAACATTTTCTACGTGCAAAAACTTCACTGAATCTTACCGTGATTTGAATTAAGGTTGTTTACGTAATTACGCGTAAATTTCGACAACAGACTTACATAAAAGTGTAGATACATTTTTCTAATATTACTATACTGCCGCACTTGAGCCGTTTAATGGTCACTAAGGGAGTCCCTTGGCTAATTTATACTACTTAAATCTTCGCTTTTAGACATCATAAGTAAAATTGATCTCAGTGCGGCAATTAGTATTTTTAAAACTCTGCTTATAAATTTCAATTCAGTACGATGCAAGTGAAAGATGTAGTATTATGTAATACTAGCTTTCGCCTGCGTCTCCGTCCGCGTAGAATTAAAAAAAACAAAAGTGAGTAGCTTATGTGTTCTTCCAAACTATCCTCTACATCTATATCAAATTTCATCGAGATCCGTTCAGCCGTTTAGGCTACAAACTCTAACAAACATCCATCCATCCATCCATCCATCCATCTAAACTTTCGCATTTATAATATTAGTAAGATTGCCAAATAACTATAAATCTTGATCAGAGCGTAACAAAGATAGACAGACTAACTTCTGTGATTTCTGGAGACCATAAAGATACCTTAAAAGTAGTTATGAATGGTACGTGAGCAAGGGCCGGCGGCGCCTTGATTCTAAACTGACAAATAAATCGTCTGTCCGTGTGGGCGGACGCGATTGTCGGCCACTTCAGATAAGCCGTGACCCTCGCCCGAGGGAAATCCTACAGGACCCCGTAACTGGAATAATAACGTGCGTAAAACCCACTTTATCCTTCAATCTTTTCGTAGAATGTTGATATACATTGGTTACGTAACGTTATTTTTTTCCCAGGAGGAGTTTAATTAATTTTTAGAAGAATGTACATTGATTCGGTTTTTCCATTTCATTGTAAGATTGCATAAGCGTGGTTTATGAACTGCTTAACATTTGCTTAGTTAATACTACATACTATTGCATACATTATCATCATATAATAATACTAGCTGTTGCTCGCGACTTCGCTGTGTGATATTAAAAAATATAGCCTATGTCACTCACAGATAAATTACCTTTCTAACGGTGGAAGAATTTTTAAAATTGGCCCAGTAGTTTTTGAGTTATTTCATTACATACAAAAATACAAATCTTTCCTCTTTATAATATTAGTATAGACAAGCACAAATATAGTTAATATCTACAGGTAACAACTTTTCGAGTAAACTCCAAAAATACTGAAGTGATTTTTACTAAACTGAAAACTACACTAAAACTATTGACGCATTGCAAGGTAATACCGTTCATGAACAAGAAGTATATTTATAAATGACGCAATTTAATTTATAAGTATACCTTTTAATCGTAATACAAACAGGGTACTGCGTCATTTAGATTACTTAACAATAACGAAGAGGTTAAAACGCGTGTCCCACATCCTCGCGCACTGTAATGAAATACTCTTTACACAGCGCGAATGACACAATCGCATACGACGTATGCCTTTTCGGTGCAACATACTTACGAGTAAATTTAATTTTTATTATGCAGAAACAATGTCTGTGTACCTTGGAATAGGTATTTTGCAGACTGCAGTCACACGCTTAAAACGCTGAATATGGGCTATTTATAACATTCCACAACAAAAATTACGAAAGACTGAAATTCAAGAGAAGTTAGAAAGAGTAAGTTTCGTATCAAAACGATTTATGTGTGATCCAACATTGCTAATCTATTCCTGGCAACAACTAAATATTGATAATTGAAATGGCTATTTACAAACAATAATAAACGCCAAGCTTCGTCACCTGCCAGGGTAAGGACAAATTGTTTTCATTCGAGCGAAGTAAGACGATCTGGCCGCAGTTACGTACCGTGAGACTGAACCACGCCGCAAGTCTTCCTATGTAATGGAAACATATAGGGTTACTTTGACTGCAAAACGACTTGCAACAGAAAATCTTTCACCGGCTCTTATATCACAAATGTACCGTATAAATGAATAAAAAATAGAAATGCAAACATAAATGCCTGGAGTTTAAACTAAGAGCTACATAATATTTATTAGAAATCTAACTAACATTTTACGCTTTCATATAAAAGATTAGATATTTATGTTTCAATGTAAGATAAATTAATCTCAATACATTTCAAAGCAATGATTATTTGACCGTATACTTTCGGTTTACGTTAGCTCATGAACTCGTTCAATAAACACCGCGGCCCGCCATGGAATTAAGATAACAATTTTATTTCTTTCTAATTCGATCAGTGAAATGGATTTTTCATAGACACGGAAAGAGCCGTGCCTTTGCCGCTTTCCTAGTCAATAAACATTGAACGAAGGAGTTTTCGAAAGTTATTTTTAAGTATGTTTACTTTATGCCAGTGGAGAAAGCCAGGTTTTGTGGTAAGAGCTAACATGTTCTAGCTTAGCACGCAGACATTCATATAGAATGTCATTATAAAATTATTCTTAATAAAATTAATTCATATCAATATAGAAACAAAGGAATCATTACCATGTCTTTTAATTCTCTAGCATTGCTAATTAAAAATCATAGACCCATTTTTCGAATAATTAAGAATATACTAAAACACATTTGAGTCATTTTTGATAAATGTTACTAAAGATGAAGCATTGAATATCATCTATCCATAGATCAATCAACTTCCGAGCCATTCACAGAAATAACAAATTAAATTATCCAGTACTATCAATAGTATGCAAAACATTCGCACGGGTCAGGAGTCAAATAGTCAAGTTGAATAACCTAACATTTACTTTCCCATCTCGAGTTTGCCCCCAACGAGTGAGGAACGCCAATCATTGGCTATGAACATCGCATGTGAACTTGGCCGCTTGACTCGACGGGATTGGGTCATCGAGATATTTCGACTCATACAGCGAAAAGAGTTTCTTATCTCATGAGATCTCAAGTTGTAACTCTTTTCTTTAAATATGTAGATTTCAGTACCCTACTTGAACATTTAACAAAGTTCGATAAACATATTTGTCAGTTTAAAAACCAGATTGATGTCTGATTGTTTGATGTGAATTGAATTGAGACTCGCAATTAAACAGCGGCCGTGTTAACGATGGTGCGTGTTCAAGTGGAGATTGTAATAAAAACACTAGTGACCGAACCCGGCTTCGGACGAATAGCTACGCTAAGACTTTTATTTTTATCAACCTATTTTTAGCCGAAATTAATACATCTTGTAGTGAGAACAATATGAAAATAAAATGAGGATATAAAGTAATTTTTGAAGCTCAAATAGGCATATATGAGGTAAGAGCAAGAAGTAATATTTTAAGAAGATCGTAATGTTATTAGTAAACGCATATGTAAGCTTGGTCACAATTTATGTTGTTGTCGACATAACTCTCGGTTATATACGTTAGCGAAGACTGGACACTTGGGTACAGTCTTCCGTGTGCAGGGTCAATAATCAAGGGTCATGCTCGCTCCGACGCTACGTCTAATAATCAAGGAGTCAGTTACCGTAACATGTTGTGGGAACGACTTTCTATTGAAGGTCATAACGTTCATAAAATCTTTATCATCTACAAACATAAAATTAACTTGAAGTTCGTACAACTTATATAATATATCTACCCATGTTTTTATTAACCAATCGATTGTGTTACTAGAAGAAACAAATACCCACAAGAAGTGTGTTATGAATTTATAATGAGCGTTTGTAAGAAAAAAATCCAAACACATGTAACAACTAAATTGTATGTTATTATAATCAGAATGATTATACTAGCGTTTTATAGTTCAGTCATAACAATAACATTTAGTTACGCTACCAAACGATTCTCTCCAACGTGGCCATTATACAATAAAGCTATTTGATTTGTTAATAGAGCCGAGTGGATCCTGCCACCACATTCGTCTAACGACGCACTTCCTTCACCATCAATTCTATTACGTTACGTGCAGCATCCTCATCTACAAACTCATGAGAAACATTGTCTAGAACAAGTTGGAATTTAGTTTTAATCTAACTATCGGAGGTAGATTTAATAAAAAAACATGTTTCTAATCCTGGATTAAATTAATCTTCGGTATCAGAGTTCGCCAACGAAACACTAGTGGTGTTTACAACAAGTGTCACGTTCGCCGTACAAGCGATACTAAGTTGCAATCAACAACTGAGCAAATAACCGTGACATAAGACACCTTTCATCTAGTTTCAATCGCTTTTAATACGTCAATATTCATATATCGTGATTATAATGTATCGTTAGATGTATTTACATATCTAATTGTAGTTCAAATGGCTCAAACAGACGTATGTTGCGCGGCGATAACAGACCACATGATCGCAATAAACCTAATAGAAAATCAAGGTAAACAAATGCACCTGCACTCGTAGAATTTTCAGCGTTTCACTGTTATTTTGGACAGTTCATCCGACTGGTAATCGACTGCGACTTTAGCACGGGTTCGTGTTTTATTTATTTTTAATTGTCGAACTTTGTTTATGATCGCGTATTCGCGTACTCGCGATACCGGCTTCGGAGTGCAAACGATACGGGCACTTCGACTGACACTCGGCGACTGACTGGCGTTCGGCGCGGCCGCCGGACCAGTTATTATGCTGTGTTGCTGACGATAACTTGAGCAACACGTGGGCCCCGGTATGTGCTATGTGCGATATCACACGGCGCGGCGCAGGATACGCAGCTTATCGGTGCATCGACGGTAAAAGCTCGTGATTCATCAAAATTAGGTTTCGCGAGTGACATCATCCACGCGTTATGCGCTCGATGTAAACACGAGACGTCGCCGCCGCGAGCTCTCACAATATCCAATTTAAATTTCATTCTCTGCGAAATAATAATCGTAACCATGATATGATCATATCGCTATTAAATCCAAGGTTGAATTGGATAGTCTGCTCAGGTCATGTAAATAAAAGATGAGAGGGAGATGGAAAATGTTTATTTTAAGATATAATTGCATCTGTTGCTGTTGTGTATGGAAAAGAACATGATGCGATCTTTTTTTTACCTTTTAATTAAGTTATTTATCAGGTGCAAACGGACTGATGTTTGTTATCCTGCATAATTTATTCTTTTATTATTGTGCTCTTTTTGTTTTTGTTTTGTTAACTTTTGTGTTTCTTTTAGCAATCGTTGTATTGCAGTGAAATAAAAGGCATCTCAATACTGTTTTATTTCAACAATTCATTATTAGATGACCCAAGCATATTTAATATTGTTCTTCAGATTTTCTCATTTTTATTTTGTACTAGCTTTCGCCCGCGACTCCGTCCGCGTGGAATTAAAAAAAACAAAAGTGAGTAGCCTATGTGTTCTTCCAGACTATCCTCTACATCTGTACCAAATTTCATCGAAATCCGTTCAGCCGTTTAAGCTACAAACTCTAACAAACATCCATCCATCCATCCATCTAAACTTTCACATTTATAATATTAATATAGTAAGAAGTAAGATAACATTGCTTGTCAAAATGTTTTCATGTGCCCGGGAACAATTATATGGAAACCTACAAAGTCATTCAGGCGGACAAATATGGTGTTAGTGTCGCTGTGGTTTAGTTAAGCCGATACGGAGTTACCGCGAAAGATGTTGCATAAGGTTTCCCCCACATTACACAATTCTCATTTGAAACGTTAAAATTAACGACAGAGATGACAATTTCCTCTGAATAACTTAATAAATAGTTCAAACATAAACATACAATTTATGAATTGTATTTAATTCATTAATAACCATTCCATTCAATTCATCAATATTTACATCAAAGAATTAAATACAAGTACAAAAATTGTATGTTTACTGTGTATTTACACATTGTTTGTTTGTGTACATAATGTTTCGCTTAACAAATATTCAAAACCAGCATCAATCTATTACTCCCCGCTGCATCTCGTCAGCTACAACATTAAGCCGCTGATATATTGCGCAGGTGCAGCGCATTCGACATCTCTGTCTATGCCATTTATAGAACTACATACTCATAGTATAATTAATCGTAGCCCAATTTGTTTGGTGATTGATATCCACGCCTGCTCAAGTAGACGTAACAAATAGCCTACACGAAACTGCGTACACTTCAAAGCAAAAAGTTTACTTTAAAAATTCCGGATATGCATGAAAATTTAATCCTTCTGCATATTTACGTGAGTGTACGTTGTTGATAATGCTAATTTCACACGAGGGCAGCACAGTAAACAGTGCAGTACTGCTATTGTTTTAGCTCTTATTTACTGTCAAAACAGTACTGTTTTGTCTCGTCGTATGCGTTAAAATGAAGCAGTACTGTTCTGCCTCACTCAGCTACCCTCGTGTGAAGTTAGCGTTACTGGGAAAATTCCGTGTTGATCTATAAATTGTAATGAGTTAAGGAACGCGCACAGATGCACAAATGGTTTGTTTTTAATTAGTTTTCCCGGTGTGTGTGCGGCACCCACGCTCTGTTTGTGAATACCTCTAAGTGTTATCTAAGTGGGCCGACCTCACTTGTTGCAATGTTTTCTTTTTGCTAGTGCATACAGGCAAAGACGATCATCGAGACGCATTCCAGCACTATAGACTAAACCTTCCAAGTTCTGTTTTTATCCCACATTTTTTCACCTTATACAATAAAAAAAAGTCCAGAAAGAAACATGGAAAATGGCATCTCCTATATCCTCCAACTACAAATGAAGTATCTCTTAACAGATTGTTTAACAAATGAAAAGAATTTGTTATCAAAAATTAACTTATCATACATATAAAAATATTTATATCACAAATACCACACTACCGTATACTGTACAAACATCAATACGAATAATTCAACAAGCGGGTGTATGAACTCGGAACACTGGCGCCATTTCTGATATCTCATTACTGGTAATCGAAAACCGATAGAAAACGCAAACAGCACCGAGGTGTTAATTACTCGATACATCACCAACCTTGGGTAAGGTCAATAGCACTCTTTGACCACAAATCGATTCTAAAAGAAGCCCACTAGATTAGATACAAACACTAAACAACTAATCGTAATATAACAATGCGCATGTAACTACGATGTATTTATATGCAGTGTAGATAACATCAAAGGCGGTCATTACGGTAATAAATGACGATTGTCTTGTCTGTACATAGAGAATATATGCTCCGGTCCACTCGTGCAATATTATTTCTCGCTTATTATAATCATTAACAGCCATTGTCGGCGGATAGACAAGATATTTGAATTGAATGCCACCGTCGCCGTTGCCGCCACAAAGTTATCTCGCCGATCGATCGCCAGATAGCGTTACTAGATATCGGTAAAATTATTGCGCTGACCTATTCGATGGCTAAAAATGTCGTAAATTTTATTTTATTAAAATATATGATGAAATGAGAACAATGGTGATAAAATGACAGTAGTTGGAATAAAAACTGTGTTCATTGTCACACGGAATGAAGATAAAAGATTTAAAAATAATATCGATTATTGGGATTATTTGAGTAAAAATAGCATTATAAACCATTACTATTGTAGATATCTTAATCAAAATTAACTATTTTCTATCGATCTGAATTATTATTGGCTTGCAAATACCATAATCTTCGTATAGGTTTTGTAGATAGATCTTAAAAATCGGCACATTTTAAATATGTGACTCTACTGGCCAATTGAAATCCTAAAATGAAAATTACTCATGCAAACCTTAATACTAAGTATTGTAATGTTTAAAGAAAAATGGATGATGGAGTACGCAGCAATGTTAAATCACTACAGGACGCTTGTGACAGACGGACCATAAATAGTAATACACACAGCCGCGACAGTTCGTCTTACGTCATAGCTGACAGTACCATGGAACCCTTGGTCATCACCCGCCCACTACGCCCCCACTGTGTTAGCCAAGTATTATGCGGATGTCACTCCTGATCGACACTATATTAATTGCACAGTATGTGACAATTTCCACTGTCGAAAATCTTGTCTCTATTTTTAGTTAAAGAATTAAGAGTGATGTTAAAATGTTATAAGTATTTGATAGTGGAAATGCAAGTTAAGCGATCGTCCTTTGTTCACGTATAGGAAATTCACAGTGGAAATTTAAGATTAAAATGCAATACTATCTTATGACTAAAAAGTTTTTTTTTTAGGAAAATCTCGCACACTGTCCATATCTAATGATTTACCTATTACTATTGTTTATTTTTTAAATCAATTAAATACTAATTGATGTGATAAAATATAATGAGAAAGTTACAAAACTTGAACTTGTCACGTTTTTATCGGCAATGTAGAGATTATCATATCAATGATTATCTATTTATATAATTATATTAAATAGATATCATCAATTATATTATTGTGTTCATAAAATCTCTATTTTTTTTTTTAAATCATAAAATCATTTTTTGTGTTTCCCTTCGTTCGAATTGAACCACTAATTTCTTGCAATTTGTAGGGAAACTTTACAAAACGTCATCAGTACATTAATATGTTTCCAATATAAAATAGGAGTAGTAGCTTCACATAATATTTATTACATACATAAAAGACTGTTTTTCTGTCTCAAAGCATTAGAATCGTTTGGATATCGAAACGGTAGAATGATGTTATTATTTATAACACGCATTTTAGGAACAACAGCATAAACCTATACCATAGTACTTTAGGCCGTTGTAAACGCAGTTTGTATGCGGTGTAATATTTCGCAAGAGATTATGAAATTTGAGTGAAAAGAAGGCGGTGATAATTGAAGACTTATTTACACATTCCTGCAGTGTAAACAATAGTACAAACGTACGCGACTGTTGCTTTGAATTAATTTACGTGTAAGCATTAATTCTAAGTGTACAGTTTCGCTTACTACGTACTTACGTGTGGACTTTGGCATTTGTTGATACACATTAACTTAATAATTACCGATGACATTTAAAGTTTAAGGTATTTCGCGGAAAATGACAATATAGGTTAAAGAAAAATAAGAATTTATTTATTAATACTAACTTTTTACCTTTTACGTGACGTAACTTTGTACAATTATTATGCACCAAATTAGTCCAATCTAACACAATCTTTTATCAGTTCCCTGCTGAAAGTAGGCCTTCCCGGTATAATCTATGACGCGGTTACAATGTGCAATCTATTTACGTTGATGTTTACGTCACAGTGTTACACAACATCTGTGCAATATGTGCGTATATTAGGGACATAGGTGACGTGTGTAAAAAATTAGTAAATACCTCCCAATTGGTAAAATAAATCGATCATAGAATAACTTTTCAAAACAGAACGATAAGCTAATGGATTTTATGTTACAAAATTATATTACCCATTTACTTATCAATTGATCGTCATGACGTAATGAAGGAAATAATGACGTAGATAGTTAAAAACAAATGACAGACAAACTCTGCTTGTACTGTAAAGTATCACAAACATATCTGACAGTAAGTTACGCTGTTATCTCAGTTGGTCTGTCAGATATTAAATTGCAAAGGCATGGAAAATTAAAAACGACATACAAGATGGTTACTATAGTATAAGTTTGTGTCATTAATCATACTAATATTATAAATGCGAAAGTTTAGATGGATGGATGGATGGATGGATGTTTGTTAGAGTTTGTAGCCGTTTAGGCTGAACGGATTTCGATGAAATTTGGTATACTTTTGTTTTTTTTAATTCCACGCGGACGGAGTCGCGGGCGACAGCTAGTGAAGAATAATAATTTCATTGGAACGGGAAGTATTAAAAAACAAAATGATAGACTGGTATTATAAATCAACTTCCGATTTAAGAATAGAGATGGGAAATTGGTAAGATATTTTTCAAGGAAGTTATTTTTTTATGTTTGAAATTTTTACCTTCTAGCAATTGTTTATCAAACATTATTATCTTAATTAAAACATTTTCCATGAATCTTATGTACGTTAATTTGTTAATGAATTATGTGTATAGTTTGATAATTAATTACGCAAACTAATTTGTTGTATAAGATTAAATATGTTTACACTCTTATCTATTACTCACTTTGGTTACTAAAGTGTGAAAACATTCAGTAGATAAATTTTAATATAAAAATTATGTTTAAAATCTCAAACTACCTATTAATTAAACCTTTGACTACAGAAGCTTTAAAGCAAGACAAAAAGCTTCGTTCACCTTAATTAGGTCTCAAGTGATCTTCATTAGCTTTATAAAATAACATCATTTTAGTTTTAAATTAAAAAGAGAGTTAATGGCTAATTTATTCTACGTTCCATCTTGAATTATAATCAATAAATAAATAATCAAAGAGTTTATTAAAATTAGTTAAAACCAGTCCATAGTTCATATTTCACTAGCTTTCGCCCGCAACTCCGTACGCGTGGAATTAAAAAAAAAACCAATAGCCTATGTGTTCTTCCAGAGTATCCTCTACGTCTATGCCAAATATCATCGAGATCCGTTCCGAGAGCCGTTTAGGCTACAAGCTCTAACAAAAATCCATCTATCTAAACTTTCGCATTTATAATATTAATAAGATTGTAAAATAACTAGTATTTCGTTGTAGAATAATTAGTTTGTTTTAATCGTGTTCATAAAATTAATTTTATTAACAGTCTCATGAGTCAGATTCCAACACTCTGTTTAATCAAATTATTCACGCTTCACTTTCAAAGCTTTGCGGAATACATTTTGTGAAATATTTTTTAAATTCAAATGTTTTACCGAGTTTAACATTTGCATTTAATAGCTCTGGAATTTGTATGCATTAAAAACTGAATAATGACTTTTTATATTACATAAAACGACATAATTCTATGGATTAAATTTTACAAAGTTTTCGGGTCTTTTTTGTATGACAATTGCCGTTGGCTTCCACTGGCAAAGAATATGTATAAAAACAAGTCACTCTTAATAAAACAAAATTTAACCATTTTCATCCCCAGTATTTTGGAAGTAGTAACAGAATTTATGAATTCAAAAAAATTTATTTAGCACCGACATTTTTTTTTATAATATAAGGTGGCAAACGAGCAAGCGGCCACCTGAATCCTCCGAAATGTAATGCGACCGCTGCCCATAAACATCCGCAATTGCAGATGCGTTGCCTACCCTTAATTGACTGAAGAGGAGACGCACATAAATAGGACATTTTCCCTTCCTACGCGTCTCCTCCACCGTCAAATCCACTTTTCCTTCCGATCCTTTCCTCTTAAGAAAAGCGTGGAAAGGGAAAGGGACTAAAATTAGGCCTCCGGCACCACACTCATCAGACGAAACGAGGAATTTCTTCCACTTCACGACTGTTTTCTGTGCGGTCGTGGTATTGCACCGGGCGAGCCGACCCATCGTGCGAAGATGTTAAAGCGGGCTCTACCAAAATAATATAATAACACACAAACATAATTTATAATAACACACTAAGTACTTATAAATGAATTTCAATTATTCGAGGTGCGCATTTTCAATGTTAATGTTTTTATGGTAATCACGTCTTTCTTAACAATGAGGTAATCTCAAGATCCTTTAAGTTTTTAGCCGTGTTATGATGCAATCTCCGGTATTAGGTAATGACTGAATTCATTGCCTTATAAACTAATACGTTTATAATGTGCCAAAAAATGTACATTGTATGTACAAACAGATAAATTAATAAGTTTTTAATAATATACATTTGCAGTAATATTCTTTAATTGGCATTGTCTATATCTATACTAATATTATAAAGAGGAAAACTTTGTATTTTGTATTTTTGTATGTATTGAAATAACTCAAAAACTACTGCGCCGAAAATTCTTTCACCATCAGAAAGGTAATTTATCTGTGAGTAACATAGGCTATATTTTATTATTACTTATGTTTAGAAACTATTAATAAACAGCGTGTTTCTGGACGCCGGCGTTAAAAATTCACTAAACTCTAACTTTTCTCGGCTTACGCTGCCTAAACCGTTAGAGCTATATATAAATGATGTATGAAAGAATTGTAGATCTCAAAAAGTTCTACAGAAAAGTCCGCGATACCATATATCTATCTTTAACGGTTTTCCTACAATAACCACTTTTTTGCTTACAAAATGAATTAAAAACCTTACGCTATTTGCAGCGTTCTTTTATTGGTTTCAATATTAATCCTTATCCAAATAAATGCGTTTGTTATCAGGAGAATTTAATGTAGAATAAAATTGTTCTTTGCAATATTTAAATTGGACTAATAGTTTAGAAGATATCGCGAGCACAAACAATAAGGGTAACCGAAAAATCAGCTTTCAAGCTACCGGGCTTAGAAATTTGGAATCTTGCATCGGTAGATTTCTGTTATTACGTAGATTACTACTAAGTTAATACTTTTGGCAATAGGTTGAAAAAAAGGGCGAACGTAATAGGTTATATTTGTAATTTCACGCGGGCGAAGTCGCGAGCAACGGCTCGTACTCAATAAACTTAGTATTACTGCATTATAATTAACTAGTTGTTACTCGCGACTTCATCCCGTGAAATTAAAAAAAATAATAAAAAATAGTAACCTGTGTTACTCACAGATAAATTACCTTTCTAATAGTGAAAGAATTATTAAAATCGGCAAAGTAGTTTTTGAGTTAATTCAATACATACAAAAATACAAATCTTTATAATATGAGTATAGTTTTAGGAAATGTTTTTATCGGTAATTAAATGATAAATATTATTTAGTTAAACATATTTTCCGATGCACTAATCGGCGACACCACAATATTTTAAGAATGTAAGATACCGATGCACTCACGTAATCTGTTCACTTTACATAATGATTATCTTCGCACATATTTTTGCAATCTTCATTAATGTTTATCTTAAAAGTTGTATCAAAAGGAAATTATAAATACTGAATAATCAGCAATTTGTAAACAAATGTATGAAATTAATGCTATAAATGTTGGGTGAAAGAGAAAGTGTTATTGGTTTCATTTGCAATTTAATCTAGATCTCTATATTGCTATATACTTCCTTATCTACATTTAAATAAGAATCTACTAAGGTACTGTTTTGACGACAAAACCACTCTGAGTGCACAAAGAGCATAACGGTCAAACGCCAATAGTTAAGATTGTGTTCCAAGGTTCGAATCCAGCCATTCAATTTATTTGGAATGGTATAAGAAATCTTAGCAAATTAACAAAAAGTAAAATAATAAAAAACAAAACAAAAGAGAGGAGGCAACTACTAAAAGACTTGCCTTCTCCGTTTTTAGCACCTTTATAACATCGCTATAGTTTGATATTTTAATCAATCAACAATCGTGAATAAATAAGTAAAACAAATGCATCAATATTTATATCCTGCGAATAATTAAGATTTATATCGACTGCATACAAACTAAGTAAAACGAATACGAACCAGCGCCGTATGATTATCGAATATCAAACCGATGATTATAATAATCGTTCACGGCAACGTTATACCCTTCGTGAATAGATTTTGTACTACTATATTATTCACATTCATAATAATTACCATCAATTCTCGTTTGAATTCTAATACGAAACTGGCAATTATAGTGATGTTTTTTAATTATTAACTGGAATTGTTGAAAATTTGACACGTAGATATTGAAACGGATTAAAGTATCAAAATGCTTTATGTGTTAAATTCTATATGATTATAATCTTATCTTACTAATATTATAAATGCGAAAGTTTAGATGGATGGATGGATGCATAGATGTTTGTTAGAGTTTGTAGCCTAAACGGCTGAACGGATTTCAATGAAATTTGGTACAGATGTAGAGTCTGGAAGAAAAGAACACAGAGGCTACTCACTTTTGTTTTTTTTTTTAATTCCACGCGGACGGAGTCGCGGGCAAAAGCTAGTAATTTAATAAAAAATTCAAGGTCTGTTTTGTGTTTAGTTACCTAAGTTTTTTTTAAAAACCGTTTCTTGTTAACAAATAAAATTGTTTTTGAGTGATAAACTTTTTGGATCGATCTAATGGAATCGAGTACGACTATAATATGGAAAAATATGTTGTTTCTGTTTTTAATAACCTATGACGCTATAGGAACAACCTTCACATTATAAAACAAAAATCACAAAACGATGTTTACAAATTTGGAAACCCATGATAGTCATGTTAAACGTTTTGACATATTATCACTAACGGACTGACTCACTAATCATTTTCGTCTACTATGTGCTGGTTTATTTGTATTCAATCTTAATTATTACTATAATAAACATATCTTATTTAACTTTATTACTTGACGCATATAATTTGTTAATATCGATGTGATGGGTAAAATCTACTACTACACAAATAATTAAAACATTAAGTACCTAACTTATACAAACATTGACTCAATTTCTCGAATGCAGAATAAATTTTATAACATCTTATGTGTAAGACCGCCAATTTAAAAATAAAATAATTTATAGTCATTTAATATAACTGACTTTATAACTTTTAAATTGAAAATTATATTTTTTAATTGACAGATGGCGTGATATGCGATGAAAGGATATATTCAAGTGTCATTGTTTGTTGAAGGTGACGGCGCCCAAGTTCCCGGTGGTGATCAAGATCGGGCACGCGCACAGCGGCGTGGCCAAGGTGAAAGTGGACTCTTTGACCGACTTCCAGGTAAACCCTGCCATTTGAACTTAAACAGACAGGACCTGTAAAGCGCGCATTCCCCTCTATCAAATAAAAATAAATAATCAGTTCTAAACTTCCTTGTTTTGTGTGTGGACATTTTTGAGTCAGTATGCGTTGCAAATATCTGATTGTCATCTTCACTTGCGAAATAGTGGAATATACTTACTGCAACGGCGGCTCTTTGCCTAGTCCGTTACTTTATAGTCAAAGATTTCCCAATGCAGACCATTGCAACGCTATAAACTGTATAATTTTAGCCTTTACCAGATTATACGTAGATTTAAATGCTAATGGAACTGTGTACCAAGTTCACATTGTAAAGTCAAGACGTCATTTATTTTTCAATTATGAATAACTTCAGATTTGGATAAAGTGACGAACAGTTTTAATTAAATTGCTGACGCGTTTTTTTTTCTTTTTGTTCAACACGCAAGTTATTATAGGCCTACGCAATTTTTAGCTTCGTCAGTGTTTAAAATATGGCTACAATGACATTGCTAAAATAAATAATATAATTTTACATACATACTTGCTTTCGCCCGCGACTACGTCCACGTGGATTAAAAAAAAACAAAAATGAGTAGCCTATGTGTTCTTCCAGACTATCCTCTACATCTATACCAAATTTCATCGAAATCCATTTAGCCGTTTGGGCTACAAACTCTAATAAACATCCATCCATCCATCTAAACTTTGGAAATTATAATATTAATAAGAAGTAAGATGTAAATATAAATTATTACATTACTGGACTATATAACGTTATTAATTAAATTGTTTTATTCAAATTTAAGTAAATTGTTTATTCGTAAAGCAATAAACACTGTTAATTGTAGCTTAAATGTAATAATAACTTGTAAAATCTAATAATAATCAAAAGCCGAGCAGGTATACAATTAAAACCCTATACATAAAATTTTAATGAATTTACATAATTTATTACGTCATGTTTAATTTAAGATAACATTATTCTAACAATTGTTGTAAAATGTATATTAACATAATTTTCGATTTTAGTAAATTTTTACTGGTGATTGTAAGAAATCGTCGACAATTTGTTGTTGTAGATTTTTTAGTTAAGATTTTATAACATTGAAAAATATTGTTCGTAGGACATCGCGGGCGTAGTTGCAATGTTGGGTACTTACTGCACCGTGGAGCCGTACATCGACGCCAAATACGACATTCATATACAAAAAATTGGCACCAACTACAAAGCTTTCATGTAAGTTGTACATAAATTTTATATACTGAAATTCGATCAGTAATGTCATCTATATAAAGAAAATTCCAGGGAATTTACAGAATCATTCCAAATGAATGAACGGTTTGTAAATGCAAGGATATTGCACGAGTAAAATTAGCTTTCGGTACTGGGAAAACGCCAAAATGTCGAATATAAATTGTGGAAGTTTGCAGTTGATATCCGGAGCCAATCTTGTTTACTGAACGCCTACAGCTTTCCGTTTTGACCGTATCGAACTAATTCAAGCAACAATTACCATAAATCCTCAGGCGTTGAGTAACTGTCGTCCTGTGATGTTGATGTTTTGAATAGCGGTTTCAATTCAGAATCACTTCATTGAGTAAAATTAAATTGTTAGATGTAAATGCAACGTAACTTTACTAAGATAGCCATTGATAATTCTTCTATTTTAAAAAAGCTGAAAGCAAATTATGCTAATAATTTATGCATATAAATTCATTTAAATTTTTTACTGTCTTCTAATCAAAAACAAAGCAAATTTTATGTTTTACCTTCTACTCTATTGTTAAAAAACTTGTATAAAATCAATGCCATCAAACTTATTCTCTTTGAAAATTAAAGACAAGAATAATATTTTAATTTAACTGTAACTGCAGTGGAATCCCACGTTTAGATACAATTATCTAAACGGGAGTTAGGTTTGATAATAATCTGTCGATTTTTATCCAAGTTGATAAGATTGTTATCTATCCTATCGTAATTAAGCTCTGGTTATTATTTAATAACGTTCACAATTTCAGGCGCAAATCTATATCGGGAAATTGGAAAACCAATCAAGGCTCAGCCATGCTTGAAGCGATTGGAATGAACGATAGATATAAAATGTGGATAGACGAGGTATGTGTCACATTTTCTTTCCTAGAAAACAACAATAAAATCGCTACGTTAAGCTTGTTCAATAAACATGAGTAAAGAAACAAAGATACGGTAGAAAATTTTCCTCAAACAATACACAAAGATTAAAATTTCAAATGAAGTAACAACATAGATAAATCTAAATAATTAACATTTTCTTTAACAGTATAATAATGTTTACAACAATCTTTAAAATGCATGATTCCTTTTGTAGTATGTAGTTAAACTATAATAATATTATATTATTAAGGTGAGCGAGATATTTGGTGGACTGGAGGTATGCGCGCTGGAGTTGGTAGTGGGCAAGGATGGTCGTGAACACATCATTGAGCTGAACGACTCCGCTACTTCCTTCATGGGCGACACGCAGGAGGAAGACCGACGCCATCTGGCGGAGCTCGTGCTGCAACGCATGCAGGTAAAAATTATATTTACTATTCAGTCTATATAATATGTGTCTTTTTTCATAATCGACTGCTGGGCGTCGCGGCGAGTCCCGAAACTATTCAAATTAGTGGAAAAGAAGTCTGTAATGTTTATCTATTTTAGGGCCTATTCCACAAAACTGTAAATTGTCTGATAACAATCCAACGTGTAAAATACGAGTATGTGATGGAAATATCGGATTTTATTACCTTATCTGACAGTGACGTCATTTTTAAGCTATCTCGGCTTCTATCAGCCAGTGGTGGGACAGGCCCTTAGTCTCGTTAATATCATAAATTATCACGACATCTATCTATATATGTATCACTACTATTATACATGCGAAAGTTTATGGATATGGATATGGATGGATGGATGTTTGTTAGAGTTTGAAGAGTAAAGAGGTAGAGGATAGTCTGGCTTTTGTTTTTGTTTTTATTTCCACGCGGACGAAGTCGAGGGCAAATGCTAGTATTTGAATAAAATCAACAATAAAATTTATCGCATATCTTTAAATGTTACATTGGACATTTTGAGGGAATTTTCTTTGAACTGCTGATGTTAAGAAAATACAATAACTTTGAATTCTTGTCGCAATTTAATACATAATGATGTGTAATGCATGTACATGAGCCAAACAAAATGACTAAGGATAGATTTCATCAATTTCCTTTCCACGGTCATGAACCTTCAGTTAAATTATTCACATGAAGTGGTTGTCGTCATCTCCCAAGACTGCGATTGACTCAGGCCGTTCAATAGGCGCTACTCTGTACCGGGGTGTGCTCGTATGTCTAGGTGCATGACTGCATCGTTTACACAGCTGAATCATCGCTTCATGACGGCGAATGTGCGGGAATTTAACATCAAAACCATTTTTGTTTATAAATTTGTTTTTGCGATGAATGTACGGATTGAAAAATTAATATTAAAACAACGTAGAAAGACTTGGTTTATTTTATTAAACTTAACTGCAATTTACATCGTCATCGGAATTTATACATTATCCTTCAGACTCGTATCTCAGTTGTTAAGTAGACAGCACATATTGGGGGTCAGTTCCCGAATTATTAAAACAAAAATAACTACAACATCTTACCTTCAGATTTATTGTGTTTCAATACAGATAATCATCGTCAACACGTACGTCCTTATCGAGGAGTTCACCTACCCTAACATTGGGTTGACTAGAATACAAATATATCATAGTTTATTCAGAATATCTGTATTTTCCAGGCGGTGTGTCGTCCAGGGATAACGAAGACAGCGTCCCGCAGCTCTGTATCTGGCAGTGGCGCGGCGTCGCCCGAGGAGCGCGGGCCCGGCGCCGCGCCCGGCGGCCCGCCCAGCGCCCCGCCGCCCGCGCCCCTCGCCAGCGGAGCCAGCATTGACCGCCCGCTGCCGCCCATCCCCGCGGAACCCGCGCAGCCGCCGCCGCCCCCGCTCGCACGACGCGACTCGCAAGGTACACACTCTCGCTCTCCCCACTATATCTAAGGATCGTAGTTAGTACTAAGATTGGAGCTGATGATTTGCTTCCACCGAAATCTATCCTGCAAGTCTCATAGCGGTGTAGAAAGAAGAACAAACAAATAAGCCAATGTTTAGTAAAATATTTGCAATGTAAGAGACTGTATGGGACAAAAGGTAATGAGACAATATTTTTTAGATCCGAAAGACACTTTACCTGGAGCCAGCAATGATTAATTTGAATATTTTAAATTGTGTATGTCAAGCTGCCATGTATCGCCAGGAATCTCCTATTAGTTATGAACCTTGCTCTTATAATAAAATGTACCTATCTATATTTTCATTTGTTACACACGAGCACCAATTCGATTTGCCAAGTGCAGTGACTAACATAGTATTAGTATGAATATTTAAAGATGTATAAATTGTTGAACGAATGAATGTACGGTCCAAAATATCAAGCTGGTATTTCCCAAACATTAATTTACATTCATCAGTAAAGCAGAAGCGGAAATAATGTAGGTACTAGGACCATTACAAATGGAAATATCTCCTGCTTCCGGTGTACGGGGTCTTTAATTTAACTTTTATTTTGGCAGCATCTCAATCATCTACGGTATCATCGGCGTCGGCGGCTCCGAGCACCGCCAGCGGCAGCGCGCCGGGCGCAGCGCCTCCCGCTGCGGGCTCTGCTGGCGGCCGCGGGGGCTTCGCCCGCCAGGGCTCCCTCAGCGCCGCACTCACAGAGGACGCCGAAGACACCATGAAGAACCTCAGGAAAACATTCGCCGGCATATTTGGCGATATGTAAACTCTACAAAAATCCCAGAGTTCAACATTAAAAAATCCCACTTTATAATATCAGGTCCGGACTAAGTATTTTAATGGAGATTAATTTGAATTAAAATTACATTATGTTTTCAATGGATGCCTATAAAATATTGATATAAATTTTCATTGAATGTCTACAAAACTCAATTTCATTTTAATTAGTTTCACGTTAAGTCCGGCCCTGAACTTTTCTAATACAATACAATACTGCTATAAAGTTAAACGTCCGATGTCGTACACTTAACAGTATCTTCGGTACACTTATTGTTGCATATATTTAATTGAAAGTATCATCTGTCTGATAGAATTCAACTTAGTACATACTAGTACTATCTCAAAGATTGCATAAGAAATACATCTAAATAATAAGTTTGTTTAATCTATAATGGCACCGGTGAGAAAATACGAAATAATAGTTTTAAATGTATGATAACGTTAGATTTTTACAGTAAGTTTGTAATAAAAATAATCAACTGAGCTGCATTGTGATCGACCTGTTCGGTATCCGGTGCCGTGCCGTACCGTGTCGTACAGTAGCGCCGTGCCGTAGCGAGCCGTACCGTGCCGTGCCGTACCGTGTCGTACAGTAGCGCCGTGCCGTAGCGAGCCGTACCGTGCCGTGCCGCACATAGTTTCTCTATCACTGTCTCCAACTCTTGGACACGTTTCTTCAGCTGCCGTGACTTCGTAGAGTACCGGTGGCATCGCTAGCACAATCTGTACCTTCATTGTTATGAAACATGTTATATTGTAATTCTAAGTACTCCAGGTAAATCTTACCTCATAGAACAGAAATATTTGTTATTATCATATGCATTTCAGTATATTGTTACTCATTAAAAATAGTATTAACATTCGCTGAAAAACTGTATTTCAGTATTATATTAATACATTATCACTTTAAAGTACAGTTCATTTTTTATTGTTCAAAAATTTGGTGAAACAAATCCAAAAAAAAAAAATTTTTACTTAATGTTAAATAATGTAACATCATATCATTACCAATTAAAATAATTTTCACGTATACGGTTTGGGCCGATATTGTAGGAAAAGGAAAACATCTGGATGGGAACAAAATAGAAAAGAAAAAGTTAACATCAAGTTAGGCCTAACTTTAATATAGTTTAATTTCCATGAGTTTAATTCAATCATTGACCATTAAAAATAATTTTAAGGTTATTGAATATTTAAACCAAAGAGTGTAGATCTCTGACATGAAAGAACACATCGGTAGTTAGGCAGGAAATGGTGTGAACAATTTTACAATGGACAATATTGTTAGAAGCAAATATAATCCACATTTTATATAATCTTATAGTTAATCTCGTAATCTTAAGAACTATTTAGATTGTTATTCATGGGATCGTTTTAATTGGTTTTACTATGTATCTGCTTAATGTAAAAGTCCTACAGCAATGTGTAACAGTTCGAAAACTATGAAAAAAAAAAACGAACTGTTAACTTATCGTATTAAAATAAAATAAACTTCATTCACATTCCACATTTTAATAACGAAAACAGATAACGAGGGCAGGTCGCTGGAGATCAGGGCGACATCGCATCCCCTTAAGTCTATTTGAAATAAGATCGTACATTCATTTTGTCGTCTTCCTAGACCTAGTTCATCGACTAGCGACGCCCACGTAAACATTAGTGCAGATACATTCGTAAAGTTTTAAATAATTTATCCATTATGCTTAAAGAGTTTGCGAAGTAGTAATGTTCGAGTTAAGCGTTGTTACCTATTTATTCTTCATGCGCTTCTCTACGTGTTATAAAATTTAATCTTTCATACATCCTATATATTAATATAATAATCTTGTAGTGTTATCGAATATTTCATATTGTATTTAATAAGTAATAACAATATTATTGAGATAAATGTTTTCATGTTAAACATATTTTATTTCCCATGTGTATGGCACGATTTCTATGACAATTGTTATTGTAGATTTTACAACGAAATATACGTGTGTTAATAGATCAATAAAACATAGAATAATAAAAGTTAATGATTATATTACTTAAAAATATTACCTAATAATACCGAAGTATGTTATGGGATTGAGTTTTTATATTTCTATTTATGATGTCCGACCAAACCTAATAATCGATCCATGACAATATGCAAACTAAGAATATTTCAAACAATGCGTATGGATAACATACGAAATGAGTATATTACAGGAAGTTTTAGAGTAGCCCCAATGGTTCAGAAATTAAGGAGTAAAAGGTTAGCGTGGTATGGGCATGTTATGAGGGATGAATCGAATGGAAAAAGAAGGACGTTAGTTATGAATGTGGAGGTACACCGATAGAGATAGACCTAGAACGAGGTGGATTGCGGGAAAGGTGACATGATCAAGAAGGGAGTGATGACAGATGACGGATGATAGAGTTATTTGGACGAAAACTTGGCGCGCCGACCCAACGGAGTAGGATAAGGTAGGGGAGAAGATGATGATGATGACTATGATGGCAAGAGTGACAAAAACGTATCCATCGCCCTCTAAACAGAGTTTTATGTACCATCGAGATCAGTTAAGAATTAAATGGTGTTAAAATGTTATCTTAGATAAGCCAAAAGGGGTTTCGATTGTTGGGTTTGGACGTTAAATGGACATATGTACTGGACAAATTAGTATTTAGTATGTAAATGCACTTTTAGCTAGTTTTCGACACAAACCCGTAGATTTGAATTAAGGAATCGTTTAAAGTTATGTAAATATAAGTTTGACTTATGTTGAGTGTTATTTAGTTTTTGTTAAACATATTTGTTTTTTTTTATTCTATTATGTGTTAAATGTTAGAATAATTATACACGTAAACATTAATTATAAACGCTGTTGTTGTTGTTGCTACGAGTTATACAAATGTAATCATAGATAATATTGCCGATTGAATCGCGATGAAATCGGTGCTTTATGGTTGGTTTTCTTTGGAGAGACAATACAAAATACATTGACATTGTAATTGAAGAACTGTAAGGGTCTGTTCTGAAAAGTGCGTAAAGGTGAGCAGATAATTATCGCAAAAAAAATTATCTTTATACGATTAAAACAAAATTTAATTCTACATTTCATGTGTTTTTACGCTTGCTTTTGATAAGAAAATATATGTAAAGTAAAATTAAACCCAGTGATTGATCGTATAAAGTTCAAATTTATTTGCGATAAATTAAACGGCTCTGCGTTTCGACCTGGTCAGTCTAAAAGGACCCTTATATGTTTTGTCCAGATATTATCGCAGTGGAAACCGACAGTAAATCAGAAAAGCGCCGATTATCGCTATCAATACTTTGAACCCATACTCATAATCAAATACATTGTGTGTCACGTTTAAAATAAATAGTCCCAAAAACCGTTCATTACATATTTAACACGTTAAACGCCATGAGGGACACCCTGCGCCGGTACTCAACTTTGCGCACGGGCCACATCAAATTTTATATTATGTCAAAAATTCAAAACATTGTTTTATGTTCTTATTTGATATAACTATAGTATAATAATAAATTGTGTCAAATTAATTTTTTTGACTTAAACGGTGACCACCATCAAAATCAAGCAGTTCAAACGTTCGTGTTACTCGCGGTCATCCGTGACCCCCATAGCCTGAACAGATATTTTCTTGCCAGTGTACCCCGTGGCCTCAACGGAACAGTATGAAAAAAATGATGGCGTTTAACGTGTTAAGATCTATTCTGGTTTGATAATTATTGTTACGCCTCCAGTTTTCTAGATTTATGTTGATGTTACAAAATATTTCAACTTACTGTTTAACTGTTCTGTTGACTTTTATTTAAATTATATCAATAAACGTGGCGCACGTGTTCGTTCCAATGTACTGTTTAAATGGAATTTGAATGCATGTTAATCTATATAATAAATACCTCTTTTGGTAAGTCAATAATAATCAAGGCTTTTTATTTTCATTATATCAAATACTAGCTGTTGCTCGCGACTTCGCCCGCGTGAAATTAAAAAATATAACCTATGTTACTCACAGATAAATCACCTTTCCAGCGGTGAAAGAATTTTTAAAATCGGCCCAGTAGTTTTTGAGTTATTTCAATACATACAAAAATACAAATCTTTCCTCTTTATAATATTAGTATAGAAGAAATACTAAAAATCAAAACAAATGAAAGAATAACTATAATTTTAATACTTTATTCAAACGGGAGTATAATTTTCTGAAGTTCAGTCAATAATTAAACCAATTGTTATAACAAATATTTTAACATCAAATTATTTTATCCAAACATTAGTATAATACTCTAAACATTAGTTACATATCTATTAATATTAAAACAGTGTCAATTATGTCAAAAAGTTTAACAGCGTTACAAATATTTGTGTTTTTTACGGGTACCCTACAGGATCCATTCCAGTATTGAGACTGTAGTTGCGGTACATACCGGCGGCTGTGAGGTGGTTCGTAAACTTCTGACCAGCGGGGTAGTACACCGAAGTCACTGAGTGTATTCCTGTAAGTTATTTAATATAATATAAGATAACACCAATCTTGATAGGATAGGATATTCGAAAACTTCCCAACAAAAAGAGGAAAAACTTCATAAAATATAGATGTCAACATGTGTAGAATTTCTCGTGAAAACTTTGGTAAATAGATTTTTTTATAAACTTGTAATGTATTTACATTTATAGACCATAAGAAATCATCTATACTTATTACTTATTTACTTATCTATCTATTCTTCTATATTATAACTAAGCGTAAACACTAACTTCTTTGTTGCCTAAGATGTCAGCAATTACAGCATATTTTTGAATAACATTTTTTTGAATAAAAAGCCCTACAGTTACGTCACGCTTTGGGCTATATATTTTCACGCCATTAAACTTAGGGGGTAAATATTTTGGACAAAAACCCTAATGTGGGAAATAACCATAAACTATAAGCTGCCAACATCAAGGATGCAAGGTTGTCATTTATGCATTTGAATTTTGACATTTGACAAACATAAACAATAAAATAAAGTGATTATAATTTCATGCGGATGAAGCCGCACGGGAACAGCTAGTTTATAATAATTGTAAAATGAAACTCATCAATCGGTATTTAAAACTTTATCTATTTCGTAACTTATTTGACAAATAATATGACATGATTAATACTAATTTTGTCCACAATAACAAGTCGTTGCCGAAAACGTGCTCGTTACTTTGTGGCAAAAAGAACATAAAATTAAAGTACAATCTTACATAGAAAATAAAACTTAAAATAAAATATTCTTAATACGATTTAAGTAAAGGTATAGTGGCATTCAAGTTTTATTGCGGCTCGTAATTTCGCACGAGTTTCGCGCAGAACACAATTTTACATATCGGTATACGTTCGTAAAGGGTGGGTCACACTTCTGCGCACCATTTTCTGTACCCACTGCTGGTCCATCAGGCGTCCATCCGAAACTACAAGCCGCTATAAAGTTTGAATCGTATAATAGTCTTCAATCAAATTATTAATAGTTCACATATTCAGAGAATAGTTTCGATACATTCCAGAGACAGCCATAATGTTAGAGAAGTCTTGACTCTTCGGGAAGTAAGATGCGGGCACGGAGTGGATACCTAGAACAGGTTATTACAGCATTTTTGGTACTCCAGGTTCCAGTGATCACATTGTACAAACACAATACACACATTCACTATAAACCAAAAATATCAGTAATTACAAAATTTTCATCCGAGTATTTTACAGAAATTCATAGTTATGTTGCCGATTCGATAAATCATAAACAAAATGAACCAATTTGTCATATCAAAGAGCTTTTTTCTGCAATTCAACGCGAACGAATTTAAGTTGCATATTGAAGTGCTTACCGGGGGGATACCATCCGTATTCACTGGATGTCGTCCGGTACAATGGGTGCTGGTTGCTCTTCTGACATCCGTAGCCATTGAACCAATCTGTTAACAATGCAAATAATTTTAAATTTTATATCCCTACATATAATTTGCTATCTTATAACTTCAAATTAGTAGAATCTAAAGCTAGTATTTTGCACATTGAATATTTTTACTGAAGTTTAAAGTTATAGAGATATAAAAAAAAGGTTTTCGGGGCCTTCTTAGTGCGAGAGACTTTATGAATGTAATATCACAACTTCATTGACACTACGAACTCTACTTTTTCAACATTCATTTGTTGTAAATATATTTCAATACATATGCATATATTTGTTAAAATAAGATCACAAGGATCTTATCTAATGGAAATATTACCCTCTACCTGCCCCTTTATGTAAGAGGTGTTTATTTTTTTAATAGAAGGAAATGTCAATGATCCCAACTTACCATTACATGCGGGTAAAATGTATCGATTACATTAAGTTACATTAGTATGCATCACAAGTTATATAACATAGACATCTTTTCCTATTACTTAGAGCCACTTACACTATTATTATTTTAACTTTAACATTTATCTATATTAATATTCTAAAGAGGAAAGATTTGTATTTTTTGGTATGTATCGAAATAACTCAAAAACTACTGGTCCGATTTTAAAAAAAATTATTCACTATTCAAAATCTACGTTATCAGTGAGTATCATAGGCTATTCTTTTTTGATTTCACGTAGGTGAAGTCGCGAGCAACAGAAAGTATAGAATAAAAGAGAAAAAAAGACTAAGAAAGTCGCCTAAAAAGTTCCTAAATTATATTAAATTCCTAGACAAGAATGGAGGATTCCTGGATTCTAAGGTGATACTAGCCTTTTACTTTAAGATTTATAGCACATACTAGCTTTTGTCCGCGACTCAATCTGCATGGAATTTAAAAAAAAAACACAAAAGTGCGTAGCCTATGTTTTTCCAGACTATCCTCTACATCTATCATATGCCAAATTTCATCGCGATCCATTCAGCCGTTTAGACTACAAACACTAACAAACATCCATCCATCCATCTAAACTTTCACATTTATAATATTAGTAAGATTGTACTTACGAGGGTGTTCAAATCTCTTTGGAAGATTACAAGTTGCATACAAATCAGATGTCTTTATTTCAGGTTTCTTAATTTCGTTTTGTAAGCAAACTTTATCGATACACGTCGCCGAACAAAATCCACCTTCCTGTTTATCAGCTATTGCCAAATGCTCACCACCCATTATTAAAAAGATTAAATTAAAAAAATAATACTGTTTTGGTAATCTAGATATAAAGATTTGTGTTTTATTTTTGAGAATCCTCCAGGGCACTCGTTTATACAAAAATGTCCGACAAATAATTTTTGTTTCCTAGGCAACGGTTTCAATAGATTTTACATTTTTAAAGAATCTGTTTCAGTTTCAATATACCATTTTGAAACTGTGCAAAGTTTTAAAAATACTTTATTTAACAACTGCATAATAAATAAACTTTAAAACGGTGAATTTGAAGAACCATGGAAGAATCCCAAATGCATATATAAACAGACGCCGTTCAGAAAAATCATGTAATTTTCTAGGTATAGCACGGACATTATTTAGGTTAAAGGAAATAGAAATAAGTGCTATAGAATTATTTACCATAATTCTGTTTAAAACGAGTTACAGTATCGGAAGCATGGTAGATACTTTGACAACACTTAAGCTTTAAAGATCAACGCACACTAAACTATAGTTTTTATTTTATCGGCTCATTAGACAACCATCTTACTAATATTATAAATGTGAAAGTTTAGATGGATGGATGGATGGATGGATGGATGGATGGATGGATGTTTGTTAGAGTTTGTAGCCTAAACTGCTGAACGGATCCTTATAAAATTTGGCATACATGTAGAGGATAGTCTGGAAGAACACATAGGCTACTTTTGTTTTTTTTTTAATACCACGCGGACGGAGTCGCGGGCGAAAGCTAGTAACCAATAAAATAAAACTATTTACTCTCATTGAAATAAAAGCTTTAACCAATCCTCGACCGAATGGAAAACATTTACTTTTTAGTGACGGTAAAAGTGCGATTCAGTACTCATTCAGTAAAAGTGTTTCTCTTGAAGGTGATGCTTAGGCCCCATAACAATATTTACTTGTAAAGTCCTAGCCTTCCCCGGCTTAATTCCTCTGTATAACAGTTGGTATCATTATAAGGCAAATCTCATGCTAAATTTAAAGCAAATGAGGTACATCGTATGAAATTGTTGTTGTATAGATTCCTTCCTCCTCTTCGAAGTTGACAAAACTAAAGAAAAAATGTTAAAAACGAGCCGTGTTTTATTACGCGATGATCCTTAATTCATTGAGCATGCATTCGCTGGAATATATTAAAGTGTTATCAGAGCTATCAGGACGAACGACGAGCAGACAATAAACGAGTGGGTGACTATCGCACGCCTTCCTGAACCAACATTACTACAGTTTTTAATTATTTTAACACCGACTTTACGTATTTAATCAACTATTCGTATTTTAATTAAAAATAAATATTGTCATCTCACTGACAAACGTTATTTGACGTGATCATTTTTTTATAAGTGTCAAAAATACTACTGATTTAAATTATAACAATAATGAAAACAATCATTATAAATGAACCGATAAACTTAAGAGTGGTGAAATACGAGTTAAATTTTGATTTGTCAAATACTTCGGACACAAACAAGGAAACGAAAGCGAAGAAACCAAAGGAAATTCGTATACCGAAAATTGAACAGAAAAAGCAACACAAGATACCAGCTCCTCCTCCAATAAAAAACTCACAACAGGTATTTTATTAATCATACTACTATTATAAATGTGAAAGTTTAGATGGATGGATGGATGGATGGATGTTTGTTAGAGTTTGTAGCCTAAACTGCTGAACGGATCCTTATAAAATTTGGCATACATGTAGAGGATAGTCTGGAAGAACACATAGGCTACTTTTGTTTTTTTTTTAATACCACGCGGACGGAGTCGCGGGCAAATGCTAGTTTATACATAATTGTATTAAAAACTAACTTAACTACACTTTGTACAAAATTGAGTTTTAACATAATAAAACTAAATTATTCGTAGATAAATACGAGTTCGTTAAAAGAAAACCTTGGCAATGTTTTTGCAACTACCCACACAATCTAGTGTGTTTGTTTACATGTGGGAGCTCACCGGCAATTTACCTTGTGGACCGTTTTTATTCTATTGTAGTTCCGTTATACTGGTTTATTTTATTACTAACTAGCTTTCGCCCGCGACTCCGTCCGCGTGGTATTAAAAAAAACAAAAGCAAGTAGCCTATGTGTTCTTCCATACTCTGCTCTACATCTATGCTAAATCTCATCCAGATCCGTTCAGCCGTTTAGGCTACAAACTCTAACAAACATCCATCCATCCATCTAAACTTTCGCATTTATACGAGTAATATTAGTTAGATTTAAATGATTTATCACGATTACGATTTATTTGTGAATTATTTATTTACTAGCTTTCGCCCGCGACTTCGTCCGCGTGGAATAAAAAAAACAAAAGTAAGTAGCCTATGTGTTCTTCCATACTCTGCTCTACATCTATGCTAAATCTCATCCAGATACGTTGAGCCGTTTAGGCTACAAACTATAACAAACATCCATCCATCTAAACTTTCGCATTTATAATATTAGTAAGATTACGATTTATCTGGCAAATTCAATTATCTTCGTATCTTATACTTATATGTAAATAAACAATAACTAAAAAAGCAACGTATCACGATGGTAATAATTTTATATCAATTATAGAAACCAGATGTTAAAGAGCTTATTGAAAAATTACTAGATGAACTATACACTGATCAACGTGAATGGAGTAGAAATAGCGTCGTAGGATACAGTCAAAGGTAAGACGGTAACCATACATTATAATGTGGATTGTCAATGAAATGAATGACAGTGGAAATCCACGGTTAATTAATTTTCCCACTAAGAGTGCAACGCTACTCGTAAACTAGTACAGCTCCACTATTGAGATTCCGTAGGGCAACCTTAACCTAATTACGGAAGAATCTTTCAAGTTTACGTTCAATGTCATTGTATTGTGAACTAATTAGGGTTGAATATATCGTTAATAAGTTTTATTTTAATTTATAATTAAAGAAATAATCAAACTTTCAGCTTGACTACCGCAGCGTCTATAGCATCATCTCATTCTAATTGTGATGACCAAACAGATGTGATTGAACGAATTTATCTTGAAGATTTAGGTAACTTAATCAATATACTTATGAAATTGATAATATACTGCAACCTAATATTAAACAGACATCGTAAAGTACAGGTTAAATTATCGCTTTTAATGCACATTATCTTTAGTAAAACTAAACAATGTTATAGGTTAATATAAGCTCGCGAATACTCGCGTCTTAGAAATGTTGGCCAATTAATAAAGTCATAAACAGGTCAATTAATAATCAATATTTGTATTCATTGATAGGAAAAGAAGAACTACAAGATCAATTAGATGAGTTGATGAGCAGATTCTCCGCAGCCGGAGAGAGACTGGCTAAATATCTACGAGCCCGCGATCGCCTGAAACGGGAACAGAAGAAATTATGTGCAGCGTTTACTGTTCTACTGAGACATATTAGTACGTTATGCGTTGTTTTCGATGGTTTCTGTAGCGTCGTTGTCAATTTAAAACCGAATTAAGATATAGCTTAATTTATTACGTTAATATTAGCCCTAGAAGCTGGTCATAGTTTATACCATCTTATAGAACAACATGGAAATTGAACTAACTATTAAACGAACCCAAAGCTATCAGAATTGTAGTATATAATTGCTTATGTAATTTTTAGATATCAGTAAATTCCAATATTTCGAATTAAATTTAAGATGCAATAAACAAACTCCTATTAAAATCTGTCTTAATGACTACAGAAATAGACTCAAGCAATTCTATTCAATGAAACTTAAAATAACATTACGCACATGTAAGTAAGCTCGGGGCTACTTAGCAAGCTATCTATGTCTGAAACTGACGTACACAGGAGCACGAAATCGATATGCGACGCACACTAGCGTCTATAATGAAACCGATGGCGCATGCTCGGACGGCCCTACCATGACACCTTTTACCGGCGCTCGACATCACTCTGGCATCGCTGCTGTCCTACCATCGATTCCGTTTTGAACATCCGTGAGATATTATAGTACAGGGTGGCTAGCCCCGGCGCTTCCTTTCGCGACTTCCCCAGTAAACATCACATCAGCTGGTCGAATATGCGGTGTCGAACTTTTTGAAGATATGTACAAAATATATTTTAATTCACGATCTTTTTCCAATTATTTTGTTACATGTTTCATTGATATAATTGATTACATCCTCGATGTAACGCCTTCATGGTCACTACATTGTGTATTTGCCCGCAGTGTGACTGCGTCGAAGTAATGTCAAATCATTAACTAGTGCTTAGTGCAGTACGATATGCATTTATTGTCAAATGTTGTGCTCCTTGCGCTGGACAGATGAGTGCTATCCTAAACTCCCTCAGGAACTTGGCCGGTTCTTCGAGGGCCAATCCAGGTACATTTAGACGCTATACTCGTTCCTTTGTGGTTTGCCTGCATTGTTATCCTACGAGGACATGATTAGCAGCCATGCCAGAGTAATTTAGTTCCGATGTTTGATTTGTAATACGACTGATTGAGATTTACGGTAAGTAAATTGGATTAAGAAACCCTGGCGGTAATAAATTTAATATAAAAGTTGATCTTGTTTACACAGACAAATGTTGCCGATCAACAATAACCTTTTGTTTGATGTATTTTCGTTTATCCGGGATTTTATTAACGCCAACGTCTTTTACGATACAACTTAGACCTTGGCGTTTTTCTATTTTAAGTTTCATGATTATATCTCCTTTTCTTTAACGCTTTTGCAGAAATTCAAGGTAAATATACTTGTTCAATTTTACAAATTTTGTTTGTTTATGCTTCACCTAGTATCTTTGATTGTTAGCTGGGGACTCGAACGCCCGGTTCGGCTTGGCACCGAGTGGCAGCGAGGGCCCCGGCGAGGGAGGGTTTTCGGAATGGCTGCACGCGATGAAACTGGTCGCTCGACTCCCGGCTGGAGTTCCACAGCACTTCCGGAGAAAGGTAAACAAATACCATGGTATGTATCACGATACATTCACAAACAAATAAGAGGAAGAAAGTAGAGAAAGAAATGATTTGACTAAAGAAGTATATCATAAAGAAACATAATGTATCTGAAGTCTTTCTTTTCCAACTCCTATTTTTCTCGCTCATGTTTTTTATCAGACTTAATGAAGAATGTTAATATTTTTGCTCGTATAGGAATTGATATGTCGATGGCGCTATATCGTAAGACTTTCATCTATACTAATATGATAAAGAGGAAAGACTTGTATCTTTGTATGTATTAAAATAACTCAAAAAATAATGGGTCCATTTTAAATTCATTCACCAGTAAAAAGCTACGTTATCATTGAGTAACATAGGCTGTGTTTTTTATTATTTTTTAATTTGACGCAGGCAAAGTCGCGAGCAACAGCTACTGAGTAATAAAATGAATATCGTAGACTGAAATTAGCGTCTATATCGTTTGCGTATCATGTCAATCTATTGTAAGGCCCTGTCTAGGCGACGGCTCGTCGGCTAGCCGCCCACGTAGCTCGTATTAGATCATTATATCGAATATTATCTGAATATGACATGCAAGTGCCATGGTCTGCTTTATCTTTATGCGACGATAGCTTTTGGTGGCGCAAGTGTTTCGCATCACCAACCAATGTTACGTCACTTGTGAGCATTAACAAACTAGATAAAGTTTTATCGGAGCGTTTTTAATTATTATATTTCGTCCTCAATCACCGATTAAGTTTTTTATGGTTGTATCGATTGTCGATCAATGCCAGCTTTAAGTTTAATATTTGAACCAATAAATCGAAAGAACTGTTCGAAAACGTCATCATTTTTGATTCCATTTCATTGCTATTTACCTATAACTGGAGTATATACGAAATTAAACCAACTATCATAGTTCACCACGGTTATAAACTTCAACGGTCAACATCGATCTTTCCCAATTTCAGTCATATTGTATAAAAACTAAAATACCTTAAGTCCAGCAAACATCAAATTTGTTTGAGTTCAAAGCTCAAGAAAGTTATAATTAAAGTATTTTCCGATTTGTTACTATTCGATTTTAAAACGGGTATAAAATGTTATTCGAATTTGACAAAATTACTTTCCGTAGATTTTAGTGAATATCAACTCACATTTAAAAAAATATTAACTTGCATATGAATATTAGCTACTCAATTTTATTTAACTACCATAAGTCAGCTTTTAATACTGCTAAAAGATAATCGTAAAAATATTTTCTGAAACCCTAATAAAGTTATAAACTGCGAGGTTAAGCAAAAAGACAAATACAATTTTGAAGGTAACCGAGACACTTGGAATCTGTTTATCATAAAAAAAATACGTAAGTAGCGACGACCCTGTTGACCCTCTTGCTCTTAAGAACCATCAAAGAGCTCTTCTAACTTAATTGCCCAAATCAAAATGAATCCATAATCTTGATCACTTGTTATTCTTATGATGAAATATATTAAATTGATGAAACGAAGCGAGAAACTAGTTGTGATTGCAAGGTACGATGTAGAAATATGTGGATATTAGCTCAGAGAAACCAATATTGTATTAATAATTAAGGTGAAGAAGATAAAACTAATTTATATTCTCAATATTGATGCTTACGTTCATAGTTTTTCTTCTTCTTAAAGTGCCATCTTCTTTCGAAGTACGGCGATTATTAGGGCAACTATATTCTTGACGCCGCTATAAAAAGCTAACGGCTGCTCATTGGTTATGTGATGTTAATGTTGATATTAACAGCTGTGGCTGACGCTGTCGGAGCGGTACCTGTCGTCGCGGGGTGTGCAGTGGGCAGCGGCAGAGCGCGCCTGCTTCCGCGGGACCGCACAGCCAGATGATACTGAGCTCGGCGCGCAGATCCTCAAGGTGAAAGATTTTCTTTAGATTATTGTAATACAATCTATATTTGTTTTTTAACTGTTCGTTTTATTACAGGATTTACATCGCACCGGTTGTTCACTTTTCTGTGGCACTGAAGGTCGAGAAAATCAAGCAATGCTTAGAAGAGTTTTATTAGCGTACGCTAGGTAATTCCTGTCTTTGATGTACAATTTTTCTTGTAGATAGATAATTTTGAGGATTTCGATTTTAAGTGTTTATTTTACGTTTTTGTTTTGCAGGTGGAATAAGGACGTAGGATATTGTCAAGGCTTCAACATGTTAGCAGCTATTATTTTAGAAGTAATGGAAAAATCTGAATCCGACGCTTTAAAGGTGACTTTTCCTTTTTCTCCAATGAAAGTTACTTTTTAAAACGCACTAACCTTGTAACTAACAAAGACTCTTTGCAAATCTTTACCGCAAATTAATTACCAATGTTGTTTTGATCAGTGTTTACAATATTAACGCTTCTATTCCAGGTTATGATATATTTAGTAGAAGCAGTACTGCCGGAGGGTTACTTCGCTGACGACCTGCGCGGGCTGTCGGCGGACATGGCCGCGTTTCGCGACCTGCTCAGGCTGCGTCTGCCGAGACTTGCACAGCACATGGACTATCTACAGAAAATATCAGACGGTAAATCTTCCCTAAACGTTACAATAAATAAGGACGGCAGGAGAACTGTAATGCGCGTATGTCATTGATCATATAGACGATGGGAAATATGACAAGTCAACCTACGGTCACCAAGTGTTTTTAGAGTTTTTGAAGACATTGTAGCTATGTGATTTCTTATCGATATGACATATACATGTTTGGTCTACTATTAAAAAAGAAGCTAATAGTAAAAAAAATGTTCCTTAAAACACTTTAAACAAATGTTACAGGTGGTGGTATAGAACCTCCCCTACCGGATGTGTTCACAATGCAGTGGTTCCTAACACTGTACGCGACGTGGCTGCCGCGGGAGTCGCTGCTGAGGATCTGGGACTTGATCCTGCTGGATGGAAATGAGGTGCTGCTGCTCACCGCACTCGCCATATGGGACATGCTACAAGAGTGAGTGCGTTTCTTCAACAATACAGTATTAGTTTAATTATCATTAAGAGGTCCCCAAAAAGATAAAGTTCTTTATTCTCTATGATCTGTTCCAGTCGTATACTATCGGCTCGTTCAGCGGACGAGTTCTACAGCTGCATGGGCGGGGGCGTCGGCGCGGTGTGGGCGGCGGGCGAGGCGTTGGCGGCGCGCGTGGTGGCGCTGGGCCCCGCACCCGAGCTGCCGCGCTTACGCAGCCTGCACCGCTACCGGGTGGCACCCCCAGCGCCGCCAGCGCCCCCTACCTCCGCACCAATATACCACCCACCTTTGCAATCAGCGGTAAGACACCACATAATATCAGGATTGTACCACCTATCGAGACTATTCATAATTATTTATATTAAATTCAATTTTGTAATGTAAAAATATATTTTTTTTAATTTGTGATTTTATTTCCCTTTTTCAGGTGCAGTCGATGACAAAACGCGGTTTACGCTTGTTTTATTCGGAAGACGAAGGCGATTCGAGTGACGATGGAAATAAAATGGCTCTAGCTACGGTAATTTCCACTAAAACAATTTTCAATACTTTCCTATAAATAGTAACATTGATATATTTTTGCATTGGTATGTCCATTGTAGGTGATACCGCGGCGTGAGCAGAGGTCAGGCGCCGGCGACCGTCTGTCGCTAGACATCGGAGCGCTAAAACGTCAGTATGCCAGACTGCGAGAGCGGCAAAGGCAAGCTCATGTCATTTTAGCGGCTGCTTGTGCTCGTCAAGCTGCAGGTATTGATAATCATCTCCCACCAAAACATAGTTTAACATTCTACCTAGTTTTACGTATACTTCGAATACAAAAGTAAACTAACACAAGCTATTATGGTGACCCTTGTATTTGTATTATTTCTATAGTAACCCTTTTTATACGGAAGCTACATATGCAGAAAAAAGCCATTTCAAGATGTGTAATTAGCAAAGCTAGACCAAGGCTCGATCATATTTAAAAATAAATAATTACTATCGTCAGCGTCATCGAATTATTAAAACAGCATTGTAAATTATTTTTATTCCAGTTGGTGTGCCAACGTCACCGACCTCGCTCACAGTGAATAACCTTTTATTAGGAAAAAGTGCAATTGTAAGTTCGAGAGGCCGCAGACTTGGTCCCCCGCCTGGCGCCATACCACCGACACGAGCTTCATCATTGAACCACGAGAAATCTGATGCAAAACCACGCACTGCGACAAATGATACAATTAGTTGGAAAGAAGAAAAGAGCAGAAAATCTATCAACAGGCGCAACTCATTAAAATGGAAAGATATAAAAAAAGAAAAAACAACACATAAAGGTAGAAAAGCGTCTATAGATTTAGATGAAGGCGGTGATGGTGTTATAGTGTCCGAAATAGAAGCCAGCGAAATGATCGCCTCTTTGCGGTCGAGAAGTTCTAGCGAGTCGTCTACTTACTCATCTCATTCTGCGTCCAGTACAGACACCAGTTTATGTGATGAAAACGAAAGAGTCAGTGAATCTGATCAAAGTGATGATTCAAAAGATAAAATAAGTGCAACAGTAATACACAGAGTACAAAAAACTACATCTAAGTCGGTAGCAAAACAAGAAGCTCATACACAAACATCTGCCCAGGACACTAAATATCCAACTTCGCCGACACCTGTAAAAAGTATTAATGATTACCTTGATTCTGATGCGGGCAAACCACTTCGTACTTATATTGATGGGTTTGAAACGAAATTAAAAAGTGCTCCCAGTTGTGAAAATTTTAGCAATAAGCTTACTACCCCTATTAGTCCCGCCATAACTTTATCGTCTCATGACAATTCTGAAAGAAATGATGTATTGCAAAGATTAACAAAAACAAGTTACGGTGAAAATTCGACAAGTCGAGAATTTATAAGACCGACAAACTTATCAAAGAGTAAAAATTTTACTGAACTCAGCCCAATCGACATATCGCCATGTAACTGCGATTTTGAATGCCTATCTCCTTATGGTTATGATTTTGAATCAAATTTTAATAGAATATCTCCTTCGACAATTGAGTTAAATTCAAGACAACCTGATATCATTGATAGTTTGACAATGTATCCTAATTTTGTTCCAGATATAGATTTATCAGACAAAAATATATCAGATTTTGATAGTCCTCCGCGTAGCCCTGGAGAAGAAAGTATTATTGTAAGCGAAGATGAACCACCAATACCGCTCAAAATTGACAAATACTTTGAACATAGTCCAGAGTTTTTTGGCGCTCGAGTAACCGATCCTAATAATTCAGATATTCCTAATCGAAGAGCTGCAAAACGGCAACTGCGACAACCTAAAAAACCAGATTCACTAACTCTTCAAACAAATCATAACGAGGAAACATTAAAAGATGACGTCGAAAGAGCATCATCGTTACCACAAAGTCAAAGTTTTCGGAAAATTAAGACACCCAGTCCAACTTTAACCCCAGAAATTAAAAACAAATTCAGTGTTGACTGTGTAAATATGAATAATAAAATCATCAGCACAGACAAAACTCCAGAGAAACCAGAAGAAAACCCCTTAAAAGTGACTGATAAAATTTCACCAAAAGAAAATTTTGTTAGGTGTGGTAGAAAAAACAGTGAAAGAGCTCTACAAATAATACAAGAAAATTCGCAAATATTAAGTCGTATTCTAACAAAACAAAACATAAGTGCTAGTCAAAACCAAACAAAGAAAAACAGTGATGATTTAACAAACAAGCAAGAAAATATAAATGAAAAAATTACATACAATAAACAAATTGAATCCCCATTACTAAAAGAATCAACGTCTGATTCTTTAATTGGATGTATAAAAAGACACCCTAAGATAGAAAGCACTGAAAGAAATGATTTCCAGAGAGCTAGGCCAATTTCTATCGACGATCCTTTTTCATTCGAGTTGCGAAATGTTTTAAGTAGAAATGAAGAACTAACTGTTAAAACTAACAAAACCCCCAGTAGTGAATGTCTTGGTAATAAAACTGATTTATACGGTTGGGAGAACAAAGGATTTTTGGCCAAGTGTGAGTTAAAAAACTTTACCGAAAAATCTGAATGTAATTATGATACTTTTCGATCAAAACATGGCAATTCACCTATAAAACATACCTTTTCCCAGGATTTAAAAACTGTGGAATCGCGGTGGACGCGGCATTCCTTTTCTGAAGACTCAAAGACATCAGTTACATTACCTTCGTTAGGCTCGAAGGATATATCTCCTTACGAACATCGCTTCACTTCTGATGACTACAATTACACCTTTGCAAGTAAATACAGTGACCTTATAAGTAGAGCTAGTGACATTTGTAACAAAACAGGTGACAAAGTTTCAAAGCCTAGTGAGAACACAATAAAAAGTGATAACAGTCAAGTAAGTGAATTTTCTCATGTCATCACCTCTTCTATTAGTTTTACATGTGAACCTTCACTAGACGATGATTCCCCAATAGGAGCTAAAAGCAATTCAAGTGACACATTATGCCAGATAACATCATTAGACCAGATATCTACACCTATATCTCCTAAAATATTCCCAAATCGAGAAACACCGACTCATCAAAGAGATTACACTGAAAAAAGTGAAAAGTCCAGAATGGATTCAGATGATACTTGCAGTGCAATCACATCCCTAGTCGAGACTGACACATTATCGTCCCTATCTTACCCGCGTAGTCCATCTACTGGCTCGTATCATCCATTCCCCACAAGACAGTCAACAAGATTACCTAAGGAATTAGGAGTAAGATTAGGTATGTACCCCAGGGAAACTATTGGTTCACCGCAAAAATAAAAAAAGATTTATATCACTTTCTTAAATTGTTTAAAGAATTTTTGCTAAATATGTTTTGTAAATATGTTTTTGTTGTTATGAATTTGAATTATCTTTTAGAAGTCGTTTGGATTTTATACTTAGACTTTTGTTAAATATATTTTTACTGATCATGTTTAATAAGACTAATCAATATGTACTTTATAATGTTTTGTTTTCATCGATTGTAAAAAAGGATATTAAGATTGAATCACAGAAAGCTTTATAAATAATTCTAAAAAAAGTTGTTGCCACATTGACTTGTTATAAATTTTAAGCTAACCGTATTCTATTTTCTATACGTAGGAACACCACAAACAAGTTGCCTTTAAGATGTTTAAATGTTATATCGAAATATATTTAAGTAAGTACAGTAAGATTAGGTAGTTAACTAATTCGAACACTACATGGCAATCTTTTGTTTACGGCTATATAGAAAAATAAAATTTATCTTTGCAAAAAAGATCCGATTGTTAGAAGATATTTATTCTATGACAATATTGAGAAAATATACATTTATGCAGTCATTGTTTGGTTGTTTTATTTGGTGTATCAGAAGTCGTCGAGGACTGGAGGGCAGGTGCACACGAGATGTTTGTCGCCGTACATGTCATCTATACGAGACACGGTGGGCCAAATCTTTGTCTCCCCCTTTACGAAAGGCTGCAAAAATTAACAAGACCAATTAGCACACTGTCACACAATTAAAGACTTTTTTAAACAAACTCAAATAAATTAACTAGTTAGATACTAACCGCTGGGAATGCGGCTTGCTGCCTTGTGTATGGTCTATTCCAGTCTTCTTTTATAACTTCTTCTTGCGTATGTGGCGACATCTGAAAATCCACAAATTACATCCAAATCTTTATTTAAATGAAATAAACATGTCAATAAAAATTCAATTATCTGTATGCAATAAGGTAATTTTAAGCGTCAATAGCCTACGGACTACCGATCTTGAGGTCGAGGGTTCGAAGCAAGCCTTAATTGGAATGATCAAAGGAAATATTAGCAAATTAACAAAAATCTACTAGTATTAAAAAATACCTTTAAAGGATTCAATCGTTTATCAATAACACCGTCTTCGATGTCCTTGATTTCCTTGCGAATGGATATGAGAGCTTCGCAGAATCTCTCCAATTCCTGAAGATCTTCTGACTCTGTGGGCTCTATCATGAGCGTGCCGGCTACAGGCCAGGACATAGTCGGGGCGTGGAAACCTAAAGAAAACATTCTTGATAATGTGCTTACACAAATAACAAAATTCCTGCCTTAAAAGAAAAAAGCTACTTTGTGCTCATTCTATAAAATTTAGCAGCGCATAGTTCATATGGCATAACACATCTTACTTCTGATTATATTATGAATGCGAAAGTTTAGATGAATGCATAGATGTTTGTTAGAGTTTGTAACCTAAACTGCTGAACGGTTCTGCAATTTGGCATAGATGTAGGGCATGGTCTGGAAGAAAACATAGGCTACTCACATTTGTTTTTTTTTAAATTCCAAGTGAACGGAGTCGCCGGCTACTGTTTAAGAATAAAGATATTCACCATCAAACAATTCTTATTTGAATACAGAAACTATAAAACATTAGTTAATGAAGAAATTGAAACTCAATTACGCAAGGCGAGTACAAACCATAATCCATAAGTCTCTTGGCAATGTCACTGGGTTCGATGTTAGCAGACTTCTTGAGGTCTCGCAGGTCGATGATAAATTCATGAGCGACGAGACCTCTCTCGCCTTTGTACAACGTTTTGTAATGACCTTCCAGTCTTTTGGACATATAGTTGGCATTTAAAATGGCCACTTGCGTCGCGCGTTTTAGACCTTTCGGTCCCATCATCTGAACAGAAAATTACTAGGTTTAGAATTTCTTACAATTTATAACACATTACATTCAGTTAATATTAAATAACTCACTTTTATATATGCCCAAGATATTGGTAAAATTGCAGAGGATCCAAAAGGCGCAGCACTGACTGATCCAAAACTGTGCGCTGCCTCGCCCAAATCAGCTAATGGGTCTACAACTGGATGCGAAGGCAGGAATGGCGCAAGGTGTGCTTTGCTGGAATACAAATATTCATAGTTAGCATCAGCAGAGACACCGCTTAAAATCTTGTGCAAATATGAACGAAAAGTTTTACTTACACTCCAATTGGTCCCATCCCTGGACCGCCTCCGCCGTGCGGTATGCAGAAGGTTTTGTGTAAATTTAAATGGGACACGTCACTGCCGTAGTCACCGGGTCGGCATAGTCCCACCTTTACAAAGTGCAAATACAATTTAGTATTTAGCAGAATTTGTCCATTACCAGTATCTTCAGACCAGAGAATAGAGATTTTCACCGCCTGGGGAATGTTTACGCGCCTGCTCTCTTTTCATAGTAATTACGTGCTGCATTCTGCTTGGTGCTTTAGTTCACGAATATTGTACCTATAAGTCGTACCAGTCATTATTATGATTACCGAAATCATCTCATTTATTTTATTTCCAAAAATTAAATCCTACTGGGCCCATAGAGGTTCGAACGCAAACGTGTGAGTGAACTTCGTTTCTAATAAAGGTGACGGCACACCTGTGCGTTCATGTTGGCGCCGTCGAGGTAGACCTGTCCGCCGTGCGCGTGCACCAGCGCGCACACGTCCGCCGCGCGCTCCTCGAACACGCCGAACGTGCTCGGGTACGTCAGCATCAGGCACGACAGCTTCGCGCTGTGCTCCTCCACCTATACCACACATCACGAAGTCTATGAAGAAATTATTAATTAAGAGCTTTCACCCGCGACTTCGCGTGGAAAAAAACAAAAGAAAGTGAATCCATGTGTACTTCCAGAGTATGCTCTACATCTATGCCAAATTTTATCAAGATGTGTTCAAGGCAAACTTTACAAAAATCCATCTATCCATTCAAACTTTCCCATTTATACTATTAGCATGAAAATTTGTTAGTATTTCTTTGATCTTGTTGTTGATTTGTTTGTATCTTATTTCATTTAATAAGTAGAAAGTAAGAAGGTATAGATGGATAGTGTGAAATAGGACATGCTTAAGAAGGGAGTAGATATGACGGCTGTTAGAAATGCATGGAAGAGCAGCACATATTGTGCCGATCCGCCATATTGACAAGGGAAAGCTGATAATGATGATTTCATTCTATAAGAAGAAGCTTTTACGTAATTAACCAAGCTTAAGTAATTATCGACTGGCGCTTTTAAAGTCGTGAAGTGGTCTCCCTTACTGAAGTATGAGACAAACATATTTAGGGTTTAGTGAACAAAGAATAATCGTGAATGTGGTAGCAAGAATTTTAAATAAGTGGGACTATAAATGTAGGAGAAATAGTTCCATACCAGATCCTTCAAATGGTCCATATCGATCTCCCCGGCGGCGGTGACGCGGATGGCGCAGACGCGCATGCCGGCCATGTGCGCGGAGGCGGGGTTGGTGCCGTGCGCGCTGACGGGGATGAGGCAGATGTGGCGGCCCGCGTCGCCGCGGAACTCGTGGTAGCGCTTGATCGTGCGCAGCCCCGCGTACTCGCCTTGCGCACCGCTGCACATAGCAATTACATGGATCAGTACTTTTACTCCATGTGGGTTTGTTTTTGTTAAGTCCAGAACTATTTTTATATATATCTAAGAAAAGGGAGCAAATGAACGGCAGGAGCATCGATGTGCTCATCGAAGCCCATGGACATCTGCAACACAAAAGGAACTGCGGATGCGTTGCCAGCCTTTGAAAAGAGATAAGCTTGCTTCTTGAAGGATCCTAAGTCATATTGGTTTGGAAAAACCGTCGAGGACAGACTGTTCTACAAGGCAGCTGTGCAGGATAGAAAATCCCGCGAGAAGCGCACTGTTGAGGAGTGCCAGCGCCATAAATAAAACATAAGCGTACACATAGACTTCTAGTAAACTCGATTGAGCGGCTTCTACATGTTACGTCTTTAGAAGGTCTTTTGATTCCTTCACTTCCTTCACTACACAAAGGTGTTGGTGTTTACCACCATGTAGTAAATTATATTTACCTATTAGGTTGGAAGGAAACACGGTCGTAGCCAGTGATGGCGCAGAGATCCTGGGCCAGCTCCTGGAACAGCGTGTGGTAGCCCTGGCACTGGTCGAGCGGCGCGAACGGGTGGATCTCGGTGAAGTGACGGAACGAACATGGCATCATCTCGGTTGTCGAGTTCAGTTTCATTGTACACGAGCCCTGAGACAAATGTCCTACTCATTAATAATGTTCCATGAGATTTAGAAATTGAAATATTTATTTGTGTATTAATCTTACCAACGGTATCATGGAATGAACAAGCGAGATGTCTTTGTTTTCTAATCTCTTCATGTACCGTACAATTCTAGTCTCAGAATGGTGCATATTAAACACTGGATGCGTGAGGTATGGAGAAGTTCTTCGGTAGGGACCTTTTAATACGCTCTTTGCTGAAGCGTTACCAGTTTGAAGGACCTGAAAAAGTACGTCTTTCTGTTTACATGCTACATTTACAAGATACTAGATTAAGCAGTTATATTTGCATTAGATTAGTATATACTTTTGACGTTGTTTATTAAAATGAATCATGTTTATGCCCCTATGTTAGAAATACGCATTTATAGAAGAAATACACGATCTAATCAACAATATCGTAATAGAATTTACGCAAGACATCTATTTTATTGTACAACTTTCGTTATTGACCTTTCCTGATCTTAATATGCTTGACCTAATTCAATGATAACATTTACACAATCAAAACTATTTAAACTAAAAGTGCAAAATAACATACGTAAGACTCATAGGCACCCAATCCGACCTACCTTTTTCTATCCCATAGTTTCTACCACCATCAAAATGCTTTCTTTCGAATGAATGAAATTATGATCCTACCAAAACTTTACGTTTCGATATCAAACAACTCTGTTTGAAAACAAAGCAGCTAATCGCCTAATGTTTTTAAATGATCACATCCAACCACAAACAACTAGTTACTTTTTTATATCACCAAAGAAACTATTGATGCTTGTTACTTACTTCATCAACGTTATTGCAGTCAAATATCCACAGTAGATCTTGCACATCTTCCACAGTTGTGGTTTCGTCTAATGCCACGCCGACCGCACCGTCATCGAAATATCTTAAATTAATCTTCTTTTCTTGTGCTCGTGCCTTGATAGCTGTCGCGTCGTGCTCGGCATGAGGCACCACGTGCAGCGTGTCGAAGTATACGTCGTTGGACTGCTTGTGGCCACGACCTCTGATACCTGGTATACAATTAACACGGAATCATTACTTATGGGAACTTGATACGAGAGATTATAGGTCACATTATATTTTGAAATATTTTACCGTGATCTAAGACGAGTGTAGCGTTATGGACTCGAGTGGCGATATCCCTCAGGCCTTGTGGTCCGTGGTACACCGCGAACATGGCGGACATGTTGGCGAGCAACGCCTGCGCCGTGCAGATATTTGAAGTGGCTTTGTCACGACGTATGTGCTGCTCCCGCGTTTGTAGAGCCAGCCTAATAATAAAAGTCTTAGTAGGTAGGCAAACATTTTATTGTAATATATTTTGCCATTTAACACTAACCTGTACGCATCTCTTCCCGAAGCGTCTCGTGTGACGCCGACCATCCGGCCTGGCATCAGACGGACAAGCGCATGTTCTGCGGCGAAGAATCCAGCGTGGGGTCCCCCGTAGCCTAGGGGAACCCCCAGTCTTTGAGACGTGCCTACAGCAAGGTTAGCGCCGCACTCCGCCGGCGGACGCAGTAGCGCCATCGCTAAGAGATCCGTCGCTACCACTACTAAAGTCTAGATAAAAAAATGTCAGTAGTTAATTTTTTTTTTGCTTGAATTCACCTGCTGTTTTAAAAGACACTTTAGTAACGATTACTCAATTTAATCTATACGCTAAAATGTAATAAAAATATGTAACTACCCCATGTTCATGCGCAGTAGCTGCTAGTCCGGAATAATCGTAAACTAATCCTCTTGTATCGGGACATTGCAAGAGCACAGCTGAGATATCCCTTTGCGCGAAGTCAGCGGAGCGCACGTCCGGCACCACTTTCACTTCGAGCCCCAGCGCGTCCAGTCGGGTCTGCACTACAGCTAGTGTTTGCGGATGCAGACGCTCTGATACCACGAACTTAGTCCTTTTGTTATGTCTAGGAAACAAGTTTGTTTTATGATATATTATTTTATGGTTTAAATGACACTTGTAAATAAAACTTTTGTTTTTTACATACCTGTGGCAAAGAGATAACGCCTCAGCAGCGGCGGTGCCCTCGTCTAGCAGAGATGCGTTTGCCACATCCAATCCGGTGAGGTCACTGACCATCGTCTGGTAATTGAGGAGACCTTCCAATCTTCCTTGAGCAACCTCCGGCTGGTATGGTGTGTATTGCGTAGTCCTGTAACAGATAACATCCATATCTGGCTACTTTTTATTTTACTAATTCCAAAGTCTGACGATTAGCTAATTTGGAAGCATATCTATTTCGCGAAGAATTAAGAAATTTAAATTTAACTACCCTACAAAAGAGTTTAATCAACTGCAAATACCTACTATAATAAAAAAGAAAAATGTATTCATGATAAAACCTCTTACCATCCTGGATTCTCGAATAAATTACGCATAATTGTATGTGGGACACAGCAGTTATGGTACCCCATGCCAATATACGATCGCCATATTTGATTTGTCTCAGCAATCTTTCTTACTCGTTCAATAAGGTCATATTCACCTGCAAGCATTAGGAAAGGTTAATCTTTTACTAACATTTCAATCCATTATTTCTTAAATACATTAGAAAAATCTTTCGAAAACAGAAGTGGACCATACATATTTGATCAATTTTGGTTACAACCTATTAGATCCTTCATAGAAAATAAAAACTACACAAATTTACTCACTCATAGGTTCATCAATCTTCATGAGACCTTGTAGTTGAATCTTTTTAGGTACCGCATCATTCGTCAGCTGATCTAAACTCTAAATGAAAAGAACATTACTTAAGATCAACTCCTTGTTACACATTTAAATAATAAGCATAGTATGTACGTACTTTATACCCAAGCAAATCCAACATAGTAACGACATCCTGATCTCTAGGTCCAATATGTCTACTGGGAAAGTCTACTCTTTCGGGGAATAGGTTTTCGGAGCCTACATTATGAGAAGCACATCTTAACACGTGTTTCCGACAATTCTTATGACCGCTTAAATTTTTTTTTACAACTGCTACGTTGAAAAATGATTTATTTGTACAAAGTTTATACATTTTTGTTAAATTATTAGTAAATTTACACCACTTTAAACATATTATTGTCTTACTTAATAGAGAGCCAGAAACGTACTGATAGTAAGGTCATGGCGCGTTTGCTATTCCCTGATAAGTAACATTAATAAACACAATCAGTCGTATTTTGTGCTGCAACTATATCATTAATTCTAAATGACCTATTATCATAACTCTTACTTTCAACGTCTTACATGTGGAAGCTTATCATACTGTGGGTGTCGACTGCCGAAATATTTGTATAGAAACATTCGATTTTCATCGTCTTTGTTAACTACACTAAATCGTTATAAATATATATTGGTTTTAATATATTGTGTAAGGGTAAGACAAATGTCGTGTTGGAATATTAACCAACTGATAATTTCGTTTTTTTATGTTTTACTGCTGGTTGAGAAACAAAACGTTATTAATTAATATTATATAAATATTACTTATATAAATATTAGTAAGTTAATTAAATCAATTATTTAATTAAAATAAAGGACAGAGCATTCTGTACTTTACCATAAATATAACTACATTATTATTATTGATAAAACGAAGGCACCGTTAAGCAATGGAGATTTTAAGTTCAGAATTGAAAAAATCATTTTCCATTTAGTACTTTACCGTAGGTATGTACTATAGCTATAGACTCAGCATATAGTAAGAAGAAAGTCACATTGTGCAATTATGCAAAAATGAAATCGCCCATTTTCCGGTAATCCCCAAGAAAAATGTTTATCACGTTTCGTTTTAATATATTCTTGATAAACTATTTTTTTTAATGAAATAATATTATTAGTCCATTACAGCCAACAATTTATATTTAGATTTTTACTATCTTCTTTTTATTGCAAACAACAACATCAGGTTACAAAACAGAGTATTGTTATTATGTTTTTATTACATTTATAAAAATCAAATTGCAACTGTTTACGTGAAACGAACTACAAACCATTTTCCTGTCAGTGTCGTCAATTGTCATTCTCATTTTTTTTTATATGGTTTTGCTGAAGTTTTGAGAAAACGTTTTGTTCATGTTTTTTATCAGAAATTAATATTATATAAATATTACTTATATAAATATTACTTATATAAATATTACTTATATAAATATTACTTATATAAATATTACTTATATAAATATTACTTATATAAATATTACTTATATAAATATTACTTATATAAATATTACTTATATAAATATTACTTATATAAATATTACTTATATAAATATTACTTATATAAATATTACTTATATAAATATTACTTATATAAATATTACTTATATAAATATTACTTATATAAATATTACTTATATAAATATTACTTATATAAATATTACTTATATAAATATTACTTATATAAATATTACTTATATAAATATTACTTATATAAATATTACTTATATAAATATTACTTATATAAATATTACTTATATAAATATTACTTATATAAATATTACTTATATAAATATTACTTATATAAATATTACTTATATAAATATTACTTATATAAATATTACTTATATAAATATTACTTATATAAATATTACTTATATAAATATTACTTATATAAATATTACTTATATAAATATTACTTATATAAATATTACTTATATAAATATTACTTATATAAATATTACTTATATAAATATTACTTATATAAATATTACTTATATAAATATTACTTATATAAATATTACTTATATAAATATTACTTATATAAATATTACTTATATAAATATTACTTATATAAATATTAGTAAGTTAATTAAATCAATTATTTAATTAAAATAAAGGACAGAGCATTCTGTACTTTACCATAAATATAACTACATTATTTTTATTGATAAAACGAAGGCACCGTTAAGCAATGGAGATTTTAAGTTCAGAATTGAAAAAATCATTTTCCATTTAGTACTTTACCGTAGGTATGTACTATAGCTATAGACTCAGCATATAGTAAGAAGAAAGTCACATTGTGCAATTATGCAAAAATGAAATCGCCCATTTTCCGGTAATCCCCAAGAAAAATGTTTATCACGTTTCGTTTTAATATATTGTGTAAGGGTAAGACAAATGTCGTGTTGGAATATTAACCAACTGATAATTTCGTTTTTTTATGTTTTACTGCTGGTTGAGAAACAAAACGTTATTAATTAATATTATATAAATATTAGTAAGTTAATTAAATCAATTATTTAATTAAAATAAAGGACAGAGCATTCTGTACTTTACCATAAATATAACTACATTATTATTATTGATAAAACGAAGGCACCGTTAAGCAATGGAGATTTTAAGTTCAGAATTGAAAAAATCATTTTCCATTTAGTACTTTACCGTAGGTATGTACTATAGCTATAGACTCAGCATATAGTAAGAAGAAAGTCACATTGTGCAATTATGCAAAAATGAAATCGCCCATTTTCCGGTAATCCCCAAGAAAAATGTTTATCACGTTTCGTTTTAATATATTGTGTAAGGGTAAGACAAATGTCGTGTTGGAATATTAACCAACTGATAATTTCGTTTTTTTATGTTTTACTGCTGGTTGAGAAACAAAACGTTATTAATTAATATTTTAATCAAAATATAGGATATCTAATTTTTAGATTAAATTTTAAACATTTGTTTTGTTTCTGTAGTTTAATTTACATTTTATTAGAATTACTAGCTGTTCCCTTGCGGCTTCATCCGCATGAAATTATGAAAATTTTATTTTTGTCTTGTATCTAAAAGTGTACTTTCCTTCCTTTGTATTAACTACTAGAAGAATATTTTAATCAAAATATAGGATATCTAATTTTTAGATTAAATTTTAAACATTTGTTTTGTTTCTGTAGTTTAATTTACATTTTATTAGAATTATATCTATACTTCTATACTAATATAATAAAGTGTAAACACACACTTCTTTGTTGCCTAAGATGTCAGCAATTACAGCATATTTTTGAATAACTCTTATTCGTTAAACTTAGGGGGTAAATATTTTGGATAAAAACCCTAATGTGGGAAAGAGACCATAAGTTGCTGCCAACATCAAGAAAGAAAGATTACTAAGGTTTGTCATGTCATGTCATTATGTCATTTGCTATTGATAATTTGACAAATGTGAACAATAAAATGGAATTTTTATAATTTTATGCGGATAAAGTCGCATGGGAACAGCTAGTATTTTATATAACTGATCCAGAAGTAGTTCTATAAATGGAAAAGGTTTTAGTTCAATAAATATACTGAGGTATATGTTTTATTTTTATTTTTTACAGTAACCAAATAACATATAAACTGTATATAGAACTGTACATTCGTAAGTTTGGAATGTAAAAATAAATTCATGATGTTTTGGCACATTCCTATTATAATATTTATAGTATGGTATTTCATAAAAACATAATATTGTGGATTATAAAAAAACTTTTAATTGAAAGTCATTTTAATCCAAGATCAACTTTATATTCGCAAAATAATCTAAAATTCAGATATTATTAAATTGTTACCTATATTGCTATTTCTACTATAATTGGTCCCATATAAATTCATACTTAAATGTAATATTAAACTATTCTTATAAGTAAATGGAACAATATTAAAAGATAAATGATTAGTTAAGAAATAATGTTTCAAGGTCTATTTTTCGTTTGACATTGTTTAGTTTATCTATCAAATAAAGATATGCAATTATACATGTATTGTCACTTATGCCTAAAAATTAATGTCTTATTTATGATTATAATATTGTAAATAGCAATTTTATATATCTGAGAGTTAATTCAAAAAGACAACCTCTGGATAAATCACTCCATGGCAACTGATTCCTATTATAAAACACAAAGATACCCAAAAAGAGAGTAATTAAAAAGTCAAAATTAATAAAGCAATGTTGTACACTGGAAGAAACAAAAGACAATAGATATTCTAGAAATAAAATTTTTAATCTGCATTTGCTGTCAAAATTTTCCTAACATTAACTAAATAAAACGAACTCTATTGTATAGAATAGAAGGTTGATTTTCCCTAAGCCTTGTCAGCGGCCCATATGTATGCGTTCTGGAACAATCTGAGCCAGGGCGAGGCGCGCGTGTCGCCGGCGGGCGGGGGCGGGGGCGCGGGGCACTGCCAGCGCAGCACGCAGCGCTCGGGGTGCGGCATCATGGCTAAATGCCGCCCGTCACGAGACCGCACGCCCGCTATACCCTCTGCAAATTATCTTACTATTATACATGTCAAAGTTTAGATGGATGGATGTTAGAAGATATTTCCAGAATGGCTCAATGTATCTCGATGAAATTTGGCACAGATGTAGAACATTTTTAAAGAATTCATAGGATAATTACCAAGTCTTTTTAAAAGCTAGTAATACCATAATGTTTACAGTAGTTGGATATTTTGGCAGCTCGAACTGAATTTTTCAAGCTGAATAAAATTCAGGGTTTCTATTATGGCCACATCTGTCAAATTAATAGACAGTTCTAAACATCAGCATATATCAAGATTGTCGTTGACATTTTTTTTTTTTTTTGAATAAGCTAGTACTTAACCTCAATCCAACCTGATATTGGGATGAAAACATGAAAGTAATACAAATCTTACCGGGGCTTCCATTAGGATTCATGGGGTAGGTCTCAGTGGGGGCTCCGTCGTCGTCCACGTACTGCATGGCGACTTGTCCGTTGTGTCGCAGGCGCTGCAGCAGGCGCGGCGCGGCGAGGGCGAAGCGCCCCTCCCCGTGCGCCACCCACACGCCCAGCACGCTGCCGCCCATGCCGCGGAACCACACGTCCTCGGCGCACTCGGATATCTTCACGGCGCTCCAGCGACATTCGAACCTATAAAGTGTTACGTAAAGTCATTTGCAGTACAAAACCTTATATGTAATGGTATAAAGACTGTTTAAAAATAAACACATGTAAAACCTAAAGAAAAGAAGTAATATGTCAATTAATTTATAAGGAAAACTATAAGGTTGATTGTTTTTTAATTGTATAATTTTTAGCACAAAGCCTTTTTTTATATTTTTTATTTTGTATAGTTCAACAAGTTCTTTTTTCTTTTTTTATCATAAATAAACCAGCGCTTGACCAGGTTTCTAAGGTAACAGATAGACTTACGGCCAAATACTGAAAGATTTAAATATGTAATAGCATTAAATAATGACACGCTTAAACTACCAATTCCTTATTTTAATGTCTATAAGATTGTAAGCGTCGATTACAAATGGAAGTAGTTAAAATTCGTTTCAGTATTTGGCCGTTAAATTCATATTCTACCTGTAGTGAATCTTTCCAATGGTAAGTTATTGCATATTGAGTCCAGTATTAACTTACAGGACCTGTAGATTATAAGCTTAATTAAAGTTGACGAAGGTCTAGGTCACGAGTAACTTTGGGTAGATACCGAATACCTCGGCAAGAACATATAATGAGCTGATGAAGATGATGATGATGAAGCCCCTCAATCAGGATTTACAATGAGATGATGCTGATGATACTGTCACGACGTCATCTATTGATGAGTAGCGAAAATCATATTCGAGGAATAATCGAGCTGTTTCCAGAATGTTCGATCGCCGCGAGCAGCGAAAATGACGTTCGCGAAAAGATGTCTCGAATATTCGAAACGGCTTTGAGAATGTTCCATTATGAAATTTATGTAATTCGGACTATCTAGAAAGTTCTGGAATAAAATGACAAATGAATAACGAAAAGAAGATCGAAATTCGGGGTATATAAGGGGAGTCAGTCGTGACTCGGGGGAGTGATACGGTGGAGAGCGAACTGTGAAGAAGAAGTCCTGAGCGAATTACGAAGAAGATTAAGTGACCGCGGAGTGAAAGTGCTAGTGAATAGTAACAGTGGTGTTCTGTAAAGTGCGCCGAGTTAGTGATTCTGTGTTTGCGTGCATCGTGTAGTCTTAACGGACGATTTGTGAGTGCAGTGAATCCCTGTTATTGTAAGTCGCGAATAAATTAACGCAGAAATTTCCAAGGCGTTTTGACTCTATCCCTCACGCTCGTAACAATACCTTTCAGATAGATTGTGATCGAGGAATATCTGCGTATTGTTGGCGAAGTTATTGGAATCGTCGACATCGAGCCAGCCCAGCATGGCCATCAGCTGGCATCCATTGCACACGCCCAGCGAGAACGTGTCCGCTCGGCTCCTGAAGTGCGCGAACTGAGCGTGCAGCTTCTCAGAGAACAGGATCCCCGCGGCCCAGCCCTTGGCGGATCCGAGGGTGTCTGGAAGTATTATCTACTTTAAAATTCATTATATTTTCATTATAATGCTTCATGTGAGTGTAGACCAGTAAAGCAAGGCAGTGGAATAGTGTAAGTACTGATATTGTACGTTAAATATAGAACAGTACTATTTGACAATAAGTAAAAATAATGTTGACTGATTTTATCAATGCCTTATTCCTATTATTTTTATTAAAAAAAAAACAAAAGTAAGTGCCCTATGTGTTCTTCCAGAATGTCCTCTACATCTATATCAAATTTCATCGAAATCGGTTCAGCCGTTTAGGCTACAAACTCTAACAAACATCCATCCATCCATCCATCTAAACTTTCGCATTTATAATATTAGTATGAAGTATGATTTGTATAAATATTTTTATTCTAAATTAGCTGTTGCACGCGTCTTCGTCCGCGCGGAAATAAAAATTGTAATAAACATAATCTATGTTACTCAGTGATAACGTAGCTATTTATTGGTGAAAGAAATTTTGAAATCCGACCCTTACTTTTTGTGTTATACATACAAATGTACAAATCTTTTCCCTTTATATTAGTGTAGAAGTGTAAATAAAAATTAATGTATAGTAACATATTAAAAAATTATAATGAGATACTTGTATTGGTTATTGAAATCTATTTATAACAAACGAAATGTCAGTGTTGTAATTTATCAGCCAGGGTGAGGTGAGGTCGGTGTCGCGGCCTCGCCCTGGCTGATGTAATTCATCCCATTTTGTTGTTGTTTATTTTTGATAAACATTATTATAATGGAAACTTTATTCTTTAACTATTTTTAAACAAGTAATATGTAATTTGTTTATGACAAAATGTCATACTATATACTAATTTTGCAATCCGAAACTTTTACGAATGGACGTTAAATTTTCCATTTGAAACCTTTTATCCGTTGATTTTTTATAAAAGATAAAATACAAGATGTTTGACTAATACTTGTTTCTACCGTCACACACATCACATATATTAATTTAATTTCGAGAAAAGGTACATTTAAAAACCCTTTGTTTTTTATAACAAAAAGAAAAATGTGCAAAATGTGCCCTTTAACTATGATTTCTATTGATGTATACAAAAAACTTCATTTTTTTTTTCAAGAGAATACTATACCTGCATAGCTGAATCCTCCAGGGAAGACCAAACCCCTGAAGGCGTCCAGCGTGATCTTGCCAGCCTGCAGGTCGCTCATCGTCACGTCGAACACCTCGAAGTTGGCCAGCATCAGAGACGCCATCATCTCTCTGTCACCATTCGTACCTGAAACATATCTTACTTTGAGATTACCTCTGGGAAGTCAATAAACATAAAATAACTACTAACTTTTGCAAGTGACTCCATCCCCGTGGAATTAAAAAAAAAGTGGCTATGTGTTCTTCCAGACACTTCTACATTTATGCCAAATTTCATTCAGATCCGTTCAGCAGTTTAGGCTACAAACTAACATCCATCCATCTAAACTTTCGCATTTATTACTATGAAGTATGATATATTAAAACTACTTAAAATAGGACAATATAGCTGTCCCCTCTATCCTAGATTCTCGGCTAGCAATACCAATGACTTGTGATGAATGTAAAAAGGGTGACAATTGTTTGCTTACGTTTTTAAAATATAAACCCAAACCAAATATAACAAATATTTTAGATAAAGCGGTCTTTTTCAGAAGATTGTCTCCCTTAGTGACCATTTAAGTACTCTAAGTATGACTTAAAAAGGACTTTGACATTAACATACCTTCCTCTCTTATGACAGCCACTTTAACAGAGTTAGATTTAACAACTGCCGCGGATGGGTCAAATGTCACTTTGTATGTAACTCCTTTACGTTTCTCCAGACCTGGTATGGAAACAAAATATACATTAAAATGCTGCAATTATCAAAATAATGGCAGATAACTAAGGATTAAATATAAAAAGAATAACTTGTGCAGAAAGTAATAACAGGTAATTGACGTTCACAAGATTTACAACCGAATTCTAAAACACATATAAAATAGCAGCGTCCTAAACAAACTGCAATTTCCATTAAAATGTTAATATCCGTCAGATTGTAGGCGTATTCAAAGCAAAGTGTTTAAGCTTGCTTTCAGTATTCGGCTATAAATTGTCTATTTTAATGAGATATTTCTCTATTTATAATAAAACTAGCTGTTCCCGTGCGTCATCATCGGCATAATTTATAAAAACTTTATTTTGTTGTTTATATTTTTCAAATTCTCAAATGCAAATGACAATATTACCGTTCCTATAATAACCTTGCTTACTTAATGTTGGCAGCTTGTAGTTTATGGTCCTATTCCCACATGAAAGTTTTTTCCTTATTTATTTACCCTCTAAGTTTAATAGCGTAAAAATATATAACCTAAAGCTTGCCGTAAGTGTAGGACTTTTGATTAAAGATAGATTTTTTTTTAAATATTGTGTGATTGCTGACATCCTACGCCACGAAGTAGTGTGTGTTTACGCTTTATTATATTAGTATAGAAGTATAGATATATTCCAGTTACCCAGCCACTCCTGAGTGACGCAGTGGGAGTTGGCCTGCAGGCACTCCAGCCGGTAGCTGGTCTCCTCCCACGTGCGGTACACCTTCACCAGCGTCGTCTTCAGCACGCATTCGCCGTTCACCTTCACTACCACCTATATACAATAAATACTATTATCCTTTTACTATCTTACTAATATTATAAATGCGAAAGTTTAGATGGATGGATGTTTGTAGCCTAAACTGCTGAACGGATCTCGATGAAATTGGGATTAGACGTAGAGAATAGTCTGGAAGAACACATAGCCTACTCCTTTTTGTTTTTTTTAATTAACTGAGTCTGTAACATTAGTCGGTGCTGACATCGGACTAATAAATCGGGTTTTCATTATTTTATAGTAATAACTCAGGAAAGTTTAAACCAATGGACACTTCTATCTTTTTTTAGTTTAGTTTATATAGAATTATAGCATATTAAATCACTATCGTTTTGTTATAAAAAATGATTTAAAGTGTAAATAAATAAAAATGACCTCTGATTGCATTCCGTACTTCCCCGTTGTCCCAATAACTTTAGCAACAACACCATTCTTTTTATACTCATTGAGTACATAATTAACATCAGTTTGGTCCACTTCTAACACGATGCCGAGCTCTTCATTAAATAGTGAGTCTATCACTGTAACCCCCTTTTCCACTTGCATATCGATGTTTAAGCCTCGAATTCCACCAATGCCCATCTCCAAAACTGTCGTTATAAAACCTCCTTCACTTATATCATGGCCCGATAAAAGTTTCTTCTCTGAAAATGAAATTGTGTTAATAATACCAAAATTAAAAGTATTTCTTCTAAAAAATCTATACAAAATTTTACCTTTTAGTAATTTTTGAGTAGTTTTGAACAACGCTTTGAGAATTGCAGGATCGTCTAAGTCTGGAGGATTGTCGCCTAATTGCTTGTAACACTGCGCTAAGGATGAACCGCCAGTTCTGTCAAATATTTGAAAAATATATAAGAATATAAAAAGCACATCTTCCTAATAGTATAAATGCGAAAGTTTAGATGAATGGATGGATGGATGGATGTTTGTTATAGTTTGCCACCTAAACTGAGCGGATCTAGATGAAATTTGGCGTAGATGTAAAATGTAGTCTGGAAGAACATAAGTTACTTTTTTTAATTCTACGCGGCCGGAGTCGTGTAAGCTTATCTTTACTAACGATACAAAGAGGAAAGATATGCATTTTTGTATGTATAGAAACTCAAAAACTACTGAGTCGATTTTAAAAATTCTTTCACCATTAAAAAGCTACGTTAATAGTGAATAACATAGGCTATATTTTTTATTTTCATGCAGACGGAGACACGAAAGCTGGAACACTAGTAAATGTATAGAAATATATTTACCGCTTGTCCCACCACTGGCTGATAGAGGCTCGGATAGCTTAAAAATGACGTCACTGTCAGATAAGGGAAGAAAATCCGATATTTCCATCACATATTTTACTTGTTGGATTGTTATCAGACAATTTACAATTTGGTGGGACAGGGTCTAAGGGCCTTTTGTTCGGATTTTGTTACTATATCGGACAGTGACGTCATTTTTAAGCTATCTGAACCTCTATCAGCCAGTGGTGGGACAGGCCCTTAGTCTTTTTAATTTTTTAATAAATTAGAATGGTTAAAACAGTAAAGTTACCTATATTTGCCGGGTGTGACGGGGACGTGCAGGAGAGCGGCGCCTTCCCGCAGCAGTGCTGGCTCTA